>CM027842.1:38813857-40116000 GCA_016097545.1 Eucalyptus victrix
TTTCCACGACGAAATTGGACGTGATTTGAGAAATCTCATGAAGAAATTGAAGCTCAAATTGTCAAATTTGGAGCTATGGCTTGGAGCTGGATTTTTAACATCAAAATTTGGATTATTTTGGTGGATTATTATTTGAAAGTATTAAGGGGACACATAGGATATGATTGAAGAACTTTGGGAGACAAGCATTAAATTAGATGGATTAGTCTTTGACTATTCTCTCTCTCTCCCCCAAAACTTCTATCGCACATTCCCCTCCGTCTTCCCTTTTTCAAACCTAACTCCTTTTTTTAAGTTTTGTTTTCACTCTCTGCTCCTTCCCCAGCAAAACCACCGAGCTCCATCATCCACCGAGTTTTCTCCCCAAGCTGCCGCACCTCCGTCCGCTTCTCCACTTTAGGCCATGATTCCCTGCAGCTCCACCCACCGAACTAATTCATTCAGCTCGGTCAACCAGCGAAGCTGGTGTTGACCGTGAAGCCTCCACTCACCGAAACCCCAAGCGGCTTCTTCATCCATGACTCAGCATCAACGCCAGCGGACGCCCCCCTTCTCCACCGAGTTTTGTTGGCCACCGAACCAACCGAGTCAACAAACCGGTGTCTCCCTCACCGAAGTTGACTGCACCTCGTCCGCAGTGCCAGCCGTAAGAAGCCAACGACCAGACTCTGCCACTCCAGTGTTGTTTGTCTCCTTCAACCGAAGAGCTCCTTCGATGTCCATCTCCCCCAGCTCTCCACGTTTCGGTGTCTTCCCAGCAGCGACCGAAGCCCCTTCCCTCGTTGACTCTACTTGTCATGCTACCAGCTTCACCGTCGGTGTTGCTTCCCTCGATTCAGCCCCAACACACCACTGCTCGACTCCAAAATTCCAGCGGTTCAGTGTCGTCCCCTCGAGGCCGCAAGCTTAGCCCTCACGAACAGCATTTCGGTCCATTTGAAGACCGCATCTCTGGCCCAAGTTTTGCCCACGAGCTCAGTCCAACGGCCCAGCGGTTTCCTTTTTCTTTACTCGGCCCAGTAGAGGGGCCATTTGAAGCCCAAGTCCAATGGATTTTAGCCCATCCAGCTGAGGTTTTGGCCCAAAGATTTAGTAACTTAGCCTAGTTTCTTCAAGCCTAGCCCAAGAATTTCAGCAACCCAAGTTTTCAGCTCACTTGAAGCTTAATCATAGCAAGCTCAAGTGTTTAGCCCATAGAGTTCAGCGAGGCCCATCTCCACAACAACATTTAGGCCCAGCTTTGGCAAATTAGTTAAGATCTCTCGGCCCATTTAAGTGCAACTTGGTCCATGCAAGTCTAGCGGGCCTCCATCCAGCATCTTTGGCCCAAGCCCAACTTTCTCTGTGGGCCTGCAATAAGCCCGTCAGCGTAGTCATGAGCCCAATTCGACCGCCGTTGCGTTGTCATTGCGGTGTTCCGATCTTCACTTTGCCAAGTGAGTTTTACTCACCAATGCTTTCTTAGTTTGCTAATTATGCCTAAGGGTTGATTAGATTTAATGAAGTGTAATTAGGTAGTTAGATTAGACTAGAATAATTAAATTAGTGACTTAATGATGCATGTTAGGTGGTTAGACTTAGTCATTAGCAAGTAGAAAGCTTCTAATATTTATTGAATGCATCTCAGGATTTTTCCGACCCGTTTCGGGTTCCAATTAAGCATCACAGGCCTAAATTGGATTTTTAATATTTATTTATTTAATTTTCAAAATTAATTATTTAATTAATTATTTTTCCGAAAATTCAATCGGGATGGCCAGTGACCGGAATTTTATGCTGATTGTTTATTTAATTGAGCTTTATTTTGTGCTGAGATGAATTATTTGTGATTATAAGATTATTTTCTTGAATTAAGTAATTTGGATAATTAATTGAAAAATAACCGAGTATCGGTTGACAGCACCAAAAGTGTTTTGGTGGACTACAGATAATGGTGGGATTTGTGGAAAGGAAATTATGATATTTTGGCTAAGGCCGAAATAATAAAAATGGTGATTCGATTAAATGATTTATTTTCTGCATACTATAAAAGTATGGCTAGCAGCTCCTAGTGAACATATATATTATTTTTGGCATACTATAAAAGTATGGCTGGCAGCTTTTAATGAGCATATATATTATTTTCAGCATACTATAAAAGTATAGCTAGCAGTTTCTAGTGAGCATATATATTATTTTCGGCATACTATAAAAATATGGCTGGCAGCTTTTGGTGAACATATATTATTTTCAGCATACTATAAAAGTATGGCTCGCAGCTTCTGGTGAGCATATATATATATCGGATCAATGGATCTGGCAGCTTCTGGTGAGCTATACTATCTATATATCGGCTAGAGTGAACAGTCCTAGACTATGGTCGGACTCATAGATAGTATTGATTGAGGTGACCGGGGAATGGTCATGTTGATATAAAATCAACTAGGTCGATTGATCGATGATTCGATCTGAGTGTAGATTTAATGTGATTCAATGGTTCGATTTGATGTTGTGAATTGATTGATTAAATGGAAATGACCGTTAGTGGTCTTGTTGGCTTGTAATTGACTAGGTCGATTGATCGAGATATCAATCTGTGATGTGATTGCTTGGGTGCCTATTGAACTGTTCTAATATGCATGTGGAATCTGAGGCTAAGGTAAGTCCTCTGACCCGTGAGTGCATAGGCAACCTAGATGGTGTATTGGTTTACTAATCGGGTCTTAGGGGATAGAACTTATTGAGATGTTGGAGTGTGGAGGATGATGGATGGAGGACAGGGACCCGTAACTTGTTGAACCTTACTTCTGTTTGTAAACCTTATTTTTAATCTGGCTTATAGTGAATTGGACTTAATATTCACCTTGTATATAAGAGTAAAGGTTTTTAAGAGTTCGAAATTTAATTCCATTATTCTATCCCAATGTTTTATTGTCTGAGGATTTTTAATTGTTTCTGCATGTGCATATGAAAATAAAAGGGTCAGCGATACGTCTTGGGATATCGCAAATTTTAAATCGACCAAGGTGAGGGATGGGCGCATGCCTGAGGATTGGGACGTGACAAGAACAATAACCACAAACTCGAACTCCCACTGAAACACCAAAAACTAGACTGCCGGACGAGAAATAGAGTTGAACGAGCTTGGCCAGAGCTTCGGTGAGGGGTTGGCCGGCAACCGGCGGCACCTAGGGGTCGAGGGGGAGTGGCTGGTGGCTAGGGTGGGCAAAGGAAGGGTCGGAATGGGAGAAAAATGGCAAAAATCGCGAAATCGTGCAGACCAGGTGGACTCTAGGCGGTCCGGCGAGCGGCGACTTTTGGCTAGCGGGCGGGTTAGCCGATGGCTCCGTTCGGTGAGCGGCCGGGCTCGTCCGTACGGTTTGGTTGTCCTAAACATAGTGGTGGGTGGCACGGGAGCTGATTCGCACGGGAAGACAACTTTTAACTCATGTTTTTGGAAGAAAGTCAGTTGGAGCAAAAACAGGAAAAAAGGAAAACAGGGGAGAGAGAGGGTTCAGTGGCTTGGTGGGCGTGCAACCGGCTAAGGGGAGGTTGTGCTCGGTTTTCTTTGCAATTTATGAGCTCCCAACACTTCAACAATGGTTAAAGGAGGGCTGAAGAGGAAGAAGAAGCAGCTGGCTGAAGAGTGGAGGGACCTATATGTCTCAAAAGTCTTCCTCTCCTATCCCTTGGTCCCCTTGGCAAGGTCCCACCATTGGACTGTCATCCTTAGCCAATTTTGTGCACACTAAATGTCACGCCCCGATCCTTGGGTACATGCCCATCCCTTAACTGGTTGATTTATTTGTGACGTCTCAGGAAGGTCGCCAAACCATTCATTTATATACGCATGCGGAAGCCTAATAAAATCCCCAGACAATCCAACAATGGGATATAAAAGTAGGATCATATTTTTCACACCAAGACGAGTCTTTATAGACAAACTGGTTAATTACAAACTTAAGCTGTTTATGAAATCGACGACTTATCAAAAAGGGGATTATCTTAACATTCACTAGTCAGACCCATTTGCCGATTCTTCAGCCTCCACCTTTCGAACTCCAGGACTTTCGGTCCTCCACAATCGTCATCTAAGGACCTGAAATATTTTCCCCAAATCGGGATGAGACTACGTCTCAACGAGTTCTACCCCACTAAGACTCAATTAGGGAACCAATACACCCTATAGTTGGCTAAGCACAGCACGACTTAGAGGACTTACCTTGGCCCCAGTTCTTTCCTGCACGTTAGTATATATATCAAATATACATCATCACATCACATCACCCAATCAGATCGAATCATCGATCAATCAACCTAGTCGATTACATGTCATCCAAATTATCTTTTGATCGATCCCTTCCATACTTTCTATAAGTCTGATCAACATCCAAGACTACTCATCCTAGGTGATATATAGATAGTATGTTATCTTATCTCCAGATGACATATAGAGTCATCGAGCTGTCAAATCATATCGTATTGTCTCAAGATGATCTGTAGGATTATCGAGCCGGTATATCATACCGTACTGTCTCAAGATAATCTGTAGAGTCACCGAGCTAGTAGATCATACCATCCTGTCTCAAGATGACATATAAAGTCACCGAGCCGGTATACACATAATTTATCATACCGTACTGTCTCCAGATGCTCCGTAGAGTCATTGAGCCGGTAGATCATACAATTTATCATACGTACTGTCTCAAGATGCTCGGTGGAGTCATCGAGCCGGTAGATCATACAATTTATTATACCATACTGTCTCAAGATGCTCCGTGGAGTCATCGAGCCGGTATACATGTCATTCCAAGCAAACAATTAAATAACTAATTTTATCCTTTCCGATAAAATGTCGTGTGTGGGTACACGATCGGCCCTAACCAACATATAATAATTCCCTTTTTATAAATCCCACCATTTTCTGTAGTCCACTAAAACATTTTTGGTATCATTAACTGATGTCCGGTTAATTTCCAATTAATTTTCCAAGATTATTTAAATTAAGGAATAAATCCTAAATTCACAAATAAATCATTTCCACACAAAATAAAGCTTAATTAAATAAACGAACTGCACCACAACAATCAAGATAAAATTCCGGTCTTGACCATCCCAGTTGAATTTTCGAAAAATAAATAATTAAATAATTAATTTCGAAAATTAATATTTAATTCCTAAAAATTTCATTTAGGCCCGAATTGCCAAATTGAAACCCGATTAGAGTCGGGAAAAATCTTGGGCTACCCTCAATAAATAGTAGACCACGTCTACTTGCTAAATGCACACTCAATTTGTCTAATTCGCATCACAATTGACTAATAAACACTAATCCATACTAATTTAACCACCTAAACCTAATTAATTAAAACTAAACAACTTTAAGTGTAATTAGCCCACTAAGCAAGGATTAATGAGATAACTCACTGGAATCGCACGCAAATCGGATCAATCCAACGGGGGCGACGCGAGAAACAATACTTCCCAAAGCGACTGTCGGGATTGGGGCCCAAAAACGGCCCAAAAGTGGGCTCGAACTAGTTGGAAACCCACTCGGTGGGTTGCTGGTTTGGCTGCGAAACAGGGGGAAACAGAGATGGTTGGGGGCGAAGAAGGGTCGGGAAGGCAGGTGGCGGTCCGGTGAGGTCGCATGGTGGCTTCGGCGGCTTGCTTGGCCGCTCACAGTGGCTGGTCGATCTCTCTAACGGACGAACAGAAGTTGCAGGGGTCGGGTTGCAGGGGAAACGGCACATGCGACCAGGCAGTGGTGCAACTGGTGGTTCGGTGAGGCGACGTGCGAGTGGTGGAGCACGGGTGGCAACGGCGAGTCTTCAGGCGAGTCGCTATTCTGCTTTGCTGGTTTTGGGCTGGTTCGCTGGGCGTCGTGCGAACAAGGGGAAGGAGAGAGAGTGTCGAGAGAGAGAGAAAGAAGGAGAGATCAGAGAGAAGAAGAGATAAGAGAGATTGAGTAGTCAAAGGAAAAAAGAGAGAGACAAAGGGGGGATCGGCAAGAGGGAAAAAGGGGAATGGTCGGCACGGGGAGGGGGCTTTCGAATGGAGGAGAGAGAAAAGGGAGAGAGAGAGAAAGAAAAAAAAAAGAAAAAAATAATAAGATATTTATTTTTTTCTTATTACCATTATTATTTTCCATTTCTCTTTCACTTTTTAATTCTTTCGGTCTTCAATTTTCCTTCCGATAATTTCTTTTCCGAAATTTTGGACTCGCCAATAAATTGATGGATGATAAGACAATATCCAAATATGAATTATGACACGCCTGAATATTCGATTCCTGGAACCGAATTCAATTTCGTGGTTAAAATCGATCGAACGCGATTTTAGTCCGATCCGACCTACCGGATAGCTTTTAGGGATTTTACCGCAATTATATCCCTTAACGGCTTCACCGAATAGATTGGTTAACTCGTGAGTGATCAGCTCAAAGGAAAAAGGACCATAGGCGGTTGGCGAAATGCCCATTTCATCTATTCGAAACGGGGTTGAAATTCGGGATGTCACACTAAACCCCCTAGAACAAGTCCCATGTGGTCCAAAAGGTTGAGGGATATGGGAGCTATGAATTTGTGCACCTTTTCCCTGTATTGGATTCCATTCTCTTCCAAGAAACCTCCAATTAGATCTAAATTAGAGTCCATAAATCCCACCAAAGTGTCTACATTCCAATTCATATTTTTCCTCGACAATCCATCTAACTCGAATCCCAAAAACGCGACTAAAAACTGGTCATCGGATTTTTCCGGTACAAAATACCCTTACTTTGAAAATTTGCCAAAAATCTTGATTTGCAAAAAAATCTTTGAAAGATGAGTCAACGGTCCTAAAATGACTCGTAACTTGACAGAACTTTCAATTTCTAAATTCGAGTTCAATTTTGTGGTTAATTTTAATCTGGCGCGATTTTAGCGCGTCCTAATTTACCGGATAATTTTTAGGAACTTTTAATGCTTTTGACTTGTGGTTGATCATTTTTGAGCCACAAAGTACATCTTCGACACATCGGTGACTCTCGGTTATCATGAAAATCTCGAGATTTCAACTACAGAGACAGGGTACCAAAACGATAGAGAAATCGGTCTAACGCCGATCAACAAGAATTTTGCAATTAGGTTGAATCGCCTACACTTAATCCCATACCTTTGTCGAATCGATATATCTCCGGTCTATGATCGATTTTGACAATGCTGTAATGACCCTTGCAAATTAACACGGTCGAGCAGTCGTTTTCAGGTCGAATCTCAAGTCTGTTGCGTCAAAATTCCTTAACGGCTTTACCTAATAGATTAGTTAATTCGTAAGTGGCCAACTCGGAGAAAAAGGCTATAGGCATGTTAATGAAATGCCCATTTCATCTCATTGAAATCATACTTGAAAATCGGGATGTCACATAGGGAGGCCTGAAGGCCTCGACAATTGCCCTTGCCTTTCCACATGCTGTTGATATACTGTGGCAAGTTGACCGAAGCCTCGCTGGGAAAATCTCCGCCAGCCCAACAAATGTTGTGGCATTGGGCCCGAAGTTGGTGAAGTAGAAGGTCAACAAGTACATGATCACAAAGCCGATGTGGTTTGCTTTCAAAGTCCAGTGATGGTAAGGGATTGCTAGAGCAAACATGAACACAGTCATGAAGAAGAGGCCCAACAATTGGATAGCGAACCTTCTGTAAGTACTAGTATGAACACCTAGAGGGGGTGAATAGGTGTGAAGATAATTTTCGCAATGAACAGTATAAATATTTCACTTTTAAGACTAAGTTTGAAGTACAACAAATTTTGAGTGAGTTCAGACTTTACCAATTAAATAGAACTATAAACAAAATAAAGGAGTTTGGAGAAAAGAATAAGAACACAGAATTTATAGTGGTTCGACTTGGATCAAGCTTACATCCACTCTCCATGCTGACAGCCTTTTAGCTAGATTCCACTAAGAATCAAAAGAGATTTTACAGCATTGTGATCTCAACTTCATAGTGAAGAGTTTCTATTGCTCTCTCACAAAGTCTCACTATGAATATCTCTCTTTTGAATACAACTTTTAGCTTAGTATTTGAAATAATAAGGAAATGGAAAGCTTTAGACTTTGAAATTTCTTTTTCACGCACTTTATCAAACAACTAGAGAGTTTGCCTTAAATACTCTTTCATGCCTTCTCAACCGTTGGCACTTTTCAAATGAATTCTTCCAATCTACCCGTTGGACAAAATCAATTAAGGAGATCTTTTACCGTTTGAAAATTGTGATGAAAGCCTGTCAATCCTATTTGTCTATACAATCAGGATCTTGGTTTTCATAAGTAAATTCTTTCCATATTTACTTGCAATCCGAAAAGATTTGATTTATCTAGATTGATTTCAATAAAGATAATCAATCTCGTAGGTGATATATCCATCCAGAAAGCCATCCATAAACCATATGAGTCGAAATCCTAAAGAGATCAATAAAATCTCGCATATGAATAAGTCTTCATTCTTCAGTAGCGTTCAGTTTGGAATTTATCAGTGTGGGTAGGCTTCTAATGTCGAATAGACTTTGACACTAAAGTCTGGCAGTCTTCAGACTTTGACACTAAAGTCTAGAAATTTTCAGAATAGACTTTGGATAAGTTTTGTCAACTTCAAAACATCAAAGGAGTTTTCTCCAACTTCAAAACATCAAAGGAGTTTTCTCCAACAATCTCCCCATTTTTTATGGTAACAAAAAACTTCCCTGTAAATTTAAAAACTTATAACCTACAAAACAACACTTTTGCAGTACATGATATAAAGAAAAATAAGGATTTGGATAGCTCGATCCTGCAACCACAAAAAAAAAAAAAAAAAAAAACGTTAATCTTGAAAAATAGTCAAACATCAAGATTTAAGCCTTCATCCATATCCATAATCATGACCACAAAAGTTCCACAATAGTTAAGTTCTGCAGAATATAAATATGAAACAATCAAATAGAAATCAAATCTACAGTAAACAAAACAATGCAATAAACAACAAAACAAAAGTTCAAATCTGCACGTCCTCCCCCTTTTTATCAGCAGCAAAAAGTGGAGATAATTAAAATCAAAAAGAGATATGAGGAAATCAAGTTTGTCTTGGAATTTGAACGAGCTGGAAATCCCCCATAGACTGAACTGTCTCCTCCAACTTTCACACTGTCTCCTTCAACTTCTCAACATCTTTGATCTTGGCAATCTGTGAAACTTGCTGATGTAAAGCTTCAACTTGTAAGTTTAAAGACCGTACCTTCTCATTGAAAGAATTTGAAGTAGGTTGCAAAGTAGAGTGAAGCTTCTACATCTCAAATTCCACACCATATTGTTGTGCTTTTATCTCCAGAAGGAGCTCGAGCAGCCTTTGAAAATTTGCATTAGGTTTTGTTTACGCACTAGCCTCAGCATGTTGAATTCGTGGAGTGTTGAGTGATGAGGGAACATCAACTGGTCTACTTCCAAGACTTGGAGTAGATTCTCCAATATCAGCTACAGGAAAATGAGAAGCAAAAACTTCTTCTAGGTCGGCAGGAGATCAACTGATATCATCACTTGTAAAGTGAGGAGAAGAAGTACCTGTTTTCTCACAAGCTCCCCCCGTTTCCTTTCCTACAGGTGGAGAAAGGAAAACTTCTTCTTGCTCTTTCTTGTTTTCAGCACAAAAGTGATGTTCTTTTTCTGTTTTTCATCCTACTTGTCCACTCCTTGTTGCTTCTAAATCCTCAAATAAGGATATTGCAATCGCTGCTTCATAAGAGTCATCCTAACCCTCTTCTTCTACAGCTTCTCTTCCTGCTTCTTCTCTTTCCACTATTTCTTCTTTATCTGCTCTTCCTTCTTCTCTTTGCTCACACTCAAATAAATGTCTTTTAGAAGTCATAACACTCAAGTAATCAAGAAAAAAAAAGTTATGGCACTCAAGTGACCATCTTACAAAAGTTGCAGCACTTGTGCTATTTATCTCGAGGCAACTCTAGTGATTCCATTTACTAAGTTAGGAGGAGAAAATGAAGGCATGAGGAGAATGACCTGGAAGTCAAAGTGGAAATACTAGATTTGAGGGAAACCTCAATCTAGATGACTTTGACGATTATTCACACATTATTGAATGAGTACTTGAGTTCCACTCATACTTAGATGAAAAGAGATGAAAAGTTGTTTTTCAAGTTGAAGAAGTATGCTTCACTTTTTTGGGAAAACTTGAAGAATAAGATACTTTGGAAAGGGAGGAGTCAAATTAAAATTTGGGAAAACTCAAAAAGCTTATAAAGAATGAGTTCTTGCCCAATAACTACAAGCTAGACTCGTTCAAGATGAAATCTGTCAAGCAGCATGGAAATGAGCATTGAAGAATATATCCAAGATTTTCAGCAACTCCTTATGAGGCACGATATTCAAGAAGTAGACCATTGCTCGTTTTCTTGGTGGTATGAATATGAAGATTGCTGATTTGGTTGAACTTCAACTATATTGATCATTTGAAGAGTTTGTGAACTAGTCACGAAGGTCAAGAAACAACGAAAATGTGTTAAGGGTTTGTCGACCAAATCATTAATAAATAGGACATCCCTTTTCATGATTGCTTCTTTTATATCTCAAAGAAAGGACAAAGACAAATAGATAGTCACGGAATTATCAACGAACTCCCCAAAAAGGCTAACAACAGCATTCGAAAGTGCTTCAAGTGCCACGGTTAGAATATTTTCAAGCCGATTGTCCTAATTGACGCGTTGTGACTTTTAAGGATATCAAGAAGATTAATATGGGGTTTCAAGAAGTTAAACATAACAACAATCACATTAAATTTGATCTGTGGAGGAAGATGAGAATGTAGAACAACTAGATGAGTGAGAATTGCTTGTTATTAGGAGAGCTTTGCATACCACAATTTTTCCAAAAGTGGAGGAGCAAAGGGAAAACATATTTCAAATACGTTGCACCATTAACAATAAGGTATGTAATTTCATCATTGATGGATGAGCTTTAAGATATTTTTCCAACAGATTTGCCACATACATTACCTCCCATAAGAGTGATTTGCTTCTTCGTACTTCTCTACCCAACAAAACTGCTTATCAATACAATCACAATCCCAAGAAAACCAAGGATCTACAATGACAAGACAATGACTTGATTGCAAGAGGATATGTAAGGGACAGCATGAGTCCTTCTTTAATTCTATCCCTACTCATGCCGAAGAAAGATGGATCCTTCAAATGTGTGTCGATAGCCAAGCCATCAACAACATAACGGTCAATTATAAATACCCATACCTAGACTAGATTATATGCTCAACGAGTTGCATGGTTCAAAAGTGTTCTCCAAGATTGATCTAACGAGTGCCTACCAATAGATTTGAATGAGAAAAGGAGATGAATGAAAAACGGTTGTCAAGACCAATAGGGGCCTTTATGAGTGGCTAGTCATGCCATTTAGTTTGTCAAATGCTCCCAACACCTTTATTGGTTGATGAATGAGATCCTTTGTCCCTTTATTGGTTGATTTGAAGTTGTTTGTCACAACGACATTCTTGTTTATAGCAATATTGAGGAGGAGCATGTATCTTATTTACAACGGGTTTTTGAAGTCTTGAGAAAGCGAAAACTCTATGCGAAATTGGAGAAATAACAGTTCCTTTTGACAAGTATCATATTCTTGGCCATGTAGTTCCAAGGACGGGATCTCTATCAATTAGTTTAATTGGAGGCAATCAAGACTTGGCCAATTCCAAAATAGACCGATGTAAGGAGTTTCTATGGACTTGCTTTTTTCTTCCGATGATTTGTGAACAACTTTACTAGCATCATGGCTCCAATTATGAAATGCATGAAGAATGGAATTTTTGAGTGGACTAACACCGCCCACAATGCCTTTGAAATCATAAATCACAAGTTTTGCGAGTCCCTTATCCTTGTTCTTCCAGATTTTGATAAAGTGTTTGAGATTGAGCGCAATGGAAGTGGAGTTAGTATTGAGGCTATTCTTATCGAAGCTCAAAGACCTCTAACATATTTCTATAAAAAGCTAGCAGGGTCAAGAAAGAATTATTCTACCTATGATGAGGAGTTTACGCAATCGTAAGGCTCTCAATTGTTGGAGTCACTACACGAGGCCCAAACAATTCATTCTCCATTCTGATAATGAAACTCTAAAGTATATTAGTGGCCAACATAAACTCAACTCGAGATACACCAAATGGGTTTAATCCCTTTAATTGTTTTACTTTGTCTCAAAATATAAACTTGGTAAGACTAATGTTGTGGCAAATGCCCTGTCGAGAAGGTACTCAATGCTCATTGTTATAAACCTTTGGGTTCTTAGCTTCAATTCATTGAAAGAACTGTACGCTGAAGATATCGAGTTCTCAATCATCATCGACAACTGCAAAAATGGAGTTCATGGTGTTTACTTGATTCTGGATAGGTTCCTCTTTAAGCAAAAAAGAAAAAAAAATCTATGTGCCAAAGAGTTTCTTCAAAGAGTTATCAATTTGGGAAGCATAGGACAGAAAATTGACATGTTACTTTTAAATCAATAAAAATATTCTTGAAGGACTTCAAGAATATTTTTATTGGCCGAAAATGAATAGAGATTTATATGTAATCATTTCATGTTCGACATGTCAAATGGCAAAAAGTCATTTCCATCAAGGGCTTTATATAAGTCCAATTCCACCACAGCTTTTGGGAGGAGGCATGGATTTTATTGTGGCACTCCCAAGAACTCAGAGGAAGAAAGATACCATCATGATGGTGGTTGATCAATTTTTGAAGATGACACATTTCATTCCATGTCGTAAGACGGATGACAGAGTTCCTAAGATCATAGTCTTTAATCAAGATTCCAAGTTCCTAGGTTACTTCTAGGAGACCCTAAGGAGAATTCTTGGCACTAAACTCTTATTCAACATCATTTGTCATCCACAAATAGATAGCCAAACTAAGTAACAAACCGCACCCTTCACAACTCTTCTTCAAAGTATGGTGAATAAGACTTTGAAGGATTGGGAGTTAAAGCTTATGCATGCTTAATTTGCTTAAAATTGATCGCCAAGTTACATTATTGGTTGATCACCTTTTGAAGTTGTGTATGGAATCAACCCTCTCACACCTATTGACTTGATTTCCATTAGAGAGCCAAGGTGAAGAAGAAACTTCATTAGTAGATTTAACCCATGATTGAAAAGGAAAATGAGTTTAAAAAAAAAAAAAAAGCAAACAAGTATAGAAAGAAGGCTCAATTTTAGCTAGGTTATCTTGTGTGATAGACTTGAGGAAAGAGAGTTTTCTATCTCATAGAAAGAACAAACTCATCCCTAGAGCTAATGGCCTATTTAAAATACCTGAGAGAATCGGTGACAATGCATAGAAGTTTGATCCCCTTAAGGTTATGGCATCTCGACTACTTTCAATGTGAGACTTTTGGCTTATTTTGAAGATAAAGGCCTATCAAATTTGAGTCAATTAACCTTTGGAGGTTGACGTAGGAATGCCATATTCCATCGAACAACTCTTAAGCTCAACTCAGGTCTCATTAATCAATCTAGCCCAATCCATCCTCCTACAAGTAAAGGCTAATTTCGACTACAATTTGATTCGATGGTCCAAGATTAAAGATATCTATTCTAGAACGAAGTTGTTGATTCAATGGACTAGTTGTTGATTTAATGGTTGTTGATTGACTGCTAACATGTCCATTAACAAGTTTGCTGTCGACTTTGAGGTTGTTAATCAATTATGCAATGGAAGTCTATTCTGGTTGATTTTCATTGCTATTGTTTGATCTTCGAATGTGGCTATTCACCTTCCAAGGCTGGTGGACGAATTTGGAGGGTCTACTTTTTATTGCAATGTATCCAGTCTTAGTTAAACACATTTAGTCCTAGTTATCATGCATCTTATACTATTGTTGGTTAAAAGTCCTAACTTTATCAGTTTTAAGTGTGTTGATGGCTTTAAGAGTCATTATTACATAACTATCCATAGTCATCAAGATATTATAGAATTCCAAAAGTCATTTTCGTTTGCTTAGTACAGCCCCTCTATTAAAAAGAGGTGCAATCCCTTTTTGTAGGGGAAGACTTGAATTTGATGACTATATGAGATTTTCCTCAAGTTGGTGAATTTTTATCTTGATTTCTTATCAAATTCCTTTGGTGGTGAACCATAAGTTATTTATGCTTGACTAGTGGTGATTCTTTATGCCTTGGTAGTGAACTTTATCTAGATCCTAAAGTCTTTTATACTTGGTGGATGGCTTGTTAATGGCAATTTCATCTCGAGTCCTTTAAGCTTGGCTAGTGGTATGAATTTTTAGGCCTTGCTGGTGAACTCAATCTATTCAGATGCCATTTTTCCATACGTACACATCCATTAAAAACCTTTCCATCATCCTTTTCATTAAACATTCTCACGTTATTTTTGCCCAGAAAACGAACTTCGGAGTCTCTCACTCATGTCACACATGATCAATTATTGTCTTGATAATGGGAGGCAAAGTTCACAAATTAGCAAAGTCTGACTTTTGTTTCTTTTTTTGACCAGTTTGAGAGTCCTTTCATGGAAAGCTATTAATTTCGTGCAGTTCAATCATTTATAATCTTAGGAGAAGGTATTATGAGCCTTTAATGAGGATTTTTGTATTATGATGATTTTTCAAAAACAAAGCAAGAAAAAAGAGAGTAGCTTTGACTAGTCATAAAAATGAAACGCACGAACGCTGACGAGTACATAAGATCTAAAAGCATTATGTATCTCGATCGCAAGGGTAAGATCAGAACATCGTAAGTATGAAAAACATTATTGCACATCGCCTAATTTAACTCGTTTTCGTGAAAAGGAAAGACCGTGGACTTTCTTTCTTATGAGAGTTTTTCAATTAAGGAACCATTTTTTTTCTGTTTTTTCTTCTTTTTCTTTTTTTCAACTCACCTAACTTGAGTCGTATATTTAATGCCAGACACATGAAATCTCCAAAACATATTGTGTATTTTTCAACTTATATTCTTCTTTCTAAAACTTTGATTCGATGTGGATTTTACTTCAGAGTTCCTTCAAATTTGCTCATAATAGGAGCCCGAGCCGACACCGACACGACCATCCCAATGGCCAGTGCTGCCCTTCTGTCTTGTCTCCGCCTCAGTTCTAGATTCGCTGCGGTTGCATCCCCCTAGAGTTCGACTCTCTCTCTCAAATGCTTCCATGCCGTGCCGTTATGGCCACAGACTACTCAAGACCTTGGGTTAAGGCCATCTAAGTCCCTAAACTAAATTTCGGGATTTAGCGGCGGCCTCGATCTTTGGTTGCACCACCGTGAGCTCGGAGCTGGAGAAGGCAGTCGATCGTGGAGGAGGCAAGGCAAAGATCGACAGAGATTGTGATGGTGAGACGACTTGAGCCGTGGCAGGGAGAGAGAGAAAGAGAGAGAAAGGAATGGTGGGGATGTCACTCACCATGTTCCTTCTTATGGGTCACAAGGAATCCAGAGGAAAGAAAGGGTATAAGAAGCAATGAGTTGCTGTAAGATTTTTGGGGTGAACTTGGGACGTGCATGCGAAATCTATCCATTAAAATAAGTATTGAACAGACAAAAGAAGAGTTTAGGTGCAAAATTATAAAATTAAGCTCGCATTTACATGGCAATCATCGGTCCCGGTTAAAATAAAAGAAACCAGTGGAAAAAACTCTCTGATGTTTAAAGTGTAGAGAAATTTATATGGCTGGAGAAATCATTACCTGGCCTGGCTCAGTTTAAGCAGTCGATAGCATAGTTCATGCGAGCTACGTTTAGATGATTGTTCCTTTCCAACCGTTTTTACTTCTGGAAAAGGACTATTTTGTCTACCGGTTTTTATGTTTTTGTTCTTTTGAGAAGAACAAAAAGGTATGCAGATGTGTACGCTTGTTTTATCAAAGCATGTGATCTCAGTCAAGTCCATGATGGTCTGCTTCATTATTTTTCCCGAGTTGTTTCGGAGCCACGAGCGCAAAGGGGGAGTTTCACATCTTCAGGACCATCCAGCATTGATTCTTCTCATAATTCAAAGCACCTTGTTTATCTTTATCGAATCCGATGGATAACAGGTTAAATCGACTTAGATTCCGGAGCTGCAAGAAGAATTTGAGAACTCAAATGGGGAAAGCAAATGATCCACAGCCCCGGAGCGATCGACAATACTGCAGCTATTGGGCGATTGAAGGCGTTGGTGGATTTCATCCTTCGTTTCAGTCGATGGCAAATTCAAGCGAAAAAGAACGAATCAAAGATTAATTTGGGCTCTGACTTTAGTTTGCCAAAGACAGGATCAACATTTCCCTGCATGCTGTTCTGGTTTTGAGCTATCTGAGTCTGTTCTGAGTTGTAGTTTTCAGGATTTCATCTGCTGATATGGCATGATGAGCAAAGGTCACATTACTAGATTGGTGGAGAGCTCCATCGCTTGCGTATGCTGAGATTTAGTCGGGAGAATTTTGGGAGGAGCAGCTGCTTCGGTTAGTGTGTCCTCTCCCTTGACGGCTGAGACCCTAGCCTTATGGGAAGCCCTCAAATCACTTCATTTCTAAAAGGCACGAAGTACTAGTACTTGAGTTAGACAACTTGCAACTAGTTGGGAGACTCAACCGCTTATCTCAAAGTGCAAGGACAGATTGAGGGCCTTCTCAAATATTCAAATTATGCATTGCTTTAGAGATACCAACCTTGTAGAGAACTGGATAGCCAAAGCCCACAAGAAAAATTACTTACCTCCAAATTGGGTCTTGTCCCCTCCCCAAACTCTTTGGGAGCTTTTATGTAATGATGCCCATTAAACAGGCCTCTCATCTTTGCCAAGTAAATGAAATATTTCCGTTTCCGACCAAACAAAAGGGTCACATTACTGAAAAGATGCACCTCATTGCCATAGTACTTAATTCGGATGCCGGTTCATGTCACGTTACCTTTTCCGATGTTCTAGGAGATGCAGAGTGTCTTACGAACTTAAGATTATAGGAACGTGTCTCATCAGCTACGCATCAGACGGTAAATGTGCAAAAATACAAAGATTGAAAACATGAAAATCCAACCGCTCATATATCATATATGAACTTGATATACACAACTTTTTGCTATTACTCGAATGCAACATGGACTTTTACTAGTAAGCTTATTCATCCTGCTCGACGATTCCATAATATTCAGCAACACGGGAAGTTTCTTCAGCACTCAATTTCTACTACATTTTTCAACACAAAGTCACTTAGCAGTTGAAATCATTCTGGGACTGTTCAAGCAGTGGACACCTCATCGTCCTCATTTTCACCCGTGAGCTCCTCAAGCGACTTTCCTTTCGATTCAGGGACTAACAGAGTAAACAACATCCCCAAGAAGTTGATCGCACCGAGCAGGATCAACGTGCTCTTTATTCCAATGCCCTTCGGGTAACCGCCCGTTGGATGGTTTGCATCCTGAGAAGCCCACAAAATCCCAAAGGCCCCGATGATTGCCCCTGCCTTTCCCCACGCTGCTGATATGCCGTGGCAAGTCGACCGGAGCCTCGCGGGGAAAATCTCCGCTGGCACGACAAATGTCGTGGCATTGGGCCCGAAGTTGGAAAAGAAGAAGGTCAAAGCGTACATGATCAGAAAACCGGTGTTGTGATGCTTCCAGTGATCATAAGGGAACGCGAGTCCCAACATGAACACGCCCATGAAGAAGAAGCCCATCAATTGGATAGCGAACCTTCCAATGTGATCAATGAAAGCGACTGTGAACCAGTATCCAGGGACGGTGCCGCAGAGCGCAATCAAGGTCTGCGCTTTGGCAATGTGGTAGACTTCGTCAATCGCGTTCATTTTCTCTGCTTTGGGAATCCAACCCACGTTGCTGAAGATGTCCTTCTGGAAGAGGTTGGAGCTGTAGTAAGAAATGTCCAACAAAAACCAAGTCATGGCAGTCCCGAGCAGGTGGAGCCCGTGGCGGCGACCGAATTCTGTAGTGAACAAGCCGAAGTTGTTGGATCTCTCTTGCGCAATCCTTTCCACCTTCTCAAGCTCGGGCTCAAGGTCAACGTTCAACACCGTAGACATGTCGGCTGCCGCCTGCTTAGCGTTCTTGGCCACTAGGGCGGTGTAACGAGCGGTCTCGGGCATCTTCATTCGCCAGTAGAAGGTCATAGCGGCCGGGATCGCTCCAAACATCAGAATGATCCTCCACACGTAATCGGCTTGCGAAACAGTGGAGTTATCGACTTGCAAATTAGTGGAGACATTCCTAGCGTCATGGTACGAAAGAGCACCGTACTTATTATTGAACGCGGACGAGACGATGAGGGCCACGATCCCTCCAAACAATATCCCGAATCCTTGCATGGCGAAGACTGCGGCAATGAACGCACCACGGGTCTTCTTGTTGGCATATTCGGACATGATGGTCGCGGACAACGGGTAGTCACCGCCAATGCCGAACCCAAGCAAGAACCGGAACAAACAGAGGGTGGTCATAACGGCCTTGGGGTCTTTGCCAAACGAGAGCCCAGAGGCGATGGAGCAAACGAACATGAGGGCCAGGGTTATGCCATAGACTCGTTTTCGTCCCAACTTGTCACCAAGCCACCCGAAGAAGAGCTGCCCAGCCAAAGTGCCAACCAGTGCGACTCCGGTTACAGCAGCATTGACGCCGATAGGCAAAGCGCCGGGGCTGGATTTTGTCTCATCATAGTAGTATATCCGGCCAAGTAACTTGGTGACGATAGATATGCAAAAGAGATCGTATGCATCGGTGAAGAATCCCATCCCCGCGATCACGATGGCAGTGAAATGATACCATTGCGTCTTGGCCACATCGAGCGCGTTTAGAACCCCCAGTTGGTTTCGAGCCATGGCTGGCAATCAATCCCACCTCTGTAGAATGAAAGATCATTTAAGTCACTTTAATGAATGCACTGTACTCCTACTGTAACTTCAGCAGCGGAATTACAAGAAATCGAACGCGTGTCTAGTCAAAATGTAACAGAACAAGAGGTTAATCTTGAGCTATCAGCTTCAACGGTTCAAATTAGTAGCCAAGTCAACCAAATCGAAGAGGAGTGAAACTTTCGACACTTGTTCGAAGCTCGGACAAAGGCTAACGCGTTAAATGAGCGTCAGATTCGTGGAACCTCTCTCCCGTTGCTATATTCGGTGGACGCTCTTGGGCCTATTTGGTAAAATCTATTTCGGTTTCGCGGAACAAAAATTTATGTTCTTTTGTTTCGGGGAACGAAAAAAAAAATAGAAAGGTGTTTGGTTAAAACTTTTGTTCCCGAGAATAGATTTAAAATAGAAACAAGAAGTAGAAAAAAAAAATAACTTTTTGTTACCGAGAACAATTTTTAGAATCAATTTTTCTCTCTTCTTTTTTCTTCTTCTCTTTCTTTTCTTATTCTTCTTCCTTTTGACCAGTCACTAGCTTTGGCCATGGCCGGCAATGACGACCGGCTAGATGAGGGCCAGCGACCAAAAATAAGAAAAAATAATAAAAGAAATTTAAAAAAAAAACCTAAGAATTTTACCAACGTATTTCTATCTCGAGAATAGAAATTTTAGTATGTTACCAAATGCTTTTTTGGCTCAAAAATTGTTCCCCGGAACATAAACGCGCTTTTAACGAGGAAAAATCCAACTGTTCAACACGTTAAACGAGCGTCGGATTCGTGGAACCTCTCTCCCGTTGCTATATTCGATGAACACTCTTGATGAGAAAAAACCAACCAGTCAAAAAATATACCACCGATTGGGACCAAGGACACCAGCATCATCAAAAAGACTTCACTTAAACGTTTTAATATGAGAGGCAGCTATAAGAAGATAGAGACAGATTGGTGGGATTTCCAATTAAAGAATAGTGAACTCCGACAAGTCCGGTACAGTTTATTCCGAGATGAAGAAAGATAATCCAACCAACCAGACGGTATTCATTCGTATATGTGACCTTCGAAGTCGATGTTTCGACAACTCTCGGTCTTGAACTATTGTCGACACATACCATTAAACGCTTGATAACTGGAAACCCAGGTTTCACGTCTACCATGTAGATAGTTCCTTAGCTACAGTTACCATGTGTTTCAGAATTCAGACTACACTGAAGCAGAAAAATTGAAAGGAAAATTTCTCTCAAACTGTGACAAGGTCAAATAATAAGGCCAGTTTGATACAAAAGGATTTGCCCTGAACAAGCATCGGAAGACTCTAAAGGGAGCACAGAGGCAAAAATCAAAGCATACCAAAGTCCACCTATCTATGCAGGAGGAATTATTTCCATATGAGTATGGTGAAGCGAAGAGTATCTTTTTGTTTTCTTTTGTTTTCTGGGAAGAAGACAAGAGTTAGGAGGAACAACAGTTCAGCATAAATGAGCAGATCTATATTTATCTCTAATCTCAGAAAAGGAATAAGCATGAGGATTACATATGTTAGAAGTCAAGAACCATCATTTGTTCATGCCATGCAAGATGCTCCCGTTGCGTTCAAAGTATGAGACGCTATAACACGCAGAGAGCCACAGAGAGTGCTATGATGGTCGCTAGAAAAGCCATCTTTTTATCTCATGACCTTTCGAGCTTTAATTATTGAAAGAAAAGGGGAAAGAAATCATTGTGCATGCAAAGCAGAAAGCTCCTAGGCAGAGATCTCTCTGAACCTAGTACCACCGAAAGGAAAACTTGAAGTGGAGTCTCCACTCATGGAGATAGAGACACGGAGAGAGAGAGATACTGACCAGCTTAGCTTAGCTCAGAGCAATGAATGGTGGTGCTGCTGGGTTGGATATGGAATGAGTGAAATGGGAGCAGGGATGGTCGGGTATTTAAATGCTTCTTTGGCCGGCAGAATACTAGAATCAGGACGGGCATCTGCCGGCATATACCTCAAAATTCAATGTCAACGGGTGAACTTTCTTTTCATTGGTTCGGAAACGTGTGAGCTCAGACGATGTGCATTTTCCCTGGGATTTCGCAGGAAGTATCTCCTTCACGTTACCTCTGCTGCAAAAGAACAAAAAAAGAGCAATAAAAGTATAAAGACAAAAGATTTATTAGAGGCATTGCTTCTGCTTTCCGTGTGAAATGACAAACAAGGACGGCCGGTGTTCCTAACATTCACACCCAGAGAAAAGAAGTAGAGAACTATAACCTCAATGATGATAATTTATAATATATATATATATGTGTGTGTGTGTGTGTGTGTGTGTGTGTGTGTGTGTGTGTGTGTGTGGATCATAATTGTGATGTTACCTCTAATCAGATGTCACGTACCTCAGGTGGCCTCGATCTTTGGTTGCACCATCGCGAGCTCGGAGCTGGAGAAGGCAGTCGATCGTGGAGGAGGCAAGACAAAGATCGACAGAGATTGTGACGGTGATACGACTTGATCCGTGGCACGGGGGGAGAGAGAGAGAGGAATGGTGGGGATGTCAGATCTCTCACCATGTTCCTTCTTGTGGGTCACAAGGAATCAAGAGGAAAGAAAAGGTATAAGAAGCAGTAGGCTGCTGTGAGATTTTTGGGGTGAACTTGGGACGTGCATGCGAAATCTTTCCATTAAAATAAGTATTGAACAGAGAGAAGAAGATTTCAGGTGCAAATTTATAAAATTAAGCTCGCATTTACATGGCAATCGTCGGTCCCGGTTAAAATAAAAGAAGCCAAAGGAAAGAACTCTGCGACGTTTAAAGTGTAGAGAAATTTATGTGGCTGGAGAAATCGTTACCTGGCCTGACTCAGTTTAAGCAGTACACAACATGGTTCATGCGAGCTACATTTAGATAATTGTTCCTTTCTGACCGTTTAACTTCTGGAAAAGGACCATTTTGTCTACCAGTTTTTATGTTTTGGTTCTTTTGAGAAGAACAAAAAGGTATGCAGATGCGTACGCTTGTTTTGTCAAAGCATGTGATCTCAGTCAAGCCCATGATGGTCTGCTTCATTTTTTTTGCCCGAGTGGTTTCGGAGCCACGAGCGCAAATGGGCAGTTTCACATCTTCAGGACCATCCAGCATTGATTCTTCTCATAATTTAAAGCACCCTTTTTATCTTTATCGAATCCAACGGATCACACATCAAACCGACTTAGATTCCCGAGCTGCAAGAAGAATTTGAGAGATCGAATGGGGAAAGCAAATGATCCACAGCTCTGGAGCGGTCCACAATACTGCAGCTATGGGGAGATTGAAGGCCTTGGTGGATTTCATCCTTTGTTTCAGTCAATGGCAAATTCAAGTGAAACAGAACGAATCAAAGATTAATTTGGGCCCTAACTTTAGTTTGCTGAAGACAGGATCAACATTTCCCTGTATGCTGTTCTGGTTTTGAGCTATCTCATTCTATTCTGAGTTGTAGATTTCAGGATTTCATCTGCTGATATGGCAATGATGAGCACAGGTCACATTACTGAAAAGATGCACCTCATTGCCATAGTACTGAATTCGGATGCTGGTTCATGTCGCGTTACCTTTTTCCAATGTTCTAGCAGATGCAGCGTGTTGGAGGAACTTAATCTCATCTGCTACGCATCAGACAGTAAATGTGTGAAAATACGAAGATTGAAAACATGAAAAACAAACCACTCATATATAATATATTAACTTGATAGACACATCTTTTTGCTATTACTCGAATGCAACATGGACCTTTACTGGTAAATTATTCACCCTGCTTGACGATTCCATAATATTCGGCAACACGGGAAGTTTCTTCAGCACTCAATTTCTACTTCTTCACTTTTCAACACAAAGTCACGTAGGAGTTGAAATCATTCTGGGACTGTTCAAGCAGTGGACACCTCATCGTCCTCATTTTCACCCGTGAGCTCCTCAAGCGACTTTCCTTTCGATTCAGGGACTAACAGAGTGAACAACATCCCCAAGAAGTTGAGCGAACCGAGCACGATCAACGTGTACTTTATTCCAATGCCAGCCTTGTAACCGGACTCCGGGTGCTTTCTATCCTGAGAAGCGTACAAAAACCCAAAGGACCCGATGATTGCCCCTGCCTTTCCCCACGCTGCTGATATGCCGTGGCAAGTCGATCGGAGCCTTGCGGGGAATATCTCTGCTGGCACGATAAATGTTGTGGCGTTGGGCCCGAAGTTGGCAAAGAAGAAGGTCAAAGAGTACAGGATCACAAAACCGGCGTGGTTTTGCTTCCAGTGATCGTAAGGGATCGCGAGAATGAACAGGAACACGGCCATGAAGAAGAAGCCCATCAATTGGATAGCGAACCTTCCAATGTGATCAATGAAAGCGACCGTGAACCAGTATCCAGGGACGGTGCCGCAGAGCGCAATCAAGGTCTGCGCTTTGGAAACTTGGAAGACTTCGTCAATCGCATTCATTTCCCCTGCGGAGGGAAGCCAACCCACGTTGCTGAAGATGTCCTTCTGGAAGAGGTTGGAGCTGTAGTAAGAAATGTCCAACAAAAACCAAGTCATGGCAGTCCCGAGGAGGTGGAGCCCGTGGCGGCGACCGAATTCTGCGCTGAACAAGCCGAAGTTGTTGGATCTATCCTCCGCAATCCTTTCCACCTTCTCTTGCTCGGCCTCAAGGTCAACGTTCAACACCGTAGACATGTCGGCCGCCGCCTGCTTAGCGTTCTTGGCCACTAGGGCGGTGTAACGAGCGGTCTCAGGCATTTTCATTCGCCAGTAGTAGGTCATAGCAGCCGGGATCGCTCCAAACATCAGAATGATCCTCCACACGTAATCGGCTTGCCGAACAGTGGATGGTTTCCCAATAAATTTGAACGCAAGAGCACCGTACTTACCATTGAATGTGGCCGAGACAATGAGGCCCACGATCCCTCCAAACAATATCCCGAATCCTTGCATGGCGAAGACCGCGGCAATGAACGCACCTCGGGTCTTCTTGTTGGCATATTCGGACATGATGGTCGCGGACAATGGGTAGTCGCCGCCGATGCCAAACCCAAGCCAGAACCGGAAGAAACAGAGGGTGGCCATAACGGCATTGCGATCATTGCCTAACGAGAGCCCAGAGGCGATGGAGCAAACGACCATGATGGCCAGGGTTAAGCCATAGACTCGTTTTCGTCCCAACTTGTCACCAAGCCACCCGAAGAAGAGCTGCCCAGCGAAAGTGCCACACAGTGCGACTCCGTTAACAGCAGCTAGGACGTTAACAGGCAAAACGCCGGGCTTGGAAGCTGTCTGCTCAGTGTAGTATATCCGGCCAAGTAACTTGGTGACGAGAGATATGCAGAAGAGATCGTATGCATCGGTGAAGAATCCCATCCCCGCGATCACGATGGCGGTGAAATGATACCATTGCGTCTTGGCCACATCGAGCGCGTTTAGAACCCCCAGTTGGTTTCGAGCCATGGCTGGCAATCAATCCCACCTCTGTAGAATGAAAGATCATTTAAGTCGCTTTAATGAATGCCCCGTATTCCTACTGTACCTTCAGTGGCGGAATTACAAGAAATCGAACGCGTGTCTAGTCAAAATGTAACAGAACAAGAGGTTAATCATGAGCTATCAGCTTCAACGGTTCAAATTAGTGGCCAAGTCAACCAAACGGAAGAAGAGTGAAACTTTCGACACTTGTTTCGAAGCTTGGACAAAGGCCAACGCGTTAAATGAAAGTCAGATTCGTGGAACCTCTCTGCCGTTGCGATATTCGATGAACACTCTTGATGAGAAAAAACCAACCAGTCAAAAAATATACCACCGATTGGGACCAAGGACACTAGCATCATCAAAAAGACTTCACTTAACCTTTTAATATGAGAGGCAGCTATAAGAAGATAGAGACAGATTGGTGGGATTTCCAATTAAAGAATAGTGAACTCTGGCAAGTCCGGTACAGTTTATTCCGAGATGAAGAAAGATAATCCAACCAACCAGACGGTTTTCATTCGTATATGTGACCTTCGAAGTCAATGTTTTGACAACTCTCGGTCTTGAGCTGTTGTCGACACATGTAGATAGTTTCTTAGCTATAGTCTATGAAGCAACGACACTCTTCAAGAGCGTTCGTATTGTGTTAGACACTTCGACACGTGTCCGACACTTTTTGACATTTTCGGATACTCTCCGACATTCAGTTAACACATATTAGAAAATTCAATACCTGGTCAACTTTCCCGACACTCTCCAATACTCAAGTCGGAATTTTGACCTATGAGTTTCAAACACATAATTATGAGATCAATTTTAAAAATTCAATAAATGAGAGTTCAAAATATATATATGAAAAAATAAAACACAATAATAAAAATAATAAATTGAGAAATAAGAAAAACCTAGTCTTCTCTTCTATTCTAACTCCCACTTCTTGTGATACACAATTCACCCTTTAATCTTGTTTTATCCTCTTCCAACATATCTAACATGTGAGTCAAGAATATGGATCGCTTGTTTTTTCTTCAAGTTTTATGAATTATTAAAATATGGTTGAATTTGTCAAATTGAAACAATAAATGATATATAATAAATGACGGATTAATGTTTTCAGTGTAAATCCATTCTAAGATTTTTTAATTAATTATATATTTATGAATTTGATTGAAATAATCATAAAAATGATAATTTATTATGTATATATAAAAATATATATTTAATATACAACGTGTCCCAACGTGCCGGAATTCTTCTTTTTTTGAAAAACAATGTGTCAGCGTGTTTTGTCGTGTCGTGTCACGTATCGCGTATCAGTGT
Organism: Eucalyptus victrix; assembly: GCA_016097545.1. NCBI lineage: Eukaryota > Viridiplantae > Streptophyta > Magnoliopsida > Myrtales > Myrtaceae > Eucalyptus > Eucalyptus victrix. The sequence continues at coordinate 38,839,523 of CM027842.1, forward strand.
TGGTGCTACTTAGGTTACAATTACCATATGTTTCAGAGTTCAAACTACACTGAAGCAAAAAAATTGAAAGGAAAATTTCTCTCAAACTGTTGAGAAAGCCGAGTAAAAAGGTTAGTTTGCTACAAAAGGATTTGCCATGAACGAGCATCGAAAGACTCTAAAGGGAGCACAGAGGTAAAAATCAAAGCATACCAAAGTCCACCTATCTGTGCAGGAGGAATTATTTCCATATGAGAATGGTGAAGAGAAAATTATCTTTTTGTTTGCTGGTTTCTGGGAAGAAGACAGAGTTACGAGGAACAACAGTTCAGCATAAATGAGCAGATCTATATTTATCTCTAATCTCAGAAAAGGAATAAGCATGGGGATAACATATGTTAGAAGTCAAGAACCATCATTTGTTCATGCCATGCAAGATGCTCCCGTTGAGTTCAAAGTATGAGACGCTATAACACGCAGAGAGCAAAAAAAGTGCTATGATGGTCACTAGAAAAGCCATCTTTTTATCTCATGACCTTTCGAGCTATAATTATTGAAAGAAAAGGGGACAGAAATCATTGTGCATGCAAAGCAGAAAGCTCCTAGGCAGAGATCTCTCTGAACCTAGTACCACCGAAAGGAAAACTTGTAGTGGAGTCTCCACACATGGAGATAGAGACACGGAGAGAGAGAGAGATACTGACCAGCTCAGCTTAGCTCAGAGAAATGAATGGTGGTGCTGCTGGGTTGGATATGGAGTGAGTGAAATGGGAGCAGGGATGGTCGGGTATTTAAATGCTTCTTTGGCGGGCAGAAAACTAGAAACAGGACGGGCATCTGCCGGCATATGCCTCAAAATTCAATGTCAACGGGTGACCTTTGTTTTCATAAATTCGGAAACAGGTGAGCTCAAACGATGTGCATTTTCCCATGGATTTCGCAGCAAGTGTCTCCTGTAAGAGTTTTCCTAATGTGGACTAAATTAATTGATATTGTAATTTACTGTTTTTACGGTTACCGTAAAACAGGGTTGGTCTAAGATGAGATAGAAGGTTTCTTAATTAGTCTAATATGGGCTGGCTAGTGTGGGCCGAGTTGAGCCTGGCCCGTAATGAGGGGGACTGGCTGGAAACTCTATAAATAATGCTCAAGTCTCTCCTCTAACCCTAATTCTCACATGTATCCTCACCTAAGGGGCGTTTACCTAACGCCAAACGTGAGGGGGTCGCCTCATTGAGCCAGTGATACGGAGGGCAATAGAGGAGAAGGACTTAATGCGTGGATCCCCTTAATATGTGGGTAATCCCTTTTCTGCTTCCCCTTTATGTTCGATAGATCCAGGTACGTTAATTTTTCTACTCAATCATGCATGTTCTTGTTCTGGTTATGGAGATCTTGGGGTTGCGCAATTTGCGTCTAACATGTGGTATCAGAGCAACCATAACCCTAGAACTTGAATGCATAAAGTTTTTGCCCTAATTTGTATGGATTAGCCCTAATTAGTACAGATCTTGCCCTAATTTGTGATTTTCGAGATTTTTTGTTCAATAAAAATAAAATTAAATCACAAATTCGGACTGGGCTCGACGAGACGCGCAAGACGGTCGGCGGCGCGTCCCCGGAGGAGGCCGCACGCGCTCCCACGCGCGGCCACGCGTCGCCTGAGCGTCGAACGCGCGCCGCGCGTGATCTCCACTCGCCGCGCACTCAGGCGGCGCGTGGGTGCGCGTGGAGACTCCGATCGGCACGTGGCAGGCGGCGTTGGACTCGTATGGTGATTTCCTATCTCATGGTATATTTATTTTATATGTTTGATAGTTTTATGGATGTGAAAATACATACGGAACCCTAAATACGTGTATTTTTAGTGTATTTTTGCGTATGTGTCTTATATTTTCTGTGAAATTGGAAATATAAGTGTTGGGTTATAGGTATGTTATCACATAAACATTATAATGGTGTGATTTATCAATAAAAATTAAACTTTATTGTGAACTAAAGCTGGCTTAATGAGATACAATCGGTATGGGATAGTATTTGAGCTATGTATTGAGCTGATGAGAAATAATAAAGGTTATGAAACTTTTGTTGCTCAAGTATACTCTTGGACACGTTAGTAATCTTTGAATGATTGACGCCTTAAGAACTCGTGACCAAACTGATTGTACCGATTAACACATCTGCTGAATGTGGATAATGCATGTCAATTAACTTACTGCATATTGTACATGAACTCATCTGATCACTTGTTAATGTCTATCGAGTTGAATATCTTTTTATGGTTAAGGAGTATGGTAATATTTATGTAGAACAATAGTATCTACTGTTATAGTTTAGATATTTAGTTCTGTGGTTTGACTCAATTTATAGACCACTGGTTGAAGTAATGATATTTATTACCTAGAATTGATTAAAAATCAATTGTTGGCCTTGGAGTCATGTTTTGCCGTATTGTTGACACCTAAATTTTGGCGACCCGTTTAGTCATTTATTGCATCAAAAAAAATTAAGGGTTAATTTTATCCTTGAAAAAATAGTCGATTGCATAACATATAGTTTTAGGTGCATTTATATTTTAATTTGCATTTACAATGGGTCGGTGACAAATTGGTTTGATTTTGTGGTTTTGAACTTTAAGCTGACAAGTCGGACTAAGCCCACGAAGAGAGCAATTTAGCCTAAAAGCCCATATTTGAAAAAAAAAATCCTATTGCAATTTTTGAAAAAATCAATAGAGAATATTCATTTTTTGCAAAGGAAATCTAGAAGAGGTGTGGAAAATAAAAAGTGATATTGCTTTCGGAAAAAAGGAATTTTCATGGATATAAATTTGGAAAGAAATTAAAAACCCTAATATTCGGCCTATAAAATGGTTTTTCGCGTAGGGTTTCAGAGGGGGGCCACACAATATAAACACACGGCCACGAAAAAAGGGAGAACTCACATTCTCCACGGTGAGAGTCGTAAATCAGAATTTTGGAGCGCACATCGAGAATGCACGAACGAAAGAGTGAACCACAAAGACGGTCAAGGCTCTCTTGATCGAAGCCAGTCGCAGCTTCGCATTGTCTCCTAGCCCCTCGCCATGCGCCACCGATGGCCGTGATGTGTCTTTGCTGCTGCTTCCCTGTCGCGACCTCCCCGAAGCGGGTTTGGACCACCTAAGGGTTTGGCTAATGGATTGCTAAGCCTAGACTTAGCTCGAGCTCTCCCAAGCCCATACCAATTCACGACTTAGGGTTTAAGTTCTTAACGTGCAATTGATTTTCAATTAGGAGTCGCCACTAATCTATTTTTGGTGGGTCGATTAGAAACCCAAGTAAAGTAATGGGAGAATTACTTCACTCCTACGAACCAGAGATTAAATGAGTTCGGGGACTTGATTACATTAGACTTGTCTAATGCCCTTTCGGTACCTTTTCTTTTTTTAAAAAATGTTTTGCAGGCAGCTTGAATTGATTTTAATTTACCTCCCTAACATGTGAAGTGACCATGCGAATGCACAAACCACCAATTTAACACCCACATAAATCAGTGAATAAATGACAGGATTACCTCATAGCAACGAAAGCATCTGCAATGTTAAATCAGAATTCACATCAACAGACCTAGATGTGATTTCTAATTAACAGGCAATTTCCCATTTTTTTTGGTTTTCACTTATTAATATGCAATGCATGCTACTAATCTAGCATGGAATGGCATGACAATGCGTTCTAAGCTACATGACATGAGTAAAATTTTTTGTGTTTTCTCAGTGAACATGCAATAATCAAATATGCAAATCAAAATGACCTAATTATAATGACGGGCAATTTTTAATTAAATGAGCCTAATTCTACATGATGTGCACATGATATTTCTATTCCTAAAAATGCAATTTATCCTAAAAATTGAAACTAATTTATCTAAAGACAAATTTTGTATTTTTCATGTTATTCGAAATTAAGACAAATGCAAATATTACCTAGCTAAAGTAAAATTCCATCCAATTTAAACTTAGGATTAAGTCATGCTAAATCCTAATTTAAACTAAGACGTTATTTTAATCTAGCAATTTCTAACCTAGGATGCAAATTGATCTAATCTTAAAATGAGACATGTAATTCTATTCTAAAATGCATGATGAATTTTTATGGAAATTCGTAATTAAAAAAAAACACTAAAAAAAACCACTAGAGTGAAAATTAAAGGGACACGTTATCTCTTCTAAAGCATGAATTTTTAAAAAAAAAACCTATTGTGCAACCTACAAAAAACTAGCATCCTAAATTAATCAATTTTTCTTGGATTTTTTTTTTTGTAAAAAAAAAAATTGAAAGTAAAAAAAAGTTCTATTGACACGTGCAATTCTTAAAAAAAAACTAATATCATGAATGCATTCTTTTTTTTTTATTTTTTTTTAAAAAGACGAAATAACTAAGTACGCTAACCCTAGCCCTAATCTAACTTGCATTTTTTGAATTTTTCATGCAAAATATCCAATTCAATCAAGATAAGATTAATGCCCAAAATTGACGAACCATATCTCGCGCATGAGATCGGGTTGGTCAATTTTAAATTAAATCGCGAATCGAATCTCGGGCATGAGATTGGATTGTCGATTTTTATACAAGATCATGAGTCGGATTTCGGGCGCGAAAATCGGACTCATAATCCCTAAATTGAGGGGTTATTTTACATTGGAACCTCAATCATGCATTAATGAATAATCACACTAAAAAGCTATATAAAAAACAAACTATAAACTAAACAAACCATAAACTATGTAAAAAATAAAGATAGAGTAAAAAAACTACCTAATGTTCCCCTTTTTTTTTTTTTTTTTTTTTTTTTTTTTTCTTTTGTTTTGCTCCCACGCACGGCTTGGCAACTTGTGGTGGTTCACCGAGGGGGCAGCTGGTCACCGGCGTTCAAAGCTCCGGCGAGGACCGACGGCAGGTGGACCGGCGGCGGGCGGACCGGCGGCGGCAGCAGGTCGCGGGGGGTGCGCTACAGGCGTCGGGTCACTGGTCGGAGCGGCACGGGCGGAGCAGCAGCGGTGTGAGCTCCTATAGCGTCGGGTCGCAGCAGGGACAGGAGCGTGGCAGCGAGGGAGGAGCAGCAGGTCGGCGACGGCAGAGGCGGAGCAGGGGCATCGGCGTCGGGAACAGGCCGAGAGGAGCGTCCTCAGGTGCTGGCTCGAGCGGAGGCGGTGCAGGCGGTGCGAGCGCGGCGGGGGTTCAGCGGCTTCGTGGCTCCTGGGCAGACCAGCGACGCGAGCTCGCGGGCGAGGGAGACGGCGCGGGCTTCGACTGTTGGCGGCTCGGGCAGCAACGAGCGAGCAGGAGGAAACGTCGGCGAGACGCGGCGTCTGGAGTCGCAATCGGGGCAGCTCGCAGATCTGGGAGTCGAGGCGGAGTTGGTCCATCGTGGGTCGGTGCGGTGGTGGTGGTCCGGAGGGCAGCGAGCGTGGGAACTCGGGATCCGGTGCTCGGGCAGAGGTTCAGTGGTGGAGCGCGCGGTGATGCGGAGGAGCTTCGGGTAGTCACCAGCAAGGGCGGAGAGAAGCGGCGGTCGTCGAGGAAGCGAGGGCTGCGTCGCGTGGGCTCGAGCCGCTGCAGGGGGATCGGGCGTCGCGGACGACTGGGCCGGCGGCTACTGGTGTCGCTAGGGCTCGAAGAGGCTGGTGCTCAGGCGGTCGGCGCAAATGGTGGGCCGCGACGAGAGAGATGGAATCGCGAACAGGCGAGTCGCGGGCCGGCGCGCGGTGGGCGACGATCGGACGCGGGCGGCGCGGGGTGGCGGTGCTCTCGCGGGATGCGGCGGCGCGCGGCTGCGGCGGTGTCGACGGAGGTGGCCGGTGAAAGGGTCGGGTAGCGAAGGACGCCGGACGGGAACTCACGAAGAAGATGAACAGTTGTTCCTCTTTTTTTGTTTTTTACCCCCTCTTTGCACCCCCCTTTTTCTCTCTGCCCCCCCTCTTTTTAACGAAGGAAAAGTCTCTCTCTCCCTACTTTTCCGTGTACTTTCTCTTCATTTTTTATCTCTCTAAATCTCCCCACCTTTCTCTCCGCTTGCGTGAACGAAAGGGGAAGCCCCCCACCATTTTTTCAGACCTCTTCCAGTGAACTTTTTTTTATTTTTCTCTGACACACTCCTTTCCCCCTTTGTCTGACCGAAAGGAAAACCCCCTCACCGTGGACTTTTTCTTTATTCGCTTCTTTCTTGATTTGCTCTTCGGGAAGGAGAGAATTCTCACTATAAAATATTATAAAATGGTGAGCCCATGCCTTTGCAGATTTTCTCCCGGATCCTCGCGTGTGCAGTGGATTTTTCTTTGCTTTCTTCACGCATGCGGCTAGAAATTTTTTTTTTACGTCCGCCGAATTTTGTCCACGCATGGTGCATGCATTAATGAGGAAGAGACAATGGACGTGAAGAACTCTTCTTTCTTCTTTTTCATTGGGTACTTTCAAATCAGCAAGAGAGAGACCACCTTTTGTGCACGTAATTGACCGCGAGCTGCCGTGTTTAGTTGCGTTTTGGTACCGATGCGAATGTGACTACATGAGATGTAATTTTAATATTTTTTCTTAGGGGTTAAAGATTAATCCCTAAATTTTATGCAATTAATTACTAAATGATCAGTCAAAATTTAGGTGTCAACAGCTGCCCCTCTTTGAAGGTGAGCTCGCAGAGGTTGCATTCAAAGACAATATGATACCTAAATTTTGACCATGCACATGCAATGGATGATATTTTGGCAGGCCATGGATTTTTTTTTTTTTTTTTTGAGATGCAATTTGTATGATGCATGGAAATGCTAATGCCAGTGATAAAAGGAACTTACCTGGAATAACTTACCTTCGGGGAGGGTAGAGTAACTCGAGATAGTTGGTGTTACATGTCCAGGACTCGTACCATTCTATAGTCGCCTAGAATAGTAACATGACTTCACAAAGAAAGTGCTTTCCTAGGACCCGTACCATTCTACGGTCGCCCAGTATGGCATTGCTTGGTTGTGTCTAGGACCCGTACCATTCTACGGTCGCCTAAACGGGGAAAATTTTGAGACATCCAGATCCAGCTTGAGATGTCAAGAATTTGTGAACTTAACCAATAGACACTCAATGTTAGGTGAGATGAATATTGGATTAAGAAGATTCGAAATACCTAGATCCAGACTAAGGTATAACGAAAGATATCGAAAAACATTCACATCCAGAGTGAAATGTTTAACGAAGAGTTTTGAGACATCCAGATCCAGACTGAGATGTCAAGAATTTTGGGACTTAACCAATAGACACTCAATGTTAGGTGAGATGAATATTGGATTAAGATGATTCGAAATACCTAGATCCAGACTAAGGTATAACGAAAAAGATCGAAAAACATTCACATCCAGAGTGAAATGTTTAACGAAGAGTTTTGAGACATCCAGATCCGATCGAGATGTCAAGAATTTTGGGGCTTAACCAATAAACACTCAATGTTAGGTGAGATGAATATTGGATTAAGGGGGTTCGAAATACCTAGACCAGACTAAGGTATAACGAAAAAGATCGAAAAACATTCACATCCAGAGTGAAATGCTTAACGAAGAGTTTTGAGACATCCAGATCCAGACTGAGATGTCAAGAAATTTGGGACTTAACCAATAAACACTCAATGTTAGGTGAGATGAATATTGGATTAAGAAGATTCGAAATACCTAGATCCAGACTAAGGTATAACGAAAAAGATATCAAGAATTTAGGAATACCTAGGACAAACCTGGGATATTCGTGAGGGTCACTTACCTCTTGGTAAACAAAAATTTTGGAACATCAAGGATGTACTTCAAATATCCATGGAGATTTCTCACCTTGAGGCTTCTGAAAGGCAACATAAATGTCGGGAGCTCTTGGGTCTTCAAGGAAACATTACCTGTCAGACATGATTAGAGCAAAAATACATGCATTTGCCAAAGAAGTAAGCAATTCAGCACACTCGAAAGTCCACTGAAGTTTTTATCGATTCAATCAAGATTTATGCATGATGGTTTTACCAAATTTGCACCACCGAATTTCCACTAGGGAGAATCATCGTTTAAGACAATTTTCACTCATGACATGGATTTTCAAGAATACCAAATGAGAGACTTTCAGTTAGAAAGGACTTTCACTCACTCTCATTAAGAAGGCTATTTTGTCCCAACCATTAATGTGGGATCACAGGAATCACTCCATCTTACTTTCATCATGTCAACAAGGGTTCGAGTATTCTCGCAAGCGGTACGACCTTGTCAATCTGAGAGGTCTTTATCAGGACTGTAATGTAGGCTCGGTCAATGGCTTAACAAAGAGGGATTCTTCGATCAAGGCTAATGAAAGAACAATACTTCGCAATCATCTTCGGGTTTACAAGCTAAGGAAGCTGCGAAATGAGATAGAAATGGTCTTGCTCGCACTTCTTCGAGTGATGCTTTTAAGCATATGAATTCCTACGTTAATTTCAGTGCCCTAATTTGAAGAGACTTTGTAAGGGACGTAACGTAGGTTAAGTTCATGGGTCATTAGGCTCAAAATGTGTATAGGGGGATGAGAATTGGTGATCATCTTGGCATTGTCACCGGTCTTCTTCTTCATCATTGGGATTTCCCTCATAGGTACTATAAAAACTTGGCATTTGAGTTCTTTGAGTAACACTCCATTGGGAACACACCCTTTTACAATTGATAGTCATTTTTCTTGACTCTTTCTTTCATTTTCTATGGGCATTGGCCTTGCTTTTACCAGGCTCACTGCTTTTTCATGCCCCCTTTGTTTTGTTTTTTTTTCTTTTTTTTTTTTTTGAATAACCCCGTAATGCTTTAACATCTGGGTTCTCGAGGAGTGTTCATTTTTTGTCAGCACTCGGGATTTTGCTGCTTGAATATTTGCCTTTTGCCTTGCCCCGGTGTGGGGGATGATCACCAATTGGGTTTAAATGAAACGAATTTACAGGCTCAAGGGGTTACGCAATGGATAAAGTGTGTAGGATAGAGAAAGAACTGCTCTTCATCATCCTAAGGCACTTGAATTATCGTATGAATTCAATGTAATAGCAATACCTGAAGATTGATGCAAGTGAGAGCAAGAACATTCCTATCAAATTCCTCACCTCATGATGTCGTCTTACCTCCAGCTTGCCCCAATGTGGGGTGGTTCTTGACAGGGGTAATTTAAAAATTATCCACGTGTGTGGGCTCAAAAGGGTTTAAACAATGGATGATCACGTAGTGTTTGAGATAGAGAATGAACCGTCTCTCATCATTTCGATCATCGTACCTTTCGCGAGAAAATTCTTTTCCTTAGAAACATGGAACTTCTACACTCATCTCACCAGTATAAGGGATTGTGTATAGGATAAGGCTTGCCTTTCATCATCCCGACATGTCTCATTTAGCATGTTCAATTCATTCCACATCATTCATTAACTTGATCGATGGCGACGATCCTCAGTGAAATTGGTAATTAAACAGGTAAAACTATCATGCAAAATTCTCCTTTGAAAGGTCACAATTATTTCATGAACTCATCAGCTTTGAACACAAAGAGTTTGTAGCTCAAAAAGAAAGAAAATGATTTGGTAAAAAAAAAAATGTTTTTTTTTTGTTTTTTGTTGTTGTTTTTTTTTTTTGTGGCAAACTTGTTGCCATTTCCAGGGATCGAACCCTGGTCGCTTTCAGACCTTTTCATTCCCCTTGCCACCAGGCCGAGGCGCTGGTGGTGTCCTCAGGGCGTTTCCTTTTTTATTTAATTGAACTGACACTGAGTCAACACGTCTGACATACCAAATCAAATGAATTCGATATGTGTATGGAACAGGGCCTACTTCTCATCTCATTCAATCCATTCCCACACAATTCAACGAAGAAATGAGTTCCTTCAATTCACAACAAATTTTTTCAAGGGTAATACTTCTTCACAGCATCAGAGTTAACAGGATTAGAAAACTCACGACCATCCATTTCTGTAAGGATCAAGGCACCTCCAGGGAGTACCCTCTTCACCATATACGGGCCGCTATAATTTGGAGCAAATTTGCCTCCAGGATCAGGAAAAATCGGCAACACTTTTCTTAAAACTAGATCATTCACTTCAAAGTGTCTCGGCCGTACCTTCCGATTAAAAGACCTGGCTACTCTCTGTTGATACGTCTGACCATGGCAAAGAGCTTTTAATCTTTTCTCATCAATCGGTTCAACCGCTCGAACCTTTGTTGTGTCCATTCGCTTCGGACAATTCCACGGGATAAGACTCTCAAAGAGGGGATTTCTACTTCCACGAGCAAGACCGCCTCCATGCCATAAACTAAGGAGAAAGGGGTTGCCCCGGTAGATGTTCGGATCGATGTCCGATACGCCATTAGAGCAAAGGGTAACCTGTCATGCCAATCTCGATAATTCTCGGCTGTCTTAGCCAGGATCTTCTTGATGTTCTTATTAGCTGCCTCAACAGCTCCATTCATTTGCGGGCGGTAAGGTGATGAATTCAAATGCTTGATTTTGAACTCATTGAACAACTCATCCACGAACTTGTTATTCAGATTTGTCCCATTGTCAGTGACAATTGCTTCAGGGACACCATAACGAGCGATTATGTCACGCCTAATAAATTTCACCACGTTTCGAGCTGTGACATTAACATATGATGCGGCTTCAATCCACTTTGAAAAATAATCTATTGCCACCAATATGAATCGGTGCCCATTTGAAGCCTTGGGATTTATTGGGCCAATCACATCGATCCCCCACATTGAGAAAGGCCATGGCTCAGATAGCTGGTGCAACTCCGTTGGAGGAACATTTATTTTATCTCCATGAATTTGGCAACGGTGGCAACTTCTAACATGCTGTATGCAGTCACTTTCCAGCGCAAGCCAATAGTAACCCAGTCTCATAATCTTTTTGGCCAACATGTGCCCATTCATGTGTGGGCCACAAACTCCTTCATGCACTTCATGCATGATTTGGGTAGTTTCTGCTTCATCTACGCATCTCAATAAAACCGAATCATAAGATCTCTTGTATAAATTCTTACCACTGACAAAGAACTTTGAGGCCATCTTCATTATGTACTTTCTATCGGCTGGAGTGCTCCTTCAGGTAATTCCTGCTTTTGAATATAGTTCATGATGTCATAGTACCATGGCTTCTCATCAAGCTCTTTATTCACGGCCATGCAATAAGAAGGTTTGGCTAGAACCTCAATTTTCAAAGGCTCAACTTCTAAACCATCAGTAACTTGCAACATAGATGACAACGTCGCCAGGGCATCAGCATACTGATTATGAGATCTAGCCAAATAGTCAAACGAGATTTCATCGAACTCCTTCACCAACTCTTCGAGGTACTTATGATATGGCAGTAATTTGGCATCCCTGGTTTTCCATTCACCTACGGTTTGGAGTATGATCAATGTAGAATCTCCATATACTTTCAATTTGGCCACTCCCATTTCAATTGCGGCCTGAAGTCCGAGAATACAAGCTTCGTATTCAGCAATATTGTTAGTGCATGGAAATATTAATTTCGCGGCTACTGGGTGGTGTTGTCCATCTGGGGATATCGATGCTTTGATCACGGAACCGGACAAGTTCACGGCTCCATCGAAGAACATGGACCATGCATCTTCATTTATGGCCAAAATACGATCATCTAGAGGGCAATCATCATCATTGAAGGTTCTAGGATTCTCAGCCAATATATCAGCAATTACTCGGCCTTTAAGCGATTTTTGTGGCATGAAGCGCACGTCAAATTCCGAAATCAAGACCTGCCATTTGGCTAGCTTACCCACCAAAGCTGGTTGATTAAATAAATACTTGATAGGATCGTTCTCGATCCACGAGAAACGTACGGTAATGCAAGGTGTCTTGTCGCAGTCTATGCAATACCCATACTAACGCAGCACAAGTTTTTTCAGCATCAGAATACTTTAGCTCCGAGACAGTGAACTTTTTACTGAGGTAATAAATGGCCCGTTCCTTCTGATCCACGGGACTCTTCTGAGCTAACATCGCGCCGAGTGACTCACTATGGATTGTGAGGTATAAAATCAACGGATGCCCCGATATTGGTGGGACAAGAACCGGTGGATTCATCAAATATTGCTTCAGCTTATCGAACGCCTCTTAACATTCATCATTCCACTCAACTCGTACATTTTTCCTCAAGAGTTTGAAGAATGGCTTAGCGGTCTCCGAGAGTTGGGAAATGAATCGTGCAATGTAATTCGGTCTCCTAGGAGACTCCGGACCTCCTTCCTTTGTCGACGGAGGTTGCGGCTCACATATTGCCTTGGCTTTAGATGGGTCAACTTCGATCCCTTTGCTACTCACCATAAACCCAAGTAATTTTCCTGATGCTGCCCCGAACACGCACTTGTCAGGGTTTAAACGAAGTTTGAATTCACGGAGCCGATCAAATAACTTCTTGAGGGTTTCAACATGACTTTTCCCAGGCCGGGTTTTTGCAATCATATCGTCAACATAAACCTCGATTTCTTCATGCATCATGTCATGGAACAACGTAACCATGGCTCGTTGGTAAGTTGCCCCTGCATTTTTGAGTCCGAATGGCATGACCTTATAATGAAAGGTTCCCCACGGGGTGATAAATGCCATCTTCTCTTTGTCTTCATCCTTCATTCTTATCTGGTTATAGCCAGAAAAACCATCCATGAAAGAGAATAATTCAAATCCGGCAGTACTATCCACGAGAACATCGATATGTGGCAATGGGAAGTCGTCCTTTGGGCTGGCCTTGTTCAAATCACGGTAATCAACACATACTCGGACTCGACCGTCTTTCTTCATGACCGGTACTATGTTGGCCACCCATTCAGGGTATTGCGAGACTTCAATGAACCCCACTTTGAGAAGTTTCATTACTTCCTCTTCTATCTTCTTCGAGAGCTCGGTTTAGTCCTCCGGAGCTTCGCTTCTTAGGATGCACGTCGGATTAGTGGGCAAACAATGTTCCACAATCGACGGATCTAAACCCGGCATATCAGCGTATGTCCAAGCAAAGATATCTTGATATTCTTTTAGCAATTGAGTCAGGTGCTCGGCCTCATCTTTGGGAAGATTTGCCCCAATCTTTATCTCTTTGGGCTCCTCGGCATCACCCAGATTGATAGTGATGGTTTGCTCAGAGGTGAGAACTTTTGGTTTTTCATGTTGCTCCCAACTTTGTTGTACTCCAATGGAGTCACCATTTGGATCATCAGGGTCATCACCGTCATCGCTCACGACATCGGATTGGACCATTTTCACCTCTTTGCCTATCATAAGGCTGCTCCTGAAACATAAAATGGATAGTTCAAAAAGACAAACAGGGCTAAAAGGCATGAATTTCTTTTCTATTTTTCGAATTTTCCTTCCTTTTGAATTTTTTTTTTTGATTGATTTTTTTTCGAATTTTTAGAATCTTGACAAAATATTTTGGAAAAACTTTTTGACACGAGGAAGCATGATGAAGCCCAGGCCTCAGAATTCTCCTTGGATTTTTCTTTTCTTTCATCGGTTGGATATCATCAACGGGCTGGTTTAGTATACCCCATCATGCCCTCAAAATAAAACTTGTAATTATAATTGATATTCATCAACCAAATTACATTTATTGGATTGAAAAGTACGACACTCAAAGTGAAATGACACCCTAACAATCAAACCCTAGCAAACATCAACTTCTGACAAACAACATGTAGAATACGATAAGAAAACATCAAATCCTAAAAGCGATAAGATTCCCACGCAGGGGAGTACAGAAAAGTAAACATGTTACTCTTGTGGGCTAGCACCCGTTTCCTCCGATGGTTCTTCATCAATGGCACCTATGAGGAGATCATCGAATAGAGTCGTAATCCCTTCCATCCCATCATCTGGATCCTCTGTCTTTGTCGGGTCATCGATGCCACTCGATCCATCAGGCGCGATACCACGGGTGTTGATCATTCCTCCCTCATCATGCATCATTCTAGCAGGGCCCGGGAATGTCTCGCGGATATCGAGGAGTAATGAGTTTCTCCTCTCTTGTTCATGCCCTCCACCTCTTCCATGGTACCCTAATCCGGCGGAACAAAATCTTCGAGGGGCTTCAATAGGATTCCGAATGCCCTGCTCTTGTCTACCAAGTCCACGGCCAGGAATAAAGCCATTTCCAACCATCACTCTTGCTACCATAACTGCTGCATTTGACACATCAGGGATGGGTGCTCTCGATCCTCGAGATGCATGGATAGTGGATACAAGCTCAAATGATTGGTAGCTCGACTCCTCCCTACGTTCCGGCTCGACATAGGGGATAGCCGTCTCATGATAGATCCGATGATCCTCCTCGCCATGAACAATGACTAGCTTTCCTTTGACAACAAATTTCACACTTTGGTGGAGACTTGATGGCACAGCTCCAGCAAAGTATGAATCCAAGGACGCCCTAATAGAAAATTGAATGCGGTAGGAATGTCCATCACCTGGAAAAGGACGTTAAACATCACCGGCCCTATTTGCAGATCAAGGTGGGTCTCCCCTATCACCTCCTTTCTTGTACCATCAAAAGCTCGGACGGAGGTCTTTGCAGCACTTATTTTTGAAGGGTCTATTTTCAGGCGGTGAAGAGTTGCCAATGGACAGATATTCAAGGCAGACCCATTATCAATGAGTTCTCGAGCCACATGGGAAGCCTTGCACTTGACGGATATATATAATGCCTTGGTATGTCCCCTCCCCTCAAGAGGGAATTCTTCATCAGAAAAAGCTATTAAATCCTTAAGAAGAATCGATCCTACGAATTCCTCCAACCTGTCTTCCTCGATCGTCTCTGGTACGCGAACTTCGCTTAGAACCTTCATTAGAGACTTTTGATGTGTAGGAGATGTTTGCAAGAGTTCAAGCAAAGAGATTTGAGCAGGCAATTTCCGCAACTGGTCGACCACGTTATACTCACTTGCTTTGATTATAGCCAAAAATTCTTTGGCCTCTTCGTCAGTAATCGGCTTTGCAGGTTGGGCATTAGCTTGAGCATAGGTCCGACCAGACCTTGTAATCGGTCAACATCTAGCTCGTATGACCAAGGGACTGCTTTGTTATCCTTGTACTCATACAGCTGGGGCATCTCAATAATTATTTCTTCATCAGTTGAAGGCACTTCCACTATCAATCCTTCATGGTCGGAGGCGTCCTCAAGTGGGGGCATGTCCTCGATTAATGGATCTGGTTTACTCTTTCCAGCACTTAGCTTAGCAAATTCCTTCTCCCAGTCAATGACGACTTCAGAGATAGTTGACACTATTCCAGCTTGGTCAGCATATATGATCATGCCAGCCTTAACCATTTCTTGAACCCTTTCTTTCATGGTAGGTAAGGGAGGATTCTCATCTGTCGGATAATAACCAACTCTAACTAATCCGCTATAGATATCTTTGTGAGAAACCTTCAAGTTTATCTTTTTGCTAGCATTGAACTCGAAGATTGCATTCACGTTTCCACGATGTTCGGCAACGGATTCTTCTTGACATTCGGTTGGGTGGTACGGAAAGAAAATGCCTTAGTATCCAACAAATTTTGGATCTTGTGCTTCAAAGTCAAACATTCATCAGTTGAATGGCCGACCTCTCCTATATGATACTCACATTTTTTGGAGGGGTCATAGTTGGAGAATTTTTCAGCATTAGGCCGCTTTGGTTCGTGAGAGATCAATCCCTTGTTTCGGAGTATCGGTAAGACCGAGATAGAGGGCCGGGGAAGAGGAGAGAGCGCCTTTTGGTGAATTGCCGGCGTGCGGGCACTCGGCCTCCATCTTGCTGATTCCGGGGACACGAACCATCGGAGGCTTACTAGGGGCTGGTTGCACATATGCAACATTGACTTCAGTGGTTGGTTCTTTATCTTTCTTCATGGTGAACCTTTTGCCTTGAAGAGTTGGTTCATTGAACCATCCATCCCTTAGGCCCATCTCGATCTGTTCAGCCACTGGGATAAGCTGGTTGAAGTTCTCAACGTATGTGCTAGCCATCCGGTTACGGAACTCATATGGGAGAGTCTTGACGAACAACTTCATCAACTCCTTGTTTGTAGGCTCGGGAGTGATTTGAGCCGCCAAGTTTCGCCACCTTACGGCGTACTCCTTAAATGACTCACTTTTCTTCTTCTCCATCCGCTCAAGATCCTCTCGGGAAGGTGCAATGTCCATGTTGAACTTATACTTGCTTTAGGAAAGCGTCGGCCACTTCATTCAGTGTCGAGAAGGTTTATATTTTTCATTATGTACCGGTTGAGTGCGGGCCCAGTCAAGCTTGCATGAAACGATTGGATCATGAGAGGCTCATTCTTGACGTATTGGGCCATGCGTACGTGGTACATCTGCAAATGTGCTTTTGGGCATGAAGTACCATTGTATTTCTCGAACTCCGGCATCTTAAACTTCTTCGGCACTTTGACTTTCTCATAAACTGACAAGTCGAACGGGAGTGAATTCTGTGATTCTTGCAATTGTTTCAGTTTCTCTTCAAGTTTGGCAAAGCGTTCATCTTGCTCCGCCTTAGGGACATTGTCAGGCTTAACCTTTTCAGCTGTGACGAACAGTGGGTCATCCTCCAGTTCCGGCATGTCATCATCACCTATTTGGGCCTTGTTCGTCTGCTTTGGGACTACTATCTCGGGGAGAACGGGTGCAAGAGTCTGATGCACTTGGAGGGATTGCATTTGATCCGTCATAAGCTGCATAGAGGTGAGCAACTGCTGGAGTTGATTTTCCACAGCGGTCATACGATCATGCATTTCGATTTGGTCGGCCATTTTTGCTCTTGATCGTGTAATGATGGGCGAACGTGGAGGATCCGTTATCACCTAATTTGAAGAAACGGACAAAAATAAGTATCTCATATGAAATACACCGGTCCATGGCAATGGTCTAAAACTTTTATTCATTAACGGAGTTTTTGACAATCCTAACAACATAGAAGCAAGATTGATTCAAGCACTTCATTAATGAAATAGAAGCTCAAAAAGCCCTAGACAAACAAACTAGGAAAGTAAATGATTCAACTTCCTAAACATTAATCTAGAAATGAAACAACAAGATTGGCTCAAACACTTCATCTAGCTTGATCAATATACACTCGGGACACCACTCGGCGCAATCGCTTATTCTCCTCTTGAGCTTTTTCAGCAACCCTTTTGAGGCGTTTATTCTCAGCGCGGTTGGTGATCTTCAGCGGCACCTCAGGTATCTTTGGAAGTAACTCCTCTGGAATCTTGTGTTGTTGAATGTACTTAATTGAGGCATAGTACTTCATTTCTTTGCCCTTGAGCTCCTCCTCGGGCCACTTGAGTTTTCGTGGCTGGCACATATCCCACATTGATTTAATTGTGAGGATGGAATCTTCATGGCTTCGGTCTCCATCAATGAAGCTGACTCGGAGTGGATCTGCTTGCAATGCCGGGGGAAGCTCTTGCACAACTTGATACTGACGGGTTACTCTAGTTGGATAGTACTCCGTTGCTCCAGTGAATCCCAGTAGAGGGATTGGGCCAACACCTCCACATGAAAGTCTCGCCACACGAACTTGGAACCACTTAGCATGCCATAGGAAACCCTTGGAAGTTGGTTTTTTCATGAAAGCTAGCCACCTAGAATAATGGTAATCCGGTGCATGTTTTTGGTTGTTCTCAAATCTCATAATAGGGTGATTAGAGTTATTAACATCAAGTATAGTCATTGAACCACCAAACCCTTTTATATGAGAAAGGAACCAAATTTGTAAAAGCTCAGGAGAGGAACGGAAGGTCTTATCCCCGCTTCCTTTAAATCGAGTGAGGGAAAGAAAGGTTTCAGCCAAAATAGCGTTTATAAAATTTTTTCCTCCCAACACTTGTTCAACTAAGTGAGCCATCAAAGGATTAATAGCATTCTTGCAATGAGGAAAAAGTATGAACCCAAAGAAGGCTAAAAGGAAAACCCTTCTCATTTGAAATGAATTGCCATTTTCAAAACATTCTTTTAGAAAAGATAAATGACATGTATTGCGATGAGCTTTTAAAACCTTTCTTACATTATCCTCCTTAATTCTCAGAAAATCGGATAAGGCTACAACGGGGTCTATTCCGATAGGTGGGCTAATTAATTCAGCTTTCAAAGGTTTTCCTATGGCAATGCTATACTCTTCCAAGGTGGGCGTGAGTTCATGCTTACCGCCGAAGATGAAAGTAGAAGTCTCGGGGCACCAACAATGAGCAAGTGCTTGGATGAGGCCGCCATGGATGTTGATACGCAGCAATGGAAGTAGTCGACTAATGTGTGGCTCTACAAATTGACGGCCAGCTTGGTCTAACTTGTCCCACCATGCGCTAAGCTCTTCCTTTGGAGGGAGAATAATTCGAATGTCCGGTATTCCCATTGTATATTGATCAAGACTCAGGACAATCCTAATGCCATGGACCGACAAAATAATACGGTAGAGTAAGTAAATTGCAAAGGCGAGAATTTAGAGAACTTACTTTACCAATAAACAAAGGGCAATCACATAGACATGCGCATGGTAAGTGGCTCGATTTCTAGTCTATAAGGCTTACCAAAGTGAAGCCACAAGGATGATCGAGACTAGCCACGGGCGTGCGGACTAAGTCGGGTCCTCATGACTTCGGCTTGGTCAAAGAGCCGACTGGGTTGCGGGCATGCGAACCGAGGTGGGTACTCTTGACACCGAGAAAAGAAACTTCGGGATTGAGATGGGCGACTCGTCTTTGCGGGCATGTGGTCGAAGTGGTATCCATCTCAATACCATCCTAGATGATCCTATGCGGCCCAGGTCCGGCGGCGGGTTGTGTGTGCAATAGTGTAGTGCTAAATGCAAGGCATGCACAGCAGTTTAAATCAAACAACACTTCATAAGTGAAAGTAAACCATACATTCCTATACCTCCCTGCAAAACAAATGTCAGCAAACACTTCCCCTTATACCTCCCATTCTGCAAGAACATTTAACACCTTAAATGTTAGGGACGTACCTGGAATCCTCGCTGCCAAACAAAAACATTTTTCAAACGAAAAGAAAAATTGGCCTAAGTCCACTAAGAGTTTTAACTCAAGTCCCCAGTGGAGTCGCCAAGCTGTCGCGACCTCCCCGAAGCGGGTTTGGACCACCTAAGGGTTTGGCTAATGGATTGCTAAGCCTAGACTTAGCTCGAGCTCTCCCAAGCCCATACCAATTCGCGACTTAGGGTTTAAGTTCTTAACGTGCAATTGATTTTCAATTAGGAGTCGCCACTAATTTATTTTTGGTGGGTCGATTAGAAACCCAAGTAAAGTAATGGGAGAATTACTTCACTCCTACGAACCAGAGATTAAATGAGTTCGGGGACTTGATTACATTAGACTTGTCTAATGCCCTTTCGGTACCTTTTCTTTTTTAAAAAATGTTTTGCAGGCAGCTTGAATTGATTTTAATTTACCTCCCTAACATGTGAAGTGACCATGCGAATGCACAAACCACCAATTTAACACCCAGATAAATCGGTGAATAAATGACAGGATTACCTCATAGCAACGAAAGCATCGCAATGTTAAATCAGAATTCACATCAACGAGACCTAGATGTGATTTCTAATTAACAGGCAATTTTCCATTTTTTTTGGTTTTCACTTATTAATATGCAATACATGCTACTAATCTAGCATGGAATGGCATGACAATGCGTTCTAAGCTACATGACATGAGTAAAATTTTTTGTGTTTTCTCAATGAACATGCAATAATCAAATATGCAAATCAAAATGACCTAATTATAATGACGGGCAATTTTTAATTAAATGAGCCTAATTCTACATGACGTGCACATGATATTTCTATTCCTAAAAATGCAATTTATCCTAAAAATTGAAACTAATTTATCTAAAGACAAATTTTGTATTTTTCATGATATTCGAAATTAAGACGAATGCAAATATTACCTAGCTAAAGTAAAATTCCATCCAATTTAAACTTAGGATTAAGTCATGCTAAATCCTAATTTAAACTAAGACGTTATTTTAATCTAGCAATTTCTAACCTAGGATGCAAATTGATCTAATCTTAAAATGAGACATGTAATTCTATTCTAAAATGCATGATGAATTTTTATGGAAATTCGTAATTAAAAAAAAACACTAAAAAAAACCACTAGAGTGAAAATTAAAGGGACACGTTATCTCTTCTAAAGCATGAATTTTTAAAAAAAAACCTATTGTGCAACCTACAAAAAACTAGCATCCTAAATTAATCAATTTTTCTTGGATTTTTTTTTGTAAAAAAAAAAATTGAAAGTAAAAAAAAGTTCTATTGACACGTGCAATTCTTAAAAAAAAACTAATATCATGAATGCATTCTTTTTTTTGATTTTTTTGTAAAAAGACGAAATAACTAAGTACGCTAACCCTAGCCCTAATCTAACTTGCATTTTTTTGAATTTTTCATGCAAAATATCCAATTCAATCAAGATAAGATTAATGCCCAAAATTGACGAACCATATCTCGCGCATGAGGTCGGGTTGGTCAATTTTAAATTAAATCGCGAATCGAATCTCGGGCATGAGATTGGATTGTCGATTTTTATACAAGATCATGAGTCGGATTTCGGGCGCGAAAATCGGACTCATAATCCCTAAATTGAGGGGTTCTTTTACATTGGAACCTCAATCATGCATTAATGAATAATCACACTAAAAAGCTATATAAAAAACAAACTATAAACTAAACAAACCATAAACTATGTAAAAAATAAAGATAGAGTAAAAAAACTACCTAATGTTCCCCTTTTGTTTTTTTCTTTTTTTTGTTTTCTTTTGTTTTGCTCCCACGCACGGCTTGGCAACTTGTGGTGGTTCACCGAGGGGGCAGCTGGTCACCGGCGTTCAAAGCTCCGGCGAGGACCGACGGCAGGTGGACCGGCGGCGGGCGGACCGGCGGCGGCAGCAGGTCGCGGGGGGTGCGCTACAGGCGTCGGGTCACTGGTCGGAGCGGCACGGGCGGAGCAGCAGTGGTGTGAGCTCCTATAGCGTCGGGTCGCAGCAGGGACAGGAGCGTGGCAGCGAGGGAGGAGCAGCAGGTCGGCGTTCGGGGCTTCTGGCACTGCAGATCGGCGACGGCAGAGGCGGAGCAGGGGCATCGGCGTCGGGAACAGGCCAAGAGGAGCGTCCTCAGGTGCTGGCTCGAGCGGAGGCGGTGCAGGCGGTGCGAGCGCGGCGGGGGTTCAGCGGCTTCGTGGCTCCTGGGCAGACCAGCGACGCGAGCTCGCGGGCGAGGGAGACGGCGCGGGCCCGGCGCTGGCGGCTCGGGCAGCAACGAGCGAGCGGGGAGGAAACGTCGGCGAGACGCGGCGTCTGGAGTCGCAATCGGGGCAGCTCGCAGATCTGGGAGTCGAGGCGGAGTTGGTCCATCGTGGGTCGGTGCGGTGGTGGTGGTCCGGAGGGCAGCGAGCGTGGGAACTCGGGATCCGGTGCTCGGGCAGAGGTTCAGTGGTGGAGCGCGCGGTGATGCGGAGGAGCTTCGGGTAGTCACCAGCAAGGGCGGAGAGCAGCGGTCGTCGAGGAAGCAGAGGGCTGCGTCGCGTGGGCTCGAGCCGCTGCAGGGGGATCGGGCGTCGCGGACGACTGGGCCGGCGGCTACTGGTGTCGCTAGGGCTCGAAGAGGCTGGTGCTCAGGCGGTCGGCGCAAATGGTGGGCCGCGACGAGAGAGATGGAATCGCGAACAGGCGAGTCGCGGGCCGGCGCCGCGGTGGCTGGCGATCGGACGCGGGCGGCGCAGGGGTGGCGGTGCTCTCGCGGGATGCGGCGGCGTCGCGGCTGCGGCAGCTGTCGACGGAGGTCGCCGGTGAAGGGGTCGGGTAGCGAAGGACGCCGGACGGGAACTCACGAAGAAGATGAACAGTTGTTCCTCTTTTTTTGTTTTTTACCCCCTCTTTGCACCCCCCTTTTTCTCTCTGCCCCCCCCCCTCTTTTTAACGAAGGAAAAGTCTCTCTCTCCCTACTTTTCCGTGTACTTTCTCTTCATTTTTTATCTCTCTAAATCTCCCCACCTTTCTCTCCGCTTGCGTGAACGAAAGGGGAAGCCCCCCACCATTTTTTCAGACCTCTTCCAGTGAACTTTTTTTTATTTTTCTCTGACACACTCCTTTCCCCCTTTGTCTGACCGAAAGGAAAACCCCCTCACCGTGGACTTTTTTCTTTATTCGCTTCTTTCTTGATTTGCTCTCCGGGAAGGAGAGAATTCTCACTATAAAATATTATAAAATGGTGAGCCCATGCCTTTGCAGATTTTCTCCCGGATCCTCGCGTGTGCAGTGGATTTTTCTTTGCTTTCTTCACGCATGCGGCTAGAAATTTTTTTTTTACGTCCGCCGAATTTTGTCCACGCATGGTGCATGCATTAATGAGGAAGAGACAATGGACGTGAAGAACTCTTCTTTCTTCTTTTTCATTGGGTACTTTCAAATCAGCAAGAGAGAGACCACCTTTTGTGCACGTAATTGACCGCGAGCTGCCGTGTTTGGTTGTGTTTTGGTACCGATGCGAATGTGACTACATGAGATGTAATTTTAATATTTTTTCTTAGGGGTTAAAGATTAATCCCTAAATTTTATGCAATTAATTACTAAATGATCAGTCAAAATTTAGGTGTCAACATTCCCGTTGCTCGTTTGTCCCATCATCACAACCTGTCGGCCAAGGTCAAGAATACCAAGTCAGGGAAACGCATGGCCACGTGATCTGAAGTAGAGAACTCCAAAGGAAAGAAGGCAACAAAAAGGCAGGTGGCGCATCATGAGAGCACGCCGGCTCATGAGGGAATCGAGGAGGAGTTTTTTTCTTTTTTTTCCAGAGACAACAGTCAACAAAAGGGAGAGGACGCATGCCTCCTTCCCTTCGCTGCAGCACCCAACTCATAAAATCCACACATGAAGACAGAGGAGAAAAATCGTGGGCATAGATATTCTTCCTAAGACGCATGCCTCCTGAAGTCCACGAAAGACACACACGAAGACTTTCTCTCTCGATGTCCACTCCTTCGCCATATTGTCGCACCACGCGAGTTCCCCCCAAACCCTTGCGCACTGCTCCGAGCCCTCTCCGAGCGACGCCGCTGCAGCATCCGTGACTCCGATTGCCCTTGCTGTTGAGTCCAACGACCACGCCAACAGCACCACAAATTGCTGAGCCAAGCCCCGCGAATTACTATTCTCTGTTTTTGCAGGTTTACCGGTGTCTTTGTCTATGTTCAGCAACAAAACCGTGGCGTCTCACGTGTTCCGAAAAGAGGATAAAGTTGCCGCAGGTGGAAAGGGATCACAATTTGGTCAAATAAGTGCAAGCGGTGAATTTGTCTTCTGTTGAGTTTTGTCTCGTACTTACAGCTTGTGAGTTTTTATGGTTTCGCTTCATGCAAGAAAAAGATTAATTTTAGGCCAGGAGCTCATGAAGAATTTAGACGTGTGGAGATATTTTTTAGTGGAAGAATAGAGAACAGACTTCGGGTCTCGTGACCGCGAGTACACCGCTGGCCAACCTTGGTCGCAGGTCGTGAGTAGCGTTTGAGGATCGGAATTCGGAAGCCAATATTCGAATTAGGTAAAAATCTTATCTATTTTGATTTTCGAAAATTCCATTTCCTTATTTGATAAATTCGTTGATGCCCATGATGGAAATTTCCGATATGCTAAGATATGTGAAATCTCGAGTAGCCTTCTAAATTAGGAAATTTTCCTAATTTCGCAACGTGCATATGATTGACAGTCCGATTTCACGCTCGAAATACGACTCGCAATCGCACGGAAAAATCGCCAATCCGATCTCACGCTCGAGATATGATTCGCGATTTTATTTTAAAATTGGCCAACCCGATCTCATGCGCGAGATATGATTCGTCAATTTGGATATCAATCTTGCTCTGATTTGCTGTCATGCCATTTAAGTTATTTTTTTTTTTTTCGTAAAAAATCCAAAAAAGTGTAGGTTTAGGGTTTGCATATTTAGAATAAGAATTTAAAAAAGCAAAGAAATCAAAAATCAAATCAACCAATTTAGGTTGTTAGATTTTTAACTCGGATTGCATGTTTAATTATTTGACAATTATTAGTTTTGAAATTAATAAAACAAAAACACGAAAAAGGTCACCATGCATATGTCATGTAGAATTAGGACATTCTTTACACGTCATTGCATATTAGAATAAATTGCATGGTTATTTAGAATAAAAACCATGGGCACGTCATATAGAATTATGTTCATACAATGCACGTCATTTAGTGATTTTTGTTAGGTCCATTTAATTAGAAATTGTCAGTCATTAGATTAATTTAGATTGCATATTTAAATGTTGCATTTCTTTAATTTTGAATCTCATAGAAAATACAAAAAAATTATTTAGAATAAATCATCTCATGCTTAGGATAGACTACATGCTTAGTTATGTCATATTGCTTAGGTCATATAGCTAAGTCATATTGCCATGTCATATCATCTTAGATTAGTAGCATGCATTGCATGATTATCATAAAATAAGTGAAAACAAAAAGAGAAATTGCGTGTTAATTAGAAATCATATTTAGGATTGTTGATGTGAATTCTAAACTAACAACGCAGATGCTTTCGTTGCTATGAGGTAAGTCCTGCAATTTATTCATTTGCTTTCTTGAGTGTTAAATTGGTGGTTTGCGCACCTGCATGGTCACCTCACATGTTAAGGAATTAAAATCAATTCAAGTTGCTTGCCAAACAATTTTTTCAAAATAAAAGATAAAGGTACCGAAAGGGCATTAGAGAAATCTAGTGTAACCAAGTCCCCGTACCCATAATCTCTGGTTCGTAGGAGTAAAGTAAATCTCCCATTACTTTACTTGGGTTTCTAATCGACCCACCAAAAATAGATTAGTGGCGACTCCTAATTGAAAAATCATTTGCATGTTATAAACTTGAACCTAAGTCGCGAATTGGTATGGGCTTGGGAGAGCCCGAGTTAAGTTTAGGCTTAACAATCCATTAGCCAAACCCTAGGTGGTCTAAACCCCGAAAAATTGGTCGCGACACGTATGAAACTCATGAGCAATAGTTGATTAGTTATCAAGCTTATCAATCTGGAGTACCCTGTATTGCTATTGATGTTAACTTGTGAGGGATCCCTTGGATTGACATTCTTTTAATGTTGTTTTTAGTAATCAGTAATTGCGGTGCACAAGATGCTTGCTTTTATGAGAATTCTCTTGTGTTACTGTGATCAATATATATATATATATATATGATTAATTTTTTATTAATGAATAAAGCAATGTAATTAGCATGATATGTGATTTTGGTGATATGATGCCCCTATACTAAAGTTAAAATCACATATATATGGTGTATGTGAGGAGTAAAGCTTATATCCCTGGTATGAGAGAATTTCAATGATTCAATTGAGTAGTGACCGCCAAAGTGGCACGCTTGATTGGGTTTGAGAAATTTCGGTCTCGTATGATGATTGAGATGTCTCCTGGTCTAATGCGTAATTATACTCCCAAAGGAGGTGATTGTGTATTAGTTCATGGAGGGATACATGATAATGTAGTGGAGGAGTGACTGATTCTAGTGATTCATATGCCCAAAGGTGATGAATTCACGAAGAATTGGAACATATTCTCATAACCCTTATCATGTGGGGAGTGTACAATTGCATGTCATGTATTCTGCCCAAAGGTGATTATGTGATTTTGCATGTAACTCTCTGAATGTGTACTTGTACGTCAAGTTACACAATGCTCACATGATGCTAATTATATACTGCTTGTTTTTCAATCACCTTTTCTGTAAATGATAATTCCGTCATCATTGAGGTTTTTACTGCTTCAAATTTTAAGTTGTGGACATATGATTTGTTGCTTGAGAAAATAGCAATTGAATTTGCTTATTGTCCATGAAGCGTTCCATTCTGGAACACTTGAAAAGAGGTTTGCCTGCGGACTGCACTACTATAAGATAATGGAAGCCTTAGTTGCTTGAAATTATGTCTTATCTGATATTGAAATTAGGACATATCTGCAAAAATTGTGTTTAAGTCTTAATGACATATACATCCCATATATGATTGAAAGGTTGTCAGGTTTAACAGTGGCAATGAGTATTTTGGCAAGTATGACAATGCGAAATAGCTTAAAGGGTCATTTGTCAAATACTTGGTAGATTCTGGGGTGGTAATTTAATTACTATACCTGAAAATTCTGACAAAAAGATTTGGTCGAAAGGCATAAATGCACCATATTGAACATGGTGATGAGTATGATTAGTAAGACTAATTTATCTGATCTTTTGTGGGCTGATATTATGAAAACAATTTTTTCATATACAAAAGGGGTATTGATTTAATGACCCTAAAGAAGATACAAGAATTATGGAATCACATGCTCTAAAGTTTCTAAATATTGACGTAATTGTAGAGGATAGCTGCTCTCAGATTATTAAAGATAATAATATGATGGAGGTTACTATGATTTTGTCTTTACCTATACAAATAATTATGGAATCTCCTGTACCATAGACTAAACCTGTTGAGGTTCAAGGTACTATTATTGATATAGTTTATGATGAATATTTTTTTTTTCAAACCTCTCAAGTATGGAATGAAGTGGTGGTAACTTTATTAAGGAGATTTGTTAGGGAAAGACGATCAGTTATTCCATTAGATTATATAGTCTATTTGTAAGAGCATGATTACAATATCCACTATATAGTTGATGTAATGACATATTTATAAATGTCGTTTCTTATTCTCAATCAAGTATGTGATTAGATGCCTTAAAAGGCGATATACAATCTATGAAACATCATAGTGTTTGGAAACTAACTTACTTGCCTAAAGATTACAAGTTCATTAGTTACAAATTGGCGTACAAAATTAAAAGAATTTCAAAGAAAGATTGTGGAATTTAAAGCCAAATTGGTAACTAAAGTTTTCACTCTGAAAGAGGGGTGGATTATTTATAGTGAAGAAATAAATATTTCTTTCTAGTATTTTTTAAAGATTCTTTCAGAGTGAATGTGGTATTAATAATTTATTTTGATATGGAGTTACACCAAATAGATACAAAATCTATATTGTGCAACTGGATGATTTTGTAACAGATTTAAGTAAACTTGTATGTAGACTGAAAAATTCTAATTCATGGTCTTAAGCAAGTTTCCAAACAATATTATTAAAGTTTCATAGTGTTATTATTTTGTTCAATTGAGAACAAAGTAATTCAATATACTACAAGGTCAGTGGGAGGAAATTTATTTTTTCTCATACTTTATGTATATGATATTTTGCTTACAAGTTGTGACCTTGAGACAATACTAAGGTCTGTAAGGATTGTTTTTGCCATATTATATTAGATTTTCTTGGAGGACATTTGCTGATTGTATATTGAAAATATTTAATATACATCATTGCAAGCCAGGAATTGCTCCTGTTGTTAAGGGTGATGGACTAAATCTATCACATTGTCCTTATTTAGATATTGAGAAAATCTAATTAAATGGTGTACCTTGTGTTAATGCACTTAAAAGTATAATGTATGCTCGAATTTGCACTAGATTAAATGTTGTCTTTGTGACGGGACTTATAGACAGATATTGGTCAAATCCAGGACATGATCACTGGGTTGCTATCAAGAAAGTTTTAAGGTACTTAAAGAAGACAAGAGATTATATGCTAATTTATAGACATGTTCAATTATTGCAGTTAGTAGAGTATTTAGATGTAAACTTTGCTGGCTGTTCTGATGACATGCAATCAATAACGAAATACAGATTTATGTTAGTAGGAAGTGCAGTAAATAAAGTTTTTTGTTATCTTCTACTATGTATGTAGTGTTAGTAACTTTCTTTTAGGTTGTTACTTGGGCTATTAGGCTCCAAAACCTCATGACGGAATTGATCGTTTTAACTTGATGGATAGACCCATACGGTTGTATTGAGATAACAAATTTGTAGTAATATTTATTTACTACAGAGGTCTCAAGGGGTCTAAATATATGGTGGTTAGATATTTTTTACCATAAAGAAATAGTACAGAAAAGTAACTTATAATATAACATATTTTCACAGATGATGTGGTTGCAGATCCACAAACTAAAGGCCTACGCCCATGTATATTTTAGTAACATATCGTTAACATGGGCCTAGGAGTATCTTCGGATACTATTGTTTAGTGGGAGCTATTTTGGCTTTATTCTGATAAATGTTTCATCTGTGGTTCGTTATACTTAGTAACGGTTTGATATGTATCAACTTTTGCATTCAATAAAATATTTTGAATGTGTTGTTATTATGTTGAATACATATTGGTAAAGCCTCAAGGGATTGTATAGACCTTGAGTGAAGGCTAGGGGCATCCGGGCATCCGGTTATTAGCCTTGTGCATATTTCTTGTGATACATAAAGAAAGGTTAACCATAAGGACAAGACATATGTGGGTTCATTGGAACCATAAAACATTCTCTAGTGGCACAAGTTTTTTGTGACACCTAAGGTAAGAGAATGGTGACTAACAAATGAGATCTCTCTATGAGAGATGTTATCCATTTGACACACTACCATATTGAATCCATATCAATAAAGTTGAGAACATTCGTGACCATGGAATGCTCTGTGTGTATACACGCAGTTACCGCCATGATTCGGTGTTTAAGACTTTATGGGATAGGATTGACTATTAAGAATTATCTCTGGACCAAATGTGCGCACATACGGTACGATTTCAATTAATATAGTCCAAGTGGGAGAATGTAAGAGTTTTCCTAATGTGGACTAAATTAATTGATATTGTAATTTACTGTTTTTACGGTTACCGTAAAACAGGGTTGGTCTAAGATGAGATAGAAGGTTTATTAATTAGTCTAATATGGGCTGGCTAGTGTGGGCCGAGTTGAGCTTGGCCCGTAATGAGGGGGACTAGCTAAAAACTCTATAAATAACAGTGATACGGAGGGCAATAGAGGAGAAGGACTTGATGCGTGGATCCCCTTAATATGTGGGTAATCCCTTTTCTGCTTCCGCTTTATGTTCAATGGATCCAGGTGCGTTAATTTTTCTACTCAATCATGCATGTTCTTGTTCTGGTTATGGAGATCTTGGGGTTGCACAATTTGCATCTAACATCTCCTTCGCGTTACGTCAGCTGGAAAATAACAAAAAAAGAGCAATAGAAGTATAAAGACGGAAAGATTTCTTAGAGACATTGCTTCTGCTTTCCGTGTGAAATGATAAGCGAAGACGGCTGGTGTCCCTAATATTCACACCCAGAGAAAAGTAGAGAAATATAACCTCAATGGCTGCGTTGGTATGCACTCAGACCCTCTTCACGGTAGAGCGAGAGTTCGAACCCCACGGTTCGCATACTACGTATTCATTAGTGGTCTTAAGTGCGTGTCGTGGTGGTGGGTCCTGCGCTAGCGCCGCCCCAGGTTTACGTCGCCGGCTGCCGGCTGTATGGCGGTTTCTAGGTATTAAAAAAAAAAAAAACTCAAGTGTAGAAACGCAATCAAATAAGCAAGTGATTGTGACAATTGATGTGATATTTTTGTATTTTTATGATGAATTATAGGTGGGTGACCTAAAACATGAAATCGCTTGTGGTTTCTGATATGATATGATCATATGTCATGTGCCTGCTCCACATGTTACAAACCTTATGCTAATCACCGATGGTGTCGTCAAATCGTTTTTTGTTATGTTCTTGATTAATCATAGAAAAAGAAATCAATTTAATTTAGTAAGTCTAGAGAAGAAGGAGAAATAATATCATTGGTCATCTCTGACTTTTATTGAATGCCGGATATCTGGAGTGCCAAAACTTGGCACGGATGGACAATTAAGTGTCAAAAGTTAGGAAAATTACATTTAAGTATCAAAATCAGAGCAAAATGGAACACTTAAGTGTCAATCCAACCAAAATGGTGATGCGGTGATTTTCTAGCGAGGTAAGTGCAAAACGGCGTTATTTTGCACGTTAACATGGCTAGAAAATGTAAAAACAACGTCGTTTGTCTTTGATGTGGAAAATAATTAATATAAAAATTAATTAAATTTAATTTAAAACTGAATTTATTTAAAACATTTTAAAATACAAATATTTAAAAAAAATGGGGGTGGGGGGGGGGAAGGGGGAGGCGGCGAGGGCTAAGCCCTCTCCATCACCGCCGCCACCCCACCACCATCGAGAAGGGCCGACGATGGAGGAGCGAGGGTCGGCTGGGGTCGCCGGCCCCTGGCTGACCAACAACGAGGGCCCACAAGCCCTCGCTGGATTTAGGGAGGGCGGCAACCCTCGCCCCAGATCTGGGCGAGGGCTCGCGGGCCCTTGTGGCCATTGCCGAGAAGGGTCAGCAATAGTGGAGGGAGTGTCAGTTAGGGTCGCCTGGCCTTGGCCAAGGGCTAGTGACAGCGACCCAGGCCGACCGGTGGCGAGGGCCCGCGAGCCCTCACCCAGATCTGGTGAGGTTCAACGGCCCTCACTCGGTCTAGCCAAGGGTTGCCGCCTGCTGAGGTGACCCCCCAGCAGGCTGCCGCCCTCGCCTGGTTAGGCTGAGGATTGCTGACCTTGCCGGATCTGGGCGAGGAGGCCGGCGACCTAGGCTGACCCTCTCCCCTACGTCACTGGCCCTTCCTAACGGCAGCAAGGCAGCGGCAACGAGGGCCCAGCCCTCAGCTGCCTCCCTTCTCCCACCTTTTCTTTTTTTTTCTTATATATTTGTATTTGTATTTTTAAATGTTTTAAATAAATTTAGTTTTAAATTTAATTTAATTAATTTTTATATTAATTTATTTTCCGTGTTAAAGACAAAACGACATCGTTTTTGTATTTTCTAGCCACGTTAACATACAAAACGACGCCGTTTTGCACTTACTTCATCGGAAAATCGCTATGTCACCATTTTGGCCGGATTGACGCTTAAGTGATCCATTTTACTCCGATTTTGGCACTTAAGTGTCACTTTCCTAATTTTTGGTACTTAAGTGTCCTTCCGTGTCAAGTTTTAGTACTTCGGGGTGTACTTCTCCCCGACTTTTATTGCATCACCTATTGGCCAGTATTCAAAGGATCTGTCTTACATATACCCCAATGGAATTTCTTATAGGGCAAAGGACTTCGTAGAGGACGTTCGTGTCTTCAAAAATAGATCCTAGAATCCATGTTACTTGCGAAGGCAGTACAAGCTTCCACGGATATTATGTTCTCAGCCATATTTCAATTAGGCTTTGACCAATCGAATCAGAGATAATATGTGAAATCTACATAGAAATAGCCAAGCCACAAAGATGGCATGTTAGTCGTAGTAAAATAATAGATTTTTCTTAGATATTTTTGGCATAAATATTATCGCCCACTTAGTAAATGGTGAGGAATCATCCCTAATGATGCCATGTGGCCAACGTGCATAGGGAGTGAACGCTACGGCAGATCAATTATTGTCTTGATGATGGGAGGCAGGATGCCATAAAACAGCAAAATCAATTCTCATTTTTTACCAGCTTGAGGGTAAAAAGTTTGGGGTTCGATAATTTTCAGATTCTTTTCTCAATCGTGCGGATTACTCATCTATATAAAACTTAAGATTAAAAAATTATTTCATCAGCCGATACTAAATTTGCACACTCCAATCATTAGTCTCATATTAGGGAGGGTATTATGAGCCTTTGACAAGGATTTACGCATCATTTTGATATTTCAACAAAGGCTCGCACTCTTTACGCCTTTCAAATAACGTTAACACCCCCTAAAATTTTAATGGTCTAAAATAACCATCACGGACAGCTCATTAAGGTAGGATCGATGAAAGAGGGTAAACAGACCTTAAACTTAGGTCAATCAATTTAATGATTTTTTTTTATCTATATTTCCTTAACTATCGTTTTTTTCTTGTTTTGTGTTCAAAGAAACTTAGAAATCATTACAGTTTTACAAAAATCCTCTAAAATTTCAGTATTTTAATAAACTTAACTGTCGGAATTCTATTAAAAAATAATATTATAAAATGGATATATTTAGAACATTCATTTACAATCTCACTTTAAAGTTCAATCTCTAGTAATTCCCTACAATATACAATTCTTTGATTGAACTTCTTTTATGAATGGAATTCTTTTGTTAAAGTTGTGGACTCTATATGATTATGAGTTGCACTTGAGAGAGGATGATTTACAATAAAGATTACCAACAAGGTTCAAACTCATTATGAAAAAGTTCTCAAATAATTCAGCTTAAGTACATTAGCAAGTGTGAAAAAGGAAATAAATTTTGTATGAAAAGAAACAAAAAATAACTAGATGTGGTGGAATTAAACAAACTGTTTTGATTAAAATGAACGATCTTGTATTAGCATAGCAACATGCAGTTGTGTCTCCAATAAAAGACAACTTTCACTCTTTTCACTTTGTGATTTTGTTCAATTAATTCTCCTAATTTTATGTTCGTCAGTTCAATTTAAGGTGTATTATAACTTTTTAAAGTGTGTAGGGAATTGTCCATTTGAATCGCAAGGGTAAGATTAGAACATCCTCAACATAAAAAAATATTGCACACCGCCTGATTTATCGTTTTCAGGGAAAAGAAAAGGCCGTGGACTTTTTTTTTAAGAGTTTTGTCTAATAAGAATGTTGTTTTTTTGTTTGCTTGTTCGGAAAAGAAAAGGTTTTTGCAGCTCACCTGATATGAGTTGTATATATCTAAGGCGAGGGATATGGAATATCCAAAACATAGCACGAATCCAGAGTTTAAATTGAAATTTGTCTTATTTAAATGTTAAAAAGAGAATCATTTAAGGTGGATTTCATATTGGCTCGTTACATGAGGTCGAGCCGTGCAAGAAACAACTGTTCCGTGCGACCTTTTCTCTTTCTTTCTTTCTTTTTTTTTTTTTTGTCAACGTTATTGAACCCTAAGAAGGGCTCCTCTGCCATTTGACTTTATTTCCGTACGTGCCCGTAACGAAGTACAATCGATGATTTTACAGAATACCAACCAAAAGTTACACCGACAACTGAAATCTCTTCATGAAGAGAGGACCTCCCTCTGTCTCTCTCCCTATCAATTATGAAGCTACTGCTAAAAGCCTAAAACCCATCTCCCATTTGCAGCTATTTACATGATTTTCTTAAGGCTTGCTGGTGTTTCCAGTTCTATCCTTAGCTTGATTTCTTGTAATCCTCCCCAATGTTTAATGCTGGCAAAAAGTACGGTGGGTTGAAACTAGTAGCTTTAAGTAGGCCCTCTGGTAGAATTGAGGCACGTGGCAATTTATCTTAAATAAACAATAAAGGTAAAATTTCTCTCTTCCCACTCTCTTTCTCCTCTCTCGACTCATCTACCCTGGCCTACAGCACAACCGTGTTGTCGTAGCCGCTGCATCCATAGCCACCGCACTAGTTGCACTGCTGTCCCTGCCATCGATACGACCATTGCAGTAGCCGTGCAGTGGCCGACGCCCCCCTTCTATCTTGTCTTCCCCTCAGTTCTAAACTCACCACTATTGGTCCTTCATGGTGTTTGGATCTCTCTCTCTCTCTCTCTCTCTCTCTCTCTCTCTCTCTCTATGGCTAAATATACAATCTAAAGGGGGTAAATAGCTTGATTTATAAAACTTAATATTTTTTTATGGAATAACTCAGTTTAAATTTGATAGGTGCATAAATAAACCGATAGTATCATGTTCGGTATCCTTTTATCAGATAATTATCAAAATAAGTAAAGAGATAAATAATGATGCATGCAAATCTTTATAATGGTTCAATTAAGACCAATCTCACATTCACTCTCCCAAACGAATATCTTGAGTAGTCACAACTTAACACATGCTGCTTCTAACCAAAACTGATGATCATATTATCAATAATCAACCACTACTAACACACTTGTACACTTCTCAAACAACATATTACAATTGGCGACACCTCTCAAAAGAGTATAGGATGTAAGTATAAGCATGATCACAATAATAAGAGAGAATGTGACTATATTAGTATTTGTAACTTTCTTGCTCTTCCCCCTTTGTTTCCTTTAGTGTGCATTGATTCTCTTATATATAGTAATTAATATGCAAACTAGTTGTTGGATAATCTTTAAGAGAATCAATTAGTCATTATGAATTTATGGAAACAATATTTGGTTGTCAATACAATCAAATCCTTTTGGGAATGTAAGGGTTCCCCAAATAGAGTCAATTGTACATGGTAATTATTCATTTCTTTAATTGAGTGAATAAAATAGAAAGGAACTGATTTGATTTATCTCATGTTCTTCTTTTCAAAATTCCAAGCCATTAAACTAGCCATTAAAACCCTTTTAACCAACAAAAGCCAAAAGTATATCCTAAGTAGCAACGATACCAACACGCAACACGCAACACGATATGATACAACACGTCGATATACCGTTTTTCAAAAAATAGAGAATTCTCACACATTGTGATACATTATATATTAAATGTAGATTTTTATATATACATAATAAATTATCATTATTATGATTATTTCAATCAAATTAATTTGATTCAAATTCACAAATAAATAAATAAATAATAATAAAAGCCTAGAATGAATTTACACTAAAAACATTAATCTACCATTTATTAAGATCGTTCATTGTTTTAATTTAACAAATTCAACTCTATTTTAATAGTCCATAAAACTTGAAGAAAAAATAAGCAATTCATATTCTGGACTCGCGGGTCAAATGTGTCGAAAGAGAAAAGAAAAAAAACTGAAAAAGTGAATTGTGTATTACGAAAAGTGAGAGTTAAAAAAAAAAGACTAAGTTTTTCTTCTTTTCCCATTTATTAATTTTATTATTGTTTTTTTTTTTGCACACATATACATTTTGATCCCTTATTTATTAAAAATTTCTAAAATTGATATCGCATGTCAGAATTACATATCTGAAACTTGAATGTCGGAATTTTAACTTGAGTATTAAAAAATGTTGAGAAAGTTAATTAGGTATTGGATTTTCTGACACATGTTGACTAAGTGTCCGAGAGTGTCCGAGAGTGTCGAAAACTTACCAGGGTATCCAACACGACACGAAAGCTTCCAGAGAGTGTCGGTACTTCATAATGTATATCTAGGTCTTTTTATTCACTTGATAAGCATGTGATAATCATTTCCTTCATAGTTGGGGAGTTGCCTATCTCAGCAATCCATGAGCATATCCAAGCTACCAATTGGTAGTTGACTTCCAAACCATTGTACATTAGTTTTCCTTAGTATATTAGTGATCTAGGCTTCACTCAGTTGTTCACCTTCTAATAGTACTTTCAAGTTTTCACAAACTTCCAATTCTTCTTGACTTGTTGTCCCTCTTTCAAGGTTCTCCGAGCTTCCAGTCATCTTTCCATTATATGCTTCATATACCTTTGATATTGGCAAAGTATTCATCACATCAATATCACTCAAGCTTCTATTCCCAGTAATTGGTTATGTCCAAACTTTTGGTCTACGTAGATGGCTATGATCTAGAGGGGTTTGTGTCACAATTGGTGGGATCTGTGAACAAGTTATTTTAAGTTTTTTAAGAAGAAAATTTCCAAGTACCCCAACCAATTGCGTCAATCCTAAGGGCTAAAAAAATGTTATGGTTTGAGAGCTAAAATATAGTAGTGGATGATAC
Organism: Eucalyptus victrix; assembly: GCA_016097545.1. Taxonomy (NCBI): domain Eukaryota; kingdom Viridiplantae; phylum Streptophyta; class Magnoliopsida; order Myrtales; family Myrtaceae; genus Eucalyptus; species Eucalyptus victrix. The sequence goes on from CM027842.1 coordinate 38,875,157, forward strand.
TAAATAATAGTCAAGCTTTGTAGGGAACAACAAAAAGAATAAGAATTGAGGAACAAGAGAAATGAAGTGCGACATTTAATACCGATACTATATTAGAATTAATCGCACAACCAATTACTTCAATTCAACAAACTTAATCAACGGGAAGAAAATGCTCAAAAAATTTTAAAACTATTACATTTTTAACAATTTAATCATAAATCTTTTATATTTTATTTATTTTCTTTTATATACTTTTTTTTTCCCTTTCTACCTTTCTGTCAACCACGGATGAGGTTCACCCTTGCCAAGGTTGGCGAGGAAACCCTCACCTAAGGGTGTGGTCGCCAGGCCAGCGTTGGCGACCGTGCTCGGCTATTGGTGAGGCCGGCAATGGCTGAATTTGTCGTGGGTACCATTATGAGATTCGGTCAACAACTTACCCTAGATACAACGTCTCTAAAACATTGAATAATACGTCATTTTAGCGTAACGAGACGGATATAAGTGAGGCCATGCGTTAATATCCTCCTCAAATTTTATAATTAATATCCTGACAATCAGTAATTAATCAAAAAGAAGAGTACACCCAACGACGTGTACATTTCATCATGATCACATTTCATTGGTCATTTGCGCTGACTTTTGATCTTTGCAAGATAACGGCGCTGATTGGTTAACATTATCTTCACAGTTTCTAACTTCGTTCGCCGGTTTCGGGAACCAAGTAGAAGCAAAAGGCGTTGACAAAAAAGGGAAGCTTCATAGTAAAATATAGCTTGACTTTTTTCGAAAGACTTTGGACATTTGTAATGGTTTTGAACGATTCTACTTTGATTTTTTCTCAACCTTGTTCACAACATTATAAATCGTGCCCCGGGACTGCAAAATGCTGAGTTAACATCAACCAACATTGAGGTCACGAAGCTGGTCTAACATTGAGGTCACGAAGCTGGTCTCAACTCCACAGTATCCGGCCATAGTTTCATCTGTTGTTTCTATGTACAAGATGATGATATGCGAACACTCCATTTGTGTGGGGAAGGTACAAAAAAAGTGAAGTCTTAAACATATTATACTTATACCAATTCAATCATAAACATTTCAATTATGCTAATCGAGTTCTCGAAAATTTGCCAATGTAATTCATCCAGTCAATTTTGACCAAAAATCAACAACATAGATATCGAATATCCTAAGTGGCATGGTTAGCACTGACATAAAATAATTTTTTTGAATTACTTTTTTCTTTTATTTCCTCTTTCTTTTTTTATATTTTCCCCCCAACTATAAGCTAGCAAGGTCAATGCTAACCTTCGCCGGCCAAAGGTGAAGGTTTGACACCCTCGCTTGAGCTCCTTGACTATGGCTAGCGGGGGTGTTGTGGCTTTTGTCAGGACCTTAGTGATGACATGGAGGCCTTGCTAGTGGCTGGGGAGGGCTGCGATGCCTCCACCTAGATCAAGCAAGGGTCATTGGCCCTCATTGGCTCGTAGTTGTAAAAAAAAAAAAAAATATATATATATATATATATATGAAAGAAAAAAATAATAGAGAAAAGAAAAGAAAAATATTAAATTTTGTCCCTCTCAATGTTGGCCATCTTGGTCATGCTATTAAGAATGATGGGCATTCATGCCAATAATTTCCAATCAAAATTGGCTTGATAGACTACATTGACAAATTGGGAAAAGATTTATGACTTAATTAATACAATTGAAATATTTAGGACCAACTTAGCATAAGTGCAATAGGTATATGACATTTTTTATACTTTTTCTCCACAAGTGCTCACTCATACCAGGCCAACTCCCACTAACCAACTCTAAGAGCCTTTTTCCCTTCTCTTTCTACCACTCCTTGGCTTCCATTTCATCCACATCAACTACTAAACCTTGGGTCACTATTTCTATTAGAAAATTTAACCCAAAAACTTTAACTGATTAGTAAAGAAAGACCACATGTACACAAATAGTATAAAAACCCAATTGATATGTGAGTGAAATACTTTTAACTCCCTTCTCACATGCAAATTGAATTAAGAATTACATGAATTTGACGACCACTTGCCAAAGTAGGGTGTGTGTAAAATAAATTGAGCTAGATACAAGCTCTAATAACATTAAAATAATCGGAGAATTGAGTCAATCAAGCACACTATTTGATTGATATTTTGTATGGTATAAAGAGGTAGATATCGCCTAATGCAATTTTGGTATAAGTTAAAGATAAAGATAACAATTTGATCTACATGAAAAGTTTTAAAAAAAAAAAAGAGCAAAATGAGGAAAAATCTCCAAATAATTAGCTCATATATGCATTGCTTGATGTGATCTCTTCATGCTGACTGATAGAACATTTTGCACTATAACTGTTCTAATATTTCAGTATTTGGTTTGTTACTTCAATATTGTTGTCATCTACCTCCGTAACTTCCCATACCATGGTGCTGGCTCGATGTCCACGGAAGTGTCGGACCTCCAAATCTAGAGAAGCCCACTCCAAATTCGAAGAACGGCGGTCCCTACACTATTGCAAGACTCAACGACAAACATCAAGATCTCAATAGAGATGGAGGAGCTCCAAGATTGAGAGTCAAGCCAAGCCGGATTGAAATAAACAACTGAGGATTTGAACAAGTGCGGGAAGACGATAAGGAGAATATGGTAGGAACGGAGGTGCGCCGTGGCGTGGCCTGACAGGGATGGTGATTGACGAGGGAAGTGCAACAGTCAGGCATAAGGCAACCAATGGGTTAGAGGAGGAGAGAATATAGATTAATGTGTTAGCGTTTGATATGATTTGAATTAGGTACAGAGAAGCTTATAATTGGATGGATAAGTGTAACATCCTATGGAAGAGACTGCAAATGAGTACACATGATCTGCATCCCCCAAGGCATGTACATTTTAACCCTCTCCCTCTCTCAAGTATGAAAACAATGGAAACCTTCTTGAATGTTGGTAGAACGTTACTTGGCCTAAAATTGTGTCATCGTGCTTTCTCTCTCTTCCTCCCTCCCTCCATTAAGCTCGGGTTCTTCAACCCTCCCAAAAAACACAATCATATATAATATTTTATTAATATGATCTTATTTTGATATATTACAGAATAAACAAAGCTTATGTTGATTCTAACTTGTCAGTCATTCATTGCCATTTAACGATGTGAGCCTGTCTTTAGTAGATAACTTACAATCAAATAACATAAACTATTTTTTTCAATTTTTTTACGCAAACAAATATAAGAAAATGATTTATTTTCTCTGAAATTGAATTTTCTGGAAACAATTTCCAGTGACAAAAGGTTTTTGGTGAAACAAATAGATTCTTATGTCAAAGGTAGTTCAGAATTTGATAAAAATAAATGGAAGGGAAGGGTTTGATGCAAAATAGTACTTCCAGAAAAAGATAATTTAAAAAGGGAACGGGATAAATCTTGGGGATGGATTTTAAGATATTTTCTTCTATTAATAAACAATTGATTCTCCTTCCCCACTTTGCTTTTGTATCACCTACTGTAATGAAAACAACATTAATCATTGTTTAAATTGCTGTCGTCCTCTCTACGTGCCCAGATGCAAGCTTGCACGCATTAATTACTGAAACATGATTGACTTTTTGTCTGGAGATCGTTCTTACCCTATGAAAGACATCATTAGATGTCATGCAGACACGCCGAGCGTTCGTAAAGTCAAAACTACATAAAGTCCAAACTCTCGCCATCCGTCGAATTTCTCTCGAGCACTTTAACATGGCAGCTTTCAAGCCTAATCCATATGACCTAAAAGGGAAGTCTTAATAGAGTGTTGGTATTTGCAGGCGGGAATGATGTCAGCCTCAAGGTCAACTGTTTCGAACAAATGATGGGTTCCAAAGGCCAAAGCATGTATGTTCTTCTTGCTCAGACCACCAGATTGCCGACCTAATAAAAGATTAATATGCAGTATCTAAGTTTCTGCGTGATCAAAAACTTCTTTTCAGATTATGTTGGCCGTCCAATTAAGCGGTTTTTGTAAGTTGAACATGCATAATAGTGATTAATTGATTTAATAGACTTATTATCTAAGAATTCAAAGGATAAGCATGATGATTGTTTAGAAAGAATATATGTAATTGAGTATAGGCTCTTTACTCTTATCTCCAAAGAGTAGTCGTGCAGCATGTGTTAGCATAACAAAATGAAATCGAATTTTACATGTCAAGTGTGGTTTCAGAGCTCAACCCTAGTTCAATTAATTTCCACTTTATTTTACCCAAAAATAGGGAGAAAGAAAAAAGAATTCAGAACCTAGTTGAAGGTTTTTCACGCATGCACTCATGCTCTTTGAAGTTACTAACCTTAGTTATGGATCGTACTTGTTAAAACCCAAGTTTTTATCAACTTTTTTTTTTTTTTTTTCAAATATCCATTTATTTTGCAAAAGAAATTAATTATATATATAAAGAATGATGAAGTCGTGTGGGCTGGCTTGTTCGGCCCACTTAGCAACCTTCAGCCATATAAGTTCATTTCTTCTTTTCTTTAGACCACATCTTCATCATTTTCTTGTAGCCCATGAAAGCCTAAAAAGGGTGAGGTGTGCCGGCCGTGGCGCAAGCCGCGATCCAAAACCTTCTGGAATGCAGTAGCTGGCGCGATGGGGAAGAAGAGAAAAACAGAAAGATTCCTTCTCGGAGAGAGGTGGGGGAGGACGCTCAAGCGAGGGTGGGTGCGCGAGGAGGCAGAGGGGAACGCTCGCAGAAACGAGAGGATCGGGCATGGCCGCCATTACTAGGGGGCTGGCTGGTTTTCTGAGGGAAGAGAGAAGTTCCGCCTTTGGACGAGAGAGAGAAAGGAGAGAAGGGATGAGGCAGAACTCTTGGGGATCGTTGGTTCACTTAAAAAAACCACAGGAGAGAGAGAGTGACATTTTAGGAAGTGGGTATTGTAACATGCAAAATGTTCAATCTATGATTTTCATAACTATAACAAGAATACAAATAATCGAGTAAAAAGATTAACACACCAGATCTATCGTTCTTGATGTGGCAGCGAAAAAGCCATGAATTCAAATTTTTGTTCTTAATGCGGAAGCGAAAAAGTTATGATCCACGAACAAGTCTATCTCCTCTATTACGGCTCAATGAGACATCCACAAATCTTTCTCATTTATTGCATTGAGATGGCCATTTCACCTCTAGGTAAACACTACTTGAGAATAATTGTGAGAATTATGGTTAGATGAAAGATTTGAGCATTATTTATAGAGTTTTCAATCAGACTCTATTAGTAAGAGCTAGGCTCAACTGAGCCTACACTAGTCAGTCTATATTATACTAATTAAAAAACATTATATCTCACCTTAAATCAACCCCGTAAAATGATAAATTATAATATGAATTTATGTATTACACATTAGGAAAACTTTTACCGGTATATGTGGGTTCTTAAGCAAAGAGGCCCTCATCGCCGGAGTTTATCCTAGATTTCAGAGCTCCGATCAAGGGAAAACCCAGAGTCTCTTCTTCACCGATTTGACGAGCTTGCTACCACGGGAAGAGTAAGAACGGCCAGACGACCTCCAACGTTGCCGACCATGATCTCATACCGCCGAGCAAAGCAGGTAAAATCTCGTTTTCCGAGAGTCCTGCTTTGCCTTAGCCGAGAAATGTTTGAGTGAGTTGATTAGTTATCTCGAGGAGACTGATGAAATCAAGTAGGTTTGTTGCCAATAATAATGTCCGGGGTCTGCACGTGTTGTTGCGAGTGTGAGGATCGTATTAAAATCAGATCGGAGGCTTGTTCAGACTACTGCCCATCACTTGTTTGATAAAATGCCGGAATCAGGTTCCGAAAATCCGAGTTTGGCCGTCTGATATAGAGCAGTGGCCGGAGTTCTGGTACTTGTGCGATGGAGTTGTTGCTTCAGCCAACGGTCTGCAGGAGAGGAAATCCTCGGAGAAGGAGGAGTCGCCAGGTTGAAGAAGATGCGGTGAGAAAAAGACAAAAAAGGAGAAAAGAAATTAAAAAAAAAAAAAAAAAAGAAAGGAAAAAGGGGAAAACCGCAAGAAAAATTATAAGGCTAGGAAGAATGGAGAATGGGCTATGGGCTGGTTAGTCGTGGGCTGGCTTCTTTTTTTTTTTTAAATTTGGGCCAAAAAACTAAAATTAAAAAGAAGAGAAGTGTTCATGGGCTTATTTAATTATTTCGAATGGGCCTTCCGGGTGAACGTTTTTAGCCCTTAACATTTTTAGCCCAACCCGATCCGAATTATTTTCATATTAATATTTGAAAATATATTAATAGTAAATAAATAAATATTTAAAAAAATTAAAAAAATCAAAATATAATAAAAAAATTAAAAATTCAGAAAATGATAAAAAAAGTTTTAAAAATTTTAGGAAGTAAAAAAATTTAGAAAATTCGAAAATCAATAAAAAATTAGAGTTTTAGAAAATTGTCAAAAAAATAAAATAATTATTAAAAATTAATTTTAAAAAGAGAGAAAAATTTTAGAAAACACTTAGAAATTAAAACCCAAAATTGGACAAGCCCTAAAAACTCCATTTGTGTGGGGAAGGTATAAAAAAAGAAGTTTTAAACATAATGCACTTATACCAATTCAATCATAAACATTTCAATTATGCTAATTAAATTCTCAAAAATTTGCCAATATAATACATCCAATCAATTTTGACCAAAAACCACCAACATAGATATCGAATGTCCTAAGCAGCATGGTTAGTACTAACGTAAATAATTTTTTTCTGAATTACTTTTTTTCTTTACTTTCCTCTTTCTTTTTTATATTTTTCCGTGTGAGCCAGCAAGGTCAACACTAACCATCGCCGGCCAAAGGTGAAGGTTTGACGCCCTCGCTTGAGCTCCTTGATTATGGCTAGCGAGGGTGTCATGGCTCTTGTCAGGACCTTGGTGACGACATGGAAGCCTTGCCTGTGATTGGGGAGGGCTGTGATGCCTTCGCCCAAATCAAGCAAGGGTCATTGGGTCATTGGCCCTCATTGGCTCGGAGTTGTAAAAATATATATATATATATATATATATATGTATATATATATATAAAGAAAATGATAGAGAAAAGAAAATAAAAATACTAAAATTTGTCAAATTTGTCCCTCTCAACACTAGCCATCCTGGTCATGCTATTAAGAATGATCGGCGTCTATGTCAGTAATTTCCAATCAAAATTGACTCGATAGACTACATTGACAAATTGTCAAAATACTTATGATTTAATTGATATAATCAAAAGATTTATGACCAACTTAGCATAAGTGCAATAGGTATATGGCATTTTTTATACTTTTTCTCCATAAGTGCTCACTCATACTGGGCCAACTCCCACTAACCAACTCTAAGAGCCTTTTTCCTTCTCTCTTTACCATTCCTCAGCCTCCATCTCATCCACATCAACTACTAAACCTTGGTTCACTATTTCTATTAGAAAGTTTAACTCTAAACTTTAACTGATTAGTAAAGAAAGACCACATGTATATAAATAATATAGTAACCCCATTGATATGAGAGTGAAATACTTTTAACACCCTTTCTCACATGCGAATTAATTAAGAATTACACGAATTTGACGACCACTTGCCAAGGTAGGGCGCTTGTAAAATAAATTGGGCCAGGTACAAGCTCTAATAGCATGAAAATAATTGGAGAATTGAGTCAATGAAGCACGCATATTTCATTGATATTTTGTATGGTATAAAGAGGTAGATATCGCCTAATGTAATTTTAGTATAAGTTAAACATAAAGATAACAATTTGATCTACATGAAAAGAAAAAAAAAAGGGAAATGAGGAAAAATCTCCAAATAATCTGCTCATATATGCATTGCTTGATGTGATCTCTTCATGCTGACCGATAGAAGATTTTGCACTATAACTGTGCTAAAATTTCAGTATTTGGTTTGTTACTTCAATATTGTCGTCATCTACCTCCGTAACTTCCCATACCATGGTGCTGGCTCGACGCCCATGGAAGCGTCGGGCCTCCAAATCTAGAGAAGCCCACTCCAAATTCGAAGACCGGCGATCCATACACTATTGCAAGACTCAACGACAAACATCAAGATCTCAATAGAGATGGAGGAGCTCCAAGATTGAGAGTCACGCCAAGCGGGATTGAAATAAACTACTGAGGATTTGAACAAGTGCGGAAAGACGATACGGAGAAGAGGTAGCAACAACGGTGTGCCGTGGCGTGGCCTGATAGGGATGGTGATTAGCGAGGGAAGCGCAACAGTCAGGCATAAGGCAACCAATGGGTTTTTTTTTTTTTTTTTTTTGTAGTCAGTCCTACTCTAATCCTACTCTAACACTCACCCTCAGATTTTTCTTTTTAGTCGGTCCTACTCTAATCTTACTCTAACACTCACTCTCAGATTTTGCTTTACCTCCTTGCAGGATGTGGGAGTCGAAACTCACTCCTGAAATGAAATCATCCCCATCCCAATCCTCCTTAGAAGGTAGGGATTTAAACCCCCTACCTCCCCCTTCCAAGATGGAAGGGTGGCCACTGAGGCGAATCCCCAGTGGTTGCAACCAATGGGTTAGAGGAAGAGAGAATATAGATTTATGTGTTAGCATTTGATATGATTTGAATTAGGTATAGTGAAGCTTATAATTGGATGGATAAGTGTAACATCCCATGGAAGAGACTGCAAATGAGTACAGATGATCTGCATCCCGCAAAGCAAGTACATTTTGACCCTCTCCCTCTCTCAAGTATGAAAACATTGGAAACCTTCTTGAATGTTGGTAGAACGTTACTTGGCCTAAAATTGTGTCATTGTGCTTTCTCTCTCTCTCTCTCCCTCTCTCCCTCCCTCCCTCTGTTAAGCTCGGGTTCTTCAACCTCCCAAAAAACACGATCATATATAATATTTTATCAATATGATTTCTTAATTTCTTTATAATTCATCTTATTTTGATGGATTACAGAATAAACAAAGCTTATGTTGATTCTAATTTGTCAGTCATTCATTGCCATTTAATGATATGAGCCTGTCTTTAGTAGATAACTTACAATCAAATAACATAAAACTAATTTTTTCAATTTGTTTTTTTACGCAAACAAATATAAGAAAATGATTTATTTTCTCTGAAATTGAATTTTCTAGAAACAATTTCCAGTGACAAAAGGTTTTTGGTGAAACAAATAGATTCTTATGTCAAAGGTAGTTCAGAATTTGATAAAAATAAATGGAAGGGGAGGGTTTGATGCAAAATAGTACTTCCAGAAAAAGATCATTCAAAAAGGGAACGGGATAAATCTTGGGGATGGATATTAAGATATTTTCTTCTATTAATAAACAATTAATTCTCCTTCCCAACTTTGCTTTTGTATCACCTACTGTAACGAAAACAACATTAATCATTGTTTAAATTGCTGTCGTCCTCTCTAGGTTCCCAGATGCAAGCTGCCACGCATAAATTACTGAGACGTGATTGACTTTTTGTGCGGAGATGGTTCTTACCCTATGAAAGACATCATTTGGTAATATCCGGGCCGATAATTTTAGCAGAATTTGATTCTAATAAGGACTAAAGACTTCGAAAAGCTTTAACATTGAACCTTCCCAACATCTTATCGTTAGATGTCATGTAGACACGCCAAGCATGCATAAAGTCAAAACTACATAAAGTCTAAACTCTTACTGTCCGTCGCATTTCTCTTGAGCACTTTAACATGGCAGCTTTCAAAAATCCATATGACCTGAAGGTGAAGTCTATAGGGTGTTAGTCTTTCCAAGCGGGAATGATGTCAGCCTCAAAGTCAACTGTTTTTGACAAATGATGGGTTCCAGAGGCCAAAGCATGTATGTTCTTCTTGCTCAGACTAGCAGATTGCTAACCCAATAAAAAATTAATATGCAGCATATGAGTTTCTGCATGATCAAAAACTTCTTTTTAGATTATGTTGGCCGTCCAATTAAGTGGTTCTTGTAAGTTGAACGTACTTAATAGGGATTAATCAATTTAATAGGTTTATTATCTAAGAATTTAAAGGATAACCATGATGATTGTTTAGAAAGAATATATGTAATTGAGTATAGGCTATTTACTCTTTTCTCCAAAGAGCGGTTGTGCAGCATGTGTTAGCATAGCAAAATGAAATCGAATTTTACATGTCAAGTGTGGTTTCGGAGATCAACCCTAGTTCAATTAATTTCCACTTTATTTTACCCAAAAATAGGGGGAAAAAATCATTCATAACCTAGTTGAAGGCTTTTCACGCATGCACTCATGATCTATGACGTTACCAAGCTTAGTTATGGATCGTACCTATTAACACCCAAATTTTTATTGACTTTTTTTTTCAAATATCCATTTATTTTGCAAAAAAAATTAATTTTTTTTTTATAAAAGGTAAAACCAATATATATAAATGACTGAGACGTGATTGACTTTTTGTGCGGAGATTGTTCCTACCCTATGAAAGACATCATTTGGTACTATCCAGGGCCGATAATTTTAACAGAATATGATTGTAATAAGGACTAGAAACTTCGGAAAGCTTTGACATTGAACATTTCCAACATCTTATCCTTAGATGTCACACGGACACGCCGAGCATTCGTAAAGTCAAAACTGCATAAAGTCCAAACTCTCGCTATCCGTTGACTTTCTCTTGAGCACTTTAACATGGCAGCTTTCTAACCTAATCCATATGACCTAAAAGTGAAGTCTTAATAGAGTGTTGGTGTTTGCAAGCGGGAATGATGTCAACCTCAAGGTCAACTGTTTTCGACAAATGATGGGTTCCAGAGGCCAAAGCATGTATGTTCTTCTTGCTCAGACTACCAGATTGCCGACCCAATAATGATTAATATGCAGCATTTGAGTTTCTTCGTGATCAAAAACTTCTTTTCAGATTATGTTGGCTGCCCAATTAAGCAGTTCTTGTAAGTTGAACGTGCATAATAGTGATTAATCAATTTAATAGGCTTATTATCTAAGAATTTAAAGGATAAGCATGATGATTGTTTAGAAAGAATATATGTGATTGAGTAAAGCCTCTTTACTATTATCTCCAAAGAGTGGTCGTGCGGCGTGCGTCAGCATAACAAAATGAAATTGAATTTTACATGTTAAGACTGGTTTCGGAGATTGACTCTAGTTCAATTAATTTCCACTTTATTTTACCCAAAAAGTAGTGGGAACAAGGAATTCTAAACCTAGCTGAAGGTTTTTCACGCATGCACCCATGATCTTCAAAGTTACAGTGCTCAGTTATGGATTGTATCTATTGACATCCAAATTTATATCGACTTTTTTTTTTCAAATATCTATTTTTTTTTTTTTGCAAAAAAAATAGATTTTTTTTAATAAAAGGTAAAAGCAATATATATATAAGCAATCTAAGTTCGTTTCTTTTTCTCTTTTAAGCCCATCTTCATCTTTTCCTTTTAGCCCATAAAAGCTTAAAAAGGTTGAGGCGTGCCGGCTGTGACACAAGCCACGATCCAAACCTTTTGGAATGCATTAGTTGGCGTCATCTAGAAACTTCAAAAAGCTTTAACATTGAACCTTCCCAACATCTTATCGTTAGATGTCATGCAGACACGCTGAGCATGCATAAAGTCTAAACTCTCACTGTCTGTCAAATTTCTCTCGAGCACTTTAACATGGCAGCCTTCAAAAATCCATATGACTTGAAGGTGAAGTCTAAAGGGTGTGTTAGTCTTTCCAAGCGGGAATGATGTCAGCCTCAAGGTCAACTGTTTCTGACGTGGGTTCCAGAGGCCAAAGCATGTATGTTCTTTTTGCTTAGACTAGCAGATTGCCGACCCAATAAAAAATTAATATACAACATTTGAGTTTGTGTGTGATCAAAAACTTCTATTCAGATTATGTTGACCGTCCAATTAAGCGGTTCTTGTAAGTTGAACGTGCTTAATAGTGATTAATCAGTTTAATAAGAATTTAAAGGATAAGCGTGATGATTGCTTAGAAAGAATATATGTAATTGAGTATAGGCTCTTTACTCTTATCTCCAAAGAGCGATTGTGCAGCATGTGTTAGATAGCAAAATGAAATTGGATTTTACATGTCAAGTGTGGTTTCAAAGATCAACCCTAGTTCAATTAATTTCCACTTTAGTTTACCCAAAAATAGGGAAAAAAATAATTTAGAACTTACTTAAAGGCTTTTCACGCGTGCACTCATGATCTTTGAAGTTACTAAGCTTAGTTATGGATCGTACTTGTTAACACCCAAATTTTTATCGACCTTTTTTTTTTCTTTCAAATATCCATTTATTTTGGCAAAAAAATTAAAATTTTTATAAAAGGTAAAATCAATATATATATATATATATATATATAATGAATGCTGAAGTCGTATGGGCTGGCTTGTTCGGCCCACTTAGCAACCTTCAGACATCTAAGTTCGTTTCTTTTTCTCTTTTGAGCCCATCTTTCATCATTTCCTTTTAGCCCATAAAAGCCTAAAGAGGGTGAGGCGTGCCAGCCGTGACGCGAGGCGCGATCCAAAACCTTCTGGAGACTGGAATGCAGTATCTGGCGCGAGGGGGAAGAAGAGGAAAACAGAAAGATTCCTCCTCGGAGAGAGGTGGGGGAGGACGCTCAAGCGAGGGTCGGTGCGCGAGGAGGCAGAGGGGAACGCTCGCGGAGACGAGAGAATCGGGCATTGGCCGCCATTGATGGGGGGCTGGCTGGCTTTTTGAGGGAAGAGAGAAGTTCCGCCATTGGAGACGGGAGAGAGAAAGGAGAGAGGGGGTGAGGTGGAACTTTTGGGGGATCGTTGGTTTACTGAAAAAACACCACACCAGAGAGAGAGAGAGAGAGAGAGAGAGAGAGAGAGCGACATTTTAGGAAGTGGGTATATCTGGGTTCTCAAGCAAAGGGGGCCTAATCGCCGGAGTTTATCCCGGATTCCGGAGCTCCGATCGGGGGCAAACCCAGAGTCTGTCCTTCACTGATCCGACGAGCTTGCTACCACGGAAGAATTGGAACGGCCAGACGACCTTCAGCGTTGCCGACCGGGATCTCATACCGCCGAGCAAAGCAGGTAAAATCTCGTTTCCCGAGAGTCCTGCTTTGCCTCAGCCGAGAAATACATGTGAGTGAGTTGATTAGTTATCTCGAAGAGAGGTTTGTTGTTAATAATAATTTCCGGGGTCTGTACGTGTTGTTGCGAGTGGGAGGATCGTATTAAAATCAGATCGGAGACTTGTTCAGACTACTGCCCATCACTTGTTTGATAAAATGCCGGAATGAAGTTCCGAAAATCCATGTTGTCTGGTTCGACGTTAGAAGTCTGTTTAATGTTTGATTGCTCACACATTATCGGAGCAGGACTCATTTCGGTGTGTTTTCGCTGGGTTTCCAAGTGACTTCGTGGAAACAAATTGGTTGATGGCGGTTTGGCTTTGAGTCCCCCCTCCACTCGGTGCAGCCAGCGGTTTGAGGCCGCACCAGTCAGTCCACTTCGCTGCATTTTAGTGCATTTTTGTTTGGCTTGTTATTGATACCTAAATTTCACAATTTTACTTAAGACTTAATAGCATTAAAAGTTAGGAATGAGTCGCTAAAAAAAAAAATGAATGAAGTCCAAAAAATTGTCATAAAAAGAAAAAACAACGAAAAGAGAAAAAAAACAACAAAATGCTTAAGGGGGGTTGGGTTGGGCCTAATCTGGCCTTGGCCCGGCCCGCCCCTCTTTCTTTTCTTCTCTCCCTTGTGCTGGGCCCGACCCAGCATTCATTCCAATTTGGCCCGGTTCGTGCCAGCCTGTCTCCTTCTCGGCCATCCCTTCGCACGCAACCTGCAAGAAGAGTTGAGGGGGAGAACGGAAAAAAAAAAAACACGGAGAGAGCGCGAGGGGGTGAAGAGAGTTGGAGGGAGAGACTGTCGGTCACCGCACGGCTGACAACCCACCGCCGTGCCTCCTTTCCCGCTCCAAAACTCCGACCAGACGTAGAGACTAGAGGAGCGAATGAGAGATAGAGGGGGGGAGATAGAAAGCTCAAGAGAGGAGAGAACATCGCCGGGAGAGAACAAAGACGGAGGAAAAAGAGGGGAGTTCACACGACTTCCGCCCGAGAGATCTCCGGCGGTAAGTGAGCTGGAGAAGGAGAGGCGCCGAGTGAGCTCAGATCTAATTAGAAATGATCAGATCTGGGAGACAACACTGCTCTACTGTTGCCTGCTGGAGCCACTTTGCCCTCCCTCTGCCCATGACCCAGCCACGACATCGCTCCTACTTCCCTCACCCGTGAGCTCGCACTGCCACTCCGCTGCTCTGCTAGCAACCTGCGAGCCCGATGCCTATAGTTGTGCCGCCGGTTGCCCCGTGCGAACACCACCCATAACGCTTGCCATCGTTGCTCGTGCACTACTACCTCTGAGCGCCGACACCCGCGCCTGCACTTACGCTACCGCTACTACTGGTTTGCCACTCCCCTCTATCGGATTGTCGCCACAATAGCACCTTTGCATGAGCACCCTTTCACGACGCCAGAACTAGTCGCCAAGCCACCGCGCGCCTCCGCCTTTGCTTCGACGCCTAGTAGTCCTCGCTTGCACTGCCCTCCGTCCAAAGCACCACCTTGTCTCCGCCCAACTCTGCCGATGCTGCTGCCCATTGCCGAGCGTCGTTTGCCTCCTCTACGCCACCACAACACCAGCCCGAACTGTTGACGCCAACAGCCGAGCCGGTCGTCGAGGCCCCTCGCCACGCAACCTACAACACCCGCCGACGCTGCTGCCCGTCGCCGCCGTCACTTGTCGTGTCGTTGCTGCCGTCCACACTACCACTGCTCATCGCGTCGTCGCCGTCCCCGACCATCCCTCGTCAGCGCCGCAAAGGAGCATGGGAGAGAAGAGGCGGAACCAAGTAGGGTTTGGTCTTCGAAGCAGGTTGGGCGCGGGTTGCAAAACAGGTAAGGTTTTTGGCAATTTGGGCCGGGTTTGGGCTATTTTTGCATGTGGGCTTTATTTTAAATAAATTAGACTAGACTGGCCTGCACATCAGGCCTAGCCCAGCTAGTTTCTGCAAGTTTGGATCGTGCAGCTCGGCTCGATCCGAGCCTGGGCCGTCTGGCCCGATTCGGTTCGAGCTGGGGTCCTTTTCAACGAACCGGGTCGGACCCAACCCGAGAATCCAACCTGAGTTGTTTTTAATATATTGTAATATTATAATATTAAAATAATTTTTAAAAATATATAAAATATAAAAAATAATAATTTAAAAAAATTAAAAAAATTCTGAAAATCAAAAAATGTAGGGTTTGGTTAGGAATTGCCATATATTACCTTCTTAGTGTAATTAGGCTTTTATTTGCTCTTATTTTGATTATATCGTATGTTCAATTTGCATATCTAATTATGTTTAATTGCACGTATTTAATTTTACTACAATTAGGATCTTGATAGCTATGATTATTACTTTAATGATTATGCACTCGCATGATCACATCACATGTTAGTAGATAGGTATAAAATCAATCCAAACTGCCTAACAAAAATCTTTCCTTCTAAAACGAATAAGATTAGGTACCGAAAGGGCACTAATTGGTCAATTAGTGTAATCAAGTCCCTGACCCTAGATTCTCTTATTGCATAGGAAGTGAGGTATACTCTCATATCTCACTTGGTTTCTAGCCGACCACAATAGGCTAGTGGCGACTCTTTTTGTGTAAAATTTCTAAAAAATATTCCAATGTTACGCGGGGTATGGGCTTGGGAGAGCCCGCACCTAATCATGGGCCATAGGCCCATCCTTTACGCAATACCCCTAAACCCATGAGGGTAGGTCGTGACAGCTTGACAATTCTATTGGGGATTTGGTTTTAGATCTTAGAGGACTTAGGCCTAAATTTATTTTGTTCAAAAACATTTTTGTTTGGTAGCGAGGATTCTAGGTATGCCCCCCTAACATTAAATGTGTTAAATGTTTTTGTAGAATGGGAGGTATAAGGGGAAGTGTTTGCTCACATTTCTTGCAAGGAGGTGTAGGAATATATTGTTTATTTGTATGTATGGAGTGTTGTTTGCCTATAAATTGTTGTGCATGTATCCTTTGCATTGCACTACACTCTAGCACACATAACCTACCGCTGGACCTGGGCCGCATAGGATTTCTTAGGATGGTGTCGAGATAGATACCACTCCAACTATGATCATGTAGTATGAGTCGCCCATCTCTACCCCGAAATTTCTTTCTTCATGTCGAAGGTACCCACCCCGATCTGCAATCGCGCGACACGGGTCGGTTCTTTGATGAAGTCGGAGTCATGGGTAACCTGACCTAGCCGCGAGCTTATTGGTTCGGTCCGATGATCCTATGGCTCTATTTTGAGCCGTATAGAGTAGAAATCGAACCACATCCCATATGCATATCTATGTAATAATAATAAAAAAAAAAACAAAAACAAAGGTCGGCACCCATTGTAAGTATCATTTTCCTTTCTATTTGCTCATTTCGTATTGAACTTCCATCTTGAAATTCGTGAATATCAATCGATTGCCCTCGGTGCTGTAGGCTTAACATTGAATGTAAGTGCTAAACACTTTGATTTCATCCTGTCGAACACATGGTTTTGTTTAAATTTCTAGTTATGGGCTTGAAATCATTTTGAAAAAAAAAAATTCAAGTTATGATTACACATTAGGGCACAAAAATTGAGATTGCATTTTTAATCAAATTCTTTCATTCTCACATTTTAGGACTGAAATGCAAATCACATTTTATGTATATATTTCTCAAAATATAAGTCACCTCATGTTTTGCAAGAGTAAAATCATAAAATCAATCTTTTCAAAAAAAAAAAATTAATGCCCCTTTTGCATATGAAGCTTTTAGAATAAGAGTGGACATTCGATTGATGGCTATAGATAGATTTTTTTTTTTTTTTAAATGATGTCTTGTCTTATGATAAATCTTGGCAAAATACTAAAACCCCGTAATAAGGACTATGAGGCATGTATCGTCGCCTCGATTTTGCTGTAAGAAATGACCTCATTGAGAGATCATTTTCTCTCATTCACGTATTGACATCGTTGTCGTTTTGCAGTTTAGGCGTGATACTCCTGGACATTCTTGTGTTTGACCATATAAAGAAGTGAATTCTAGAGTTAGGACAAGAGTTGATTTTTATTCTTATCTATCCAAGAGTTTCTTGTATTTTATCATTGTTCTCATTCTTGTTAAGAATTATGTTTTCCATTTTGGATTTTGATTGTGAATCCAATTGTTGCTTTTGTAAATCATGCGACTCACATTTTTTTTAACAATGGAATTCAATTTCATGAAAATCATTAAAAAAAAAAAAAAACGAATTCAGAAGTGTTTCAAGCGAATCTTTACGTCTACCTTCCAAAATGAATTTCTAGAAAGTTTTGCTTAAGGCCCTCTCTTCATGTGGTCACTTGCTCAGGTAGAATGAGGAGTTTATTTGAAATCGACATTTGCCCCTTTTAAAAGATAAAAGTGTAGGCTCATGGAGCTCAAGGAGCAAGCATGCGTTGAGACTTCGTCGGTGCCAATCTTCCATAGAGGCGGAACAAAGTTGAATTCCATTCTAGGAAGTTGAGGAAGTGATGCAAATGCCTTAGGTGCCAAAATAGCTCATCGATCTTGTTCACTTTGCATGATAAGACAAATGAAGGGAGTTACCAAGTATCCAAAAAGGTGAATTCAAATGAAGACTAAACTGTATCGATTCCAAGTACCTGTTTCTAATATCGTTTCTAACATGACTTTCTTTTCATTGTCAAGAGTATCAAGTTTAGTAATGTTCCAACAAGCGTGATGGAGCATTATTGAGTCATGTTCATCTTAAACAAAGAAAGATTTAAATGATATGAAACAGATAGGCAATATTATCCCTTCCTCCATGAGAGATACCTTGGGATGTAGATCGCTTGACTTTAAAAATGATGTATCTTGTTCCTAAACTTGATTCTCTTTAGCACAAAAAAATGACATATCCTTTTCTTTGATACAGGACGGATTCGAACAAAACAAAGGATTGTCAAATAAAGAGTGGGAGAGCAATGTTTGATTTAAAAAAAAAAAAAATCTCTCACATTTCCCCACCAATGAAGTGTGCTGGAACAACATTATCAAATTCATCAAGAAATTATATATTGTTCCTCAATTGAACCTAATTAAGTACAGAGATAACCTGTTTCATCTCCTCTTCTTACATGGTGATAAATGGGGGAAAATGTGCACATTGACTGTAGAAGTATAACCTTCTAACAAGAAAGCATGCTGAGACTTGAGTATCCATTTGGCGTAAAAGGATGTATATAGTTCCTAAATGATTTCCAATTGAGTGTGGAAATAACATATCCAATCTTTTCTTTATTGGCAATAAATGGGGTGAAGCATCTAAAGAACGTCCCCAAGTGTGGAAACATGGAGCACCCACTCTCCTTTCATGAATACATCAAACACTTAAAGGCGAATGCAAGTGAAGGGTAATATCGAGTTACCAAATATCCATGGGGGTGAATCTAAGAAATGTTAGCACTTAAAGGATAAAAGCGAGTGAAGGGTAATAATGTATCGTTTCCAATATTTCAATCTCTAAAGATTTTTGCACTAACACATTCTTTCACATTCTTTACAGGGTTATCAGGTCATCATGCCGCAAGTAAGTACCCTTCTTTTAAAAAAAAAAAAAAAACAGAGAATTTCCATTACAAAAAGAACCTTTGGCGCTTTCCTAGAGACAAGCACAAAAATGAATAATTGAGAAAAAGAAAGAAAAAACTTTCTACAAACTTTTTGAATATCCTTTTTATCTCAAAATTGTTTTCTCGCTTTATGGGTTATTTATTTTGAATCATATTTTCCTATGGAGATTGATCTACTCAGATGATCTTGACAGAGTGAGATAGAGACGTTAACCATGTCAAACAAGAAGTGCTTAGGATGAAAAAAGGAAAGCCATTTGCAAAGACATCCTTCAAATACTTTTGAGAGTTGAATGAAAAACAACCTTCTTTTAGGACGAATGATTCATTCGCGTTGAGCACAAAGATTGAAATGATAAAGACATTTCCTTCATCAATCCAAAGTACTGTACTAATCTTTTGGTAGCCCTTTGGGCTAGATAAAGATGATCCTCCAAAGTACCCCTGTCGAGAACGACCCTACATTAGGGTAGCATGGGAGGTTACAGTCATGTTGTAGAGCGAAGAATTGAGAAATATCCTATTACTTTCACTTGCATCAATCTTTTGGTGATAGCTTCAGAGGAATTCTCAATAAAGCTTGACTCATCCTAATGTGAAGAAGAGCATTTTCTTCTCTACTTAAACATTGATACCCATTACTTTAACCAATTTGGGCCTGATTATTCATTTCTGAACCCCAAGTGGTGATCATCTCCCTTCACTAGAGCAAGGTATAAGGATTGACCACATACAATTGGCATTTACGAGAAAACATGAGAAGCATCTCGAAAGTCATAAGAGCTCTAAAGTTCAAAGAGCGAAAAGTTCGACAAAATTAGGGGGCATGAAAAAGTAGTGTACTTGGTAAAAGCAAGGCCAATGCCCGTCAAGAAAAAGAGTTGAAAGGCTGCATCTTATGCGAAAGAAAAATTATCAAAGTCCAAGTGCTTGCGTAAAAAAAAAAAATCATTGCAAGTGTAAAGGAAATTAGATAGAGGAGCAAAACTCCCATGCATAAATGATTAGTGAAGGAACTTTCGAGATGTGCCATGTTCCAAAAGCCAAATGATTTCAAAAGATCGAGTGACCTAATCACAATACCATGATAATCACCGACTCTTAAAAACCTTCTTGAAAATTTTAAGCCTTTCGAGCTTCTCCCAAGCCAATATTACAACCCTCTTCCGAAGTCTCTTCTGATTGGGATGGTTTGAGTGAAAATGAGAATGCCACAAAGAAGCTACTGCTTAAAGGAGTGGAGGTAATTTTATCTTGTCTTATCTTCCAAGTTATATCGACAAATGTTCCTTTATTGGCTTCAAAGCAATAATTCATTTGTGTAAGCCCTAACCAAGCCTATATTGCAGTCCTTTCAAAAGACCTTTCTGGTCGATCAAATTGTATTCATCGCGAATGTTTCTGAAAGCCTTTGACATAGGTTATGTGAGATACCCTCAGCAATCAGTTACTTCCCACACGAATAGATGGGATCAAGCAACCATTTTATCAAGAGTGCGTGAGAAACCCTTTCTAACTAAAAAGCTCTAGTTTGGCATGCTTAATGAGCATTTTTCGCGAGTCCTAGCCATTTTGATAAGAACTTGACTCCCAGAGAATTTGATGATTAATGATATATCTCCGAGCAATATGATAGTTTTGTGTCACGCGATGCTGATTAACATCGAATGTTCTTCTAAAGTAGTCGGACTTAGCTTGATTAGCTTGTTCAAATAATGCTGCAATATTATCAATACGTCTCTTGATGACATCTTTAATGGCATTTGCTCAAGTTGAGTTTGACAGGATTCCTCAGTGAAGCCATGCAGTTTTTAAGGGGTTAGCAAATGCTTCCCTAAAAACCAAAGGTTCATGGTTAGCCTTAAACTATGCAATCTCAAAAGGTTCATGGTCAACCTTAAACCATATCATCTACAAGGTTTATGGTTAGCCTTAAACCATGCCATTTACAAGGTTTGTGGGTCTATCCTTAAAACCACGGGGTTGGTGGCTTTTTCTAAAACACATGGTTTGTGGGTCATCCTTAAACCACAAGGTTGGTGGGTCTATCCTTAAAACCACGGGGTTTGTGGCTTTTCCTAAACCATATGGCTTGTGGGTTCATCCGTAAACCACGTTTGTCCGCATCCGATCGAAACTTGTTCGTACACGATGAGACATTTTTCCTAATCGAAACTTGTTTGTACATAGTAAGACTATTGTACCCGGTCGAAACTCGTTTGTACATGGTGAGACTATTATACTCGGTCAAAATCCATTTGTACACGGTGAGACTATCATACCTGGTCAAAACTCGTTCGTACACGGTGAGACATTTCTCTCGGTCAAAACCGTTTTGTACCTGGTGAGACTATCATACCCGGTTGAAACCCATTCGTACACGGGGAGACCTTTCTCCCGATCGAAACCCGTTCATACACAATGAGGCTATCATACCTAGTCGAAACCCATTCGTACACGATGAGACCTTTCTCTCGGTCGAAACCCGTTTGTACACAGTGAGACTATCATATCCGGTTGAAACCCATTCGTACACGGTGAGACCTTTCTCCCAGT
This sequence comes from Eucalyptus victrix, assembly GCA_016097545.1. Taxonomy (NCBI): domain Eukaryota; kingdom Viridiplantae; phylum Streptophyta; class Magnoliopsida; order Myrtales; family Myrtaceae; genus Eucalyptus; species Eucalyptus victrix. The sequence continues at coordinate 38,896,373 of CM027842.1, forward strand.
TGAAACCCGTTTGTACACGATGAAACCTTTCTCCTAGTCGAAACCTGTTCGTACACGGTGAGACTATCATACCGGTTGAAGCTCGTTCATATACGGTGAGACTTTTCTCTCAATCGAAACCCGTTTGTACATAGTGAGACATTTCTTAGAGTCGAAACCTGTTTGTACATGGTGAGATTATCATACCCGGTCGAAACCCGTTTTGTACACGATAAGACATTTCTTCTAGTCGAAACCCGTTTTTACACAATGAGACTATCCCATCCGGTCGAAACCCGTTTGTACACGGTGAGACTTTTTTTCTAGTCAAAACCTATTTGTACACAATAAGACTATCATATCCAATCAAAACCTGTTTTACATGGTAAGACATTTTTTCCAATTTAAACCACACGGTTGGTGGGTCTATCCTTAAATTACACGGTTAGTGGGTTTATCCTTAAATCACAAGGTTTGTGGGTCATCCTTAAACCACTATTTTAAAATGTTCACGAGTCTATCTTTAAACTACGATTTTTCAAAAGGTTCATGGTTAACCTGAAACCATGTCATCTACAAAGGTTCATGAGTTTTCCTTAAATCATGTATTTTCCACCTGGTCGAAACCCGTTGTTACATGGTGAGACCTCATTTTTCTTTCTTCTTATGACACAACGTGCTTCTATAACTCGGGCCCTTCATTCTTCTTATGACATGGCGTGCTTCTGTAGCCCAAGGTCTCTCTTTCTTCTTTTGACATGGCATGCTTCTATAGTTCAGAGTCTTTCCTTCTTCTTATGACAAGACGCGCTTTCATAACTTTGAGTTTTTCCCATCGACCTGACGTGTGCCTATGTACCCAAGGTCTCTCTATTGCCAAAATAATTTAGGTGTCTTCTACCTTTGAATGCAACCTCTTTGAGCTCCCATTCAAAGAGGGGTAGCTATTGACACCTAAATTTCACAATTTTACTTAAGACTTAATAGCATTAAAAGTTAGGAATTAGTCGCTAAAAAAAAATGAATGAAATCCAAAAAATTGTCATAAAAAAGAAAAAACAACGAAAAAAACAACAAAATGCTCAAGGGGGTTGGGTTAGGCCTGATTTGGCCTTGGCCCAGCTCGCCCCTCTTTCTTTTCTTCTCTCTCTCGTGCTGGGCTTGACCCAGCGTTCATTCCATTTTGGCCCGGCCCATGCTAGCCTGTCTCCTTCTCGGCCATCCCTTCACATGCGACCTGCAAGAAGAGTAGAGGGGGAGAACAGAAAAAAAAAACACGGAGAGAGCACGAGGGAGTGAAGAGAGTTGGAGGGAGAAACCGCTAGCCACCGCATAGTCGACAACCCGCCGCCGTGCCTCCTTTCCTGCTCCAAAACTCCGACCAGACACCGAGACCGAAGGAGTGAGAGAGAGATAAAAGGGGGAGACAGAAAGCTCGAGAGAGGAGAGAGCACCGCCGGGAGAGAATAGAGACGAAGGAGAAAGAGGGGAGTTCACACGACTTCCGCCGGAGAGATCTCTAGCGGTGAGCAAGCTAGAGAAGGAGAGACGCCAAGTGAGCCCAAATCTAATCGGAAACGATTAGATCTACGCTGCTCTGCCGTCGCTTGTTGGAGCCACTCCACCCTCCTTCTGCTCGCGACCTAGCCATGACGCCGCTCCTACTTCCCTCACCTGGGAGCTCGCACCGTCGCTCTGTCGCTCTGCCAACAACCTGCTAGCCTGATGCCTACAACCGCGCCACTGGTTACCCCATGCAAACACCACCAGTAACGCTTGCCGTCATTGCTCGCACACTGCTGCCTTCAAACGCCAATGCCTGTGCCTGCACCTCTACCATTGCCACTGTTGGTTCACTGCTCCCCTCTGCCAGATTGCCGCCGTAGCAGCACCCTCTTACAATGCTAGAATCGGTCGTCGAGCCACTGCATGCCTCCGCTTCTACTTCGACGCCTAGTAGCCCTCACCTACGTTGCCCTCTGTCCGAAGCTCAACCTCGTCTTCGCCCAGCTCTGCTGACGCTGCTGCCCATCCCCAAGCGCCGTTCACCTCCTCTATGCCGCCGCAGCACCAGTCCGAACCCTTGATGCTAGCAGCCGAGCTGGTCACCGAGCCCCCTCACTATGCTACCTGTAACACCCGCCGATGCTATTGCTCGTCGCCGCCGTCACCCATCGTGTCGCCGTCGCCATCCACACTACCGTTGCTCACTGCGTCGCCACCATCCCCGACCATCCCTCGTTAGCGCCGCAAAGGAGCAAGGGAGAGAAGAGGCGAAATTGGGTGGGGTTTAGCTTTTGATGCGGGTCGCGAAACGAGTAGGGTTTTTGGGAATTTGGGCCGGGTTTAGGCTGTTTTTGCATGTGGGCTTTATTTTTTTTTTAAAAAAAGACTAGATTGGGCCCGCACATCAGGCCCAGCCCAGCTGGTTTCTACAAGTTTGGGCTGCGCGGCTTGGCTCGGTTCGAGCCCGGGCCATCTGGCCTAATTCAATCTGGGCTCAGGCCCTTTTCAACGAACTAGGTCGGACCCAACCCGGGGATCCAACCCGAGTCATTTTTAATATATTATAATATTATAATATTAAAAGAATATTTTAAAAAATATAAAAAAATTTAAAAAATTTAAAAATTCTGAAAATCCAAAAATGTAGGGTTTGGTTAGGAATTGCCATATATTGTCTTAGTGTAATTAGATTTTTAGTTGTTCGCATTTTGATTATATCGTATGTTTAATTTGCATATCTAATTATGATCTTGGTAGCTATGATTATTACTTTAATGATTGCGCACTCGCATGATCATCTCACATATTAGTGGATAGGTATGAAATCAATCCAAACTGTCTGATAAAAATCTTTCCTTATAAAACAAACAAGATTATGTACCGAAATGGCACTAATTGGTCAATTAGTATAATCAAGTCCTCGATCCTAGATTCTCTTGTTGCGTAGAAAGTGAGGTATACTCTTATATCTCTCTTGGTTTCTAGCCGACCCCAATAGGCTAGTGTCGACTCTTTTTATGCAAAATTTCTAAAAAATATTCGAATGTTATGCGGGATATGGGCTTGGGAGAGTCTACACTTAATCATGGGCTATGGGCCCGTCCTTTAGATAATACCCCTAAACCTGTTTCCTTCCACGAGGGTTGGTCGTGACACTTGTCAAAATCATTATTGTTAAATGCCTGAGCTCGGTGAGATTTTTTATAGATTTTTTTTTCCTTTTATCGTCGGAGCAGACAATCGGCGATAGGCCGGTGGCGGTTGGTGGCATAGGCTAGTGGTCGGTCGTGGTTCGGAGAGTTTGGCTGTTTGATATAGAGCGGTGGCTGGAGTTCTGGTACTTGTGCGATGGAGCTGTTGCTTCAGCCAATGGTCTGCAGGTGAGGAAATCTTTGGAGAAGGAGGAGCTGCGAGGTTGAAGAAGATGCGGTGAGAAAAAGACAAAAAAGGAGAAAAGAAATAAAAAAGAGAAAACAAAAGAAAGGAAAAAGGGGGAAAACCGCAAGAAAAATGATAAGGCTAGAAAGAATGGAGAATGGGCTATGGGCTGGTTGGTCGTGGGCTGGCCTTTTTTTTTTTAAAGAATTTGGGCCAAAAATTAAAAATAAAAAGAAGAGAAGTGTTCATGGGCTTATTTAATTATTTCGAATGGGCCTTTAGGGTTAACGTTTTTAACCCTTAACATTTTTAGCCCAACCCGATCTGAGAGGGCTTGGGTCGGTTTAGTTGGACCGGGTCTCCCCACCCGATCCGAATTTCTTCTATATTAATATTTAAGAATATATTAACAGTAATTAAATAAATATTTAAAAAAATTAAAAAAAATTCGAAATTTAGTAAAAAATTAAAAATTCAGAAAATGATAAAAAATTTAAAATTATTTGGAAATAAAAAATTTAGAAAATTCGAGAATCAATAAAAAATTAGAGTTTTAGAAAATTGTACCAAAAAATAAAAATAATTATTAAAAAATAATTTATAAAAAAAAGAGAGAAAAATTGTAGAAAACACTTTATAAATTATAACCCAAAATTGGATAAGCCTTTAGAACTTTACAATAGGATTTCTTTTTTTGCTTTGTCTCATTTCATTTTTAGGGACAATTTTAGGATGCTTGCAACTTTCTATTATGATTATAATTGATTGCGCTTTTCAATATTTGGATGTTACTTCCTATTTTTAGAATAGTTATAACAAATATGATTAGGTTAAGTACCAAAATAGTGTTAGCTTTAGGACTAACATAATCAAATCCCCAAGTCCAAAATTCTTGGTTGCGTAAATAGTAAGTTATCATCTCGTATCTTACTTGATTTATAGCCAACCCCTAAAAAAGGCTAGTGGCAACTCCTCAATAAAAATTTGTATAGACTTAATTGATTTAAAATTTTGAACATCCGATGTCATGTGACGTATGAGCTTGGAAAAGCCCAAATCAATAGAAGGCCATTAGCCTTAAGTTGATAATACCCCTAAACCTAATATCTCTCCCTCTGTGAGGGGTTAGGTCATGACAGTATCCAAGGGTTCTAGAAAAAAAGACATTGTTTGCATGGATCATGCTCCAAGTCGGGAAAACCGATGGTTCTAGAAAAAAGACATTATTTACTTGCTTACATGCAAAATTAATTTGCATGGGTCATGTTCAATGCAGGGAAAACCTAGGGTTCTTGAAAAGACATTGTTTGTTGGTTTACATGTAAGATTAATTTGCATGGGTTATGCTCAATGTAGGGAAAACCATAAAAAAAAAAATTATAAACCTATTGTATGGCAGCCAAATCGGCCAATTTAATTCTAAAATTTTTAATTTAACCAAATTAGTCTTGCACCTTTTGATAATTTATCAATATAGTTCTTTTGACTAATTTTGATCAACAATTGATGACGTCAACCCTAGTTGTTCTATGTGGCAAGACCGGTACCGATGTAAATATTTTTTATTTTTTATTTTTCTGAATTTTCTATTATTTTTTATTTTTATTTCTTTTTTCTTTCTTCAATTCTTGATAGGTGAGGGCCCTCGCCTAGTGGCCAATGAGGATTGCTGGCCCTCACCTAGTGGCTAGTGATGGTTGGTTGTCCGCCCAAATTGGAAAAAAAGATATAAAGTAAAAAAGAAAAGAAAAAAAGAAAAGATTTTTTTTTAACTCAGAAAAAAAAATTGAAAAAAATTATCCACGACAACATTGACTGTGCCACGTAGAACGGTTTGCATTTAGGTCAGTAATATTACAACTCATCTAATGTGAGGCCTATTTCTTTCACTCGCTCACACATGTACTCAACAATATGCATATGATAATGACAATATAAATGGACAGACATTTTTCAAAAAATTAAACATTAAGACGGCAGTTATGGAGATTTTTTACGCATATGACAACTTAAACTTAGGACACACTACATACATAAAGAATCGATGCCCTCCCTTATGTCCTTGCGAGGAACATTCATTGTGGAATCTTAGCGTTGGAGCGAGGGTCAAGTGAGACCCGTGACTCGTTGGTGTGGACCTTATCCTGCTGTCTTCTGCATTAACCGTGATGGACCCTATTTCCTTTTACTATTCAACGTACAAGACTTCGACCCAAAAAAAAAAAACATATAAGACGAGGGTGACATTGACTCAAATTTATGGGTCAGACAAAACGACAAAATCTTTCCCTGTCGATACATTGATTGAGAGACTGAGGAAGCTTCCCAGCAACAACAGGAACGCAGGAACGGTTATCAGCCTTACATCTGATGGCCAAGCTTCCAGATGGGAACGCCATACGTTGTTGTCGGGTTTCGATTGTCACAACATCCCGAAGGATTCCCAATTGCGAAGAAAGGTTTCAGCGAGAACTGATTGAATTAGAAGTCACCAAAGAAAAATGTAGTATGAAGAGAGCATGGGTCTTGACAAGTCAAGCGTCCCATATTTACTCGGTAAATATGGTACCAAATCATCCAATTCCAAATTTAGATGGACTTTGGTCACACGATCGGGTCCCCCGCCGGGGGGGGGGGTGGGGCGGTGCTGTCTCGTATGGTGCACTGGTAGCTGCATTCAATGGATGAAGATTTAACAACTTCTAAGTTTCTGGTTATTTACAACTTTATTACATCACTGATCTCTTTTCATTGGTCATTTGCGCTGACTTTCGATCTTTCCAAGATACCAAAGTTGATTAGTCAACATTATCTTCAAATTTTAAACTTGTTCACAAGTTTCGGAACCGCGTGGAAACAGAACGCGTCTAGAATAAGGGAAGCTTCATAGTGCATATAGCTTGAATTTTTTTAAAAGACTTTGGACATTTGTGCCTGTCTTGAACCATCGTAACTTGACTTTTCACAAGCTTCTCCATATTATAAATATTGCACCTGACCGCAAGCCATGACGTTCAATTCGAGCTGCATCAACCAGCATTGAGGTCACGAAGCTGGTAACGAATCCACTGTATCCTAAGCTAGTCTCATTTGTTGTTTTTAAGTACGAGATGACGATATGTGAAAACTCAATTTGTGCTAACCCCTACTAGACCAACCGCCACTGGCCAACTCTGGAAAAGATTCCTTTCTCTCTTCTCTCTATCCACCACCCCTCAGCCTTTGACTCGTCCACATCAACTGCCACAGCTTGGGCCAAAAACTTAAATTGATAAGTGGAGGAAAACCACATGCATATAAAGAAAGTACAACACAAAAATCAATAAGTAGAGAGAAACCACGTGCATATGAAGAGTTTAAAAATCCCATAGATAAGCGAGAAAAGTACTTTTAAGACTCCTCTCTTATGCAAACCAAATTAGGAATTATATGTGAAATTTGACAACCAATCCGAGGTGGGGTGAACACAATATAAATTGAGGCAAATACAAGCTCTGATAGCATTAAATAGTCAACGAATAACACATATTTCATTGATAATTCATACAGTATAAATAGGTAGATATTGCTTGCTATATTCATGGTGAAAGTTAAACAAAAAAAAAAAAATTGACCTACATGAAAAGTAAATAACAAACAAAACAAGGAAAATATCTCCAAATAATCAACTTGTTTATGCACTGTTTAATGTGATCTCTCCATACTTATTGATAGAATATTTTGCATTGTAACTATGCCAATACTTTGCTATTTGGTTTGCTACTTTAAAATTGTCATTGTCCACCTTCAAGCTTCACATACCATCATTGCCCCCCCCCTCCCTCCCACAAAAAAAAAAAAAAAAAGAAGGAAAAAACGAAGGATATTGAAAGCGCTAGCAAAGATAGGGAGAAGATGGCAGAGATAGCGGTGAATTGTGGCATGGCTTGCTAGACAATGGTGATCAACAAGGGAGGAGCAATGGTTAGGCATAAGGCAACTAAGGGGTAAGAGGAGAAGGAAGAGAGAATATAGATTTGCGTGTTAGGGTTTAATATATTCGAATTAGGTGATGAGTTTGATTTTCAAATCAATGATAAGGTCATTTTTTGGACCATGCACATTTGTTTTAGAGTTTTTTTTTAAGGGGTACTATAAAAGGGATATGTTACACAACCCATAAAAAAAAACTAGCCTCCACATCCTCTCCCTTCTTTGCTCTTCATATCTTCTTGTTAGATCTTTAGATCTTGTTACTCACCAAGTAGTTGAGCCGTGTACTCACTGTTGAAGATAGTGAAACCACTCTCTCTTCCCATGGTATTTCTCGCCTTGGATTTTCGTATATATCTTGTGTCTTGTGTTGTTTCAATTTTTCTTTCATCATTTACCATTCGTTCTTTGATTGATGCATCTTCTAGTATTGTTCTGCAAAAAACTAGTATCAAAGCAAAGGAATTTTGGCCTTTTTGTTCAAGATGGCATCTATCAAGTTCAAAGTGAAACCTTTTGATGGCCAAAACAATTATAGGTTATGGAGGATCAAGATGAATGCGTCATTGCATTGGGAAGGTTCAGTTAGAGCCTTGGATAGGAAGTATCCTGACGACAATACTACAACCAAGACCGAGGAGATGGAAGAGAGGATGCATGATGCCATTCAATTGTCGTTGTCTAACAAGGTGCTTCGAGGTCACTAAAGAAGAAACGGTTTCGAGATTGGTGGAATAAGCTTGGGAACCTCTACATGAAGAAATCTCTTACAACGAGATTATTCTTGAAGCGGTGTCTTTACACACTAAAGATGCAAGAAGGTGCTCCCATCCAAGAACACTTAGATGGATTTAATAAGATTATTATGGATATGAAAAATTCATGTTTGAAGTTAGATAATGAAAATCAAGTGGTAATAATGTTATTTTGAGCTCATATGAGAATTTTATGAATTCAATGTTGTATGGAAGGGAATCCACAACTCTTGAGGATGTGAAGGCCTCGTTGAATTCCATGAAAATGTGTACAAAGTTGAAAGCAATTGGCAATAGTGATAAAGTTGATGGCTTAATTGTTAAAAGGAGGGTCAAATCATCATAATAGGCACAATAGTAGTAAAAGGCATTCAAAGTTTAAGTCAGGCCATGACAAGAACGAGGTAGAGTATTACTATTGTTACAAATTCGGACACTATAAAAATAAGTGTTATTTACTCAAGGCTAAGGGGAAGAAGTCAATGGAGAGTTTCAATTTAGCCAGTTTGGAGAAGAATAACAAGTCAGCAGATACAAACAATGTTCTTACGGTTTCGTCTTCGGATTGTCATGTCGATGATGACTAGTTTTAGATTCAACATGTTCATATCAAGTGTTTCAATAGAGATTGGTTCCACACATATGAGAAAGCCAGTGGTGATTTAGTTTTGATGGGCAACAATGTAATTTGTAGGATTGTGGGTATTGGCATGGTGCAAATCAAAGACAATATATGATCACCACCAAGGCTTAAGGGACACACCACCAACTAGGGAATATAATTGGCATCAAAGAAGTTCACCACCAAGGGCTTAAAGGACAAACCATCGGCCAAGGACAAAGGACTTCGGAATAAAGAAACTCACTACCAAAGCATAAATGACAAACCACTAGCTAAGGACAAAGGACTTCTTAGCTCATCACCAATGAGTAATTAACTCTGTAAGGATAAAAAATCTAGGATATGAGTTATCCACTCTCTAAAAATATTACCTCACACTGAGGAAAATTTCATATATTCATGTACCCAAACTAATGCCTAACTTTACAAAGAGATTACAACTCTATTTATAGAGATAATGCTAAACAAAAGAAAAAACTATTTGAATGTTGAAAATTGAACAAACTCTTAGGGAACTCACCTAATAATGACTCTAAAAAACAACAACACGATAAAGACTTACCAAAAGTTGTGAATAAAGAGATTTAGATGCATGCGTCTAATTATTAGAAGCATTGAAACTTGATAATATTTTTATTATATTCGATTATTGAATTCGGCAATTCTTACCATTTAACGTGTGTGATTTCGTATATCATTTTATTGAATAAATTCTAATTTTCCAAGAATTTGAGGGATAAAAGTGGCGGTTATTTCCTAAAACATGATTGATCACACCAGCGTTCGTGCTCCATGTGTAAACTAGATTTTGCTACGCGCACTGAAAAAGGTGTGCTGAATGGGTACGCTCGTTTTGTCAAAGTATATCATCTCAGTCAAGTCAACGGTTGTCCACTTCATTACTTTTCCCGACCTATTTCAGGAGCCGCATGTGAAAAGGTGCACTTTCACATCATCGAGACCATGGAGCGTTGACTCTTCTCGTGATTCTAAGCACCCTTCATCTTTGTCGAATCCGGGGGATAAGGCATTGTACCGACTTAGATTCCGGAGCCGCGAGGAAGAGTTTGAGAATTGGAATGGGGGAAAGCAGATGATCCGCAGCCATGGAACGCCACCGTCCTCCACGTTACCGCAGCTAACTGAAAAACTTGAGACCTTGGCGGATTTCATCCTTGGTTTCAGCAAACGACAAATTTACAAGCGAAACGAATGAATCCAGATTGATTTGGGCCCCAACTTTAGTTTTCCAACGACATGATTAGGATTTACCTGTAATGCTATTCCGCTTGAGCTATCTCAGTTTGTTCTGAGTTGGAGTTTCTAGGATTTCATTTGCAGATATGCCTATGATGAGCAAAGCTCAGATTCCGCCTAACAGTCAAAGGTCTCATTACTGAAACTGATGCACCTCAATGCCATAGTACTGAATCCTGATGCTGGCTCATTTGGATTGAAAAACGGAGAAACGTCAAAGGATACAGGAATGTCTCATCAGGTAGGCATAGGACAGTAAATGTAGAACGGTAAAGATTAAAACATGGAAACTAAACTCACTCCTATACCTTACATGAACTTTCTATACACGCCTTCTAGTGTTTCTTCAATGTATACTGTAGTTTCTCTAATAGACTTATTCATCAGGCATGCTGATTCAGTAAAATCCAGCAACACAGCAAGTTTCTACTTCTTGTTTTTCGACACAAAGTTACTTGGGAGTTGGAACTGTTCTTGCAGCGGACATCTCTGTCTGACTGGGCTCGTCCTCATTTTCGCCCGTGAGCTCCTCGAGCGACTTTCCTTTTGATTCGGGGACTAATAGAGTGAATAACATCCCGAAGAAGTTGATCACGCCGAGCATGATCAATGAGTTCTTGACTCCAATGCCCGCTGGGTAACCAGCATCTCTATCGGCCTTCGCTTTCCCCTGAGCAGCATACAAAAACCCAAAGGCCCCGACGATTGCCCCTGCCTTTCCACATGCTGCTGATATGCCGTGGCAAGTCGACCGGAGCCTCGCAGGGAAAATCTCCGCTGGCACAACGAACGTTGTGGCATTGGGCCCGAAGTTGGCAAAGAAGAAGGTCAGTGAGTACATGATAACGAAGCCGATGTGGTTCGGCTTTAGGGTCCAGTGATGGTAAGGGATTGCGAGCGCGAACATGAACACAGTCATGAAGAAGAAGCCCATCAATTGGATAGCGAACCTTCCGATGTGATCAATGAAAGCAACCGTGAACCAGTATCCGGGGACGGTGCCGCAGAGCGCAATCAAGGTCTGCGCTCTGGCAATGCGGTAGACTTCCTCAATTGCGTTCATGGTCTCTGCCTTGGGAAGCCAACCCACCTTGCTAAAGATGTCCTTCTGGAAGAGGTTGGAGCTGTAGTAAGCAATGTCCAACAAGAACCAAGTGGTGGTAGTCCCGACGAGGTGGAGCCCGTGGCGGCGAGCGAACTCTTTGCTGAACAAGCCGAAATTGTTGGATCTCTCTTGTGCAATCTTTTCTATCTTCTCTTCCTCGGCCTCAAGGTCAACGTTCAACACCTTAGACATGTCGTTTGCTGCCTGCTTCGCATTCTTGGCCACTAGGGCGGTATAACGAGCAGTCTCAGGCATCTTCATTCGCCAATAGTAAGTCATAGCGGCTGGGATCGCCCCGAACATCAGAATGATCCTCCAGACGTAATCGGCTTGCGGAACAGTGGATTGTTGCTGAATACGACTGAACGGAAGAGCACCGTACTTACCATTGAATGCGGCCGAGACGATGAGGGCCACGATTCCTCCAAACATTATCCCGAATCCTTGCATTGCAAAGACCGCGGCAATGAACGCGCCACGGGTCTTCTTGTTGGCATATTCGGACATGATGGTCGCAGACAATGGGTAGTCGCCGCCAATTCCGAACCCAAGCCAAAACCGGAAGAAACAGAGGGTGGCCATGACGCCCTTGGGCTCGCTGCCCAACGAGAGCCCTGAGGCGAGGGAGCAAACGACCATGAGGACCAGGGTTATACCATAGACTCGTTTCCGTCCCAACTTGTCACCAAGCCACCCAAAGAAGAGCTGCCCAGCCAAAGTGCCACACAGTGCGACACCATTAACAGCAGCTGCGACAGTGGGAGGCAAAGTGCCAGGCTTGGTAGAATTGGTGGGATCAAAGTAGTATATCCGGCCGAGTAACTTGGTGACAAGAGATATACTAAAGAGATCATACGCATCGGTGAAGAATCCCATCCCCGCGATCACAATTGCGGTGAAATGATACCATTGTGTCCTGGCCACATCAAGCGCATCAAGTACCCCAAGTTGGTTTCGAGCCATGACTGGCAATCACTCCCACCTCTGTCAAATGAAAGATCATTTTAGTGGTTTTAATGAACGCATCATACCCCTCTTGTACCTTCAGTGGCAGAATTACAAGAAATTGAATGCGTCTAGTCAAAACGTAACAAGACAAGAGGCTAATTATGAACAATCCTCTAACTCTCAGTAGCCAAGTGAACCAAGTTGAAGAGGAGTGAAAAATTTGACACGCCTTCCAAAGCTTGTACAAAGGCTAACGTATTTCATGAGTTTCAGATTCGTGGAATCTCTCTCTTCGTAAGATGTTCGATGAACGATATTATTAGGTAGGACACTTGAATCAACAAAAAGACCGAAAAAGATGGCCCAACCAAACGGTTTAGATTTTTGTGTGTGACCTTTGAAGTCAATGTTTCAACAACTCCGGGTCTTTAATCATCTTTAAACCCTTGATTACCGGAAACCCATGTCTCATGTCGACCCTGCTGATAGCTTCTTAGCTACAGTTATCATATGCTCCAGAGGTCAGACTAAAAGAAGCAGAAAAGTTGCAAGGAAAAGTTGTCACAAATTGTTAAGACCCTCTTCTAAAAAACAAGTAGCCGAGTTAACAGGAGAGTCTGCTACTAAGGGATTTGCCAAGAACAAGCATCAAAAGACTCTAAAAGGAGTGCAGAGGCAAGAATTACAACATACCAAAGCCCACTTGTTCGTGCAAGAGGAGATTATTTCCATTTGATTTCGGTGAAGGGAAAATTTGCCTTTATTTTTTATTGTTGGTTTTATCGAAGAAGACGAAGTTGGGAGGAACAGTAAAGCGTATTCAACAGCTCCATATCTATCTCTGATCTCAGGAAAGGAACGAGCTTGAGGACCATCATTAGTTCGTGCAACGCAAAATGCTTCAGTTGAGTCCAGAAGTATGAAATATGATGACAAGCAGAAAGGCAAAAAAAGGGCTTTGATGGTCGCTAAATAAAAGCCATCCTTTGTCTTTTCACGACTGCAATTATAATTATTGAAAGAAAAGAGGAAAAATGATTGTGCATGCAAAAGGAGGAGCAGAAAGTTACTACGCAGATCTCTCTGAACCTAGCGGTGGAGTCCGCCACTCATGGGAGGGAGGGAGAGAGAGGGAGAGAGAGAGAGAGAGAGAGACTGACCAGCTGAGGATAGTCGACGAATGATGCTGATGCCAAGTTGGATCTGAAGAGAGTGCAATTGGAGCAGAAATGGTCGGGTACTTAAAGGCTTCTTTGGCCTGCTGAAAGTCGAGTCAACATTGGCGTGTCTACCCGTGTTTGCGTCAATATTCTAAGTCGTCGTCGTGGGAGCTCAAATGGAGCATTTTCGCTCGCGGCAGGTGTCTCTCTTCTCAACTTTTTCGTCAGAAGGAAAAGAACAAAAGAAGAGAGAGAAACTTTTGAAGACATTTCTTCTTTCTCCGCGTGAAACGATAAGCCAGGGCCAGGAGGGTTTCATTCATTGTTGACCATGGTGCTTCAAAGGAAAAGAGCAAAGGCAGAAGTATAACCCCAATGGAGATTGATTATATATATGATTATTGTAACTCGAACCTAGAAAAATGAAAGATGATTGCAATGAAGGGGAAAAAGAGAACCATTGAAAAGTCAAGGGAAACGGCCAATCAAATAAGTGAGTGGCTGTGAAAATTCGATGTGGCAATTTTTATATGATGAAGTGTTTGTGGGTGACCTGACAAACTTGTTTGAGGTCATCAAAATGGTTACGTGTGATGTGCTTATTTAGTACGTACAAACTTTTCGATAATAGTTTTCTCAGGTCATTTTATATATATTTCGTTGATTAACTATAAAAAAAGAAGAAGCTGTCCAATTAATTTAGTAAGTCCAGAGGAGCAGGAGAAATAAATCCATTGGTCATCTCTGACTTTCGCTGCATTACCTTTTGGCCGTCCTTGTCCTAAAGAATTCGTGTTCTCCCTCGTATTGCTCTGATGGTATTTGAAGGATCTTTCTTGCATATACTCTAATGGAGTTTATTATAGGACAAAGGACTTCGTAGAAGACATTTATGTCTTGTAAAACAGAAACCCCAGAACCCATGTTACGGGCAATCGCCCACATATTTAACGGAAATGATGCCATCTAGTGAAAATATAGAAAATTGTCCAAAAAATTCTAAATATAATTTGCGATAGTTAATTCAAACCTAAACCTTTTAATTATGTCGATGTAGTCATAAATATTTTAACAATTTGTCAATGTTAGTCCTCCCGATCAATTTTAGCCATAAATTATTGATGTGGACGCCAACCATTTTATATGATATAGCCAGCGTTGATGTAGACAATTTTGACAATTTTTTATTTTTATTTTTTCTCTTCTTTTCTTTTCTTTTCTTCTTCTTTTTTTAAATCATCTCACTAGCCACTAGCCTAGGCCCGATGACTTGTCAGGCGAGAGCTCGTTGCCCTCGCCAAGCCTTAGCAAGTGGCCAACGGCCCTTGTAAGCCTTAATAGTAAAAAAAGAGAAAAAGAAAATAATGAAAAAACTCAGAATTTTTTTTAAAAATTATAAAAATTGTCGAATCGGCAATTTTAGATCAGAATGACTATATTAGCAGATCATCAAAATATTCAAAACTAAATTAACACAATTAAAAAATTATAATTCAATTAATAGCCACACAATATGTTTAGAACTTTCCGAAAGAGGTATGTAGGAGAGTGAATCTTATGAGAGATCAGTTATTGTCATGATAATGGTTAGCAAGGTTTGAAAAACAGCAAAGTCGATTTTATTTTATGTTTTTCAACACGTTAGAGACTAAATTCTTTCATCAGAAGTTCCTTACCAAAAAAATTCTTTCATCAAAAGTTATTAAATTCGCATATTCAATCATTCATCATCTTATTGGGGTTAGTATGCCGAGCCTTTGGTGAGGATTTATGTATTATTCGGATTTTTCAAAAAGGAAAAAATGAAGAAGAAGCAAATTGAATGTGCTTTTTACTAATTATAGAAATGAAATGCATAATTGTAGCCCAGTACATAAGATCTAGAAAAATCAACGTTCGCAATCATGGGGGGAAAAGAATTATCCATTTTTAATCGACGAGGGCAAGATCAATGATTCGTGAGTATAAAAAAACATTCACACCGCCAAATTTAGGATTATTTTGTTTTAATAATAAAATATTTCCTTCCCAAGGATGGCATGGTTGACTTTGCCACCTTCCCAAAGATGGCTCCAAAAAAAATATTAAATTATTATTAAAAATTATCAATGTTCGTCCCAACCATACTGCGTGAGATGGCTACCATCCATTTCGGTGATTTTCTGCCAAATTTATCTAGATGGACTCAATTGACATAATTAAAAAAGCTTATGATTAAATTGACAAAAGCTCAATAGATTTAAGATTTTTTGGACAATTTTCCCAATTTAGCTACCTAGGAGATGATGCGAATTTCATGAACTAGTTAAGTCCAAATTTTTGGCCTAATCCATATGAGTTTGCATGCAATTTGTGAGATTCAAATAGGTGCTTCTAGTTTTTTAGCTAGAGATCCCCAACATCTAACCAATTGCACCAATCCTAAAGGGGTAAAAACCTATTGTGGGGAGTTAAAAGACAGTAGTAGATGATATTAGATAGGGTAAATGACACAAATAGTCATTGAACTTTGGTTCAATGTGTAATATGGTATCTAAATTTTAATTTAATATGCAATGTCATCGTTGACTTTAATTTGTACAATGTGGTCCGGGACTTTTGGTATGTGTTTAATATAATTCCTAGAATGTATGAAAATGTTCAATATTGTTCCTAAAATATTAAATAAGAATTGGGCTTTGTAGGGAACAAAGACAGAAATAAGGATCGATGGACAAGAGAAAAGAAAAACGACATCTTCTGACACAAACATTGTGTTAGGATTAGCCGCACAACCAATTATTTACAATTCAACAAACTTAATTAGTGGCAGTTAATTAAATATTGCATTTACCATAAAAATTGTTGTAACCAGGAATGTCATCATTAATATACGAGTAGCATGCAAAGCAAAGATTACAATGTGAATTCAGAAGCCGAATTTTTCGTAGGGATCATTATAAGATTCGGTCAATTACTTGCTGGATGATTAGAAAACCAGGACTTCAAATGCAACTTCTCAAAACAGGCTGAATAGTATATCATTTTAGCGTTATGACCGCATATAAGTGAGGCCACGTTAAGATTCTCTACAAACTTTCTATTTAACTTCCCGACAATCAGTGACTACCCAAACAGAAGAGGACACCCATGGACGCGTACATTTCATCACTGAATTCATATCATTGGCCATTTCAGCTGACTTTGATTCAGCAAGATGCTGAAGTTGGCTTGTTAACATCACATTGTGAAAATTGTTCACAAGTTTCCGCTACCGCGTCGAAGCAAAACGCGTATACGAAGAATAAATTCATCATGGAACTGATTTGGATTTTTTTTTTTTTATGGTAAAGTGAAAATTGTTGGGTTAAATATATATTAGTTTAGGATATTTTATGATATGAAAATTAATTTAGAATAAATGTGTCATGAAGCACTATTCAGATTTCTAATGATATCAAGCCAACAAACATTTAATTCTCGCTCCCCACTTTGCTTCTGCTTCACCGACTCCAACAAAAATAACATTCTGTCCTTGTTTAAGTTGCTGTTATTCTCTCAGTGTTCCCTGAAGCAAGCCTCTACGCATAAATTACTGAAACCTGATTGGCTTTTTTTGTCGAGATCGTTCTTGCCCCGTGGACGACATCATTTGGTACGATTTGGGTTTGATATTTGTGGCAGAATATGATTGTAACTCTCCGACAACGACTTGAAAACTCGGAAAGCTTTCACATTCAAGCCTCCCCAACATCTTATCTTCAGAATGTCATACGGGCACGCCAAGTTGTATATAGAGTCAGAACTCTCGCTATTCATCTGTGTTCTTTCCTGAGCATTCCAAGACAGCGGATCTCAAACTCAATTCATCTGATCTAAAAGGAAAATAAAAAGGGTTAGGCATTGCAAGTGGGTAAAATGTCGGCCTCGTGGTCAACTGTTACTGCCGAATGATGGCTTCTAGAGGATGCAAAAGCGGAATGAGTAAAATTAGGTTCGAATGAAGAGGTCAAAGCATGTATGTTTTTCTTGCTCAAACAGATTTTCAACCCTATGAGGCATCTGAGTTTTTGCGTGATCAAAAGCTTCTTTTCAGATTATGTTGACCATCCAATTAAGCGGTTCTTGTAAGTTAAATGTGCATGATTTTGTAAGTAATAGATGAAATATACTACGCTTATGACCTACAAAATTGTAAGTGATTGAGTTTTCTCACACAATCATTCATGATCTTTGAAGTTACTGGGCTCAGTTATGGGTTGTATACTAAGTTTTTAAGAAAAAATGACATTTTTTTCTTCAATTATGTGCAAATTAATTCACACGGGTCGTGCTAAATGTTTGGCTAATGGGAAACGATGGGTTTTTCTGAAAGGAAGCTGCCTTCATCTTTCGACATTCCCACCTTGGTAGGCGTGGTCCTTTTGACTTAAATAGGAGACACAAAAGTGAGTATGGAATGGATCCTAGGACCTGAGTCCATTCACTATTTCAATTCTCATTTCTGTGGAAAATCTGTTGTCTTCTATTCTAAATATAATAATTAAACCGGTGTGCGTCATCCATTGAACACAAATTGCATATACTAATTAGTTTTCAGATACAATGTGCACGGAATTTTTTTTTCCCATTTTAATATATAACTACAGAGCTTACTCAATTTTTGGTTATTATTTTACCGTTATTTAAGATCAATATCTTTGTTTTTCTTTTGTTTTTATACTTTTCTAAGTTAAGTTTTTCTCTCTCTCGCTGAGACTTTTATTCTACCTCTTTATAGAGTGTGGAGCAACAGGGTAATAACTTAAAAAATATTGTGAAAATATTACCGTATTGTAATTCTTTTACTTTTGTAACCTTTATTCCTGAATGTGCGAGAAATTTAGAGTATAATTCTAAAGTTCTAAGAAATCAAGAGGCACAAAGTGTGGCGGTGCAAAACTAGATATATACAAATTATAAGTCTAAGCAACAAAAATCATACAAGCATCATTTATCAATAAAAAAAGTAACGTCTAAGATATTACATATAGAGTCAAAAGTTGTGAAAATTGATTAGAATGATCATATTAAAATTTGGCGTAAAATTTTAAAATTAAATTAATAGAATTTAAATTATTTATGAATGGATTGATATTCATATAATGTATTTATAGTTGGTTGTGTAATTCTTCCTATGATCTGTACATGCGAGGAACATGCATCGTAGCTTCTTGGTAGTGTGGTGAGGGTCAAGCGAGACCCGTGACACATTGATGTTGACAGTTTTTTTTAATGTTCGTTTGGTTGTAGATGTGAACCTTCGTCCTGACGTCTCATTAACGGCGGTGGACCATATTTCTTTTGTCGTTCAGCCGAACATCGTTAATTTCGTTTGCCCCCATAGAGGGGTGTGACATTGACTCAAATTTCACTGGCTAGATGGGCTGAAACTTCAATACCTTCTTCTACCGTCCATACATTGATTGAGGAACTGAGGAAACTTCCCAGCAGCAACAGGAACGCGCAAACGGGTTCCCAGCCATTACGTCTGATGGCGAGGCTTTTACACTAAACCTCCTATGTTGTTGTCAGGTTTAGATTGTCATGACATGCCGAAGGACTCCAAATGCTGAGGTGGGAACGCGAAGAAATGTTCTATTAAAATATAATACGTGAAAACGACATGATCTTATAAATTACGTCAATACGAAATTGCTATGGAAATACATGAGAAATAATAAAAATATCAGAAATTTACATGATTCGGTTCGAGTATCAGTACTTATGTTCACACAAAGAGCCAACGACAAATAATCCACTATAATTGGAGAATCATAGTTTACAATCTCTCATACACTCAACTATTTTCCACACCTAAATTTTAAATTCAAACCCAAAATGTTTATAAATAAACAACTCATTTGGACGTAAACTCACGATACAAAATTACTACACGTTCAAGCTCAAAGTAAAACGTTCTACGTACACCAAAAACAAGAACTCCAGCGTTCGTTTTTTTTGCTCCATGTACATATGACCTTCACATTCTTTCTTTCTTGATCGCGTGGCTTCTGCAACGGCTCCTCTGGACATGTGGCTTCTCTTCTTTATTTTTATCCATGTGGTGCTCACTCTGCAAAAGGAAAAATTTAGGTGTTTTATGTGTGCCCAAAGTAAAAAATTTGACCTTGGGCCCGTTGCTTCAACAAGTACTTGACCACTACATGTGAAAAACATGAAACCCTTTCTATTGTCCTTTTGCAATATTATCCTTTTTTTAACCCCCACAAAACAAATGTATTTAGATTTGTAATAGATTAGCCCAAATCTTTTTGTCTTGTAGCATCCAATATTTCACCTTTGGTTGAAGATGTTTTCCACACGTGAGATTTGAATCCGTCTAGGAAAATCTTTCTCAACAAATTTGGCTAATAAATTAATATTTGAATTCAAATTTGAAATATTAATTTAACAATTCTCCACATTGGCTCGATATTTGAAGTCAATTTATAGTGCTTATTATTAATTTTGACATTTGTCGAGAAAATCCTAGGTGTCGGGTTCTAAACACTGAAAATGGTTTTATATACTATATAAATCAGTGGGATTTTGAAAAGAAATGACATCAGTCTTCTGGGGTGAATTGACCGTGTACCTACACACAACGATTTTCATGAGTATTTTTAATACAAAGAAAATATGCCAAGTTCACAATTTTAATAGAGGTATTTGAGTGCAATGCACGGTAGTGATCATGTGTTGGTTAAGAAAACCCGTCCAAGCTATTAAGCTTGACATTACCCCTATATGGGATGCCCTACTAATGGATGCTCTACCAATGGATGTTGATCGCAATAGATTCCGGACCGATGCTCCTTTATGGAATGCTGTCGACATAGTGACGATGCCGTGTACAATGGTGTGAGATGATGCTTGACAATATTAAAGGACCGTTGAACAAAAAGTAGGTCGTACTATATGCCGAGAGCAAAACTAGGAACGGATGATTGAATTTGAGTTGAATACGCCAAATTATGGAACAAAATTGTGTGGCACGGTATAGAACGTGTCATAATGATTTGACTCTATAATCAGGACCCCTGTGTTTATTTGAGATTGAGTATTGCGTTCCAATTAATTGAGCCTGAGTGTTGCTCTGGTTGTGATATAAACTGTACTAACCTGCAGGGTGGATCTTAGGCGAGGTAAGTCCTTATGATGACATGATTGTGTGGTTAGGATGCTTCTTGACGTATTTTCCTCCTAATTAGGGTTTAAAGCATGGACTTGCTGAGACATTGTCTCACTGGTTATTATATAACCATTTTCGGGTCCTTAGAAGGTAATCGAGTGGAGAACCTAGAGCCTAGAGGAGGTAATATGAAGTGTAGGTCAGTTAAGACCGCTTCTTTTTGGAAAGCCAGTTTTGTAGTCTTTTGGTCATAGACCTTATACATGGCTTAGTGTGTATATAAATGTGTGTTTTGTTTGTGAATCTGTTTCCTACTTTTCTATCTTGAGATGATCACTGTCAGGGGATTTATTTTCGTTTCAGCATGTCCAATAAAATGAAAAAGGGTCAGCGACTCGTCCTAGGAAGTCGCAAAACATTATCAACCAGAGAGAGATGGGCACGCGCTTGGGGTTCGGGGCGTGACAGTTCTAATGTCTCAAGTACTGTGCGGTGTCTTACAGTCTTTTCATTCTCGCAAAATTCGGTAAAATTTTTTTCCATAGAACTTCATGCTATTATCGGTTCTTAAGTACTTGATCAGTTTATCCAATTTATTCTCAATCAATGTCTTATATTTCTTGAACCAATCGAACATATCATATTTCTGCTTCAAAAAGTATGCCTATACATTTTTTTTATTTTGTGATCCAGGAACCCCGTACAGTCAGCAGCTGGCGAGTAAACATGGGGGGACACGTAAGCGGGAGGATCCACCACCCCCAGCGTCCCACTTAAGACCCGAAGCGACTGTGAGGGGATTTGAACTCCTCCCCTTCGTGAGGGGGAGAAAGCCCAAACCATTATGACCACCAAGGTGGTGGTAACTTATACATTCCTCAAATAATTGTCGATAAATGTTAGCATATATCGGGCACCTCCTTTTGAAGGAACCAAAAAACGGGCTTTAGACATTTGAATGAATATATTTAACTGGTCGCTTTGTTGAATTAATAACTATAGTAACCTTAACTCGGTATTGCTTTTTAAAGATGCAATACTTACATAAATCCTGTTTCCCTGTCTTATGATCTTTTAACAACCCTCTTTCACTTAATATCGCCATACTTGCCTTATTCATTTTCCCTAAACGCATATATCATAACTAAGGCAAGTTTGAGTCTGACTCACCTGATGAAATTGCAGTGGTTCCAGTCTACTAGAGAGCATTCACTTTCTTCCTCTTCATCACTATCATAACATCTCAAGAGATCTTTAGTACTTCAGCTTCAGTAGTGTACTTACACCCGATGTCATTGAGTGTCTCTAGAGAAATAAGATTTTTCTTGAGCTCTGGTACATGTCTTACATTTGTTAATGTGCACACCACCTCATCATACATCCGAATCCAAATTATCCCCATCCCCATAGCCTTGCATACTACATTATTCTCCAAAAGAATTTTACCACCATCTGCAGTCTGATAAGTAGTAAACCAGTTCTTATGAGCTGTCATATGATAAGAACACCCCGACTCTAGCACTTATTTGTCTCCTGACAAATTAGTAGTCACACATAAAACAGCTTATGTATCACTAGTGCTCGCCTCGGTAACATTTATCACACTGCTTATAGCATTCTGCCTATTACCTTTATTTCTCCGCTTCGAACAATCTCTCATAATGTGCCCCTCCTCGTGACACTCAAAGCACTTCACGTGTCTCTTGAACTTTCTGTAGCATGATTTCGATAAACTTTTACCTTTACTGCCACTAGGCCCCCGATGTTATTCTCTACCCTGAATTATTAGTGCTTGCGCTACCTTTTGTGTAAGACCATCATCTCATAACTTTCTCTACCACTCCTAAGAGAATAAGGTGGACTTTATCTCTTCCTAGGTAATCGTAGTATACCCATGTAATAGTAAATTAGTAAAGTGCTCTCATGACTTTAGTAAAGAAGCTAACAATATCATGCTATGTTTTTTTATCATCAAGTATCTTATCGATGTTCTTGAAATCTATCATGAGTTTATTGAATTCATCCAAGTGGGGATCTGATAAACGTACCTTTAGTATATCTAAATTGAAACATCATTTTCAATATATACAAGAGATTGTTCAAACCTATCTTCATATAGAGTGCCTAAAGTTTTGCCTATAATACTGCGGCATCCTTTTTCTCGGCAACCTTTATTAAAACTTAATCTAACAAGTTCAACAAGATTGTGTTCTTTGCTTTTTCCATTAGTTCTACTCTCTTAGAGGCTTTCATTGTAATTGGCAACTCATCTTCACCATCCCATGTAATGGCCAAACCCTAGGTTATCAATAATGCCCATATCTTGATGCTCCATAACCCAAAGTTGCTCCTCCTGTTAAACTTATCAGTTTCATATTTTGCCTCAGGTATTATTACAATAATAGAATTTTCATATAATAATCGGACAAGTAAAAGACCCAACTCATAATTAGGAAATCCAATCCCAAGTTCTGATACCAATTGTTGAAATATAATACGCGGAAACAATAGGATCTTACAATTTACGTTAACACAAAGTCACCAAAGAAATAAACTAGAAATAATAAGGACACCGACTGAGTTCTCTTTCCCTATCTACTTTTTGCAAGAGATTTATGTGCTTTGATCGGAGTATCGATATCTACATCAAAAATTTGACCTTGGGCCCTACTACTTCAACAAGTACTCAGCCACTACAAGTGAAAAAGAGGAAACCCTTTCTATTGTCCTTTTGTCACTATTATCCCTTTTTAACCCCAACAAAACAAATATATCTAAATTTGTAATAGATGAGCCCAAATAATTTTGTCTTGTAGCATCCAATATTTCACCTCTGGTTGAAGACATCTTCCACACGTGAGATTTAAATTCGTTTGGGAAAATCTTTCTCAACGAATTCCACTAACAAATCAATATACAAATTCAAACTCACAATATTAATTTAACATGTTTTATGAGAGAACTCATGATGAAGATTGTCAGATGGAAATTGAGTTTCCAGGTCTAAACAAATCAAGGAGGTTGGGATACCTGGAGTGCCATAACTTGGCACGGAGGGACACTTAAGTACCATAACTTTAAAATGGTACACTTAAGTGCCACTCCGGCAAAACTCCGGCCAAATGGCTGACGTGGCAATTTTTCGGCGAGTTTGGTCCAAAACGGCATCGTTTTGCACGCCGACGCGGCGAGAAAATGCAAAAACGATGCCGTTTCATGTCTAACGTGCAAATAATAATATAAAAATTAATTAAATTAGATTTAAACTTAATTTTATTTAAAAAATTCAAAAAATTAAGAAAAAAATTAAGAAAAATTAAAAAAAATTAAAAAAATTAGAAAAGGGGGGGGAGGTCGAGGGGGCGGCTGAGGGCTGAGCCCTTGTCGCCACTGCCTCCCCGCTATCGCCGGGAAGGGCCGGCGACAGAGGGGGGAGGTCGGCCGGGGTCGTCGGCCCACAGCCGACCGGCGGCGAGGGTTGTGAGCCGTCGTCGAATTACGACAAGGGTCGCGACCCTCGCCCCAGATCTGGGCGAGGGCTCGCGAGCCCTCACTGTCGGTCGGCCGGCCTCGCCAGCTCCTAGCCAGGGCCCGGCGACCCCAACCGACCCTCCTCACTCTGTCGCTGGCCCTTCCCGGTGGCGAGGGCCCGCAACCCTCGCCCCACGCGAGCCCTCCTCCAGATCTGGGGTGAGGGTCGTGGCCCTCGCCTAGATCCGGCGAGGGCTTGCGGGCCCTCGCCACCTCCCCGTCGCAGCCAGGAAGGGCCGGCAAGGCCGGCCGACCAGCGGCGAGGGCTCGCAGCCCTCGCCCCCGATCGGCCAAGGGCTGACGACCCCGGCCGACCCTCCCCCCTCTATCGCCGGCCCTTCCCAGCAATGGCGGGGAGGCGGCAGTGGTGAGGGCTCAGCCCTCAACCGCCCCCTTCGACCCCCCTCCTTTATTAATTTTTCATAACTTTTTTTAATTTTTTGAATATTTTAAATAAAATTAAGTTTAAATTTAATTTAATTAATTTTTATATTATTATTATTTAAATGTTAGATACGAAATGACATCGTTTTTGCACTTTCTCGCCACGTCAGCGTGCAAAATGATGCCGTTTTGGACCAAACTCGCCGGAAAATTGCCACGTAAGCCATTTGGCCGGATTTTCGCTGGAGTGACACTGCAGTATTCCATTTAACTTCGAAACTAGCACTCAAGTGTACCATTTTAAAGTTATGACGCTTAACTGTTATCCCGTGCCAAGTTATGGCACTTGGGCTGTTCTTCTGCCTAAATCGAGTGTTCTGAGTTTGCTTGTTGATATGTTGATCAACTGGCATATGCAATCACTCGGGTTGACAATGGAGGAAAAGTATTAAAAAATCCAAAATGTTGCATTGGTTTGTGACGATTAACTCCTAAACATTTTGACTAATAGTCAAATCAATCATTTCGGTTAATTTTGGTTGAATATTGGTGACATAGACATCAATCGTCTTACATGGCACGGCGGACACTAATGTTCACATTTGTTTAATAATATTTTTATAGTTTTTGAATTTTTCTTCTTTTTTTCTTTCTTTTCCTCTTTCCTATGGTAGTTGACATGGCTATGGTTGGTAGGGGTGAGCGTGGTTCCCGGGTAGAACTGGGAACCGGAACCGGAACCGGTTAAGTTAAAAAAAAAAATACCCTAAGTTTACCCTAGTCTCGCTCAGTTCACTTCACACTTTCACACTGCTCGCCCTCCTCTGTCTCTGCCCGACGCTGCTTGCCCTCGGCGAATCTCCACATGGAGTCGGGCCTCAAGTCCCTCGACGAGTTCCTCTCCGGCAAGACCTATATCTCCAGGTAACGCTTCAATCTCTCTCTCTCGGTTCTTCGCGCGGGGGATCGATCGGTCGATTAGATATCTTGGGCCCCCTTGCTTGTCTGGGATGTTTATCGGTGTCGTTTTTGATGGCAGAGATCAGCTCATGAAGGACGACATCAAGGTGTACGCCGTGGTTCTCGAGAAGCCCGGAGGCTCGTTCCTGAACACGGCAGTGGATTCGCCGTTCTAGGATTGGCGTTCGGGATGGACGAGTTCTTCAAGAACCAAATGTTTACAACGCACGCGGTCACCGCCGCCGCTTCGGTTACTTTAGGAACGGCCCTCACTTATCCTCTCGATACCATCAAGACCCTTATCTAGGTTGGTTTGTTGATGCCCTTTTGTTTTCTTCTTTCCCCTCTGAATTGTAGGAATTTCGGATTTCCATGGTGCTTGACTCTGTGCGTGTGCAAAGCAGCTTGGTTCTGGCTCAACTAAGCAGTTGACTTCGGCGCAGGCTGTGGAAAGAGTTCGGGCTTTGTCCGGAGGTTTAGGAGGTAATTTGGAAATGCAACCATTTTTGCAGTCCATTTACTTTATATTTATTCGATTTGTTTTCTCCAGTTCGTTAGAACATAGATAGGAATTGGTAAAGTACATCCTGTGCTCCTGTTCAAAGTTATAACATCCGTGGTCCATTTATGGGGTGTTGAAGTGGTTAGCCATTTCTGGCCTAAAAGGGAAAAGAATGGAAAAGAAGACTTAGGAAGTAGCTCTGTTAAAGTCCATTCCTTCGATTCCCTGAGAACTCTGCTTATTCAAAATAAATCATGTACAAAATGCTGTAAAAAATTGAAGACTTCCCACACAAAAAATTCCTCTTGTGGAAAAACCTTTTTGTTTCTGGAGTATGCAACTTCTGCTTGCTTTTTGACGAGATTATATGTTTACTCAAGACCCTTCTTCATGATGGAAGTGGCGGTTGATATTCTACTGGTGGAAAGGAGTGTCCGTCCCAATATATGGCAAGTTGCTTGAGAATTGTTGCTCCTCCTATTTAGTTGACTGCATGTGCTAAGGAAGATGAAGTGCTTTATTCACTGTATTTTTGGACAATAACTATTGAATATTCATAGACATGATTAGTAGTTGTTGATTCTACTATTACTCTTGAATTGTAGGTCTTTACAGTGGCTTTGAATGGCTGATGCCGGGGAGAAATTTGGTCTAGGAGCTTGTTTCGGTGTTTATGAAATTCTAACAGCATTTTGTAAAGGTACTTCATTTTCCACTTTCTTGTCTTCTAGACGTCTGTGTCCGACTATGGCTATGCTTTGTCTGTCCTCTGTTTATCATTCTCTCTTTTTCCCGGCAGTATATATTTATTTTCATACATGCCTGCAGCTGAGTACACCTTATTTTAAATGATGGCTTTAGCTTCTTCATTTTTTGAAAGCATATGGACATTTCTGACGTTGTTATACGTGTTATCTTGAGTTAAAATGAAACACACTTTCATACCAATCACCATTATGCTTTTATTTATTGGTGAGTAATGTACTTTACAAGCTAATTTGTATTTCTTTTTTTTGTTTGGCTGGCACCTGATCTGTATAGCTTGTATATTAACTAGTAATTAATTTTTCACTGCAGATGGTCGGGAAGACAATCAGAAAGGGTTCCTGATGGATTCGTGCCCAATGTTGTGCAAAGGGAGGACCTGGCATCGCCAAATAGAAGTGGGGACTACAGTTTGTGAAGTCCCCAAATGCTTGCAATTGGATTTGCCGGAGAAGGAGATGGATGTGTGTTCAACATCCGAATTTTTTTAGGTATGCTGTTGGTACTTTTTTTATTAGTTTGATATAGCAAAACTAAGTTTGCTTGTAAACTTAAAGAGTGTTTTGGAATATCACAATGCTGGCTTAGAACATCAGACACAGCTTTTCCTTTAGATCTTTCATAATGGTTGGACTGAGCAATTGTTGCATAGTTTACCCTGAAAATGAAACCAAAAAAATGAGACAAGAAAAAAAAAAAGAACCTGTAGGAACCTGGAACCGACCCCGGAACCTGTGACAGGGTAGTTTCCAGGTTCTTTGTTCCGACGGGTAGGTTTCAGGTTCCAAAAAATGAGGAACCCGTACCCAAGGGTAGGTTCTAGGTTCTAGACAGAACCGAACCGGAATCGGGAACGCTCACCCCTAATGGTTGGTGGGTTGGCGTTGCCTAAGCGAGAGGGGCTCTCATGGCCAAGGGCGATGGTCAACCTTGCCAAGGCAAGGGTGAAAGATGGCGAGGTTGTCCTTGTTAGATTTGGCAAGGTCAAGATTGCTTAGGCGAGGGTGGCCAACGAGAAAAAGAAAAAAGAAAAATATTATTAAAAGAATATCCATATTAGCGCTAGCTATGCCCTATATGACAACTAGTGTCTAAGTCCGCAGTATCTAGCCAAAATTATCCAAAATGAGACATAAATATAGTATGTTTATGATTTTTTATTTTATTTTTTGTTGATAGTGGGACCACCAACCTTGATGATGTGATCTTTTTTCCCTTGTCAAAATTGGGGTTGCAGTTATTATTATGAATAAAGCGATTTATGCCCGCTCTTTCTTTTTGCAATTCGTGAATGGATGGTAAGAAAAAAGTGCAAGGAGGCTTATTGACGGAAACTCATTCGGACAACACAAAATAGGCCAAGCCGCGCCCGGCAGCTCAACGTACCAATTCCCAAAGAATCAAAAGCAATTTCCATTCTTTAAATAGACTAATTTAGTCGCACTATTGAGACCAACAAGATAAATAATAAGATAGTTGTAAAAAACGCAAAATAAGTTAGGGACTACTTATTTTATTTCTAAAACTTTAATGGTTTATCCATCGGTTTAGTATCCAAAAGTTTATCGGTGGTCATCCTTCTCACATAGGAATGATGAAGTAGGGAGTTAGTTTCCCCACCTCCTCAAGGGGCTGAAGATAGGGACATTTAGTTTCAGGTGTGGGATTTGACTCCCATGCTTTACAAAGAGACTAGATAAAAGTTTGAGAGTAAGTTGAGAGTTAAAGAGAAACAAACTCAAAAATTAAAATTAAAATTGTTCTTCCTTTTTTCTCTCTTTATTTCATCAACCATATGACTTTTGATTAGGACATGGATCCTCTGTTCCGTATGGTGTTATTCTTGATGAATTCCATGGATGAGACTAATATCTTTTAAGTTTCTAGTCACAATTTTTTTAGGCATAAGGACACTAGAGATACCAAAAGTTACGTCCACTCACTTTGGTGTCAAAAATATTTTTTTAGATCACTTAAATGCCACTTTAAGAAAATGATCACTTAAGTACTAACTTCAATTTGAATTGCCGAAAATTTGACATTGTTATATTTTATTAATTTCTTCAACCAATGTGAATTGCCAACGTGCCCATCAGCATATATAACCCTAACAATGCTATCTACATGTTTTTCCCAAATATAAACCTAAAATCGATCATTTGACCAATTTCCAAATATAAACCCTAAATTGAAACCCTAATTTGGTTTTCCCTCTAGCATTGACGTCCCCACAATTGCACTAAGAATTGAGCCTTAATTTTTCCCTTAAAGCCCTAATTTTTTCAGCCATTGAGTGAGTGAGAGAGGATGATGAATCTCAAGGGGGCGACTAAGTGAGAGGCTGAGAGCAATAGAGACGGCACACGAGCAAGCGAGCGAGCGACTACGACTAAGCACGAACGATGGTGACCGAACAACAGTGAGAGGGAGAGAGGACAAAACACTAGCATTGAACAAAGCTTCACAATACGCCTATTTTGAGAGAAGCTTGTGTGACATCATTATTTAGCCCGGGCTTCATGCGATGTCGTTTCTAGGCAAGCCAGCCACGTTGTTTCATGCGACGTGGTTTAAGAAGTCCATCTGGACTCGTTCTTAATATAATAATGTCAAGTTAGATTAAAATTCTTATTATAAAAAGCCACATAATGTTTAACTAGAATTTCTCACGAAGATACTTAAATGATTGTTTGGTTCTCCAATTTGGCACTAAAGTAAGTTGATGAAAACTTTTAGTAATAAAGTGAACAATGTAGGAAACTTTTGGTAGTTCTACTATCCTTTTGCCCAATTTTTTTATTATATTATATCGAGTATTTAATTCAACAATTCTGATCATCTAATGTGTATAATTTTTATTTCATTTATTAAATAAAAGGATAGTCTTTGAACTTTGGCTCAATGTGCAATGTCATTCTTGGACTTTCAATGTGGTTGATGAACTTAAATGTAACAATTCATTTTACTCAAATGACAAATAGGACGTTGTTTGATAACGTTGATTATTATATGCTAACTTAGATTTTTCAAACTAATGAGTCAACATATCCATTTTTTATCCATCTACTTTAAGAAAGGAAAAATAAAATTCGTGCACTAACATGTCCATCGTTATTCGATGATGTGAATTATTATGTCATTATTTGAGATGAATATTTTATTTGGATAGTTCACTTGACCCAAAAAAAAAAAAAATCGTCCACCATTCAAAATTAACGGATTGGAAGCAACATCAATAGATTTCATCAACTTAAAATAAATGAAAGATTATATTGAACGTTCTTATATAGTCTAGGTAGTAGATTGAATATTTATTATTAGTTCGTGAATTACATTGAACAAATTAAAAGTTCAAAAATAATATTTTATATTGAATCAAAATTGATGAATCATTTGTGTCATTTCTAAGAATTTGAGTGATACGCGTGGTGGTTAATTGCTGAATAATGATTGAGCATGGAATTTTATAGTGGTGTTCGTGCATCATGCATAGACTACATTTGCTACGCGTGCAAAAAGGAAATTAGGGAGATGAAACTTGAACGCCAATAGACTGAGTAGCGAGGAGATGACCGTAAATATGGAATAGCCAAATATATGTCTTGTTTGGCTTTGCTTTGGGAAGGGACTAGTGAAAGTTGTGGCATTTAACAAAAAAACAAAAATAATGAACCACTTTGAATGAAAGCTAACATTGACAAAGCCCAAAACTCAAGCATGATATTTTCAAAAAAAGCCCTGTCTAAGGATGATGAATTTTTTCAATTTCCTTTCTACCCTCTAGGAACTTTACTAAAATTTCGCTTTTACCCCCTGAATGGCCCTGAGTACTGCAAACTTAAGCAATTCATCTTCTCCCCTCATTGAGTTTCCTTTCTTACATTTAGAAACTTACTAAAATTTCGCTTTTACTCCTAAATGGTCGTCGATCTGATGATTGCGCTTCACTCGCTGAGGGTCACCAAGGGTCTAGGTTTGCATATTTGGTTCGACACTCATGTGAGTTTGCATTGGTTTAGGTTGTCAAAGTCGTGCGACCGTTTACATCATCTTGCCTAGCTTCTTTGAAAATTCTATAGTCAAGGACGATGGATTTGCTTCAACCAGGTTTACTTCCACAATGGGATATCTCCATTCTCCAATTTTGCTTTCACATGATGCGGTATCCCTCTATTTGTCTTTTTTTTTTAAAACTTAAAAGCTACTTTGCAAAAAAAAAACAAGTCACTTAACCAAACAAATTTCTGATTGAGCAAATGGACCTTCAGTCAAAGATTTGGGGGAAATGCAAAAACTCTTTCAAATGCACTCTAAGGCTGGGTTTAGCAATCAAAATAAAATTCGAGATAAGATAAAATTTATCCTATCTTGTGTTTGATGCCTACTCAAGATAGGATATAATCAGATATAGAAAGGATATAGGCTGGATAAAGGTGAATAAGATTTCTAATATTTATAATAGGAAAACTATTTTTCCCGAATAACAAACTTATTAAATTAACAAAATTAAAATTATATTTCAATATAAATAATATTTGAATTCTAATATAGGAAATTCAAAATATTAAAAATACAAATTTATTTTTTAATTTAATCTTATTTTTATTTTTATATATTCGACTCTAATTCTATCTTACAATATATTTATATTAATTACATAATTTAGGTATTTTTTCATTTTAGGTATATTAGTATAGTTTACCGTTTAATAAAAGTTTATTAGAGAATGATTAAAAAAATAAATGATAGAGAAAATAATCAATAAAAGAGGATAAATAAAATAAAAATAGCATCTAAAATAGATTAGGGAATAGTGTTGTGTGAGATTTTTACCATCTCAGCTTGTGAATTTTTAGGTTCATTTACATTGATATGCTATTTTTTTTCCCAAAATATATACATAATATAATACAAATATATCTGATTTTATTACTACAATTCACCAAACTATAACATATAGCAAAATTTTTGGATTTCATATCATATTCTATCTAGTCCTATCCTAATTAGAAATTTGGATGACCAATTACAAATATTGTTATGACGTAGGGAGCATGGTTGATGGGGACATCAAAGTAACATTGAAGGGAGGCAAGTTTTCAACTTGGGGTTGGAGCATTTAGTTGGACTGTTGGGGATTTCCAGTCCAAAAGCTAGAGACTACCCGTTTGAATTCTATCATGTGCAGACTACTTTAAATATTCCATGGAGCTTCAAGTAGCTAGTTCTCCACACTAATGCCACTAGATTATTAAAAACAAAAACAAAAAATTTGAGAATGGAAGACTAGTCTCAATGATCCCCTAATCAATAACAGTGAAGTTTTACACCCATGATTGGAATGCATGATTTGAGTTATGATTACTATTCTTTTTAAGGTGAACCCGTCAGTACTGCACCATCGGATGAAAAATAGGATAAAGTCAGAGTTATCCTAAACCTGGTGCACAAGGCGAACTTTTGCCTTAGACAAACCGGGATTTGCTATGATTGAATATGCACAGGGGATTCCAAACCTTTGAACAAGGGGCTCCAAACCAAATGGTGGTACAGCCTTTTCCAACTTAGGCCACCACCATGGTGGTAGTTTTCCCTTAATAATCTATATAAATGCATGATGATAAGCTCTTCCTTTTTAAGATTATCTTTGAGAGCGACAAATGACTCTAATTTCCAAGGGATTGATCATTTACTAGCAAGCAGTGTTTTTTTCACACTCCGTTCAATTTACTTTCAACTAGTATTTGTACTCGTCTCATTTAAGACCATGACTTTTGTTTAAGAAAAAAAAAAATTAATGAGTTTTATTGTTACAAATTAGTAATTATTGAAAATTTGTAACATTTTTTTTTGTAACTTTTCCTGTGAAGTATTTCCTTGGAAGATTTTTTTATTATTTTCTCTCCATATCACAATAATATTGTCAATTTCATATAAAAACAATAATCAGAGATTTTCCAACTATTCGAGTATCTTTATTTCACATTAATATGTAATATGAATCAAGAACTATGCCTGTGTAGTTTATTTAAAGGAGAAACATTCATGTAAAGTAGGATGCAACTTAGCGGCTAAAAATATTTAAAAACTAATATGCCATAATTTTATACAAATGATAAATTTCAAGCCCGGGCATTGCACGGGCGCGTTCTATGCTACATTGACAAAGGGAGAAATAGATAGATATAGGTCTGATTTAGAATAGAAGGACGTAAGGGGGGGCCCATAGGGGCCCGTGGGCCTTGGCCCCTCAAACTTCAGTAGCTTCGTATTCTTAGTGAAATTTAATAAAATCTGCCAACTAAGCCTTTTAATGAAATTTGCCTCAGGCCACATAAACAGGCGCATGAGTATTCATGTATTTACGCCTATTACACAAATAAATGGACCAAAAATATTTTCTACATTCAGGAAAATATATAAACATAAATTATTGTTGATAAGTGAAATATTTTCCATTGACTAATTATTTCAACCAATATAAGCGGCCACTTCTAAGAAAATATTTTTCAAATCATTCATTTTTTTTATGAAACAAACATAATTTTCAATTAAAATAAAAGTAGGTAGAAAGACTCATGGCGTTAGAAGATGATAACCATGTTAAGCTTACTACTTAACCAATTAATTAAACTAGCAATTTACTCGTGTTTCAGTTGGGTTTCTAATTATATCTTAAATAAACTAATTATATATTTTACAAATAAAAATTTATAGTTAAATGGTTGTCAAATTGATTAAGTTTTAGAATAGACACAATTAAGGAAGTTGATGTCTATATATGATTATATTCACTATTTTTGTCATCTTCTGATACTCGTTCGAATTATTATAAAAGTTATCATTACACTGGTCTCTTATTTGTTTACACACTGGTCTCTTCATCATTTGTTTACTACTCATTCTTTGTTTTATTTGCCATAGTTGATTTGAAGAACTCTTGATAATATGCATGAAATGCTAATCATAAAATAAATGGAACGGAACCGCTGAACAAATTCTTATAACATGAATAATGAGCTAAATGTATTTAATTATGTAAATATTCAATGGTGTATGTAACTAATTACAGCTAGTTGTTATCGTAAAATTCATATTATACATAGTTCACTGATCAATCTATGCTTTAGTGTATTAAGTTGTATTGCAAATAGATAAAGTAGTCATTTTTATTTGACAGTCAAGGTAGGTTAATATTGCAACAAATAAAACTGTTAATCTAATTAAAAAATAATAATGTATGTGTATATGGCTAATAATTCTGATTACATAAGTTTTCTACAAGGTCAAAATATATTTTCAACTTAATAGGGCGAATGCTTTCTTTTATCATTACCATTTTCACCTCTTCTCGAACCCCCCCCCCCTCCAAAACTGGACTTTGTTTCGAAATACATCCTGAACTCGATCGAGTTAGCCCAATAACCCATCTCAATTCATCAATTTTGGAAGCGATGGCCAGCTGACAAGCATGTGCTTGTCACGCGCACTTTTTGCGATTTTCCCAAAGGCAGTTTGATCAATAAACGACCACAAACCTATAACACTAAGTTAAAAATAAAAAATAAGTCAGTCGACCTTACCCTTACTTCTTGCACACAAGAAACTGCCTAGTTACTCGACCGCCTCCATGTAGCTCTTTTCCCATATCTATAATGATCCTCCATCTCCAATCGTTCCATCCCTCCTTGAGAAAATCCCAACTCTTTCTTTCTGATTTACAAAGTTGGAACAAATTTGGAGCTTTTTAACATTTTCGATATGCACGTGTGGGGCATTGGTGAAATGTGTTATTATTATTATTATTATTATTATTATTATTATAAATACCAAAATGCCCCAACAAATAAGGCAAAACAAGTGCGTGTCGAGCATCCATTCATTGGTCAACCATTATTTCCGACGGTGATGAGCTCGAGGGCACTGTTGCGTCAAAGTATTCAATTTGGGAGTATTTTGAAACGAAGTCGAGTTAGAGAAATTTCAAGAAAAGAAGTACACTTCAGGGAGGTTATCAAGCCAAAATGATCAATTTCACGAGCATTTTGGAATAAAGTCAAATTTGAAGCAAACTTGGAGAGTTGAGCGACCATTCGGGGCAATTGGAATTTTCCCAAATACCTGTGATACCAGAAATTAAGGAAAATTACTAAAGTGCATGTGTCACGGCCCAAAAGTTTTCCATGTCAAGGGCTATGAATGATCCATGAAGTCCAAGTAAACCTTGAAACTTCTAAATTCTAAGGTTTCTTGTGTATTTTAGAATACTGTAGGGAGTTTTGGAAATGTATTCTCTTGTAATAAATGCCAGTGGTTGATAAATGGGGAGAATGAAAATCCATTATGAAATTATGGAGAGATCTACGGTCGTAAACCAAGAAGTATATGTATACATAAGGTTTCCCTTCCCCTTATTGGTATCATCTCACAACTAACATAATTTCTAGAAATTTCACTCTTTAGAGTTTTTCTCTTACAATTCTTGTAAGCATGAATGAATAAGGCTAACTTGTGAAAAAATTTCTATAAAAGAATGCTAAATCAACCGATCCGCAAAACACGCCTCATTCTCTAAAGTCCTAACATTTTATGTGAAAAATCAGACTGGGCATTAATGCACGCTTACGTTGCCTCACAAAGGCTCACCTCCAGAGCCCATGACGGTGTTCGGCTCTCACTGAAATTCATTTGTACGGACTTATTTCCATAGGTGATACCGCTCCATCAGAAATAAAAAATAAAGAAAAAGAAAACGTTAGCACTGAAAAAGATTAAGGAAGTGTACATCATCCGCTTAACCCCTTAATTCCAATAATTGATATCTCGATCTCTCAACATCAATCCTTCAAAAGCAATCAAGTGGTCCAGATAAAAATAGAGGATGCCATTCTTTCTCAACAAGCGAAAGGGAGTGGCAGTTCAACAACACGATTTCATAATCTTTGAACAACCTTAGGAAGTAGAACTGCTCTGTAACTAGCCATCCTCGACCATTCACTCACTCTTTTTCTGCATTGTAGAACAAGATAAACCACCCCTCCCCCCCCTCTCTCCCAAACCCCCTCGTCAGGAGAAACCTTTCGAGATTCTAAGCGGAAGAACTAAACACAAAATCAAAGTTATAGCCTTTCCCTCGAACTGAAATGAAGTTCCATGATCTGGAGACTTTGAATGATTCTCTGTATCTTCCATTATTGAACGGCCGGCAGTTACTTATGCCTTTGCTCCGAGGAATGACTGCAAAGGAAACAAAAAAATGTTACGGGAGAAAATGTAAACCATAGACAAAGAACCGATAAATAAAAAGGAAGAGCGAAGTGTCTGCTGGTGAAGGTGAAGGCCCACAAAAACATTCCGTGTTGGCATTCTTCGATGCCAATACTCATAAACCCTTATGAGGTTGCAACACAAAAAATTTGATTCACCACAGTTGCAAAGGTCGGTTCTAATAATTAGCTCAAGATAGTCTAATCAAGGTTCTATAGAAGCTTCAGTTATGTGCTTCATTTTTTTAGAGCATTTACCACCCTCCTAGGCAATCTGAAGGCGATAAGAGCCGTAGAAATGCCGAAGACTGAGGTAGAAAAATGATGGAGGTAACTGATCCTCTAATATGAATCTGGATCTCACAGCAAATTTGAACTCTCAACGCAACAGGAATATACATGTTATACCAACTACTTACTTTTCATTACTACAAAGAAACGTACCAAAAGCCGTGTTTTTGTATCCAATTGATCTCTTATACTTGATAATATTTTGTATTGAACAGAGACATAGTGGCATAATCAAGCCGTGTTGATTTGACAATTCAATACTCCAAATTGACTTAAATTAAGTTGCACTTGACTCAAATCAACTTGAAGTCGACTCAGTTGATATTTGAGTGAGTGAAGTTAATAAGTCGACTCAAAATAAATGGAGAGTCAAGCTCAAGTCAGCTGACCGATTAGCATTCCTAACCAAATAATGAAATCACCGCCAAGATACTGGAATTTGGAAGTAGTTCTTTTTTCCATTCCACCTCTCTCAGATTGGGCTTTTCACAAACAAAGCCATCAAGTCAAATTATGAATTCACCACAAATATACTGCTGTCTACACTATCGAATTGAACATGTTCAGCCGTCATACGGCAACGCACCAATGGAGGCGAGAGCTTTTGAGAGTCAAGGAAAAGAGACAACAACATGATGTTATATCATCATGGAGCTAGAAAAGATGGATCAAATCCCAAATAAGTAGCATGGTTACCTTCTGTTTTAAATAGTCAATATTTGTATGAAACGATCTTCTTCGGCTTGGTCAAACAATGAAAAGAAAAATTAACATCATGCGTGCATTGAAAGTCAACACTTCGAACACTGATTTTTGTCCAAGTTTGTATTTAACAGATTGTTTAGGTCTAGAATGCTTTACCAATCTTGGACAACGTGCACTTTCATAGTGAAATGTTGCAACCTACACACACTTTATACAGCTCTCTATGACAACCAACAAGCTTTTCAATCTATGGCAACAAATCAAAGCTCAGAGGACCCAGATCATTGCACAGATGGAACAATTAGGCCATGTCGCTTGTGGACGTTGCCCTTTTCAGAATGTCATCATATCTAGATCTCATTCTTGTCAAAGATTTGACCTCATATTCTTCTTCACAAATTTACTCCATCTCAAACTCGGCCAGCTTTTAAAGTCGAAAGCCAGGTTCAAGTCCTATTTCCATCTTGTTTCTGTATTTCTTACGAGACCCTTCAAAGAAATGCTAATTAAGAAACCTTAGACATACCTGATGCCTCACTATTTGCCACATAAATATGTATCAGAAAGGAAACTCTTTTTCCTTTGTTCTATTCATTCTATGACAATGACAATTACCAACCAGTCCCTTGTTTCATTTTAATTGTTGGTCAGAGCTAATACTGATCACAAATAAATCTCAAAATTTGGAAATCTGAAATTTTTTAAAACAGATTAGCATAAAAGACCATACAAGTACGACGCAGCAAATCATAAGATTGCACCAACCTTGACTTTATTTGGAAACGCAGCTGTTGTAGTGCTTCCGATGCTGAATTTCGGCTTCTTATCAGCAGGACTCAATATTTGAAAAGAGCACATAAGGTTCTCGTCAATAGTCATCACAGCACCAGCATTGTCAAACTCCCCACAATAATTAGGCGCGGAAAATATAGTCACGAGTTGCTTGTTGGAGAAAAACTCATACCCATCTTCAACAACCTGACATGCCAATAATGAGTGTGAATGAATCTTACAAGTGAATGTCGACCCTTTGAATCTGAGATAATCGATTCTAGGACTAACTATCTTTTTTTCTCAAAGCAATCCCGAACCTGGTGAGCACGGCAAATCAATTCAAGATCCTGCCTCTTGAGAAAATCTGTCACTCTGTCAGGACCAAATGTATAGGAAACTCCCCTGTCATTTGGACCCCACCCTCGGATGTCCTTACTAGGATCGGACCAGAGAAGATCGCATAGCAAACCCTTCTCTGGAACATCGGTGGGCCGTGGTAACCTTCTGATCAGATTCAAATTGTTGAGATCAGGAGAGAGTCCACCGTGCATGCACAGTATCTTATCATCAATGAGAGCTGCCACAGGGAGGCAGTTGAAACAATCGGTGAATATCTTCCAGAGCCTTACATTGTATCTCCGTTTACACTCATCATAAAATCCATAAATGCGGTTCACAGATGCACATTCATGGTTGCCTCTCAAGAGGAAGAAGTTTTGAGGGTACTTGATTTTGTATGCAAGGAGAAGGCAAATTGTTTCCAGGCTTTGCTTTCCGCGATCAACATAGTCTCCCAGGAATAAGTACTTTGAACGAGGTGGGAATCCACTGAACTCAAAAAGCCTTAAGAGATCACTATACTGGCCGTGGATATCTCCTGTTAGACAAAAAGAGATATCACCCATTTCATACTTTGTAGTAATTAGATGTGTATCATCTCTGATTCTAGAACCAAATTTCCATAAGGCGAATTGTCATCAGCTGCAGGATAGTACAGCCGTACAAGTTATGGTATTTGAGAATAAGATGGCTGGAAACTCTCATCTTCCAAGGACAAAAAGATATGGACATAGATATATTACTGATGCTAGCTGACCTTCAGTTTAAATAATGCAAAACTTCAGAGTGTCAAGACTGATGAAATTGACGAGTGACAACATAGCAACAAAACAATGTTGGGAAAGCATATTGGGAAATGAACCAACAATATTGTATCACAGTATCAGGTACACAAATGATTATGATGCCTCATGTACCGACGCTGACCATAGCAAGTGCCAGTCATTTGCAGAAATAAGGATGATCAACCAGAAAGAAGGAATTCAAAAGATCACGTTTTCAGAATCATCATCCAGAAATCTGCATTATCTCAGAAAACTGTCACTGTCATCGTTTTCCGACAAATCACGCAATTTAGCATGTGAACTCTCCCTATTATTTTTAGCCCAACAGCAATATAGTCCTTCTAATTAGCTCCATTTCTTATGGAATATAAGCTCAGCAATTGTTGCTTCATTCTTCCATGCAACAGATCGTCGGCCATGCCAATCTCTTTTGAGTGAAGTAATCAATCCAAGCAAACATATTCTTATACTCAAAACAACTGTGGCCCAGAAACCCACCGATTTCACATACCAGACAACTGAAACTTGCTTTGGACTGCCTCTCAAGCTCATCATTCAATCCAGTAGTTTAACGTATTATCTGTCTTTTTTATTATTATAATTATTATTCAAATCTAGCAAAAGATCTACTTCTGTTTTCTTAAACATATATTAACACAAAAGGAGAAGAAACTTGGCCATCATTATATACCTGTTCTCCAAATATGATGTTAAAGCATGCTTAAATTTACAAGAAAGACTGACAGTAATTTTTGACACGCAGTCGGTCCTTGAACTTGATTACGAACCACAAACTTGAATATAACAAGAATTAGAACGAAGAGTGAAGTACCACAAACTTTGACGGGTGCATCAAGCTCCAAGAGATTGGGCTGGCTCAAGAAGACGTCTCTGGACACGTTACAGAGCTGCTTGATTTCTTCTTCGGAGAGCTGAACTTGCTTCCCTGGCTTGCCTCTCACACTAAGAAGCCGATCGATTATGGAGTTCAGGGAAGACGTTTGCATCTCTCTCTCTCTCTCTCTCTCTCTCTCTCTCTCTCCCCAACCCAAAAGACTTTCTTTCCTATTCACCCTTCAAAGTGGAAGAAGCACTAAACAAAGTGAACAACAAAACGAAGATCATGATGATCAAGATTACCCACTTTAATAGTCCTTCCGCAGATCAGCTAGGGTCCAATATATTCTGTTGCTTGAGAGAGAGAATCTTGGCTTTTGGAAGTGGAGGGTCTCAGATTGAAGTGGGAAAGAGAGGAGAATCATATTCGAAAAAATTATGGATAGAGTCATGCGCTCAGATTCCGAGTCGAGCACAGAGAGGGAGAGAGCTATGGAATTTCTCTGTTTTCTATCCGACCATACTCAAAAGAAAATCAAGAAGCTCCACGTCGCTTTGAGCTCGCGGAATATCAGCGTTGAATTCAGCTTGCTGAGTCATCTTCTGCTCTGCTCCCCGGAGGAGTCGACGGGACTCAGAAGAAACGAATAACAATAATAATAAAATACAACATAATTATTTATTGAATATTTTAAAATGGAAAAAATCGATCAAACATCCATTTCGCTTTGCATCCTAATTTCCTATTTGAGACTTTAGGGGGGGGGGGGTGCTTTGGCATGCGAAATTATTCCAGTTTCTCCTTTTCAGTAAAAATAAAAAGCAGCTCTGCTATTTTCTTGCAAATATGTTTTCATTTCCGAAAATAAAAATGCTCAATTGGCATGGAAATTTGGAAAGATGTTAGCTTGTGTTGTTTTTCAAGATTGATAAATATGCTAAAAAAATTTAAATCTACATATTTTGTTTCGATTTTTTTCTTTTCATGTTATTGTTTGATAGTATCATCACTTAATTACTATTTAGCTATGCAAATATTTTTTAATAAATGAAGGACTACAACATAAAATGTTTGGACTTAATAGATCAACAATAAAATTGCAATAGTTGATTCATGGGGAAAAAATTCATTTAAAATGAAAATCATAAAACAATGTTTGATTCCATTATTTTTAGGGTAAATACTCTGAAAAACCGTAAACTGATACACCTGTAACAAATTTACCCAAAAATATTTTTTTGACCACCAAAAACCCTAAACTGGTATGCCTTTGACAAATTTATCTCAAATTAGTACACTTGTAACAAATTTACCCTATGTTAGTTTTCGTTAAATTTTACTATCAAATTATTAAGTTAAATGACACATGACAGTTAATTGGTATACCAATTTGAGATTTTACGCTCTATTTATCACAGTTTACAATTTTTGTGATTTTTTTGTGATATTAATCTAATTTAGCAGATGGTATATTTGTCACAAATTTACCAGTTTGTGGTTTTCTGCGGTCAAATAAATTAGTTTAGGATAAATTTGTCATAAATGTACAAGTTTAGAATTTTTTATGGTCAGTCAGGGTAAATTTGTTACAAGTGTACTAATTTGAGGTTTTTCATCATCAAAAAAATAGTTTTTGGTAAAATTATCACATATGTACCAATTTTTGGTTTTTGAGGGTGTTAACCCCTATTTTTAATTTGACTCTTGTCTCTGTGAGTGATCGTCTTGTTGGTGCCAGGCATCCCCCCTTGTAATTTTGTGCAAAATCTATTTCACTACTTACCTTTACCAAAAAAAAAAAAAACCCCTATTTTTAATTTCAATCTAATTGATAATTTGCTATCAAATTGAAAAAAAAAAAAAATGAATCAACGTGAATAAATGATTAAAGTAAAAAAATTATGAAAAAATGTTTCTTAATATTATATTATGTATTCTTGAATTGGAATATTATTCGTCAATTTTGTGGAGTAGGCTATTTTCAAATTTCTCTTGTCATTGTTTTTTTTTCTCTCTCTTTTTTTCACCTTTTTTAATCTTTGTTATCATTTGTCAAATTTACGTTTTTTTTTTTTTTTTTTTCTTTTTTTTTTTTTCATTTCTAAAGTTTTTAGGTGCAAAATTCTTAGTCGGCGTTTTCTAGGTTTGATATTCTCCTCTTCCAGCCCTTCTTTTATCTCTTCTTTCGACCTTTCGTTTTCTCTGCCGTAGCCACCGCCATAGTTACTGCCGCGCATCTTTCGATCCTACACCCACAAACTCCAGCAGATAGATTTAGTCACTTGGGAATGAATGGCTGTTGAGAGAGAGAGAGAGAGAGAGAGAGAGAGAGAGAGAGAGAGAGGAGTCGCCACATCCATCTAATTGACGACGGTCATCAATGCCAAAGAGCCCATGAACCTCCTCCCTTATATTATTACATCACAACGGAATCAAATTTGAGAGAGAGAGAGAGAGAGAATGCTGAAATATAAATGATGAACAAAAATGATTCGAGTCAATTGACTACCCTAACTATTAGGGTTTGCCTCAAGTGCGATCCTTCCTACATAGGTAGGAAGAGGGGGGGCTCGAATTACCATATTCTTAGAAGGGTTGATATGGGAACGATTTGATATCAAGTGTGGGTTTCGACTCCCACACTTTATAAGAAGACATGATATAAATTTGAGAGTTAGAGTATAAGTAGAATAGAATCGACCAAAAAAGCGATGACTCGGATTTCTAGTTTAAGAATTCCATTCGACAACATATATATATATATATATATATATATATATATATATATATATATATATATATATATATATATATATATATATAGTTAGAATTGGATTGTATTAATTAGAGAAGTTTTAGAAGTCCAAGTGCAAAACTTTGTGTTTAGTCAGTCTTAAAGCCTACCCGAGAGAACCCAATGTCATAGTTTTGATTGGGAAAAAAAAATTGTTACCATAAATGTTCATAGGCATATATGCTTTTTGAAGACCTCAAGTATTCTATAATAAATTAAATTTTTGATTTAACACCCCAAAAGTAAACGGAAAAAGCAAAAAGCAAAAAGAACAAGCAAAAGCAAAAGCAAAAGCAAAAGCAAGATTTGTGGTTTGTGGTAAAAGAGAGGAAACTATAGTATATTCACATTACTTAAAAAAAAAACAGTACAAGCCCTCTCTTATAAATAGGCTGAGAAGGCAATTAGCTTTAATTATGATTAATGTAAACTACAATTAACCTAATCTCAAGTATACTCATTTAACACCCCCTCAAACTCAAGATAATTGGAAAGAAATCAATTGGAGTTTGAAGAAAAAAATCTCAGAAGCATCGAGGTGGATATCTCTTGGTGAAGACATGCAATTTCTTCGGTCAATGAAGTGAAAATAAGTTGAATAATGCCATGAAGAGCGCAAAATCAAATGAAATATTAGTTTATCTCAATGTGTTCGGTGAGATCATGAAAAATATCATTATGTGCAATTTGAATAGCATTGTGATTAATGAAAGACTATCTCGTTGTGATGACACACTCCATATCTTTCAATAGCCATTGCAATCATAATAACTTTGATGTCGTATTGGCAATAGTTCAATATTCAACTTTTGTAATAGAGCAAAAGACAGTGGTCTATTTCTTTCTTATGTCATGAGATAAGTGAGGTGCTAAAAATGAAAAAATAGCTTGTAGTAGAGCGACAATCTTGAGGCTCACCAACCCAATCAGCATTCAAACAAGTTGTCAACTCCAATGTAGAATGAGCAAAAAAGTAAAAGCCATGAACTAACGTACCGTTAACATAGTGAAGGATTGTAGCAAAGTGAGTCATACAAGACACAAGAATTTACTGATTGACAACATAAATAGCATAAGCGATGTAAAGTCAAGTATGAGATATTTAAGACTACCAACTAACTATCAATAAAGAGTAGGATTCAAAAGAGGGGTCCCGGCATTGGCATCAAATTTGGCATTGATCTCAAAGGAGAGTCGTGGTAACCTTGTTGTCAAGGAGTCTTTCTCAAGAAAGAAGATCAAGGACATATTTGGCTTGAGAAAGATAACAGCAAGATGAATATGAGCTTATCTCTAAGCCTAAAAAGTAATTGAGTTGCCCAAGATCTTTCATCTCAAATTGTTGACTAAGATATTGCTGAGTTATGAAATTCCAATACGATCATCTCTAGTATTAACAATGAGGTCCACATATGAGAGCAGCAAAATAGACTCACAAGAAATGTATCAAAAAAAGAAAAAAAGAGCATGGCCATAGACTAGATGTAAAGCCAACGGATTCCATTGTGATCTAAACTTTTAATACCATGCATGAGGAGACTATTTCAATCCATATAATGCACGGCGTAATTAACACACATGGTGAAAAGGATGAGTGAAGTTAGGAGGAGGCACTAGATAAATTTCCTCGATGACATCGCCATTTAGGAAAACTTTTTTAACATCCATATGAAATAGAGACCATGGCTCAATAGTGGCAATAGCAAGAAGTTTGCGAACAAAAGTAAGATGCACAAACCAGAGTAAAAGTCTAGTCAATCCCATATTCCTTAGTCTAGCCTTCCACAATGAAGCAAGCTTTATAGTAGTCCACGGTACCATCTGCTTTTGTCTTAATCTTGTACACCCATTTACAACCAACAACAAACTTAACGGAAGAAAAATCAACTAAATCCAAAATATGAGATTTGTCTAAAGCTTGTAACTCATTTGCCATTGTTTGCTACTAAAGAGGATTAGTACTAGCTTCTCTATATGTGTGAGGTTCATCAAGGGAAGTCATAGTAGAATAACAATGGTAATCCTAAACTCGAACATAAGGTTGACTT
Source organism: Eucalyptus victrix (assembly GCA_016097545.1). NCBI lineage: Eukaryota > Viridiplantae > Streptophyta > Magnoliopsida > Myrtales > Myrtaceae > Eucalyptus > Eucalyptus victrix. Next base: position 38,940,690 of record CM027842.1, read on the forward strand.
ACTATAGTGGAAAGATGGTTAGAGGAGCATGGAAAGACCAATGTTGGAGAATTTGCGGATGGGTAGGCATGTCAAAAGTGGCCAAAGTCTTGTCACTAGAAGACCATGCATCAAGATGAGGAGAAGACAATTTATGGAAGAGAAGAGTCAAAGGTGGATGAAAATGTGGTAACTTCTAGAAATAAGTCTAATGAAGGATTGGTAAAAAAGTGTACATGAGCAAGGATTTAAATGGACGAATATAAAAGAACATCTTGTATTCCCAAAAGGTAACATAACAAGATACACAAAGGTAGTTAGAAATGGGATCCTAGCATTTGTACCATTTTGTGCTTAATGCCATATACCCAAGGAAGTAACATAAATGGGCATTGGGTTCTAATTTCATGTTCATGTGGAAGAAGATGCACAAAACAAGCACTACCAAAGATGCGAAGAAGACTATAATTTGGTACATTATCATACAAACACTCATGAGGAGAAATGTTACCTCAAAGGGGTGATCGAGTACGGTTGATAGTGTGAACAATATTGTGACAAACTTCCCCCCAAAATTGTTTAGGACAAGAGGTAGAGACGAGAAGAGCACGTATAACATTTAAGCTATGCCAATGGTTATGTTCTACTCTACCATTTTGCTAGGAAGTACTTGGACAAGAGCAATGAATGTAGTACCATTTTGGAAAAGAATTCTAAGAAATTTTGTCTCTATATTCCATAGCATTGTCAATATTGAAAACATTATATCCAATGAAAATTGGGTTTTGATTAATGCATCAAAAATCACGGTAAATACAAGTAAGTTCATAACGATTTTTCATAAGATAAAGTTAGGTATAATGAGAGTAACCATCCACAATAATAATAATAAAATAGCAAGAGCCACTGATGGTGGGGATGGGAGTTAGTCCTCAAATGTTAGAGTGTATGAGGTCAAAAGGAACATGAGATACAGATTCACTAGTCTGAAATGGTAAAGCATGATGTTTTCCTAACTTATAAGGCAAACAATCAAAATGTTCAGCGTCAATAGAATTGAAAATACCATTTGAAATCAAGGAACAACCTAGAGAAAGAATCATGACCTAATTGAGAACGCAAGTTTTCGATGACAATATGGCAACACAACCATCAAAAGAGGTCGGAATATTTAGGGAAACAAGCTCAAAGAGGCGCCCCACTTTACAGCCCATCCCAAGTGTTTATCCCATCTGAGGATTCCACACATGACAACCATGAGAAGAGAAATGAATATCAAAACTAAGCTCACATAATTGTTTGATAGATATAAAGTTTAGTAAGAGTTTATGAACCAAAAAAGTATTAGGTAAGGATAATATAGACGTGGAAATGTTTCTCGTATGACTAACTCTCATCTGTGAGTCATCAGTTGTATGATTAAGAGGTGCATGTGGAGTGAAAGTTTTAGATTGAAATAAAGAAGGGTTGGATATCATGTGATTGCAACAAGCGGAATAAAAGAAAAAAAAAACCATGAATCTAAAATACCTAGAGTGAAAGACATAGTACAAGTTCTAGGAATGGAGGAGCTAAAGGTGCCAAATTGTTGAAGAATAGAACAAAGATCTTCTAAGGATAGTGTGACGGATGATCCATGGGCAGAAGTCTCTATAGTGTTAGCATTGGTAGATGAATAGGCAAGAGGACCTCTATTGCAAGGTTGACTGGCCGATTAGTCGATCCTGTTGCGTAGGTCATAGCAGATAACAATTATATGCCAAATGACCATGTCGGCAGTAGTGTTTGCAAAAAGGGCTTCACGAGGAGGAAGAACTCGAAATGGCAAGTACCGCATCTATAGGTGTGGAGATTGACAAGGCCATGCGTTATGCTTTCAAGTAGCCAGTTGAGTGATTGTAGCAGATAACAATTATATGCCAAATGACCATGTCGGCTATAGTGTTTGCAAAAAGGACCCCATGAAGAGGAAGAACTCGAAGTGGCAAGTACCACATCTATAGGTGTGGAGATTGACAAGGCAATGCGTTATGCTTTCTAGGTAGCCAATTGAGTCTCCTTAGTCAATAATTTCGACACAATCGTCTCATTACAAGAGAAAGAATCTATGTGTAGAAAGGAGGCCCTCATAAATTCAAACTCATCATTCAAGGCCATCAAAAATGCATGAACGTGCACAATCATGATATTCAGCAACTTTGCAGGCATCATGGCTTAAACATGGTTGACTGATCCCAAATAGCTTGCATGCAGGATAGAAAATCATTAATGGATTAACTTGGCTTCTAACACTTGATATAAATTCCTTAAGAGTTGATACTGATGGGCAACATTTGAATTGGAATAACGACTGGCAAGAAGATCCCAATCTTCCTTTACCATATTAAAAAAGCCAAATTTAAGTCAAATAGATAGAATCAAAGTGTTCCTGAACCATGTGAGAATCTAATAATTCTTACTATTCCATTTGGAATATCAACAAATTTAGCCTCAATTTCTTTTAGTGTTTTAGTAGGTGCACAAATATCTAAAGAGACATAAAATCAAAGCCGACGTCTTTTCAAGAAACTTGATATTTCTTGAACCCATAAAATATAATTAGAATTAGTCAAAATAGTTTGAATGAGCATTCGGACTCCAAATTTATCCATGATAGGCACTTTACTAATATAAACCAGCATAGTCCAATATGTCGAGCAAATATGGACAAAATAAGGCAAGGAATGAATTCAGGAAATTGAACTTTAAAACTAGTCAAAAACATCAAAAACTGGTTAGGAAACAATTGGACCGATCAAAAATGCAACACAACTAATCTGATCGGTCCGGCATGAACCGGTCAACGCCAATCAATAGTTAATTAACGCTGGTCAACAATGAGATGACGTGGCGATGACATGGCGGATGATGTCAGCAGCCTAGAGAGCTGTTGGCGCATATCCCTAGGGAGGCACATGGATCTCACATGCCGTACTTCCGGTGGCATGTCCGGTGGCGGTTGGCAGCGAAAATTCACGAGCTGACTAGGTGAAGGGCAACAAGTGGGAAGTGGGGGTTGGGTTTTCGAATACACGGCGAAAGGTGTCCAAATCACCACTGGACGACGGTGGGATCCCCAGGTTTGAGACGCGACGGTGCGTGCGGTGGCGTTCGATGTCCATTGGCGACGAAATTTCAGAAGGTGGCTCATTTGAGGACGGTGAATCCGATAGTAGTGTCGGTTTTCCAAAATGGGCAGTGGAAGTATGTCGAACAGCAAACAAAGGTTTCGGTCATGGCGGAGAAATTGGGAGCGACATTGGCATCGTGGTGGCCATTGTGTAGCAGACTTAATGGGCGCTCCTCAAGTAACAATGGCTCTAATATTGAGTTGAAAATTGTGGTTTGTGATAAAAGAGAAGAAAGTGTAGTATATTCACATTACTTAAAAGTAGAGTATGAGCCCTTCCTTATATATAGAGTGAGAAGGCAATTAGATTTAATTATAATTAATGTAAACTACAATTAACCTAATCTTAAATATATACATCTAACAATACCGAAAACCCGAGATTTCAGACTTTCAGTCAACATTTTGCAAGAAAAATATCAACCATCATTCATCTTTCCAATCTGCTCTTTAAGTGAAGTGATGACTGCATCAATCATAAGATCATTCCTAGTAATACAGTTCCATAGTACACATTATATCGATCTAGTATTTTCTGGCATTCTATTCAATATATGAAATATAAACCATATAATATAATTATAATGGATTGAGGACATATTCATGTGAGGAATTTCTTTATCCGTTTCTTCTCAAAATTTTCTGAACGCCCTACTTTGAAAATATTCTCGTGAGGGAAAATGTGTAAAGTAACAAGAAGTAAATATTAACCTTTACCTATCCATTTTAATGGATGAAATCCACAATTTTCACTGCCCTTTGGGGTTCTCACTTTTAGTTTTTTAGTTTTATTTTTATTTTTATTTTTATTTTTTAAATCCGTATTCTCTAACATCAAGGATTTTTATAACTAAATTTATGGATCCAATTTCGGGTGTGCGCAGATATAAGTACCAGGTATATGGCTTTTTCTGACATTATGCATTATTTTGAGGATAAAACCCCTTAATAATATCACATTCTATTTCTTTTATTTTCCCCCCTGATTTTGAATAAAAACCCTGCAGCACGCACAAAGGAGAAGCTATTATTAGATGCCATGGAGTAGGACGTTCGTTGTATCTGAGAAGTCGTGTTATCGAAGTCATGAAGGATTGACAGCTGAGATTTATAACGATGGAGCAAGTTCAACATCGCTCAGCTTTATAAGGAGTCACATTTGCAGGAAGTACCCTGCCAAATTAGCAAAGCATACAAGCCATTGGTACACCATAGTAACACTTCATGACAAGCATCGGAGCTTCTGGAGAACTACGTGCCTCTGCAGCTCCTCTTATTCATAGTATTACATATCACTTTTTTTTAGTTGAGCACACTGGATGCTAGTTGAATCATTCGGAACCTTCATTTGTAGTCTCTCTTTTGATTATTTTTCCTTGCTATTGCCCTTTTCGATGCACACGAAAACGGGCTTAGGGACCTTCAATTAAGAGGAGGACGGCCTTTGCGAGGTCGACCAGCAATAAGCTTCTCCCCCGTGTGTGGTGGCTTTCCCTTGTGGTGTGGTGGTCTTTTGTCCTGCGGTGCTTTCCCTTCGCCAGGACTCTTATTGCGGCGATCCTCTAGGGCATGACGATGAGGAGGTTGGTCGTGGTCGCCAACGTGGCCACGACCAGATGGTCCTTTCTCCTTCGGACGCTTTCGCTCATCGCCCCTGTGTTCGCCAGGACGATCATGATGATCATCCTCTAGAAGATGTCGATGAATAGGGTGGTCGTGGTCGCCGTCGTGGCCGCGACCAGATGGTCCTTTCTCCTCCGGAGGCTTTTGCTCATCGCCCCTGTGTTGGCCAGGACGATCATGATGATCATCCTCTAGAAGATGTCGATGAATAGGGTGGTCGTGGTCACCATCGTGGCCACGACCAGATGGTCCTTTTTCCTCCGGAGGCTTTCGCTCATCGCCCCTGTGTTCGCCAGGACGATCATGATGATCATCCTCTAGAAGATGTCGATGAATAGGGTGGTCGTGGTCGCCATCGTGGCCACGACCAGATGGTCCTTTCTCCTCCGGAGGCTTTCGCTCATCGTCCGTGTTCGCCAGGACGATCATGATGATCATCCTCTAGAAGATGTCGATGAATAGGTTGGTCGTGGTCGCCATCGTGGCCGCGACCAGATGGTCCTTTCTCCTCCGGAGGCTTTCGCTCATCGCCCCTGTGATCGCCAGGACGATCATGATGATCATCCTCTAGAAGATGTCTATGAATAGGGTGGTCGTGGTCTCCATCGTGGCCGCGACCAGATGGTCCTTTCTCCTCCGGAGGCTTTCGCTCATCGCCCTTGTGTCCGCCAGGACGATCATCCTCTAGAAGATGTCGATGAATAGGGTGGTCGTGGTCACCATTGTGGCCACGACCAGATGGTCCTTTCTCCTCCGAAGGCTTTCGCTCATTGCCCCCGTATGAGGAGAGACGGGCATCGGTGGTGGCGGCGGCAACAAGAACCACCACTCCAAGGACGAATAGGAAGTATGTGAGGCGAGACATGTCTTGGGTTTTGGAGTGGAGGTTAATAGTGAAGGCAAGCTCTTATTTATACGGTCATAAAGCTCACAACGACGTGAGAAAATGAAATGCCATAAGGCTAATGCCCCAAATATTTTATAGGAACTAACTTTATGACAACATATACTAAGGTTATGTCATCCAAATCCGAGGCCCGCAACTTGGATTTCCCTTTGCTGTGGACCACCGGATTGAAATATATAATTTACTAGGCTAACACGGAATTCTTTTATCTTTACATTACATGATTCAACATTCATGTGGGAGATTATGGGATAAAGAATGACCATAACATGTCGGCAGTGCATCTCGCTCGAGAGCCCATGTGGACATGGTGTGAACCTCGTGTGTTGATACAAGCCGAAAATGTAATGTGGAAAAACAGTCAGCCCCGTGGACACCTAATTTGCACCACCAAAATGACAAGAACAATGATTGAAGATGCGATGAAGCAACTTTAAGTTCAAGAGTCAAGTGTGCATTTTTATCTTTTCACCTTAGAATTGCTTCAATTCCTATATGTTGGCCACCGCAGAATTTTCTTCCTTCTTTCTTTTCTCCCATGAATAAGCATTATTGAATCTCCCGACAGACATAAACAAAAGTCACTGTGCATGTATGCCTGTGTCATGGCAGTAATTGTTCAAAATATTCTAAAATCTTTTTAACGACGATCAATTCAATCATACATTTTTAAATTTGGTCATTTAAATCTTAAACTTTTTGACATTTGCCAATATGGTCCTTTTGGCCAAATTTGATTAATAATCACTAATGTGGATGCCAACTCTTCTTTTTTATTTTCCCTTTCATTTTTCATTTTTCTCGCTTTCTTATTTCCCTCTGCTAGGGCCTAAGTGATGTTCGACAGAGGTCATCGGCCATAAGGCAAGGGCTGCAAGGGCCACAATGGCCTTGTTGGATCCAAATGAGGCCATGACACCCTCGCCTTGCCCAGATCCGATGAGGGGATGTAGCCCTCGCCTACGGTTGGCGACCTAAAGAGAGAAACAAGGAAAAAAAGGAAAACAGAAATTTTTGTCAAAAATTACAAAAATCATTTACATCAATGACGACCATGCTATGTGAATTGACTAATAATCAAATTGCTACGTGAGAGACTTTCTACTAAAATCGGCAAAAAGGTTTATAACCAAAATGAGCAAAATTGAAAAGTATATAACTGAATTGACTGCCGTACAATAAATTCACAAGTCTTTAGATGATTTTCCCACGTGTCGTGATCAACAGATGTGCTAGCCGGAGCTTTGCTTTTAAAATTCAAGTAAGTGCGCCTTTTGTGTAGATTAGCAGCCGGTGATAGAAAGAGACGCGCGCCCACCCGTTAGTGCTTACTGAATGTTTTACCACCTTCTCTAATCATTTATTTTTCTTAATCTTTCGGTCATGGATAACTACCGCACAGGACCCCTATAGAATCCGGATCCCGCTCTCTTTCTCTTTTGCCTTCCTTTAAGAACCTGTGGACTTCTTTCCTTCCTATTAGGATATCAATCTTGCTTGTTCCTTCTTAGTTTGCCCTAAAAGCTTCACCTTGTGGGTGTTTAAAGTTAGGTTTTGTTAATAAGGGTCGGTAGTGCACTTGATTCCCAAGTATGGAAAGTCGGTCATTTTAAATAAACTGCCACTCCTCATACCATGTATAATCAGTGCATTCTAAATGAAGGTTTTTTCATATGGAGTATTGTTAAAGAATGCTTCCGAGCTATTCATTAATGAGACCCTTAAATTAAAGCAATAAATTGTTGCAGGAGGAATAGTAGTTGTACAAGAGCACAGAATTCAACAAGTTCATAGAATTTAGATCAACATCCGAGAAGATTTAGGAGTTTAATTCTAACAGATGTTCATGCGTTCAATTTTTTTTGTTTTATCCAAAGATAATTGTCCGAAATGTCATAAATCTATTATCCAGCAACCATGTTTAGTACTAAATTTATCGATTTGTCTAATTTAGTTCTCCACCTTATGATAATTTGTCACTAAAGTCATTCCCAACAATTTTGATTGAAAATCATTAACATAGACACCGATCGTCTAAAACATGGCACCACTAGTATTGATAAAGACAATTTTTGCAATTTTTTACAATCTCGCCAAATATGCTGAAATGGGATTTCTTGCATGTCTTGGGATCCAAGGATCATAAAATTTCACCACGGCCACAATGCCACACCAGAGCATGGTTGATCAGCGATAAAACTCACAATCTGGCCCTCTCCCTCCCTCCCTCCCTTCCTCCCTTCCTCATATTCATACATGCGCGTGTGCGGACAAGCACACCAGCAAGTTGTAATAGCATCTGTGGTCCCTGAGAGCGCGGATACCACGGCTACGTGGGAAAAAGTTCACAGACAAGAAATGCAGCATGCGCTTCTTCTGTTCTATATTCAAAGTTCTTCGGGAGGCAACTTGCATTTAAATGATAGTCAATTTTCTTTTCCCCCTTTCAAGGACATAAGAGTCTAGAATCCTTGTAAAGCATCCAAGAAAACCAAGCATATATACTTAAAACCATCCGAAGGGGAAAAAGATACTTACAGAAAGAGAAGAATTCAGAACAAATGGTTTTATCATGACATATATAATCTGTGTCAATTCAGAAGAGACTGAGATCATCATAATAATTTACATGTGATCCAACCATCATTAGGGAAATTCAAATGCAGTTAGTACTTTGTCTCTGTATTTCATTCCACATGTGAAAAACCGCCACCACCTTCAGCCTTCGTCCTATACATAGTGAGGCATGCACGGATGGTGAAAATAGTGAAAGAAACCTGATGCATGTGCGCTTTTGCTAGGCTACAAATATGTCAAACATAATCAGCTAGGAGGACATCAGTCGAATACCGAACTAAAGGATACACAACCCCAAATGCCTACGGTCCTTGTAATGCAAGCAGCCCTAGAATTGGTACATATCATGGCATGCATTATGGTTTTTGAGGGAAGGCTATCAAATAAATTTCCAAAACTTTAATCGACTTGTAAAACCGCCTCTTAGTTTCGAACAAGTAACACTCCATGTCATCAGAGATGTTCAACACCATGTTCGTACTTTCTAGAAGCTTAATAGCCAACAGGTACTTCCAGCAGTGACATACTCGCAGTTATGGCCTCAATCCAAATAAAGTAATAAATAAAATTTATTTTTATTTTATTCATTAAGATCTCATTCAAACCAAGGAGCAGCAGAAAAATTTTGTGGAGATGAGCTAGGAAGAGGAAGACTTACTTATGATCAGAAGGATTCGGCATCAATTCATATACGATGGTAGCAACAACGTCCCTCTTCAACTGTTTAATCACAGTCCAGCGCATGTGTCAGTTAAAGAGCACCAAGACAATTCATGAAACCAAGCTGCCTAGGATATTACCTGAGTAGCTTCGCCTTTAAAGCCAATGTAATGTATCTGGCTTGTGTCACCCCCAAAGTTGTCAGGAAAATGCAACGTAATGTTGCCCACACTTTGAAATTTTGAGTACCTAAGATCGAAATCAAAATGCGTAAGAAAATCTAATGTATTTTCAGTGTTTTTCTTATGAGTCCTCCCTCTTAGAATGGCCATGTCCCAACAAAACTCTCATTTTTCCCCCTATTTATATGCATTCATGTTTCATGGAAGTTGGTGGTGTGCCAAGTAGAAACGAACATAAAACAATTACCGAGTCTGATATTCCAGCATTCCTTGCGTGTTTTCAGCCAAATCCCATTCCTTCAAATAAAACCACCAGATTATTATATGATAGCCATAAACACAGCCAATGACCCTAGAGATCCGCTATGAAAAATACCTGGACAGCTTGCATACTCTGGGCATCTGAAAAGTCAATGCCCTCTCTATTGATAAACCTGATTGACACCACATTTACTTAGCCTAGAAATCGATGAGAATATAAACATACGCAAGAAAACCGCAAGGAACAAATATCACTGAACCGAAAGTGGAAAGTACTAGTACAACAAAGTGCAAGCAGCTACTTCAAGTTAAAATTCCAAAAATGAAAAAAATTGACTTGCACCAAACATGTAATTGTGGAATCGAACTTACGCCCTCATCTTTGATGGACTTGATCCATCTGCACCACCCACAATTGAAATACTCTTGATCTTGACATCCGAAGTAAATCTATTTACAACCGATTGAACGTGATTAGAAAGACAGATGAACCCTTCAACCAAGAAGAACAGCACATTTGTACCAAGCGAAAAAACACATGCACACTCATGAAAGGGGGAGGAAGAGAGGGAGAGAGGGAGAGAGACAGAGAGACAGAGACTGTATCTCCAGCACAGAGAGAAAAACAGCCAGTTCTCTTTGAATTTTTCTTCTAAATTATGAACTTGCAAAGATAGAGTTGTGATTGTAACTATTTAAGCCATAAAAAGTTGAGGACATCCAAGAAAATGCAAAAAGGAAAAAGAGAAACAAGGCAAGTTCTTTATGTGTTTTCTTCTAAATTTTGAACTTCCAACAATAGAGTCGTTGAAGACATCCAAGAAAATGCAGCAAGGAAACGACAGGGAGTTTAGCCGCAATTATAAATAAGAATTGCAAGTCTTTGAGACATAATTGACACTTGCAAACAGTGACAAAGATTTTACAAAAAATGATGTATCAGGAGTCAGTGATTTGCCTCTGTATATTGAAATATATACATCATTACAAAGTCTGATTTGGGCAAGGTTATACCCAACCCTGACAATCTTGACGGTAAAAAAGAAAATGACAGGGCCAGCTCTGCAACAGATCCTGGTGGTAATGACACCACAAATCTTCAAGAATACAAAGGATATTGCAGAAAGGTTCTATGTAGATTGATGATGACTTACTTCTACACGCACAGGTAATTTCTACCCACAGGCTGTGCGCCAAAGAATGAGGTAATCTTCATCCCCAGTTACATAAATGAAAAATAAAAACCAAAACCAACATAAAGGAAATGCAAACCAAAGCAAAAGCAAGTATGGAGCAGAAATCCAACGTAAAAATTTCAAAAAAAAAAAAAAAAAAAAATTATGGAGATAAGCAATGGTTATGCTGCATAATACCAATGTAAGTGGAGATTCTCACAGATTGACTAATCCACCATGCTTCCCACATAAGAGGTTCAGTAAAACATCTGGAAGTCCTTTTGAAAGGAAAGAGTATTGGACTATTTGCATATTCAATGTATTATCCCACAAAGTTGATGAACAAAGACATTACATTGAATGCATAACCCAATCAGCAACTCAGAGCAGACTGCTAATACACAATTCAACATTTAACAGAGACTACAGATTTGGGCCCCCATAAACTTACGGAATGAAAACAAGTAACTCAGGATCACCATCATTGCTTTCCAAGTAGCCCTGTTACAGTATCCACGAATAAATAATGAAGAAGAAATAATAAAAATTAAACAGTTATCTAAAACGTGAATACCACATCATAGAGAAGTGGCAGGGAGAGGAGGTTATTTGAGGGATAAGACCTGACAACTCTAAACATTAACCCTGAAACATATTCCACAGACATACAGACACGACTCATTAATCAGCAGCTATTTGACATTGCCACCAACTGCACTTGTATAAGGACACATAAGTGCCAACCAAGTACCTGGAAGATCACTACCCACTTGTAATGATCAAGCAGATCAAGCAGATCAACCTGATTATAAGTACAAGTACAGGGCTTAAACTGATCAAATATGAAAAGGAGAGAGGTTCAAATGTCAATGGTTCATTCAGAACTTGATGAACATACAGGTAATTGATTTTGAAGCCAATTTAGCAATGTCTCATGCACAAAACAGCTTCAAGACAATCGACTAAACCATGATATCTTACATTTTTTTTTTATGTCACCAGATATATCATTAACCACTATCTTGATTTATCAGAAAGACTGACCAGCAGTTCCTGCAGAAGCATTATCATGAATCCATTGTTTAAAGTACTTTACCTTGACCAACATAACCAGGTACAAGAAATGTCTACCAGAGTCAACATTTATTTTAGCAAAACATAGCGTAGTCATCCTAGTACCACCAGGGATCATAAATTGGCATAGAACGGGCACCCTAAGCTTGTTGATATCTATTTCTAAAATTGTTATGAAGTTCTTGGAGTAACTGCTAAGTTGCAATATACAGGCATTAAGATAGTAAAATCTGTATGATTATATATTTTCTGGTTAGAGGGAGCACTCTAACAAAACCTTTTCTAAACATTGTCCAAGTACAAAAGTAATAAAACTCTATCTATAAGTGTGCATAAATTACAGAGGAAATACAGTGGTAGAACAACAATTTACCTCAGAAGAATTCAAGCGATGCTCCCAAGCTTTAAACACTGACTTCACGCTTCCTGGAACAGCCTCATTTAGTGCCGATACCTAAACAATCCACAATCATTATGAGCAGAAGAGCTAAACATGGAGACTTCCCTCTTATTCCCACGACATTTCCAACAAGCTGTTAATAGTTTCCAATTAGCAAACAACAATTCCACCAAGATATAGAGGGTTTAGAGACTGCATCGTTGGTGCAGAAATTGACATTGATCAACTCTATCTCTTACGCTACTCAACTTTAGTTAACAAGGGAGCTTGCAAAAAAAAAAAAAAAAAAACAACATATTCATTCTTAGACTCTCTTATTAATCAAGCCATCAAAGATAGTATGAAATGATCACATCAAATTTATTCACCTGGCATGAAACCCTCTTTGTGCAATAAACCACCCCAAGCCTTGCAACTCATACTCAATACATAACTTCCTAAGCCCATTAGTTACTCTTTTTTCAACCCCCTCGAACGAGTTTCAAGAAAAAGTAGTACTTCCAATTCTTCAACCTAGAGGTCAAACATCTCATAAAAGCACACTAAAATGTGATTCTCATACTGAATTTTTCTAAATTCGGTGAAGCATGAGGCATTGGCGGAGACATCGTTGAGAAGCAATCTCCAACGCTGATGAGACAAGTCTTGCTCGGTCCACTTGGTAAAGGCCAATCTCCCTACAAGCACTAGGCCTTCAGTTTGATGCACACATTTCTCCTTTCCACATTAACCTAACTATAAAACAGAACGTCCCCTCATGATTTTGAAAGCATTCCAGAAGGAAAAAATTCGGATATCATCACCAACAAGTACAAGGGGCACCTACTTTTCGAGTAAAAAATTGATCCATATTTGGAAAATGTATTGTCATGTGAATCAAATTTCATCATAATAGGTCCAAAAAATTCCTTAGCTCCACAGAGACATAATATCATCGACGTCTACTGATTCTTTCGAGTCTCTTAAGAAGACGATACGATCAGCCAAAAGGATCCAAACTTCAAAGCAAGTCCCCACAACATAAGGGAAAATACTTGTCAAAGTTGACATGATTTAGGCACTATGACGTGCCAGAAGCCACACGGCAGAGAAAACCCATCAGCCAAGAGAGGTTTCCGACAGCAATTAAACACGGGACATCTGCAGTGAGCATACGCATAACACCAATCTATCGCCAAACCGAAGATGACCCAATTCACGAGATAGCATAATCTCCCAATAATCTAACCGCAATCGCAACAAGCTCACAGACAAAACATAAGATGCACGCGGGCCAATCTGGAATCGAACAAGCACAAGGAGAATGAACGATTGGGGGGGGGGGGGGGGGGGGGGTGGGTTTTGGTGCACCTTGGAGAGGTCGATGTGCTTGTAGAGGGACCAATTGGAGGAACAGTCGTGGTCCTCGCAGCTGTGGTCGTGCATACACGCCATTTTCCCTTCGAATTAGGCGATCGCTCGCGGAATTCGCTTCTGGGTGTTCCTCCCCTTCCAATTTAGCTATAGCCCGCAAGAGGTTGCTTCGTCCACGGAGGGAAGACGCGGTCCGATTCCGAGCGTGCGTTCGTGGGTCGTCCGCTAAAAGCTGAGGTTCCGTCCACGGCTCGCCACCGATCCGCCGCGCCGGCTGGGCCTTTTGGGCTCGCAGCGACTTTCGCGTTCTTTTTCGAGTAGTGTAAAGTTAGGCATTTTCAATGGGATAACGACGGCGAGGGTTTGGAGAATTTGGGTTGATCCATTCATCATAGTCCTATTAACGTCTTTTTCGAATTCTGAAGTCCTAAAAGCTGCCACTATTTTTAATGGCAGCTAACCTGCTAATTCTATCTATTTTATTTTATTTTTTTGCACGAAAAATTCACATTACATCATTTTTTCTCAATTTTCATTTTATTTTCAAGTTAAGAACGCTGATGTAGCACCAATAACCATCTCATTAAAGTAAAATTAAGCATTTCAAAAAGAAAATTGACCATTGGCAAATAGAGTGATCAAAAGGCAAGGATTAGAATACTAGCCTCCTTTGTTGTCACGATGGTTAGAGACTTTTGCCAGGTTAGTAACTAGGGCTGTTGCCCTCACCGCAAGCAAATGCTTGGTGGCCACGGCTCCCCCGTTGTCATTGGGCAAAGGTTGCATAGCCCTTGCAGCTGCCATGCTTGTGCCAAGGAAACCCACGCTTGATTGTGGCAAGGATCGTTGCAGCCATTGCCTAGTGAGGGCCAACTTGTGTCGAGTAGGAATGTCAACGGTTCGGTTCGGTTCGGTTCAATTCGATTTTTCGGTTTTTGGTTTTCAACTTTTAGTTTTTGCTTTTTGCATTTTTTTTTGTTTTGTTGTTGTATTTCTAAGAAATAAGCTCTTATCGATTTGTTGGTTTGATTTGATTCAGTTAACCGATAAAAAAAAATTTGGTTTTTAACGAGAATCGAATAGAAAAAACCAAATTTTTTAGTTCGGTTCGGTTTGGTTTTTTATTCGGTTTTTGACACCCGTAGTGTCGAGGGCAATAATGGAGATGATGCTGCCATCTCCCTTGTTGTAGCTGCCTGCCTGCCCAATCCCTCTCTCCTTTCTTTATTCATTTCCCTTTATTTTTTATTTTCAGTTTTTGAATTTAATGGAAAATGACATCATTTTTTTTGTTAACAAACATCGCTTTGTACTTTAACAACCTTTACTAGTAAACAACAACACGTGCGCAAAAGAATAAGCAAAAGAGTGGGGTCGAATTTTCCATCCACTAAAAGCTAACAGGAAAATTAATGTGAAGGATGGCAACTAATTTTATAACTTAAATACATGAAATTCATATAAGTTTTGAGGACTCTCGTTACCATTGCTACTATTTCCTTGAGCTGGAAAACAAATTATACACCTGTTTTTGGGAGCATAAAAACAAACTTAATTTGTTCAGAAAATGATATTAGTGGCCAAAATAAATAAGACAATAAGAAAAAGGAAGTGCCTCGGGGCCGGGAGCATTGATCAATATCGCAAAGCGGACGAGAAAGTCAAAAGCAGAAATACCATTTGAGTAAAAATAAAATATTCACGATCAACTGTGAGGAAAGGCCCCTAAGGGCCTGTTTGGCAACTTGCCCAACAGGTGCGGATTCGATTTTTGTTCCCGAGAATCGGTTTGGGACGAGAATCGCGTTTGGTAAATTTTTTGTTCCGGGAACAAATTTGTCCGGAATAATTTTGGACAAGATTTGAGAATCTAAAAAAAAATTGATTCTACATCCGAGAATCAGAAAAAGAATCAACATGGTAAAACCTTGTTCTTCTCTTTCAACATCTCGGTTGCCATTCGCCATCGCCCGCCGCTGGCCGCCGCCGCCGGCGGTCCGCCGCCGGTCGTCGGTCCGCCACCGGTCGCCGGTCCACCGCCGGTCGCCGGTCCGCCGCCAGTCGCCGGAGGCTTGCCAGGCCAGGGCGAGGTCCGGCGAGCTCGCTAGAGGCAAGCCTAGCCACCGGCGAGGCTCGGCCTCGCCGGTGGCCAGGCCGGCCTCGCCCAGCACCGGTGAGGCCGACCTGGCCACAGCTGGCCTTGCCGGGGCTGGGCGAGGCCAGCCTGGCCATCGGCGAGGCCGAGCCTCGGCGGGGCTGGGCGAGCCTCACCCAGCTGCCAGCGAGGCTCGGCCGACGAAGGCCGACCTCGCTGAGGGCCGGCGGCGCTCCGGTGAGCGTCGCCGACCCTCGTCTGGCCGGTCGCCGGTCCGGCGACCGGCCAAATGAAGAAGAAGAAGAAGAAGAATAGGAAAAAAGGGGAAAAAAAAGAAAAAAAGGAAAAAAGTAAAGAAATTATTTAAAATTTATTTAAAAATCAAAATAAATTATTTAAAATTTATTTAAAAATCAAAAGAAATTAATTTGGAATATAATCAATTAATACGGTACCAAACGCAATTCTATTCCAGAATAAAAAATTTTGAACAGTTACCAAACGCGCTTTTTTACTCAGAATCAGTTCCCGGGAACAAAATAAAAAAGAATCAGTTCTGATCAGAATCAACTCTCGGGAACAGAATCGTTACCAAACGCGCCCTAAACTTCTAATCCATGTGAAAGAAATTATACAATTTCGAGCAAAATTCCTGTCTTGCCCCTTCCGACATAAAAATTCACATAGCCCATATCTTGCCATCCGCCACGTGGAACCCACTTATCTCGTGAAACAGCAATATAAGAGGGCAAGATCGTCAATTTCAAAAAGGTGCACCATTAGAATTCTCATCCTGGCGTTCGAAAGGGGCGCGTGTACACAGTACGTAAAAGTATAAATGCTTCATTCGTTTTGGGAAATGATTATTCATTTCCTATATTCCTAAAGAGAAATGAGTAGGGAACGGTGCTGTTATTTCAGAAAATGAAAGGTGCAATGTCACGACAAGTATCAAACATAACAAAATGGAAAACTCGTCAGTGGAAAAAATTTAAGGTAAATATCCAGAGCATATCTAAGTAGACTCAAACGTTTTAAATTCCAATATTTAAAATAGCAAATATTTTTTTTTTTCTAGTCAGAGAAAAGATTTAGTGGATATTATTCCCAAATAAAAGAAACTTAATAAGACAAAAAGAAACTTTATATGGAATTCGACTGAAAATCCTTTCTTTTTATTTTAACTTTCGTTTTTGACTCGTGATCCTAAAATTGATCTTGCAATGTTTTAGGTTCTTACGTATTTTCATCTACAAGTTAAGAATCAATGGGTAATTTTTTGTCCACTAATTTATTATTAATGATTTATTTTTAGTTAGTAATTACGTTTTTCTACTTGTGATTTGTGGTTATATATGTTTTACTATTTAATTTGTTTTTCTTTTGTTTTTCTTTTTTTGTTTTTTTATGACCCGGGAACCCCCGTATAGCCGGCAGCCGGCGAGGTAAACCTGGGGTGACACTAGTGGAGGACCCACCACCCTGACGTCACACTTAAGATCCGTCTTTGCCAGGATTTGAACTTCTCTTCTCCTCGTATTTAATTTGTTTTTCTATCCTTCATATTTAAAAAAATTCCACTTAATGAGATTTGTGAGAGTTTCCTTTTTAAATTAGTGCTTCTTAGGCCTTTCTAAATCCTCTAATCTAATTATAATTTAAGCCAAGAAAATATATAAAAAGCAATGGGAAGTAAAAAAAAAAAATGAAACTAGTGGAACCTATTTCCCAATTTCCTCCATAAACATGCGCGGCTAAAATTCGACGGTTCCTACCGTCACAAAAGCCCCACGGTTAGCTAGCTGGCTCATCTCTAAAGCAAATATTTTAGGACGTGGTCCGATGGATCCTCTATGGTAATGGAGTATAATAATACGTTGCGTCCGATGGATCCTCTGATCAATGCTACCTATGCGGTACCATCTAGCACTTCCAAAATTTCTAGATGTTTTGAGTAAATATATATTGAAACGTTTTTTGTCGGTCGAGAGTCGATGGTAACATCAGAGAAGCATAGGATGACACACGATAATCTACATCTTCCGGGGTCTAGTCAATGCACCAAGCGTACAACCGACACAAAGCGAAAGAGCTGACTCCAAGACAGAACATAGCTAAAAGACGAGCCAGAGAACGAGAGAGTAGTGATACAAGACTGTCCATTCAATAAGACTCGAGAGATCACACTGACAGTGTACATATAATCAGATCAGCACGACTCTTATTCCTAATGCATAACTAGCACATGCAGGGACACATCATCTACGGCACGCTCAGTTCTTAGTGGGAGGCTTGTGTGGTGGCTTCTCTCCCTTCCCCTTCTTCGGCTCCTCCCCTTTCTTCGGTGGCTCGTGCTCAAGGCCTTCCACCTCCTCTACAAGAATGTGCCCCTCGTGTGGTGGCTTGCCTCCCTTCCCCTTCTTCGGCGGCTTTGCGTCCTCTTCCACCTCCTCTGCGAGAATGTGCCCCTCGTGCGGTGGCTTGCCTCCCTTCCCTTTCTTCGACGGCTTCGCGTCCTCTTCCACCTCCTCTGCCAGAATGTGCCCCTCGTGCGGTGGCTTGCCTCCCTTCCCCTTCTTCGGCGGCTTCGCATCCTCTTCCACCTCCTCTACCAAAATGTGCCCCTCGTGCGGTGGCTTGCCTCCCTTCCCCTTCTTCGGCGGCATCGCGTCCTCTTCCACTTCCTCGGCGAGCATGTGGCCAGGGTGGTGGGGCGGTTTCTTGCCGGGGAACGGCTTCTTGTGGGAGTCCTCCTGTTCAGCCTCTTCAACGAGGATGTGCTCAGGAGGGTGGTGCGGGGGCTTGGGTTTGGGGAAGGGCTTTTGTGAGTCGTCAACTTGGACGTTCTCGAGGAGGCGGCGACCCCCAACAGGGGGCTGCTTGTGGGGAGGTTTGTGCCCTTTCAGTGGCTTGGGGTCGTGGCCGTCACAGAAGACGGTGGCGGCAAAAAGCGCCGCTCCTAGGAGCAACACTAGCAAGTACTTAGAAGACATCGCTTGCTTCATTTTTGCTAGAAGAGGATGTATGAGCTGATGGTGTTGGAGTTAGAAGCGAGGGAGTGTCCCGATTTATAGTGGGTTTCGAACTTATGTCGTCGTCAGCAAGCATGTCACCCAGTCCCTAGGATTTTGCCTCTCGCCTCGCCTTTGCTACGGAACAGCGCGTCGTTTAGGTCTGTATTCTATTGGTTGCTCACGGGAGTGATAGAGTGGGGCCCGCCTTGGATATAGGGATTTGCTTTGCGGTTGAAAAGTTTGACAATCAGCCTAATGCCTAATTAACTGCTCCCACGGGATAGATTTGCACCGCCGGATGGCAATATGGTGGGGTCCATCTTCGGACATTCGGAGTGCTTGATCACCCAATTCCTTGTGTCAATTCTCTTTCTTGGAAAAGCAGGAGTAGATTTACATGCATAGCACGGTGGAGTAGTAGATGCTCTTACCTTCAATGTGAAAAGCTTTTACAATGCAACCACAGATTGAATTTATATTGGAAGTGCGGTGGTTGATATGGAACCAAAGACTTTTATGAGTGAATGGGCATAAAACCACGTCTTAAAAGAGAACAATACTAGATATATTAAGACTGATAAGAGGGGCATGGTGGTGATAAGTTTAATAATTCTTAAATTGAAATAAGGTAATGTTATTCCTTTTGTATAATCCACAACCAGCTATTTGGACGCATTTCTACAAGTCCTTTTAAAATCTGTTAAGTTCATGGGATTAGACCAATAATAATAATAATAATAATGGTAATAATTGCTTAGCTAATACATGGGACTAGATTACAGCAAGAGTAACAATGACATACTTATTCCCTAGTTTGATTTGCAGGAAGGGATAACTATTCTAGGATTATGTTCTTTAAGGGAAAATAGTTCAAAAAGTCATAAACCTATTATACTTTTACTAATTTAATCATAATTTTTTTTTTTAATTTTGCCAATTGAGTTCTTATTTGTAAACCTTCTCACCTTTAGCTAATTAAGTGCATACGGCAACTTTGGTTGAAATTTGCTAATATAGATAACAATTGTTCTACATAACATAGCCGACACCGATATGAATAAATTTTTTTTTATTTTTTTATAATTTTATAATTTTGAATTTTTCTTCCTTTTTCTTTACTTTTTTATGGTTATTTGGATTAAGGGCAGGCAGCCCTTGTCGGCACCCTTGTCGGCTTTGGGCAAGGGCTACAACGTCTTCATTGATTATTGGACGAGGGTCACGATGCCCTTATGAGTCAAATCAAGGGCAAGGGCCATGATTCCCTCACCTAGTGCCAATCTAAATAGCACTGACACTGACACACAACATATGACATACGATACAATATGACATGCCGACATATTGTTTCTAAAAAATTAAAGAATTTTGACACGTTGTGACTCATTATATATTAAATGTATATTTTTTATATACATGATGAATTATCTTTTTTAAAATTATTTTAATCAAATTAATTTTATTCAAATTTACAAATAAATAAATAATAAAAAGAGAGCCTAGAATGAATTTACACTAAAAATATTAATCTACCATTTGTTAATATCATCCATTGTTTCAATTTGACAAATTCAACTCCATTTCAATAATCCATAAAACTTAGAAAAATAAAAAAAAGCAATCCATATTCTCGGACTCATGTGTCGAGTGTGTCAGAAGAGAGGAAAAAATAAACTTGGATGGTGAATTGTGTGTTACGAGAAGTGAGAGTTAGAAGAGAAGAGAAAACTATGTTTTTCTTCTTTTCCCATCCTTCTTTTATTATATTTTATTTTTTACATATTTGCATTTTGATCCCTCGTTTATTGAGAATTTTTAAAATTGACCCAATGCGTGTTGAAATCATATATCAGAATTCTGAACTCACATATTGGAATTCTGAACTCACGTACCAAAGAGTGTCAGGAGAATTGATTAGATGTTGGATTTTACAACATCTATTAATAGAGTGTCGAAAAGTGTCGGACAAGTGTCGGAGTGTCCGACACGACACAAATGCTTCCGGATAGTGTCGATGCTTCGTAGGTGCCGGCAAGGGTCATCAGCCCTCAACCTAGAAAAAGAAAAGTAAAAGAAAGAGAAAGAAAAGATCTAAAAAAGATTATTAAAGTAGTTTTAAAAAAAGTCTACATTAGCATCAATTATACCATGTAAAGCAATCGGCGTCTATGTCATCAATTTCTTGCAAAAATTAACTGAATGGAGTCAATTAGCAAAAAGTGAAAGAGTTTAGGACTCACTTCGCAAAACTGAAAGTGTAAAACTATTTTAGCAAAATGTAATAGGTTTAGGATGTTTTGGACAATTTTCTCATCAATTAATGTATTGGACTATCCAAATACGGCCGTTCAAATCCATGATAGTTTTAAAGTTGAATTTTATCTAATTAACACAAAGGCCATATTTTCCTCCGTCTTCCTATAGTATGTAATTTTACTATGTATATTGCTAAAGTGCAAGCAAATTAAGGATCGTGAGTGAATCATAATTAAGATACGTGTCAATTATAATCATAACTTAATTTTTTTGGATATATACTTTTAAAAAAAGATAAATAGGTATCGTGTAAGCGCTATAAGCTTCCTCCAAATATGGGTTATATCCATGTTTCTAAATCAGAAAATTGATTGAAAAAAGCTTCATCCAACAAAGATGGAGGAATCTTCTCAGAAAGTGCAATCGGGAAAATTCCTCGCGTTATGAAGAGTCCCTCTCCTCTCGTTTATGCAGAGAATTCTCTATCCTTTGATAGCCATGGTTAATCGAACCCTAACCCTAAATTACAACAATTCCATCCTTCGTCATTTCTGATTTTCTGTTTCCTTCTTCTACTTTTTCTGGTTCATCACCGAAACCCATTTTTGCGTCATTGTCATCATCTTCGAAACCGATGGTGGGCCATTCATTCTCCCGCAATGGCTGCAATGTTTATGCATCTTCAATTCTGGTCGTCATCTTCAACTCTCCCTACCTAATGGCCAAAGAGGTTCATGACAAATATGGTCTCTCGCCTCTGCGAGTTTTCTCTCTACCTCATGGTAGCGTCTAGCCACCTTCCTTCAAGCCCTACACCCTAATTTACAGGTGTTCGTCCTATTTCCTATTCCATTCCCCTGTGTTTCTTCCCCCCAGCATCCACAAAAGAAAAAAAAAGATATGTCACTTCTAAGCAATATGTTTGAATCTCTTCTCAGTGATCTGGGTGCCTCTCGATTCCATCAATCGGGATCGAAAGCATCCATCAGGGAGAGTATTCTTCGCTGCTCTGAGTACTGATCTGAGTAGAGTATCAAATAGATCTGTGTTTCTGCCTTGTATCTCTGGAGGTTGGTTTGCCTGGCTAACGAGATCAAAGTGGTAGAAGTCCGAATCTCGATAAATCTGAAGCTAGGTAGTCTCGGGGATGTTGATAGCCTAGATCTGAGCCTCAGACAAGTGATTGATAGTTAGTGAAAATGGAGAGTAAAGAAGAAAATGAGATGAGAGTGGCTGCCTTATGCAAAAGTCTTGGGCACCTGTGGTCTGAGGAAGACGTAGTTGAAGTGTTTGATGAAATACCTCAACAGAAACGGGAGGAATGTAGACGTACTCTTTTCAGAAAATTGTTCTTCAAACCAAATGTGAACTATCCTGCTTTCATAACCACAATGAAAAAAGCATGGAAAACAGAAGGGGTTATATGTTCACAGAAGGAACCAGGGCACTTCACTTTCGTATTTCCAACGGAGGAGGAAAAGCAGTGAATAATGAGGAACTCACCTTGGTCATATTCAACTAAGTTGCTCGTTCTGCAGCAGTGTCTTCCAGAAGTCCCTGAGCATTGCTATGATTTCACTAAGGCAGCTTTCTAGGTGCGCATTGGAGGAGTTCCCCTTGGTTGGAGAATAGACAAAGTGTTCAATGATCTGGGGAAAAGGATAGGAAATGTAATAGAAGTTCAACTAGGCTCAACAGCTAATGCACAGAACAGAGGAGGTAGAGTTAGAGTTGAGATTGACTTGACTTTACCTTTGAAATTGGGAGCTATTCTGGATATTGGTAACAAATGGCTCTGGGTGGAGTTCAAATACAAGCGTCTCCAACATTACTGTTTTCTCTTGTGGTAGAATTGGACACTATGCAACTGACTGCCTAGAAATTCCATATGCAACGTCGCCCTGGGCAATGAACAAAAAAGGATTTATATGAACCTTGGTTGAAGGCAGAAACCAATGATCATAGCCCTTATTTGGATGCTTTCTACGGGAAAATGGAGGAGGAGTTTGTAGTGGAAGAAACAGTACCTGCTCCATCAACCAAACAGAGTGGAGTGAACTCCATTGATCGAGAACCGGCATCTGATATGCAAATTGTAGCATGCAGCAAAAAGCGACCAGAAAGCAGCCCAAAACAGCTGATAAGTCCAGCAACTGTACCTTTGGTAGCAAAAGACCGAGATCGCGGAAAACAGGTGATATGCCCTGAAACTCAAAACCCATTGCTATTAAAAGTTGGGAAAAGCAGTAAGAAGACTATGAAAGTACAAAAGGCAAAAGAACAGAAATGTATGCTAGCAAAATCACCTCTCCTCCCAGATGATGTAGACCTTTTGGAGACCCCGGTGAATATGATCCAAGATGGACAAGCATGGGCTTTGGTGGCTAGTCCTAATAAGCCACCACAAAAGCCATGAAAATAGTGAGTTGGAATTGTTAGGGGCTGGGCAATCCCCTGACAATCCAGGAATTAAGAGCTTTAATAGCTCTCGAAATGCCTAACTTACTTTTTCTCATGGAGACGAAAAATAAAGCAACGATGGTGGAAAAGATTTGTAAAAAACTTCAGTTCCAGAAACTTTATCTGGTTGATCCAACAGGAATAGCGGGGGGATTGGCAATTATGTGGCAAGAGGAAATCAATTTAAAGGTGCAAGCAAGTTCAAAATAGTTCATAGATGTGCAGTGTACTGACCCTGAAAGTAAACAAGTTATGCAGATTACCTTTGTCCACGCATCTACAGATTTTGGAGAGCGTATGGCATTATGGCAACTGCTGGGAACCCTTAAACCCTCAGTTTCTCTTCCTTGGATCTGCATGGGAGATTTCAATGAGATACTGTATGTATGGGAGAAAGTTGGGAAAAAAGAAGCAGACAATAGAAGAATCGCAGCATTTAGAAACATGATTAATGATCTATCCCTGATGGATGTAGACAGTCATGGATGCGCATTCACATGGGCTAATAACAAGGAGGGGGCTGAGTTGGTTAAAAAACGACTCGATAGAGTGCTCTGTACACTAGAGTGGCGAGTTACCTTTCATGAAGCAGATGTCCAGGCCCTTCCAGCAATAGGCTCAGACCATAGTCCCCTAGTCCTTCGACTGTACCCTAGAGTAAAGAAAAGGAAGAAACAGTTCAAAATGGAAGCTTTTTGGACAGAACATGTAGATTATCAAGAAGTCATCCAGCAAATATGGGCAGAAAAATCAACTCAAAGTTTCCCTTTTGTAGAGAAATTAGTGAGGACATCATAAGAATTAACTAAATGGAGCAAAGAGAAGTTCGCAAATGCTTACACACAGATCAAAAAGCTTAATCAAACCTTAACAGCAATTATGAATCAAACAGCTCAGCACACGAGTAAGCAGAAAGTGCAGCATATCATCAGTCAAATAGACACATTGAGAAGACAAGAAGAACAGTTCTGGGGAATGAGGTCACGCATCAAATGGTTACATTGGGGGGACCAGAACACCAGATTTTTCCATGCTACAACAGTCAAAAGGAGGCAACAAAATCGCATTACAATGCTGCAATTAGAGGATAATAGCTGGTGCAGAGAACCCCTGATGCTACAACAATATATTCAATCTTACTATGAGAATCTATACAGGACTGAAGGTCCACGACACTACCAATCTATCTTAAACCAATGCCCATCCCCAATAACAGAGAATGTAAATGAAGATCTGGTGGCAGTACTTTTATTGGAGGAAATCCATGCAGCCGTTTTTCAATTTGGAGCTTTCAAGGCTCCAGGCCCTGATGGTTTCAATGGTACTTTCTACCAACAATCATGGGAAAGTATAAAAACTGACCTGCTGCAGCTAGTACATGAGTTTTTTCAAAAGAGTGTTCTTGACAACCA
This sequence comes from Eucalyptus victrix, assembly GCA_016097545.1. Taxonomy (NCBI): domain Eukaryota; kingdom Viridiplantae; phylum Streptophyta; class Magnoliopsida; order Myrtales; family Myrtaceae; genus Eucalyptus; species Eucalyptus victrix. The sequence continues at coordinate 38,965,287 of CM027842.1, forward strand.
GCTCAATCAGACCCGTATTGTGTTGATTCCAAAAGTCAAAAGCCCTGAAAATATCAGCCAATTTAGACCCATTAGTCTATGCAACTTCAGTTATAAAGTTATCTCAAAAATCTTAGCAAACAGACTAAAAAAGTGGCTGCCACTTATCATTGAACCAGAACTGGGTGCTTTCTTTTCGGGGAGGCAAATTCAGAACAACATCTTCATAGTACAGGAAGTTCTGCATCAACTACGTACAACAAAAAAGAAGAAAAAACATCAGGCCATTTGAAACTTGATATGCAGAAAGCATACGACAGAATAGAATGGGATTTTGTGAGGGATGTCATGCTGCATATGGGGTTTAATGCTAAATGGGTCTCCTTAATTATGCAATGTATATCAACAGTCACTTTCAGTGTGAAAATCAATGGAGAACCTACCTCTTTCTTCCATCCTTCGCGAGGCCTCAGACAAGGTGATCCACTCTCACCCTATATCTTCATTCTGATGTCTAATGTGTTAACCTGGATGATGAAAAAAACATTAGCAGATGGAACACTCAAAGGAATATAGTTAAACAGAAATTGCCTTAAGCTATCACATTTGATGTTTGCTGATGATGTGATATTTTTTATGGATGGAACCCTTACAGAGTGCCAGAATCTTGCCCAAATACTAAACCAATATTGCTATGCCACGGGACAAGCAATCAATTTAAACAAATCAGGGGTTTATTTCAGTGGTAATTGTCCAGCAGTATTAAAACACAATTTGGCCACACAATTGAGAGTTCTTGTTCTACAGAAAACAAGAAAGTACTTGGGCATACCTACCGAGTGGGGTCAATCCAAGAAAGAGTTGTTTGCATGGATCCTAGCCAAAGTAAATTCAAAGTTAGCAAGTTGGAAAGAAAAATTACTAACAAAGGCAGGAAAGGAAGTGTTAATAAAAAGTGTTGTGCAATCCATACCTACCTATGCAATGTCCATATTCAAGCTGCCCGTGTCTATCTGCAGAGCCATAGAACAACGTATTACGTCATTTTGGTGGCAGAATGGAGATGCTAAAAGAGGGTTGCATTGGAAAAGCTGGGAAGTTTTGAAAACTCGAAAAGATGCAGGGGGACTTGGGTTTAAGGATCTGCTTACCTTTAACAGAGCCATGTTAGGCAAGCAAGCTTGGAGATTAGCCACCTCCCCTTCAGCTCTATGGAGCAGAGTCTTAAAGGGATTTACTTCCCCAAAGGCAATGTCTGGACAGCTTCAAAGGGACACCGACCATCATGGGGTTGGCACAGTTTAATGCTAGGCAGAGACACCATAAAGAACAACATTAAATGGTCAGTAGGGGATGGAAATTCTATTCGAATTAGAGAAGATAGATGGCTTTCACAAGGAGTAATTGGTGGGGAAGCAAACCAAACAGAACCTATTTTAGTGTTCGAATTGATAAATGCAGATTCCAGAGAATGGAAACAACAACTTATTCATCAGCTCTATGAAGAAAATGTTGCAAAAGAGATTTTAACAATCCCCCTAAGCCAACAATCACAGCCAAATACGATTATATGGACAGGTAACAGAATAGGGCAATACTCTGTCAAGAGTGGATACAACAAAGCAATGAAAACCACAAGCAAAACAGACCAGAATCGACCCTCTTGTTCATTTCAACCACCATGTATCTTATGGACTCAAATATGGAGTCTTGATGTGCCACCAAAGGTCCGTTCTTTCCTCTGGAGCCTTTGTCAAAACGCTTTTCTTACGAGGGAAAACCTCTATACAAGGAAAATAGTTAGAGATCCACTATGCTTGCTCTGCTGTTCAAGCATAGAAACCGCAGAGCATCTTTTGTTCTTATGCAAATGGACAAAGAAAGTCTGGGAAGACCCGATATTTGCAACGATCAGACCAAAAAGCAGCATAAAACGCACAAATCAGTGGCTTTTCAATGCTTTTCGAAGAGATCAGTACTCACCTGCTCGAGAGCTTATTGGTATGGTTTTGTGGAACATCTGGAAGGCGAGAAATAGCTGGATTTTTCGAGCGAAAGAACCCAGACTAGCAGATCTGTTGATTACAGCACAGGAACAACAGCTTTCGTCCAGCAGAGGAAAACCATGTAGAAATGAACGATCACTCAATCGACACAAACCTGATCAGTGGAGGCCTCCGGAAGGGCAGGATCTGAAGCTAAATATGGATGCGGCATGGCGTTTAGGCGAATTTCTTTGTTCTATCGCGAGAGTGATGCGCGATTTGGCTGGAAGAGCTCTCGAAGGTTTCGCGGCTACGGCTAGGGTTTCTTCGGCAAGTGAAGCAGAAGCCGAGGCAATTTTACACGGCATATCATATACGCACGAACTTCAGTCGACTCATGTGGGGAACTTTGGAAGTTGAACTGGGAAGTGCTTCATCGAAAGTGATTGTTCCGCGGTTGTAGAAATGGTCATGGGCCGGGCCGATCCTCCATGGAATCTAAAAGAAATCATACAGCGCTGCAAGAATGGGTTAACTCAAAATAACAATATTACGGTAATCCATTGTCCATGCCAAGCAAATGCCGCAGCGGATTGGATCGTACGGAATCATCGGCTTAACACTCTCCCACGAAATTGGTTGCTTTCTCCCCCTTTTCCTCTATGGATATTTTATGCGCAGATCTTTCTCCATCGATATTATGTAAGACTCCACCTTAATCAAGTAAAAGTCAGCTCTATTTTGTCAAAAAAAAAAAAATCTAGTCGTCATCTTTCGAATTACTGGTTTGCCCTGATCCTTGACTGTAGCCGGACCATGCGTACAGCTCTAAAGATACGACTATTCCTATGGTCAATATGCCAAAACACCACTGCTTCAAAACACAATTTATTCAAGAAACACATCATCTCCGAACCTTTCTGCCAGCTATGTAAACAGAAATTTCCAAAAACATTGAAGCATTTATTTCTAATTTGCTCATGGACTACAGGTATCTAGGCTCATCCACAGATCAACATAGATATCCAAACTAGTTCGGTTACTAGATTAGAAGTTTGGTTGACAGAAAAGGCTCAATCACTGAAAAACTTACCTGCTCTGGAGTTCATTGCTAGTATTCTTTGGCAAATCTGGCGAATGAGGAACGGTTTCATCTTCCGTGGCCATCCTTTGGATCCCTCTTTAGCCGTGGAGACTGCACTAGTACAGACTTGGCTTTATCAGGTTTCACCCCCTATCTCTTCGACACGATATGCAAGACAAAAGCAACACAATCAGATCTGGCATCCATCGGAACCAGGGACTTTCAAATGCAATATTGATGCCTCCTTTTGCCCAGGAAATACACATGGATCAATGGCTTCGATTTGCAGAGATCAATATGGTAGACTTACCAACGTTTATACCGCTCAATTTCCAGCTGCATCAGCATTGATTGCAGAATTCTAGGCTCTCACTTTTGCGCTCAGACATCTGTTGAACCAAGGTGTCGCGACCAATTGTTCAGGTGAACCACCTAGGGTTTGGTTAATGGATTGCTAAGCTTAGACTTAGCTTAGGCTCTCCCAAGTCCATACCAATTCGTGACTTAGGTTTAAGTTCTTAACATGCAATTGATTTTTCAATTAGGAGTTACCACTAATCTATTTTTGGTAGGTCGATTAGAAACCCAAGCAAAGTAACGGGAGATTTACTTTACTCCTATGAACTAGAGATTTATGGATTCGGCGACTTGATTATGCTAGATTTCTCCAACGTTCTTTCAGTACCTTTCTCTTTTATTTTGAAAGATGTTTGGCAAGCAGTTTGAATTAATTTTAATTTATCTCCCTAACACATGAGATTGTCATGCGGGTGCCGAATCCACCAATTTAACACATAAGGAAAGCAAATAAATAGAAAAAATGCAGGGACTTACCTCGTAGCAACGAAAGCATCTACGTTGTTAGAGCAGAATTCACATCAACAATCCTAAATAATGATTTCTACTTAACATGCAATCACTTAATTTTTGTTTTCACTTTATTTAATGAGAATCAAATCTATATGCAATGCAATGTTACTAATTTAACATGAAACGATATAGTATGGCAATATGACCTAAACTATATGAATAAGTAAAGTAATTTTTTTTGTGTTTTCTTAATTAACATGCAATAATTAAATATGCAATCTAAATTAACCTAATGATGAGCAATTTCTAATTAAATGAACCTAGCAACAATCACTAGATGATGTGCATTTCATGAATCTAATTCTATATGACGGACACATGATTCTTATTTAATAAGCATGCAATCTATTCTAATATGCTATGATGTGCAAAGAATGCCATAATTCTAATTTTTTCTTTTCTTTTATGAAATTCGGAATTAAAAATTGTCAAATATTTAAATGTGCAATTCAAATTTAAAACTAACATCCTAAATGAATGCATTTTTTATTTCTTTATTTAAGGGATTCAAAATAAATAAATTTCCTATTCTAAACATGCAAAATATATTCTAACATGAACCTAATCTAACTCAAATATATATTTTTTCAAATTTTCTTTTAAGGGAACAATCAAATAGAGGCATCAAGAAAGCACGGCACCAAATCAAGCAAGATATCATCCATGTTCATTTAATTTTGGGAAACAAATTGACGAATCGTATCTCGTGCATGAGATCGGATTAGTCAATTTTTAAATAAAATCACGAATCATATCTCGAGCGTGAGATTGGATTGGCGATTTTTCCGTACGATTGCGGGTCTTATTTCGAGTATGAAATTGGACCATCAATTATATGTACGTTGCGAAATTAGAAAGATTTCCCACTTTAAAAGACTATTCGGGGAACATGGGACAAGATAACATCATTCAAGGGTTTAATCAAGAATGCAATACCTCAATTAAGCAAACCAAATATTCAAGAATTAATTTAGATGGGAATTTTACCTACCTTGATTGTTGTTTCCAAGTTTGGACGGGTATCAGATCGTAGGAGTCACAATCAACTTTGCTTCACGGTAACAGGCTCACAATAACGTTTGAGAATCGCTCGCAGCACTCGACGTGGAAAGGGCTCTTGGCTCAGTGAGGGCTGCGTTGATTTTGTTAGACACAACCGAAAGTCTTCAAGTGGACTTTCCTGTTTGCAAGACGTCCCCTCTTCGGATTGCCTTACTATATTTTAATATAACCTCCACTAGAGCTTTTTTGACCACCGTTTGAAGTTCTCCTAACCTGCAGAGGCACAAAAAAAAATTAATGCAAAGAGCACCAAGAGGCTTTCGGTGTGACGCGAGACTAGCAACGCCGTCGCGGAGGATGGAGTAGCTACAATTTTTCTGGTGCAAGGTCACGGGCAACTCAGTCCTCACAATAGGGGTCTTCTCGGATCGGCACGAGTAGTAAGGACGCCCTAGATAAGTGACAGCAGCAACGTCGCCCACGTTGGCACTGGAAGGAGCGACGCGGATTGAAAGCAGCAGCGTCTTACTCGAGGCTGGCGTGGATGGAAGCTCAGCAAGGATCACCAAGCAATAACTCGTCACGGACAAGGTTCGGGATGATGATCAGAGAAGCAGTGCGGTGGGGCAACAATCTTGATCGTCCCCAGCCAGGGAGGTGGATCACGAGCGGCAGCTATTCGGGCTTGTGGCAGCGGCACAAGTAGTGGACCAGCAGCAAGACTCGGCAGTGTCGGTGTGAAGCTCGCAGCAAGAACACGACGTCGGGCTATGGAGATGGAGGAAGCCAGTCGCAGTCCTCTGGGGAAGAAAGACCCTCCCTTTTCCTCTCTCTCAATGTGCCGTGTTTTGAATGTATTGTCGCCCGAAAAATTCCTCTGTTCAATTCTGCGGCCTTCCCTTTTATACTGCCTACCTTGTATTACGAAAGAGGAAATTTGTATAAGAAAAAGAATCGTTGAAATTCACATTTCCTCCATTACCTCTTGCATGCGTATCCTGTGTTTCCCTCAATATTTTTCCTTGCGTTACCGAATTGGAAATACCAATCAGAGTGGGCGATATTTTGTCGTCGCCTTGCTTCTCCTTCACATTCTATCGGCACGAATTTATCTTGACTTGTGGGAAGCATAATTTGTTATTATCTTATTTCACGATTCCCACACCTCTTGCACTTTGCCAAATTATTCAATTGCCCTCTTTGCTTCAAATCTATTCAAGACAAACCAAATATACTGCTATAGATATGTGTGAAGAGAATATACATTTAGTATCTCCAAATTTTCTTCGTTATCTTCCTCAGCAGAATTGCTCAGCCCTTTGGATTTTTTTGGTGCCCAAGCCAATTTTTTAAAATTCATACGTGAGTGGGCTCCTTGCCCGCAATAGTGAATGTCCACTTCCGAATTTCGCACGAGATCCATGCAATACAACTTTGTGTGGAATCATTGTTATGATAATGCTCCTAACATCAATGCAATTAACTTATATTTTTGCTTAGGGGTTGCGGTTGAACCCTAATTTTTTAATGTGATTAATGATAAAATAAATTGCCAAAATTTAGGTGTCAACAACTGTCCATTTTTAAAGGTGAGCTCGTAAAGGTTGCCTTCAAAGACAAATCGAGACCTAAATTTTGAGCATGCACATGTATTGAATGATTTTTTGTCGAAAGATGAATTCCATTTTAAAATACAATTTGAATGATTTTTTTGATTTTTTTGATTCTTTTGATTCTTTTTTTTTTTTTGGAAAACAAATTCCATGTTTAAGTTGCAATTTTTATGGTGCATGGAAATGCTAATGCAAATGCATGATGCGAAAGGAAAGAATGTACCTACAATTACTTACCAATCAGTGCGGTAACGTATCTTGAGATACATGATAAATCCTCATTTACTCCACAAGTACCCAATTTTTACTTAGGTTGTTTAAAGAGTCTAACAGGTAATAAATTGGGACATCAAGACTGAGAAGAACATTCACATCCAAAGTGAAATGTTCAACGAAAAGAATTGAGACATCCAAATCCAGGTTGAGATGTCAAGATTTTTAAACTCGAAATACCTAGATCCAGACTAAGATATAACGAGAAAGGTCAAGAAAATATTCACATCCAGAGTGAAATATTTAACAAAAAGAATTAAGACATTTGGATCCAAACTGAGATGTCAAAGGAACTTACCTGGAATAACCTACCTTCAAGGAGGATAGAGTAGTTCGAGGTAATTGGTGTTACATGTTCAGGACCCGTACCATTCTACGGTCACCTAGAATAGTAACATGACTTTACAAAGAGACTGCTTTCCCAGGACCTATACCATTCTACGGTCGCCCAGTATGGCAGTGTTTGGTTGTCTCTAGGACTCGTACCATTCTACGGTCGCCTAAATGGGGATTCATTTTCTAGGACTCGTACCATTCTACGGTCGCCTAAACGGAGATTCACTTTCCAAGACTCGTACCATTCTACAGTCGCCTAAATAAGAAAATAGGTGTTGTCTAGGACTCGTACCATTCTACAATCGCCTAAACGGGGATTTACTTTTTAGGATCCGTACCATTCTACGGTCACCTAAATAAGAAATAGGTGTTGTCGAGGACCTGTACCATTCTACGGTCGCCTTGATAGAAAATTGATTTTTCAGGACCTGTACCATTCTACAGTCACCTGAATGGGGAAATTGTTTTTCTAGGACCCGTACCATTCTACAGTTGCCTAAACGGAGATTTTGCTTAGCTAGGACCCAATCCATTCAAGCGATGCTCCCAAGCTTTAAACACTGACTTCACGCTTCTTGGAACAGCCTCATTTAGTGCCCATACCTAAACAATCCACAATCATTATGAGCAGAGGAGCTAAACATGGAGACTTCCCTCTTATTCCCACGACATTTCCAACAAGCTGTTAATAGTTTTTAATTAGCAAACAACAATTCCAACAAGATATACAGGGTTTAGAGACTGCATCGTTGGTGCAGAAAATTGACATCGATCTACTCTATCTCTTACGCTACTCAACTTTAGTTAACAAGGGAGCTTGCAAAAAAAAAAAAAAAAACACAACATATTCATTCTTAGACTCTCTTATTAATCAAGCCATCAAGATAGTATGAAATGATCACATCGAATTTATTCTCCTGGCATGAAATCCTCTTTGTGCAATAAACCACCCCAAGCCTTGCAACTCATGCTCGATACATAACTTCCTAAGCCCATTAGTTACTTTTTTCAACCCCCTCAAACGAGTTTCAAGAACAAGTAGTACTTCCAATTCTTCAACCAAGAGGTCAAACATCTCATAAAAGCACACTAAACTGTGATTCTTATAGTGAATTTTTCTAAATTCGGTGAAGCATGAGGCATTGGCGGAGACATCATTGAAAAGCAATCTCCAACTCTGATGGGACAAGTCTTGCTCGGTTCACTTGGTAAAGGCCAATCTCCCTACAAGCACTAAGCCTAAGTTTAAGGCACACGTTTCTCCTTCCCACATTAACCTAATTATTAAACAAAACGTCCCCTCATGAATTTGAAAGCATTCCGGAAGGAAGATATTCAGATATCATCACCAACAAGTACAAGAGGCGCCAACTTTTCGAGTGACAAATTGATCCATATTCGGAAAATGGATTGTCATTTGTATCACATTTCATCATAATAGGCCCAAAAAATTGCTTAGCTCCACAGAGACATAATATCATCGACGTCTACTGATTCTTTCGAGTCTCTTAAGAAGACGATGCGATCAGCCAAAAGGATCCAAACTTCAAAGCAACTCCCCACAACAAAAGGGAAATTACTTGGCAAAGTTGACATGATTTAGGCACTATGACGTGCCAGAAGCCACTCGGCAGAGAAAACCCATCAGCCAAGACAGGTTCCGACAGCAATTAAACACGGGACATCTGCAGGGAGCATACGCATAACAGACCGAAGATGACCCAACTCACGAGATAGCATAATCTGCCAATAATCTAACCGTGACCGCAACAAGCTAGCAGACAAAACACAAGATGCATGCGGGCCAATCTGGAATCGAACAAGCAAAAAGAGAAAGAACGATGGGGGAGGGGGGGGTGGGGTGGGCACCTTGGAGAGATCGATGTGCTTGTAGAGGGACCAATTGGAGGAACAGTCGTGGTCTTCGCAGCTGTGGTCGTGCATACACGCCATTTTCCCTTCGAATTAAGCGATGGCTCGTGGAATTCGCTTCTGGGTCTTCCTCCCCTTCCAATTTAGCGATAGCCCGCAAGAGGTTGCTTCGTCCGCGGAGGGGAGACGCGGTCCGATTCCGAGCGTGCGTTCGTGGGTCGTCCGCTAAAGCTGAGGTTCCGTCCACGGCTCGCCACCAATCCGCTGCGCCGGCTGGGCCTTTTGGGCTCGCAGCGACTCTCGCGTTGTTTATCGAATAGTGTAAAGTTAGGCATTTTTTAAGGGATAACAATGACGAGAGTTTGGAGAATTTGGGTTGATCCATTCATCATAGTCCTAATAACGTCGTTTTCCAATTTTAAAGTCCTAAAACTTGCCACTATTTTTCATGTCAGCTATCTTGCTAATTCCGTCTATTTTTCTTGCACGGAAAATTTCAATAACCTCTTTGTTTTTTATTTAGTTTTCATTTTATTTTTTGAACTAAGAGCATTGATGTAGTGCTAAATAACCATCCCATTAAGGGAAAATTAAACTTCCAAAAAAAAAAATTGGCAATACGTAAATAGAGTGACCAAAAGGCAATGATTAGAACACTAGCCCCTTTTGTTATCACAATGATTAGAGACCCTCGCTGAGGTAGGGTGCACATGGTAACGTTTTTTGGTTAGAGAACAGTTTTTTTTCAAAAATAGTTATTTTTTATTTTTACTCCGGAGAATAATTTCTGAGTAAAATAAGATTTTAATAACTACACAAAATTTCCACTTTCGAAATAGAAAAAGAATAGAAATGCATTTAGTATGAAACAGTTTCTCTTTTGTATTTATTCTTTTTTTATTTTTGTTCACGGATCATTGACCACTGACTACTGACCGCCACCACCTCTACATGACTGCTGGCCACCAATCGTTGCCACACAGCCCATTGGCCACTGCCAACCGTCGACCACGGGAGGGGGTGGTCGATGGACTGTGCGGCAACGATCGGTGGTGATGATCGGTGGCCAGCAATCGTGCAGTGGTGGTAGTCGATAGCAACGGGAGGCGGTGATCGACAGTTGGCGGCGGCGGTGGTTGGCGACAGTCGGCAGTCGGTGGCGGCAGTGGCCGGCGGTGGTTCCGGGCAGTTGGAGGTGGCCGTGGCAAAAGAGAGGAACAAAAGACAAATAAAAAAGAAAATTGGTTTATTTCTAAAAATTATTTCCGGGAACAAGAAGTTATTTTTTTTTTTTTTGTTTCTATTCCAAAACTGTTTCCAGAAACAAAAATTTTACTAAACAAATTTATGTTCTTTTTTTTGTTCCGAGGAACAAAAGAACAAAAATTAGGAAAAACAGAAATGTTACCATACATACCCTTATTGACTAGGACTGTTGCCCTCGCCACAAGCAAACGCTTGATGGCCATGGCTCCCCCATTGCTACTAGGTAAAGGTTGTATAGCCCTTGCAAATGTCATGCTTGGGACCTTGCTCAATCGTGGCTAGGGCCCTTGTAGCCATCGCCTAGCCAGAGCCAGCTTGTGCCGAGGGCAATAAAGGAGATGATGCTGCCATCTCTTGTTGTATTTCCGTGCCTGCCCAGTCCCTCTCTCCTTTCTTTATTAATTTTCCCTTTATTTTTTTATTTTCAGTTTTTGAATTTAATGGAAAACAACATCATTTTTGTGTTAACAAACATCGCTTTGTACTTCAACAACCTTTACTAGTAAACAAAAAGACGTGCTCAAAAGAATAACGAAAAAGAGTGGGGTCGAATTTTCCATCCACTAAAAGCTAACAGGAAAATTAATGTGGAGGACGGCAACTAATTTATGACTTAAATACATGAAATTCATATAAGTTTTGAGGACTCTCGTTACCATTGCTCCTATTTCCATGAGCTGGAAAACAAATAATATACCCGTTTTTGGAAGCAGAAAAACATACTTAATTTGTTCAGAAAATGATATTAGTGGCCAGAATAAATAAGACAATAAGAAAAAGGAAATGCCCGGGAGCATTGATCAATATCGCAAAGCGGACGAGAAAGTCAAAAGCAGAAATACCACTTGAGTAAAAATAAAATATTCACGATCGACTGTGAGGAAAGGCCCCTAAAGCTTCTAATCCATGTGAAAGAAATTATGCAATTTCGAGCAAAATTCCTGTCTTGCCCCTTCCGACATAAAAATTTACATAACCCATACCTTGCCATCCGCCACGTGGAACCCACTTATCTCGTGAAACAGCAATATAAGAGGGCAAGATCGTCAATTTCGAAAACGTGCACCATTAGACTTCTCATCCGTGGCGTTCGAAAGGAGCGCGTGTACACAGCACGTAAAAGTATAAATGCTTCATTCGTTTTGGGAAATGATTATTCATTTCCTATTTTCCTAAAGAGAAATGAGTAGGGAACGGTGCTGTTACTTCAGAAAACGAAAGGTGCAATGTCACGACAGGCATCAAACATAAAAAAATGGAAGACTCGTCAGTGAAAAAATTTAAGGTAAATGTCTAGAGCATATCTAAGCAGGCTCAAAAGTTTTAAATTACAATATTTAAAATAGCAAATATTATTTTCTAGTCAGAGAAAAGATTTAGGGGATATTATTACCAAATAAAGGAAACTTAATAACACAAAAAGAAACTTTATATGGAGTTCGACTAAAAGTCCTTTCTTTTTATTTTAACTTTAATTTTGACTCACGTGATCCTAAAATTGATCATGTAATATTTTAGGTTCTTACGTATTGGCATCTACAAGTTAAGAATCAATGGGTAATTTTTTGTCTACTAATTTCTTAGTAATGATTTCTTTTTAGTTAATAATTAAAATTTTCTATTTGTGATTTGTGGTTATCTATATTTCAGTATTTAATTTGTTTTTCCATCCTTCATATTTAAAAAATTCCACTTAATGAGATTTGTGAGTTTCCTTTTTAAATTGGTGCTTGTTGGGCCTTTTCAAATCCTCTAATCTAATTATAAATTAGGCCAAGAAATATAAAGGAATGGGAAGTCAAAAAAAAAAAAATTGAAACTGGGGAAACCTATCTTCCAATTTCCTCCGTAAACATGCACAGCTAAAATTCGACGGTTCCTACCATCACAAAAGCCCCACGGTTAGCTAGCTAGGCTCATTTCTAAAGCAAATATTTTAGGACGTGGTCCGATGGATCCTCCGATCAATGCTACCTATGCGGCACCACCTAGCAAATGCAAAATTTCTAGGTGTTTTGAGTAAATATATATTGAAATGCTTTTTGTCGGTCGAAAGTCGATGGTAACAATGGAGAAGCATAGGATGACACGTGATAATCTACATCGTCCGAGGTCTAGTCGATGCACCAAGCGTACAACCGACACGGAGCAAAAGAGCCAACTCCAAGATGGAACATAGCTAAAAGACGAGCCAGAGAACAAGAGAGTAGCGATATAAGACTGTCCATTCAGTAAGACTCAAGAGATCACACTGATAGTGTACATATAATCAGATCAGCACGGCTCTTATTCCTAATGCATAACGAGCACATGCAAGGGCACATCATCTACGGCATGCTCAGTTCTCGGTGGGAGGCTTGTGTGGCGGCTTCTCTCCCTTCCCCTTCTTCGGTTCCTCCCCTTTCTTCGGTGGCTCATGCTCAGGGCCTTCCACCTCCTCTACGAGAATGTGCCCCTCGTGTGGTGGCTTGCCTCCCTTCCCTTTCTTGGGTGGCTTCATGTCCTCTTCCACCTCCTCTGCAAGAATGTGTCCCTCGTGCGGTGGCTTGCCTCCCTTCCCCTTCTTCGGCAGCTTTGCATCCTCTTCCACCTCCTCTGCAAGAATGTGCCCCTCGTGCGGTGGCTTGACTCCCTTCCCTTTCTTCGGCGGCTTCGCGTCCTCTTCCACCTCCTCTGCGAGAATGTGCCCCTCGTGCGGTGGCTTGCCTCCCTTCCCCTTCTTTGGTGGCTTCACGTCCTCTTCCACCTCCTCTGCCAAAATGTGCCCCTCGTGCGGTGGCTTGCCTCCCTTCCCTTTCTTTGGCGGCTTCACGTCCTCTTCCACTTCCTCTGCGAGAATGTGCCCCTCGTGCGGTGGCTTGCCTCCCTTTCCCTTCTTCGGCGGCTTCGCGTCCTCTTCCACTTCCTCGGCGAGCATGTGGCCAGGGTGGTGGGGTGGTTTCTTGCCGGGGAACGGCTTCTTGTGGGAGTCCTCCTGTTCGGCCTCTTCAACGAGGATGTGCTCAGGAGGGTGGTGCGGGGGCTTGGGTTTGGGGAAGGGCTTCTGTGAGTCGTCAACTTGGACGTTCTCGAGGAGGCGGCGACCCCCAACAGGGGGGTGCTTGTGGGGAGGTTTGTCCCCTTTCGGTGGCTTGGGGTCGTGGCCATCGCAGAAGACGGTGGCGGCAAAAAGCGCCGCTCCTAGGAGCAACACTAGCAAGTACTTAGAAGACATCATTTGCTTCATTTTTGCTAGAAGAGGATGTATGAGGTGATGGGCGTTGGAGTTAGAAGCGAGGGAGTGTCCCGATTTATAGTGGGTTTCGAACTTATGTCGTCGTCAGCAAGCATGTCACCCGGTCCCACGGATTTTGCCTCTCTCCTTTGCTACGAAACTCGTTTAGGTCTGTGTTCTATTGGTTGCTCAAGAGTGTGATAGAGTGGGGCCCGCCTTGGATATAGGGATTTGCTTTGGGGTTGAAAAGTTTGACAATCAGCCTAATGCCTAATTACCGAATCTCTCTAATTAACTGCTCCCACTGGATAGATTTGCACCGCCGGATGGCAATATGGTGGGGTCCATCTTTGGACATTGGGAGTGCTTGATCTCTCGATTCCTTGTGTCAATTCTCTTTCTTGGAAAAGCAGGAGTAGATTTACATGCATTAGCACATTGGAGTAGTAGAGGCTCTTACCTTCAATGTGAAAAGCTTTTACAATGCAACCGCAGATTGGATTTAAATTGGAAGGGCGGTGGTTGATATGGAACCAAACACTTGTTTAAGAGCGAATGGGCATAAAACCACGTCTTAAAAGAGAACAATACTAGATATATTAAGACCGATAAGAGGGGCATGGCGGTGATAAGTTTAATAATTCTTAAATTGAAATAAGGTAATGTTATTCCTTTCATATAATCCACAACCAGCTATTTGGACGCATTTCTACAAGTCCTTTTAAAACCAGTTAAGTTCATGGGATTAGACCAAATAATAATAATAGTAATGGTAATAATTGCTTAGCTAATACATGGGACTAGATTACAGCAAGAGTAACAATGACATACTTATTCCCTAGTTTGACTCGCATGAAGGGATAACTATTTTGGGACCATGTCCTTTAAGGGAAAATAGTTCAAAAAGTCCTAAACCTATTACACTTTTACTAATTCAATCATAAATCTTTTAATTTTATCAATTGAGTTCTTATTTGTAAACCTTGTCACGTTTAGCTAATTAAGTGCATACGGCCAATTTTAGTTGAAATTTGCTAATATGGATGACAATTGTTCTACATAACATAACTAACGCTGACATGAATAATTTTTTTAAAAAATAATTTTTGAATTTTGAATTTTTCTTTCTTTTTCTTTACTTTTTATGGTTATTTGGATTAAGGGTAGGCAACCCTCATCCGCTACTAGGCGAGGGTCACGATGCCCTCATGAGCCAAATTGAGGGCGAGGGCCACGATTCCCTCACCTAGTGCTAGTTTAAATAACACTGATACCGACGTGCGACATACGATACAATACGACATACCGACATATTCTTTTTAAACAATTAAAGAATTTCGACATGTTAGGACCCATTATATATTAAATGTATATTTTTTATATACATGATGAATTATCATTTTTATGATTATTTTAATCAAATTAATTTTATTCAAATTCACAAATAAATAAATAATAAGAAGAGTGCCTATAATGAATTTACACTAAAGATTAATATCATCCATTGTTTCAATTTGACAAATTCAACTCTTTTTCAATAATCTATAAAACTTAGAAAAAAAAAAAAGAAATCTATATTCTGGACTTGTGTGTTAGAGCGTGTCAAAAGAGAAGAAAAAATAAACTTGGGTGGTGAATTGTGTGTTACGAGAATTGAGAGTTAGAAGAGAAGAGAAAATTATGTTTTTCTTCTTTTCCTCTTCTTATTTTTGTCGTTTTTTTATTTTTTACATATTTGCATTTTGATCCCTCATTTATTGAAATTTTTTGAAATTAACCCAATGCATGTCGAAATCATATGTTATAGTTCTAAACTCGCATATCAAAATTCTGAACTGGCGTACCAAAGAGTGTCGGGAGAATTGACTAAATGTTGGATTTTTCAACACCTATTAACAAAGTGCTAGAGAATGTCGGACATGTGTCAGAGTGTCCAACATGACAAGAATGCTCCCGGATAGTGTCGGTGCTTCCCAAGTGCCGGCAAGGGTCATTGGCCCTCAATCTAGAAAAAAAAAAAAAGTAAAAGAAAGAGAAAGAAAAGATCTAAAAAAGATTATTAACATATTTTTTTAAAAAGTCTACTTTAGCATCGGTCATGCCATGTAGAGCGATCGGTGTCCATGTCATCAATTTCTTGCAAAAATTAACTGAATGGATTCAATTAGCAAAAAGTGAAAGAGTTTAGGACTCAATTGGCAAAATTGAAAGTGTAAAACTATTTTAGCAAAATGTAATATGTTTAGGATTTTTTGGACAATTTTCTAATCAATTAATGTATTGGACTATCCAAACACAGTTGGTCAAATCCATGATAGTTTTAAAGTTGAATTTTATCTAATTAAAAATGCCATATTTTCCTCTATCTTCCTATATTATGTAATTTTACTATGTATATTGCTAAAGTGCAAGCAAATTAAGGATCGTAAGTGAATCATAATTAAGATACATGTCAATTATAATCATAAGTTAATTTTTTTTCGATATATACTTTTAAAAAAAGATAAATAGGGATCGTGTAAGCGCTATAAGCTTCCTCTAAATATGGGTTATATCCATGTTTATGTTCGGAAAATTGGTTGAAGAAAGCTTCATCCAACAAAGATGGAGGAAGACAGGCCCATTAGTTTCAATTTTCTACATAATTGAATGTATTAATTTTGCAGGTTACCCTTAATATATCTCCCATTAATGACCCAAATACTAGTATCATGACACAATAGTGGAGGTATTTATCGAGATGATTATCACCCAGATATACGGGCTGAAAACTCAAATCATAGATTGAAAGAGTGATGCATAATGCATATATTATTGTTGCATATATTCTTGATCTTTCATTGGGAATTTACAAGTTAAAATAGAACACTCTTGTTTTGTTGTGAATTTTTTAGTCCAATCGTGATTTAGTCAAGTACCTTCATTAAACCACAGGCTTCCACTATACTTAATTATAAAGGATAATCCAGAGACTTTTACTTGTGGTTAGTATTGAATAAATTATCTTCGTAAAACCTATATGCCTAACTGGGCCAGCCTATCATTTTAATAAAAGGATATGCGTCCTAGTCATGCCAAACATGAAGAATAACGAAGCCCGTCACATGCAACCCAACGAGCCTTCGTGACATTGGGCAAGTTTCACTGTTCAAATTGATGCCCAGATGAATTGGAAAGCATGTGAGCCTTTGAGATTTTGACCAGCTGGGTCCAGGTTGAGAGAGAGAGAGAGAGAGAGAGAGAGAGAGATTTTGCGGCGTCTTTTCTCGGTTTCCCATTTGAGATGGTGAGAGAAAGAGAGAGAGAGAGAGAGAGAGAGAGAGATTTTGCGGCGTCTTTTCTCGGTTTCCCATTTGAGATGGTGACCCTTTGATTTGATACGTACATAAAACGTGGAGGCATCAGAGACGATGAGAAAAGGGATCCCTAGTCATTATTGTCTCGTCTATTCTTTTCCTTAGGCAAAGTAACATTTTGCACGAAAACTAGGGGGGAGGAACATTAAAACGCTGTTCTAACCAAAAAGAAAAAAAATTGAAACATTGAAAAATTGTTAGTATGAGCTCAACCCGTCAAACAACAGATGACTTAGGTCAGAATTTAAGTAGTTCAATCCAAATATATAAATGGCATTGCCCCTCCCTTTATCCTCTTCAATATATATTGAAAAAAGTTTAAGCCGTTAATTTAGGCATGATTTAATACCTCGAGCATGGCATTCACACTAAATCTCACTAAACAACCTCATAAATCTCCGACACCCTATGTTCTCTGTGTACACGCCATCTTCCTTTCCCTTCTCCCCAGAACAACCTGCAATTACTTAATTCGAACCTGATGTCACCGCGCATGTCAGCCACGACAACGACTTCACTGGATCGTGCACCGGAATGAATAAAGAACCGAGATAGAGAGAGAGAAAGGGAGAAACAGGGTAGACCGGATCGGGAGACTCCAGGATTTGCGATCGTGGATTGCGATTTTGGCGGTAAAAGCCAGTGTGAACCGTTGAAAAGGTGGACATTTCGCCTCGTGGGGTTAGTTACGACAAAATCCTCTTTTGACTCGAACAGCGCCGACATCGGTTGGGAGGGGGATCGTCGTGCGTAGTTCACCTGGATCTCGGTCTCGATTCAGCTTTAGAAGACGTAGCAGACTCGACCAAGGTTATTGACGTCTCATCCCTCATCCTTCCGTTTTCTGTGGTTTATGCGATTATGATGGACTTCTAAATTCTTCCACTGTGACTTATCCTAAGGAAATTTTACCTGTTATCGTTATGGAGTCCTTTCTCGTTTCTTGTAATCAATATCTAAAAAATATAGATCCTATCATATCTATCATGTACGAAAAAGTATTTTGAAATACTCATTAAAATTAGGAGTTATTGGTTTCAGCGTGAGATGGCTTCCACCCTACAATCGTGAAACAACCCACCTGATTTTGAAACTAAACTGAATTGGAACCATTTCTCAGATGAATCTGAGAATTGACGAGGATATATTTCTTTTCTTTTTCCCTATGTAGGGTCATTGGTTCGCCCGCTCATTAAATAACATACTCTCATACTCTGTAACACCCCGTTAAATGGCAACAGACAACCGCTCAAATCTCTCACCCCTTGCTTCTTCACTGACCAACAACAACGCTCTCTGGATTCCCAATCTCCATTGGAATTTCCGTTCTTAGAAAATTAAAGGAAAAGGTACGTTACAAAACAAACACCAAAAGAGGGAGGCGCATGACTGTGTGAGACTGAGAATGAGAGTGAGAAGTGAGAGGCGTGAGACTGAGTGAGCAAGGGGAACTGAGGGAGGCATAGCGTGAGACCGAGAGTGACAAGAAAGAGGAGTGAGATCGAGTGAGAGCCAAAAGGGATGAGTAGGGAGAGAGAATGGGAAATTAGGGTTTTGAGAATTGATTTTTAATAATAAAAATTATATGTAAAAAATTATCAGCCCGGTTTAGATGGTCCAGGTGGATCGGTCCACATTGAAATCAAGAACTAAATCGATAAATCACCAGTTCCAAATCACCGATTCGGTCTGGTTTTGTGCTTATCCCTATCAAAAATAATATATGAAGTATTAATTTTAGTCAAGCCATGGTTTCGGTGACAGTTTAACAGTTGACTAAATTGGACGAAATCACCAAAGTTTGTGTCATGTTTCGTTTTCCTTTTTAAAAGATGCCCATTGAGTTGCTTGGAGTGCCCATCGAGATGCTTACTAAATTCTTTCTTTATGTTTAACTTTTTATTATTTAGTTTAGGCCCTTGCGCAAACTTTAAGAAAAGACAAATATGGGCATAAACTTTCAAAAAGATGACTCAACGTTTCTTTTTTTTTTTTTGGTCGAAAAGAGGATAGATTTCTATTCAAGTAGGGAAAAAAGAACAACCCTTAACAAGGGCTTCGGTACAAAGCATGTCTAACATAATTTGAGGAGGAGAATTGACCCAGTTTGGTGAAAGGGATCGTCGTCCATGGGCCTTTGCGGCCCAATTGGCTAGGGCATTGGCTTCACGTCGACAATGCTGCACCTTTAGGTTTGGGAAACAGAGCATCAAAGCTTCGCTTTCGGCAAATAGGGCGCGGCATTCCCACGGCAGCAGACAACACTGGTTGATGGTTTCAACAAGAATGAGATTGTCGGTTTCCAAAAACAGGTGAGATTCAGTTTTTCCTTGCTGTGATAGGTCCTTGAGAGTACATAATAGTGCTTGGATCTCCGTCTCGAGTGCAAATGTTGCTTGAACGCTTCGGGTGAAGCCTCCGATCATTCTGCTGGTGTGATCTAAAGCAACACTTGCGATCGCTCCCATGTGATTTGCAATAGGAAAGGCTCCGTCAAGATTTACATTTATGATGCTCTACTTCGGTGGGATCCATATTTGATTAGGGTTCAGCCAAGTAGTACCTTTACTCGATTCCTGCTGTTGGGTTCTAAGATTGAGCTGAGCCAGAGTGAGAGCTGTATCAACAAGCTGATCCGGGTGGGTGTGTTGATGGTGAAAGACAAAGTGATTCCGTGCTTTCCAAATTTACCATAATAGGGCTTCGATGCTCTCAAAAGCTGGTACGTGCGCCTTCTGTTCTATTAGATCAGCTAGCCAAGCATCTATGCGACGTGTTCTGTAATTTGATATGTTGATCTACACTTGGGGATGGCTCCAGATATATTGTGTCCAAGGGAAAAACAAAAATAAATGTTCTGTGGTTTTGGGGGAGTGAGATGAGCATAGTTTACATACTGGGCTAGGGGTGATACATCATCGAAATAGATTATCTTTTGTGGGTAACGCATTTTGGCATATAGACCAGAGAAAGATGCGTATTTTTGGGGCTGTTTTTGTTTTCCATATCTGCTTCCATAGCTGGTTGGGTGTATGACAGGTTGAGGATGCGTGAGAGTTTACCTTTTCGGATTCTATTTGCTTGATGAAATTGTAGCCACTCTTCACGGTATAATGTCCATCGTGTGTCCCTATCCATAGAAGTTTATCTTCGGTTGATGCTGGCCAAAGCTTAATAGTTAGTATCTCCATAACATTGTGTTCATCAAACTCGTGGTTAAGAAGCTCGAAATTCCACTCATTATGTTCTGGGATAATGAAACATGCTACTGTTTTAGGTTCCTCTCTAGTTGCTGGCCCACCTAGAATTCCCATAGTTAACCATTTGTCCTCTCTAACTTGTATCATTTGGCCATTACCTACTGACCATTGAAGCTTCTTAAAAATAGAATCTCTGCCTAATAGAAGACTCTGCCAACCCTAGGAAGGTCTAGTCCCCTTGTCAGCATGCCAGAAATTTGTAGAATGAAAATATAAGGCTTTGAAAACTCTACTCCACAAATATGATGGATTTTGAAAGTCGCCAAGGTTGCTTTCCTAGAAGGGCTTTATTGAAAGTTAATAAGTCTCTAAATCCTATCCCTCCATTGTCTTTTCTCTTTTTAAGTAGGTCCCAGCTTTTCCAATGAATTCTAGATTTGTTGCTGTTGTTTTCTCACCATAACCTAGCTATTTTTTGTTCAACATACTTGCATATAGATACAGGAACTTTAAATATCAACATTGCATACTGCGGTAATGCTTGAACACTAATTTTAATAGAATCTCCTTCCCTCCTTTGGAAATTAGATTTTCTTTCCACCCTTCCAATTTAGCATTTACTTGTCCTAGATTCCAAGCAAACATGTTTTTTTTAGATGATCCCTAATCAGAAGGTATGCCTAGATATTTGCCCATTTTGTCCAGCATTGGCACCCTTAATTCTCTAGCCATGTTTATCTTAAGAGGCTGGGGGCAGCTTTTACTCATGAACAGATAGGATTTGTTCCTCTTAATCTCTTGATCTATAGCTAGACAGTACTAGTTTAGGATGTTTGCTAAATTTTGGCATTCTTGGATTCTACCATCTAGGAAAAAGATAGCATCATCTGCAAAAAAAAATAAATGGGATAAAGTAGGACACCACCTGTTGAGTTTGATTCCCCATAGATTGCCCATGTTGACAACCTGCTAGATGAGGGTGGATAGCATATTTACCAAAAGGATCAATAAGTAGGGGCAGAGAGGGTCGCCCTGTTTGAGTCCCCGTGATGGTTGAACATAAGGTAGAGGTTCGTTGTTGAGCTTTACACTTAGAGAAGTCGTGGTTACACATTGCATTAGCCAAAGCACCCATCGATCTTGAAATCCCATTTGATGAAGATAGGCTTCCAAAAAGTCTCACTCCACCCTATCATAGGCTTTCTACATATCCAACTTAAGGATCGCTTGAAATTTTTTCTTTCAATTGCGAATCTTTAACTGATTTAGTACCTCTTAAACTATTAGGATATTATCTTGTATTTGTCTGCCTGACATAAAGGCATTCTGTTCTTTGGAAATCAACTCAAGTAGGCAAGGTTTTAGGAGATTCGCTAGAACTTTCGATATAATCTTATAGATAAAATTACATAAGCTAATAGGGCAAAATTGATCTAATCTCTCGGGGTTCGATATCTTGGGGATCAGAGATATTGCTATTTTGTTAATATCAGCGGGCAGCACCCCTGTGATAAAAATTTTTTGCACTGATTTAAAAACATCTTCTTGTATAATGTCCCAATGACTATGATAAAGCAGTCCATTCAAACCATCAAATCCTGGTGCTTTGGTGGTTCCTAATTGAAATGTCGCTTGCTTAACTTCTTCCCGCGTAACTTTAGCTGTTAGTTGTGTGTTCATTGCATCTATTACTACTCAAGGACATTGCGTTAAAATATGTCCATAGTCTAGATGTCCGACTGAAATATAAAGATTATTAAAGAAAGTAATTGTCATGTGCTTCATTTGATCTGGCTCTCGGATCCACTCCTCATTTTCATCTTTTAACATGCTGATTCTGTTTCTTTTCCACCTTTGTATAGTGGTGGCATGAAAGAATTTCATGTTTCTGTCCCCCCACCTCATCCAGTTAATCCTGGAGCGCATCGCCCAGTAGTGTTCTTCCTATAATCATATGTTCTGAATTTTTTCCTTCAGTGAAGTGGCCTGATCTTTTTCCTTCACTACGCCGAATTTTTGTTGATTTTACGGATCACTAGAGTTTTTGGCCCTAAATATTCTTCACAAATGTGCGCAGATTGTCTTGTCTACACGTCCACTTCCATCATAAAAGGCGGATATGCCCTCAAAGCTACTTTGTAGAATAATCCATAGAGTTATTACCTGCTTATGCAATGGCTACAACAGTACCACATATCTCTATGTATTAAAACCTTCATTACTCAGCCGCTCATAGAAGAACATAAAGTTAGTCGGTTCAAAACGAACCTAATGCTTTGCTAATCAATTGTACAGAAGTAGTTTGAGCATGCTACATTGCGGATCTTGTCTACATCAATTAACAACTTGATACTTTCCTTGTCATCCTAAATGGGGTTAGGAAGTACTTGGTCATCTCACTTTACTAAATTCAACCCACAATGACAAGTAAAACATGAGCTTTGCAATCAGCAATTTATGGTATGTTAGTATAGTCTTGGTTTACCATATAGAATCAATAGCATGTCTTAATTATTTGTGAGATTATTCTCTTACAATTACACTTTTCTTAGTAGGACACAAGGGATTTCATGGTACTATAATTATAACCACTTTTTTCACTCTTAAATTGAAAGGTTTCAATCCCTACTTTAGATTTTCGTCTAGGTAATCTTTTGTTTGGAAAGGATCTATAAAATCCCGGGAGGCGGGCACGGTCCTAGAATGAGGATGCCATTGCAACCTACGGGAGCCCCACAAAGGCTGCCGGCACTGTTTCCCTCTGCTCCACTCGCCACACGTGCATGGATCGTCAAGGCTGCGCATCAACCTGTAGTTGTGCATGCCTGTCGTGATTTGCCACGTGGCGCGTGGAGCTACAGTACGAAGTCTCAAGAAGTCTACGTTGATCGAGTAGCGAGTAACCACCTGATCCTTATTCGCCCCGTTATGGCTCAATCTGGCTTGGCTCTGCCCATCGGCCAAGAGAGGTTCCGACAGCAATTAAACACGGGACATCTGCAGTGAGCATACGCATAACACCAATCTATCGCCAAACCGAAGATGACCCAATGCACGAGATAGCATAATCTGCCAATAATCTAACCGTAATCGCAACAAGCTCACAGACAAAACATAAGATGCATGCGGGCCAATCTGGAATCGAACAAGCAAAAAGAGAAAGAACGATGGGGGGGCACCTTGGAGAGGTCGATGTGCTTGTAGAGGGACCAATTGGAGGAACAGTCGTGGTCTTCGCAGCTGTGGTCGTGCATACACGCCATTTTCCCTTCGAATTAAGCGATCGCTCGCGGAATTCGCTTCTGGGTCTTCCTCCCCTTCGAATTTAGCGATAGCCGCCCGCAAGAGGTTGCTTCGTCCACGGAGGGGAGACGCGGTCCGATTCCGAGCGTGCGTTCGTGGGTCGTCCGCTAAAGCTGAGGTTCCGTCCACGGCTCGCCACCGATCCACCGCGCCGGCTGGGCCTTTTGGGCTCGCGGTGACTTTCACGTTCTTTTTCAAATAGTGTAAAGTTAGGCATTTTCAATGGGATAACGACAGCAGGAGTATAGAGAATTTGGGTTGATCCATTCATCATAGTCCTAATAACGTCGTTTTCCAATTTTGAAGTCCTAAAACTTGTCACTATTTTTCATGTCAGCTATCCTGCTAATTCCGTCGATTTTTCTTGCACAGAAAATTCCAATGACCTCTTTGTTTTTTTATTAGTTTTCATTTTATTTTTTGAATTAAGAGCGTTGATGTAGTGTCAAATAACCGTCCCATTAAAGGAAAATTAAACATTCCAAAAAGAAAATTGGCAATACCCAAATAGAGTGACTGAAGGGCAACGATTAGAACACCAGCGTCTTTTTTTATCACGATGGTTGGAGACCCTCACTGGGTTACTAACTAGGCTGTTGCCCTCACCACAAGCAAGCGCTTGGTGGCCATGGCTCCCCCATCGCCACTAGGCAAAGGTTGTATTGTAGCTGTCATGCTTGGGACCTCGCTCAATCGTGGCTAGGGCCGCTGTAGCCATTGCCTGGCTAGGGCCAGCTCGTGCCGAGGGCAATAAAGGAGATCATGCTGCCATCTCCCTTGTTGTACCTCCATGCCTACCCAATCCCTCTCTCCTTTCTTTATTAATTTCCCCTTTATTTTTTATTTTCAGTTTTTGAATTTAATGAAAAACGACATCATTTTTGTGTTAACAAACATCGCTTTGTACTTTAACAACCTTTACTAGTAAACAATGACACTCATGCAAATGAATAACGAAAAGAGTGGGTTCGAATTTTCCATCCACTAAAAGCTAACAGGAAAATTAATGTTAAGGATGGCAACTAATTTTATAACTTAAATACATGAAATTCATATAAGTTTTGAGGACTCTCGTTACCATTGCTACTATTTCCTTAAGCTGGAAAACAAATTATACACCTGTTTTTGGGAGCATAAAAACAAACTTAATTTGTTCAGAAAATGATATTAGTGGCCAGAATAAATAAGACAATAAGAAAAAGGAAGTGCCCGGGAGCATTGATCAATATCGCAAGGCGGACGAGAAAGTCAAAAGCAGAAATACCATTTGAGTAAAAATAAAATATTCACGATCAACTGTGAGGAAAGGCCCCTAAACTTCTAATCCATGTGAAAGAAATTATACAATTTCGAGCAAAATTCCTGTCTTGCCCCTTCCGACGTAAAAATTTACATAACCCATATCTTGCCATCCGCCACGTGGAATGCACTTATCTCGTGAAACAGCAATATGAGAGGGCAAGATCGTCAATTTTAAAAACGTGCACCATTAGAATTCTCATCCGTGGCGTTCGAAAGGGGCGCGTGTACACAGTACGTAAAGGATAAATGCTTCATTCGTTTTGGGAAATGATTATTCATTTCCTATATTCCTAAACAGAAATGAGTAGGGAACGGTGCTGCTATTTCAGAAAATGAAAGGTGCAATGTCACGACAAGTATCAAACATAAAAAAATGGAAGACTCATCAGTGGAAAAAATTTAAGGTAAATATCTAGAGCATATCTAAGCAGGCTCAAAAGCTTTAAATTACAATATTTAAAATAGCAAATATTATTTTCTAGTCAAAGAAAAGATTTAGGGGATATTATTCCCAAATAAAAGAAACTTAATAACATAAAAAGAAACTTTATATGGAATTCGATTGAAAATCCTTTCTTTTTATTTTAACTTTAGTTTTGACTCATGTGATCCTAAAATTGATCTTGTAATGTTTTAGGTTCTTATGTATCTTCATCTACAGGTTAAGAATCAATGGGTAATTTTTTGTCTACTAATTTATTATTAATGATTTCTTTTTAGTTAGTGATTACGTTTTTGTGGTTATCTATATTTCAGTATTTAATTTGTTTTTCCATCCTTCATATTTAAAAATTCCACTTAATGAGATTTGTGAGAGTTTCCTTTTTAAATTAGTGCTTCTTAGGCCTTTTTAAATCCTCTAATCTAATCATAATTTAAGCCAAGAAAATATAAGCAATGGGAAGTCAAAAAAAAAATGAAAATAGGGGAACCTATCTCCCAATTTCCTCCATAAACATGCGCGGCTAAAATTCGTCGGTTCCTACCGTCACAAATGTCAAAAGCCCACGGTTAGCTAGCTGGGCTCATTTCTAAAGCAAATATTTTAGGACGTGGTCCGATGGATCCTCTATGGTAATGGAGTATAAAAATATGTTGTGTCCGATGGATCCTCCGATCACTGCTACCTATGCGGCATCATCTAGTAAATAAGAAATTTCTAGGTGTTTTGGGTGAATATATATCGAAACGCTTTTTGTCGGTCGAGAGTTGATGGTAACATCGGAGAAGCATAGGATGACACGCAATAATCTACATCGTCCGAGGTCTACTCGATGAACCAAGCGTACAACCGTACAAAGCGAAAGAGCCGACTCCAAGATGGAACATAGCTAAAAGACGAGCCAGAGAACGAGAGAGTAGCGATACAAGACTGTCCATTCAGTAAGACTCGAAAGATCACACTGATAGTGTACATATAATCAGATCAGCACGGCTCTTATTCCTAATGCATAACGAGCACATGCAGGGACACATCATCTACGACACGCTCAGCTCTCGGTGGGAGGCTTGTGCTGTGGCTTCTCTCCCTTCCCCTTCTTCGGCAGCTCATGCTTGGGGCCTTCCACCTCCTCTACGAGAATGTGCCCCTCGTGCGGTGGCTTGCCTCCCTTCCCTTTCTTGGGTGGCTTCGCGTCCTCTTCCACCTCCTCTGCCAAAATGTGCCCCTCGTGCGGTGGCTTGCCTCGCTTCCCTTTCTTCGGCCGCGTCGCGTCCTCTTCCACCTCCTCTACAAGAATGTGCCCCTCGTGCGGTGGCTTGCCTCCCTTCCCTTTCTTTGGTGGCTTCGCGTCCTCTTCCATCTCCTCTGCGAGAATGTGCCCCTCGTGCGGAGGCTTGCCTCCCTTCCCCTTCTTCGGCGGCTTCACATCCTCTTCCACCTCCTCTGCAAGAATGTGCCCCTCGTGCGGTGGCTTGCTCCCCTTCCCTTTCTTTGGCGGCTTCATGTCCTCTTCTACCTCCTCTGCGAGAATGTGCCCCTCGTGCGGTGGCTTGCCTCCCTTCCCCTTCTTCGGCGGCTTCACATCCTCTTCCACTTCCTCGGCGAGCATGTGGCCAGGGTGGTGGGGCGGTTTCTTGCCGGGGAACGGCTTCTTGTGGGAGTCCTCCTGTTCGGCCTCTTCAATGAGGATGTGCTCAGGAGGGTGGTGCGGGGGCTTGGGTTTGGGGAAGGGCTTTTGTGAGTCGTCAACTTGGACGTTCTCGAGGAGGCGGCGACCCCCAACGGGGGGGTGCTTGTGGGGAGGTTTGTGCCCTTTCGTTGGCGTGAGGTCGCAGAAGACGGTGGTGGCAAAAAGCGCGGCTCCTAGGAGCAACACTAGCAAGTACTTAGAAGACATGGTTTGCTTCATTTTGGCTAGAAGAGGATGTATAAGCTGATGGTGTTGGAGTTAGAAGCGAGGGAGTGTCCGGATTTATAGTGGGTTTCGAACTTATGTCGTCGTCAGCAAGCATGTCACCCGGTCCCTCGGATTTTGCCTCGCGCCTTTGCTACGAAACAGCGCGTCGTTTAGGTCTGTGTTCTATTGGTTGCTCAAGAGCGTGATAGAGTGGGGCCCGCCTTGGATATAGGGATTTGCTTTGGGGTTGAAAAGTTTGACGATCAGCCTAATGCTTAATTAACTAATCTCTCTAATTAACTGCTCCCACTGGATAGATTTGAACCGCCGGATGGCAATATGGTGGGGTCCATCTTTGGACGTTGGGAGTGCTTTATCTCTCGATTCCTTGTGTCAATTCTCTTTCTTGGAAAAGCAGGAGTAGATTTACATGCATTAGCACATTGGAGTAGTAGAGGCTCTTACCTTCAATGTGAAAAGCTTTTACAATGCAACCACAGATTGAATTTATATTGGAAGGGCGGTGGTTGATATGGAACCAAAGACTTGTTTATGAGCGAATGGGCATAAAACCACGTCTTAAAAGAGAACAATACTAGATATATTAAGATCGATAAGAGAGGCATGGCGGTGATAAGTTTGATAATTCTTAAATTGAAATAAGGTAATGTTATTCCTTTCGTATAATCCACAACCAGCTATTTGGACACATTTCTACAAGTCCTTTTAAAACCGGTTAAGTTCATGGGATTAGACCAATAACAATAGTAATAATAATGGTAATAATTGCTTAGCTAATACATGGGACTAGATTAAAGCAAGAGTAACAGTGACATACTTATTCCCTAGTTTGATTCGCATGAAGGGATAACTATGATGGGACTATGTCCTTTAAGGGAAAAATAGTTCAAAAAGTTCTAAACCTATTACACTTTTACTAATTCAATCATAAATCTTTTAATTTTGTCAATTAAGTTCTTATTTGTAAACCTTCTCACTTTGAGCTAATTAAGTGCATAGGGCCAATTTTAGTTGAAATTTGCTAATATGGATGGCAATTGTTCTACATAACATAGCAAGCTGACATGAATAATTTTTTAATTTTGAATTTTTCTTTCTTTTTCTATACTTTTTTTTTAATGGTTATTTGGATTAAGGGCAAGCAACCCTTGTTAGCTTTGGGCGAGGGCTACAACACCTTCATTGACTACTAGGTGAGAGTCACGATGCCCTCATGAGCCAAATCGAGGGCGAGAGCCACGATTCCCTCACCTAGTGCCGGCTTAAATAACATTGATGCTAACATGCGGCATATGATACAATATGACATGCCGACATATTATTTTTAAAAAATTAAAGAATTTCTAACTCTCACTTCTTGTAACACATAATTCATTGCCCAAGTTTGTTTTTTCTTCTCTTCTGAAATGCTCTGACACATAAATCTAGAATATGGATTGTTTTTTTTTCTAAGTTTTATACTTTCGCATTGGACTATTTATATTCTGACCTAACTCATCTGTTGTTTGACGGGTTTAGCTCATACCAACAATTTTTCAATGTTTAAATTTATTTCTTTTTGGTCAGAACAACGTTTCAATGCTCCTCCCCCCTAGTTTTCGTGCAAAATGTCACTTTGCCGAGATAAGGAAAAGAATAGACAAGACAATAATGACTAGGGGGCCCTTTTCTCACCGTCTCTAATGCCTCCTCGTTTTATGTACGTGTCAAATCAAAGGGTCACCATCTCAAATGGGAAACCAAGAAAAGACGCCGCAAAATGTCTCTCTCTCTTTCTCTCTCTCTCTCTCTCTCTCTCTCTCTCTCTCTCAACCTGGACCCAGCTGGTCAAAATCTCAAAGGCTCACATGCTTTCCATTCGTCTGGGCATCAATTTGAACAGTGAAACTTGCCCAATGTCACGAAGGCTCGGCGAAAATTTGAAGAGAGACATAGAAATATGTTTAGTTAAAGTAAGTTGAAAGTAAGTTTAAACTCATTTATGACATATTTACTAAATATAACTAATATATTTATAACTCTTATGGATTAATAAATGAATTTATGACCCATTTTGATGAATCTAGTATAAGCTTGTGACATGAAATAGAAATGTGGATTTTTATTAGATGCATAAAATGTATGAGCCTTTTGATTTATGTGATCTCCATCGATGTATGCAGGGCTTTTCCCGTCACCTGAATCGAGGGGCGAGCATGGCTCTCGAGTCATTACATATGTATTGGGAGAAAATCTTTGGGGGGCTACTGCTCAAGTTTAAGTTATAAGAAGAGTGGGCGATCTACTATGTAAATACCTTGAAACTCCCTTTCTCGCATAAGTTAGACTTTGATCTAAGATTTACGAGGTGAGCATTGATTCAATATATAAATTTTCTAATCCTCCCCTTCATACATAAACAACTTATTTTAGACTTATTGTTAGCCAATGGCTACAATATCAATTGGTTTGGTTTTCAATTTCAATTTTTTGTAACCAGTGCTCGAAGAGTTGGTTCCCAGTTGTGCGTCCAGAACTGATCATCACCCATACTAACATTAAAGTGTGTAACTGAGATCAGATCTAATCTGGAAATAATCACTCTAATAAAATTGAAAAGTGCAAATTGAAAATATATAAATGGCATTGCCCCTCCCTTTACCCTCTTAAATATATATTGAAAAAGTTTAAGCCGTTGATTTCGGCATGATTTAATACCTCAAGCATGGCATTCACACTAAATCTCACTAAGCAACCTCATAAATCTCCGACACCCTATGTTCTCTGTGTACACGCCATCTTCCTTTCCCTTCTCCCCAGAACAACCCGCAAT
This sequence comes from Eucalyptus victrix, assembly GCA_016097545.1. Lineage (NCBI taxonomy): Eukaryota > Viridiplantae > Streptophyta > Magnoliopsida > Myrtales > Myrtaceae > Eucalyptus > Eucalyptus victrix. Next base: position 38,995,114 of record CM027842.1, read on the forward strand.
TACTTAATTCGAACCTGATGTCACCGCGCATGTCAGCCACGACAACGACTTCACTGGATCGTGCACCGGAATGAACAAAGAACCGAGATAGAGAGAGAGAAAGGGAGAAACAGGGTAGACCGGATCGGGAGACTCCAGGATTTGCGATCGTGGATTGCGATTTTGGTGGCAAAAGCCAGTGTGAACCGTTGAAAAGGTGGACATTTCGCCTCGTGGGGTTAGTTACGACAAAATCCTCTTTTGACTCGAACAGCGCCGACATCGGTTGGGAGGGGGATCGTCGTGCGTATTTCACCTGGATCTCAGTCTCGATTCAGCTTTAGAAGACGTAGCAGACTCGACCAAGGTTCTTGACGTCTCATCCCTCATCCTTCCATTTTCTGTGGTTTATGTGATTATGACGCATTTCTAAATTCTTCCACTTGCGACTTATCCTAAGGAAATTTTACCTGTTGTCGTTATGGAGTCCTTTCTTGTTTCTTGTAATTGATATCTATAAAAAAAAAATAGATCCTATCATATTTATCATGTTCGAAAGAGTTTTTTAGAAATACTCATTAAAATTAGGAGTGATTGGTTTTAGCGTGGGATGGTTTCCGCCCTACAATCGTGAAACGACCCACTTAATTTTGAAACTAAACCGAATTGGAACCATTTCTCACATGGATCTGAGAATTGATGTGGATATCTTTCTTTTCTTTTTCCCTATGTAGGGTCATTCGTTCGCTCGCTCACTAAATAACACACTCTCATACTTTGTAACACCTCCATAAATAGTAATAGACCACCGCTCAAATCTCTCACCCCTTCCTTCTTCACTGACCAACAACAACGCTTTCTAGGATTCCCAATCTCCATTGGAATTTCCGTTCTTAGAAAATTAAAGGAAAAGGTACGTTACAAAACAAACGCCAAAAGAGGGAAGCGCATGACTGTGTGAGACTGAGAATGAGAGTGAGAAGTGAGAGGCGTGAGACTGAGCGAGCAAGGGGAACTGAGGGACAAGAAAGAGGAGTGAGATTGAGTGAGAGCCGAGAGGGATGAGTAGGGAGAGAGGATGGGAAATTAGGGTTTTGAGAATTGATTTGTAATAATAAAAATTATATGTAAAAAATTATCAACCCAGTTCAGATGGTCCAGGTGGATCGGTCCACATTGAAATCAAGAACTAAATCGATAATCACCAGTTCCAAATTACCGATTCAGTCTGGTTTTGTGCTTATCCCTATAAAAGATAATATATGCAGTATTAATTTTAGTCAAGCCATGGTTTCGGTGACAGTTTAACAGTTGACTAAATTGGACGAAATCACCAAAGTTTGTGTCATGTTTCATTTTCCTTTTTAAAAGATGCCCATTGAGTTGCTTGGAGTGCCCATCGAGATGCTTACTAAATTCTTTCTTTATGTTTAACTTTTTATATTTAGTTTAGGCCCTTGCGCAAACTTTAAGAAAAGACAAATATGGGTATAAAATGTCAAAAAGATGACTCAACATTTCACTACGCCGAATTTCTGTTGATTTTACGGATCACTAGAGCTTTTGGCCCTAAATACTCTTCACAAATGTGCGCAGATCGTCTTGTCTAGACGTCCACTTCCATCATAAAAGGCAGATATGCCCTCAAAGCTACTTCGTAGAATAACGCATAGAGTTATTACCTGCATATGCAATGGCTACGACAGTACCGCACATATCTATGTATTAAACCTTCATTACTCAGCCGCTCATAGAAGAACATAAAGTTAATCAGTTCAAAACGAACCTAATGCTTTGCTAATCAATTGTACAGAAGTAGTTTGAGCATGGTACATTGCGGACTTGTCTACATCAATTAACAATTTGCTACTTTCCTTGTCATCCTAAATGGGGTTGGGAAGTACTTGGTCGTCTCACTTTACAATTCAACCCACAATGACAAGTAAAACATGAGCTTTCCAATAAGCAATTTATGGTATGTTAGTATAGTCTTAGTTTACTATATAGAATCAATAGTGTGCCTTAATTATTCGTGAGATTATTCTCTTACAATTACACTTTTCTTAGCAGGACACAATGGATTTCGTGGTACTATAGTTATAACTGTTTTTTTCGCTCTTAAATTGAAAGGTTGCAATCCCTACTTTAGATTTTCGTCTAGGTAATCTTTTGTTTGGAAAGGATCTATAAAATCCCTGGAGGCGGGTACGGTCCTAGAACGAGGATGCCATTGCAACCTACGGGAGCCCCACAAAGGCTGGCGGCACTGTTTCCCTCTGCTCCATTCGCCACACGTGCATGGATCGTCAAAGGCTGCGCATCAACCTGTAGCTGTGCATGCCTGTCGCGATTTGCCACGTGGCGCATGGAGCTACAGTACGAAGTCGCGAGAAGTCTACGCTGATCGAGTAGCGGGTACCCACCTGATTCTTATTCGCGCCGTTATGGCTCAATCTGGCTTGGCTCTGCCAATCGAAGGTGAGCACCCTAACTGATGGGTTATTTAATTGTGATGATGGGCCTAAGAATCCGGCCCACAGGTTAAGGGCCCATGAATGAAATGTTGAGATATGAAAAGGTGTTACATTGAGGAGTTACGTCTTTTGGAGGAAACGTTTTACCTTGAAGAGATACGTTTTTTTGAAGAAGACGTAAGAGAGAAAAAGAAAAAAAAAGAAAGGAACGTACCTTTTAGAATACGTATATTGTTTTAGTCTCTCTCTCCCTCCAAGAAGTGTAAGACGCTATGCTCCCAAAACAATGTTTTTCTCTCCCCTTACAGTAACAGTACATTCCTTGGTAGAACGGGATCAGGATTCTTCCTCGGACTTTAACATTGGTGTTTAATATGTGGACAATAAGGTACGCTCGATTCCTTGGTGTATCTTTGATCGGTGATACATGTGATTCCTGGGCTTGTTTTTCGCATTCGTTTTAGGGGTTCGATTTAGTATCGGATTGATTTAGGGAATCCGTTATTTCCTACACTAACTGACATCGGCAGTGATGTCAATATTAGAAAATAAATTCATAATACCATCATAATATATTGATTGAATATAAGTTTTTGAATCGACATAATTAATGGTTGCGCTTGTTTGTGTTCTCAAACCCATGTGAGTCTGGCCAACTTCGGAACAAAAAACCTTGAAATTGTTCATTTTATAATACCGCGGATGCAACGTGTGTAGGTGTTCTAGGTTCTGTTAGCCCATGCAATGCGCTTACTTCTAAAATGAGAATATTAGTTATATAATAAACTTGTGTGCACTATCGCGTTTGAAAATTCGCTAAACTCAGGTACGGAAAGGGTATGAAACTTAAATTTCTACAAGTTCGATTACTATTGAAGAGTTTTCATTGACCAAATACCACATTGATGCAACGCAATAATAATTAATCAAAAAACCGACTACGTTTGTGGGGACTTGCCCATTTCACGAGTCAACATGAATTTGATACGAACCCTTAATATGATGCATGCACCCGTCTAATGAAAAACAATTGACATCAATCTGCTATTGATTATAGCTAGGGAAGTTTTTGACTTGAATTGAACTAATAAAGATTTTTCTTAGATCACAAGTACTTTTAGATTGGCATGATATGTGACGATTTCACACACGGAAAATCGTTGAGTATAGCCATAAAGCGAAGTTCTTCATGAACATTTGCCTACTCAATGATGGATTTGCACAATGCAAAATTGGACTAAAACATTTGATTAGAGAGTGATCTGGCTAGTAGAAAGCTAGAGAGTCTAGTATAGTGCTCCTCACTTTCTTTTTCAATATAGTTGATCCAGTGATTTATATAGATGTCATTTCTTGTCCCCAATAAAATATTTGGTTAAATGCGATGAAATATGAGATGTAATCTATGAAATGTAATGGTGTTTGAGAACTTGTTAAATTTTCTGAAGGTTACAAGCCCATCGACTACAAATGGGTGTATAAATTTAAAAGGGACTCCTAGATTGTTAGCCAAGGGTTTCATTCAAAAAGAAGAAATAAACTATTAATCAACTTTTTCCCTAATCTTGTCTAAAGATTATTTTAGAGTGATCATGGCATTAATAGCTCATTTTGACATGAAGTTACACCAGATGGATGTTAAAACTACATTTCTAAATAGAGACCTTGATGAGGAGGTTTATATGGTGCAACCCAAAAGTTTTACAACAGATGATTCAAATAAACTTTTATGTTGATTGAAAAATTCTATGTATGATTTCAAGCAAGCTTCTAGATAATGGTACTTGAAATTTCATAACATTGTCACTTCATTCGGTTTTGTTGAAAACAAAAGAGATTAGTGTATATACTGCAAGCTAAATGAGAGGAAATTTATTTATCTCACACTTCATGTAAATGATATCTTGCTTGTGAGCAATGATATTGGATTATGGCATGAGACAAATCGAATGTTGTTGAAAAAATTTGAAATGAAAGGACCTTGGTGATACGTCTTTTGTCCTTGACATTAAGATCTATAGGAGTCATTCTCACTATTTATTGGTTTTGTCTCAAAGGGCATATGATGATCGTATTTTGGAAAGATTCGGTATGCAATATTGCAAACCAGGAATTCCTTTGAATCTCTCACAATGTTCTGATTGAGATTTTTGAGAAAACTCAAATAAATGATATACCTTATGCTAGGGCCCTTGGAAGGATCATGTATGCTTACGTTTGCACTATACTAAACATTGCTTTTGCAATAAAACTTCTAGGTTGATATTGGTCAAATCCATGATATGATCACTAGATTCCTACCAAGGAAATTTTGAGATACTTAAAGAGGACAATAAACTATATGCTAATTTACAAATATGTTCAAGACTTGCAGTTTATAGGGTATTTAGATTCAGACTTTGCTGACTATTAGGATGATTTGAAATCGACAACATGATACATCTTTCCATTAGTAAGAGGTGCAATATCATAAAAAAGCGAGAAACATAAATCAATATCATGCTTAACCATACAAGTGGAGTTTGCAACATGCTTTTCAATTGCTTTTCAATTTTTTTTTTTATCATAAATAAATAGTTAAGAATGGTGACATTACAATATATTTTCACAGATGGTTTGGTTGCAACTCTAGTAAACTAAAGGCTTCACCCTCATATGTTTGATTGACATGTTATAAGTATGGACTTAGAAGCATCATGAGATATTATTTAGTGGGAGCTTTTTTTTTTTTTTTTTTTTTTTTGCTTTAATAAAGTTTACGTTTGTGTACCACCGCCTTGGGCTCTCTCCCCCTCACGAAGGGGAGGAGTTCGAATCCCCTCACGATCGCTTGGGGTCTTAAGTGGGATGTCGGGAGTGGTGGGTCCTCTCGCTTACGTGTCCCCTCAAGTTTACTTGCCGGTTGCCGACTGTCCGGGGTTCCTAGATCACCAAAAAAAAAAAGTTTACGTATATGTTTATTACATTTAATAAAGTATTTACGAGTGTATTATTATTATGTTGAATACATATTGATGAAAATCTCAAGATAATGTGTAAACCTTAAGCAAAGGTTATGGGCATCCAATTATTAGCTTTAAGGATATGTTTTATTACACAGAAAAAAAGTGTTAATCATAAAGATAAGACATATGTATATTCATTGAAACTATAAATGTATTCTCTAGTAACACATCAAGTTTTGCTACACTTAAGGAGAAAGAATGGTGATTGACAAAGGGAATGACATGTAAGGTGCTATTCTCTATGAGGTGTTATCCATTTGCTACAATGCCATGAATCCATATTAATAGAGTTAAAAGCACTTGTAACCATGGAAAGTTTTGTGTGTATACAAGTAGTTACTATTATAATTCGATATTTGAGACTTAATGGGATTGGATTGATTGTTAAGAATTATCCCTAAACCAACATAAATATGTGCACATATAGTACAGTTTCAATTAATACAACCCAGGTGGAAGAATGTATAAGTTTTTCTATTGTGAGCTATATTAATAAATATTGTAATTTATTGTTTTATGGAATTGGTAAAGTGAGATATAATGATTCTTAATTAGTCTAATATGGGGTCGACTAGTATGGGCTCAATAAAGCCCGGTTTGTGATGAGAGGAACAGTGGCTTAAAACCCTATAAATAATGTTTAAGTCTCTTTTCTAATCTTAACAAGCAAAAGTCCTCACATAAGGAACAGTTATTGAACACTAAGGGTGAGGAGCAGTCTCATTGAGCTAGTAATACAGAGGACACTAGAGAAGAAATGCTTGAGTTTTGGATTGTCATTGTTCCGCATTAAAAATGATGAATTCTAAATAAGATGTGTAAATCTCTTTTACTCGATTATATGTATTTTTTATTCTACCTATGCAGATCTCGGGTGCTGTTTTTACAATTTACACAATTTAATAATCACGTCCGCATTTGTATGTAATTTGTGTCAATGTGTGTTAAGGTACCTATCACTTCTATCTCTTTCTATCATATTCATTCAAGCATTTTCTTTGTACTTCAGGTTTCCCGTCTCTCTTGTTTCTGCCGATTAAACAAGGAACCGTGTTAAATACATTCAATGTACATTCATGAAGGAGTGTTCCTATGTCCACCTACATTTTGGAATGATTATTCGTTTCCTATATCTCTAATAAAAATATTTTAGGACATGGTCCGTGGATCCTCAATAGTAATGGAGTATAAAAATACATCGTGCCAATGCATCAACCTGTCCTACGGTGAATCTTCTTTTTGCGCAATAAATTGTAATCCTCCGATCAATGCTGCCTTTGCGGCATCATCTAGCAAATACCAAATTCTGGCATCATATAACATTGTGGTGTTTCAAATAAATATGACACAACACCTTTTGTCAGTCGAGAGTCGATGGTAACATTGGAAAATCGTAGGATGACACGCAATAATCTACATCGTCGAAAGTCTTCTTAATTCACCAATCGTACAACCGATACAAAGGGAAAGAGCCGACTCCAAGATAGAACGAAGCCAAACGACAAGCTAGAGAACGAGAGTGCAGTGATACAAGACTGTCCATTGACTAAGGCACGAGAGATCGCGCTGATAGCGTACGTATAATCAGCACAGCTATTATTTGTAATGCATAACGAGCACATGTAGAGACGCATCATCTACGACACTCAGTTCTCGGTGGGAGGCTTGTGTGGCGGCTTCTCTCCCTTCCCCTTCTTCGGCTCCTCCCCTTTCTTCGGTGGCTTGTGCTCGGGGATCGGCTTCTTCGCATCCTCTTCCACCTCTTCTACAAGAATGTGCCCCTCGTGTGGTGGCTTGCCTCCCTTCCCCTTCTTTGGCGGCTTGTGCTCGGGAATAGGCTTCTTCGAGTCCTCTTCCACTTCCTCGACAAGAATGTGGCCCTCATGGGGTGGCTTGTGCTTTGGAGGTGGCTTCTCTCCCTTCCCCTTCTTTGGCTCCTCGCCTTTCTTTGGTGGCTTGTCCCCAGGGAATGGCTTCTTTGAGTCCTCTTCCACCTCCTCGACAAGAATGTGGCCCCCGTGGGGTGGCTTGTGCTCCGGCGGTGGCTTCTCTCCCTTCCCCTTCTTTGGCTCCTCGCCTTTCTTCGGTGGCTTGTGCTCCGGCGGTGGCTTCTCTCCCTTCCCCTTCTTTGGCTCCTCGCCTTTCTTCGAGGAGCCAAAGAAGGGGAATGGCTTCTTCGAGTCCTCTTCCTCTTCCTCTACAAGAATGTGTCCTTCGTGCGGTGGCTTGTGCTTTGGTGGTGGCTTCTCGCCTTTCTTCGGGGGCTTGTTCTCAGGGAATGGCTTTTCCGTCTCCTCAGCGAGCTTGTGGCCCGGATGGTGGGGTGGTTTCTTGCCAGGGAATGGCTTCTTGTGGGAGTCCTCCTTTTCGGCCTCCTCGACAAGGATGTGCTCAGGAGGGTGGTGCGGGGGCTTGGGTTTGGGGAAGGGCTTTTGTGAGTCCTCGATTTCGATGCTCTCTAGGAGGCGGCGACCCCCAACAGGGTGGGGCTTGCGGGGAGGTTTGTGCTCTTTCGGGGGCTTAGGGTGGTGGCCGTCGCAGAAGACGGTGGTGGTGAAAAGCACCGCTCCTAGGAGCAACACTAGCAAGCACCTAGAAGACATCATTTGCTTCATTTTTGCTAGAGAAGAGGATGTATGAGCTGAAGGTGTTGGAGTTAGAAGCGAGGAAGTGTCCCGATTTATAGTGGTTTTCGAACTTATGTCGTCGTCAGCAAGCATGTCACTCGACTCCCAGGATTTTGCCTGTGCCTTCGCTATAGGTGGGGTCCATCTTTCGGTCATTGAGATTAATTTTAGGTTTGAAAAGTTTGACAATCAGGCCCTAATTAACTGCTCTCTCTGAACAGATTTTCACCGCCAGATGGTAATCAGTTGGGGTCCATATTTGGATCAGGGCTTCTAGATCTCTCAATTTTTAGGGTGTATCGTTTGAGTTAAAAAAAAAATCTCAAATTAATTTTCCAAACTTTCTTACTGAAAAGGATTCATTTACCAATAAAAAAAATCACCAATTAAAAAAAAAATGCATGTTTAAAGCTAGGTGATATAATAATTAAATATTAAAGCGCACATTCATCTAACAATTTAAGTTTTTAGAACAACTGGTAGTGGTTCTACAAAATTTCATGTTAAGAAAAATCCGTAGAATTTTTTTTAAGGAAAATGAATTTCCTAATCTAAAAAGGGGAAAATATCTTTCTAAAAAATAATTTTATTTTTTTAAATGATTTTATTGAAAAGCATTTTTCTTTAATGTGAAAGTTTCTCCGAAACAAACACATCATATATCAATACACTTGACAATGAAGTACAAGCATTTCAAAGCGCAATTGGTGTAGCCAGACACCGGATTTGTAGATCATATGCACAATAGAGTAGAATAGAGTAGAGTAGTAGAGGTTATTATAGGATGATGGTCTTGATTACGTAGCAAGCTTTTCTTGAAAAGCTTCTATAACGCAACCGCAAATTGAATTTATATTGGAGCGGCGGTGGTTGATATTGAGCCAGCCACTAGATTGATTCGCGTGAAGGGATGACTATTCTTGGACTAAGAATGGTCTAAGAATGCATTGGATCCAAACACGGCTGTTGAAATCCCTAATGTTTCTAGAGCTCAATTTTGTCTCACTAACACAAGGGCCATATTTCCTTCGTGTTCCATATATTAAGTATTTTTATTATGTATATTGTTAAAAATACAAGCAAATTATGGACTGCACGTGAATTCATAATTAAATTAGAGTATCACTTTTTATCATGCCTCAAATTTCTTTTCAATATATACTTAAAAAAAAAGGAAGATAATTAGAGATCGTGGCAAGCACTATAAGTTTCCTTCATCCATGATTTGAGGAAACTTCCTCCAATTATGCCTTTAATTGGTGACTTAAGAATTATGGACATTGTCCACTTGCAATCTTAAGTAAAAATAAATATGGGTTTTATCCATATCTTTTAAATCAGAAAATTGTTTGACCTAAGCTTCTTCTAATCAAAGTCGGAGGAAGGAATGGCCCTTCTTTATAGGCTTTTAATATGATCCACTTATTCGAATGCCCATTAATTAATACTTTCCACATCATGCAATGTATTAGTTTTGTAGATTACCCTTCAATGAACTCATATTATTGGCCCAAATATTACCCTTGATATATCTCACATTATTGGCCCAAATTTTCATCGTCTTAATATGTAAATATAAATTGTTGTTGAAAACTCAAATAATAGATTGAAAGATGCTTGTATGCATTTATTAATTTTGCAAATTGCTACATGCCCTTATTATTCCTCCCTTTGTACTTCCCCTCCTAATTATTTTCTTGATCTTTCAAGGGGAATTGACATTGGCAAAATTACCAAACAAGTCCTAGACTTATTGTGCCTGTACTAATTCATTCCTGAAAATTTTCATTATGTCAATTTAGTCCTCAATATTTTGACAATTTGTCTATTTAGTCATAAACCTTTAGACTATTTGTCAATTTAGTCATTTCGACTAATTTTGATAAGAAAAATGCTAACGTGATTCTAATTAGTGTTAGCCATTCTACTTGGCATGACTGATGCTTTGTTATTTTTTGAATTAGTTTATTGTTATTATTGTTGTTGTTGTTGTTATTGTTGTTGTTGTTGTTGTTGTTGTTTGCTTGTTTTTTGGGCCTTCACTTGTGGCTAGCAAGGTTGGTGGGTGACCTTTGTGCCATTGCTGGCTAAGAGTTGGAAAAAAAGGAAAAGAAAAAAAATACAAAATTCAGAAAATAATTAAAAAAATATAAAAAATGTCAACGTCAGTATTTTCCGATCAAAGTTGGTCGGAATGACTAAATTAGCAAATCATTCAAATGTTTAGGACTAAACTAGCATAATTTAGATGTTAGGACTAATTGGTAAATTGTCAAAATGTTTAAAATTAAGTTGGTCATATTGAAAAATTTAAAACCGAATTAACACAAGTTCAATAAATCAGGGATTTTTTTTGGGAATTTTTCCAATTTACAAGTTAACATAGAACACTCTCATTTTATCGCGAACTTGCTTAACTCAATCACAATTTAGTTGGGTACCTTCATGAATCATAGGTTTCTCACTGTACTTAATTGTATAGGATACTAAAAAAATATCGTGTTACAGTGTCCTGGATGAGTGGTTACCGTTGCATATGTAGTCGGTGAATAAATTATCTTCGCAGAACCGATATGCATAACCGGACCAGCTGGTCATTTTAATAGACCTAAGTTCCACATATGGAAACAATGATTATATGTCAAGAAAGCGATGATATGGGAGACTCCAGAAACACGATAAGAAGATGCGTCCTAATCATGCCAAAATGATTGCTAGAATAGCGAAGCCCATCACACGCATCCCTATGAGCCTTGGTGACATTGCTCAAGTTTCACCGTTCGATTCGCTGCACGATGAAGGGAAAGCATGTGAGCGTTTGAGATCAGTTGAGTCCTGGCTGATAGAGAGAGATTTTGCGGCGTCTTTTCTTGGTTTCCCATTGCAGATGGGGACAACCCTTTGATTTAATACGTTTAACTAAAACGTGGAGGCATCAGAGACGACGAGAAAAGGGCCCTCTACTCATTATTGTCTTGTCTACTCTTTTCCTTATCTCGGCAAGCAACATTTTGCACGAAAACTAGGGGGGATGAACATTGAAACGTTGTTAGCATGAGTGGGATGAGTAGGTGGATTTTCATCAGATGCATGGGATGCTTGAGCCCTTCGGTTTATGTAATCTCCATTGATGCGTGTCAGGTTTTCCCATCCACCTGGAGGTGAACGTGGCTCCCGAGTCATTACATATGTGTTAGGAGACACTGTAAACCACCATCTAAGTTTAAATTGTTAGATAATATGCGATCTAATATATAAATACTCTTACACTCCCTCTTAAGCATAAGCTAGAATTTTATCTAAGATTTAGAAAGTGAGCATTTGTTTAATGCATAAATATGCTAACACTTCCTCTCATGAGTAAATGACCTATTTTGGACTTGCGGATTAGCTAGCGTTTGCAAAACCAAGTGATTCGATTCTCAATTCCAATCTCTTGTAACTAGTGCTCACGGGGTTGGATTCTACTTTGTTTTCTGGACCGATTCCATTTGGTTTCTATCTCCCCTACTAAAATTGAAGCGTGCAAGTTGAGAATATATATATATATATATATATATATATATATATATATATATATATATAGTAAATTTTATTGGGATCACTAATAAGTATTTAAAAGGCTAAAATCTGTTATTTAATAATATCTCAAGCACGGCAGTCACACCAAATCTCACTAAACAACCTCATAAATCTCCAACACCCTTTTGTTCTGTGTGTAGTGGTAGACGGCATCTGCCTTTCCCTTCTCCCTAGAACAACCTGCAATAACTTAATGTCGAACCTGATGTCACCGCGCATGTCAGCCACGACAGCGACTTCACCGGATTGCGCGCCAGAATGAATAAAGAACCGAGAGAGAGACAGATAAGAGAAACAGGGTAGACCGGATCGGAAGGCTGCAGGATTTGCGATCGTTGATTGCGATTTTGGTGGCAAAAGCAAGTGTGAACCGTCGAAAAGGTGGACATTTCGCCTCGTGGGGTTAGTTACGACAAAATCCTCTTTTGAATCGAACAGCGCCGACATCGGTTGCGAGGGGGCATCGTTGTGCGTATTTCACCAGGATCTCAGTCTCGATTCAGCTTTGGAAGACGTAGCAGACTCGACCAAGGTTCTTGACGTCTCATCCCTCATTCTTCCTTTTTCTGAGGTTCGCGGGATTTATGTCCAAATTTCTTAATCCTTCCACGGCGACTTATACTATTTATCTGTTGTTGTTATCGAGTCATTTCGTGTTTCTTGTAATCAATATTTATAAAATTAAATCATGTCATATCAATCATATTTGAAAAGCATTTTGAAATACTTAATAAAAATCAAGAGTGATTGGTCTCATAGTGACTCGATTCTCACCCTACAACTGTGAAATGACCAAGCTGATCTTGAAATTGAACTGAACCGGAACTATTTCTTAGATGGACCTGAGAATTGACGAGGATATCTTTCTTTTCTTTTTTCCCTATGTAGGATCATTCATTCGCTCACTCATTAGTCAGCATAATTTCATACTCTGTAACACCCCCATAAATAGTAACAGACTTCCGCCCAAATTTCTCATCCCTTCTTCACTGTTGCTATTTAGGATTCCCAATCTCCATTGGAGTTTACGTTCTTAGAGAATTAAAGGAAAAGGTAGGTAACAGAACAAACACCGAATGAGAGAGGCACGTGACTGTGTGAGACTGAGAGCGAGAGTGAAAAGTGAGAGGTGTGAGACTAAGTGAGTAAGAGGGATTGAGGGAGGTGTCGCATGAGATTGAGTGAGAGCAAATAGCGATGAGTAGTGAGAGAAAATGAGAAATTAGGGCTTTGAGAATTGTATTATAATAATAAAAATTATATATAAAAAACTTATTAGCCTAGTTAAGATGGTCTGATGGATCGATCCACGTTGAAACCAGGAACTAAACCAATAATCACTTGTTCCAAATCACCGATTCGGTACATGTGAAGTATTAATTTTAGTCAAGCCATGGTTTCGGTGACAGTTGAACATTTGACTAAGTTGGAGGTAAAAACCAAAGTTTGTGTCTTGTTTTCCTTTCCTTTTTAAAAGAGTGCCCATTGAGTTGCTTGCAGTGCCCATCGAGTTGCTAACTAAATTCTTTCTTTATGTTTAGCTTTTTATTATTTAGTTTAGGCCCTTACGCAAACTTTAACAAAAGATAAACAAGAACATAGACTGTCAGAAAAATGACTCAACATTTTTTTTTTTTTTTGGGTCGAAGATGACTCAACATTTTACTATGCGGAATTTCTATTGATAGTACGGGTCACTAGAGTTTTTGGCCTCGAATACTCATCACAAATGTGCGCAGGTCAGTCTCGTCTGGACGTCCACTTCCATCATAAAAGGCAGACATGCCATCAACGTTACTTTTTAGAATAATCCATAGAATTATTACCCACCTATGCAATGACTACAACAATACTGCATATCTTTATGCATCAAAACCTTTATTACTCAGCCACTCATAAAAGAACATAAAGTTAATCGGTTCGAAACAAACCTAATGCTTCGCTAATCAATTGTACAAAAGTAGTTTGAGCATGGTACATTGCGGATCTCTTCTTTATCATTTAACAAGTTTCTACTTTCCTTGTCATCCCAATTGGGTTGGGAAGTACTAGGTCGCCTTACTTTACGAAATTCAACCCGCAATAGTAAGTAAAACACGAGCTTTCCAATAAGCAATTTATGGTATGTTAGTATAGTCTTGGTTTATTATATGGAATCAATAGCATGTCTTGATTATTTGTGAGATTATCCTCTTACAATTACACTTTCCTTAGGAGGACAGGCAATGAGGTTTACGGTACTATAGTTATAATCACTTTTTTCACTCTTAAATTACAAGGTTTCAATCCTAATTTTAGATTTCCATCTAGGTAATATTTAGTTTGGAAAGGATCTATAAAATCTCTATGTTCACCACATAAGATTCGATATCAATTTAGAGGCCGATGTGGTCCCAGAACGATGATGCCATTGCAACCTACGGGAGCCCCCCCAAAGGTGGTCGGCCCCGTCTATCTGCCCCATTCGCCACTCGTGCATGGATCGTCAAAGGCTTAGTGTCGACCTGTATTGGTGCATGCTTGTCGCGATTTGCCACGTGGCGTGTGGAGCTACACTACGACGTCTCGCGAAGTCTATGTTAATCAAGTAGCAAGTACCCGCCCGATTCTTAGTTGACCGGATATGGCTCAATCTGGCTTGTCTCTGCCAATCGAAGGTCACCGTCCTGGCTGACATGAAAATGACGTCAATATTAAAAAAATAAATTTGTAATACCATAATAATATATCATTGAATATAAGTTTTTAAATTTAAGGCCTTGATATAATTAAGGTAGAAGTACAATACAAATGTCCAAACTTAACATAGAGGGACACTTAAGTACTAAAAGTTCCAAAAGATACACTTAAGTGCCACTTTTTCTGAAAAATATAATATTTAAGTATCAATTCTGGCGAAAGGTGCCGGAAATCTGATGTGACTTAATTTTTAATAATATAAGTTGACTACGTGGCTTGTCGAAAAGTTGAGTTAAAAAAAAAAACCAAAATGATGTCATTTTGCCTTTTATTTAATTAAATTAAATTTAAAACTAAATTATTAAAAAAAGAAAAAAAAACGGATTGCATCTAGTAGCCCTCATCACTTGCCGCCCCACTATCGCAGGAATGGGCCGGCGACAGTGGGGGGAGAGTTGACTGAGGTCGCCTAGTCCCCCACTACTGCCGATCCTTCCCAGCGATTGTAGGGCGACAGTGGGGGGAGAGAGGACTGAGGGCCGAGCCCTCACCGCCACCACCTTCCCGCCGTTACCGGGAAAGGCCGATGATGGTGGGGGCAGCGTTCGCAAGGGTCGTCGGGCCTTGGCCAAGGGCTGGATTGGTAGCGAGGGCCTGCGAGCCCTCGCTGGACTGGGGGAGGGTACTTTTCCCCAAATAATTATATCGAAATGCCTTTTGTCGGTTGAGAGTCGATGGTAATATTGGAAAAGCATAGGATGACATACAATTATCTACATGGTCGAAGGTCTTCTCAATGCACCAATCGTACAACCGATACAAAGCGAAAGAGCCAACTCCAAGATAGAACATAGCCAAAAGACAAGCTAGGGAACGAGAGTGAAGCGATACAAGACTATCCACTGACTAAGACACAAGAGATCGCGCTGATAGTGTACGTATAATCAGCGCAGCTATTATTCCTAATGCATAACGAGCGCATGCGGGGACGCATCATCTACAGCACACTCAGTTCTTGGTGGGAGGCTTGAGTGGGGGCTTCTCTCCCTTCCCCATCTTCAACTCCTCCCCTTTCTTCGGTGGCTTGTGCTGGGGGAATGGCTTCTTCGCATCCTCTTCCACCTCTTCTACGAGAATGTGACCCTCGCGTGGTGGCTTGCCTCCCTTCCTCTTCTTCGGCTCCTCGCCTTTCTTTGGTGGCTTCTGCTCGAGGACGGGCTTCTTTGAGTCCTCTTCCACTGCCTCTACAAGAATGTGGCCCTCTTGGGGTGGCTTGTGCTTTGGAGGTGGCTTCTCACACTTCCCCTTCTTTGGCTCCTCCCTTTCTTCAGTGTCTTGTCCCCATGGATTATTGAACTACTAGATTCACTGAATAAAATGCAAGTTAAGCAGTTGAAATACATGGACTACAATATAACGGCATATTAATATTATAATTAAACGAAATGTGTACCAAAACTGATAGATGATTCTTTTCACTCTTACTTATGTTTAGATTATTTTTTGAATAATAGTTTCCTAAAGCAAAAAAAAAAAAAAAAAAAAAAGAGAAATATCAACTCATTGACACAATAATTTGTTAGCTATCAACCAAATAAACTTTTTTTTTTTTTGGAAAATAGGAACACCAATTTATTCCAAATAGATAAAGAAAAGGAAAATATTAAAAAAATAAAAAAGAAAAGAAGGCAATAAATAATCTTAAATTAAGATTGGGCCCCACATCTAATCTTAGCAAATATTGTTTGAGAGGAGTATGGGTAGTTTCATTTCTAGTAAAATCGAAAGTGGAGAAAAAAAAGAGAAGGACTAATCTTAAATTAAGAGTGGGACCTATAAGAGATAATATAATCAAATCAATGTGATAGGGAGTGTCAGGAGCTAATAGTGGGGTGAAAATTACTCGAGCCTTAAAATATAGTATCGTTTATGATCATAACGCAAATTTCTTTTCAATGTACACTTAAAAAAAAAAAAAGATAAAAAGAGATCGCGGTAAACACCATAAGCCTCCTCCATCCATGATTTGAGGAAACTTCCTCCAATTATGCCTTTAATTAGTGACTTATGAATTATGGACATTGGCCCCGTTTGGTTCGACCTTTCAAATGGGCTTTGGGACTCTAAAGTCCCTTGACCAAATACAAACGCGTTTGGTTCGATTTTTTGGGTGACTTTGGCAAGATGCAATTGTATATCCAAATGGCTCTAAGGGCACTTAGCCCAAAGCGGGTCTTGAGATACTTTGGGAAGTTGCATCTTCGGAATGCAAGTTCCGGTTATTGTTCATCTTCTCCAAAACCACCGCACAGAAGCCGATCGGAGGCCAATGATCACCAACCAAGGGGTCGCGCACGCTGGCGACCGCCGCTTAAGGGTCGCCGGACCTCAGGCGACGCTTGGGTCGCGTGACCCAAGCGGCTGTCCCCTAAATTGCACAACCTAGGCGGCCACCTAAGGTCACGCGACCTCAGGCAACGGTTGCCGACGTTAGGCGACGGTTGCTGGGGTCGGGCAACCCCAGGTGACAACAGCTTGAGGTCGCGCGACCCGGGCGACGGTTGCCTGAGGTCACGCGACCTAGGTGACGATCGCTTGGTTCGCGTGACCCTGGCGGCCGTCGCCTGAGGTTGCGTGACCCAGGCAGGCAGATTTGGCCATCCGACCGCCAGATTCGGCAGTTTGGCCGCCCGATCTGGCGGTCTGCTGGCTAGACTTAGAAAAAAAAATACAATTTTTTTGTTTTTTTTTAATTTAATAAAAGTCATTTGCAAATGCAAATTTTACCAAACGGTATTTTGGCCAAAGTTATTTCTCAATGCAAATTTTACCAAATGTTATTTGCATGTCGGAAAACCCCCTTCACCTAAAGGTATTTGCATTTTTGCAAATGCATTCCCCAAAAGCCGAACCAAAAATGGCCCATTGTCCCCTTGCAATCTTAAGTAAAAATAAATATGCGGTTTATCCACAATTTTAAATCAGAAAATTGGTTGACCAAAGCTTCTTCTAATCAAAGGTGGAGGAAGACATGGCCCTTCTTTGTAGGTTTTTAATATGATCCAGTTATTCTAATGCCTATTAATTACAACTTTCCACATCATCCAACGTATTAATTTTGTAGATTACCCTTAATATATCTCACATTATTGGCCCAAATACTAGTATCATGACACAATAGTGGAGGTATTTATTGAGATGATTTACACAAATAGGTCGACTCATAATGATTTTCACCCCCCTCAAAAACTCAAATCATAGATTGAAAGATTGATGCATGGAAGCATGCATGCATTTATTGATTTTGCATATTGCTATATGAACTTTTTATCCCTCTCTTTGCACTTCACCACCTAATTATTTTCTTGATCCTTCACGGGGAATTTACAAGGGCAAAATTACCAAACAACTCCAAAGCCTATTGTGCTTGTATAAATACATTTCTAAACATTTTAATCATGTCAATTTAGTCCTAAATATTTTCGCGATTTGCCTATTTAATTATAAAC
The DNA here is from genome assembly GCA_016097545.1 of Eucalyptus victrix. Taxonomy (NCBI): domain Eukaryota; kingdom Viridiplantae; phylum Streptophyta; class Magnoliopsida; order Myrtales; family Myrtaceae; genus Eucalyptus; species Eucalyptus victrix. The sequence goes on from CM027842.1 coordinate 39,012,969, forward strand.
TCTTTGTCAATTTAGTCATTTTGGCCAATTTTGGCCCAAAAAACACTGACGCGGGTACCACGACTACTACTACCACGACTACTACTACCACTACTACTACTAACTACTACTACTACTACCACCACCACCACCACCTACTACTGCTGCTACTGCTGCTGCTGCTACTACTACTACTACTACTACCACCACCACCTACTACTGCTGCTACTACTACTACTGCTGACTAAATTGACAATTTGTCCAAAGGTTTAAGACTAAATTGATATAATTAAAATATTTAGGCTGATTGAAAAATTGTCAAAATATTTATAACTAAATTGGCCAAGTTAAAACTTAGGACCGAATTATTAGGTCAAGTGCGATGGATTTAGATTTTTTTTTTTTTGATATTTTCCAATTTACAAGTTAACATAGAACACTCTCATTTTATCGTGAACTTGTTTAATCTGATTGTGATATAGTTGAGGAACTTCATGAATAACAGGTTTCTCACTATACTTAATTGTATAGGATACTAAAAAATAATCATGTTACAAAGTCCTGGACGTGTGGTTAGTATTGGATGTGGCGTCGGCGAATATATTATCTTCATAAAACTGATATGCCTAACCGCGTTTTAATAGACCTAAGTTTCATATATGGAAAGTTGGAAACAATGATTATATGTCAAGAAAGCGATGGTATGGGAGACTCCAGAAACACGATAAGAAGATGCATCCTAATCATGCCAAACATGATTGCTAGAATGACGAAGCCCATCACATGCTCCAGTTTCACTGTTCAAATTGTTGCACGATGAAGGGAACAGAATGTGAGCATTTGAGACCCTGATCAGTTGAGTCCCGGCAGAGAGAGGGATTTTGCGGCGTCTTTTCTTGGTTTCCCATTTCAGATGGGGACCCTTTGATTTCATACGTTTAACTAAAACGTGGAAGCATTAGAGACGATGAAAAAAGGGCCCTCCACTCATTATTATCTTGTCTATTATTTTCCTTATATTTTGCACATTTTTCCTTATCTCCGCAGGCAACATTTTGCACGAAAACTAGGGGGGATGAACATTGAAACATTGTTAGGTGAGCTCATGATATGGGATGGATAGGTGGATTTTTATTAGATGCATTGCATGCTCGAGCCCTTCGGTTGATGTAATCTCCATTCATGCATGCTGGGTTTTTCCGTCCACCTAAATTGTGATCTGTGAGCATGACTCCTGAGTCATTACATATGTGTTTGGAGGCACTGTAAAATTTTTGTCAACCATTGCCTAAGTTTTTTCTGATCAAAATCGCCTAAGTTTAAGTTGTTAAATGAATATTGTTATATTCCCTCTTGCGCATAAACTAGACTTTGAAATAAGATTTAGGAAGTGAGCACCATTTTAATATAAAAATACTTTAAATCTCCATCTCATGCATAAACAACCTGTTTTGGATTTATGGTTACAAAACCAACAGGTTCGGTTCTCGATTCCAATTTTCCGTAACCAATGTTTATGGGGTTGGTTTCTAATTTGATGTATGAAACCGATCACTCATACTAGCATTAAAGCTTGTGATTAAGAACTGAGTCAACTTGGTTTCGATTGCCCCTGCTAAAACCGAAGCACATAAGTTGAATATATATATATATATATATATATATATATATATATATATATATATATATTAAGCAAATTTTTCGTGGGATCACTAATAAGTATTTAAAAAGCTTAAATCTGTTATTTAATATCTCAAGCATGGTATTCACACTAAATCTCTCTAAACAACCTTATAAGTCTCCGACACCCTTTTGGTGTGTGCGCGCACGGCATCTTCCTTTCCCTTCTCCCAAGGACAACCTGCAATTACTTAAATTCAAATGTGATGTCACCGCGCATGTCAGCCACGACAGCGACTTCATCAGATCGTGCGCCGGAATGAACAAAGACCCGACAGAGAGACAGAGAGAGAAACGGGGTGGATCCGATCGGAAGGCTACAGGGTTTACGATCGTTGATTGCGATTTTGGTGGCAAAAGCCTCTGTGAAAGGTCGAAAAGGTGGACATTTCGCCCCGTTGGGATTAGTTACGATAAAATCTTCTTTTGACTCGAACAGCCCCGACATCGGTGTGCGGATTTTACCTGGATTTCAGTCTCGATTCTGCTGAGAAAGACGTAGACTAGATCCAGGCTCTTGACATTTCATCCCCCTCATCCTTCCGTTTTTCTGTGGTTTCCGTGATCATGTCAAACTTCTTCATCCTTGCACTAAGACTAGCCTAAGCAAATTTCTGTCTATTCTCGTTATCAGTCTTTTCGTGTTTCTTGACTTCAATATTTTAAAAATTAAGCCGCGGCATCTCTATCGTGTTCGGCAAGTAACTTTGAATTTCTCATATAAAATCAACATGTGAACTGATAATTTTATTTGAGCCATGGTATCAGTGAGAGTTGATTGGTTGACTAAATTGGATGAAAACATCAAGGTTTCGCTCTTTAATAGAGTGCCCATTGAGTTGCTTGGAGTGCCCATTGAGTTGCTTAGTATATAGTTTCTTATCTTTATTTTTTGTCATTTAGTTTAGGATTCCTACCCTTTTTTTAATAAAAAAACGTAAAATATAAGAAAGAGGACTCAAAGTTTCGCAATGTACATCATTTTAAATAATTTTATGGTTTGTTGAAACTTTTGGCCCTGAATACTTTGCACGGATTTGCGCAGATTGCCCTATTTAGACATTTACGTCAATCAGAAAAAGCTTACATGCCGTCTAATTTAGTGTAGAGGATAATTCATATAATTATACCACGACATACATGAAAATAATACATATCTTACTTGATAGCTCTTAGAAAAACATAAATGAATAAGTTAGAAACGAATCTAATGCTTCACTGAATAACTGTAAAAAAGTGTTTCGAGCATGGTATGTCGGCTATATCCTCTAAATCATCTGACACATTGCTAGTTTTATCGTCATCTAGAATAAGGTTAAGAAGTACCGAGTCAACTCACATTATGAACTCATGCCACAATGATAACTAGAACACGAGCTTTTCCATCACAATTTATGTCATGCTTATATAGCGCTGGTTTACTATAAGAAATCAATAGCACGTCGTTTGTCTTTAATTACGTATCAAATTATCCTCTTACGAACCCTCTTTCTTGCTGGGTTTTCTGCTACTATAGCTAGAATCACTCCTTTCACCACATAAGATACAGAGACGATCTTGCAGGCCGACGTGGTCCTGCAACGATAATGCCAACGCAACCTATGAGAGCCACACAAAAGGTGGTCGGCACTGTTTCTCTCTGCCCCACTCGCCACACGTGCGTGAAACTGCACCCGATTCTTATTCGCCCGGTTATGGCACAATCTAGCTTGTCTCTGCCAATCGAAGGGCACCGTCCTAACTGACATCGGCAGTGACGTCAAAATTAGAAAATAATTAGTAATACCATAATAATATATTCATTGAATATATGTTTTTGAATATAAAGCCTCGATGCAGTTAATGGTTGCACTCGTTTGTTACTCGACCCCATGTGAGTCTCGTCAGTTAGAAATAGAAAACCTAGAAATTGTTCATTTTATAATATTGGGGGTGCAACTTGTGTGTAGGTGTTGTAGGGTTCTGTCATGCCTTGTGGTGCACTTACTCATAAAATGAGAACTTTAATCATATAATAATCTTGTGTTCACAAGCACGTTTGACAATTCCCTATTCATAGGTATGTAAAGTGTTGGATGATTTTGTTATTTTCTCATCTCAAAAGTTAGCTTAAAGAATAAGACTTTTCCTCATATTTATAAATCGACTGCCAACTTCTACAATCGAAATTCAAATAATCTGCTTCTCACATATCAAGCCTTGACTGGAAGCCGCAATAATCCGTAACTCAACCTGGGCTCTAATAATAATATCAGGTGATTTCGAGCCTTACTCATCCCAAAAGTTAACTTAAGGAGTGGAGTTTTTCCTCACATTTATAAACCAACTACTAGCTTTTTGCACAATCAATGTGGAAGAACCCCAATTAAAGGGTGTAAAAATTAGATTTCTACAAGTTCAATTACTAGTGAAGAAATTTCATTGCCCAAGTACCATAAAAACTAAGCGAAGAGTTAGCGATGTGTATGGGACTCGCCCATTTTATGCGTTGACATGAATTTGATTCAAACCCTTAATATGATGCATGGATCTGTCTTATGGTGAATAATCAGCATTGGTTCGCTATTGATTGAAGCTACTGAACTTTCGACTTGAACCGGAGTAATAAGGAATTTTTTTCAATTCCACAATTATTGGAAAATGAACCTACGTGAACACTTTTTGGATTGGCATAATATGTGACATTTTCACGCATAAAAAATCGGTTGAGTTCAAGCATAAAGCGAAGTTAACGTTTATCTAAAAGAAGGATTCGCACAATGCAAAATTGGACTAAACGTTGGATTAAAGAGTGATATGGCTAGTAGAAAGCACAAGAGTCCAGAATAGCACCTCACTTTCTTATTCAATGTGCTGTCTCATATGCCCCGTCCGACTAATTCAATCAGTAGTTGGGAAGCCCAAGTGGGGCCCTATCAAATCACGGTCGACCTAAGAAATTTACTCAAAGAAAAATCCAAATACCGAGTGACGTGCTCGCTGACGACGACAATAATCTCAAAACCCCTATAAATTGAGACGCTCCCTTCACTCCAGTCCCACACCATCGGCTCTCTCTCACACATCCTCTTCTCTGAAACTAGCGACACAATGTCTTCCAGGTACTTGCTAGTTTTGCTCCTGGGAGCGGTGCTTTTCGCCGCTGCTGTCCTCTCCGACGGCCACCGCCCTTTCAAAAAAGAGCATAAACCACACCACAAACACCACCACAAGCACCCCCCTGGTGGTCGCCGTCTCTTGGAGACTGTCGAAGCCGAGGACTCACACAAGCCATTCCCTAAACACAAGCCCCCACACCACGGCCACCCTCACGAGCACATTCTTGTCGAGGAGGTTGAAAAGGAAGACTCCCACAAAAAGCCATTCCCCGGCAAGAAACCGCCCCACCACCCCGGCCACTTGCTTGCCGAGGAAGTGGAAGCCGATGGAAAAAAGAAGCCATTCCCTGAGCACAAACCCCCAAAGAAAGGCGACAAGCCACCACCGAAGCACAAGCCGCCCCACGAGGGACACATTCTCGTAGAGGAGGTGGAAGAGGACTCGAAGAAGCCATTCCCTGAGCACAAGCCACCCAAGAAAGGTGAGGAGCCCAAGAAGGGAAAGGGAGAGAAGCCGCCACCAAAGCACAAGCCACCACACGAGGGACACATTCTTGTAGAGGAGGTCGAAGAGGACTCTAAGAAGCCATTCCCTAAGCACAAGCCACCCAAGAAGGGAAAGGGAGAGAAGCCGCCACCGAAGCACAAGCCACCACACGAGGGACACATTCTCGTAGAGGAGGTCGAAGAGGACTCTAAGAAGCCATTCCCTGAGCACAAGCCACCAAAGAAAGGCGAGGAGCCAAAGAAGGGAAAGGGTGAGAAGCCGCCCCCAAAGCACAAGCCACCCCACGAGGGACACATTCTCGTAGAGGAGGTGGAAGAGGACTCAAAGAAGCCGTTTCCTGAGCACAAGCCGCCCAAGAAAGGTGAGGAACCAAAGAAGGGCAAGGGAGAAAAGCCACCACCAAAGCACAAGCCACCCCACGAGGGACACGTTCTAGTAGAGGAGGTGGAAGAAGACTCAAAGAAGCCTTTCCCCGAACACAAGCCGCCAAAGAAAGGCGAGGAGCCGAAGAAGGGCAAGGGTGAGAAGCCGCCACACCACAAGCCACCACACAAGCCTCCCACCGAGAACTGAGTATGCGTTCTTCAATGAATGTATATGTCGTGTGCTTTTCACAGGTTCAAATAAGAGCTGGTCCATAGAGATATGTCGTGTGCTTTTCACAGGTTCAAATAAGAGCTGGTCCATAGAGTGTCTGGCACTACCGTGTTAGCTGGTTCGTATGTACTTTGCTTGGGCATGTCCTTTGACTTTGCCTACGTTGATATATGCCGAGTACTTGCTAGCCATGAGCTTTCCTTTCTAGAACTCTTCTAAGTGTCCCCTTCTGCAATCTAACCTTGTCATGTCCCGCGAGCACAAAAAGTTTGTTCATACTCCTAAACCCTCAGCAAACATAGATGCACAACTGGAATCTGATTAATAACTAATGAAAGACGTAAAATAGAAAGTTGATTTGCACTATTCATTCGAAAAAGTCATGCGGAAAGTATTTATCGGAGTGCTTAGATAGGACTTGCTTATTCAGAAAAGACACAGTAGATCTTCATCCAAACAGGTGTACGAAGTACAGGTTTAATCCAAAAAGCTTGGTTTGATTATCTAAGATCTAAAAATTGTGATCAACTGCTTCCGAATCCCTTGTGAAGTATGAGAAGGAATAAAGAATTTTTCGACATACTGATAGTTGTACATACATGAGATGATCACAATGGATTGTAGGGAAAATATTGATTCGAATTGGGTAGAACATTAAAATCAAATCTTTAGAGCAATCAAATAAGATTTTAAGAGGTGATATTACTTTCTTTGAAGATTTATTTGCTTCACAATTGTTGTTAATGGTCATCGGTAAAATTTCTCTAAGATACAATAAAAGTCTCAAATGAGAATACTATATAGTAATTCTAATATTTCTCCAGGGTCTCTCTATAAAACATTTGGGAAAGATGATTATATATCTTTTGAAAGAAAACAAAAATGGGAATAGAAAGATTGTGAAAAGACTTGAAAGTTCGGCAGAGAATTGAATTGAATAATTATATTTGAATGGATACAACCTTTCAAAGATGAAGAAGTTATTTCCGAGCAAACACAACCTTTCAAAGGTTGTAAAAGTGCCTAATAACTATTAGGCAAAAATAATAAATTCTAGTTTAAATAATTAAAAAGTAACCATCACTCTATTATGAACAATCACACTGTGTCAATAGGATGCAAAAGTTATTTTATAATTATTAATTTGAATTTTAATGAATAAAAAATAATGGTTGTTGATTAGTGCAAAATCTGGTTTACATACGCACTCACATTGACAAGGCACCTCTTAGTTTGTTTTACAAACAAACTACAAACATAGATGAATTAGAAACATCATTTTTCATAACTGCTTTTGGACTGATTTACCAAATGGCCCACCGATTCCTTCGTTTAGCACTTATGCTAGTCAAAATATGAATTTTCATATAACCTAATTGCGTCGAGCATTTCGGATGTACCTAGTTATTGAGTTAAAATGTGCCATAGTTTATTTGGAAAGTTCTAACAAAGTTAATTTAGCTATTTTTTTTTATGACCCTTTTCATATCTTCATAGTTACACCAGTTTGCAATCTCTAGACAAAACACTTAAAAAGACCAAATTACCCTCCAATACAAATACCCAAGCCTGAGAACCCTCTCATGAACCCTAGCCACTATTGCCGACAAATCCCTTCTCTCCCTCAACACACATCACCATCAGTTGCCATCAAACCCCTAGCCCACCTTTATAAATCTTCAAGCCTTGAAACTCTCCCAATTCCGATATCAATTTATAGAATCTAATGATATCTAAAAGTTTATTTTCTAACAATGATGATATTTGATTTATCGTATCATCTCATAAAAAAAGAAAAAGATAAACTCCACCTTTTTCATAAAATCAGTACGTTCACCACGTAAATTAAGATTGACCATATGCATGTAGGTGGTATGGTCTTGCGTCCTATACATACAAACACCTATGTGACCCACCAAGGTGGCCGGTACCACCAATAACTCAATATGCTCCCATTTGTCGTACGTGTGACATCCTGATTTTCTAATTCTATTTTCAATAAATTGAGACGAGCATTTCGTTGGAACAGATATAGTTCTTTTCCCTGAACTGATTACTCATGAGATAACTAGTCTATCAGGTAAAGCCGTTAAGAAATTCTAATGCATCGGACTCGAGAATTTGACTAGGAAACGACCTTTCGACTGAGTTAATCTGCAAGGGTCATTACGGCATAGTTAATAATCGATTAGAGACCGGAGATAGGTCGACTCAATAGAGGCATGTGATCAAGTGTGAGTGATTCCACCAGATCGTACAATTCTCGTCGATTGGCACTAGGCCAGCTTTTCTGTCGTTTGGGTACTCTGTGTCCGTGTTTGAAACTTTGAGATTATCCCGACAACTGAGAGTCGCTAATGTGTCAAAAATGTACATTGTGGCTTGAATTGATCAACCACAGGTCAAATGCATGAAAATTTCTAAAAGCTACCCAATAGATTAGGACACGCTAATATCGTGCTGGAGTGAAATTAACCGTGAATTGAGATAGAATTCAGAAATTGGAAGTCTGGGTGTGTCACAAATCATTTTAGGAACATTGACTCATCTTCAGAAGATTTTTCATGTAATCAAAATTTTTTAGCAATTAAATCAGAGAATGGTTGATTTGGCTCGAGAAATCAATAGGCCCGCTTTTGGTCGAGCTTTTGGAACTCAAGTTGGGTCTATGGTCAAGTGATTACATAAATTGAAATGTGGTAATATTGGATTAATTTTATGGACTTCAATTTAATTCAATTGGAAGGAAATTGAATGAATTGTATTGTACAAGATTTTGGAGAATTCATGCCACGGCGGAAAATGATAAGCTTGTGGAAGATTGGAGATAATGGAGTGTGATATCATCAAGTGATGTCATGGTGGGGCTTGTGTGGCTAGGATCTTGACAAGTGGAGGGTGGATATTGGCTCTTGGAAAAGTGGGCTATCAACATCATCTTCAAGCTTGGGAAGAGAGAGGGAGGAGAGATCCGGTTGTAGCAGCCCTTCGCTCGACAGGTCACTCGTCCGCTCGTCGTCGCCGTCGTCGTTGTCGTCGCTGCCACGCGTCTGCCCCACGCTGCTTGCGCGCTACTTGCCCATCAGCTCGCCTCTCCGCTTCGCCTCAGCCGGCGTCTCCAGCCTTCGTCCGCCGTCCAGCAGCCATCGTCCCGAGTTGCCATCGTCATCGGGGTCGCTGGAGACCCGCCAAAGCCACTGCCTCGCCTGCAAGAGCTACTGTCGCCCATCCCCGCTGATTTTGCGCACAACCGACCGCCGTGCAGCCCTCCGTCGGCCTCAACCAGCAGCCAAGAAAATGGGTATGGCAGCTCGGTTTTGGCCTGTTTTGGCTGGTTTCCCGACCCCGAATGCTCGGCCCGCCTTGAGGAAAGTCGATCCTCACATCGATCCTGCGTTTTGGTCCACTCGACTCGTTAATCCGATGAGTTTAGCTCCCTAAATCTTGATTAGACGGTTAATGATGCCCTAAGTGTGCTTATTCTAAGTTAAGTAAGTTTAGGTGGTTAAATTAGTTTATTTGGTTGAAGATTGAATTAGGGTGTTTAATTAAGTTAAAGTTTGTTTAGTTTAAAGTTAAGTAGGTTTATTTTAATATAAGCCTTGACGTGACATAATATGTTTTATTTTTGATTTATTTAAATGTTTCGAAATTCTGGTATTTTTAATAATTTATTATATTCCGAAATTTATTTAAAAATAATAAAAAAATAAAAAAAATAAAAAATTATTTATGACCTTAATTGCTCAAAATTTCATGCTGATCGCTGCCGTGCATTTAGAATTTGAATTTGATGAATGGATATAGTAAATTGAGTGTTGATTGTGGTAAATAGGAATTTTATTCATAAAAACCCAAGTGTCGGGTTTTGATGCAAAAATTAGATTTTAATGATTATATTAAATAGTGGAGTTTGAAAAAGTGAGATATTGGCTTTCTGGTTAGAAATTAGCATGCCCCTACACACGTGAGTAATTTCTAGAATATTTTTAATATGAAGAAAAATGGTCGGGATCACTATTTTAAGTGGAAGCATTGAGTGAAATGCAAAGTGTCCTAGGGCCGAGTATGATTTGGTTGTGTGATAATTAAGAGGAATTGTCCTGGGCTGTTGAGCCGGACTTGCCCCTATAGGGGATGCCCCTTACAACGGATGCGGGTTGCAGTAAAGGCTAGGCCAACTAGACCTATGCTCATTCGGGAATGCCGTCGACGTAGTGATAAAGCCACGCTCCAAGGGAGGAGGCGATGCCTGGCATTAATGTCAATAGATAGCCGAACTGCAAGTAGGCTATGCCTTTGTGTGGCAGTGAATAATAATTGGAATGCATGCTAAGTGCAATTGTGATTTATATGAAAGTGATGACGTTCTAATTGTTTGAATTATTATTACTACCTAAGATTGTGTGATACAAATTGTGCTAATCTGTAGGGAGGAATTAAGACGAGGTAAGTCTTCTATGTGATGTGGCTAGGCCACCCAAGGTGTATTTTCTTTCTAATAGGGGTTTAGGAGGTTGAACTTGCTAAGATGATGTCTCACCCTGTTGTGGGCCAAAATTTCAGGTCCCTAGATGGCGGTCATGGAGGATCCGAAGCCCTAAGTCTGGAAAGGTGGAAACTGAAGGATCGGTGATCGTGTCCTACTAGTTGGTGGTTCATATGTGAGACCATATAATGTAACGATTATAGTACATCAAGCTCATATGTATCTAATACATGCAATGCTGGTGGATACTTGATGTGAGTCCCCTCGCGACGTGGGACGATACCGTGAAGTCAAAAGAAGTCTATACTACCCTAGACTTACCAGCCCAATTCCAATTCCCCCAGATTTTATTCGATGTTGTACCCTATCAATGAATGCCTCCTTTGTCGGGTACGTTGCCTAATTTAAGGTCACAGTCCCAAATGATATGGGCAGTGACGTCAGATTAAAGGAATTTACTAATTTGAATGTGCTTTATATTCAAGACAGAATCCCTAAAAATGAGGCCCTCGATGTTATAGCGAATACACTCCTTTGTATATCGCCCAAGTGAGCATAAGTTTTTCCATGGAATTCACCTCGTTAATGGAAAATGAACAAAGTTGCACGTTAACGACTTCGGATAAGAAAAGCTAGTAGTTTATTCTGCTCTTAGGAGGTGCAATCTGTACACGATAAAACAAAGTTGTTTATTCTCTCCGTGCCCCGTGATTTTTGCTTGTAACTTAAGAACATCGATATTGACCAAGTGCGTAAGTTTTAAGAATTTCCGATATTCAGGTACAAGGATTTTAGCAATTCTATCGTCAGTGAAGAATTTCTGTTGCACAAACGCTATTGATCTCGTGGTGTCGGTGAACTTGACATAAACTCTTATTAGGTCTATCATTAAAGTGGAAAAATTTATTGAAACCACACTTTAGATCGATGATACGTAAAAATTACAATCACATTGGACCATAGGCTGATGATCACGTTTGATATATCATTGAAGAACATGAAATATTTTGGAGAAAAAGAATTCCTTTTCAATATATTTTCATATCTCTTCTTGATACCAAGAAACACGCGCGCGCACACAAGAGAACCCTACTTTAGGTTAATCCTAAGATTCCCTTTAAATAAAGAAGCACAACAGGTAACAAATTAGTATACAAAACTTCCTAATGTAGTTCCAATTTATAGCTCACACCAACACTCCCCCTCAAGTTGGTGCATAAATCTCTTCGATGCCGAACTTGTCAAGTGTGTTATAGAAGATCTTGCTCAATACAACCTTTGCTAGTATATCAGCCCGTTGATCTTCATATTTAACAAAAGGAAATCGAACTATCTCGGTATCCAGATTCCATCTAATAAAATGTCGATCTACGTCAATATACTCTGTACAATGGTGTTGAATTGGATTGTGAGAAATATCAATAGTTGTCTTATTGTCGCAAAACAAATTCATCTTAGACTTAGGAGTGAAGCCAAGTTCTGACATCAACCTCTTAAGCCAAAGAAGTCGCAATGTACTATGGTCATTCCCCTAAATTCAGCCTCTACACTCGACAACAATATCACTTTTGTTTATTGCTTCTCCGAGTGACTAAATTCCTTCTCATTAGGGGTATACAAAACAAACTACCCAAACCAAGAACCACTTGGGCCAGACCAGTTGGTGTGGTCTAGTTTCCAAGAGTATCGGTTTGGTTCTAGGTTCCTAAAAGTGGAATTGGTTTTTGAATGGTATGGTTCCTAGTTCCAAGGGATAGTTCCAAGGGAAAACCGAACTAGACCAATGAAATGTATTTTATTTTATTTATTTTTATTTTTATTTTTATTTCTTAAAAAAATAGTAAATTTGAAGTAAACACTATCTCGATCCAGTTTCAAGTAATGAAAAAAGTAAAGGGAAAAAAAAAATAATCATGAAAAATCAATGATCATTTCCATTGCTCGGATCGTTGATTCGATTCGGTTTTTGGTCCTACGACTAATCGGTCTGGTCCCTAGTTCCTATTTTTGGAAACTGGACCGAACCAACTGGATTAGGAATCGATCACCCTACTTCTCACAAAAGTAAAGTTTCATAATATCGATTTCTTGTTAGAAACACTTCCCACCCAATCTACATCTATAAAACCTTCAATTTCAAGATGACCATTCTTTGAAAAGAAAAGTCTTTTCTTGGAGCAAACTTCAAGTAGCGAAGGATTTGAACCACAACATCCATATGATTTTCATTAGGTTCATGCATAATTTGACTAACAATGCTTATAGCATATGTAATATTTGGGCAAGTATGAGACAAATAGATTAACTTGCCCACTGACCTTTGATATCTCTCCTTATCGGTTGGTACCTGATCTAAATACTATCCAAGTCCGTGATTTTGAACAATTGAAGTATCAATTGGCTTACAATCTAGCATTGCCACCTATATCAATAGATCTAGTATATATTTCATTTGAGAAAGAAATACGCCTTCTTTTGATCTAGCTACTTCAATTCCTAAGAAAAACTTGAGTCTCCTAAGATTCTTCATTTCAAACTCCGTCATAAGAGCAGCGTCATTGACCTGGCATGTGAGCAATAGCCATGGTGGACCAAATTGAATTGGCGACCCTGCACGGGCTCGATGAGACTCCCTCTATAGCAGCAATCCTTGAGGATTTGACAACCAAGATGCAATAGATTTTGACCCAGAATTATACCATAAGCCTTCCGTAGCCCAGATCGCTATCAAGTTGGACAGCACCAGCTATGGCCTTCAGTTCTAAGTTGTTGAGATGTATACCTCTAGCAAAGACAAATTGTGATTAATGGGGACCTTCCACAACCCCAATTGACAGACCCAAGCTTTAGAAAGTGGAAAAATGAAGATTCACTAGTGAAAGGATGGTTAATTAATTCCATCGATCCAACCTTAATAGGTAACTTTATTAATTCCCCAACTACAAAGATGATATGGGATTCGGTTGCTATTACTTTTTTGATGGAATTGATAATTCTCAAGTTTATGATTTGAAGAGACATGTGACTAGAATGAGATAGGCTGGAGGAGCCATTGAAACTTACTACAATGGTCTTCAAGGCGTGTGGTGGGAGATGGATCTCTGCCACCCAAATCCGATCGTATGTCCTACTAATATAGAGAGATACAATTCAGCTATATAAGAAGACAGTGTATCTTTTCCTTGATGGATTGGATGATTGCTTGGATAAAGTCCGAGTTGATGTGCTCCAAATGCAACCATTCCCTACAATTGAGCAAGCTTATGCTCATGTTTGACGGGAAGATTTACGACAAGCGATGGTGTTGACGAGCACAGACACCACACACACACACACACACACGCCATTGTCATGGCTTTGAGGGGGATTAAGATAGGACCCAGGAGGTGCCAATGCTGCGAATGTCCAAGATGGTTGTCTCTGCAAGTGGTGGAAAGAATAGTACTATCCCAAGGCAGAAATCTCAAACAATTAGTCGATGCACTCACCATGGTAACATGAAACATAGTCATGAGACGCGCTCTAAGTTATATCGGTATCTAGATTGGTATAAAGAACTAAAGGCACGAAAATAGGTTACAGGTGAGGCAAATGGCAAAAAAGGAAATAACCTATCTTAGAGGGTCACGAAATATTAGATATAACCCTAATATCTAATAATATCTCTAATGATATTCTCTAACAAGGAAACCTCTTATCTCCATATATATACTTCATCACTGCCCTCAAGCTAGAGCATCCAACTTGCGTATGATTGGTGCAAATTTCTTTGAAATTTTGTGAGCAAGTGCCTTGTAAGCCAGACCTTACACTAAACAAACCGGATTTGATAAGCGCTAAAGCAACACATGCTTAGAAAGTTGACATTTTTCTCATACAACCTTGATAGAATCGTGTGGAACCCAACTTGAATCACGACAAACTAAACTACATCACCCTACAATGCTCATCTTTGGCTACTTGATGAAGTTTGTTCAACTGCAACTTTCATAGCTACTTCGATACTTGATGACATCACTCCACGGCGCTCATCCTTGGCTACCCAACGAAGGTATGCTTGACTCCGATTCTCATAGCTATCTAGATATTTGACAGCGACTTCACCTGTTGATGTTACTCACAATTAGAAGAGAGTACCCCAATGAATAATGTCCATAGTAGCATTGTTGAATGTTGACAATATGAGGAAGTTACTGAAGATGAGACAACTAAAGATAGCATAAAGGAAGAAAAGCTAGGGTTTGATTTAATTCTTTCTCTCTTGGTGGCTATGATACCATGAAGAAAAGGAAAGACTTGGAGAAGAAGAATTCTTTTCCAGTATATTTTCATATCTCTTCCTGATAAAAAAAAAAAACATATAATTTAGCACATATATAATAAGAGAACCCTATTTTAAGCTAATATTAAGATTCAGTTTAAATCAAGCATAACAGATAATCGCAATGTTGAATCGTGGAGGACCATATAAGCACCACATGTGATTTAATGGATGTAGTGGTTCATAAGAGAAATCCTTATAATGTAACAATCATAGTACATCTAGCTCATACGAATCTAATACCGTCAGTTTTGGTCGATACTTGATGTGGGTCCATTCGCCACGTGGAAAGGTTCTGTGAAGTCAAAAGAAGTCTATAATATATTAGAAAATTACCAGCCCAAATATAAATCGCCCGCTTATAACTCAATCTTGCAGTTTATCTTTTTGTGCCACCTTTGTCGGGTGCCTTGACTAATTTAAGATCACAGTGCCAAGTGACATACGCAGTGACGTCATATTAATGTAATTTAATAATTTGAATGTGCTTTATATTCCAGACACAATCCCTAAAAGAAGCCCTAGAAAGTGTATAGCCAATACACTCCTTTTGTTTCTCGCCCATGTGAGCGTAAGTTAAACCTACCTATTTCACCGCCGTTAACAGAGGATGAAGAAAATGGCACCTTGCTGACTTCAGTACACAAGCTAATATTGTTTATTATAGTCTTAGGAGGTGCAATCTGTAGGATGATTAAATAGAGTAGTTTACTCTTTCTATGCCAAGTGATTTTTGCTCGTAACATAAGAACTATGACATCGATTATGTGTGTAAGTCTTAGATTTAAATTGTCAAAATCCAGGTTGTCGCAATTTTTCTCGAGATGAACCATCAAGGAAAAGTTAATAAATTACTAAGTATGCATGAACGGTTGCTCATTAAAAAGACGGTGCAATTGTCTAGTGCAAACTTCCCCAAACCCATGCCAATGACAACTTGAATTTTCATTTAAACACGTAATTTATCTTATTTTTTAGAGCAGTCACTACTTATGGGTTGATTAGATAGTATGCCTTACTTTTGTGAAACATAGATTCTGAATGTGTCATGACCCCCCTTTCGAGCTCCCTTACGTGCGAGTGTGGCAAAGGCTAATGGCTTGCTAAGTATTAGGCTTATCACAGGCTTTTCCAAGTCCATCAATTCACGACTTATAGTTCGAGTTTTTAATTTGCAAGTCAATTTCAAATATGAGTAGCTACTAATCGATTTTGGGTGAGCTAATTAGAGACTCGAGTGAAATATTGAGAGAAATACTTCACTCATCCGCAATTAGAGAAATTAGGATCAATAATTTGGTTATATTAGTTAATCAATAATGCTCTTTCGATACCTAATCTTGTTTAAATATCAAGTAAAGCATTTATGTAGCATTTTTTATACCAATCACGAATTCTAGAATTCAATTCTTCACCAAAGTAAGGAAATAGAAATTCATGCATCATAAGAGCGTAATTGGAATAAGCCAATATTTACTTCCAAGAACTTAAACATGATTCTTTTTCTTTTTTAGGTTTTTCGATGCATTTATGGAGGAAACTAACCAAAAACTATTTTTTAGACCTTTTCTGATTTTTTTGGAAAACATAAATCATTTTTGGATTTTTTATTTAAAAAATACTTTTTTTTTCAGATTTTTAAATTAAAATAACAATAAAACAGAAGTTGGCCCGGGTGGGTGAGACCCACGAGCCGGCCCGACCGGGATCCGGCCCGACCAACTCGGGTCGCACCTTCGGGGGCTAGACGCAAGGTCCCCCTGTCTCCTATTTTCCTTTACTCTTTTATTCTTTTCCTTGATCATTTCCTTTTATCTCCCTCTCCTTGTCTCTCTCTCTTCCTTGTCTTCTCTTTGCTTCTCTCTGCACACGTCAGACTAGTGAGAGAGAGAGAGAGATCCATTTTGTCTTCTTTTTTTTTTTTTTTTACTTTTCTTTCTCCTCTCTTTGTTTCTCTCCTCTCTCCATCTGTATGTCTTTCGGGTCTCTCATTCCTTTGCACGAAATGGCTGAAACACTGCCGACCTCACCTTTCCCAATGACCGCCAGCTCAAACGTAAAAATAAGACTTAGGCTTAACTAACTAGAAAAAGGAAAAAAAAAAAAAGAAAAGAAAAAAGAAGACCAAAGGGCTCAAGAACGAGGGAGTCGCGCCCAGCCACCACCGCAACTCTCCAACCTCGCCGGGCAAGAATCAATCGCTTGTGGAACCATGATGCATGCTGATAATAACCATGAAACGAGGCAGACCGAGCAAAAGATGTCAGTGGAAATCTACAAAAACGTATTCGACAAACCATGAACACCAAAAATGGACGGGAAGTCAATAATGAATGCATACATCTTAACAAGCTGGAGAAAATATTCAGTGGTTTCTAAGCGCCACATCAACAGCTGATGTGGCGTGCATTAATGTACTATTAGCCAATTAAAAATTGACACGTGTCATCAAAACATAAATTAAAAATCCCTTAATCCACCTAGATTTCTCTTTTCGTCATCTTCCATCTACACGCACGAGCCCAGAGAAAATATTGGGTGGGTCTTACTCTCCACGTAGGCTTAGGGTAAGACCATTCAGTGATCGACACGTGGCTCCACGTAGTGACGGCATCAGAGGTTTAAAATTTGCGTGCGCCGCTCCTGGGGCCCACCACTCTGACGCTCTCTCTCCTCTGCTCTCCTCTGCGACCTGTCCACTCGTCCTCTCTCTCTCTCTCTCTCTCTCTCTCTCTCTCTCTCCCCGTTCTCCCCGTTCTCCGTTCCATTTTGCGGGAGAACAAAAGTCGCAGGTGCTTCTTTTTGAATGCTCTTCCCCTTCTCTGCTCTCTCTCCTCCGCTGGTTGCCCGCGACGCCTCCTCCGCTGGTTGCCTGCAACGCCAACGCCCTTTCCACCTCTACCGACGCCTCTGCTCTCTCTCCTCTGCTGGTTGCCCGCGACACCGAGGTCGACGCCTCTGCTCTCTCTCCTTCGCCGGTTGCCCGCGACGTCGATGCCAATGCCCTTTCCACCTCTGTTGACGCCGACGCTCTCTCTCCTCCGCTGGTTGCCCCCGACTCTTCTGCCTTAACCGTCGCCCCCGACTCCGACGCCGTTGCCGACGCCCCTTCGCCTCCCTCTCGCGACCTCTGCTCTGCTCTGTCCCTCTTTCCTTTGCGGAGCACCCTTGCTGGCAACCCTGACGTCGACGAACCCCTGCTCGCGTTTTGGCCTCCCTCTCCGCGAACGAAGGTCACTCTGCTCGCTCTCTCCCTCTCTCTTTCCTCTGCGAAGCACCCCCTGCTCCTGAACGCGGATGCCGCCGACGCCGTCGTCTCCTGCCGTCGCCTTCCCAAGCCCCACCGATAGGCACCCCATTAGCGACTCCCGTACGTCCGAAGGTTCTTTCTTTACTAGAACATGCCTATGCAAAACGTGGATTACTGATAAATTTTTGCCCAACAATGTAGGTGGATGGCAGCGACCTTGGTTGACTACTACATCAACGTTGTTCCGCTTGTGGTATGAACAAATTATTTGTCTTGGCTATTACAGATCACACCTCTTTATGCAACTTCATCAATTGATAAGTTTGAAAACGATCTTAACTTTAACACCATATAAGAAAGCTGCAAGTGTTTTATTACATAATGACATATACTTAAGCCCAGTAATGTTCAGGTAATGTAGTTTCATGTCGCATTGACAAGCTTCTAGGAATAAGAAAAACCAAAACATGGTACCTGATGTGTTTGCTGGTAGTACTTTCCAGTTTTCACTAACAAGTTTTGTTGTTGCGGAGGCATCACTCTTAAGCTGTCAGTTCCTCATGCTATAGTGTGAATTTTATGTTTTTGTTATGCTTCTGTGTTGATACTTTTTTGTTTATGAACATGTGCACAACAAAATTGCTAGGGATTCCGACACCTTGAAATGTGAGGAGGAGGATCTAATTCTTAAAGATAGCGAGTGTTTGGAGGCAAGAAGTTATCTATTGAGACTTGTTATCCTTATAATGTGGTGAATTTAGTCTCATCCAACCATTTAATGTATGGAGTTCTTCCAAATTTTTGGGGGCTTTAGCTCATTTGCTTCAATCTGTAGTCAGGCTTTAACTTTCTGCTATGATTCTGGCTGTTATTAGAGTAAAGCAGGAATTTCTTATATATCTTATTGTAGGGTCTTTCCAGCAGTTACAGAAGGGCATTTCAATGGGAGAAACTAGGAGCTTGGATATAGTCTCGAGCATTATTTTTGCCTGTTGGTTTTAATTCCTGTTGACGATAGGCTGAAGTCCTTTTTAACTCATCTTCTTCGTGCCAAGTGCTGCCTAAAGTAAAGATTGATTTAATTAACTTTTTTCTTTATATTCAGGAACGCGTTAAGGAACGTTCTGAACATCCCAGTGACACCCCACATGGAACATCCAGTGCACCTTCTGTGGAGGTAAATCTAGCTGCAGCGCTGATTATCCTTCTTGGATTCTTATGAGTTTCTCTGTGGAGCCACTAAGTGCTAAATTTTTCATGTTAAATTCTGCCCAGGCTGCTAGAAATAGGAGTGCTGCAGGAATATTAAGCACAGTTTCTTTTAGCGATGATGAGGACACAGCAGAGATACTTGGCTCGAACTCTGCCACCAAAGGCCGGAAAGGATCATTGGGAGTTTGTAGATCCTCCCGTGCTACTTCAGATCTAGGAAGAGGGAAAACTTCTACAAGAGGAAGGGGCAGGGGAAGAGGATCTGCTAATTTGAAGCAAACTACTCTTGATTCAGCTTTGGTATCTCGCTGTTGTGAAAGGTTAGTAGCGGATGTAGTCATGAACTCAAGCTGGTTAATGGCTGACAAACTGGTTTGATTAAACTACGTCTCAAAATTGTTCTAAAGTAATCCTACTTTATTTGTAGGAAGAAACAGAAAGCTGCAAGGTCTTGCTGAGGCCATGGTAAAGTTGTGGGAGAGCAGTGCTATTGCAAAAATAGCAATTAAATGCGGCATGCTAAATACTTGCAATGATAGAATGGCTGAGGAACTGAAGGTTGGACAATCTACATATGTTGACTTTTTAGCATATATGTACGAGCTAATTATATTGTTGAAAATGGGTGTTCTGTTGCTTTCATCGAGCACAGAACCTTTCAGACTCTGCACTTTATTTGATTTGCCTGACAGAAAGAATTACCAACTATTTGCCATAGAGTGGTAGTTTGACTAAATCATCATCCTTCAAGCCCACAGTACAATGCTGAATTTTCTATTTCATCTCTGACCATGGAATTTATAATGTTTATCATAATGGTAAAACTCAGCCAAGATTAGTGTGTCACCATTCTGGGACATACTTGTGTAGTGTTGTGAAGGATTGGTTATGCAAGTTCTGATCTCTCCGAGCATTTTGTTCCAACCTTAATGTTCTGGCATTATTATAATATCAACTTCTGTTTAGTGTTGCATATTCCGTCCTTTTTCTTTAGGTAAGGAAAATTTGGTGCGCTTGTTATTGATTTGTGTCATTTTGAATGCAGAATTTAACTGGGGGAACACTACTTTGTAGGAACAAAGATTATATTGTGTTTTATAAGGGCAATGACTTCTTGCCTCCTGTGGTGGTAGAAGCACTGAAAGAGAGAAAAACTAACAGATGTGCAGGCAAATGAGGACGACCAAGCACGTCAGAGGGCCTCAGCTGCAATTGAATCAAAATTCAAAGCTTCTAAAAGCCCCCTTGTTGCTGGCACTCTTACTGAAACTCTGGCTGCCACCTCTCGGTGGGGGAATGAAATAAGTAGCAAAGATGTTGAGCAAATGCTTTGAGATGAATCACTCAATAAGCACGCTGCACTCTTGAAATATCTTGAGAAGAAACTTGCTCTTGTAATCTTCTTGATTGAACAAACTTATGCTATAAAATTCTGCTCCATTTCCTTAATTATTTATCACATTTTCCATTTATATTTTCCTCTTCTTTCCAGGCTAAAGGGAAGGTCAAAAGGGCTGAGAAAGCTCTAGCAAAAGTGCAGGAGAATCTTAGATCAGCAGACCTTCCAGTTGATCTGGAAACCATAAGTGATGAGGAGAGATCTTTACTACGTAAGATTGGTCTGAGTATGAAGCCCTTCCTGCTTATCGGTAAGAATAGCTGGAAGTCATGAGTTTATGAGGTCTTGGTTCTTGTCATTGAGCCCTTTCGGGGCAGATGAATTGAGGGTTTGTTTTTTATTGATACGGATTTATGATGACTTAAGCGTTAAGCTGCAAAGCTGCCCTTTTCATCACCTGGCAAATGGTTGAGAAACTGAGATGTTTTGATGCTTGAATTTGGATGATTTCTGTCCGAATTCAGCAATTATATCTTTGCCATCAAAGAACTATACTCGTGTCTCGTCCGTGCCCAATGGGAAATCTGAATACTAAGAAGCATGCGGTAGATCTAATGATTTTCATAGGTGTTCAAGAGCGTATGAGAATTACTAAATCAAATTTTTTTTATTTCTGTGGGTAGGTCAAACTCTTTCGGGTGCACGGCATTCATGTTTTTGCAGGGCTTGTGATTGTTATACCCTTCAAATGCCAACTGTCTCATCCTTTTTTCCTATTCCTATTAGTTTATTGTTCTTTGAAATTCTCTTGAATATGCAAAATTTACGTCGGAATCTGATGTTGTTGATGTGCTCAGGTTATGCTTTTGAATTGGCTTTCTGTTTTGGCTTATTCTTTGGCTTTTGTATTTTGTATCATCCCAAGGGTGTAACAGAATAAAACAATAAGTGGACTGGAAAATTTTCTTGTCCTTTTTATCATCTACTGGTGTTGTAACTCATTATTTTTATTACAATTGAAGTTTTAAAATGTAAGACTGCCAGCTACTTGTTTATGAACTTGATGCACGAGGTCCCTTTGTAGAAGCAAGATCTTCCAACATCTGGACCTTGATAAAAGATCAAGCAAATTTTTTTTTTGGCTTGATGCTAGGAACTTTGGCTCTGCTGCTGTTAATATAAGATCAGCATATGCCCGTAATATATGGGCTACACCTATTTCGGAATCCCGTGTTCTTGGATTATACTTCCGTTTTCTCAATCGGAAGGCAATAACATTGAGCTATGTACGAGCTTTATGCTGAACTAGAAAGCCCATGAAGATATGGGTTTCAATTTACATTACATGTATGCACGAGTGACTCTCAGGAGTTTCTTCCGGAGATCAGATGTAATACATACTTATATTTTGCTCGCTTGGTAGTCCTGAACATACAGAATCAGTAGAGATTGCCAATAACATTTCTATTGAGGCAATCCAAATATGGTTAAAGCCAACGGACAGAACTATGTAAACTTTTCTTTCATTCTTTGCGCAAACTTTGGTGCAGAATAGTACAACCGTGACTTCCTACTATTGAGAAGGGGGACCCTTTCGTGGGTAATGCCATGCACATGCAAGGAACGAGTAGGTAGATAATTGATCAAGAAGCTGTCGCCTCAAAAGAGTGCTATGTATTTCTTCCACCATGTTTGAGTCCATTCCGCACTCACTGTTCGAATAGGCTTCATGCCCTTAGGGACTCTGCATGCACCGAACTTTGAGAGTTTCTTAAATTTCCAAGTCCAATTCACGCAACAATGACGCCTTAAGGAGTTGTTACCCTGAAATTCTATCGCAGACACGATAACAAGATCTGCCAAACAAAATCATTTACACACTGCTGGTAGCACAAAATATCGAACTCCTTTCAGATGATAAGCCTTATGGATACAATAATAGAAGTAACAATTTAGAAGCACTATATCCATTAACATATCACACACCCCTCATCTTTCTATGGCACTAGTACAAAATGGAGTTCACTTCGATGTCGCAGAAGCTTAGTCCACTTCCTCCATTTTGCTCTCCTCAGCACCATCCTCTTCCAAGGCAGGCATGTCAACATCATCACCAGCAGTCTCATCCTCGTCAATGCTCAGACCCAGCTTCAGCATCCTGTGAATCCTCGCTGCGAAAGTGTTGGGGTCATCGAGACTGAACCCGAATGTTAAAAGAGCAGTCTCAAACAGCAACATCACCAAGTCCTTCACGGACTTGTCGTTCTCATCAGCCTCAGCTCCTCCATGATGCCATTATCAGGGTTGATCTCCATTGTCTTCTTGCTTGACATGTAAGAGCTCATGCTGTTGTCCCTCAGAGCCTGAGCCTTCATAATCCTTTCCATATTTGCAGACCATCCATATTCTCCCGTCACCAAACAGCAGGGAGAGTTCACAATTCTCTCCGATACCACGACTTTTTCTATTTTGTCTCCCAAAATGTCCTCCATTGTCTTGCACAAGTTCTCAAAGGACTTCTTTTTCTCCTCCTTTTTCTTCTCTTCCTTGCTTTCATCATCAAGTTTCAGGCCCTCTTTGGTTGCAGAGACCAACTTCTTTCCATCATACTCCTTCAATTGTCCTTCAGCATACTCGTCAATTGCATCCACCATGAAAAGCACCTCATAGCCTTTTTCTTGAGCCGCTCCAAGAACGGAGAGTTCTCTACAGCCTTCTTGCTTTCACCAGTGATATAGTAGATATCCTTCTGACCCTCCTTCATCCTCGTGACATAATCCTTCAGACTTGTCATTTCGTCCCCACTCTTTGTCGAGTGGTA
Organism: Eucalyptus victrix; assembly: GCA_016097545.1. Taxonomy (NCBI): domain Eukaryota; kingdom Viridiplantae; phylum Streptophyta; class Magnoliopsida; order Myrtales; family Myrtaceae; genus Eucalyptus; species Eucalyptus victrix. Next base: position 39,036,263 of record CM027842.1, read on the forward strand.
CCAGAGGAGGTCTGCAACTTTAGCTCTATTCTGGCTGTCTTCATGGATACCCAATTTCAAGTTCTTCGAGAAGGCCTCATAGAATTTGTTGTAGTCCTTCTTGTTCTCTGCAATCTCATTGAACATCTTAACGCACTTCTTGACAAGATTTTTCCTGATGACCTTCAGAATCTTGTTCTGTTGCAGCATCTCATGAGAAATGTTGAGGGGCAAGTCATCAGAATCAACAACTCCTTTCACGAATCTCAGATACTCTGGAATGAGCTCCTCGCAGTTGTCCATAATGAAAACCCTCCTAACATAGAGCTTGATGTTGTTCATCTTCTTGCAAGTATTGAAGAGGTCGAACGGAGCACGTTTTGGGACAAACAAAATAGCCTTGAATTCAAGCTGCCCCTCAACAGAGAAGTGCTTCACGGCAAGATGGTCTTCCCAATCATTGGTCAAGCTCTTGTAGAAGGAAGCATACTCCTCCTTGGTGATCTCCTCTGGCTTTCACAACCAGATGGGTTTCAGTTTGTTGATGAGCTGCCACTCATGAGAAACTTCCTTAATCTTCTTCTTCTTGGACTTCTTTTCTTCCTTCTCCTCATTGACGTCCTCAACATCTCCTTCCTCTTCCTTCTTGGGCTCATCATCCTCATCATCACTGATCTCTTTCTCGGTTGTCTTCTCAGTCCATAGATAGATGGGGTAGCTAATGAACTCGGAGTGCTTCTTCACAAGGTCCTTAATCCTTTTTTCTTCCGGGTACTCCAGCTGAGGAAAACAGAGACATGACGCTGTTAGCATCATGTATCATCCAAAACCAATGCAAATCTTCTCCACAAATTCATAAAAGCAACCATAAATGAACTCACCTGGTCCTCCTTAAGGAAGAGGGTGATCTTGGTCCCTCTGCCGAGTTGCTCCCCACTCACATCTCTCGTAACGGTGAAGGAACGATTGGCCTAGGACTCCCAGATGTACTGCTCATCATCATTGTGCTTAGTAGTCGCAATGACTTTCTCAGCCACCAAATAAGCAGAGTAGAAACTGACACCAAATTGACTGATCATGCTCACATCAGCTCCCGCCTGCAATGCCTCCATGAATTCTTTCATCTCTGACCTCGCAAACGTACCCAGGTTGTTCACAAGATCTGTCCAATTCATCTCAGACGTTAATATCTACCAACAGTCTCACAATTTAAATGAACTCAGCGTAACAGTAACCGTTATCGCGCAGGAACATAGCCATAGCCAAAAGACGTGAGCAAGAAAATTGATCAATCTCTGTCAGCCAATTACATTACCTGCTTTAGTCATGCCAACGCTGTTGTCAATGATCGAAAGGGTCTTGTTGGCCTTGTCCGGCACCAGCCTAATGAACAGCTCAGGTTGGGCATCGAGCTTGCTCTTGTCCGTGAGGCTCTCATGTCTAATCTTATCCAATGCCTAAAGCACACACAAACCGATCACAGATCAAAATCAATATATCACCTTCAGCATCACAATATCACATTTCAATCACAATTATTTCTCAACAATGCCTAAGGCAGAGCCATCCAATCAACTAAAAATGACATGCTTAAGTCTTCACTAGGCATCGAACAACTACTTCAAGCAAACATAAATCTCTCTGATCTTCAAGCCTACAAGCCATTATGAACACCTAACAGACAAAAGACATTGAACAAGGCAACCTAGTACTTCAAAGCGAGGTGGAGGAGACGTACATCGGAGGAGTTGCTGATGAGCTCACGGAGGAAGATCTCCTTGTTGCTGTAGAAGGTGTTGATGATCAGGCTCAGGAGCTGGTTTATCTCCACCTGGAACGCGAACTTCTCCGCTTCCGCCATTTTTTAATCAACCTTGGATACACAGGAGTAACAGGTTTCCACAGCATCAGTGGAAAGCAGCGACGAGTTTTGGTTATAGTTTCTGCCCCTAAAAAGGTATATTAGCCCACCGGATTAAGGAAAATGGTCACCGTCTCCATTGACCAATTTTCCTCAAAGTCACGTTCAAAAAATTGTGCGGTTTCCATGTTCACTCCCATGGCTGCAAATACTATGGCAAAATTGTCCTCTTTGTCATCCTACATAAATTTGCAGCACATCTTCAGAAATGATATTGAAAGAGAGTGTTTGGAATATTAGAGCAAGATGAAGACTTAGAGCATCGATTCTCAAAGAAAAGAAACAAATAAAATAAGATCAGGAATCTTCACAGAGAATGCATTTAGCAATCGAGAAGTCTCGCGGATAATAGCAGAGCAAGTACATTTTAGGTGAATTCTGAACCTTCACTCCAAAACCCTAGGAAAATTCTGTGAAACTAATGGTAGTTCATTAAATTATAGAGGCAACAAAACTCTGCTCAAATTTGTGGACGTCGCTGATCGTCAACGACTCGCTTGCCGATTCCCACAATCCCAGAAGTCCTCGAGCTGGCGGCCATACAAAAGCTGTCTCTTCTCTGTGTGCTGAAGATGAAGAAAAAGGCGATGGTCGGAAGAGGGGGAGACGAGAGATCAGTTTGATATCCAAATGAGGAAGCGGCCCCATGCGTTACATAGAGGGATCGCAGAGAAGCTCAGAGAAAAGCCAACCGCCAAACTAGGTGGCCAGGTACACCTACCCAATCCCCATAGTACAGCTATGTATTCAATAGTACCGTCCGCTTTTCCTTTCCCTCACCGCTGTCACTTTAACAGCGAACAAATGTGAAAAAAAAACTAAAAGACACAGACTCAGTTTTTAGGGCTATTCATTTAAAAAGAATTACATGGAGTGATTTCTTCCGTTTTGAGAATATGGACGCGACCACCCAATATTTAAACAAAGTTTAGAAAAGCATAGTTTACCCCTTCAACAATCTGTGGATGTCCACCTTCAGGATTGCCAGCATTATTTTGATTTACACCCAAACCAGTAGTAGGTGTCCTTGCAACATCTTCGATGTCTCTGATTATTGACTTTAAAAGAGCAACATGTAGTTCGCCCAACAATCTTGAATCCTGCCATGAAGTAGAATGTGCAGATGGGCATAAAAATTAATAAAAGTAAATCTTATGAGAAACAAAGATATCCAATTAGAGGGAACATTGCTTACATAGGCGTGAAAAGCATGACCTGGTAGAGTGCAAACGGATACTGCAACACCCATCGTCCCAACCATTTCTGATGCACGCTTCGCCTCTGCTGCAACATCCTTAAGTGAGAGCCCAGCTGCGGCTGCAGCTCTGGCGACCTTATATTGACAAATGAAAGCAAAGAATCATATCAGTATTCTTCACTTTCACTACTCATAAACGTAGGGCAAGAAGTGTGGAGTCTCTCAACAACAATGAACCATAGATATTGCTAGATGCATGAAAACCTCAGAAGAATAATCTGAAAGGGATGTCCTTCTGACTTTCTCAATTAAAAATTCAAAAACTTTCTACAAATTGATTTGCCAAAACAGGAGCTTCCTATGTTAAAGATCTATTACAACAAGAAAATACAAGAGTTTTTAAAGTTGACGTAGTCACTCGAATAGATGAAAGTGATGGTGGCAAAAATTAAGGATACAAGCGTGGACCATGAGAAGTGAGGAAGGAAAAGATTCTTGTTTAGTGCCAAAAGGGACATTTAAAGCACAACCTTTCAGAGAGGAAAAGACCGCAAACCTTGTGAACTAGAATAGTCCCTGCCAATCCTCTCCTCCCGACTATGCCTCGAGGGGAAGGTAAAGCACAATCATCTCTGACAATCACCATCTACGATAAGGCATAACCTTTTGACACCAGTCTCCAGCATATGTTAAAATCACAATCACATCTAGAAGTAATTACAGGGGAAGTACCTCAACCATGTAACCTTCAGATTTAGCCAGCTCAGCAGCTAATCCAAAGTTCAAGCGATCACCTGTATAATTCTGCAAAAGGAAGATTGTAATCCTTTTTCTGTTAGATCTTCTGTTTTGGACAGATGTCATAGCACAGGGAAATAAGTACTTGTGGTCTATGCGGCTGCTAGAACTACATAAACTCTTGGAATTTCCGTGGCAATGAAAGTGCCGTTTACAAAATTTTTAGTTTTTCCCTTGTATACACAAGTTTACATGTATGCCAAAATACTCTATAAGGTGGTAGGATAAAGTAAAGGAAGTACCTTGACAATAAGTAGACACCCCATTGGACCAGTTACAGCTTGGATGCCCTGAAATATATACAATAGAGCAAAATGAATCTCATAGACAAGGAGACAAAACACAAAGCCTCACTGAAACTGAGCTGTTGGAGATGGGAATTTATTCTCACCTTCCTTAACTAACCAACACAAAACTAATCAAATATGAGATACCATTGTTACCTTAGCAGAGAGACAAGACACTGAAGTGATCCGGGATCAACAAAGGCATGTACTTGCAGCAACTGCCTGAGAGCAGGCCAATAAATTGCATTGGCTGCAAGAGATCAAGAAAGTTACATAGAAGCATGATGAACAGACATGTAATCTTACAGCAGCAACACAGATAAGCAAATCCCATTTGCTCCATCTTTCCACATGAGCAGAAACGCATTTTATCACGAGGCAACAGAGCTGGGGTAATAAAATGGAAACTTAACATCTTACTATAGAGGCAAACCTGTCCTAAAAACAAAGAGCTAGTGGTGTGTTTACTAAACCCTTAAGCATCATCACTCATAATCCCGATGCAATACAACACACTGAATACAAGAAAGCATCTCTTTCAACTCACATTACTTGAGTACCTTCAATCGATAATTAGAATGGGACTAAGAGAGTTAAGGGGAACAAAAAGGCAGGACCGACTTCTTTTGCTGTTTGACTCTAATTTATAAGTCAAAACTTAAATACTTTTGAAGTCATTTTTGATTCATCATTGTTAATTGCAATTAATATAACATGCTGGGTATGGACAAGCCTTCAAGCAAACCGAGACACGTACAACTTATGAACAGAAGCAATAGTTAATGCCCTATCCATTTCATTAGTAATGCGTCAAAAAGTATGGGAATAGTTGCATACCGTAGAGGGAAAATTAGAGACATAGCTAATCTCCACTGCATAAACAAGCCACTGTCTTTTAATGCTTCCTTCAGCACGTTGTAAAGTTGCTACAACTTCAACAAGCACATTCCATGTGTCTGCAAGTCAAATGTTAATAAAAAAAAAAACCCATCGAACAAATCTAGTAACTTCTATTTTGATCACCACTGCATTCATAAGGTTATAGGTCATCTTGAACCATATGTTGGACATGTCTTTATTTCATTCTATTCAAGAATTTAGAGTCTCAACAACAGAAAGTACACCAACAAGGGAAAATCAAACACTTCAGAAAGCAAAATATAAGTTGATTTTGTGAGTCCATGATAACCACTTCTGACTAAAGTTTTATAGTGAGTCCTTCATCAGATATAGAGTGACATAAACTTTCAACATGAAGAATTCTGAAACAAGAACAATAAATGGAGCTCATCACCTCTGTATTTGGCCTATTCATCTTTGATGAATTCACAATCATTAACCATGAGCAGAGTTTAATGACTATACTGTCATTGGAGAAACTTTGAGAAGCAACTTCTAAGACAGTGGTATCAGTCTGAATATGATCATCCAAATTTACTTCCTTGGACCACAGACTATGTCGAAGAAAAGAAAGTGCCCACGCAGAGTATTGTTGCAGCTGATTATCTTCAGAATGTTGAGCAACAAGAAACATCTCTTGCATTGATGATGTTAACAAAGGCTCGCAGACAGGACTTGAAAGGAGCGCACGCATTATATGAGAAGATTCCTGCCAAGAGAACATTTCACTGTAAGAAACAAGGACCACGAAAAATGATTAGAAGGCTAGTTGAGGTAAAATCCTCAATCACCTTCAGCTTGTAATGACCGTAATTGGAGGATAAGGGATGAATCAGAACCAACCCAGCTTCTGCACCCAAAGAATTAACAATTCCAAGCATCCCTCCCAGATAAGTGGAGGGAGGCTGAGGATTGGAGTAATATCTCCTCAACAATTCCAGTAACTCTTTCAGACATCCAACTTCAATGGAATCTATGCCTTCCTTCACAACACAGGCAAGGAGACTCCCTGCTCCAGCACATGATTCCATCAACAAGCTCTGGTGGAATGCACCTGACTTTTTAACAGACAATAATTCAGATATAAGTTCTGTATAACTATTCATCAGTTGGTTTAGTTCACCAACATCCATCAATTCTACTCTCTGGCAGAAAGCCACAACCATGGGAAGTGCAAGACAAGATCCAACAGATAGAAGCATCTTAGATCCTTCATTGCAGGAGTTAGAGCTCCAAACAAATGGCTCCGTGTGTGGAATCCATGAAGTTATCAAGTCCTTTATCTTCAGTGTCACATCAATTTCCCCACTTCGGTAAACTGCACTAATAGAGCTGCCCAAACCAAGAACAAGTCCAGCAAGACCCCAGGTGTCTTCCTCCACAAGATCATTGTCCTCATTCAAGAAATGAGGATTCTGATATCTACCATTCTCACACATGTCATTGGTAAAATGTTCACACAGACTTTGAAGAATCTGGGATGTTGATTTTGTAAGTTCCAAGATCGTGATAGATAATGACCTGATAATATTCCCTACTAATTCAACTTCAGCCATCTTGTAGGAATCTCTGTCAGCATTATCAGCAGCTTCAGTCCTAGTTAGAAGATCCTGGCATGAAAAACCCAAGTCAACTCCACAGGCTCCTTTCACAAAGGTGCTTTTGCTACTAGACAAAACCTATTACGCACACGTGATCAGTAAATAAACACAATTATCAGTGAGAAAACCAGCACTTGTTCCGTTGTTATTCTTTAATTGGGAACATTAAGAAAACGGAATTATCATGGGCAACATGGTGACATACCTCAAATCTACAGAAAGAACCCACCATACAAAGAGGAAACTCAAGTGCAAACCAAAGAAACTATACCGGCTATCATAGTAGGTACATGTTCCCACTCTAGGATTTGACCATTTGAACCATCAACATTTGTTAAACATCATACTTTACGGTATGAGACTAACCTTCATGCCGAAAGGACTGACAGGATAGTAACAGCAATCTTCGACAGGTCGTCGATGCCCCCTGCAGAGGCGGAGGTGGAGGTAGAGGCGGAGGCGTCGGCGTCTGAGGCGGAGTCGGAGTCGGGGGCGACGGAGGCAACCGGCTTCAGGGGCGTGGGAGTCGAGGGTGACGGAGGCAAACGGCGGAGGGGCGTCAGCGTCAGAGTCGGGTTCAAGGGCGAAGGCGGAGGCTGCGTCGGCATCGGAGTCGGAGTCGGGGCCGACGGAGGCAACCGGCGGAGGGGAGTCGGGTTCAGGGGCGTTGGGGGAGGCTGCGTCGGCGTCGGCGTTGGCGTCGGCGTCGGAGTCAGGGGCGACGGAGGCAACCGGCGGAGGGCTGTCGATGTCGCGGTTCACTGGAAAGGGCGTCGGCGTCGGTAGAGGTGGAAAGGGCGTCGGCGTCGCGGGCAACCAGCGGAGGAGAGAGAGCAGAGCGTTAGCGGAGGGGGAAAGGGCATCGGCGTCGCGGGCAACCAGTGAAGGAGAGAGAGCAGAGGGGTCGGCCTCGGCGTCGTGGGCAACCAGCAGAGGAGAGAGAGCAGAGGCGTCGGCAGAGGTGGAAAGGGCGTCGGCGTTGCAGGCAACCAGCGGAGGAGGCATCGCGGGCAACCAGCGGAGGAGAGACAGCAAAGAAGGGGAAGAGCATTCGAAAAGAAGCACCTGCGACTTTTGTTCTCCGGCAAAACGAAACGGAGAACGGGGAGAACGGGGAAGAGAGAGAGAGAGAGAGAGAGAGAGAGAGAGAGAGAGAGGAGAGAGGACGAGTGGACAGATCGCAGAGGAGAGCAGAGGAGAGAGAGCATCAAAGTGGTGGGCCCCAGGAGCAGCGCGTGCAAATTTTAAACCTCTGACGCCGTCGCTACGTGGAGCCACGTGTCGATCACTGAATGGTCTTACCCTAAGCCTACGTGGAGGGTAAGACCCACCCAATATTTGATCCCACGAGCCCAACCGCTGCCCCCCCTTCCGCCATTGCCACTAGCGGAGTTGGAGTTGCCAGCATTGTATCAAACCAATTTGGCCATCTCCTCCGCTTATGCCTCGGTTCCAAATCCGGCGAGATGACGGAGAGGGTGGACATGGAGGTTATCTCCAGATCTGGTTTGCTGCAAAGCTCCTTTGTACCTCCAGATCTGGTTTGCTACTCCAAATCTTGGCTCGTCCATGGCTGCCGGCGAAGAGCTCAACAACTTTGCCGCAGACCAAGAAGCTGTCCATGGCTGACCGCTCCTCTACATCTCCAAATCTGGTTTGCTACAATGGTCCTCTGCATCTCCAGATCCGGTTTGCTACTCAAAAGCTTCGAGCTCGAGTCTTGGCTTGTCCATGGCTGCTGGCAACGAGCTCAATAGCTTTGCCGCAGATCAAGAAGCCATCCATGGCTGACCGCTCCTCTGCATCTCTAGATATGGTTTGCTGCAACTCTCCTCTACATCTCCAAGTCTGGTTTGCTGCTCAACAGCTTTGAGCTTAAGTCTGGCTCGTCCATGGTGGCTGGCAACGAGCTCAAAAGCTTTGCCATAGACTGTGGCGACCCTGGTTGGGGCGGTAGCTTAGGGATGGCAGTGGCAGCGATGGCGATGGCGGCGGCTTGGGTGGTGGAGATTGTGGAGCCCAGGTGGAGCGGAGGTCGAAGATGGAGGGGAAAAAAGATAAAAAAAACTAATTTTTTAAATTTCCATATCGATATCCATGTGTCAAAATTTAATTGGGTATCAATAAATAAGCGCACATCACGTCAGCTATGCTGACGTGGCACTTGCAAACCACTAAATCAACCAAGCATTTCTACAAGCACATAGGGTGCATCGGTAGGGGGGTTAGAGATGAGGATAACGCGCTCGATATCAAGTTGTGATTCAAAGCTAACGGCACTTGAGACCTTGTGATTGCAATTGGCACCTAAATAAGGTTGGAGATTGACCTGACCGAAGGATGGTGGCTCAGCCGACGGGCCCACAACAAAGTACAAAACGAGGTACTATAGGTGTTCGGTTGAAGGAGCCCTACCCGACTCGATGGTGTCAGACAATGAACGAGCTCGATAGATTAGGCTACATCTGCTCACCTCGCTTGTCTTCGAGTCAAGTCCCTTGAGAAACCGACCCTAAACCCATAAAAAAGACAAACCCAAACAGAACCTGCTGCGGCTTTGATGCAAACAAAGCATGACGACAGCCAGCGACTCTCCCCTTTATTCCACCTTTACTTGCGACTCTTAGCTCACCCTCACGGTCTCTCAAGTATTTCTCAGCCTTTCTACCTCTCCTCAGATCTGGCCTCTCTCTCTCTCTCTCTCTTGCTTACTCTCGAGCCTTCCTGAATGTCTCTCAAGGAAAGTTCTTTGAGCTTGTTGCCTCCCTCAACTGAGCTCACAACCTGCCTATTTATAGGCAAGGAAGGTCCGATCGACGGAGGAGCTTTGGCCACCGGTCCTTAGCTCACCGACTGGACTCTCTCTTTGCCAAATTGGTGTCCCATCCCTTCTTTTTTGCGAAGGCTTGCTTGGCATTAAAGGCGGGCATTGATGGTGCTTGCGAGACATCCCCTTCGTCGCCTGTCTATCCTCCTCTCACTACTGTACATAGCCTGCGCCTATCTCCTTTGCTATGCACGTTGTGTCTAGAGTGCAGAGGGAAGGAGGAGGAAGAGGAGAGGATCGAGTCGCGAAGTTAGCAAGGTGGGGACGAGATGGGCCCTACGCTCATGGGAAAAGAGAAAAGGGGTTGGGATTAAGCCTGGCCCCAAAAGCCAATGTTTATTTTTTAATATAATTATTCGAAAATAGGATAAAATAAGGGAAACTAAAAATATAAATAAAATTTAGTAAATGCATAATAACTAAGACTCAGGTGATGCGAAAATCATTTTTGTTAGGGCCAAATTGGTCCCTAATTTTCTATCTAATTTTTATCATAAATACTTAGCCAAAATTTAGGTGTCGACAATATGGGGATTGGATTTCGGTAGATTAATCTAACATCTTGTTAGTGCCTTTTTCTCTTTATTTTGAATTTTTTTTTTTTTGCATGTAGTCTCTGTCTGTTTCATCCTATGCCACTAACAGGTGAATGTGATCTGCGGGTGGAAAGACCTTAAAGCAACATTCAATAATTAAAGAGGAAAACAAATTACGGAAAATTTGAAGAACCTGGATGCATGAGCAAGCACAACCAAAACCGCATTTGTCCATTGAAACGGGTTTATGCAAACTATAACTCGAGACAAATAGGCAGTGATATGCAAAGACACATGAAATTCATATTGCATGATGCATGTTTATGTCTAAATCAACAACTATATCAAAGCTAATTAGTATAAACCTATGCTAATCTTTTTCTTTTTTTCTTTTTGTATTTCTCATTAGTTTAACATAATAAATATGCAAATGAGCCCTAGATCACTACATGATCGAAACCTACACGCATGCATAAATTAAAATACTACAATGACATGCATGAATTAAACTACTAGATGACATGCACAAGTATTATTAATCTATATGCAATGTGTTTAAATATGGCTTAACTTTAAATACAATCTATATGAAATGTCAATCAAAATTTATTCCTTATGACAGGCAATTCACTATGGAACATGCAATATGCAATGTGAGCATTATAGAATTAAACATGGAATAATTCTATTATTAAATGCAATCTACACGAGATATTAATGAAGTATTTATGAAATTTTCTTTATGAATTAGAGATAGGAAATTATGTTAACACTAAATGATGACCTAAATTAACTAGGAAATAGCGTATATTAAACCTTTGTCATGAACGAACTAAAATTCATGATTTCAAAAATTACTACGTGATTTCTAATGCATCAAATATATGAAATCCCAAATTAGGAAACTTACATAATTGAATATAACCTAAAACATGCAAAATGTATGAATATCTGATAAAAGCACGCAAAAAATAAAAAATAAAATGATGAAAGCACAAACTATATGATGAAAGCACAGTATCAGCAAGTAATTTCAAGAATTATTAATATGCATCAATGCTCATGAAAATCATGCAACATCATCCAACATGCAATCATTATTAAATTTTGACATTGTGGTGTAGAGATAATATTCTTGATTAATCCTAAATGCAAATTACTGTATGTAATGCATGAAAAAAAAATTGATGTTGGACCTTAAGGCTCAAAGGTCTTATGCCCCAATACGCCTTCTTAATGCAAGGAATAATGCAAAAGGAATTAAAATATCCTAAGGTTCACATGACATCTTGGATTATTACGTTAACTTTGGAGTTCTGGAGCAAAGCATTGGCATTATATCTAGAGGAGCCTTTGTGAGTTAATTCAAGTTTTCACATATATATATCTAAGAATTGCTCTCCCCTTATTCAATGCGTAATTTGGTTCATTTCTACCCCATTCACCATTCTCAAAGCCTAATAGGAGTAACTCCTTATCCATGCCCTCTGGCCTCGGCGACCACTCCTCGCGCTAGTCGGATTGGGTCGTTATAGGCCCACTAGCTTCCCCGTGGTTCGTTCTAAATCACCCACTTGCTAGAGAGGGTCCCACTTTGATACAATGTTGTGACATTCTCGATTAACTCACTTGATATTTTGTCCACTTCAGCCCATCCTATACCAAACCTCACGGTTTTGTCCTTTTGCGTACAAATGGGTAATTTCCTAGAAAGTCACTCATCCCGGTAGTGTTCCCACCCAAGCACACTTAATTTTGGAGTTTCAACGCAAAACTTTACCATTCTGTTAAATCAGCATTTCCATGATATAATTCCAGTTTTCACATATACATCTATAAATCGTTCTCTCCTTTTTCCGCCCGCGATTTGGTTTATTCTTGCCCCCTCACCATTTTAAAAGCTTGCTAAGAGCCGCTCGTTATCGAGACCTTCTAGTCTCAATGACTCCTCCCCCTCTCGCTGAGCCAGGTTGTTATAGTTCAATAACTATAGGTTAGGCAATCAAATCATGGCCTAAAATCAAATATAACCTATTATTTATGCAATTACTAAACTAACCTTAATCAGGACTAACCTAGGGAACCAAGGGAATTATGGCACAACACAAGATGCAAAGGAAAGAGCTGCCAGTGGGAATTTTAAAGACTAGCAATGGACAACGATCTGTGGTGCCTGGGCAGTGATGTGAGGAGCTGTTGGACGTCTCCAAGAGGGTATCAGACATGGTGGAGGGCCGTTAGAGGATGCCGAACCCACTGGAGTTCGCTGAGAACCTGCCAGTGACGATTTAGACGCCAAAGGTTCCAACGGTGCTTGGGCTAATGCGGCCAGCAGGCAAAGCTCTAGAGGGATCCAAAAGATGCCTAGGTGCTGCTAGAGGGGTATCATCGGAATGCCAAGAGGAGGAGCACCGGTGTCATAAAGAATTTTCAGTGGAATTTTCTTTCTTGCCTTTATTTCTTTTAATCATTTAGTTTCAGACTCTTAGGCAAATTTTAAATAAATAAATAAATAAAAAGAACATAAAGTGTCATAAAGATGACTCGAAATTTCACTATGCAAATTTTTGATTAATAATATGGCTTCCTGAAACTTTTGACTCCAATACTCTTCAAAGAAGTGTGCAAACCGCCCTATTTAGATATCCATGTCCATCATAAAAAGCTAAAGTGCCTCCTAACTTGCAGAAAAAATTTATAGAGTTATTACACACAAGAGCTATAAAAATACCACATGTCCTTATATATCAAGACCTTTCTTACACAACCACTCTTTAAAGACATGAGTTCATCGGTTTGAAATGAACCTAATGCTTTACTAATGAAGATGTAGTTTGAGCATTCTATATCACAGATTTCTTCTACATCATCTAATAAGTTGATAGAGTTGCTAGTTTCCTTGGCATCCAGTTATGGTCGAGAGCTAACTAGAACATGAGCTTTTCAATTGGTAACTTACGGTATGTTTATATTGATTTACTATTTAAAAAAGAAAAAAAAATCAATACTATGTCTTGATTATGTGTGAATATGTTCTTTTACAGTAACTCTTCTTAGTAGGCCATAGGATGAGTTACGTGGTACTATAGTTAGAATCACCTTTTTCACCCTTGACCTATGAAGTTCCAATCTTAATTGTAGAATTTCTTATAGGTGACTTTTGTTTTTCCCTAAGGGGTCTCTATGTTCATCACATAAAATTAGACATAAATGAGGAGGCATTGTGGTCCAAGAACAATAATGCCATTTCCACCTCTGCAAGCCACAAAGGTAGTCAGAACTACTTCTCTCTACCCCAATTTCCACTAAGGCTGATCTTTCCATAATAGGTAGGTTTCACATTTGGAACCTACCTATTAAGTCTGATTTTTAGTTTTGGAATTTGGGACCTACCTTGTAGACTATGAAAACTACCATGTCAGTCAGGTCTAATTCTAGCATCTTTTGGGAAATTGGCCAAGTACCTTTTTTTCCCTTTAATTTTTATCATAAACTATTTAAAAATATTTATGCTCCAATTTTACTTCATACTTAAAAAAAAAAAAAAGTTGTGTTATATTCTCTATTCAAGAGAGAGGGAGAATGAGAAGGGAGGTTGTAATATGAGAAATAAGAAAGTAGTAAGGTTTGAGTTTCTCTATTCTAAGCTACCAGTTGTAGAGTAAGTGAATGGAACCTACTTGCACAATACCAATTCCAAATTTTTGGAATCAATGGAACTAGACTAGAATTGGCTAGCTCAGGCCGGTTCAATCTAATTCTTCGATAGACTTGGAACTAATATTTATCCCTAATTGCCACACATGGATGGATTGTCAAAGGTTACCATCAATTTGTAGTTGTGCATGCTTATCGTGGACTGCGACGTGGCACGTGCAACTATAACACGAAGTCACAAGAAGTCTACAAAGTGCCACTAGTTAAGTAGTATGTACCAACTCATGTAACAAGGCCCTATCTTAGACTGTCGAATGGCATTGGAAGGCCAGGAAGACTCTTCGCAACTGGCTGCCCTTTGTAACAAGTCGGGCAGCCTTTGTACCGAGCAAGAAATTGAAGTCTGGGATGATGATCCCCCACCTAAAAAATTGGAAGAATGTCGATTAATACTAGTAGGGAAAATCCTTTCGAACCCATCAATAAACTTCCAAGCTTTCCAAAGTACCTTGAAGCGGGCTTGGCGGACTAAACAAGTTGAAATCTCCCAAAGAGAGGCGGGCCTATACGTTGCAAAATTCCAATCAAATGCAGAAAAACAGCGAATCCTAGAAGGGGGACCTTGGGTTTTCTCAAGCCATCTAGTCATCTTTAAGCCATGGATTCCCAATACCCCATTATACTGTTATCACTTCTCTAGTTGCGCTTTCTGGGTATAGGTCTTTGGACTGCCTTTGGAATGGTGTATAAACAAAATGATTAGCAAGGCAGTGCAACATATCAGTTGAGTTTTAGAAGTGAAAGTCGACACAAAAGAGGGGGCAACCTTACAAGTTGGTCGAGTGAGGGTAGAAATAAACTTGCAGGAGCCTTTAAAGATAGGGAAATTGATTCAAATTGATTGAAACGCATTATGGCTAGACTTTCGCTATGAACAGCTATCACATTTCTATTACTCTTGTGGCAAGCTGAGACATTATGCAATGTATTGCAAGGACTTCCCCTTTGATGAGGCAAAATTAGAAGGTAGAGACAAGATGACCTATGGGCAATGGCTTCACGCTGAGGTAAGAGAATACAGCCTTTATTGGCAAACTTTCTACAAACCGCAGGACAAACCAAAGCAGTAAGAAGAAACAGTATCTGAAACCCCTCCCTCGCTAATTCGGAATGTCCCTTTACTGCCCCCACTAGCTATTACTGAAGCAATGCACTTGTCCAAAGCAGTAACTCCGACTAGTCCACAAGAAGTAGTCCATAATCAGTAGCACCATTAGGATGAAATTATGCAAGGGACTTCTCTCCACACAGCGCCGATACCTGCAATAGCCAAAATGAAAGGGATTCAGACCCAACCTATGGAATAAAAATAAGAAAAGAAGCTGAAAAGTACAAGATTGACACCAAAAGTGGGAATTACCAAAAAATTGAAACGATACAATCCTTATAAGACAAGGGTTTTGATACAAGAGAACCTGGATGACACCAACCTCATGGAAACACCTATCTATGCAGCAGTGGAAGCTAGACCTTAGGCTATGATGGTTGGCCCTCAATAGTCACCCACCCATAAATGAAGATGATATACTGGAATTGTCAGGGTTTGGGCAATCCCCTGATAGTTCAAGCTCTCAAGGCCATGACAGCCAAGGACAAGCCCGACATTGTATTCTTAATGGAAACAAAGAACAATGAAGTAAAGCTTCAATGTATTCAGTGCCGATTACACTTCAACAACTCTCATATCATCAACCCAGTTGGTCTGGCTAGAGGATTGGCAATTTTCTGGAATAATCAAGTATCCTTAAGTGTGGTTTGCTCAATGCAAGAACTTTTTGATATGGTATGTAGGGATGTGTAGGAAGATAGAACTATTCGCATCACATGTATTCATGCTCATTTTGTCTATCAAAATCGACAAATTCTATAAGATGAGCTTAAGGAGATAAGATATGCTAACACTTTACCTTGGGTCTGTGCCGGCAACTTTAATGAAATAATCTATCCATGGGAAAAGGTAGGAAAGCGGCTTGCAGATCCTTATCGACTACTTTCATTTTGAGCTGTCCTAAATGATTATGCCCTCATGGAAATAGAAAGTAAAGGCTGTAAGTTTAATTGGATGAACAATGAACAATCGCGAAGGGGATGAGCTGGTGAAAGAATGATTGGATCGGGTGATGTGCACAATGGATTGGCATTTATTGTATCCTGAAGCTGAAATCTTGGCACTACTTGTTGTGGGATTCGACCACAGTCCATTACTTCTTAATAGTTTGCCAACTTATAGAAAACGAATGAAACCTTTTATTTTTTAAGCTTATTGGAATGAAGATGAAGAATGTCGAGAGATTATTTCCACAACATGGAATTCAGTGTAGGTTCAGGATTCTGGTCTGCTACCAAAATTAAAAACTGTTTCAGACGCTTTGACTAAGTGGAGCCGATCAAAATTTTCAAAGGGACCTCTCAAGGTGAACGCCTTACAACAACAACTACAGAATCTTATAAACCAGCAACATTACAACTTTAATAGAGTGGAAGCATCTAAGCTGTGAGAGGAAATCAGATGGACTTCGCAACAAGAAGAAGAATATTGGGCTATGCGCTCTAGGATTGACTGGTTGAGATGGGGAGATAAGAATACAAGATTTTTCCATGCAACTACACTTCAAAGGAGGCAAAGAAATAGAATTAGCATGTTCCAACACGACCACCGACACTGGGTTCGTGACTCTCAAACTCTACAAGATATGACGTCAAACTTCATTTTAAGCTTATATACAATAGTGGGATATTGTGACTACGGACCCATACTTGATCAATGCCCACATGTTGTTACCACAAAAATGAATGACCAGTTAATAGCTTTGGTCACGATTGAGGAGGTTCGCAAGGCAACCTTTTAGATGAGAACTACAAAAGCTCTAGGCCTTGATGGATTAAATGGCTTGTTTTTATCAAACTCATTGGGAGGTCATTAAAGATGATCTTCTTCTCTTAGTGCAAAACTTCTTTAGGTCAGGGGTGATGCCTACTACTCTAAATCGAGCCATTATTGCTTTGATTCTCAAGACACCTCACCCAAAGAGACTAGATCAATACCGCCCAATCAGCCTCTGTAACTTTGCATACAAAATTATCTCAAAGGTAATTGCTAACTACCTGAAACCTTGGTTACCTAATCTGATTTTTATGGAACAATCGGCTTTTGCTAGTGGATGACAGATTCAAGATAATATTTTAATCGTTCAAAAAGTTCTTCATCAATTTAAGACCCGGAAGTTGACATGAAAATTCAATGCAATCCTAAAAACAGACATGCAAAAGGCGTACGACAGAGTAGAATGGAATTTCCTTGATGACTATTTACTCAAACTAGGATTCCATCCAAGATGGTTCAGTGGGTAATGCAATGCATCACAACATCTTTTAGTGGAAGATTTAATGGAGAGCAACTAGCTTATTTCCACCCGGCTCGGGGTCTCCAACAGGGTGATCCTCTCTCTCCATATATATTTATTCTACTAGCAAATGTTTTATGAAGTCTTATTAATCAAGCTGTCAACATGGGACACATCAATGGTATTAAGTTAAATAGGTGGTGTCCTACCCTGTCCCATCTATTTTTCGCTGATGATGCAATCTTCTTCCTAGATGGTAACATTTAGGAATGCCAGAACCTTGCTAACATTTTAAATCAATATTGTGTGGCCACGGGACAGGTCATGAACCACAACGAATCTGGAATGCTTTTTAGCAAACATTGCCCTTTCAGACTGTAGGAAAATATGTCGCGGGAGTTTAGAACACCTGTGCTGTAAAGGTATGGAAAATATTTGGGAATACCATCTGACTGGGGTCACTTAAAGAGGGAGATGTTTTCTTGGATTTTAGGGAGAGTAAATGCAAAATTGGAGGGATGGAAAGAAAAATTAATCTCAAAAGGTGGTAAGGAAATTCTTATCAAATCTGTTGTATGGGCACTCCCACATTACACCATGTCGATCTTTAAGCTTTCTATGTCTCTTTGCAAATCTATTGAAAAGAGTATTGCTAGATTTTGGTGGAGGAATGATTAGAACAAAGCAGGAATTCATTGGCAGAAATGGGAAGCTCTTAAAAGCAGCAAGGACAACGGAGGCCTAGGATTCTCTAATCTCATAGAATTTAACATGGCTATGCTTAGAAAGCAAGCTTGGCAATTACTACAACAGCCTCAATCTTTATGGAGTCAAATTTTTGACGGTCCGTACTATCACTCAAAAGACTTCCAATCAGTGAATAGAGGAATTCGGCTATCTTGGGGTTGGCAGAGCATTCTAATGGGCAGAGATGCTATTCTACCACATATAAGATGGTCAGTTGGTAATGGGAATACGATCAGAATCTGTGAAGATCGGTGGTTACCAATAGGGATTCTCAGTGGACCCGTGACAAGAGAAGAACCAGTGATGGTTGCTAATCTTATCGATCCAATCCACCACACTTAGAACACATCTCTGCTTCACAGGTTTTTAGATGATCAGGTCATAGCAGAAATTCTTACCATCCTAGTAAGACCTTTCTATGCCGAAAATCAATTAATTTGGATAGCCACAAAGGATGGCCGATATACTGTGAAAAGCAACTACCATGCTCTAATCAAGACTACAAGCAACCACAGTAATAACAGAGCATCAACTTCTTACCAGAAACCCAGGATTTTATGGAGAACAATCTGGGCAATGAGAACAGCACCAAAAATTTGAACATTCCTATGGTCGGTTTGTCAAAACGCACTAGCATCCAAAGCAAATTTATTCCAAAGACACATTATGACAGATCCCTTATACAAACTTTGTCAACAAAACACTCTAGAAACCCTATAGCATCTATTCCTCTCCTGTTCATGGACTAGGGCTATCTAGGCTCACCCACAAATCAACATACAGCCATTGCCTCATACGGTTCAACGATTAGATGCATGGCTAATATCAAGAGTAACCATGCCTAAAAACTTACTTGGATTGGAAACCATAGCCAATGTCTTTTGGCAGATTTGGAGAAGGCATAATAGCTTCATCTTCCGCAATCAACAATTGGATCCAACCCTTAAAGTGGAGGCTGCTATTCCACATACTCGAATATATTAGATCTCTGCTCCCACCCATTCGAGAACAGAGCATGCTAATCTAAATCCTACACAGCTTTGGAGACCACTAGATCCGGGAACCCTGAAATGCAATATAGACGGTGCCTATCAGCTTGGAAGTACAGAAGGTTCAATGGCTTGTGTTTGTAGAGATCATCATAGTCGACTTACAATATATTTTCTAAAAGATTCCCAGCTGCTTCGGCTCTAGAGGCGGAGATCTAGGTGCTCACCTTCACACTTCAATATCTACTGCAGCAAGGCTTCAACTGTGAACAACTCTTGATCAAATCGAACTACATCACCCTCGTCGATGCCGTGAGAGATGGGAGATCACCGCCGTGGGAAGTTTGTGCTCTGCTCTGCTCACGGAGGTCGTCGCTTTGCTTTCTTTTTTCCCTAATCTAAGTGTGCAACACTGTAAGCATGAGGCGAACATGGTTGCTGACTGGGCTTCAAAGGCCTAACGCTGTGATACCTTGGCCCACAACTAGACCATATTCCCACCTTTTCTTCTGCTTGAACTTGTTTATGCAGACGCTTTTGCTTTAGGTTGTAAGTTTCCTTTAATATGAATACAATCACCACTTTCAACCAAAAAAAAAAAAAAAAACAAAAACAAAAGTATGTAACAACCCAATGTTTATTCCCCCGGTTATAACTCAATATAGGTTGTCTTTACAATTTCTTTTTCTTTGTTGGTGCAAGTTGAAGGTCACCACCGTCCTAATTGATATCGGCAATGACGTCAAATTAGAAATTAATTTAGTCGATCAGAATGCCACATATACTCAAATCAAGTTCTTTAAACTTAGAGTCTCGAAAAAATCAATGATTGCACTTTATTTATTTCTCACCCCCAGGCGGGGTTCTTTTTTAATCCAGTGCGCTGATGTTGGAAATGAAGAAATGGGTCTTGCCAACTTCGAAATAGAAAAACCTATGATTGTTCGTTTATAATATTGGCTGTGCAACGTGCGTAGGTGTTTTAGGATTCTCTTGTGTCATGTGATGTGTTTACTGATAACAAGGGAACATTAGTTATATAATATGATATTCACCATCACGTTTTCAAACCGGCTACTGAATCCTAGTGAAGAACTTTTATTGCATAAATATCACGTTGATGTGACATTGATAAAAATTTCACTTTCATACCAGCTATATTTGTTGGGAGTCGTGCATTACATGCATTGACGTGAAGTCATGATTTTTCTCAAATCCATAGCGATTGGAAAAATAATTTACATGGACACTTTTGAATAGGCATGATATACGACAATTTCACACACACAAAAATTGGTAAGTGTAAGCATAAAGCGACGCTCTTCATGAAAATTTGTCCACTCAAAGATGGATTCGCACGTTGCAAAATTGGAATAGACATTCGATTAGAGAGTAATATGGCAAGTGGGGCCCAGTACAGCACCTCACTTTCCTTTTCAATGTGCCGTCTCATATACCCTGTCCGATTTATTCAATCTCAGTGGTCGGAAAGCACGAGTGGGGCCCTATCAAAATCTTGCTCAATTTAAGAAATTTACCGAAAGAAAAATCCAAAGATCCAGTGACGTGCTGGCTGACGACGACAATAGTCCCGAAATCACTATAAATTGAGACGCTCGCTTCACTCCAGTCCCACACCATCGGCTCTCTCTCACACATCCTCTTCTCTGAAACTGGTGACACAATGTCTTCCAGGTACTTGCTAGTTTTGCTCCTGGGAGCGGTGCTTTTCGCCGCTGCCGTCCTCTCCGACGGCCACCACCCTTTCAAAAAAGAGCATAAACCACACCACAAACAATATAACGACATAGTAATATTATAATTAAACGAAATGCATACCAAAACTGATAGATGATTCTTTTCACTCTTACTTATGTTTAGATTATTTTTTAATAATATTTTCCTAAAGCAAAAAAAAAGAAAAAAAGAGAAATATCAACTCATTGACACAATAATTTGTTAGCTATCTACCAAATAATTTTTTTTTTTGGAAAATAAGAACACCAATTTATTCCAAATAGATAAAGAAAAGGAAAAAAATAAAAATAAATAAAAAGAAAAGAAAGCAATAAATAATCTTAAATTAAGATTGGGCCCCATATCTAATCTTAGCAAATATCGTTTGAGAGGAGTATGGGTAGTTTCATTTCTAGTAAAATCGAAAGCGGAGAAAAAAAGGGAAGGACTAGTCTTAATTTAAGATTGTGACCTATAAGAGGTAATATAATCAAATCAATATGATAGGGAGTGTCAGGAGCTAAAGTGGGGTGAAAATTACTTGAGCCTTAAAATATAGTATTGTTTATGATCATAACTCAAATTTCTTTTCAATGTATACTTAAAAAAAAAAAAAAAAAGATAAAAAGAGATTGTGGTAAGCACCATAAACCTCCTCCATCCATGATTTGAGGAAACTTCCTCCAATTATGCCTTTAATTAGTGACTTACCAATTATGGACATTGTCCCCTTGCAATCTTAAGTAAAAATAAATATGGGGTTTACCCATAATTTTAAATCAGAAAATTGGTTGACCAAAGCTTCTTCTAATCAAAGTTGGAGGAAGACATGGCCCTTCTTTGTAGGTTTTTAATATTATCCAGTTATTCTAATGCCTATTAATTACAACTTTCCACACCATCCAACGTATTAATTTTGTAGATTACCCTTGATATATCTCACATTATTGGCCCAAATACTAGTATGATGACACAATGGTGGAGGCATTTATTGAGATGATTTACACACATAGGTTGAATCGTAATGATTTTCACCCCCCTCGAAAACTCAAATCATAGATTGAAAGAGTGATGCATGGAACTATTGAAGTTTGCCCTAATGGCTACCCTTCCAACATGGAAGGGGGAGGTGGGGTGTTCAAATCCCCACCTTCTCAAGGGGTTGGGGTGGGGATGATTTATTTTCAGGTATAAGTTTCAACTCCCAAGCTCTGTAAGGAGACAGAGCAAAAGTCTTAGAGTGAGAGTTAGTAGGAATAGAGTAGGATCGACAAAAAAAAAAGAGTGATGCATGGAAGCATGCATGCATTTATTGATTTTGCATATTGCTATATGAACTTGTTCTCCCTCTCTTTGCACTTCACCACCTAATTATTTTCTTGATCCTTCACAGGGAATTTACAAGGGCAAAATTACCAAACAACTCCAAAACCTATTGTGCTTGTATAAATTCATTCCTAAATATTTTAATCATGTCAATTTATTCCTAAATATTTTCACGATTTGCCAATTTCTTCATAAACTCTTTGTCAATTTAGTCATTTTAGCCAATTTTGGCCCGAAAAACACCGATGCGGGTCTAGTCGGATCGACCATTCTATTACTACTACTATTACTACTACTACTACTACTACTACTACTACTACTATTGGCTTGTTTTTGTGGCCCTTGCCTATGGCCAATAATGGTTGGCTAGTGACCTCCATGCCTTGCTAGCTAAGAGTTGGAAAAAAAGGTAAAGAAAAAAGAATACAAAATTCAGAAAAAATTATCCACAACAGCTTTTTTTCGGCAACAATTAGTTGAAATGACTAAATTGACAATTCGTCCAAAGGTTTAAGACTAAATTAATATAATTAAAATGTTTAGGCTGATTGGCAAATTGTCAAAAAAATTTATAACTAAATTGGCCAAGTTAAAAACTTAGGACCGAATTAGCACAAGTGCAATGGATTGAGATCTTTTTTTTTTTTTTTTGATATTTTCCAATTTACAAGTTAACATAGAACACTCTCATTTTATTGTGAACTTGTTTAATCCAATCGTGATATAGTTGAGGAACTTCATGAATAACAGATTTCTCACTATACTTAATTGTATAGGATACTAAAAAATAATCATGTTACAAAGTCCTGGACGTGTGGTTAGTATTGGATGTGGTGTCGGCGAATATATTATCTTCATAAAACTGATATGCCTAACCGCGTTTTAATAGACCTAAGTTTCATATATAGAAACAATGATTATATGTCAAGAAAGCGATGGTATGGGAGACTCCAGAAACACGATAAGAAGGTGCGTCCAAATCATGCCAAACATGATTACTAGAATGATGAAGCCCATCACATGCTCCAGTTTCACTGTTCAAATTGTTGCACGATGTAGGGAACAGCATGTGAGCATTTGAGATCCTGATCAGTTGAGTCCCGGTAGAGAGAGGGATTTTGCGGCGACTTTTCTTGGTTTCCCGGTAGAGAGAGGGACCCTTTGATTTAATACGTTTAACTTAAACGTGGAGGCACTAGAGACGATGAAAAAAGGGCCCTCCGCTCATTATTATCTTGTCTATTATTTTCCTTATATTTTGCACATTTTTCCTTATCTCCGCAAGCAACATTTTGCACGAAAACTAGGGGGGGGGGGGGGGGTGAACATTGAAACATTATTAGGTGAGCTCATGATATGGGATGGATAGGTGGATTTTTATTAGGTGCATTGGATGCTCGAGCCCTTCGGTTTATGTAATCTCCATTCATGCATGGTGGGTTTTTTCATCCACCTAAATCGTTATGCGTGAGCATGGCTCCTGAGTCATTATATATGTGTTTGGAGGCACTATAAAATTTTTGTCAACCATCACCTAAGTTTTTTCTAATCAAAATCACATAAGTTTAAGTTGTTAAATGAATGTGCAATCTATTAAATAAATACTGTTATGCTCCCTCTTGCGCATAAGCTAGACTTTGATATAAGATTTAGGAAGTGAGCACCATTTTCATATAAAAATACTTTAAATCTCCATCTCATGCATAAACAACCCGTTTTTGATTTATGGATTAGTTATTAGTTACAAAACCATCATGTTCTTGATTCCAATCTTCTGTAACCAATGTTCATGGGTTGGTTTTTGATGTATGAAACCAATCACTCACACTAACATTAAAGCTCGTGATCAAGAACTGAGTCAACTTGGTTTCGATTGCCCAGGCTAAAACCTAAGCACATAAGTTGAAAATATTTATATTAAGCAAATTTTTCGTGGGACCACTAATAAGTATTTAAAAAGCTTAAATCTGTTATTTAATATCTCAAGCATGGTATTCACACTAAATCTCACTAAACAACCTTGTAAGTCTCCGACACCCTTTTGTTGTGTGTGCGCACGGCATCTTCCTTTCCCTTCTCCCAAGGACAACCTGCAATTACTTAAATTCAAATGTGATGTCACCGCGCATGTCAGCCACGACAGCGACTTCACCGGATCGTGCGCCGGAATGAATAAAGACCCGACAGAGAGACAGAGAGAGAAACGGGGTGGATCCGATCGGAAGGCTACAGGGTTTACGATCGTTGATTGCGATTTTGGTGGCAAAAGCCTCTGTGAAAGGTCGAAAAGGTGGACATCTCGCCCCGTTGGGATTAGTTACAACAAAATCTTCTTTTAACTCGAACAGCGCCAACATCGGTGCTGCGTATTTTACCTGGATTTCAGTCTCGATTCTGCTGAGAAAGACGTAGACTAGATCCAGGCTCTTGACATTTCATCCCCCTCGTCCTTCCGTTTTTCTGTGGTTTCTGATCATGTCAAACTTCTTCATCCTTGCCCTACGAGTCTACGACTGGCCTAAGCAAATTTCTGTTTATTCTCGTTATCGGTCTTTTCGTGTTTCTTGACTTCAATATATTAAAAATTAAGCCGCGGTATCTCTAGCGTGTTCGGAAAGTAACTTTGAATTTCTCATACAAAATCAACATGTGAAGCGATAGTTTTAGTTGAGCCATGGTATCAGTGAGAGTGGATTGGTTGACTAAATTGGATGAAAACATCAAGGTTTCGCTCTTTAATAGAGTGCCCATTGAGTTGCTTGGAGTGACCATTGAGTTGCTTAGTATATTCTTTTTTATCTTTATTTTTTGTCATTTAGTTTATGAGTCCTACCCAACTTAAAAAAAAAAAAAAAAACAACAAAGCATAAGAAAGAGGACTCAAAGTTTAGCAATGTACATCATTTTTAACAATTATACAGTTCATTGAAACTTTTGTACCTCAATACTTTGCACGGATATGTGCAGATTGCCCTATTTAGACATTTACATCTATCAGAAAAAGCTTACATGCCGTCTAATTTACTGTAGAGGATAATTCATATAATTATACCACGGCATACATGAAAATAATACATATCTTACTTGATAGCTCTTAGAAAAACATAAATGAATAAGTTTGAAACGAATCTAATGCTTCATTGAATAACTGTACAAAAGTATTTCGAGCATGGTATGCCGGTTATATCCTCTAAATCATCTGACACGTCGCTAGTTTTCTCGTCATCTAGAATAGGGTCAAGAAGTATCGAGTCATCTCACATTAGGAACTCATATCACAATGATAACTAAAACATGAGCTTTTCCATCAGCAATTTATGTCATGCTTATATAGCGTTGGTTTACTATAAGAAATCAATAGCACGTCGTTTGTCTTTAATTACGTATCAAATTATCCTCTTACGAACCCTTTTTCTTGCTGGGTTTTCTGCTACTATAGCTAGAATCACTCCTTTCACCACATAAGATACAGAGACGATCTTGCGGGCCGACGTGGTCCTGCAACGATAATGCCATCGCAACCTATGGGAGCCACACAAAAGGTGGTCGGCACTGTTTCTCTCTGCCCCACTCGCCACACGTGCGTGAAACTGCACCCGATTGTTACTCGCCCGGTTATGGCACAATCTAGCTTGTCTCTGCCAATCGAAGGGCACCGTCCTAACTGACGTCGGCAGTGACGTCAAAATTAGAAAATAATTAGTAATACCACAATAATATATTCATTTAATATATGTTTTTGAATATAAAGCCTCGATGCAATTAATGGTTGCACTCGTTTGTTTCTCGACCCCATGTGAGTCTCGTCAGCTTAGAAATAGAAAACCTAGAAATTGTTCATTTTATAATATTGGGGGTGCAACCTGTGTGTAGGTGTTGTAGGGTTCTGTCGTGCCTTGTGGTGCACTTACTCGTAAAATGAGAACATTAATCATATAATAATCTTGTGTTCACAAGCACGTTTGACAATTCCCTATTCATAGGTATGCAAAGTGTTGGATGATTTTGTTATTTTCTCATCTCAAAAGTTAGCTTAAAGAATAAGACTTTTCCTTATATTTATAAATTGACTTCCAACTTCTAAAATCGAAATTCAAATAATCTCCTTCTCACATATCAGGCCTTGACTAGAAGCCGCAATAATCCATAACTCAACCTGGGCTCTACTAATGATATCAGGTGATTTCGAGCCTTACTCATCCCAAAAGTTAACTTAAGGAGTGGAGTTTTTTTCTCACATTTATAAACCAATTACTAGCTTTTTGCACAATCAATGTGGAAGAACCCCAATTTTTTTTTTTGAACGGAAGAACCCCAATTAAAGGGTGTAAAAATTAGATTTCTACAAGTTCAATTACTAGTGAAGAAATTTCATTGCCCAAGTACCATAAAAACTAAGCGAAGAGTTAGCGATGTGTATGGGACTTGCCCATTTTATGCATTGACATGAATTTGATTTAAACCCTTAATATGATGCATGGATCTGTCTTATGGTGAATAATCAGCATTGGTTCGCTATTGATTGAAGCTACTGAACTTTCGACTTGAACTGGAATAATAAGGAATTTTTTTCAAATCCACAATTATTGGAAAATGAACCTACGTGAACAATTTTTGGATTGGCATAATATGTGACATTTTCACGCATAAAAAATTGGTTGAGTTCAAGCATAAAGCGAAGTTAACATTTATCTAAAAGAAGGATTCGCACAATGCAAAATTGGACTAAACGTTGGATTAAAGAGTGATATGGCTAGTAGAAAGCGCAAGAGTCCAGAATAGCACCTCGCTTTCTTATTCAATGTGCTGTCTCATATGCCCCGTCCGACTAATTCAATCAGTAGTTGGAAAGCCCAAGTGGGGCCCTATCAAAATCACGGTCGACCTAAGAAATTTACTGAAAGAAAAATCCAAATACCGAGTGACGTGCTCGCTGACGACGACAATAATCTCAAAACCCCTATAAATTGAGACGCTCCCTTCACTCCATTCCCACACCATCGGCTCTCTCTCACACATACTCTTCTCCGAAACTGGTGACACAATGTCTTCCAGGTACTTGCTAGTTTTGCTCCTGGGAGCGGTGCTTTTCGCCGCTGCCGTCCTCTCCGACGGCCACCACCCTTTCAAAAAAGAGCATAAACCACACCACAAACACCACCACAAGCAACCGCCTGGTGGTCGCCGTCTCTTGGAGACCGTCGAAGCCGAGGACTCCCACAAGCCATTCCCTAAACACAAGCCCCCACACCACGGCCACCCTCACGAGCACATTCTTGTCGAGGAGGTTGAAAAGGAAGACTCCCACAAAAAGCCATTCCCCGGCAAAAAACCGCCCCACCACCCCGGCCACTTGCTTGCCGAGGATGTGGAAGCCGATGAAAAAAATAAGCCATTCCCTGAGCACAAACCCCCAAAGAAAGGTGACAAGCCACCACCGAAGCACAAGCCGCCCCACGAGGGACACATTCTCATAGAGGAGGTGGAAGAGGACTCGAAGAAGCCATTCCCTGAGCACAAGCCACCCAAGAAAGGTGAGGAGCCCAAGAAAGGAAAGGGAGAGAAGCCGCCACCAAAGCACAAGCCACCACACGAGGGACACATTCTCGTAGAGGAGGTCGAAGAGGACTTTAAGAAGCCATTCCCTGAGCACAAGCCGCCAAAGAAAGGCGAGGAGCCAAAGAAGGGAAAGGGAGAGAAGCCGCCCCCAAAGTACAAGCCACCCCACGAGGGACATATTCTCGTAGAGGAGGTGGAAGAGGACTCAAAGAAGCCGTTTCCTGAGCACAAGCCGCCCAAGAAAGGTGAGGAGCCCAAGAAGGGAAAGGGAGAGAAGCCGCCCCCAAAGCACAGGCCACCCCATGAGGGACACATTCTCGTAGAGGAGGTGGAAGAGGACTCAAAGAAACCGTTTCCTGAGCACAAGCCGCCCAGGAAAGGTGAGGAGCCGAAGAAGGGCAAGGGACAGAAGCCACCCCACCACAAGCCACCGCACAAGCCCCCCACCGAGAACTGAGCGTGCGTTCTTCAATGAAACATATATGTCGTGTGCTTATCACACGTTCAAATAAGAGCTGTTTCTTAGAGTATCTGGTTCTTCCTCGTTAGCTGGTTGGATCTTTGTGTTACATGTAATATAGGATGTTTGAACTTTGCTCGGGCATTTCCTTTGACTTTCTCTACGTTGATATATGCTGAGTACTTGCTAGCCGTGACTTTCTTTGTTAAACTCCTGTTAGTGTCCTCTTATGCAATCTAACCTTGCCATGCTTGGGCATACTCCTAAATCCACAGGCAACATAGATGCGGGACTGAAATATGATTAACAGTTAACGAAAGACGTAAATATTATATGCACCATACATTTGAGAAAGTCATTCGGCAAGTGTTTATCGAAATGCTTAGATAGGACTTGCTTATTTAGAAAAGACACGGCAGATCTTCATCTAAGAAGGTGTATGAATTACACTTCAATTCTAAAGCTTGGTTTGATTATCAAAGATCTAAAAATTCTGATCAACTGCTTTGGATTCACTTTTGTGAGTACCATAAAGAATGAATAAAATTTTCAACGTACTGATAGCGGCACATACATGAGATGATAACAATGGATGTATTAGAAACATTAATATTTTCTATTTGAATAACTTAACTACCTAAGACTATGTTAACAGAACCATATTATTCTAAATAGACAATTTCTACTTACCC
The DNA here is from genome assembly GCA_016097545.1 of Eucalyptus victrix. Lineage (NCBI taxonomy): Eukaryota > Viridiplantae > Streptophyta > Magnoliopsida > Myrtales > Myrtaceae > Eucalyptus > Eucalyptus victrix. The sequence continues at coordinate 39,064,881 of CM027842.1, forward strand.
ACGACTAAAAGCTACACTGCACATCCCAACAGATTGATCCGATTTTACTTTTCATAGATCTGCTTGAATTGACGTATGACAATTTGGCCGAAATGCTTTGGGAGAGATTTACCAAATGGCCCACCAATTCCTTCGTTTAGCATTAATCCTAGTCAAAATATGATTTTTCTGTGTACCTAGTTATGAAGTTAAAATGTGCCATAGTTTATTTTGAAAGTTCTAACAAAGGTGGTCTATCTTTTACATTTGGACTAGAATTAGTTTCGTTGCTTTTTTTTTTTTTTTTTTTTCATGACCTTTTGCATATCGTCACTTTTATTCATACCGATTTGCTACTTCCACACAAAGCTTCTAAGACCAAATTACCCTCCTTACAAATGCCCAAGCCCGCAAACTCTCTCACAAAGCCTATCCTCCATCACCAGCAAATCCTATCTCTCCTTCAGCGCGCATTACCATCCTTCGCCATTAACCCCCTACCCAACCTTTATAAATCTTCAAGCCCCAAAACTCTCCCATATATATAATGAAACGAGATCTACAAGTTTGTTTTTTCTTTTATGAATGATCATATTCGATCTATTGTATCGTTGCATAAAAGAAAGATAAATTTCACTTATTTCATGAAATGAGTAGGCTTACCATGTATATTAAAATTGACCATATGTTTGTAGGTGGTACGGTCCAACTTCCTATCCATACAAACACCTATGTGACTCCCCCAAGGTGGCCGGTACTCCCAATAACTCAATCTCCCCTCAATTGCCGCATGGATTTGTAGCTCAATCTTGCACGCTATTTTTTAATGCCTTCTTTGTCGGGTACCTTGTCTAATTTGAGGTCACTGTCCCAAATGACATGGGCAGTGACGTCGTATTTAAACAATTTACTAATTTATATATGCTTTGTATTCAAGACACAATCCCCAAAACTGTGGCCTGCGATGTTATAGTGAATAAACTCCTTCGGATCTCGCCCATGTGAGCATAATTTTTTCTATGGAATTCACCTCGTCAAGGGAAAATGAACAAAGTTGCCCCTTGCCAACTTCGGGAAAGACAAGCTAAAGCAGTTCATTATGCTCATAGGAGGTGCAACTTGTACGATGATTAAACAAAGTTGTTTACTCTCTATATGCCATGTGATTTTCACTCGTAACATCAGAACATTGATATCGATCAAGTGGGCAAGTCTTAGGAATTTCTGAGATTGAGGCATAAGAATTTTAGTAATTCTATGGTTAGTGAAGAATTTCCGTTACCCAAACACTATTGATCTCATGGCGTCGGTGAACTTGACACAAGCTCTTACTAGGTCTATCATTGAAGTGGCAAAACCTGTTGACACCACAATTTAGATTGAAGATACGTGAAAATTCATTCACATGAGTTAGTTCTCTTCAAGCATTCACATCATTCGTCCATACAATAATGCATTACAATAAAAAAAAAGTCATACATTTCATGCGTTGACATGAGCTTGATACAAACCCTTCATATGATGCATGGATCTGTCTTATAGTAAACAATTGGCATTGATCTATCATAAAAAACTCTTGCTCTCGCTATGTCAATGTACTTTGCACACAATTTTTTAATTAGGTCTATTATTTTAACGGGAAAATTTACCGAAACCACACTTTTGATTGATAATACGTAGAAACTCATTCGCATATATTAGTTATCTTCAAGCGTACACAACTTTCATCCATACCTACTACTCAAGGACATATTGCTAAAAATTCCAAGTAACTTTCCACGCGTGGAAAGAAAATCACGGCCTAAAGAGAAAAGCAAAAGGTGCAACGGCACATCAATTTCTCTTCTCCAGTGTGCTCTGTGTTAGGTCGATTATCGTCCCCGATCTACTCAAGCTCACTTTGGAGCGTAGTCGTAAAGTTAGTTCTATTTTAATAATTCAAACTGTTAAGATGCTCTTGTCCGGTTACGATAACACAATCTATCTTGATATTTTGATACCTTTATGATGATAAAGACGATAGAGACGTAAAGTGTGATAAAATTTTGACAAATTGATTGAAATCGAAGACATACATTAGTCCATGAAAATAGAATGTGAACGTCACGTTGAATGTGAACATCGCGTTGAGGGTGTCTAGCTCCCGTTGACTATCGGCTAATCCTTCACTTGATGTGAAAGCTTTCCCATCCCATGCAAATTAAGTAACTAATGGAGTACATACAAGTCTGTGCTTCTCGGCGACCTTAAAAACAATGTTCAAATGCAGCGGGCAGTCCTTCACCGGATGTGGAAGTGGTTTTGTCCTACACATACTGAGCAATCAATAGAGCGCATAGATCCGTGCTTCCAAGGACGACCCCAAAAAGGTACACGAATATGATTATTCAAACCCAAAAACTTAGCAAGCTTCTCACTAAAGCACCCATTTGGGGTTTTGATTTTCCTTTTTCAGTCACAAGGGTTTTGAATTTGGTAGTTCCTTTTTTAGACTACAATAACATTTGTAAAATGGACTATGTAGCCTTTTTTTTTTTTTACTAGAATATACTCTTATTTTAATCGCTAACTGAAATCAGGGAAGCAGTGCCCCCATCTTCTGAAGCAATTGCAATTACATTGACCCATAGAATGTGCATCAGACTTTCTCGAGACGAAATTCGCGAGGATTTTATTGAGGGGGACATGACTTTGAAGTTAGGTATGGAAATATGAGCATAACATGTGGGGGAGGTAGGACAGATTGCCATAGACAAAAGCCGAAAAGCTAATTTAAAGTTCTTCTGAAGTATTTAAATGCATGCTATGTATTGAATTTTCCAATTAGGTCTTATGCAACGTGTAAAGGTTTCCCTTTGCTCTTAAAGTTCTCCTTGCGTGGCGTCACCGCTGATCTTAGCCATGACAGCGATCCTAGGGAGATTCTTGAACATTGAATACGTGGGGAACATGAGGGGATCGGATGGACAAGATGATAATCGATTTTCGACTCTATAGGATTTAACAAGCTGTGGTTCCATAACTTCGGCAAGCCTTTAGATTTCTTTGATCTAATTATATTATCCTCCTTTATGGTTGGCTTCTTTAGGCAATCTAATTCAAGACTTACAAGGTGAATGACTAATTGAAAGGCCATCCTTTTGTTGGCATTTATTGAAAATTATTGGTTAGAGAGATTATAGAATCAAAATTTTACACATCGCACGTCTCTTTTAAAATTTTGTTGAATCATTATCAACTTTCTATGTCTTTTTTAAAATTCTATAATTTTCTTTGAAGTTTAAATGCCTCAAGTGTAAAGTGAAAGTCTTAATCCCTGAAAGTTGAAGGAGATTTTTAATAGGAATCGTGTTGATTGCAGATTTGCTTCTTTCTCTAACCATTTTTCAAAGGAGAAAATCAATTTTGAGTTTCAGTACCCGAATTAGAACTACTCTCGTTTGGTGTTTCGACCCAAAACATTGATATTATCTACCCGATCAAAAGAAAATAAATTTGAATGGTTCGAATTTTTCCTTTTTATTTGTCCCTATCTGCCGCCGCAAGCCACAAGGCACGGCCTTAAATTGTCGGCACCATCGAGTCAAAAGAACTCCCTCGAATCATGCTCACGTGACCAATGCGGGGTCTCCTTTCGGCTCCAATCGGCCCTCTCGGAACAGTTTCTTTCCAAGGATGGTCCAAAGAAAACAACAAAGATCAGCATCTAATTAAGTTTCCTGTACCCTTTTCCCTTGTCTGGAGGCTACCCTAATTAAGGTCACTTTCGCAGCTGAGATGGGCAGTGACGTCACATTCTAAACCTATTTATAAGTTAAATAACGCGAAACACATTTTCATTTAATATGAGGATTCTACCATTGATTAGAGCTGTTTAAAAAGCCCAACCTAAAATATTAGAGTAATAGGTGGAGGGAAACGAAGTGTATATGAGATATTTCTACACTGAATTATATAAACTGGAGCAAGACCGAATGCATTTGAAAAGTATATAAACTGCATTATCTAGCGATATATGATATTTCAACATTAAATTAGGAGTGACACGTGGATTTTAATTAACAGTTGTGGACGCACACACAAAATGGTTGAAACCTGGCTCTGATATCATATTTGAAAGTTTAATCTAAAAAATTTAAATGATAATTAAACATAAAAAAACGTACAAAAAATATATAAATGTAATCATCTAGTGATGATAGATATTTTCAATGAGGGATATGTCAATTTTTTTTTTTTAACTTGATCTTAACGATTTGTGCAGCTTGTAGATTGTAGGATGTTCAAGGTCTTTTATGTCCGAAACTTTTTTCTATTTTAAAGCCAATGTTGCAATGGGAAATGAAGAGAAGCACACCTCGCATGATGCACAGTATATTTACGTACGAAAACAAACATATAATAATATGCGCTATTAATTAATAAATTTAACTATTCTAGCCAACGAAATGGAAATATTCCCCTGGCGGAACGTGTGTACAGCGAATAAACCGGGGGAGCGATTCAAGGGTTTCGTGTGTATGCGGCGCGTGAAAAAAGAAACAGACGCAGTTTTCAACTTACATGCTGTCGGTGCAAATATCAATTATCAAAGCAGTATTATTAGCGACTTACGCATTCCCATCAGAAATATAAATACATCACTGCATTTATGATTATATATGGCGATTACAAATCATCTTTGCGAAAGCAAAAGTTACAACAGCAACTTTTGACTCAAATCCTTACAGCTAGAAGCATATCAATTGGTTTCACTCATGTTGATATATCAGCTTGAAATGTCTGATATGAGATTTTATTCTGGCTCTCAATTCTCAACACAAACAAGAGTGCTGGTTGCGAACATACCCCCTCAATTGCCTTGTGTTGAAATCGATCCACTCGATATGAGTCAGTCGTTCAGAGATGCTAAACTCAAGTCTCATTGTCTCATCACCCATATATGTAAAGAACAAATAACTATCTTACTACATTCTAAAGATTAGGTCTAGCTAGTTACGTTGTTATTGAGGTATAAATTCTAAAGGTCGTGCAATCTTTCATACTGGTTGCTCCGCCAAATTCATTTCCAACAAATAAAATTTGATTTTCTTTGGAGTAGAGTTAATCTAGGAATGCTAAACATTTACGAAAATCCATTCACACAAACTCGCGGGGATTCGTCCTCAATATAAAAAATAAAAAATAACTTGTGGGGTTGAAAATCATTCCTTGTTTTTGCATTTCAAGATGACTTGATTGGTTAAGATATAAAATATATTCTACACCATATTCTAATAGTTTAAACTTTTAGAGAAAACGGTTGCATTTATATTGTTAAGTTCATCCATTAATAGAACACAATGTTATCCACCTGATCATTAATTATCATAAGGACTATGGGAAAAATCACTTATAAATATTAATTTAAGAAAATCAGGGTAGACTTTATGTCAATGTAGATCTCAACACTTACATATCGTACTTTTTTTTTTTTTTAAAGTGAACTAGACTTGTTATTGTAATGTGCAAATGACACGGATTGAGAAATACAGAAATGGTCAAGGAGATTCTTTCTCCGCAATTCATTGCATCCGCTTGATAAATTCACTTTATAAATCAATCTTAGCATTTTCCTACGAGTTCTATCTTGCACCAAAATATTTTGTATATGCTGTGTTTCTAAGTTTAATCTTCTAAAATATGTGCACGCATGCAAAGACAAATTAACGAAAGCACTGAAATCTTCTATTATTCCTTAGCGGTGATATTCATTGTCTTCTGCGGAGCAAACAAGGGTCGCCATAGATCAATCTCGAGCGAGAGGCTAAGCCAAATTGTCAAACTTTTCAACTCGTTTCGGCCCCATCAATTAAATCATTCACAAGCAAAATCTTGACTCTCACACTCTCTAAGTCCCAATTTCAAAGACCAATCGATCCAAACCAAGAATGAAATGTGGGCTGACATCATTGGCGCAAAAAAAGTTCTATAAATACAACCCAATCTCCCACCGCTTCACTTCACTTCACTCTTCACTGCCCAAAGCTAGCAAAGAGAGAACCATGTCTCTCAAGTATTTACTAGTGTTATTCCTAGGCCTGGTGCTCCTCACCACCACCATTGCGGAGGAGCTCGACCACCGCCACCTCCCATTCAAGAAGGAAAGGTCCCCAAAGGAGCACAAGCCACCCCACAAGCACCACCCCGGCGGTGGCCGCCTCCTTTTGGAGTACGCTGAGGAAGATGGACACAAGCCGTTCCCCAAGCACAAGCCTCCACATCACCACCACCCTCACGGCCACATCCTCACCGAGGATGTAGCTGAGGAGGACCACAAGCCGTTCCCCGAGCACAAGCTGCCCAAGAAGGAGGACAAGCCACCAAAGGGTAAGGGTGAGAAGCCGCCAATGGAGCACAAGCCACCATTCGAGCACCACCCAGAGCCGAAGCCAAAGGGCCCTCCTTTCCATGACAAGCCACCCATGAAAGAGGACAAGCCACCAAAGGGTAAGGGCGAGAAGCCGCCGATGGAGCACAAGCCCCCGTTTGAGCGTCCCCCGGAGAAGAAGCCAAAGGGCCCTCCTTTCCCCCACAAGCCACCCCACAAGCCTCCTCACAAGCCTCCTCACAAGCCTCCCACTGAGAACTGAAGAAGCTGCCTTGTCTCTCTTGATGGGTTCCATGAGTCTGTCCATGAGGACTTAAATAAAGTGCTCTTTCACGTACTTTAAATTATAATCTTCAATGTCTTTTAGAGGCCAATGCAGCTCATGCCGGTGGTTTCATCTTGTATTATCGCTCTGTAATTTTCATTGGTCAGTGTTTATCTACTATGCTTGAGCTTTAAACTTTCATTTTTCCTTGCCATTATGGGAAAAGAATAGACGGTTTCAGGGAATCGTACCTCAATTTCTAAATATCGAGATTCCTCTAAGTAATACTTGTATATCCACGCCACTCGAAAATGTAATCACACACTCGGATTAACACCCGTCTGTTCACGAATGCCCCTTGCTCTCACAAATTGCTTGTTTCAAATTTTCTGAGAATCTTCTCTCTTTGGCCTTGGCAACAATACACACGCGAGCACTCTGTTACTTTATTTTTTATTTTTTTCGGTCAAGCTCCAACCATCACAACCACGCACGAGCACTCCCTCTCCGCCAGGGAAAAATGCTCTACGTGCATTTTGTGCCAAAGAGAAGTTTTCCTCTTGTTAACTGGTCCCTCCAGGGAACTTTGAAGGATTCTGGGTTGGGTTTGGATCAAGCCCGTTATAGGCTAAAAGCCCAACAAGAACTAAGTCCTATATAAGAGAAGACAGGTTTATAAAACCTGTGTACAATGTTAGTGTATAAAGTGATGTGATAGATCCTAGCAGAGTATTTAAATTAATGAAGTATATTCAAGTATAGAAGTTCACCCCCAATAACTTTTAAACCTAGGTATATTGTGTCTATCTACATAGCACAATGTGAGTTTTTAAAACATTTATTATGTATATACACATATGTATTTATTTTCTCATTTCTTGTTACAAGCAAGTTGTGCTGTACACAGACGAACAAGCAAGTCTTTAGACAATTAGCTTGAGAGTTAACCTCAATGAGAGCAAATACACGAACAATAACAATTAGAGAAAGTAGACCTAATTATGGACATGAAGGACCACGGGCCCGTCTTGGTCATATGGGCCCCAAGGGCACTTTTAATTGGGATTGGCCGAGACTATTTGATTATGAAAAAAAGGCCTGGCTAGATTAGGCTAGTGGCAGTCTGGCCAAACCCGAACATTTTACACATGAAATTATGGTTACGGGTGGACCTGGGCAACTATATATGAAGCCTAACCTAAAGGCGCAGCTAAGTTTGATCACCTCTTAAAAGAAGAGTAAAAAACTTGAACTCTTTCTCATTGTCCCTTTTCTCGACTTTTCCCCTAAAGTTAACTAATTTTCTAAATGTTCCCAAAACATTGACAGCTAATCTGGCTGTAGCATTATTCTCTCTTCTCCAATGACCAAGTGACTCACAACCGCCCCTCAAAAACTAGATATGTTGCACTTTGATTTTGCCAAGAAATGGCGAGTTAATTGGTCAACGTACAATAACAAGTTAATTGCAATGTGATTGAAACCGGGAACAAGTTATTACGTTGGTGAATTTTAGTTGCTAATTTTTGTGTTGATGAACAAAAAACAATGACGTGAGCATAGATTATATGCAAAAGAAGGTGAGGCCCATAAGCCTAACCCCGAAAACGGACCTTGACGATATTGAAGAATGAGCCAAGAAGGGCCAATGGGCCTTTTAATGAGCCTCAAATTGTGGCGACAAGATTTCAAGGTCACGATAAGTTAAATTATGGTTTGTTATGTACAGGACCATGTATGAGAGGAGACGGGTTTTGAAAAAATGTAATGGAAATATTTAAGACTACTAATAAAAAAATTCTTTAACATACTAAACTTCAAAATTTGTAAAATACTTAACTATGACAACTAAATCCTAGATAGAAATAAAAAAAAATAGAAAATAGGAGAAATGGGGTCATTGTTTTGCAATTGAATAATTGAGAGCAATTTTATCTTTTAGTGTAAACGGGGTGGATTCAGTCATATAAGGGGTGGAAAACTGTAAAAATAAGAAAAAAAAAATGGGCCTTTTTGTGTATATTTCGAGAGAAAGAAAGAACATAAGTCAAATTAAGAAAAAAAAAAGGGTTAGTTCCACGTACAATCTGGAAAAAGTTTGGCGTTACTCATTTTTGTGTCTTTAAACTTTAGTTTCTGGCCTTATCCTCACTTGGGGGATTTTGAAAATTGAATCTATGGATATTTAAAGGTGGATGGGCAACATACAAATTGGGAGCGGCTATTCGATTATAAAAAGGTTACAAGTCGAGGAAATGGAAAAATGGAATTGTGTTAGGAGCAATGAAGCGTGAAAGACAGAAGTGGGTCTCTATCGATCAAATTAAATTTCGTCGCGAAGGTAAAGGTTTTTTCTTTTTTCTTTTTTTTTTTTGGTTAATAATATAGAAGATTCTAGACTGTTACCATTGAGTACATTTACCCTAATTTATTGAGGTACCGTTGTTTCAATTTTACCCTTTATAACAACCCTGTTTAATTTAGGCGTCAAATGTCTTATGTGATTATATGATAAATCCATACATGATAACTTAGATGTGAATTTTACCACATGAAGCATTCTAATAAAAATCCTATTTGCCCTGACCCATCTTCTTTCTCTAACCCATCTACTTCTTCCCTTAAGACCCCGGCTTCCACGCCTCGCCTTCCTCGGGTGTGCTCTCACCGGTGAACACGTTTGATCTTACAAAGAAAAAAAAGGTACAATTAGGTTATTGCTAATGCTCATTACAAAGAAAAAAAAGGGACAATCAGGTTCTTGCTAATGCTTATTCTATGTCATTGGGGTCATTTGGCCATTGTGAGGATTTTGATATATTATCTTTTGTTCTAATCTTGAATATTGGAGTATTATACAAGATTATCAACAAAATAAAATTAACGGTGTAAAGGAATATATGAGAATTTTACCTTAAAGTAACGTTTATGGTTAGGAATCAATCGGGGGAAGGTCGGTTTATTTTGATTCTCGAATTGAATCAGTCTAGTTGTTCATCCCTAATTTCTTTATTGTTGCTCAATGAACCTTTAATGGCCCTTGTATAGCAAAAAGAGATATTCTCTTGAATCTCTTGCCTTCGAATTAAAATTCAAGATTGTGTAACAATCTAATTTTTTTGATTTAGCAAGAATTTTGAATCCGTAAAAAAAAAAGAAGGTTAAATTTCTAGGCACGTTTTTTATTCATCTATTACGTAAGAACTTTTTCTTCAACTGGCCATGCGCGTGCCTTTTCTAGAAGGAAAAAGCCCCATTGTTTTTAAGTAAGCATTTAAGAACTTTGGTTGTTTTTGAAAATTGGAGACCCATTCGATTGCCTTTCATCCTAAAGAGGAAGTTATCAAAAAAATTGAAAAAAAAAATGTAAAAAAAAAGAGCAAAATAAGGAAAGGAAAATTAGCAATAATTTGTGAAATTGTGGTTATGAGTGAATTAAGTTAGCAAGAAAGCAAAAAGTTCTTTTATATGGTTTGATTTTAGTTTCTGATTTTTATTTCAGAAATTGAGAAGTTAAAAATTTCAGCTTCTGATTTCTTCAATTTCTCTATTTCTAGAATAGAAATCTGTTTCAGAAATAGAGAAATCAAATTGCGTTACCAAATGGATTTCTCTTCCAAAACTGTTCCGGGGAACAAAGAAACAGAGAAATCGAGAAACAGGAATTTTTTCATGCACGCCCTTAGTGGGCGCCATTAGTGCGATAGGTAAAATTTTACTCTTTGTGTGTATTGTTAAGATTCGGGTGAGGTCACTTCAGTTTGGTGACTAGTTAGAGGAATAAGAAAGGGGAAAAAAGATAAAGAGAAAAAAAAAAGGAAAAAAAGAGAAAAGGAATTACAAAAATTCAAAACAATATTAAATTGTTATTAAAATTTGTTTACGTCTGTGTCACTTCAGTGCTAGTTATGCTACAATAATTGCTAGCTAAATTTCACTAAATGGACTGAATTAGTATAAATATAAAACGTTTAGAATTTAACTAGCCAAAAAAAGTTTAGAATTGAATTAACATAATTACAATACATTTAAGACCTTTTTTTTTTTTTGTAATTCTTCCTTTTTTTTCCTTGTTTGTCAGTTGGGTAGTTTTTGTATAGTACAAGAAGAGTCTTAAAACTTCACAGAAGTATGAGGTGCGTACTAGAGTAACCTAAAGTGTGTCAATTGCTTATGTAGTCAATGGAAAATAAATTTCTAGAGGAGCTCCATACAAGAATGATGATTATTGAGAAAAGGAAAATTGAGTTGAACCCCATATGTTGGATCGGACTCTTTTATCTTGACGTTGGATTTGCTCCTACTTTTCAATAAACCATCATAGGGGTTCAAACTCATGTGCACTGCAAATATAATGTGGCAACAAGCACCGTGTACACACATGGGCTGTTCCCGAAAAGGAAGCGTATGAACCAAACTAAATTGTTTGTCTCGATCGAATATAGGCTATGAATGCCACAAAAAGGTTATGAATTTTATACATGTAAAATACACCTGCTTTAGACTATTTTGACCCGTTACGATTTTAGGTACAATTTGGTTGAAAAAATGTTACAAAATATATATATATATATATATATATATATATATATATATATATATATATATTTTGTAGTTTCGTATGCATTTTAGGGTTATATTACAGTTACACTTAGAATGCAAAAAGAAAACTTGACAACGTTTTTTATCTGTTCATTTTTCGGTACTTTGTCATCAAATCTGTCCTAATAAACTTAAAAGAGAAAAAAAGAAAAAGAAAAAGAAAAAGAGGCCGTCATCATTCTCGAAGTTGTCCATGATGTTCCATAGAAAACCTTCATGCAAATATCTCAATCGGTAACTTAAAAGACTATTGTCTAACCTTAACTCTCTCTCTCTCTCTCTCTCTCTCTCTCTCTCTCGACTCTACCATTGCCCCAATTCTTTCTTAGACACGCCACGTCTACAGTAGTGAAGGCTCCTAACTCTCTTTAAGGTCAATGGACTAGTCGCATTTGCCTTTTATTCAAGGAACTTTTTATTCAACTGCGTCCCTAATTAAAAAGCAAGAATAAAAACCAATCAGGGGTTTAGGTTTTGCAGTATCGCGATCACATCTCCCCATCCCTATCGGCCGAAGATGCTACAGGCATATCCGTGATTGTTGGCCGCCATTTCACTGTGGGAAAACAAGAATATCAGACGGGTATTCGCGGGCTTCATCTCAAACTTTCAATTCTGATCTCAGATAATAATTGAAGCGACGTTTTGTGTTGTGAATTGGGAAATCCCTTCCCACACGAATGGTGATATTTAGATAAGAGTACCGTTGACTTTGAGAATGTGAAAATCGCTTAAGAGAGATGGTTCAGCATGTCTTCAATCAGTTGAGGTTGATCTTTTGCCATATGAACCGACAATCATGCATTGATACATCCTATAATTCCAAAACAGGCTTTGCTAGTATGACAATTTTTGGGTTATTGTGAAAATAATAACTTGTTGTGAACTACAAATTTTTAAAAGAGTATATCCCATAATAATTTATAATTATTTGTTATTTGATTTTTTGGGTCCAGAAAGAATGTTATTGTCATAATAAATTAAACATTGTCACTCAATCATTTCTCTTCCAGAAGCTTGATTCATTAAATTCAACATAACATGTAAACATCAACCTAGAAATATAGTTAAGGTTTTCGAGAGGAAAATTTAATTGTATAGGTGATTTACCATAACTAAAACTATTATTAGGAAAAACAAAAATATTATTCTTTCTTTTCTTACATCAAAAGAGATCAGAAGTAATAAATACGGTGTGCTTGTGGTTTGGTTCATTTTGGTTTGAAGATCACTTTTAACCCACAATTCAGTTAATTGGTTTGAAAAGAAACTCAATCAAAGCCGAGATTATACTAATGAAACCATAACGCAAACGAATTGATGGCTTCAGCTTATAATAATTTCATTTCGTGTATGTTAAGCCCACACTCAGATAAGAAGCTTAAACATCAACTAAGAATGTCTAATTATGTATTTGATAAATGCTAACCAAAGGCTGTTATTGAGTCGAGTTGTGTCAACACCATTATATACTCAAAGCCTAACTCCACCCAAACATCTGAGGCTCGACACTTGACTCGTACTCTATTGGGATTTACGTCTCAAGCTCAAGCTCAACTGGAATAAATCTTCAACAACCCCGAGCCCGACTCGACTATATTCACTCCATTAGTCAATAAATTTTCCTCAAAACTCAAATTAAACTCAAGCTTGAGGTCTAGTTCTTAAAATTCACTCATAAAAAAACTTACAATATAAATCAATTTTGTCCATATATTCGTTAATGTTACTGCACATGTATAATTTGGATGAAATACATAAAATCAGGGTAGACTTTATGTCAAAGTATATGATCTCAATTCTTACATATCCTGCTTTTTTTTTTTTTTAAGAAGTGAACTAGATGCGTGAGGGTGGTGGTGATGTGGAGACTTCTGCTGGGAACGGCTTGTGTGCATCTTCCTTAGCGTACTCCAAGAGGAGGCGGCGGCCGTAGGGGTGGTGCTTGTGGGGCGGCTTGTGCTCCTTCGAGGGCCCTTTCTTCTTGAACGGATGATGGGTGGTGGTCAAGCTCCTCTGCAATGGTGATGGTGAGGAGCACCAGGCCTAGGAAGAACACTAGTAAGTACTTGAGGAACATGGTTTTTCTCTTTGCTAGTACACATGGTCAACCATCAAACTCTATCGAATAAGAAATGTAAAGATACTAAGACAAAGATGATATTTATTTACCTTACAGCAGGGCTTTCTGTTTGCCCTTCAATAGGCATTACAGCAAGGCCTTCTGTTCTCCCTTCAATAGGCCCAGCAAGAAGCTCTTCAGTAGTTCCTGTCCTTGGCACTAAATCAGCCATTATATCTTGCTGCTAATGCTACTTTTTCAGCTCACAACATTTCTTATTGTGCCATTCATTGCGGCAATATGAGCATTTCATCTTTGACCCAGTCCTACTCATCCTCTGACTTGATGCCTCTTCCTACTGCATTCTTTGTCTCTTTTTTGGCCTTCCTATTTGCTTTTTTAGCGGAAAAGGTAGAGGGCTTTCATGATTTGTTGGCTCCCAAAATTTGTTGCTTCTAATAGGCTGCATTATAAATTGGTATGAAGCAAGGTATGAGCTTTTTTTGTACCAATCATGTAGGTAATCATCTGGGTTTTCTTGCTTCATTTGAATAGCATAAATGGCCTGGGCACAGAGAATTCTATTCAGTTTCTAGGCTCGACATAAACACTTTCTTCTATCTAGGTTGACAACATACTTATCCTGATTTTGAATAATCTCATATCAATTATCTCCATTCCAAACTGAATGGCAAAACCTACTAGCAGCAATGTTTGCATCCAATCTCTTCATAATACTAGGGCCACAATCTCTAGTCTATTTCATAGCCTCATCTCTTTGCTTATGCAGTCTAGTCATAACCATAACTTGAATATCATTAAGCATGCTGATGATTGGTTTGCACCTAGCCTCTAAAATTCTGTCATTGAAAGCTTCACTGATGTTGTTATCAATGATATCACATTTGAACTCTTCACTGAAGAAAGCCTGACACTAGTGCTTAGCTTATGTTTGGAAGAGTGCATCAAAACCCTTCATTTGTTAGTTGCAATAATCCTTGTTTGGCTAATTAGAAATCAACCATGTTGGTACTCTTTGTTATTTGCCAGAACTGCTTCTGTAGCCTATCTCATTTGAAGTTCCTTAACCAGTTTGCATATATGTGCCTCACGCACATTCTATGCTCAGCATATGGCATCAACTCAGCTAATGTAGGAATAAGTCCCTACAAAAATTCAAACAAATAAATACAAGTCAGGAAAAATATGCAAGTGATTAATATTAAAAGAGAGTAAATTAATTGAAAATGAAATTATCTTCTATTGGTTACTCATGAATGCCCATCCTCCCTTATTGATTATCTCAAGGTCAGCTATTAAATTTTTTAGGAACCATGATCAAATATCCTTGTTCTCTATCTTCACCACCGCCCAAGCTATTAGAAATATTTGATTATTGGCATCTCTCCCCACAGCAGCCAACAACTTCCCCTTGCATAAACCCTTTAGAAAGCATCCATCCAATCCTATAATTCTTTTACAACCAACCAAGAAGCCTCATTTGCATGCATCAAAATAGACATAAAATCTATTAAATTTAGGCCCAAGATCAGAGAGTGGCCTCTCCACAACCTCTACATATACCCTACTATATGGATTTTGAAACATGCATTCGCCAGCATAATCCCATACCTGCGCATATTCTTCCTTATACTCTCCCATCAATATTTTCATCACCTTCATCTTAACTCTCTTACATTGATTCCTTGACACAATAACCTTTGTTTGCTCATTCACTAAAAGTTGAAATTGAGGACTCTTGATCTCGGGCATTGCTTTGATAGTATTGAAAAAATGCTTCGATAACCACACACTTGTTACCAATTTATTGTTAAAGATAATTGGACAAGTATGCTCCTTCTAGAAGGACCTAATCTGGAATGACCCCTTCTTATTCAGTGCGCCATAGAGTTTCCGTGAACAATTGGGTTGTGAGCACTTAGCTCTCACATATTCTTTCATGTTTCTAATGAATTGAACGCTCCTCTATTCACTAATAGAGTTATTCACAACAGCTTCCTTGAACTATTTGGTATCATCAAATCTCATGCCCACAGGCAAAACAAGTTTATCAACAATCGAATCATAGTAAGGGTACCTACTTTTTCTTCGACGAGCAGGTTATTCATCATCATTGTCAAGCTCATTCTCCGAACCAGCAACTTCATCGCCGCAGCTTTCTTCTTCTTCACTTCTATTACCTTTAGCTGGAGCTTTATCCCTATTTACTGGCTCGGGCTTCTTTGCTGAAGCTGCAAGTTTTTTCTTAGAAATTCCCTTTCATTTTTGGGAAATTTTCCAAAGCTAAATATTCATTTTTCGATTCATTGGATAAAGCAATTTTCTATTCTAATCTAATGAAGTCTTCATTGCCCACATCTTCGCCCACATCTTCGCCCAAATCTTCACCCAAGATTTCAGGACATCTCCCTTTTGTTCATTTAACCTAAACTCATCCCTGACCTGATCACTCACTTGAATATGATCCCTCACTTTTCCTTTTTTAGTGGTGGTCTACTTATCCCCATCCTTATCCTCAACCTCACCATCCTCATCCTTATCATCTTCCTCACCATCACTATAATACTCAACATATATCTTAACTTCTTCGCCGTGAAGATAATGATAAATGATATCCTTAATACCATTATCGTCATTAAAAAATCTCAAGCCATCATTCAATTCCTTTCTAGGAACACAGTAATGTAGTTTTTGCACTTTGCATCGTAAAAAATACACCAAATACCTCAGAAAATCAATATATAATGGCTTTCGAATATTGACATATATAGTACCTTCATTTCCACAAATATATTCCCAATCCTCAGTGCCAATAACAAACTCTTCACCATAGCAAACGACGACGCCTACCTGATTTGTGTCCATGTCGATGCTACATCCAATAAAAAAAAAAAACAAGTCATTACTTTTTGGGATCACATGATAGAATCAGCAACTTCACATACAGGTCCTTCTCGTTTTGTTGCCAAGAAACAAATGCAATTAATCTCCCAAATTCGGTGCCTTTACAGAAACAAAAGAAATCAAATTGAATAAACAAAGTGAGGTCCCCACCACCCTTTTTTCAATTCAATCACATTCGGTCATCCATAGAAGTAGTCCAATTAATTAAACAAATTCAGTCCTACCACTGTTTCCCTCCGAGTCGAGCCCCTATTTTCCACCCAACACCCTATTTTTCTATTCAGTCCCCATAAAAATGAGATCCCCACCACTTTCTCCGCCACTTTCCCCTTGAGCCAAGCCCTTAATTTGCCCTCTGCGCCCTAATTTGCCCGTCGAAACCCTAAATTTATCACTAAATTGACCAACGTAGAAAACATGACAAACCTGAGTGAGCGAGAGTTGGGGACGCAGCTAGCAAACAATGGCGCAACTATAGTGGTGGCCAAGCAACAGCGGGTGAGCAAACGATGGTGGGTGAGTGAGCTACGACTGGTGTCGAGCGAGAATCGTATACAAACCCTATTTTACTTACTCTTTAGCGACACCGTTTTTGGTTATAGAGCAATGCGGCGTCGTTTCTTACGTGAAAACGTGGAATGGTATAAAACGACATCATTTCTTACAAAGAAATGAAAATGGCGTCGTTTTATGCCATCCACCGTGGACAATCTTAAGCCACGTCGACTTTTTTATTTAAATATAAAAATCACATAATCATTTTGGCCGCAATCTCTCATCGGTGGCACCAAAGTGATCGTTTTTTCTCCGATTTGGCACTTAAATTATTCGACAAAAATTTTTTGCACCAAAGTTAGCACTGTACACAACTTATAGCATAGTGTACTTCTTCCAATAGTACTCAAGTCTCTCATTCTAACCCTAATTTTTACATGTATCCTCACATAAGAAGCGTTTATCTAGCACTAAAGGGTGAGGGAGTCGTCTCATTGAGCCAATAATACAGAGGGCAATAAAGAAGAACGACTTACGCGTGGATTATCGGTTTTCGCTTCCGTATCAAGAACGATGGATTCAAAAACATGTGCACTAATCTTTCTACTTAATTATGTGTGTTCTTATTATGGTTATGGAGATCATGGGATTGCACATTTTGCATCTAACATGTGGTATTAGAGTAACCATAACCCTAGAACTCGAACGCATAGAATTTTTGCCATAATTTTGTGATTTTCATGATTTTTTGTTCAATAATTACAATTCGGATTGGGCTCGCACAGGCGAGTAGATCCGTGGGTGGTGTGTCACTGGGGGAGGCCCCACGTGCCCCCACACATGGCTACACATTGCCGGGGCATCAGAGATGCACCCCACTCGTGGTCACGCGCCCTCATGTGCAGGGTGTGGCTCACATGTGTGACACATGTGGGGGGCTGACGTCACAATGATGTCAGTGACCTGAGCCCGACTTGACCCGACCCAATACGCGGCAACCCGACTCAACCCGACTCGACCCATTGACCTGACCCAACCCGATCAACTGTTGACCTTACTCGACACGGCCAATCGGTCGGACCAAGCGGTTGGATCAAATAGTCAAGCTGAGAACTACTTGGACCGATTTAATGCTTTTGTTAGGCTCACGCGTGAGATCCATGTGCCACGCACTCAAGCGGCAAGTGCGGGCGCGTGGAGCCTTTGATCAACGCGTGGCTAGCGACATTAGGTTCGTATGATTATCCTCTATGTTGTGGTGTATTTATTTTACATGTTTGATGATTTTATGGATGTAAAAATACATACGAAACCCTAAATACGTGTATTTTGAATATATTTTCGCGTATTTTTCTTGTATTTTGGAAATATAGATGGTTTATAGGTAAGTTATCACATAAATATTATAAAAGTTCAATTCATTAATAAAAAATTAAATTTTATTATGAACTGAAGCTGGCTTAATGAGATAGAACCATTATGGGATAGTATTTGAACTATGTATTGAGGTGATGAGAAACAGTAAAAGTTATGAAACTTTTGTTACTCAAGCATACTTCTTTACACACATCTTGATGTATTTTTTTTTAGTAATTTTTGAATGATGGACGTCTTAAGAACTCGTGACCAAACTGCATGTCAGTTAAATTATTGCATATTGTACATAAACTCATCTGGTCACTTATTTATATCTATCAAGTTGAACATTTATGCAGAGTAATAGTATCTACTGTTATAGTTTAAATATTTGGTTATGTGGTTTGACTTAATCTATAGGTCACTGGTTGATGCAATAATAATTTGTTACTTAAAATTGGCTAATAAGTCAACTGTTGACCTTAGAGTCATAGTTTACCTTATGAAACTCATGAACAATAGTGGATCAACTATCAGGCTTGTTAATCTAGAGTACCCTATATTGCTATTGATATTAACTTGTGAGAGATCCTCTAGATCAACTTTTTTCTTTATGTTGTTTTGGCAATCTGTAATTTGGATGCACAAGAAATGCTTTCTTCTATGTTATGAGAAGTTTCTTGTGTTGTGATCGGTGATCTCATTGGAGTCTATCAAAACAGGTCCTTTCTATATATATATATGATTGATTTTCTTGAATGAATAAAGTAGTGTAATTAGTATAATATGTGATTTTATCGATTTATTGCCCCTATCATTAAAGTTAAAATCAAATGTATATAGTGTATGTGAGAAGTAATTTTATATCGATGCATAAGAGAGTTTCGAGGATTCAATTGAGTTGTGACTGCCAAAGTGGCACACTTGATTGGGTTTGAAGAATATCGATCTTGTATAATGATCGTGATGTCCCATGGTCTAATGCGTAGTCATACATGATGATGTGGTAGATGAGTGACTAATCCTAGTGATTCATATGCCCAAAGGTGATGAATTTACAAAGGTTAGAATATATTCTCATGACCGTTATCATATAGAGAGTGTACAATTGCATGTCATGTATTCTGTTCAAATGTGAATACATGATTTTGTATGTAACTCACTGAATGTGTACTTGTACATCAAAGCTAATTAGTATAAACCTATGCTAATCTTTTTTCTTTTTTCTTTTTTTGTATTTCTCATTAGTTTAACATAATAAATATGCAAATGAGCCCTAGATCACTACATGATCAAAACCTACACGCATGCATAAATTAAAATACTACGATGACACGCATGAATTAAACTACTAGGTGACATGTACAAGTATTATTAAACTACACCCAATGTGTTTAAATATGCACTAACTTTAAATACAATCTATATGAAATGTCAATCAAAATTTATTCCTTATGACACGCTATTCAGTATGGAACATGCAATATGCAATGTGAGCATTATAGAACTAAACATGGATTAATTCTATGATTAAATGCAATCTACACTAGATATTAATTAAGTATTTATGAAATTTTCTTTACGAATTAAAAATAGGAAATTACGTTAACACTAAATGATGACTTAAATTAACTAGGAAATAGCGTATATTAAATCATAGTCATGAACTAACTAAAATTCATGATTTCCAAAAATTCTACGTGATCTCTAATGCATGAAATATATGAAATCCCAAATTGGGAAACTTATATAAATGAATATAACCTAAAACATGCAACATGTATGAATATCTGATAAAAGCGCCAAAAAAAAAAAATTGGTGAAAGCGCAAACTATATGATGAAAGCACAGTATCAGCAAGTAACTTCAAGAATTATTTATATGCATCAATGCTCATGAAAATCATGCAACATCATCCAAGATGCAATAATTATTAAATTGTGACATTGTGGTGTAGAGATAATATTCTTGATAAATCCTAAATACAAATTACTGTATGTAATGCATGAATAAAAATTTTGATGTTGGACCTTAAGGCTCAAAGGTCTGATCCCCCCAATACGCCTTGTTAATGCAAGGAATAATGCAAAAGGAATTAAAATATCCTAAGGTTCACATGACATCTTGGATTATTATATTAACTTTGGAGTTCTAAAGCAAAGCATTATCATTAAGTCTAGAGGTGCCTCCGTGAGTTAATTTAAGTTTTCACACATATATCTCATAATTGCTCTCCCCCTATTCTATGCATAATTCGGTTCATTCATATCCCATTCACCATTCTAAAAGCCAACTAGGAGTAAACCCTTATCCATGCCCTTTGGCCCTAGTGACCACTCCTCACGCTAGTCAAATTGGGTCGTTATAAGCCGACTAGCTTCCCATGGTTCATTCCAAATCACCCACTTCCTAGAGAGGCTCCCGCTTTGATACAATGTTGTGACATCCTCGATTAACTCACTTGAGATTTTGGCCGCTTCGACCCATGCTATACCAAACCTCATGGTTTTGTCCTTTTGCATACAAATGGGTAATTTCCAAGAAAGTCACTCATCCTGGTAGTCTTCCCACCCAAGCACACTTAATTTTGGAGTTTCAAAGTAAAGCCTTACCATTTCGTCAAATTGGCGTTTCCATGAATTAATTTCAATTTTCACATATATATCTATAAATCGCTCACTCCTTTTTTGGTGCACAATTTGGTTTATTCTTGCCCCCTCACCATTTTAAAAGCCTGCGACGAGTCACTCATTGTCGAGACCTTCTAGTCTCAACGACTTTCCCCCCTCGCTAAGCCGGATTGTTATAGGTCAATAACTATAGGTTAGGCAATCAAATCATGGCCTAAAATCAAATCCAACCTATTATTTATGCAATTACTAAACTAACCTTAATCAGGACTAACCTAGGGAACCAAGAGACTTTTGGCACAACACAAGGTGCAAGGGCAAGAGTCGTCGGTGGGGATTTTAAAGACCGGCAATGGACAATAGTCTGCGGTGCCTGGGCAGTGATGTGAGGAGCTATTGGACGTCTCCAAGAAGGTACCGAACATGGTGGAGGGCTGTTAGAGGATGCCGGACCCACTAGAGTTCGCCGAGAACCTGCCAGTGATGATTTAGACGCCAAAGGTTCCAACGGTGCTTGGGCTAATGCGGCCAGTAGGCAAAGCTCTAGAGGGATCCAAAAGATGCCTAGGTGCTGCTGGAAGGGTATCGTCAGAATGCCAAGAGAAGGAGGAGCACCGGTGTCATAAAGAATTTTCAATGAAGAATTTTCTTTCTTGCCTTTATTTCTTTTAATCATTTAGTTTCGGACTCTTAGGCAAACTTTAAATAAATAAATAAAAAGAACATAAAGTGTCATAAAGATGACTCGAAATTTCACTATGCAAATTTTTTATTATTAATATGGCTTCTTGAAACTTTTGACTCCAATACTCTTCACAGAAGTGCGCAAACCGCCCTATTTAGATATCCATTCCCATCATAAAAAGCTAACGTGCCTCCTAACTTGCAGAAAAAAATTATAGAGCTATTACACACGAGAGCTATAAAAATACCACATGTCCTTATATATCAAGACCTTCCTTACACAACCACTCTTTAAAGACATGAGTTAATCAGTTTGAAATGAACCTAATGCTTTACTAATGAAGAAGTAGTTTGAGCATTCTGTATCGCAGATTTCTTCTACTTCATCTAATAAGTTGCTGGAGTTGCTAGTTTCCTTGGCATCCAATTATGGTCGAGAGCTAACTAGAACATGAACTTTTCAATTGGTAACTTATGGTATGTTTATATTGGTTTACTGTTTAAAAAAGAAAAAAATCGATACTATGTCTTGATTATGTGTGAATATATTCTTTTACAGTAACTCTTCTTAGTAGGCCATAGGATGGGTTACGTGGTACTATAGTTAGAATCACCTTTTTTCACCCTTGACATATGACATATGAAGTTCCAATCTTAATTGTAGAATTTCTTCTAGGTGACTTTTTTTTTTTTTCCAAAGGGATCTCTATGTTCATCACACAAAATTAGACATAAATGAGGAGGCATTGTGATCCAAGAACAATAATGCCATTTCCACCTATGCAAGCGACAAAGGTAGTTGGCACTATTTCTCTCTACCCCAATTTCCACTATGGCTGATCTTTCCATAATAGGTAGGTTTCACATTTGGAACCTACCATGTTAAGTCCGATTTTTAGTTTTGGAATTTTGGACCTACCTTGTAAACTATGAAACCTACCATGTCTGTCGGCTCTAATTCTAGCGTCTTTTGGGAAATCGGTCAGGTACCTTTTTTCCCTTCAATTTTTATCATAAACTATGTAAAAATATTTATGTTCCAATTCTACTTCATACTTAAAAAAAAAAAAAAAGTTGTGTTATATTCTCTATTCAAGAGAGAGGGAGAATGAGAAGGGAGGTTGTAATATGAGAAATAAGAAAATAGTCAGGTTTGAGTTTCTAAATCAGATTCTAAGCCGCCAATTATAGAGTAAGTGAATGGAACCTACTTGCACAATACCAATTCCAAATTTTTGGAATCAATGGAACTAGACTAGAATTGGCCAGCTCAAGCCGGTTCAATCTAATTCTCCGATAGACCCGGAACTAATATTTATCCCTAATTGCCACACATGGATGGATTGTCAAAGGTTACCATCAATTTTGTAGTTGTGCATGCTTATTGTGGACTGCGGCGTGGCACGTGCAACTATAATATGAAGTCACAAGAAGTCTACAAAGTGCCACTAGTTAATTAGTATGTACCAACTCATGTAATGAGGCCCTATCTTAGACTATCGAATGGCATCGGAAGGCCAAGAAGACTCTTCGCGACTGGCTGCCCTTTGTAACAGGTTGGCCTACCTTTGCACCGAGCAAGAAATTGAAGTCTGAGATAATGAGCCCCCACCTGAAAAATTGGAAGAATGTCGATTAACACTAGTAGGGAAAATCCTTTCGAACCCATCAATAAACTTCCAAGCTTTCCAAAGTACCTTGAAGTGGGCTTGGCGGACTGAACAAGTTGAAATCTCCCAAAGAGAAGCAGGCCTGTACGTCGCAAAATTCCAATCAAATGCAGAAAAACAGTGAATCCTAGAAGGGGGACCTTGGCTTTTCTCAAGCCATCTAGTCATCTTTAAGCCATGGATTCTCAATACCTCATTACACTGTTATGACTTCTCTAGTTGCACTTTCTGGGTATAGATCTTTGGACTGCCTTTGGAATGGTGTACAAACAAAATGATCAGCAAGGCGGTGCAACATATCGGTTGAGTTTTAGAAGTGAAAGTCGACACAAAAGAGGGGGCAACCTTACGAGCTAGTCGAGCGAGGGTAGAAATAAACTTGTAGGAGACTTTAAAGACAAGGAAATTGATTCGAATCGATTGAAAAACACTATGGTTAGACTTTCGCTATGAACGGCTATCTCATTACATTACTCTTGTGGCTAGCTGGGACATTACGCAATGTATTGTAAGGACTTTCCCTTTGATGAGGCAAAATTAGAATGTAGAGACAAGATGGCCTATGGCCAATGGCTTTGTGCTAAGGTAAGAGAATACAACCCTTATTGGTAGACCTTCTACAAACCGCAGGATAAACCAGAGTAGTCAGAAGAAACAGTACCTGAAACCCCTCCCTCGCTAATTTGGAATGTCCCTTGACTGCCCCCACCATCTATTACTGAAGCAGCGCACTTGTCCAAAGCAGTAACTCTAACTAGTCCACAAGAAGTAGTCCTTGATTAGCAGCACCATCAAGATAAAATTATGCAAGGGACTTCTCTCCACACAGTGCTGATACCTGCAGCAGCCAAAATGAAAGGGATTCAGACCCAACCTATGGAATTACAACAACAAAAGAAGCTAAAAAGTACAAGATTGACACCAAAAGTGGGAATTGCCAAAAAACTGAAATAATACAATCCCTATGAGACAAGGGGTTTGATACAAGAGAACCTGGATGACACAAATCTCATGGAAACACCTATCTATGCAGTAGAGGAAGCTGGACCTTGGGCTATGGTGGCTGGCCCTCAATAGCCACTCACCCACAAATGAAGATGATATGCTGGAATTGTCAGGGTCTGGGCAATCCCCTGACAGTTCAAGTTCTCAAGGCCATGACGGCCAAGGAAAGCTCGACATTGTACTCTTAATGGAAACAAAGAACAACGAAGTAAAGCTTCAATGTATTCAGTATTGATTACACTTCAACAACTCTCATATCATCAACCCAGTTGGTTTGGCTAGAGGATTGGCAGTTTTCTGGAATAATCAAGTATCCTTAAGTGTGGTTCGCTCAACGCAAGAACTTTTTGATATGATATGTAGGGATGTGCGGGAAGATAGAACTATGCGCATCACATGTATTCATGCTTCTTTTGTCTATCAAAATTGACAAATTCAGTGGGATGAGCTTAGGGAGATAAGCTATGCTAACACTTTACCTTAGGTCTATGCCGGCGACTTTAATGAAATAATCTATTCATGGGAAAAGGTAGGAAAGCGGCCTGCAGATCTTTATTAACTACTTTCATTTCGAGCTGTCCTAAATGATTGCGCCCTCATGGAAATAAAAAGTAAAGGTTGTGAGTTTACTTGGATTAACAATCGCGAAGGGGATGGGCTGGTGAAAGGATAATTGGATCGGGTGATGTGCACGATGGATTGGCATTTATTGTTTCTTGAAGCTGAAGTCTCGGCATTGCTTACTATGGGATCTGACCACAGTCCCTTACTTCTTAATACTTCGGTACCTTATAGAAAACGAATGAAACCTTTTATTTTTTAAGCTTATTGGAACGAAGATGAAAAATGCCGAGAGATTATTTCCACAGCATGGTATTCACGTAGGTTCAGGATTCTAGTCTACTACCAAAATTAAAGATTGTTTCAAATGCTTTGACTAAGTGGAGCCGATCAAAATTTTCAAAGGGACCTCTCAAGGTGACCGCCTTACAACAACAACTACAGAATCTTATAAACTAGCAGCATTGCAAATTTAATAGAGTGGAAGCATCTAAGCTACGAGAGGAAATCAAACAAACTTGGCAACAAGAAGAACAATATTGGGCTATGCGCTCCAGGATTCACTAGTTGAGATGCGGAGATAAGAATACAAGATTTTTTCATGCAACTACACTTCAAAGAAGGCAAAGAAATAGAATTAGCATGTTGCAGGATGACCCTCGGCACTAGGTTCATGACCCTCAGACTCTACAAGATATGATGTCAAACTTCTTTTTAAGGTTATATACAATAGTGGGATATCGGGACTACGGACCCATACTTGATCAATGCCCACAGGTTATTACTACAGAAATGAATGACCAGTTAATAGCTTTGGTCACAGTTGAGGAGGTTCGCAAGGCAGCCTTTTAGATGGGAGCTACAAAAGCTCTAGGCCTTGATGGATTAAATGGCTTGTTTTATCAAACTCATTGGGAGGTCATTAAAGATGATCTTCTTCTCTTAGTGCAAAACTTTTTTAGGTCAGGGGTGATGCCTACTACTCTAAACCGGACCATTATTGCTTTGATTCCCAAGACACCTCAACCACAGAGACTGGATCAATACCATCCAATCAACCTCTGCAACTTTGCATACGAAATTATCTCAAAGGTAATTCTAACCGCCTGAAACCTTAGTTACCTAATCTGATTTCTATGGAACAATCGGCTTTTGTGAGTGGATGACAGATTCAAGATAATATTTTAATCGTTCAAGAAGTTATTCATCAATTTAAGACTCGGAAGCGGACACGAAAATTCAATGCAATCCTAAAGACCGACATGCAAAAGGCGTACAACAGAGTAGAATGGGATTTCCTTCACGATTATCTACTCAAACTAGGATTTTGTCCAAGATGGTTCAGTGGGTAATGCAATGCATCACAACAACATCTTTTAGTGTAAGATTTAATGGAGAGCAACTAGCTTATTTCCACCCGACTCGGGGTCTCCAATAGGGTGATCCTCTCTCTCTATATATATTTATTCTGCTGGCAAATGTTTTATCAAGTCTTATTAATCAAGCTGTCAACATGGGAGACATTAAGGGTATTAAGTTAAATAGGTGGTGTCCTACCCTGTCCCATCTATTTTCCGCTGATGATGCAATCTTCTTCCTAGATGGTAACATTTAGGAATGCCAGAACCTTACTAACATTTTAAATCAGTATTGTGTGGCCACGGGATAGGTTGTGAACCGCAACAAATCTCGAATGCATTTCAGCAAACATTGCCCTTTCAGACTGCAGGAGAATATGTCACAGGAGTTTAGAACACCTGTGCTACAAAGGTATGGCAAATATTTGGGAATACCATCTGACTGTGGTCGCTTAAAGAGGGATATTTTTTTCTTGGATTTTAGGGAGAGTAAATGCAAAATTGGAGGGATGGAAAGGAAATTCTTATCAAATTTGTTGTATAGGCACTCCCACATTACACTATGTCGATCTTTAAGCTTCCTCTGTCTCTTTGCAAATCTATTGAAAAGAGTATTGCTAGATTTTGGTGGAAGAATGATCAGAACAAAGCAGGAATTCATTAGCAGAAATGGGAAGTTCTTAAAAGCAGCAAGGATAACGGAGGCCTAGGATTCCGTGATCTCATAGAATTTAACAGGGCTATGCTTGGAAAGCAAGCTTGGCAATTACTACAACAGCCTCAATCTTTATGGAGTCAAATTTTTAAAGGTTTGTACTATCACTCAAAAGACTTCCAATCAGGGAATAGAGGAATTTGGCCATCCTAGGGTTGGCAGAGCATTCTAATGGACAGAGATGCTATTCTACCACATATTAGATGGTCAGTTGGTAATGGGAGTATGATCAAAATCTGTGAAGATCGGTGGTTACCAATAGGAATTCTCGGTAGACCCACGACAAGAGAAGAACCAATGATGATTGCTAATCTTATCGATCCAATCCACCACACTTGGAGCACATATCTACTTCACAAGTTTTTAGATGATCAAGTCATAGCAAAAATTCTTACCATCCCAGTAAGACCTTTCTATGCCGAAAATCAATTAATTTGGACAGCCACAAAGGATGCCCAATATACTGTGAAAAGCAACTACCATGCTCTAATCAAGACTACAAGCAACCACAACAATAACAGAGCATCAACTTCTTAATAGAATCCCAGGATTTTATGGAGAGCAATCTGGGCAATGAGAACAGCACCAAAAATTCGAACATTCCTATGGTCAATTTGTCAATACAAACTAGCATCCAGAGAGAATTTATTCCAAAGACACGTTATCACAGATCCCTTATGCAAACTTTGTCAACAAAACACTTCAGAAACCCTAGAGCATCTATTCCTCTCCTATTCATGGACTAGGGCTATATGGGCTCACCCATAGATCAACATACAGCCATTGCCTCATACGGTTCATCGATTAGATGCATGGCTAATAGCAAGAGTAACCACACCTAAAAACTTACCTAGGTTGGAAACCATAGCCAATGTCTTTTGGCAGATATGGAGAATGCGTAATAGCTTCATCTTCCGCAATCAACAACTGGATCCAACCTTTGCAGTGGAGGCTGCTATTGCACAGACCTGAATATATCAGATCTCTACTCCCACCCATTTGAGAACAGAGCATGCTAATCTGAAATCTTGCAATATAGATGGCGCCTATCAGCCTAGAAGTACAGAAGGTTTGATGGCCTGTGTTTGTAAAGATCATCATGGTCGAGTTATAGATATATTTTCCAAAAGATTCCTAGCTACTTCGGCTCTAGAGGCGGAGATCCAGGCGCTCACCTTCACGCTTCAATATCTGCTACAGCAAGGCTTCAACTGTGAACAACTCTTGATCAAATCGGATTGCATCACCCTTGTCGACACCGTGAGAGATGGGAGATCACCGCTGTGGGAAGTTCATGCTCTGCTCGCGGAGGCCGTCACTTTGCTTTCCCTTTTCCCTAATCCGAGTGTGCAACATTGTAGGCATGAGGCGAACATGGTCGCTGATTGGGCTACAAAGGCCCAACGCAGTGATACCTTGGCCCACAACTAGACCATATTCCCACCTTTTCTTCTGCTCGACCTTGTTTATGTAGACGGTTTA
This sequence comes from Eucalyptus victrix, assembly GCA_016097545.1. Classification (NCBI taxonomy): domain Eukaryota; kingdom Viridiplantae; phylum Streptophyta; class Magnoliopsida; order Myrtales; family Myrtaceae; genus Eucalyptus; species Eucalyptus victrix. The sequence goes on from CM027842.1 coordinate 39,093,040, forward strand.
GCTTCAGGTTGTAAGTTTCCTTTAATATGAATACAATTGCCACTTTTGACCAAAAAAAAAAAGAGTAGGTTATAACTCAATATAGGTTGTCTTTACAATTTCTTTTTCTTTGTCGGTGCAAGTTGAAGGTCACCACCGTCCTAACTGATATCGGCAATGACGTCAAATTAGAAATTAATTTAGTCGCATCAGAATGCCACGTATACTCAATTCAAGTTCTTTAAACTTAGTCTCGAAAAAAATCTATGATTGCACTTTATTTATTTCTCACCCCCATGTGGGGTTCTTTTTTAATCCACTGCGCTGATGTTGGAAATGAAGAAATGGGTCTTGCCAACTTCGAAATAGAAAAACCTATGATTGTTCGTTTATAATATTGGCTGTGCAACGTGCTTAGGCATTTTAGGATTTTGTTGTGTCATGTGATGTGTTTACTGATAACATGGGAACATTAGTTATATAATATGATATTCACCGTCACGTTTTCAAACCGGTTAGTGAATCCTACTGAAGAACTTTTGTTGCGTAAATACCACGTTGATGTGACGTTGATAAAAATTTCACTTTCATACCAGCTATATTTGTTGGGAGTCGTGCATCACATGCATTGACGTGAAGTCATGATTTTTCTCAAATCCATAGTGATTGGAAAAATAATTTACATGGACACTTTTGAATAGGCATGATATACGACAATTTCACACACACAAAAATTGGTAAGTGTAAGCATAAAGCGACGCTCTTCATGAAAAATTGTCCACTCAAAGATGGATTCGCACGTTGCAAAATTGGACTAGACATTCGATTAGAGAGTGATATGGCAAGTGGGGCCCAGTACAGCACCTCACTTTCTTTTTCAATGTGCTGTCTCATATACCCTGTCCGATTTATTCAATCTCAGTGGTCGGAAAGCGCGAGCGGGGGCCTATCAAAATCTTGGTCAATTTAAGAAATTTACCGAAAGAAAAATCCAAAGATCCAGTGACCTGCTCGCTGACGACGACAATAGTCCCGAAATCACTATAAATTGAGACGCTCCCTTCACTCCAGTCCCACGCCATCGTTATGTCAATGTACTTGGCACACAAATTTTTAATTAGACCAGTCATCAAAATGGGAAAATTTACCAGAACCACACTTTTAATTGATAATACGTAGAAAGTCATTCGCATATGTTAGTTATCTTCAAGTGTACACATCTTTCATCCATAACTACTACTCAAGGACATATTGATGAAAATTCCAAATAACTTTCCACGCGTGGAAAGAAAATCACGGCCAAAAGAGAAAAGCAAAAGGTGCACCGGCACATCAATTTCTCTTCTCCAGTGTGCTCTGTGTTAGGTCGATTATAGTCCCCGATCAAGCTCACTTTGGAGCGTAGTCGTAAAGTTAGTTCTATTTTAACAATTCAAACTGTTAAGATGCTCTTGTCCGGTTACTATAACAAAATCTATCTTGATATTTTGATACCTTTATGATGATAAAGACGATAGAGACGTAAAGTGTGATAAAATTTTGACAAATTGATTGAAATCGAAGACATACATTAGTCCATGAAAATAGAATGTGAACGTCACGTTGAATGTGAACATCGCGTTGAGGGTGTCTAGCTCCCGTTGACTATCGGCTAATCCTTCACTTGATGTGAAAGCTTTCCCATCCCATGCAAATTAAGTAACTAATGGAGTACGTACAAGTCTGTGCTTCTCGGCGACCTTAAAAACAATGTTCAAATGCAGCGGGCAGTCCTTCACCGGATGTGGAAGTGGTTTTGTCCTACACATACTGAGCAATCAATAGAGCGCATAGATCCGTGCTTCCAAGGACGACCCCAAAAAGGTACACGAATATGATTTTTAATAGGAATCGTGTTGATCGTAGATGTGCTTCTTTCTCTAACCATTTTTCGAAGATGAAAATCAATTTCGAGTTTCAGTACTCGAACAAGAACTACTCTCATTTGGTGTTTCGACCCGAAACATTGATATTATTGACCCGATCAAAAGAAAATAAATTTGAATGGTTCGAATTTTTCCTTTTTTTTTTTTTTTGTCCCTATCCGCCGCCGCAAGCCACAAGGCACGGCCTCAAACTGTCGGCACCATCGAGTCAAAAGAACTCCCTCGAATCAAGCTCACGTGACCAATGCGGGGTCTCCTTTCGGCTCCAATCGGCCCTCTCGGAACAGTTTCTTTCCGAGGATGGTCCAAAGAAAACAACAAAGATCAGCATCTAATTAAGTTTCCTGTATCCTTTTCCCTTGTCTGGAGGCTACCCTAATTAAGGTCACTTTCGCAGTTGAGATGGGCACTGACGTCACATTCTAAACCTATTTACAAGTTAAATAATGTGAAACACATTTTCATTTAATATGAGGATGCTACCATTGATTAGAGCTGTTTAAAAAGCCCAACCTAAAATATTAGAGTACTAGGTGGAGGGAAACTAAGTGTATATGAGATATTTCTACACTGAATTAGGAGCGACACATGTTTCTAATATCATGCTTGAAAATCCAACAAAAAAAAAAATTGAAACTAATAAATGGAGCAAGACCGAATGCATTTGAAAAGTATATAAACTGCATTATCTAGCGATATATGATATTTCAACATTAAATTAGGAGTGACACATGGATTTTAAGTAACAGTTGTGGATGCACACACAAAATGGTTGAAACCTGGCTCTGATATCATATTTGAAAGTTTAATCTAAAAAATTTAAATGATAATTAAACATAAAAAACGTACAAAAAATATATAAATGTAATCATCTAGTGACGATATATATTTTCAATGAGGGTTATGTCAATTTTTTTTTTTTTTTTAACTTGATCTTAACGATTTGTGCAGCTTGTAGCTTGTAGGATGAAAAAGGTCTTTTATGTCCGAGACTTTTTTCTATTTTAAAGCCAATGTTGCAATGGGAAATGAAGAGAAGCACACCTCGCATGATGCACAGTATATTTACGTACGAAAACAAACATATAATAATATGCACTATTAATTAATAAATTTAACTATTCTAGCCAACGAAATGGAAATATTCCCCTGGCGGAATGTGTGTACAGCGAATAAACCGGGGGAGCGATTCAAGGGTTTCGTGTGTATGCGGCGCGTGAAAAAAGAAACAGACGCTGTTTTCAACTTACATGCTGTCGGCGCAAATATCAATCATCAAAGCAGTATTATTAGCGACATACTAATTTCCATCAGAAATATAAATACATCACTGCATTTATGATTATAGATGGCGATTACAAATCAACTTTGCGAAAGCAAAAGTTACAACGGCAACTTTTGACTCAAATCCTTACCGTGAGAAGCATATCAATTGGTTTCACTCATGTTGATATATCAGCTTGAAATGTCTGATATGAGATTTTCTTCTGGCTCTCAATTCTCAAAACAAACAAGAGTGCCGGTTGCAAACATACCCCCTCAATCGCCTCTTGTTGAAATCGATCCACTCGATATGAGTCAGTCACTCAGAGATGCTAAACTCAAGTCTCGTTATCTCATCACCCTTATATGTAAAGAACAAATAACTATCTTACTACATTCTAAAGATTAGGTCTAGCTAGTGTTATTGAGGTATACATTCTAAAGGTCATGCAATCTTTCATACTGGTTGCTCAGCCAAATTCATTTCCAACAAATAAAATTTGATTTTCTTTGGAGTAGAGTTAATCTAGGAATGCTAAACATTTACGAAAATCCATTCACACAAACTCGCGAGGGATTCGTCCTCAATATAAAAAATAAAAAATAACTTGCGGGGTTGAAAATCATTCCTTGTTTTTGCATTTCAAGATGACTTGATTGGTTAAGATATAAAATATATTCTACACCATATTCTAATAGTTTAAACTTTTAGAGAAAACGGTTGCATATATATTGTTAAGTTCCTCCATTAATAGAACACAATGTTACCCACCGGATCATTGATTATCATAAGGACTATGCGAAAAATCACTTATAAATATTAATTTAAGAAAATCGGGGTAGACTTTATGTCAATGTAGATCTCAACACTTACATATCGTGCCATTTTTTTTTTTTTAAAGTGAACTAGACTTGTTATTGTAATGTGCAAATGACACGGATTGAGAAATACAGAAATGGTCAAGGAGATTCTTTATCCACAATTCATTGCATCCGCTTGATAAATTCACTTTATAAATCAATCTTAGCATTTTCCTACGAGTTCTGTCTTGCACCAAAATATTTTGTATATGATGTGTTTCTAAGTTTAATCTTCTAAAATATGTGCACGCATGCAAAGACAAATTAACGAAAGCACTGAAATCTTCTATTATTCCTTAGCAGTGATATTCATTGTCTTCTGCGGAGCAAACAAGGGTCGCCATAGATCAATCTCGAGCGAGAGGCTAAGCCAAATTGTCAAACTTTTCAACTCGTTTCGGCCCCATTAATCAAAGCATTCACAAGCAAAATCTTGACTCTCACACTCTCTAAGTCCCAATTTCAAAGACCAATCGGTCCAAACCAAGAATGACATGTGGGCTGACATCATTGGCGCAAAAAAAGTTCTATAAATACAACCCAATCTCCCACCACTTCACCTCACTTCACTCTTCACTGCCCAAAGCTAGCAAAGAGAGAACCATGTCTCTCAAGTATTTACTAGTGTTATTCCTAGGCCTGGTGCTCCTCACCACCACCATTGCGGAGGAGCTCGACCACCGCCACCTCCCATTCAAGAAGGAAAGGCCCCCAAAGGAGCACAAGCCACCCCACAAGCACCACCCCGGCGGTGGCCGCCTCCTCTTGGAGTACGCTGAGGAAGATGGACACAAGCCGTTCCCCAAGCACAAGCCTCCACATCACCACCACCCTCACGGCCACATCCTCACCGAGGATGTAGCTGAGGAGGACCACAAGCCGTTCCCCGAGCACAAGCCGCCCAAGAAGGAGGACAAGCCACCAAAGGGTAAGGGTGAGAAGCCGCCAATGGAGCACAAGCCACCATTCGAGCACCACCCAGAGCCGAAGCCAAAGGGCCCTCCTTTCCATGACAAGCCACCCATGAAAGAGGACAAGCCACCAAAGGGTAAGGGCGAGAAGCCGCCGATGGAGCACAAGCCCCCGTTTGAGCATCCCCCGGAGAAGAAGCCAAAGGGCCCTCCTTTCCCCCATAAGCCACCCCACAAGCCTCCTCACAAGCCTCCCACTGAGAACTGAAGAAGCTGCCTTGTCTCTCTTGATGGGTTCTATGAGTCTGTCCATGAGGACTTAAATAAAGTGCTCTTTCACGTACTTTAAATTATAATCTTCAATGTTTTTTAGAGGCCAATGCAGCTCATGCCGGTGGTTTCATCTTGTATTATCGCTCTGTAATTTTCATTGGTCAGTGCTTATCTACTATGCTTGAGCTTTAAACTTTCATTTTTCCTTGCCATCATGGGAAAATAATAGACGGGTTTCAGGGAATCGTACCTCAATTTCTAAATATCGAGATTCCTCTAAGTAATACTTGTATATCCACGCCAATCGAAAATGTAATCACAAACTCGGATTAACACCCGTCTGTTCACGAATGCCCCTTGCTCTCACAAAACATTTGCTTGTTTCAAATTTTCTGAGAATCTTCTCTCTTTGGCCTTGGCAACAATACACACGCGAGCACTCTGTTCCTTTATTTTTTATTTCTTTCGGTCAAGCTCCAACCATCACAACCACGCACGAGCACTCCCTCTCCGCCAGGGAAAAATGCTCTACGTGCATTTTGTGCTAAAGAGAAGTTTTCCTCTTGTTAACTGGTCCCTCCAGGGAACGTTGAAGGATTCTGGGTTGGGTTTGGATCAAGCCCGTTATAGGCTAAAAGCCCAACAAGAACTAAGTCCTATATAAGAGAAGACAGGTTTATAAAACCTGTGTACAATGTTAGTTTATAAAGTGATGTGATAGATCCTAGCAGAGTATTTAAATTAATGAAGTATATTCAAGTACAGAAGTTCACCCCCAATAACTTCTAAACCTAGGTATATTGTGTCTATCTACATAGCACAATGTGAGTTTTTAAAACATTTATTATGTATATGCATATATGTATTTATTTTCTCATTTCTTGTTACAAGCAAGTTGTGCCGTACACATACGAACAAGCAAGTCTTTAGACAATTAGCTTGAGAGTTAACCTCAATGAGAGAAAATACACGAACAATAACAATTAGAGAAAGTAGACCTAATTATGGACATGAAGGACCACGGGCCCGTCTTGGTCATATGGGCCCCAAGGGCACTTTTAATTGGGATTGGCCGAGACTATTTAATTATGAAAAAAAGGCCTGGCTAGATTAGGCTAGTGGCAGTCTGGCCAAACCCGAACACTTTACACATGAAATTATGGTTACGGGTGGACCTGGGCAACTATATATGAAGCCTAACCTAAAGGCGCAGCTAAGTTTGATCACCTCTTGAAAGAAGAGTAAAAAACTTGAACTCTTTCTCTATTGTCCCTTTTCTCGACTTTTCCCCTTAAGTTAACTAATTTTCTAAATGTTCCCAAAACATTGACAGCTAATCTGGCTGTAGCATTATTCTCTCTCATCCAATGACCAAGTGACTCACAACCGCCCCTCAAAAACTAGATATGTTGCACTTTGATTTTGCCAAGAAATGGGGAGTTAATTGGTCAACGTACAATAACAAGTTAATTGCAATGTGGATTGAAACCGGGAACAAGTTATTACGTTGGTGAATTTTAGTTGCTAATTTTTGTATTGATGAACAAAAAACAATGACATGAGCATAGATTATATGCAAAAGAAGGTGAGGCCCATAAACCTAACCATGAAAACGGACCTTGACGATATTGAAGAATGAGCCAAGAAGGGCCAATGGGCCTTTTAATGAGCCTCAAATTGTGGCGACAAGATTTCAAGGTCATGATAAGTTAAATTATGGTTTGTTATGTAGAGGACCATGTATGAGAGGAGACAGCTTTTGAAAAATGTAATGGAATTATTTAAGAGTACTAATAAAAAAATTATTTAACATACTAAAATTCAAAATGTGTGAAATACTTAACTATGACAACTAAATCCTAGATAGAAATTTAAAAAAAAAATAGAAAAGAGAAGAAATGGGGTCATTGTGTTGCAATTGAATAATTGAGAGCAATTTTATCTTTTAGTGTAAATAGGGTGGATTTAGTTATATAAGGGGTGGAAATAGCGCTGCCTTTTAAAAAACTGTAAAAATGAGAAAAAAAAAATGGGCCTTTTTGTGTATATTTCGAGAGAAGGAAAGAACATAAGTCAAATTAAGAAAAAAAAAACGGGTTAGTTCCAAGTACAATGTGGAAAAAGTTTGGCATTACTCATTTTTGTGTCTTTAAACTTTAGTTTCTGGCCTTATCCTCACTTGGGGGATTTTGAAAATTGAATCTATGGATATTTAAAGGTGGATGGGCAACATACAAATTGGGAGTGGCTATTCGATTATAAAAATATTGGAAAGGAAAATATATTGGAAGAAAGGCAGCTGTAATATGCTTTTATTTAGGTCACGTTTACTTAGGAAGTTTTGTGTGCATATCTTTTTTTTATTCATTTATTGCGTTGTCCTTGTATTTTTGGTAGTTTAGCATAATTAGGAGATTGTTTGATAGCTGTATCTTCTTGTATATACGTTACGTTTCTGTGGTAATGGAGGACAGAATTCTCATTCCAAAATTCCTCAGTTCTTTTACATGGTATCAGAGCCATGGCTGATGGAAAAAAAAGTGAGGAGAGTTCTGGAACGGACAAGAAAACCTCTAGCCCTTACACACTGAATTCAAATGACAACCCGGGTAACCTGATTATCCAAGTTCAGTTGAAGGGCGAGAATTATGAAGAATGGGCGTGAGCTATGCGGACTGCATTACGAGCCAAGAAGAAATATGGTTTTATTGATGGATCTGTCCAGCAACCAGCAGATGATTCGCTGGAACTTGAAGATTGGTGGACGGTTAATTCCATGTTGGTTTCTTGGGTGTTTAATACCATTGAACCGACACTTTGCTCGACTATCTCTCACATGGAGAATGCGAAAGATCTATGGGAGGATATCAAACAGAGATTCTCAATTGGGAATGGTCCACGGATGCAGCAACTGAGATCGGATTTGGCCAATTGTAGGCAGAATGGTCAACCCATCGTGTCCTATTTCGGTAAACTCAAAATCTTGTGGGATGAAATAAATAACTATGATCAGATACCAGTGTGTGTTTGTACAGGTTGCAGATGCAATTTTACCATTGAATTGGAAAGAAAGCGTGAAGAAGAGAGAGTTCATCAGTTTTTGATGGGCTTAGATGAAGAAGGATATGGAACAGTGCGCGCTAATATTTTGAGCACTGACCTTTGCCTAATCTGAATCGTGTCTATGCTATGGTTGTCCAGCAAGAGCGAGTGCGAACTATGACACAAACCAAGGATGAAAGAGGCAATCCCATGAGTTTTGCAATCCGAGCAGGTGGTCAAAATTCAAGGGGAGGGGGGGAAAGATAAAATCCCGTTTTGTTTTAATTGCAACTGAGAGGGACATGATGCTGAAAGTTGTTTCCAGCTAATAGGATATCCAGAATGGTGGGGTAATAGACCACGTGGAACCTTTGCTGGACAAGGTGGTGGTCAAAAGCGTAATAATAGAGGTGGACGTAACAACGGAGGAGGTGCTCGTGCCAACGTCTCACAGGCAACTAGAGTTGATGGTGGGCGAGGAGTTGTGACAGATTCAGATCGAAAGGGTCTTAGTGGATTGAATGATGAGCAATGGGCAACTTTATTGGGAATGTTAAGTTCTCATTAGAATGGTGGCCATGAGAGGCTGACAGGTAAACAGAGTATTTTTCCTTGGATTATTGACACAGGAGCTTCCCACCATATGATAGGAACGTTGGCGTTTTTGAGAGAATTGCGTGATATTGTGCCATGCTCAGTCGAGTTACCTAATGGAGAAAAGACCATGGCAATGAAAGAAGGAACTGTGTTGCTTGGAGGAGACTTGAAATTGCGACGAGTTCTCTTTGTGCCAAATTTGAAATGCAATCTGATTTCTGTATCACAACTTCTTAATGATTCAAATTTGGTTATTCAACTCACTAACAAAATATGTGCTATATAGGACCTAAATTCGAGGAACCTGATTGGAGCGGGTGAGCAACGTGAGGGGCTTTACTTTCTCAAGGGAGTGACTTCAGTACATGCTTGCACGGTGGCTGATATGGAATCCTTTGAGCTTTGGCATAAAAGAATGGGTCATCCTTCTTCTAAGGTGGTGGAGTTAATTCCAGAAGCTGGTAAAATGGTTAGGAAAACCAATAAAACTTGTGTGGTTTGTTTTAGAGCAAAACAAACAAGAGAGATCTTCTTTTCTAGTGACAATAAAGCTAAAGATTGTTTTGAATTGATACATTGTGATTTGTGGGGACCTTATAGAGTTCTAGCTTCATGTGGAGCAATTTATTTCTTGACTATTGTTGATGATTACTCTCGTGCTGTGTGGATATATTTGCTGAACGGAAAAAAAGGAAGTGGCTTGTGTTCTTAGGAAGTTTATTGCGATAGTTAGATGCCAATTCGAGAAAAATGTGAAAATCGTTAGAAGTGATAACGGAAGTGAATTTTTGTGTTTGAAAGAATATTTTGATGAACATGGGATTTTGCATCAGACTTCTTGTGTTGGAACACCTCAACAAAATGGCCAAGTAGAAAGAAAGCATCGACATATCCTTAATGTTGCAAGAGCTTTGCATTTCCAAGCAAATTTACCCATAGAATTTTGGGGAGAATGTGTACTTGTAGCTGGGTATTTGATAAACAGGACTCCATCTATATTATTGAATGGTAAAACCCCATATGAGATTATTTTTGGCCAACCTCCTTCTTACAAACATATTCGGATTTTTGGTTGTTTGTGCTATGCGCATAATCAGAATCGGGATAACGATAAATTTGCTAGTAGAAGTTGTCGGTGTATTTTTGTTGGTTATCCATTGGGAAAGAAGGGGTGGAGATTGTATGACTTAGAAGCTGGTGAATACTTTGTATCAAGAGATGTAGTGTTTGCTGAAACAGAATTTCCATATGCTGATGAGAAAACTTTAAGTGATGGACTCATTAAAAATAGAGTTATGGAGTTGGGTGATGAAGTTGATGATTTAGAAAGTGACTTGAGAGAGGAGCACGCCGAAAGTGTAGATAGAGAAAATGAGGTGAATCATGAAATTGAGGAATTGATCCACACAAACAATGAGGACGTGGAAAGAAGTGAAGTTGTCGAAGAGCAGTTAGGCAGGGGACAAAGGGTCAAGCAACCGTCTGTTCGTTTGAAAGATTATGTGACAAATGCCATCAAAATAAGCCCCTCAACATGCTCTTCTGCCCAATCCGATTCCTCAGGTACGCCTTATTCTATAGCACATTATGTGAGTTACGAAAAATTTTCTGCACAACACTGGTGTTTCTTGGCAGCAATTACTGTAGGACATGAACCAAACTCTTATGTGGAAGCAATTAAAGATGAACGGTGGAGAGAGGCCATGAGTAAAGAAATACAAGCTTTAGAAGATAATGGCACATGGACAGTCGAAAATTTGCCGCCTGGGAAGAAAGCAATTGGGAGCAAGTGGGTGTATAAAATTAAGTACAATTCTGATGGAAGTGTTGAACGATACAAAGCGCGGTTGGTGATACTGGGAAATAAACAAGTTGAAGGCATAGATTATCAAGAGACTTTTGCTCCTACGGCAAAAATGTGCACTGTACACACCTTTCTTGCCATTGCGGCTGCAAAGAATTGGGAACTTCATCATATGGACATTCAAAATGCTTTCTTACATGGCGATTTAGAGGAAGAGGTTTACATGAAAATGCCGCCTGGATTTGCCTCTCAATCACCAGGGAAGGTATGTAGACTTCAGAAATCTCTATACGGTTTGCGGCAAGCACCTAGATGTTGGTTTGCAAAATTGGCTGCATCTTTGAAAGCTTATGGATTTCAACAGTCATATTTAGATTACTCCTTGTTCACTTTTCGAGTTGGGATTGCTCAATTGAATGTGCTTATTTATGTTGATGATCTCATTATCTCCAGTAATGATATTTCCGTTGTGCAAAAGTTCAAGAACTATTTAAGTCGTTGTTTTCATATGAAAGACTTGGGGAAGCTGAGATTTTTCTTGGGGATTGAAGTGGAGAGAAATTCAGATGGTATTTTCTTATGTCAACGTAAGTATGCGTTGGATATGATTTCTAAGGTCGGATTGCTGGGTTCCAAGCCAGCTAAAACTCCTCTTGAACAAAATCACAAACTGGCCCTTACTGAGAGTGATGATGTAGACAACCCTGCTCAATATAGGCGTCTAGTGGGTTGGCTTATTTATCTAACAATAACTCGACCTGAATTGTCTTACTGTGTGCATATTCTTGCACAGTTCATGCAGCGGCCAAAGAAAGCTCATTGGGAGGCAGCTATGAGAGTTCTGCGTTATTTGAAAGGAAATCCAGGTCAGGGTATTATGTTGCGTGCCAATTGTGACCTCAAATTGTCTGCTTATTGCGATTCTGATTGGGCTAGTTGTCCTTTGACGAGACGATCTTTGATTGGTTACTTTGTTCTTCTGGGAGAATCGCCTATCTCATGGAAGACTAAGAAGCAACAGACAGTGTCTTGCTCATCCGCTGAAGCTGAATACGGGTCTATGAGTACTACAGTTTGTGAACTTAAGTGGTTGAAAGGATTATTGGATTCACTTGGTGTGGCACATTCTCAACCTATGCACCTATATTGCGACAGTCGGGCAGCTTTACATATAGCTGCTAATCCTGTTTATCATGAGCGTACTAAGCATATTGAAGTTGATTGTCATTTTATTCGTAATGAGATACTTAATGGTAGCATTCAAACAGATTATGTACGTAGTTCGATGCAGCTAGCTGATATCTTCACGAAGGCGTTGGGAAAGGATCAATTTAACTTTCTTCTTCGCAAGTTGGGCATTCGAGATCTCCAAGCTCCAACTTGAAGGGGGGTATTGGAAAGGAAAATATATTGGAAGAAAGGCAGCTGTAATATGCTTTTATTTAGGCCACGTTTACTTAGGAAGTTTTGTGTGCATATCTTTTTTTTATTCATTTATTGCGTTGTCCTTGTATTTTTGGTAGTTTAGCCTAATTAGGAGATTGTTTGATAGCTGTATCTTCTTGTATATATGTTACGTTTCTGTGGTAATGGAGGAGAGAATTCTCATTCCAAAATTCCTTAGTTCTTTTACAAAAAAGGTTACAAGTCGGGGAAATGGAAAAATGGAATTGTGTTAGGAGCAATGAAGCGTGAAAGCCAGAAGTGGGTCTATATCGATCAAATTAAATTTCGTCGCGAAGGTAAAGGTTTTTTTTTTTTTTTTTGGGTTAATAATATAGAAGATTATAGACTGTTACCATTAAGCACATTTACCCCAATTTATCGTGGTACCGTTGTTTCAATTTTACCCTTTATAACAACCCTGTTTAATTTAGGCGTCAAATGTCTTATGTGATTATATGATAAATCCATGCATGATAACTTAGATGTGAATTTTACCACATGAAGCATTCTAAAAAAAATTCCTATTTGCCCTGACCCATCTTCTTTCTCTAACCCATCTACTTCTTCCCTTAAGACCCCAGCTTCCACGCCTCGCCTTCCTCAGGTGGTGCTCTCATCGGTGAACACGTTTGATCTTACAAAGAAAAAAAAGGTACAATCAGGTTATTGATAATGCTCATTACAAAGAAAAAAAAAAGGGACAATCAGGTTATTGCTAATGCTCATTCTATGTCATCGGGGTCATTTGGCCATTGTGAGGATTTTGATATATTATCTTTTCTTCTAATCTTGAATATTGGAGTCTGTAACTTAGTGGGCGCCATTAGTGCAATAGGTAAAATTTTACTCTTTGTGGGTATTGTTAAGATTCAGGTGAGGTCACTTCAGTCTGGTGACTAGTTAGAGGAAGGAGAAAGAGGAAAAAGATAAAGAAAAAAAAAAGAAAAAGAAGAGTTACAAAAATTCAAAACAATATTAAATTGTTATTAAAATTTGTTTACGTCTGTGTCACTTTAGTGCTAGTTATGCTACATTAATAGTTGGCTAAATTTCACTAAATGGACTAAATTAGTATAAATATAAAATGTTTAGAATTTAACTAGCCAAAAAAAGTTTAGAATTGAATTAACATAATTACAATACATTTAAGACCTTTTTTTTTTTTGTAATTCTTCCTTTTTTCCTTGTTTGTCAAATGGGTAATTTTTGTATAGTATAAGAAGAGTCTTAAAACTTCACAGAAGTATGAGGTGCGTACCAGAGTAACCTAAAGTGAGTCAATTGCTTATGTAGTCAATGGAAAATAAATTTCTAGAGGAAGCTCCATACAAGAATGATGATTATTGAGAAAAGGAAAATTGAGTTGAACCCCATATGTTGGATCGGACTTTTTTTATCTTGACGTTGGATTTGCTCCTACTTTTCAATAAACCATCATAGGGGTTCAAACTCATGTGCACTGCAAATATAATGTGACAACAAGCACCGTGTACACACATGGGCTGTTCCCGAAAAGGAAGCGTATGAACCAAACTAAATTGTTCGTCTCGATCGAATATAGGCTATGAATACCACAAAAAGGATATGATTTTTATACATGTAAAGTACACCTGCTTTAGACTATTTTGACACATTATGATTTTAGGTACAATTTGGTTGACAAAATGTTACAAATATATATTTACACACACACACACACACATATATATATATATATATATATTTGTAGTTTCGTATGCATTTTAGGGTTATATTACTGTTACACTTAGAATGCAAAAGAAAACTTGACAACGTTTTTTGTCTGTTCATTTTTCCGTACTTTGTCATCAAATCTGTCCTAATAAACTTAACAGAGAAAAAAAAAAAGAAAAAGCAAAAGAGGTCGTCATCATTCTCCAAGTTGTCCATGATGTTCCATAGAAAACCTTCATGCAAAAATCTCAATCGGTAACTTAAAAGACTATTATCTAACCTTAACTCTCTCTCTCTCTCTCTCTCTCTCTCTCTCTCTCTCTCTCGACTCTACCATTGCCCCAATTCTTTCTTAGACACGTCACGTCTACAGTAGTGTAGGCTCCTAACTCTCTTTAAGGTCAATGGACTAGTCGCATTTGCTTTTTATTCAAGGAACTTTTTATTCAACTGCGTCCCTAATTAAAAAGCAAGAATAAAAACCAATCAGGGGTTTAGGTTTTGCAGTATCGCGATCACGTCTCCCCATCCCTATCGATCGAAGATGCTACAGGCATATCCGTGATTGTTGGCCGCCATTTCACTGTGGGAAAACAAGAATATCAGACGGGTATTCGCGGGCTTCATCTCAAACTTTCAATTCTGATCTTAGATAATAATTGAAGCGACGTTTTGTGTTGTGAATTGGGAAATCCCTTCCCACACGAATGGTGATATTAGATGAGAGTACCATTGACTTCGAGAATGTGAAAATCGCTTGAAAGAGATGGTTCTGTTAGGGAAATCCCTTATGATATTTTGAAGATGACAAAATAAATCAAAGGCTACTAACATGTTTGATGGTTGAGTAATAGATCATGCAAATGATAGAACATGTAAAGGATATTGTCAAAGTGCGAAGACGACCAGAAGACTGAACATAACTCATGTCAAAAGTATATTCTGAAGATTTCCAGACTTCTGTGTCAAAGTCTGAAGACTGTCAGACTTTAGTGTCAAAGTCTGTTCTACATCAAAAGTCTGCTCATTCTGACAAATTCCAGACTGAATGTGAATGATGAACCAGAAGACAGACTTTATGCTGAAGCTGGACTAGGTACATATTTTAAAGCTAAATCTGTTCAGAAGCAGATATGTTCAGACCCAGATTGTAAAGTCTATTGCACTCAGACTCAGATTGTAAAGTCTATTGCTCTCAGACTTTACATCCAGATTCAACAGAACGTAACTCAAGCCCAATCATATAACGACTAGTGATCTGGTTTGGATTCCACATCAAGATTGATTTGATTGATTCAATCTATTTGATTGACGATTGGATCTTGAAGACAAGAACTTTCTATACAAAGAAGCTTTACTTATGAAAACCAAGATTTCGTTTGTATGGGCGATCAGAATCAATTTGGGATTCTACCTTTGTCACTCAACGGCTACCAAATCTTCTAGATACAGAGTTGTCCAATGAGTATATTGGAAGATAATTCTCCGGGATGCTGTCCAACGGCTAGTTTAGAAGTGGAGGAGTATTTAAGGAGATGAAGGACCGATGAGCAAGTAAGAGACAGAGCGTAGAATTTATAATTCCAAAGTCTGAGCAACTTTCGATCATATACTTGTCTTTGGAGAGCTTAAACGTTTGTGATTATGAGAGAAATACCAAAAGAGTGACTTAGTGAGATAGTGTGATCTACTGCTAAGTGTTTGCACTCAAAGTTGTAATCTCTTGTTGATTGCATAGTGGAATCCAGCCAAGAAGGCTGTTAGCGTGGGAGAGTGGACGTAGACTTGGATTAAGCCGAATCACTATAAATCTTGTGTTCTTATTCTCTTCCCTAACTCCTTTATTTTACTTGAAGTTTATTATTCCGCATATATTTGCCAAGGTTTATTTACCCCCCTCTAGGTGTTCATACTAGCACTCTCAGGTTCAGCATGTCTTCAATCAGTTGAGGTTGATCTTTTGCCATATGAACCGACAATCATGCATTAATACATCCTATAATTCCAAAACAAGCTTTGCTAGTGTGACAATTTTTGGGTTATTGTGAAAATAATAACTTGTTGCGAACTACAATTTTTAAAAGAGTATATCCCATAATAATTTATAATTATTTGTTATTTGATTTTTTATGGTCCAGAAATACTTGTTATTGTCATAGTAGATTAAATATTATCACTCAATCATTTCTCTTCTAGAACCTTGATTCATTAAATTCAATGTAACATGTAAACATCAACCTAGAAATATAGTTAAGGTTTTTGAGAAGAAAATTTAATTGTATAGGTAATTTACCATAACTAAAACTGTTATTAGGAAAAGCAAAAATATTATTCTTTCTTTTCTTACATCAAAAGAAATCAGAATTAATAAATACGGTGTGCTTGTGGTTTGGTTCATTTTGGTTTGAAGATCACTTTTAACCCACAATTCAGTTAATTGGTTTGAAAAGAAACTCAATCAAAGCCGAGATTATACTAATGAAAACATAGCACAAACGAATTGATGGCTTCAGCTTATAATAATTTCATTTCGTGTATGTTAAGCCCACACTCAGATAAGAAGCTTAAACATCAACTAAGAATGTCTAATTATGTATTTGATAAATGCTAACCAAAGGCTGTTATTGAGTCGAGTCGTGTCAACACTGTTATATACTCAAGCCTAACTCAACCCAAAATCTAAGGCTCAACACTTGACTTGTACTCTATTGGGATTTATGTCTGTTGACACCTCAATTTTTATTATGTTTATTAATAAATTTTTTATTTATTTTGTCTTTTTCGAAATAATAAGAAAATAACAAAAAACCGAAAAAACAATAAAAACAAGAAAAAACAAAAGAAAGCAAAAGCCCAGCCCCTCCCTTCTTTTTTCTTTTCCACGCGGGCCTAAGGCCCAAGACTTGTTTTTTTAGTTTTGGCCCGTCCACCCCCTCTCTTCTTCTTCCTCCCATCTTCTTCCTCCTTCCTCGTTCTTCCGCCCCTGCAGGTCACGCGCGGCGACGAAGACGCGCTCAAGCACAACCTACAACAGAGAGAGGAGCATAGGCCGGTGGCTGAGAAGACGCGCATTGAAGGCGAGCATGCCTTCGTGGAAGGGAGAAGATTTGACGCCGGTTCAGCCGCACCCAAGGCCGGTCGGCGTGTGAGGGCCGGCGGCCGAACCTCCATCGACCGGCCTCCTCCTCGCCTATAAATAGAGGAGCACCTCCGTCGATCAAAGCAGAGCGAACTCCAAGATCTTCCCCTTGAGAGACTTCAAGGGGGAAATCAAAGAGCGAGCAAAGGATCGGGTCGCAAGCTAAACGACCTCCCACCGAGAGACATCGGGGGAGGCCGGTGGCAAGCGAAGCCAGATCCACGAGCAGCAGAGGCCGAAAGAGAAGAGGGAGCTCTGGATCTGCGAGATAAGGGCTGAGCGAGGAGGAGAGAGGACCAGATCTGGGCGCGAAAGCTTGCTGCCGTCGCCCCGACGCCGCTGCTGCCCCAGATCTTACCGTGCCGCCGTCCCCACACCTCGCCGCTGTCATCCCCTGCCCTCAGATCTGGAAAGCAGAAGACCAGATCTGAGGAGGATCCACGAGATCCGGCCACGCCATCATCCACCGCCGTTTGCCGCCACGTCCCGCCGTCGCTACAGCCAGGTACACACCGACGCTCGCCATCCATCCTCGCCGCCTCAGCCACCGCGAGATCCACACCATCGCGCTCTATCCATCATCCGCCGCCGTGCCGCCACTGCTGTCCTCGGTATAGCCGCTCGTCGCCGCCGTCTTTACCGGACGACGTAGGAATAGGGTAAAGCAAGCTGCGGCTGTAAACCGGGTCGAAGGTGGGTCGGTGATCGGGTAGGGTTTTAGCCGAAAGCGGGTCGGGCGTGGGTCTCGTTCGGGTAGGGTTTGCCCCCTTCCCCCAGTCGGGTCGGACCCAGATTGGGCGTCCGGTAGGGTCTCCCCGTTTTGGGCTGCGTGTGTGGGCCGGCTAATCCTTGGGTTGGTTTTTCTTAATGAAGATGGGCCAAATCGGTGGGCTCGCTTGTGTTAAAAAAAAATAAAGAAATGGACCAAAAAAATCCGAGTCGGGCCGCGTTGCGGGCCCGTCCCTCATTCAGATCGCCGGCCGGGTCGGACCCGGCCGCGGATCCGACCCGGTCGACTTTTCTTTTTTAAAGTTTTAATTTATTTCAAAAAAAAATTGTTAAAAAATGTTTTATTTTCCAAAAAATCGAGAAAAATCAAAAAATAATTTATTTTCCAAAAAAATTAAAAATATTTAAAATATATTTTATTTTCCGAAAAATTAAAAAAAAATCAAAAGTATTTCATATTTTCCAAAAAATGCCAAAAATCCAAAAAAAGGCCAAAAATTCATGAAAAAGCCAAAAAAAATTCAAAAAAAGCCAAAAAGACTTGTATTTTTCCAAAAATACCAAAAAGGTCCAAGAAAATCCCTTTCATGTAAAAAATAAAAAAGGAAAAAGACCCAAAAAATGTTTTCCTCCAAAAATGCATGGAAAACCCCCTCGAACATCCAAAATGTGTGGAAAATCCCTCGAACATCCAAAAAGCCTTAGGGTTTAAACAAGATTAGGTACCGAAAGGGCATTAGTGATTAACTAGTGTAATCAAGTCCCCGATCCTAATTTCTCTGGTTGCGCAGGAGCAAGTATTTCTCCCGATACTTCGCTTGGGTTTCTAATCAACCCACCCCAAATTGATTAGTGGCGACTCCATTTTAAAAATTGATTTACAGGTTAAAAACTTGAACCATTAAGTCGTGAATTGGTGGACTTGGGAGAGTCCGGGCATAATTAATTTCAGCCGAGCCATTAGCCTCCTTAGGCGCTCGTACCCGATTATGGGCGCCGAACGAAGAAAAAAGAGGTCGCGACAATGTCTCAAGCTCAAGCTCAACTAGAATAAATCTTCAACTACCTCGAGCCCGACTCGACTATATTCACTCCATTAGTCAATAAATTTTCCTCGAAACTCAAATTAAACTTAGTGAGGTCAAATTCTTAAAGTACCCTCATAAAAAAACTTACAATATAAACCAATTTTGTCCATATATTGGTTAATGTCACTGCACATGTATAATTTGGATGAAATACATAAAATCAGGGTAGACTCTTTGTCAAAGTATATGATCTCAACTCTTACATATCCTGCTTATTTTTAGTTTTTTAGAAGTGAACCAGACGTGTAATTGTAATGAGCAAATGGCATGGATTGTGATCTAAGAGAATGGTCGAGGCGATTCTTTATTCACAATTAATTGCATCCGCTCGATAAATCCATTTTGTGAATCAATCTCTATACCTTCCGGCATATTCCTATGAGTCCTTCTTGGCACCAACATCTTTTATACACGCTCTGTATTCCTAGGTTTAATATTCGAAAATATGTGCATGCATGCAAAGGCAAGTTAACAAAAGCACCGAAATCTTCTATCGTTCCTTGGCGGTAATATTCATTGTCTTCCACCACAAGCCGTTGGCCAAGCATAAGCCACCCAAGAAGGAGGGCGAGAAGCCGCCAATGGAGCACAAGCCACCGTTTGAGCACCACCCATAGCCGAAGCCAAAGGGGCCTCCCTTCCCCCACAAGCCACCCCACAAGCCTCCCCACAAGCCTCCCTACAAGCCTTCCACCGAGAACTGAATCTGCCTTGTCTCTCTTGATGGGTTCTATGAATGTGTCCATGAGGACTTAAATAAGGTGCTCTTTCATGTACTTTATATTCTAATCTTCAACGTTTTTTAGAGGCCAATGCAGGTCATGTCGGTGGTTTCATCTCATATTCCTTTGTAATTTTTACTGGCCAGTGCTTATATACTATCCTTGAGCTTAAAACTTCCATTTATCCTTGCCATTATGGGAAAAGAATAGATGGGTTGTGGGGAATCATACCTCAAGTCCTAAATGTCAAGATTGCTCTAAGTAATACTTTTATATCCACACCACTCGAAAGTGTAATCACACACTTGGATTAACACCTGTATGTTCACCAAATATGCCCCTTGCTCTCACAAAACATTTCCTTGTCTCAAATTTTGAAAATCTTCTCTCTTTGGCCTCGGCACCAATAGACTCGCGTGCACTATGTTCCTTTGCTTTTCTTTTCGGTGAAGCTCCAAACATCACAACCACACACCAGCACTCCCTCTCTGTCAGGAAAACTGCTCTACGTGCATTTTGTGCCAAAGAGAAGGTTTCCTCTCGTTAAGTGATCCCTCTAGGGAACTTTAAAAGATTCTGGGTTGGGCTTGGATCAAGCCCATTATGGGCTTAAAGCCTAACAAGAACTAAGTCCAGGATAAGAGAAGACAGGTTTATAAAAACCGATGTACAATGTTAGTTTATAAAGTGATGTGATAAATCCTAACAGAGTATTTAAATTAATGAAGCATATTCAAGTATGGAAGTTCACCCCAATAACTTTTAAACCTAGCTATATTGTTTCTATGTACATAGCACAATGTGAGTTTTTAAAACATTTAGTATGTAAATAAGCAACTCTTTAGACAATTAGCTTAAGAGTTAACCTCATTGAGGAAGTAGACCTAATTATGGACATGAAAGACCACGGGCCTGACTTGGTCATATGGGCCCAAAGGGCACTTTTAGCTTGGATTGGACAAGACTATTTAATTATGAAACTGGCCTAACTGGATTAGGCCAGTGACAATCCGGCCGAACTCAAACATTTTACACTTGAAATTATTGTTATGGGTGGAACTGGGCAACTACATTAAGCCTAAGCTAAAGGCTCAGCCAAGTTTGACCTATGTATTGATTACCTTTAATAAGAAGTGTAGAAAATTTGATCTCTTTCTCTATTTTTCCTTTTCTCGACTTTTCCCCTAAAGTTAGCTAATTTTCTAAATGCTCCCAAAACATTGACAGCTAATCTGGCTATAGCTTTATTCGTTCTCTAAATCCAATGACTGAGTGACTCACAAACATCCCCTCAAAAAGCAGACATTTTGCCGTTTGATTTTGCCATGAAATGGGGAGTTAATTGGTCAACTTACAATAACAAGTTAATTGCAATGTGATTGAAACCGGGAACAAGTTATTACGTTGGCGAATTTTAGTTGCTAATTTTTATGTTGGTGAACAGACATAAGCATTGCCTCCAAAAAAAAAAATGACATGAGCATAGATTATATGTAAAAGAAAGTGAGGCCCATAAACCTAACCGTGAAAACATACCTTGACGATATGAAGAAGAAGCCGAGGAGGGCCAATGGGCCTTTAAATGAGCCTCAAATTGTGGCGACAAGATTTCAAGGCCATGATAAGATAAATTATGGCTCGTTATAAAGCTGACAATATGTGAGAGTAGACAGGTTTTGAAAAATTGTTATAGAAATATCTAACAATACTACCCAAAAAAATTCTTTAACATACTTAATAAAAAAAATGTGTGAAATACTTAACTATGACAACTAGATCTTAGATAGAAATAGAAAAAAAATAGACAATAGAAGGAATGGGACAATTATTTTGAATAATTGAGGCCGAATTTGTCTTTTAGTATAAACGGGGTGAATGTAGTCATATGAAGGGCGAAAATGCTGCCCTTTGAAAAATGATAACAATGAGGAAAAAGTTATGGGCCTTGTCATTATTTTGAGAGAAGGAAAGAACAAAGGTCAAGCTAAGAATAAAAGGGTTAGTTACATTTACAATCCGGAAAAGTTTAGGAGTACTCATTCTTGTGTCATTTAATTTTGGGAAAATTCTAAATAAGGACTTGAAGTATCATCATTTTCTCAAATAAGAGTATGAAGAGGACATTGTTTCAAATAAAAGATCAAAATGCCCTTATTTTCTCAAATAAGAATAAGAGTCCGAAGTGCTCTTATTTTCTCAAATAAAGACTCGATGTGCATATATCAGTTTCAAAAAAAGATCTGAACTCATCAAATGTAAATGAAAATTTCATATTTTTTTAATTTTTAAAATTTTCTTTTTTATTTTTTTTTAATTTTTTCCTTTTCAAAGGAACGAACGAAAAAAAAAAAAAGAAGAAGAAAATATAGGCAGGAGAAGCTCCCTCCACCTATGTGTTCTCTATTTTTTTTTTTTTTTTAATTTAATTTATAATGTAATTATTTTAATTTAAATTATATTTGGAAGAAAATACCCCTAATTGGTTGGAATTTTTTGCCGGCCGACAAATAGGCAAAGCTAGAACCTTATTTGAAATGACCATAGCCACTTTAGGCCCTTATTTAGTATAATGCCAAATTCAGGCTCATTTTTGGAAAAATGAGGACGTTTCAAGTCCTTATTTTAAAGTTTCCCTTAAATTTTAGCTTCTCGCCTTGTTCTCACTTGGGGATTTTGACAATTGAATCTATGGTTATTTAAAGGTGGAAGGTAAATATACGAATTGGGAGCAGCTATTCAAAGAAAAAAAATGTTATAAGTTGGGAAAAAATGGAAAAATGGAATTGTGTTAGGAGCAATGAAGCCCGAAAGCCAAAAATATGTGTGTACGAATCAAACTAAAATTCGTCATGATAGTGAAGGTTTTATTATTTTTTTTTTTGGCTAATTCTATAGAAGATTCTAGACTAGTACCATTAAGTACATTTGCCCCCAATTTATTATTTGACCCCAAAAAGGTACCGTTATTTCAATTTTACCTCCGCTACAACCCTGTTTGATTTAGGCATCAAATGTCCTAGGTGATTACATGATAAATCCATGCCCGATAAACTAGGCGTGAATTTTACTGCATGAAACATTCCTTAGAAAGATCCCTTTTTGCCCTCATCCATCTTCCTTCTCTAACCCATCTTCTTCTTCCCTTAAGACTCCACCTTCCAACCCCTCGCCGTCCTCGTATGGTGCCCTCACCAATGAATACGTTTGATCTTACAAAGAAAAAGGTACAATTAGGTCATTGCTAGTGCACATTCTATGTCATTGGGTTATTTGGCCACTTTGAGGATTTTGATGTATTATCTTATCTTCTAATATTGTATATTGGAGTCGCTACCTTAGTCAGCGCGGTAAGTGTAATAGTTAATATTTTGCTCTTTCCCCGTATTGTTAAGATTTGACGAGATCACTTCAGTCTAGCAACCACCCAAGGAAAAAGGAAGAGGAAAAAAATAAAGAGAGAAAAAAAAAAAAAGGAAAAAACGAAAAAAAATAAAAATTTGAAAAATATTAAAATGTTATTAAATTGTCCCCTTAATACTTGCTGTGTCACTTTAGTGCTGGTTATGTCACATCATTGGATAGCCAAATTTGGCTAGATGGATTAAATTAGCACAAACATAAAATGTTTAGGACTTAATTTACCAAAAAAAGTTTAAGACTGAATTAACACAATTGTCATAGGTGTAAGATATTTTTTTTAGGTAATTCTTCCTTTGTTTCCTAGTTTGTCAAATGGCTAATTTTTGTATAAGTACAAGGAGAGCCTTTAAAACTTCACAAAAGTACGAGATGAGTATCGAAGTAACCTAAAGTGAGTCAATTGCTCATGTAGCCGATGGAAAATAAATTTATAGAGGAAGCTCTATACTAGAATGATGAATGACTATCGAGAAAAGGAAAAATGGGTTGAACCCCATCTATCGAATTGGACTTTGTGCCTTGACGTTGATTTGTTTCTACCTTTCAATAGACCATCATAAACGGTTCAAACCCATGTGTACTGCAAATATAACATGGCAACTATACACACAAGGGATGTTCCCAAAAAAATGCGTATGAACCACGCAATATTTTCTGTCTTGATCGAAGATAGGCTATGCATGCTATAAAAAGGAAATGAAGTTCATACATGCAAAGTACACTTGCTTTAGACTGTTCTGATACAATGTGAAATTAGATTTAATTTGTTAGACAAAATGTCACAAAAAAGAGTAAATATGCGCAGTTCGGTATCATTTTAGGTTTATATTGCAGTTTCAGTTAGAATGCAAAAAGAAAACTTCGACAAAATTCTTTTATCTCTCAATTTTCAGTATTTTGGAAATCAAATTTGTCCTATTATAATTACAAAAAATAAGAGGCCGACATTATTCTCCAAGTTTGTCCACGATGTTCCATAAAAAACCTTCACGCAAATTTCTCAACCGTTAACTTAAAAGACTATTGTCTAACCCTCGCTATCTCTCTCTTTCTCTCTTTTTCTCTCTAGAATCTGCCATTGCCCAATCTTTCTTAGACGCGCCACGTCTTTAGTCGGGTAGGCTCCTAACTCTCTTTAAGGTCAATAGACTTGACGCATTTGCCTTTATTCAATTGCGTCCTTAAGCAAACTAGGGTTTAGGTTTTGCAGTATCGCAATCACACATCCCCGTCCCTATCGGCGGAAGATGCTACGGGCATATCCGTTATTGTTGGTCGCCATTTCACGTGTGGGAAAACAAGAATATCAGACGGGTATTTTGCCGCCTTCATCTCAAATTTTCAACTCTGATCTCGGATAAGAATTGAAGCAACGTTTTGTGTTGTGAATTGGGAAATCGTTTCCCAAATGAATGGTCATATTAGATGAGAGTACGGTTGACTTTGGGAATGTGAAATTCACTTAAGAGAGAGATGGATAAGCATCTCTTCGATCAGTTGTGGTCGATCCTCTGCCATATGAATTGACAATCATGCATTGATATCCTCTATAATTCCAGAACCGAGACGCATTGAATTCAACGTAATGTGTGAACATCACCCTAGAAATACAGATAAGGTTTTCGATAGGAAAATTTTATTTTATAGGTAATTTACCATGATTAAAACTGTTATTACTAAAAGTAATATATATATATATATATTCTTTCTTTACTTACATGAAAAGAGATCAGAAGTAATAAAAACGGTGTGCTTGTGGTTTGGTTCATTTGGGTTGGGGATGACTTTTAATCCACAATTTAGTTCATTGGTTTGAAACGAAACTCAACCAAAGCCGAAATTATATTAATGAAATCATAACGCAAACGAATTGATGGCTTCAGTTAATAATCATTTCATTTTGTGTGTGTTAAGCCCGCACTCAGATAAGAAGCTTAAAACATCAACCTAAGAAGGTCTAATTATGTATTTGATAAATGCCAACCAAAGGGTGCTATTGGGGCGAGTCGAGTCAATACTATTATATACTCAAGCCCAATTCAACCTGAATTTGTGAGGCTTGATACTTGACTGTGCTCTACGGGGAGTTATGTTTCAAGCTCAAGCTCAACCGGAATAAATCTTCAACAACCTCAAGCCCAACTCAATTTCTGTTTTTTTTTTAATAACCGAGGACTCTACCATGGGTCCCCGTGCCCAGACAGCACCGAAGTCCAACTCAACTTTAATCACTTCATTAGTCAGTAAATTTTCCTCGAAACTCAAATTAAACTCAATCTCGAGGTTAAATTCCTAAAGTACACTATCATAGAAAAACTTACAATATAAAACAATTTTGTCCATTTATCCATTAATGTCACTGCATGTGTGTAATTTGGATGAAAAACATAAAAATCGGGGTAGACTCTATGTCAAAGAACATGATCTCAACTTTTGTATATCCTGCTTATTTTTACTTTTTAGAAGTGGACCAGACTTGTCGTTGTAATGAGCAAATGGCATGCATTGAAATACAAGAGAACGGTCAAGGCGCTTTTTTATCCACAGTTCACTGCATCCGCTCGATAAGTCCATTTTGTAAATCAATCTTCATATCTTCCAGCATTTTTCTATGAGTTCTTCTTTGCATCAACATCTTTCATATATGCTCCGTATTCCTAAGTTCAATCTTTTAAAATATATGCAAGCATGCAAAACGAGTTAACAAAAGCACTGAAATCTTCTATTATTCCATGGCGATGATATTCATTGTCATTCTACGGAGCAAACAAGGGTCCCCATAGATCAAGCTCGAGCGAGAGGCTAAGCCAAATTTTCAAACTTTTCAACACGTCTTGGCCCTCTAATCAAGTATTCACATTCTCTTGGCCACACAAATAAAAAATCAATTAGTCCAAACCAAGAGAAACATTTGGGCTGACAACATTGGTGCAAAGACACTATAAATACAACCCAAGCTCCCGCCACTTCACTTCAATCGCAAAACTAGCAAGGAGAAAACCTTGTCTCTTAAGTACTTAGTAGTGTTGTTCCTAGGCTTGGTGCTCCTCACCACCACCACTGGGTAGGAATTCGACCACCGCCACCATTCGTTCAAGAAGCAAAGGCCCCCGAAGGAGGACAAGCCGCCCCACAAGCACCATCCCAACGGCGGCTGCCTTCTCTTGGAGTACGCCAAGGAAGATGGACACAAGCCGTTCCCTGAGCACAAACCGCCCAAGAAGGAGGGCAAGGGCGAGAAGCTGCCGATGGAGCACAAGCCACCGTTTGAGCACCACCCAAAGCTGAAGCCAAAGGGCCCTCCTCTTCACGACAAGCCACCCAAGAAGGAGGACATCCCACCGAAGGATATGGGCGAGAAGCCGCCTATGAAGCACAAGCCACTGTTTGAGCACCCCCAGAGAAGAAGCCAAAAGGCCCTCCTTTCACCCACAAGCCATCCCACAAGCCTCCCCACAAGCCTCGTACTGAGAACTGAAGAAGCTGCCTTGTCTCTCTTGATGGGTTCTATGAATATGTCCATGAGAACTTAAATAAAGTGCTCTTTCACGTACTTTAGATTACAATCTTCAATGTTTCTTAGAGGTCAATCCAGCTCGTGCCAGTGGTTTCATCTCATAGCGTTCTGTAATTTTCACTGTCAATACTTATATACTATGGTTGATCTTTAAACTTTCAATTATCCTATGCTTGATCTTTAAACTTTCATTTATCCTTGCTATTATGGGAAGAGAATAGATGGGTTTCGATTGCTCTATGCAATACTTTTATATGCTCAAAAGTATAATCACGCAGTCGGATTAACACCCGTTTGTTCACCAAATATGCCCCTTGATCTGACAAAACATTTGCTTGTT
The DNA here is from genome assembly GCA_016097545.1 of Eucalyptus victrix. Taxonomy (NCBI): domain Eukaryota; kingdom Viridiplantae; phylum Streptophyta; class Magnoliopsida; order Myrtales; family Myrtaceae; genus Eucalyptus; species Eucalyptus victrix. Next base: position 39,119,788 of record CM027842.1, read on the forward strand.
TTAGATTTTCTGAGTCTTCTCTCTTTTGTCTCGGCACCAATACACACACGAGTACTATGTTCCTTTGTTTTTCTTTTCGGGCAAGCTCCAACATCACAACCACACACGAGCACTCCCTCTCTTTCAGGAAACATGCTCTACGTACATTTCGTACCAAAGAGAAGTTTTTCTGTTGTTAACTGGTCCCTCCAGGGAACTTTGAAAGACTCTGGGTTGGGCTTGGGTCAAGCCCATTATGGGCTCAAAGCCCAACAAGAACTAAGTCCTAGATAAGAGAAGACAGGTTTATAAAAATCGGTGTACAGTAGTAGTTTATAAAGTGATGTGATAAATCCCAACTGAGTATTTAAATTAATGAAGTATTTTCAAGTATAGAAGTTTGCCCCCATTAACTTTTAAACCTAGCTATATTATGTCTATGTAGCACAATGTGAGTTTTTAAACACATCGTAGTATGTATATACATATATGAATTTGACATTTACATGCCAGTTGCATCGTACACATATGAATGATCGATTCTTTAGACAAATAACTTGAGAGTTATCACAATGAGAGCAAATACAAGAACAATAACAACTATAGAAAGTAGAACTAATTATGGACATGGATGACCATGGGCCCATCTTGGTCATATCAGCCCAAAGTGCACTTTTGGTTGGGCTTGGACAAAGACTATTTAATTATGAAGCTGGCCTGGTCGGATTAGACAAGTAACAATTCGGTTTTTTTTGGTCGAAAGTAACAATTTGGTTGAACTCAAACATTTTAAACATGAAATTATTGTTAAGGGTGGACCTAGGCAACTTATTAGGCCTAACCTAAAGGCTCGGCTGAGATTGACCCACCTATTGATGTCCTCTAATGAGAAGTGTGGAAAATTGGAACTCTTTCTCTACTGACCATTTTCTCGACTTTTCCCCTAAAGTTAACTAGTTCCCATAAGAAGCATTCCTAAAAAAATTCTTATTTGCCCTTACCCATCTTCTTTCTCTAACCCATCTTCTTCTTCCCTTAAGTCCCCACCTTCCAACCCCTCGTCATAGTTGTTTGATGCCCTCACCGGCAAAGCCCTTGTGGCTGAGAGCCCATCCCTTCCCTATAACTATGTCACATGCACATTTATAAAAATGAATACCCTTAACATTTAGTTTCAAATAGAACACATTTGATCTAACAATCAAAAAGGTACAATTAGGTCATTGCTGGTGCACATTCTATGTCATTGGGGTCATTTGGCCACTTTGAGGATTTTGATATATTATCTTTTCCTCTAATTTTGAATATTGGAGTCAGTTAACTTAGTGGGCATTGTAAGTGCAATAGTTAATATTTTACTCTTTGATCGTGTTGTTAAGATCCAGCGAGGTTACCTTAATTTGGCGATCGACTAGAGGAAGAAGGAAGAAGAAGAAAAAAAAACAATTGAAAAATTTGAAAAAAAAATATTAAAATGTTATTAAATTGTCATGTTAATACCGGTCATGTCATGTTAGCACTAGTTGTGCCATATTAACCATTGGCCAAATTTGGCCGAAAGAATTGAATTGATACAAATATAAAAATTTTAGGACTTAATTAACAAATAGTAATAATAATAATAATAATAATAATAATAATAATAATAATAATAATAATAATAATAATAATAATAATAATTTATGATTGAATTAGGTTTAAGATTTTTTGGTAATTCTCTCTTTGTTTCATGGTTTGTCAAATGGGTACTTTTTGTATAAGCATAGGCAGAGTCCTTAAAACTTCACGAAAGTACGAGGTGTGCGCTAGAGTAATGCTAAAGTGAGTCGATTGCTCATGTAGTCAATGGAAAATATTTTAGAGGAAGCTACGAATTAGAACAATGAATGATTTTCAAGAAAAGGAAAATAGGGTTGAACCCCATCTGTTAGATTTGTATCTTGATGTTGATTTGTTTCTACCTTTCAAAGAACCATCATAGACTGTTCAAACTCATGTGTACTGCAAATATAATATGGCAACTGTACACATATGGGATGTTCCCAAAAACAAAGTGTATGAACCTGTCCGTCTTAATCGAGCATAGGCTATGCATGCTATAAAAGGGAAATGAAATTCATACATGCAAAGTATGTAATCAAATCTGTCCAATTTTCAGTTTCACTTGGGGGTATAATGCAGTTTCACGTAGAATGCACAAAGGAAACTTCGACAAAATTCTTTATCTGTTCAATTTTCAATACTTTCGTAATCAAATCTGTCCTAACATACTTAGAAAAAATGAGAGGCCATCCTTATTCTCCAAGTTTGTCCATGATGTTCCATAGAAAACCTTCATGAAAATTTCTCAATCGTTAACTTTCTAACCATCTCTCTCTATCTCTCTCTCTCTCTCTCCTCTCTCTCATCTGCCATTGCCCCAATTCTTTCTTAGACTCGCCACATCTATCGTCGGGTAGGCTGCTAACTCTCTTTAAGGTCAATGGACTAGTCGCATTTGCCTTATATTCAATTGCATCTTTAAGCAAACTGGGGTTTAGGTTTTGCAGTACGGCAATCACAACTCCCGGTCCCTATTGGCCGAAGATGCTGCAGGCATTTCCGTTATCGTTGGTCGCCATTTCACGCATGGGAAATCAAGAATATCAAACGGGTATTTCCCCGGCCTCATCTCAAATTTTCAACTCTGATCTGATCCCGGATGATAATTGAAGCGACGTTTTGTGTTGTGAATTGGGAAATCGCTTCCCGATCAACGGCGATATTAGATGAGAGTACCGTTGACTTTGGGAATATGAAAATAGCTTAAGAGATCGATGGAATCAACATATCGTCGATCAGTTGCAATTGATTTTCTTCCACATGAACCCACAATCTTGCATTGATATGCTCCATAATTCCATACCGAGATGCATTAAATTCAACGCAACACGTAAACATTGCCCTAGAGATATAGATAGGGTTTTCCAGAGGAAAATTTTATTTTTTAGGTGATCTACTATGATTAAAACTGTTACTAGGAAAATAAGTAATTATTCTTTTCTCTTATTACATGAAAAGAGATCAGAAGTAATAAATACGGTGTGCTTGTGGTTTGGTTCACTTTGGTTTGGAGATGACTTTTAACCCGCAATTTGGTTCGTTGGTTTGAAAAGAAACTCAACCAAAGCCCAAATTATACTACTGAAATCATAATACAAACGATTTGAAATCATAATACAAACGAATTGATCGCTTCGGTTTATAATCATTTCTCGTCAAATTCAATGAGGGCATTGTGGACCTTGCTATTGGTCGGCAACCTCCATTGGCCATTGCCGAGACTTTGCAACCGACGGAGGGAAATAGGAAAAAAATATATAATAAAAGAAATGAAAGAAAATAAAAAAAAATTCAATAAAAAAAACTGCAAAAATTGGATCTTGAAGTTGATTTGCTTCTACATTATAATAACCCTCCATGTGCACTGAAAATATTTTATGGGATGAAGCACTATGTACACACATGGGATGTTTCCAAAAAGATTTTAGGGTGTAGTTCATACTTCCCGTGAATAAGAAGGCACTGGAATCCCGCTTTTGTAATTGAGGAATGTAACAGAGAAGTGTAATATATTAATTATAGTGAAATCATCTGCTAGATATAGCCCTAGTCTAAGAATGAACCAAGATAAAAATTTGTGTCTCAGATTTTCTTTCTTGCTTATACTCTCTATTTTATTGTGATTGTGCATAAAATCTAACAAAGGAAAGCATCTGAACTATGTGATATCATCCATTCACTGAGCATAGGCTACGCATGCTATAAAAGTAAATGAAACTCATACATGCAAAGTGCACCTGCTATAGACTATATACAACGCAAAGTTAGGTATAATTCGGTAGACAAGGCATCTCCAAAAAAAAAAAAAACAAGAAGTAAATATGTGCAATTCGGTACACATTTGAGGGTTATATTACAATTTCACTTAGGATGATAAAAAAGAAATTTTGACAAAATTCTTTATCTATTAAGTATTCAATAATTTCATTGTTAAAAAGTTCAATCCAAAATATTAAACTGATGGGTGGAGGAAAATCAAATGTATATAAAGAACTTATAAATCTCATTATCAAACTGTTGTGATGTGAGATATTTCTATATTTATGATCAAATCTGTCCTATATACTTAAAAAAAAAAAAGAAACACGAGAGGCCGTCATTAAGTTAAAGATTATTTTCTAACCCCAACCATCTCGCAACCGACGGAGGGAAATAGGAAAAAAATATATAATAAAAGAAATGAAAGAAAATAAAAAAAAATTCAATAAAAAAAACTGCAAAAATTGGATCTTGAAGTTGATTTGCTTCTACATTATAATAACCCTCCATGTGCACTGAAAATATTTTATGGGATGAAGCACTATGTACACACATGGGATGTTTCCAAAAAGATTTTAGGGTGTAGTTCATACTTCCCGTGAATAAGAAGGCACTGGAATCCCGCTTTTGTAATTGAGGAATGTAACAGAGAAGTGTAATATATTAATTATAGTGAAATCATCTGCTAGATATAGCCCTAGTCTAAGAATGAACCAAGATAAAAATTTGTGTCTCAGATTTTCTTTCTTGCTTATACTCTCTATTTTATTGTGATTGTGCATAAAATCTAACAAAGGAAAGCATCTGAACTATGTGATATCATCCATTCACTGAGCATAGGCTACGCATGCTATAAAAGTAAATGAAACTCATACATGCAAAGTGCACCTGCTATAGACTATATACAACGCAAAGTTAGGTATAATTCGGTAGACAAGGCATCTCCAAAAAAAAAAAAAACAAGAAGTAAATATGTGCAATTCGGTACACATTTGAGGGTTATATTACAATTTCACTTAGGATGATAAAAAAGAAATTTTGACAAAATTCTTTATCTATTAAGTATTCAATAATTTCATTGTTAAAAAGTTCAATCCAAAATATTAAACTGATGGGTGGAGGAAAATCAAATGTATATAAAGAACTTATAAATCTCATTATCAAACTGTTGTGATGTGAGATATTTCTATATTTATGATCAAATCTGTCCTATATACTTAAAAAAAAAAAAGAAACACGAGAGGCCGTCATTAAGTTAAAGATTATTTTCTAACCCCAACCATCTCTCTCTCGACTCTGTCATTGGCCTAGTTCTTTCTTAGACATGCCACGTCTTTCATCGGGTAGGCTCCTAACTCTCTTCCGGGTCAATGGACTAGTTGCATTTGCCTTTATTTAATTGCATCTTAAAAACAAATTAGGGCTTGGGTTATCAGTATCGCAATCCCACGTCCCTGTCCCTACAGGTCAAAGATGCTACAGGCACATCCATTCACGTTGTTCGCCATTTCCTATGTGGGAAATCAAGAAATCAGACGGGTATTTCGCCGCTTCATTTCGACTTTCAAATCTGATCTTTGATGATAATGAAAGCGACGTTTTGGGAACGCGAAATCGCTTCGCCGATACACAGCGAAATTAGACGAGAGTAGCGTTGACTTTGGGAATGGGAAAATCACTTGAGAGATAGAATCAGCATGTCTTCGATAAGCTGCGGGTTGATCTTCTGCCATATAAGCCCACAATCACGCATTGATACGCTCCACAATTCCAGAACCGAGATGAATTAAGTTCAACGTATCATGTAAACATTACCCTAGAGATATAGATAGGATTTTCAGGAGGAAAATTTTATTTTATAGGTTACCATGATTAAAACTTTTATTAGAAAAAATAAAAAATATATAGTTTTATTATTACATGGAAAATAAATCAGAAGTAATAGATGTTGCGTGTTTAAGGTTTGATTGTTGTAAACTATTGCGTTGCAAATATATAATAGAGAGAATAAAGAGATTGAGTAGAGAAATCAGTTACAGAGATCGTAGAGAAAGTTAGAGAAAAGAATTTTATTTCCAGTATATCACCATTATCTATGACAAAAACTAAGCTCCTATTTATAAGAAAACAATGATGTACTTATCATTAATATCAATATATTGAATAATACATGTATTGGATAAGGAGATGAACATTAATTGTGTAGGGAGATGTACTTATAATGTATAATACAAATGTATTATAACAAGTACATTAGACAAAATGAATATAATGAATATTCATTTATGTATATTATAACACTCCCTCTTGAATATACATTGTATTCATTACGAATGTGTATCGAATGATGCTGCCTTATTAAAGACCTTAAGCTTGACAAGTCGAATGGGACAAAAACCGGACAAAAGGGAAATATAGTACAAATCACAAATTTTATGATCTCTCCATTTTATGAATGCATTAATTGCCTCGTTAAAAACTTAAGCTGGAAAAACCCTATGGGAAAATACCAGACATAAAGGAAAAATAGTGCAATGCATAGTTCATAATATCTTCCCCTCAATTGAGCCATATAGCTACTACTGGAGCTTATCAATCTTGCATCTTGTGAACTCACTGCATATCAATGCTATATACTAATTTCTCAAAAGTTTATGTTGGCAATGATTTGATAAAAAGATCTGTAAGATTATTTATGGATCGAATCTGTTAACATTAATTTGTTGACTTTTTTGGAATTTATGAGTATAGAAAATTTTTGGCAAGATATGCTTGGCCATATTACCTTTGATATATCTTCCCCTAACTTGTGCAACACAAGCGGCATTATCTTCATAAATTATAGTGGGATAATTTGTAACCAGTATTAAACAACAAAAATTATGAATATACGCTATAATGGATCTTAACCAAACACTCTCTTCTAGCTTCATATAAAGCAATAATCTCAGAGTGGTTAGAGGATGTAGCTACTAGCGATTGCTTCGTAGAACGCCAAGAAATAGCGGTGCTATTATAACAAAATAAATAATTGGTTTGAGAGCGAGCCTTATGTGGATCAGATCTATATCCAACATCAGCCTATCCAACCAAACTAGAGTTAGTGAAATCCTTGGAATAATATAATCTCAAATCTATGGTTCATCGAAGATAACAAAAAATATGTTTAACTCAATTCTAGTGTCTCCGAGTTGGCTCAGAACTAAAGAGTGCCAATAAATTTACCGCAAAAGCAATATCTAGTCTCGTACATTGTGTCAAGTACATCAAAGCCCTAATTGCATTAAGATATGGTACTTCAAGACCAAGTATCTTTTCATTAGATTTTCTAAGATGAAATGAGTCATTTTGGACATCTAGAGACCTTATAATCATAGGGGTGCTCAATGGGTGAGCTTCGTCCATGTTGAAGTGTTTAAGTAATCTTTCAATGTATGCTGATTGATGGATGATTATTCCATTTGCTTTATACTCAAGCTTTAGACCAAGACAAAGCTTGGTTTTACCCAAATCTTTAACTTCAAGCTCCCTTTTTCAAATACTCAGTAGTTTTAGCTAACTCTTATGGAGTTCTAATTAAATTTATATCGTCGACATAAACTGCTACAATAGCAAATCCGGTTTTTGATTTCTAATAAACACGCATGGGTAAGTAGAATCATTCTTTTACATTTCCTTAATTAGGTACTCACTTAAGCATTGATATCACATGCAACTGGATTGCTTTAACCCGTATAAGGATCTTTGCGATTTTATTTAGAATAAATTGCGGAGAGTGCATGCTTCAGGTATTTTTAATCTCTAAGGAATTTTCATATAAATATTATAGTCTAATGAGTCATATAAATATGATGTCACAACATCCATAAGACGCATTTCCAATCTTTTAGAAATTACTAGGTTAAGAGAAAACGAAATATAATCATATTCATCACAGATGAATATGTCTTATTATAATCAATCCCAAGTCTCTAGGAGAATCTTTGGGCAACAAGTCGGGCTTTATATCTAACAATCTCATTTTTCTCATTTCGTTTTCAGACAAGTACCAATTTATATCCAATGGGCTTTACATTATCGGGGATACAAATTATGGGTCAAAAAACCTCTTGTTTAGCTAAAAAAGCTAATTCAACCTTAATTGCTTCCTCCCACTTAAGCCAATCTTGCCTTTGACAGCATTCAATAATAGATTGCGGCTTACAATCATCATCCATAATTTTATGAGCAATTGAAAATGCAAAAGCATCATCAATAATAATTTCATTTCGATCCAAAATTTCATACAGTATATAATGGAATTCTCAGTATTCTCGGGATTGGTGTTCATTTCATGGGTTTGCGCCTCTTTAGGGGCAATAAGCTCTTTAAGAGCAAGCACAACGTTAGGCTCTTCTAGAGCGGATTCCTAATTCTTTCCCCTTCGTTTTCAAGGAATAGTATCTATTGATCCTATTGGTCTACCATACTTCAAGTGCGGGAGATTTTGATCCATTTTACCCTATTATTCGGGAATAGTTATCCTAACTGGAGCATTTGCAGCTGGAATATAAGACTTTGTTACCTTAGTAGCATCATTAAATGCACCAGGAAATCTATTGGCTATAGCCTATGAATGGATTATGTGCTGCACTTCGTTTTCACATTCAGGAGTCCTTGGGTTTAATTGATATAAATTTTTCTCATTTCAGGAGAAAACCTTAACTGTTTTTTGTTTTGCAGTCATGGAAGTTGTAGGTATCCCAATTGATGGAAACCTAGTCTCATCAAAATGACAATCTGTAAATCTGGCAATAAAAAGATCACCAGTAGTTTGTTCCAAAAACCTAATGATAGACGGTGAATTAAACCTAACATAAATGCTCAAATGGCGTTGGGGACCCATTTTTGTTATTTTTGGCAATGCTACAGGTGCCTGTATTGTACGACCAAAGGTGAGTAAATATGAAATATCTAGTTCATAACCAAGAACCATTTGAAATGGAGATTGTAAAAGACTAGCAGTGAGGCGTAATTCTATTAGAGCTATTGCATGCAAAACTGCATGACCCCATACCATATCGTTAAAATTCATTCTCAATAATAGAGTGTGGGCAATGATTTGGATATGTTTAATCAAGAATTTTGCCAATTTATTTTGAGTATGAACATATGCAACCGGATGTTCAACATCGATTTCAAGTGAAGCACGATAGGTATCAAAACTCTTTGATGTAAATTCATCAGAATTATCCATCCTTATTCTCTTAATGGAATAATCAAAGAATTGTGCCCAGAGCTTTATAATATGTACAAGTAAACGTGCAAATGTGATATTGTGCGTAGATAACAGGTAAACATGGGACCATATACAAAATGCATTTACTAATACTATAAAATATCGAAAAGGTCCACTTGGTGGTTGTATTAGTCCACAAATATCACCCTAACTTCTTTGCAAGAATAAATGGGATTCAAGATTAACCTTTGTTATTGAAGGTTTGATAATGAGCTTTCCTTATGAGCAACCCTCATAATTATAAGCTTTGGACAACAATACATTTGTATCCTTTAAATGGTGCCCTTTTATATTTTGAATTATTCTATGCATCATTGAAGTGCCATGGTGACCAAGGCGATCATGCCATAGTCTAAACTAATAAGGGTTTACCGATCTCTAGGATGTGGCGGCGTAGGTTTCAACAGCTTTAATCATGACACAATACAAACTCATAGAAGAAGCTTCTAGCTTCTCATGGATGGTCTTCAGGCCCATCTTATAAGAGAAAATGCTAATATATTCCTTATCTTGCTCATAAATAATCTTAATATGGTACTCATTATGGCGTATATATTTGAAACTGAGCAGATTTATTTTTGATCTAATGTTTAGAAACGCATCATTAATATGCAGGATGATGCCATTTGGCAAAACAATTGTAACATTCCCAAAACCATTAATAATCGGAATAGGACCTGATATTGTATGGATTTGTGCCTTACGTAATGTCATACTTGAGAAAAAGTGTATGCTACGAAATATAGTATGTGTTGTTGCACTATCAAACAAACAAACATCTTCATTTTTCTTGGTATTTTCCATTTGCATTTATATTTACAACTTCAAGTATCAAGTATCATAAAATTTGCTTATTAGTTATAGAGTCAAATAAAATTTCAAAATAAATATTATATAAGGTTCATAAGTATTTCATAACCATATTAAAGAACAATAAAGAGTAATACATTTAAAATAAAACAACTAAAAAGAAATTATTAGAATCATATAATTCAATTTCAAATTATCATCCACCAATCCGATGCCTCATCAAAGTAATTAGAGGTCCTCAAAAAAATCAGAGACATCCAGGATGCATTTGCTACTTCAGGAGCAAGATGAGTTCCACCAACGGAGATATTGTTGGCCTTAACAGTGGTTATAGCTGTATGATTGATTTCGATGGCATGAGATTCACTACACTTGCTCGTATTTTTTAAAGATGCCTGGTATAGGTCAACAAAGTGCTTTGGCATATAATAAGTACATGACCAGTGCCTAGCCATACTACATCAATGACAAATACTTTCATTAATTACCTTATTTGGCTTCTTTTCTTCACTGTGATTCGGGCCAAAGTCAGATTTCTAAAGGCGGTTAAATTTCCTACTATCTCTTCTAGGATTATGTTATTACCTGTGCTTACAACCCTTAAAATAGTCAGTATTTTTCTCAAAGTTAGCATGTGATTTGGGCAATACTTTTGAGCCAGCAGGTCTAAGATCATGATTTTTGAAGAACAATTCATTAGTTTGCTCGGCAATAAGGAGCACATAAATTAATTCATAGTATGTGGCAAACCGACGCTGCCGGTATTATTGTTGTAATAGAATATTTGAAGCATGGAAGGTGAAGAAAGTTTTCTCTAATAATTCCACATTAGTGAGTTTGATAGCACATAACTCAAGTCGAAAAACAATATCAAATAAAGCTGAATTATAGTCAGACACTGATTTAAAATCTTATAATCTGAGATTTTGTCAATCATATTGTGCTTGAGGGAGGATAATATTCTTAGTATGATCATACCTATCTTTCAACCTCTTCCAAAGATCTGAGAGTCTCAAATAGATAAATATTGAGTCTGTAGACTCTCATGCAAATAACGGTGAATAAAAATCAGCGCATTTACTTTATCTTTTGCATTTGAGGTTTCATCCTCTATAATTGCATTAGCGAGACCTTGCCTTTAGGGGTGCATTTCCATATCAAGGCACCAGGATGGATAATTTTTTCCACTTACTTCCAGCATATAGAATTTAGGCTTTTCAATATTTGTCATAATCATTGCAAAAAAAAAAAAATCATTAAATTAATTAAAAGGATTTCCAAATATCCACTTTCACTTCAAGAGTAGAATGATACTTTTAGATTTGAAATTTGGCTTCGGGCCAAGAAAAATAAAAATGAAGAATTAATAGAAGAAGATGAAGTATAAGTTGATTAATAAAAATAACACCAACCTTGCAAAAATTACTTACTCAATCGGTAGATCTTCGTGTTGATAACGTGTTGTAAATATTGTGTTGTAAATATATAATAGAGAGAATAGAGAGATTGAGTAGAGAAAATTAGACACCAAGATCGTATAGAAAGTTAGAGGAGAAAATTTTATTTCCAGTGTATCATTATTATCTATGACAAAAACTAAGCTCTTATTTATAAGAAAACAATGATGTACTTATCATTAATATCAATGTATCAAAAAATACATGTATTGGATAGGGAGATGGATATTCATTGTATAGGGAGATGTACTTATAATGTATGATACAAATGTATCATAATAAGTACATTAGATAAGATGAATATAATGAATATTCATTCATGTATTTCATAACATTGATAACTTTTTTAGCAGGCAATTTAGTTTGTTTGTTTGAAAAGTATCTCAACCAAATCTAAAAATAAACTAATAAAATCATAACCAAAACAAATTGATGACTTCACTTTGTTTTACCTTTTCAATGTGTGCACAAAGATAATATTCTTAACATCGACTTGACAATGTCTCCTTTTTTATTTGACAAGTACCAATCAAAGGGTGCTATTGAATCAAATCGTGTCGATACCATCAAATATGCAAAGCTTGATTCAACTCAAATGGTTAAAGCTTGATGCTTGACTTGTGCTCTATCGAGATTAATCTTTCAAGCTCATGCTCAATGGGGATAGATTGGAATAACCTTGAGCTCAACCCAACTTTAATTAGTCTCTTAGTCCATAAAATTTACTTAGAAACTCAATCTTAACTTGAACTCGAGCTTAGAATCTGAAATTGCACAATCTTTGAAAAGTTGGCAAGTTATATCCATTTAATCATTACTATATATGTACATATTTCATATGGCTAAACTATACAAACATACATTCTTCGATTAGTTTATTCATTTATTTTAATTAATGATTTTCAAGTTCAAACTTGACTTGATTAAGTAATCGATTAATTTGAATTCGACGGGAATCAAGCAGAGTTTTAGTTTCAAGTCAAGTATGAGTAATCTGTCAGTCGAGCTCAAGTAGCTCTTGAGCAAGCTAATTTGCAAGCACGTTTAGTACTACCAAAGGAAAACAAGTTCTCTTGGCCTCCATGAATTCCATGATCTTAGATTTATCCATTCATAACATTACCACATAGGGTTTTAATATTTTATTAATCTGTATCGGTTTGGTTCAATTCAATTTACGGTCTTTTTTAATTTTTAAACCAAATCTAAAATAACAAATGAAAATTCGCTCCTCCTTTGAATGATATGATAAACCGTGTTTTCTTTTTTCTTTTTCTTTTTTTCACTTACACGGGTAAAATAATTTTTTTTTTCAGACATACATAAAAGAAGCTTGTTGACACTCAAAATTACCCCTGGTGCTAGCCGCAAGGGGTTAATAGGTGAAACGCCTCATTTGGTTCATAAAGTTAAGGGCAAACAACTTTCGTAGAGGCTACTTAAGTTGAGCATTGATGGAATTCTATAAGCAAATGTTAGAGTCGATGGCTAGGTAACTGATTATAATGTGTCAAGCTATGGGGATAGTGCACTAGATTTGAAGATTAAGTGAAATTAGCATTGGAGCACAAGTAAGAAATTCGCATAAAAGTAGAGAGCCGTTATTTATTTGATGAGCAAGTTGTGTAGGCATCATCAATAAGTCAAGAAGTAGTTTCTTATGGATAAGAGTGCTAAGAAGAAATGGAAAACGTGGAGAATGTTAAGAGTAGTGCCCAAGGAGAGGGAACTGACTGCTGGCTACCTGTTCATCCTATAAATACTTTAGCTTGTTCAACAAAGACCCCCAAACAACACAACAACTATCTTTACTTATCTTTATCTTTATCTTTATTGCATTTTAGTTGTACTTTTCAAGATTTCTGTCATTGATTAAATTTCCGTGTTGTTCCACAAGCCAAGCGTTGTTGATTAAATTCCGACATTAAGTTTCCTATTCAAGGGTATTACTGTTGATTAGATTCCAACTTTACACATAAAATAAGTTGTGTCGTAGATTAAATTCAAGCACAGCTTAAGTTCAAAGTATAGACTATCTAGCTACTAGTGTCCATATTATATCATTGATTAGATTCTAGTGTAATTTGCCCCCAAAAGCAATTAGTCTTTGAACCATCCAAGTATCAATTGTTAAGATTGTATATACAAGTTGAGAATAAAATTTTCCCTTGGATTTGGCATTCTCTATCCAAGCTCAACATAGACTCTAAGTCTCCTATAATAAAACCAAAACATAGCGTCTGGTGAAAGATTTTTCACGGGACTCAAAACCAATGAAATATCTTTTTGACACAACCTGTGGGACCTTAATGTTGAGTTAAGAGAGTGCTATGCCACAGATTGGAAGTTGAATCAACTTGAATATTGCTATTGACTAACAAATATTCATGACTAAGAATAATGCGCGAGCAAAGTCATCATCAGTCCAACTTCCTTAGAATGAGAACCAAGTTCAAGAGGAAGGAGCTAATTTCGAGGCAACGTGTTGAAGAGAGAAGATAGAGAGATCTCATATTGATCATGCTCTCCACTATGAGGCGAATGATTGAAGAAACTCATAATGAGTTTGCTGATTATATGGTCAGATGAATGATTGATGTCATCAAACCTTTAATTATCGATACTTATCATGAATGTGCCCAAGGATAACATGGAGTCCTATTAGAACTAACTCGGCTTTAATGAAGGCAAGTCCCTATTTCAGTGGAGTACATCCCTATATCATCTCTTTTTCAAGTAATATTGGCTAATGCAGGGCAAGCTCCATTAATTTAGCCCCTTTTTAGAATTTTACAAAGGGGAGAAGATCTTGTGGTTGCGTAAGCTGATGGGTTTGTCAACTCGCATGTCGTTACAAATGCTTACCGAGGTCCTGCAATGTTTATTCCACCAGTGACTCAACAGAATTCATCACTTGAGAATCCCGTTGGGGTAGCTTTAACTCAACCAAATCCTTTTCTAGCACATTAGATGAATGTGTTGCCTGTCATAATGGAGGTCCCAGGAGTTTTAATGACTTCAGCTGGGGGGCAAAACAAATTGCAACAAGTGAACATTCAGCCCTATTTATCCTAGATGGGAGTACCAAATGTTCAGCCATAAGTACCTCAAATAGGGGTTGCCAATGTTCAACAAATTCCTAATAGACAACCTTAGGCTCCTTTGAATGATCAACCTCAAATGTTGCAGCAACCTCCTCTTCTTGCTTAGGTGAATATGCCCAATGTTATTTATGACTTGAGTTTGAGATTTGCTGGACTATTGAAAATTTACAAAATAGGAAACATAAAATAAATTGAAGCAAAGTTTCTTCTTTGCTGAGAAGCCAGTGGAATCCGAAGAAAAGAAAAGTGAAGCCGCTGCACATGATTCCCTCTACACATGAAGATTGGTTAATGGTGGTGCCCAAGGTCAAACCTTTGAACTTGGGCACATGCGCACACACACACGTATTTCATGTGTGGGTTTTCTTTAACCAATCAAGAAACGGAAAGAAGCTCTGCCGCGTGAAGCCAAAATAGGAGGTGGGCCCAGGTCAAAGTTTGACTTGGGCACACGTATAAAAGCAAAATCTATTTTCTTTCTTAGGGGGCTTGCTTGAAGTTAGTAAAGAAACCTTATGTAGAAGAAGCGTCGTACGTCCACTGAAGTCTACGAAGCCGCACATCCACGAAGCCGCAAGTCCTTCACACGAAGCTTGAAGAGATACACGAAGCCATTCGTAGAGCGTTTTTTGTTTCAAGCTTGAACGCGCGGTAATTTTGTGCCGTGAGTTGGGTTTTGGGTTAAATTGGGGTTTAGGAAACACCGAGAGAATGTTTGAGTGATTTGAGTGTGTAATCTCATTGTATCGTTTGATCTATAGTGAAATTCGTTGCTGCTCTCCCCGTGGACGTAAGTCTTTATGACTGAACCACGTAAATCTAGTGTTCGATTTATTTTTTTCTTCTGTCTATATTATTGTTCGATCGCTCACTTTATTGCAACAAGTGGTATCAGAGCTAGGCTTGGCTAAGTTGAAGCGAATCAATGGTGACGAAAGAAGTAAAAGTGAGAATTGACAGATTTGATGGGAAGGATTTTAGTTTCTGGAAGATGCAGATTAAAGATTATCTTTATCGGATGAAACTGCACTTGCCCTTATCTAGGGAGAAACGATAGACGATGAAGCAAGCTGATTGGGATTTGTTGGATAGATGAGCTATGGGTGTTATTCGGTTGACGTTGGCTCATAACGTCGCATTTAACATCTTGAAGAAGAAGACCACTGCTGATTTGATACAAGTCCTGTCGGATATGTATGAGAAGCCCTCTGCGATCAATAAGGTATGTTTGATGCGACGTCAGTTTAATTTGAAGATGAGCGAAGGTGCATCAGTTGCAGATCATATGAATGAATTTAATGTGATTGTTAGTTAATTGAGTTCAGTTGAGATTGATTTTGAAGATGAGGTACATGCTTTGATTATGCTATCTTCATTGCCTGATAGTTGGAATACTACCGTTACCGCTATTAGTAATTCCTCTAGGTCAACAAATTTGACGTTTAATGAGGTTCGAGATTTGATTTTAAGCAAGGAAGATCTAGAACACATGTGAGTAATGGTAGTACTAATATGAACAAATGTAGTCAATCTATGACTGCTAATGTTGTCTGTTGGAGCTGTTGCAAGAGGGGGCATCTTAGAAGGGATTGCCTTAAGTTGAAGAATGAATTGAAGAATGAGAAGGGTAAGATAATTATAGTTGATTCTGCAGATAATGTTGCAGCTGTAGCTAATAATGCTGATTATGTCTTGTCTGTCATTGATTATACATCGTTTGTTGGATGGATTATGGATTCTGGTTGTTCTTTTCATGTCACACCAAATAGAAACTGGTTTATCACTTATTAGTGTGCGGGTAGTGGTAAAGTCCAGTTAGGGAACAACGCTGAGTGCAATGTTGTGGGTGTTGGTGATGTTAAAATTAGAATGTGTGATGGAATTGTAAGGACATTGACTGGAGTAAGACACATTTCGGAATTGAAAAAGAACTTAATTTCCTTGGGTGCCCTAGATTTAGCTGGTTGTAGGTATTCTTCAAAAGGTAGAGTTTTGAAGGTTGTTTGAGGTGCCTTGGTGATTAAGAAAGGAATCAAGCACGTAGGCCTATATAAACTTCAAGGTGAGATAATGACAGATTTTTCCCAGGAGGCGTCGGATGCATATGTTCGAGAGTCTATTGATTACTCAAGGAAGACTTGGGTGTTTGTGCAAATGCACAAGTTTGATGTTGGTGTCAAGATCACGCAATCGAGAACTTTGATTGCGACGGAGACTGATAAGTCGATCAAGCGTGTGCGGGCTGATAATAGCATGGAGTTCTGCTCGGAGCTAGCAAATAAATTCTGCATGAAAGAAGGCATAGTGAAACACCGTACTAGTGTTGGTAAATCACAACAATTTATAGAATTGACAAGAAAAACATTACTAAAGACGGCCCGAAAAATTATCTCTAGTGCTGATATTGTTAGGAGAATCCTAGCTAATGTGTTTAGTATGATAAGTTGCCTGGTGAATAGATCATCATCAACTGCTATTGAATGGCAAATTCCTGAAGAAGTGTGGTTAGGTAACATTGCTAGTTATTCTATTATTAGAATATTTGGTTGCCCGTGTTATTTTCAAGTGAGTGATGGTAAGCTCGATTGGAGGGCAATGAGCTTATTCCATGGCTATGTACAAGGTGAGTAGGGTAATCAGTTATGGTGTCCAGATATAAATTCACCTGTTGACAGTAGAAAAGTTACCCTTGACAAGTCTCCAATACTTCTAGCTAGAAGTGTTTGTGGTAGTGTTAATACGAATCTAGACAGTGTTCAGCTTGAGGTGGAGTTGCGACTAGAAACTCCTAAGGTAGCAAGTATGAGTACTAGAAAAGTAATCAACATAGATGGTGCTTGTAGCGAGGTGGAGCTTATAGAGTCGACGGTTGCTGTAACTGCTACTATTGACAAGGTACGTATTTGATCTCTCGACGGATATTGATGCGATAATGGTTTTATTTTATCTTCAATTGAGGAAGTTGTATCAGAAAATCCTTGCGGAGTAGTTAAAAGTGCATGTGGAGTTGGTATTTTGATGAGGTCCTCGGTTATGGCGAAGTTCAAGTGAGGCTTGTACTTAGATAATATTTGTGGCGGTTGAGCCCATTGGGGGCTATGGGAAAGTAGTAGCAGAATTTGAATTTTTAATGAAGCGATTGTAATTTGGCTCAAACGTCGAGCCAAGGTGGAGATTGTTATTTATGACTCGAGTTTGAGATTCGTTGGATTATTGAAAATTTACAAAATAGGAAATATAAAATAAATTGAAGCAAAGTTTCTTCTTTGCTAAGAAGCCAGCGGAACCCGAAGAAAAGAAAAGTGAAGCCCCTGCACATGATTCCCTCTGCACATGAGATTGGTTAATGGTGGGGCCCAAGGTCAAACCTTTGACCTTGGGCACACGCACACACACACACGTATCTCATGCGTGGGTTTTCTTTACCCAATCAAGAAATGGAAAGAAGCTCTGTCGTGTGAAGCCAAAATAAGAGGTGGGCCTAGGTCAAAGTTTGACATAGGCACACATATAAAAGTAGAATCTATTTTCCTTCTTAGGGGGCTTGCTTGAAGTCAGTAAAGAAACCCTACGTAGAAGAAGTGCTGTACGTCCGCCGAAGTCTACGAAGCCGCACGTCCATAAAGCCGCAAGTCCTCTGCGTGAAGCTTGAAGAGATATGCAAAGCGTTTTTTGTTTTGAGCTTGAACACGCGGTAATTTTGTGCCATGAGTTGGGTTTGGGGTTAAATTAGGGTTTAGGAAACACCAAGAGAGTGTTTGAGTGACTTGAGTGAGTAATCTCCTTGTATCGCTTAATCTATAGTGAAATTCGTTGTTGCTCTCCCCGTGGACGTAGGTCTTTATGACCAAATCACGTAAATCTAGTGTCCGATTTATTTTCTTCTTCTATCTATATTATTGTTCGATCACTCACTTGATCGCAACACCCAACCTACAAATAAATTTGGCAATTGTAGTCTAACTATAACCATAGTTCTATGGTTCTCAGCAATAATATCATCAAGCTCCTCAGCAAAATGTAAATCTAGCATTACAGCCTAATTATAGTATGCAATAGATTCCAGGGTTTCCTCATAAGGCTCTAATTCAAAATTAGCCAATAGTCGAGCCATTATTAAGGGGGATATGGCAATGACATTGCATGTTTGGCCAACATCTACGGAAAGTCATACCCAGATTGGATGGATACTATATCATATCAAAGGGGTTTCAAAATATTTGAGTTTACTTTGTTTGTTGGTGAAGAGGATCAGTTGACTTTTGAACATGTTAATTGTTTCTTGGCACAATATGGAGATGCGGTACATGCAGATCATTGGAAGTTGAAGTTATTCCCCTTACCATTATAAAAAATTATTTTTACTTAGTATACAACATTGCCGCCAAACTTGGTTAATTCATAGGAACAAATGGAAATATTATTCCACACCTAATTCCAAATAAATGTCCTAGAGTTGTCAGTGGCTGACTTATCGATCATGAAACAGCCACATAATGAGTTAGTCAATCAATTCATTTTGAAGTTTAAGAGGGCTAGAAACAAGTACTTGGTCCCTTTGCCTAAGAAAACTTTTGCAGACCTCGTATTTAATGGTTTGAAATTTGAAATTTGAGAAAGAATGGTTGGACAACCCTATTATGATTTATTTAAATTATCCACCATAGCTACTAAACATGAGAGCTTGCTCAAAGAAAAAAAGATAAGAGACATGGTAGGCGAGCAGATGTTTATTGGGTCAATGCTGTGGAAGTAGATTAAGAATAGAGCAAGTTGACATAGCAGAAATGGTTGTAACTAAAATGATTATAAATAAATCATATGTTTGTCAAGCATTAAAATTAGCTAGAGTAAAGGAAAAGTCCAATGTCATACTTAAAACTAAGGAGCCTCTCTATTACTCCTCCGTTGCCAATAAAATTGAAGAGATATTCAATTTATTGGTAGATGATGGTTAGATAAGATTGATCGAATGGAAAAATATACATGCTAAAGAGGAAATGATAAAGAAGAAATATTATGGGTACATCATTTATGGAGTCATAACAATTGCATTGTCTTCAAAAGAAACATTCAAGATGCAATTGAGTAAGGGAAAATAAAGTTTGTTGATGATAGGAATAAAGCTCCCATTGGAAGTTGATGAGGACCCATTCCTTGGCATGATCAGAATGATATCATCTAGGGTGAGACTAGTACCCATAAGTTACTACCAACTTCGATTCTGTGTAAGATATAAGTTGGTGATTAGACAAGAATGATATAATCCCAGACGTTTGTACCATCAATCCAGCTAAAGGATCACTAGTAAGGTACATGATCAAGGCTTGACTGCCCGATTTCAAAAAGGACCAATTCCAAATAGGCTGTTCTATCTTGTAAAGCATCCTACTTACCGAAAGGGAAGAGTTGCTCAAGGGAAATATAAAATTAGCAAGAATCAAGATCCTCAATTGCGTTTAAAATGTAGGCATTTGGTTTGGCAGCAAAGGCCCTATTCTAGGGGGCATCCTGCTCAACGAGATGCTATGGTCATTAACAAGGTATGCGATTTGGATGGTTTCAATCAAAAAGAACTTGTTGTATATGAAACAAGACCCTATAAGAACTTTTGTGCCAAATGGGTGACTAAGAAGTCATTCAAACAAAAATATGAGGAGGGAGAACCTACTATTAGAACTCTAGCAGAATATAGTGGAAAGTATGACTATTATGTTAGCTATAGGCCACCTTCCATTCGCCCTTAAGTGGTTAGTCCATCTGGATTTGGAGCAAAATTTGATGATGAAGATATGAAGTCAATAGCTAATTATCATCGTCAATGCACTTTAAAGATACCCCATGATTTGCCAGCTAGTAAATGGTACAAGGTTCAACCCTCGAAAGATAACTTAACACGTACATAGAAGTGGAGGATGCAAAGAAAGAAAAAGATGTAATTACTCCAAAAGCAACTTGACTAGCTTTGTATTACTTAGGCCAAGCCTACTATGATGACAACCCACGAACCAAAGAAGGTCAAGGTGAAGAATCTGGTTTGGTGGAGAAAGCTAGAAAATGATAACACTGCTTCTAACCAAGGCAGAGGATTGGCCACCAAAGTAGTTTCTTAATCATCAAAACGAAACGGGAGTCCCATATCAAGGTCAATATCACTATTAAGTTTATGTATGGTGCAGACAAAACTTCTTAATGAATTCCGCATGTTCCCATCTAATACAAAACTATGTGAGGAAATCCTCGCAAATGAAAAGAAAGGAGCGTAGTTCTATTTTGATACTAACGAAGTAATGAAATTTGTAAAACCTCCAGCACAGGGTTCGAACCATGTGAGAGTTTTAAATATTAATGCTAGAATCAACGGTTAGCCTATGTCTCAAGTGTTAGTCGATGGGGGTCTACTTTAAACCTCATCCTTATCACTTCTACAGGAAAATTGAAAGAAAAGACAATGAAATTATCCATCAAACATTCAACCGTCAGACTTTATAGGAGATGTCTTAGACGTTAAAGGAATATTCGTAGCTAATCTAACCGTGGAGTTCAAGACTTCTAGGACTTCTTTATGTGTTGTCGATGCTAATGATCATATAATTTATTACTTGGAAGAGATTGGATTCATGGTAATCAATATGTACCATCGACTCTTTATCAAATGCTAGCATTTTAGAATAGTGATAAGGTGGAATATATTAAAGCAAATACTAAGTTGTGAGTAGTTTGGTCATAGGCGACAATAGGATGCTAGGGGCAGTGAGGGACAATATATGTGTAAGCAGACCCCACTAGTGGACTCCAACAGTATTGTGTTTTGCTGTTTCAATAAAGAAATAGTTGAGTGGGTCTCAAAGAATTAATTGGCGGAGCAATTCGATAAATTTTTTTTTTTTTTATGGAGAACCTTATATCATCAAAAGACCTCATTAAGAGGTACTTAGCCTATAGGGTTGAACTAGCAAAGCACGATGCTGAAGCAGTTGAGAGAATTCTAGAGTTCAAAGATTCATCTATCAAGGATGATGATAAAGTGATTGAGGCTCAAGACCCATTCGAAGAGATTAACCATGGCATGGAGACTGATCAAGGCCCCATTTATGTAAGTGTTTTACTGGATAATGAATTTAGAGTTCAATTAATAGACTTGTTAAGGAAATACAAAGACTACTTTGTTTGGGCTTATCACGAAATGTCTAGATTGGGTAGAGATGTTGTTGAGCACCGACTACCTATTAAAAATGGCTTTTTACCAAAAAAAAAAAAAAAATAGCCTCCATGATGGTTTACATTAGAGGTTATGTAAAAAGTTAAAAGAAGAAATTGAAAGATTGCTCGCAGCAAGCTTTATAAGAACAACGTGATACTTTGAATGGCTATCGAACATTGTCCTAGTGAAAAAGAAGAACGGGAAGCTTAGGGTGTGCATAGATTTCCGTGATTTAAATATAGCAACACCCAAAGATGAATACTAGATGCCAATGGCTGACATGCTAATTGACTCAACCTTTGGTATTGAAATTTATCAATTATGGATGGTCATTTAGGCTATAACCAGATATTCATAATTGAATAGGATGTCGATAAGATTGCATTTAGATGTCTAGGAGCAATTGGAATATTCGAATGGTTAGTCATGCCTTTTGAATTAAAGAATGCAGTTGCTACGTATCAAAGAGTGATGAATTTTAATTTACATCACGACTTTATGGAGGTTTATATTGATGATGTCATCTTCAAATTAAACTAGGTAAGTCACTTGCTTTATTTAAAGCATGCCTTTGTTAAGATGCGAAACTATGAATTAAAGATGAACCCTTTGAAATGTGCTTTTGGTCGTTAAACCAAAAGGTTAGTAGAATGATTAATAAGGATCAAGTAAGACAAATGCTAGGGCTTGGAGATGAAGCAGGAGTAGGCAAGACAGGTGATGAAATAGCATGTACTGAAGAGGGTAGAGCGTCAGTATGTTCAATGTCGCAAGTCACAGTAATGGGTTCAGCTGTCATCCATATGCAGAAGGTTATTACAAAGTACATGATATATCTATAGCTAAGTTATAATCAAATGGAACTTACAGTAAATAATTAGTGCAAGAGGATTGGGATCGTCATGCTCCAATTGAGATGGAGAGCAAATGATGGGATTGGAAGAAATAGCATCATCGATGGCGCCAAGAAGCTCTATTGGAGGAGTAGAAGTACTAGAACATTGTTTGCAAGAGTGTTCTCCAAAGGGATAGAAATTGTCGGAGTATCAATTGCTAAAGATCTCTTTAAAGAAGCAAGAGTAGTTGAAAGAAAGATGTCAGGAAGAGCTTTGACTTGCTTTTTTGGAGAAACAGGGGAAGATCTTTCCTTTTCATTAGTGGTTGTGCCAAGAATATAGCCTCTTGTGAGCACATGACATGCACAGAAGAAGGAACATGAAAAGCTTGTAAACAAAGATAAAGTACCTTCATCCAAGCCATCGAGAAAGTTGTGTCATTATTGGATTTTTTAGGATTACTAGAGCTAAGTAGAAGCTCAAGCAAAGGGATACTTAGCTCATATGGAGGGTTGTTGGAGGAAATGTTGTCATCAAATGCAGTCAGAACAGAAGAGGAGCTAAGATTGGTGACTTCATTACTTTGCTTTGATTTTCCCTTGCACTTGATCCGATCGACTGCTGCCATAATACCTTCCTCATAAGGACCTTCATGAGTAAAATTAATCTACCATGTCATCCACTTAGGACTATGATCAAGACAAGATTGGAAGTCTCTATCTAGGTCTTGGGAATGTCTATCATAAATAGTCTTGGGTATTTCAGAATAGCAAGCTAAAGGCTTGTGATCCTCTAGATTATATTCCTTCTTCTTTCATAGAGAAAAATCCATCAAGTAAGGGACATGCATGGGAAAGGCTTAAAAGAAGCCAAATTGCCTTGCATAATAATGAGAAGAATATGCTTCAATGCTCGAGTAGAATTAGCCCTTCATAGATAACCATAATGGAAGATCTACTGAGGAGAGCACATGAACACAAAAGTGTTGAAAAGGGTTTAGATTGCCAGGATCAAAAAGATAGTATGCTCTTGATTGTCATAAGAGAAAAATTCAATATCCCTATGATCAACTTTCAAGATGGCTTTAAAATAAAGAAGAAAATAAGTGGTGTCTGAAGGAACCTTCTTAGGTAGACAATTTAAGAGTCGATAGTCTAGATTAGGCCTCCTAGGTACTACACTTAACATGGGGGTAATGATTGAGATTATAGGAGCCTAGATCAAAAAGAAATTCAAGATAAAGAGCCATCCATCCTTGTAAAATCCAGAAGGGACCAAAGATGGTACCACTCTTTTCAGCCTTCATTACCAGTGAAGAATGGGCAAACCCCCTATCTAGAGATGCTTAAACAACTGGAGTAAGAGCAATGCGTCTACCGTTCATGAGATTTGCAGCTATTTGGAGATAATCTTTATTAACTTTAAGTGTGAAACAATAGCATACGTATCTTGACAGCTAGTACAATAGGAAAGTGATACGTTCTTTCTCATCAATGGGATTAGTCATTCTACCATATCGTTCAAGGAACTCATTGTATCCAAGAACTTCATCTAGGATGATAAAAGAAATTTCAATTATGGGCAACTACTTAGTAGAAGGATCAAGTAGCTGAAAGCTTGTTATTATATAAATGTCTAGCAGTGTGATAGGATCCCCAAAGGAAAAAGAAACAACTAGTAGAAGGAGACTAGAAGCTTACGACAGACCCAACTAGTCCTCGGTTTATGTCATAAGAAGACATGCTAATTGCAAGCGCCTTCTTAATCCCAATGCCTATCCAAAGGAGTCGGGTTGGTTCATCATCCATTGGTCAGAGGTACAATATATGAAAATCTACCTCGAATGAGGGAAACCCAAGGAATTGAGGAGAAGTTGAAGATTAGATGTCATGGAAGGAGCGACGTTGGGAGGCTAAAGTCTTATGCTTAGTAGGAAAGCAAACCTTGAGTGGAGGAAGGACCTTGTTGTGGTTAATAAGACAGGGACCCAAGAAAAAGTAGCCCATCATAGCTTCATCAGCATCCAAAAGACTAAGCGACAATCTTTGGCATGTTCCTCTGTTTGGAGAGCAACCAAATTGCTTATGTAGCTTGATGAGTCATGGTTAGAGACATTCTTTGGTGCCACGGAGGATGATGAAGTAGAGACGAAAGGGAATCATGAAGGAGAATCTAAAAATAGGGCAAGAAAACAAAATACAGTAATGAGGTCCCAAAGGAGATACAAGTAGCAGATGATGCTTTGGAAAAAAAAAGAAGAAGAAAAATAGTTACTTACAAAATTATAGGAGATGCGTTGAGATAATACAAGGAATGAAAATCCGTACCGGAGGAAAGATGTTAGAAGGCAGAAAAGCATGATCACCTTGGAAAACCGAGTGGAAATGAGGTATTTGTTTGAAAGAAATAAATTTAAATTTATTTTTTTTAAGGGGGCACATGTTGATACTCAAAATTATCTCCGATATCACATGCTGGCCACAAGGAGATAATAGGTGAAATGCTCCATTTTGTTCATAAAGTTAAGGGCAAATGGCTTTTGTGGAGGCTACTTAAACTGAGCATTAGTGGAATTCTAGAAGTAAATTCTAGAGTTGATGACCATATAACTAATTATCACATGTCAAGCTACAGGGATAGTGCACAAGATTTGAAACTTAAGTGAAATTAGTATCAGAGCACAAGCAAGAATAACCGTTGCAATAAATATGCATAAAAGTAGGGAGACATTATTTCCTTATGAGCAAATTGTGCAAGCATCACCAACAAATTAGGAATCAATTGCTTATGAATAAGGATACTAAGAAGAAATTGGAAACATGGAGAATGTTAAGAGTAGCGCCCAAGAAGAGGAAACCGACTGATGGCTACCAGTTCGTCCTATAAATATCACAACCTATTCAACAAAGAACCCCCGAACAACATAACAACTATCTTTTTAATCTTTATCTTTATCTCATTTTATCTGTAGTTTTCAAGATTCCTGACGTTGATTAAATTTTGGCATGCATCTTTATCCAATCTGGCATCATCAATAAAATTCCACTGTTGTTCCACAAGCCTAGTGTTATTAATTAAATTCCAACGTCGTATTTCCTATTTAGGGGTATTGTTGTTGATTAAATTCCAAATTTACGCCTAAAATAAGCTACGTTGTAAATTAAATTCTGGCACAGTTTAAGTTTGAAGTATAGACTATCCAACTGCTAGTGTCCAAATTATATCATTGACTAGATTCTGGTGTAATTTGCACCAAGAAGCAGTAAGTTCTTGAGCCATTTAAGTATCAATTGTCGGGATTGTATATACAAGCTAAGAATAAAATTTCCTGTTACATTTGACATTCTCTATTCAAGTTTAGCACAAAACCTGAGTCTCTCATAATAAAATCAAAATGCAGCATTTGGTGAAAGATTTTTCACGGGAATCCAAACCGGTGAAACAAAGCTATTAAAATAACCACAGCAGAATGAAGCAGATGTCATGCGCCAGACGAAAGTACTTGCATTCGTTAGGTCGAGAGCCCGATCTTCTCTAAGTCCAAGAAAGTAGGTTAGATTGAAGGACGCGACTGATGATCCTTGAAACATGCGTGAGAAAATGGAAGACCAAGCCTAAATGAGGAATCATCGGCAGATTCTACGGTTGCTAGTTAGGCGTGCTAAGAAAAGGGGCAGTTTTCCCTAATTCAAGGCAAATTCTTTATCAGTTCCACAGCAGATTCTACGAGTATTGTCTCCTAATCCCGCTCTACGCAGTCACTGGATCAGGTCTAGTTTCACACCCGAGAGTCATCATCTTCTCTTCACAGCATTTCAACAAACTGATTGTGAAAATGACTAGTTCTACCGCATTTTATCTAATAAATTGTCAAAGTGATATGAACATCATTGTCGTGGGAAGAGGACATCATTGTTGTGGGGCCGGTTTAGTTTTAGCTTTTTCCCTAATTTAAGATAAATTCTTTGTCAGTTCTACAGCAGATTCTAGGAGTATTTGCTCATAAACGTGCTCTACGCAGTCACTTGATCCGGTCTAGTTTTACACCCGAGAGTCATCATTTCCTCTTCACAGTATTTCAACAAACTAACTGTCAAACTTACTACTTCCACCAAATTTTATCTAATAAATTTTCAACGTGGTACGAACATTATTGTCGTGGGAAGAGAACCATGGTAGGATCAACTGCAATAGTGAAATTTATGGAGAAATATGTGAGAAATAGAGAGAACAACGTATTAAAATTTACGTGATTCGATTTGAGCGTTCAAAACCTACTCCCTAAGAAAGTGGCAATGATAAATCTACTGTGAATAGCGGAGATACAAGCTTAGATCAAAAGCTCTCTCACACCCAAGCCGTAAATGGCACGCACTCAATCTACCCAAGGTGTTTGGTTCAATCTTTCAAGTGTTTCCCACCAAAAACTCTCTTAGAGACTCTAGAAACACCCTATCGGGGCTCTAATTTATAATCTCTCTATGCATACTCAGACAAAGTCAAAATTAGGTCTTAATTTGCAAGTCTTGTCCTCATGAGGTGCCAGCCCGACGTTCGGAATGGGCTGAGTACTTTCCATATGACCAGTATGAAACTGGTTTACTAGAATATATATATATAAACCGTAAAATGGTAATAATTCTAGTATTTTTTGAAAATTTATAATTTTTTTTGGCTAAATGACTAGTTTTAGTGGATCAAACCATACCGGGAATTAGTCATCCCTAATTTTTGGTTAATACTATAGAAAATTCTAAATTGGCACCGATAGCTACGTTCACCCGAAATTATCAATTTTAGCGTCCGTTAAAATCCCGTTTAATTTGGGCGTCAAATGTCCTTTGTGGTGTCGTACATGATAGATACAAGCATAATAAATCAGGCATGGACTTGACCGCACGAAGCATTCCAAGATAATGACCTTTTTGCCCTGACCCATCTTCTTCTTGCCTTAAGATCCCACCTTCATCGCACACCATCGCCGTTTGGTGCCCTCACCGGCGAAACCCTGTGGCTGACGAGCCCATCCCTTCTCTCTAATTGTGTCAAATGCAAATTTATAAATTTCTAATATCTCCACACTCCGACATTGTCAAATAAAAATTCTTTCTGCAAATAAATGAATAATCAACAAGATTTATTTTTAAATTGAGCATGTTTGATCTAACTATTACAAAAAGGTACAATGAGGTCATTGCTAGTGCACATTCTACATGTATGTTAACGTGAATGGATGGGGAACAGCAATGGGGATGATGGGGTCACTTTGAGGATTTTCATAAATTATCTTTTATACTAACCTTGAATATTGGAATTAGTAATTTTTTTTTATCGGCCCTACTCTACTTTTATTCTAACTCTATTCTCAGATTTTTCTTTTGCCTCATTATAAGGCGTGAGAGTCAAAACCCACATTTAAAACTAAATTGTCTTTACCTCAACTCTCATGAAAATGTGGGGATTCGAAACCCCTACTTCTCCCTTATATATTTGAAGGGTGGTCATTGGGGTAAACCCCAGTAGTTTTGGATTTAGTAATTTAGTGGGCGTTGTAACTACAATAGTTAATATTTTACTCTTTTACTTAGTCAAAATAACAACACTCCCTCTTCTTTTGTTATCCGGTTTGCCAAATTAGTAATTTTTGCATAATTACAGGGACAGTCCTTAAACCTTCAAGAAAGTACGAGGTGTGTACCAGGGTGATCTAAAGTGAGGCAATTGCTTATGTAGTCAATGGAAAATAAATTTCTAGAGGAAGCTCCCTACTAGAACGATGAATGACTATAGAGAAAAGGAAAATTGGATTGAACCGCATCTGGACTATGTATCTTGACGTTGATTTTTTCCTACCTTTCAATAAACCATCATAAACGGTTCAAACTTCAGTGCATTGCAAATATAACATGGTAACAATCACTGTGTATACACATGGGCTGTTCCCGAAAGGAAAGCGTTTAAACCATGCAAAATTGTTCGTCTCGATCAAGCATAGGCTATGCATGCTATAAAAAGGCTATGAAATTCATACATGCAAAGTACACTTGTTTTAGACTATTTTGATATGTTGCAAAGTTAGGTCCAATTCGGTATACAAAATGTCACCAAAAAAATAAATTAATATTCACAGCTCGGCATGCATTTTAGTGTCATATTACAGTTTCACTTAGAAAGCGAAAAAGAAAACTCGACAAAATTCTTTTATCTGTTCAATTTTCAGTACTTTTGTCATCAAATCTGTCCTAATATACTTAGAAAAAATAAGAGGCCAAGGTATTCTCCAAGCTTGTCCATTATGTTCCATAGAAAACGTTCACGCAAATTTTTAAATCGTTAAAGACTATTGTCTAACCCTAACCATCTCTCTCTCTCTCTCTCTCTCTCTCTCTCTCTCTCTCTTTCCCCCCAATTCTTTCTTAGACACGCCACGTCTATAGTCGGGTAGGCTCCTAAGTCTTTTTAAGGTCAATGAACTAGTCGCATTTGCCTTTTATTCAATTGCGTCCTAAAATAAAAAGCAAACTAGGGTTTTGGTTTAGCAGTATTCGCAATCACATCTTCCCGTCTCTATCGGCCGAAGATGCTACGGGCATATCCGTTATTGTTGGTCGCGATTTCACGTGTGGGAAATCAAGAAATCAGACGGGTATTTCGCCGCGTTCATCTCAAACTTTCAACTCTGACCTCGTATGATAATTGAAGAAGCGACGTTTCGTGTTGTGAAATGGGAAATCGCTTCCCAGATGAATGGCGATATTAGACGAGAGTACCGTTGACTTTGAGAATGCGAAAATAGCTTAAGAGAACCGAGATGCATTAAGTTCAACGTAAAATGTAAAAACGTTACCCTGGATAGGGTTTTCGAGAGGAAAATTTTATTTTATAGGTAATCTATCAGGATTAAAACTGTTATTAGGAAAAGAAATAATTATTCTATTCTTTTATTACATCAAAAGAGATCAAACGTAATAAATATGGTGTGCTTGTGGTTTGGTTCACTTTGGTTTGGAGATAATTTTTAGCCCACAATTTAGTTCGTCGGTTTGAAAATAACCTCAACCAAAGCCCAAATTATACCACCGAAGTCATAACACGAACGAATTGATGGCTTCAGTTTATAATCATTTCAATTCGTGTATGTTAACCCACGGTCAGAAGAGAAGCTTAAACAGCAACCTAAGAATGTCTAATTTTGTATTCGATAAGTGCTGACCAAAAGGTGCTATCGAGTAGAATTGCGTCGATGCCATTATATACTCAAGCCTGACTCATCTCGAACATTCGAGGCTCGACACTTGGCTTGTACTCTATCGGGATTTACGTTTCAATTTCAAGCTCAAGCTCAACTGGAATAAATATTCAACAACCTCAAGCCCGACTCGACTTTAATCACTCCATTAGTCAAATAATTTTACTCGAAACTAAGATTACACTCAAGCTTAAGGTCAAATTCTGAAAATACACCATTATAGAAAAACTTACAATTTAAAACAATTTTGTCCATTTGGTCAATCACTGTACGTGTATAATTTGGATGAAATTAAAAAAAAAAAAATCCATTCGGTTAGGCTCTCGATGTACTTGAATTAAGGATTTTCAAGCTCAAGCTTGACTTGATTCAATTACTCGATCAATTCGAACTTGTGGCGATCTGCGATGCGCTGATGTGGCCACTTTGAGGAATTTCATATTTAATCCTTACTTCTAATCTTGAATATTGGAGTTAGGTAGTGGGCGCCCTAAGTGCAATAGTTAATATTTTACTCTTGTACTTGGTAAAAATAACAACAGTCAATTGTTCTCTGGTTTGTCAAATAAGTAATTTTGTATAATTAAAGGGAGAGTCCTTAGAACTTCACGAAAGTACGAGGTGTACCAAAGTAATCTAAAGTGAGCCAGTGACTCATGTGGTTAAATGGAAAATGTGTTGAGCTTAAATATCTAGAGGAAGCTCCATACTAGAATGATGACTTATTCTCGAGAAGAGAAATTATTGAATTGCAAAATTATAACAAAAAAAAAAAGTTTTATATTTATTGTACGAATGCTAATGCAAACCTAAACTTTTAAATTTGCCCAATTGAGTCAATCCCTTATAATGATTTGTCAGTGTAGTAATTTTGGCCAATTTTGATTGAAAAATAGTTGATGTAAATTCCGACCGTCCTACATAGCAGAGTCGATGTTAACATGGATAATTTAAAAAAAAAAAAAAAAAGATCTATGCTTTTTCCTTTCCTTTTCCTTTTCCTTATGCCCTTTCATCTTTCCCTCTAGTGGTTGTTGGGTCTTTGCGATGGCTAGCGACTCCACTAGCAAGGCCAAGGCTCACTAGAGGTTGGTGAGGGTAGCTCTCATCCAATTAGGCAAGGGCATTGTGGGCCTCATCAATGGTCATCAACCTCCATTGACCATTGTTGACATTTGGCAATCGGCAAGGGAAATAGGGAAAAAAATTTAAAAAGAAAATTCTTTTAAAAACAATCAAAATTTGTCCATGTTAACATCAGTCGTACCACATAAAACGGTTAGCGTTAACTTAATCGCTACACTTGTGATTTTCAACCAAAATTGGTCAAATAGATTTGGCAAATTATTATAAGGTTAAAAAATAAATTTGCTAAATTAAAAAGTTTAGAACTAAATTGATATTCGTGAAATCGGCTTAGGATTTCTTTAGTAAATATTCTGATTAAATTCTATACGTTGGATTGGACTTTGGATCTTGAAGTTGATTTGCTTCTACACTTGAATAACCATCATCGAGGGTTCAAACTCATGTGCGCTGCAAATATAATATGGCCATGAGCGCTGTGTACACGCATGAGATGTTTCCAAAAAGAAGGTGCATCAACTACTCAATATCGTCCATTGATCGAGCATGTGCTATGCATGCTATAAAAGGAAATGAAATTCGTACATGCAAAGTATACCTGTTGATTGCATCGAACATGAAGTTAGATCCAATTCGGTAGACAAGACGTCTCCAAAAATTAAAAAAAATAAAAAAAAATTAGGAATTTTGTGCAATTTGGTATACATTTTAGGGTTATATTAGAATTTCACTTAGAATGATAAAAAAGAAAATTTGAAAAAATTCTTTATCTATTAAGTATAATGTAATTTCATTATTAAAAGTCTGATCCAAAACCTAAACTAATATGTGGAGGAAGATCACATGTATATAAAAAACTTATAAATCTCATTGTCAAATGGCGTGAGATATTTTGACATTTGTGATCAAATCTATCATATATACTTAAAAAGCACACCAGAGGCTGTCATTATTCTCCAAGTTTGTCCATGATGTTCCATAAAGAACCTCCATGCAAATTTCTCGCCCGTTAAGTTAAAGACTATTATCTAACCCTAACCATCTCTCTCTCGACCCTGCCATTGCCCTAGTTCTTTCCTATATATGCCACGTCTTTCATCGGGTAGGCGCCTAACTCTCTTCTGGGTCAATGGTCTAGTTGCATTTGCTTTCATTTAATTGCGTCCTTAAATAGAAAAAAAAAAAAAAAAACAAACTAGGGCTTAGGTTATCAGTATCGCAATGACATGTCCCTGTCCCTATAGGCCAAAGATGCTACATGCACATCCGTTCGCGTTGCTCGCCGTTTCCATGTGGGAAATCACGAGATCAGACGGGTTTTCGCCGCTTCAATTTGACTTTCAACTCTGATCTTAGATGATGATCAAAGTGACGTCTTGCGAGCGTGAAATCGCTTCACAGATAAATTGTGATATTAGAGGAGAGTTGCTTTGACTTGGGAATGGGACAATTGCTTGAGAGAGATGAATCAGCATGTCTTCGATCAGTTGCAGTTGATATTTTTCCATATAAGCCCGCAATCACGCATCCATATGCTCCACAATTCCAGAGCCGAAATGCATTAAGTTCAACGTATCATGTAAACATCACCCCAGAGATATAGAAAGGGTTTTCAAGAGGAAACTTAATTTTTATAGGCAATCTGCCATGATTAAAACTGGTATTAGAAAAAGAAAAAAATATATCCTTTTCTTTCTACATTCAAACGAAATCAGAAGCAATAGATGTTGTGAGTTTGTGGTTTGGTTCATTTTGGTTTAGAGAAAACTTTTAACCGGCAATTGAGTTCGTTGGTTTGAAAAGAATCTCAACCAAAGCCAAAATTAAACTAATAAAATCATAACAAAAACAAATTTACGACTTCAGTTTGTTTTATCATTTTTATTCGTATATGTTAAGCCCACACTCGGATAGGATTCTTAACATCGACTTTAGAATGTCTACTTTTGTATTAGATAAGTACCAACCAAAGGGTGCTATTGAGTTGAATCATGTCGACACCATCCAATATGCAAAGCATGATTCAATTTGAATGGTTGAGTCTCAATGCTTGACTCGTGCTCAGTTGAGATTGATCTTTCAAGCTCAAGCTCAATGGGAATCGATTGCAACAACCTCGAGCTCAATCCAACTTTAATTACTCCATTACTCATTAAATTTTGCTTGAACCTCAAATTAAACTTGAAATCGAGCTCACATTCTGAAACTACACTATTTTGTAAAGTTAGCAAGTTTTATCCATTTAATCATTACTATATACGTACCTATGTCATATGGCTAAACTATATAAACAAACATTCTACAATTAGGCTCTTCATTTATTCTAATTAATGATTTTCAAGCTCAAACTCAACTCAATTAAGTACTCGATTAATTCAAATTTGACAGGAATCAAACAAAGTTTGAGTTTTGAGTCTAGTATGAGTAATCCATCAGTCGAACTCAAGTAGCTTCTAAGAAAGCTGATTCGCATGCACGTTTAGTACCAACAAAGAAAAACAAGTTGTCTCAGCCTCCACGGTACGAATTCCACGAACTTAGATTTATCCATTCATAACATTACTACATAGGGTTTCTTACCCAAAAAAAAAATAATAATAATAATTACTACATAGGGTTTTAATATTTTATTAATCTGTATTGGTTTGGTCCAATTCAGTTTACGTTTTTTTTTTCAAAATAATAATAATAATAATAATAATAATAATAATAATAATAATAATAATAATAATAATAATAATAAACCAGATCTAAACTGACAAATGAAAAATTCGCTCCTCCTTTGAATGATACGATAAACTGCTTTTTTTTTTTTTTTTTGTTAACTTACAAGGGTAACATTATTTATTTTTCAGACACGCATAAAAGAAGCTATGAAAATAACCACAGAGCAATAAAGCAGATGTTGTGCGCCAGAGGAAAGCACTTGCATTTGTTAGCTCGACAGCCTGATGTTCTCCAAGTCCAAGAAAGTAGGTTAGATTGAAGGACGCGACTGATGATCCTTGAAACATGCGTGAGAAAATGGAAGACCAAGCCTAAATGAGGAATCATCGGCAGATTCTACGGTTGCTAGTTAGGCGTGCTAAGAAAAGGGGCAGTTTTCCCTCATTCAAGACAAATTCTTTATCAGTTCCACAGCAGATTCTAGGAGTATTGTCTCCTAAACACGCTCTACGCAGTCACTGATTCAGGTCTAGTTTCACACCCGAGAGTCATCATTTCCTCTTCACAGCATTTCAACAAAGTGATTGCGAAAATGACTAGTTCTACCACATTTTATCTAATAAATTTTCATAGTGATATGAACATCAATGTCGTGGGAAGAGGACATCATTGTCGTGGGGCAGCTTTAGGTTTAGCTTTTTTCCGTAATTTAAGACAAATTCTTTATCAGTTCCACAGCAGATTCTAGGAGTATTTGCTCATAAACATGCTCTGCACAGTCACTTGATCAGGTCTAGCTTTAGACCCGAGAGTCATCATTTTCTCTTCACAGCATTTCAACAAACTAATTGTCAAAATGATTACTTCCACCACATTTTATTTAATAAATTTTCATAGTGGTATGAACATCATTGTCGTGGGAAGAGAACCACTATATGGAGAAATATGTGGAGAAATAGGGAGAACAATGCATCAAGATTTACGAGATTTGATTTGAGTATTCAAAACCTACTCCATGAGAGAGAGACAATAATAAATCTACTGTGCACAGCAGCATTACAAGCTTAGATCAAAAGATCTCTCGTATGCAAGCCCTAAATAACACTCACTCAATCTACACAAAGGTGTTTAACTCAATCTTTCAAGTGTTTCCTACCAAAAACTCTCTGAAAGACTCTAGAAACACCCTCACGAGACTCTAATGTATAATCTCTCTATGCATACTCAGACAAGGTCAAAATTAGGTCTTAAATTGCAAGCTTGGCCTCGCGAGGTGCCAGCCCGACGTTCGGAATGGGCCGAGCGCTTTCCATATGACCACTATGAAACTGGTTTTCTAGAGAATTGGTCGGCAACCTGTCCACATGTAAGCGAGCTATTGGGCGTCATTCGGCTGGCATCTCTATAGACCCCTTTTATCACGTCTCAGACCTATCTTGTTCTCCCGACTTCAATTTTCACTCAAGTTGTTGGCCAAAACTCAAGACATAATCAACAATTATCATCATTAGAAAAAACATAAAATCGCGTGTTATTTGATATTCATTTTCTATAAGCATCGGATTTATTAATTACTTAGTAGTATATCTATGATTTTTTAATAATATTCCTATAATATGAAGATAAATTATAAACATTATATTGATCATCACTGAAGACATATATCTTAATTATCATTCGTTTATGATATCATTGACAATATATAATTTCATACTTAAATTAGTTATGTCAAGTGTTTTAATATTTGAAATTCTCCAACTACATGTCAACTAAAGAGAGGAGGGCACCATTGCAAATACTTTATTACTTTTACGCTGCAATGAATTCCTAAAAGAAAAAAGCTATGACAACTTCGGCTATAATACGAATACTACTATCGTAAGCAAATATCGTCACCCTAACACGGGCCAAGAGCAGAATAAACAATCGTGCCATAGAAGATGTTATTAATGAACGTCTTATTTGATTTTTCACCCTTTACCAAGTTAATAATTAATTTTTTACCTTTAATGTTGAAGGCTTCGGTTAACACTTCAAATCTTAACTAATATACAATTATTAATATCTTAAACCGTTTGAATTAAGGTGAACTTAATTGTCACCTTTTCAAAATATAAAAGTATATTAGACTTGTCAAGAAATTTGAAAAATGAAACCTAAAGAAAACTCGAGGCACTGACTTGCAAAAACCTATAAATCCATAAATTGGGAAAAAAGAAAAGAAAAGAAAAGAAAAGGGAGCGGTCAATATGACCACAGAAACCTCGAATGCAATTAATCTATCAGAGTTAAAAAAAAAAAAATTAATCTATCAGAGAATGTGAAATCAAGTCCAAGAAGACTAGTCGAAGCTTTAGCTAGATTTGACCTGCAAACCATAGCGAATTCCACATGAATTTCCAGATCGTGATAAGACCAAGTCAATCAGACCACGTTTCGGTGAACATTCTAACTTACGTGTCGTCCCAGGATGTGGAATCAACAAAAATCAAAGGTTATGACAACATTAGGTGTGAACACGCACGAAAGAAAATTCATTTACTCCACAATTAGCCGCAATTCTCACGATCACCCTTGACCCAAGATTCACGCTTAGTTTATTCCTTTCTCAAATCCGTGTTGACACTAGCTCTTATGTCATCATAGTTAATCTTATGGTTATAATTAATTAGTGCGGTTATTCGTATTTCAATTGTCGAATTTCCTTTTGGAAGAAGGAAAGAAGCTTCACGAATACAGAGCCTCACCTGCCAAAAACGAATATAACTTCCTCAATGTTCGTAGCCAAAACCCCCTTTTTCCAACTTTTCAACTGCAGAGATGTCGCAGCGATTGACGCGATTTTGTCGACCTGGATTAAGGAAATTCTTTTGTGTTAAAGTTGACAATCTCATGTCATGCATGATGTCGTGTGAAACGAAACAAGACGCGGTCGAAGGAGACTTCGAATGGGATCGAACACATGCATGTTCTGCCGAGGACGAGTATAAAAGGGTGTCGAGCCTGAGGCCTTTGGCTCATCCCACATCCAAACAATTGGTGTTATAGCAAAATCACGTTTGTATTTGGTGGGAAAGAAGATGTCTTCCAAGCACTTCTTGCTCTTGATCCTCAGCCTGGTGGCCCTCGCTGCCCCGGCCCTAGCCGAATATGCCGAGCCGCCTGAGCATGGCAAGCACAGGCCCCACCACCCTGGGGCCATGCCGCCCGCTTGGGCACCACACCATGGGCACGGGCCACACCACAGGCCTGGTGCCCCAGGGCCAAGGCCTGAGCTTTTGGAGAAGCCGTTCCCAGGCCACCACCACCACCACCACCCACCAGCCGACGCCCCCTTCCCGCATCACGGTCACCACCCAGCTCACGCGCCATTCCCACACCATGGCCACCACCATGGAGCACACCCGCCGATGGAGAGCGGCAAGGGCCCTCACAAGCCGCACATGCCACATGCGCCCGCTCCCAGTCATCCCTACTGAGTTTTTGAACATATGATGGCTCAGTGATATGCATGTTTTTGTTGACAATAAGAGCCTTTTAGATAATATGACTCATCCATGTATTATTGTACTAGATGGCATGGCTTATTGACCGGCCATTATCATACGCCGGATTATACAGAGCTTGTGCAGCTCATATCTATATCCTGTTTCTTGATTACTATCATAGTTATGCACCGTTCTTCTAATTTTTGTGTCTATGCACTCTCACACTTGCATTTATACTTTGCGTGATCCTTCCTTTAGTATTTTTACCGTTCATTTTTCTCAACGAAAGAAGAGGGCATGATGGAGGTCGTAGCAGTAGCTGGAGTTCTCAACAATGGATAAGCGTGCGCAAGTGAAATGGCATATACTGTCGGCATTGCGGCTCCTGACGTCGAGCATTATCTTGGGAGTAAAAACTTGAAACGTGGGCGACAAAATTATAAGAGTATTCGACGCAGTAAACTGCAAATACTACAAGAGATGTATATCGTGTTGATCACGTATTTAGAACAGGTTATAAAACCATCCCAATTAAGATTTCGAATAGTCCACCGTCGACCACCGCGGACCACCGCAACTCTGCTCTCTCTCTCTCTATTCCACCCCCCCCCCCCCCCCCCCAAGAGCAGATGTCGCACGACTCAACCAAATAATCCAGACTACCAAACATGTCCGAGAACGAGTCAGCGTCGAATTCAAACAGAGACCAGAGACCAGTTCTGCGTCTCAAAGTTCTACGTCCTCTTCGTGTACCCAGGGGCGCATATTGCCTTTACTTGTCTGGGGACTTCTGACTTGACTGAACAAGCCAATTTGTTTTAGGAGGAATGATATCACTGCTGAAAAGAAGAGCACGAACGACGGCTTGGCTTGAAAATCGTCACTATAGTAATGAGGCATATTAAATGGTGGGCCAACTCCTATATTTTGGGATCATTGAATCGTCGGATATCAATCCATTGCAAAACTTCCATTAATTATCGAACTAATCGAATAAAAACAACAATGAAGTGGTTGAATGGATAGGATTTGCTCTCAAAGGATTTGAAGATTTTTTGGTCAATAATCTCAAATCCCCAGTCATTCCTCGATCTTAGAAAATCTTGATTTGTTTATGGCAGATGCTCGAGTTGTACAGTAAGCATAGGATAACAGAAAAATTGTCCAAAAAATACTAAACTTATTGTACATTTGTCAACATAGTCCTAAACTATTTAATTTGGCTAATTGAATAATAATTTTTTTCATATTTTGCTAATTGGGTCCATTTAGCAAATTTTGGCTGAAAATCATTAACATGGATGCATACCGTCCTATGTTGCACTACCGACAAATGACATTGACAATTTTTAATATTTTACAATTTTACAATTTTTAAATTTTTTCTTTTCTTCTATTTTCATTATTTACTTTATTTTTTTTTTAATTTTTTTTTCCTTTTCCCTCCGCGAGCCATTGTCGAGCCTTATCAATGGCCGATAGAGATTGCTAGCCTCAAATGAGCGCCACCCTTGCCAGCCTTGGCAAGGGCTACCCTCATATGATGTAGCAAGGGCATCTCTCGCTTGAGGGC
Source organism: Eucalyptus victrix (assembly GCA_016097545.1). Lineage (NCBI taxonomy): Eukaryota > Viridiplantae > Streptophyta > Magnoliopsida > Myrtales > Myrtaceae > Eucalyptus > Eucalyptus victrix. The sequence continues at coordinate 39,158,380 of CM027842.1, forward strand.
ACTACCCTCGCTTGAGGCCAATAACCTTCATAGACCATCAATGAGGCTTGGCAATAGATGATGGAGGGTGAAAGGGAGAAAGAAGAAAGAAAAGAAAAAGAAGGTAAAGAAGGAAAATATAAGAAAAGAAAAAAAAATGAATAATACAAAATTTGAAAAAAAAAACATTAAATACAAAAATTGCCTATACTAGCACTAGTTGTGCCATGTAAGATGATTGGCTTTCATGTTGGCAATTTCTATTGGGTGTGGTTCATATTCCCCATTATAGCGCCCATACAACATTAGAGGGCTTTTATAATTTGAGCTTATATTTTATTAGTTGTTTTGGTTTAGACTCATGAATAGTTACTGGATATATATGTATATACATATATATGTATATTGTTTTATTGGTAGTTTATGCTTGAGCTCATGAATAGCTACTAGATATATATCTTTAGTTAAAATATGTATATTCTTGTTCTCTTGTAATTGAGAGATATAAGAGAGAGGTTCGATGTGTTAATTATAACAGATACTCAACGGGACGTAACCCTAATTTAAGGGTGAATGAGGATAAAATATTGCATCTCAAATTATCTTTCTCACTTTTCCTCTCTATTTTCTTTGTGATTGTGTGGCGAATATTAACAATTTATGGCCGAAATTAGCTGGATTAACTCAATCAGAAAAATGTGCCAAGGTTTAGGATTGATTGGCAAAAGTGTTATAAGTTTAGCACTTTTTGGATAATTTTCATAGGATAACTTTGACTTAATTCAACTTATATCAAGTGCTGTTGTAGTGACAAGTTGATTCAAAATGAATAGTACTTATGAGTGAAATCAAATATTTTGATTATCGGCATGGAATTCCTATGGCAACACCTCACGTCGATTGTTGCTTCTGAGCCTTTCCAATCATGAAAAATTAATGAAAGAGAAACAACTCTACGGATATAGATGCAATATCTCATTGGCAAAAAAAGAAGGGTTCACATCCTTTTCATCTAGGTTTTGTTTATTTCATGTAATATTTTATCCATATCACTTTAAAAAATGAGTAAACAGAAAATTTTCATGACCAACGGAAATTTTATGCTTAAATTTATTTTAATGATTTCATTTTTTTTTTAAATTAGAAATTGCTTTTCAGAAAATGAGAGATATCGACACTTGGGCACGGACCCGTGATGCCCTTGCCTAGATCCTTAATGGCTGGGCTCAGGTCCACAGAGGCAGGCTTGAGACCCTAGTAGTCATGTCCAAGTCCACAATGGTTGGGCCTAGGACCCTATAGCCCATGCTCGAATCTACAAGCAACCGTGCCTGGGTACTTGAATCCCACACACAAGTCACTAGCACCCATGCTCGAGTTGGGTGGGCCCAAGAAATATCGGTTCCTACGGCTGTGACACCAGTGGTTGGGTATTGCTTATATTATATTAACAAGGCACGCGGCTTTACAAAATGAGTTAAATCTTCTTTTCCAAGTAACCGGAAAACAATTTCCAATTCATTTTTAGACTTGAGCAAAAACTAGAAAACATTGTCATTTTTGTAGAAAATGGTCTGCTGGAAAATATTTTTTGAGAAATGGAAAATTTTATGCAAAATAAATGCAACCTTAGATGATAAATTGACATATTTAGTTCACCCATTTAAATGGACAACACATCAATCGACATAAAAACAAATGTTGACATGTGTGTTTTTTTTTTTCATATTTTTCTTTTCTTTTATTCTTTTCCCTTCTTCCTTCCCATCTTGTGATTATAATTTACTTGTGGGGTTATTCGTGTTTTAATTATCGAATTTACTATTGGAAGAAAGAAAGTAGCTTCACGAATACAGAACCTCACCGGCCAAAAACGAATATAACTTCCTTAATGTTCGAAGCCATGACCCCCCATTTCAGACCTTTCAACTGCAGAGACGCCGCAGCAATTTACGCCATTTTGTCTACCAGGATTAAGGAAATTCTTTATTTTTAAAGTTGGCAATCACATGTCATGCATGATGTAGTGTGAAACGAAATATAGACTTCGAACGGGATTGAACAAATGCATGTTAGGCCAAGGACCAGTATAAAAGGGTGTCGAGCTTGGGTCCTTTGGCTCATCCCACATCCAAGCACCTGGTGTAATAGTAAAATCACGTTTGCATCCGGTGGAAAAGAAGATGTCTTCCAAGCACTTGTTGCTCTTGATCCTCAGCTTGGTGGCCCTCGCCGCCCCAGCCCTAGCTGAGTACGCCATGCCACCCGAGCACGGCAAGCACAGGCCCCACCACCATGGGGCCATGCCGCCCGCTTGGGCACCACACCACGGGCACGGGCCGCACCACAGGCCTGGTGCTCCAGGGCCAAGGCATGAGCTTTTGGAGAAGCCGCTCCCAGGCCACCACCACCCGCCAGCCAACGCCCCCTTCCCGCATCACGGTCACCCCCCAGCTCATGCGCCATTCCCGCACCATGGCCACCACCATGGAGCGCACCCGCCAGTGGAGAGCGGCAAGGGCCCTCACAAGCCGCACATGCCACACGCGCCTGCTCCCGGTCATCCCTACTGAGTCTTTGAACGTTTGATGGCTCATTGATATGCATGTTTTTTTTTTTTTTAAATGTTAGAATAAGAGCCTTTTAGATGTTATGACTCATCCATGTATTATTTGTCTACATGGCTTGGCTTATTGACCGGCCATTACCATATTCCGGATTACACAGAGCTTGTGCAGCTCATATCCATATCATGTTTCTTGATTATCATCGTAATTATGCACCGGTCTTTTAATTTTTTTGTCGTGCACTCTCGCACTCACATTTATTCTTTTGAGTGATCCTTCCTTTACTATTTTATCCTTCATTTTTCTCAATGAAAGAAGAGGACATGATGAAGGCCGTAGCGATAGCTCGAGTTCTCAACAACGGATAGGTGTGCACAACTGAAATGGTATACTGTTGGCATTTCGGCTCCTAACGCCGAGCATTATCTTGAGAGTAAAAAGTTCAAACGTGGGCCACAAAAATATAAGATTATTCGACGCAATAAACTGCAAATACTTTAAGAAAAGTATATCATGTTGATCATGTTTTTAGAACAGGATAGAAAACCATCCCAATTAAGATTTTCGAGTAGTCCACCGTCGCACGGTGGTGGTTATCGCCTACAAAGGGGCCATCTCATCGGAGTCGCACGATTGATCACAAAGGATAGTTGATTTCCACCAACCTTGATTCCACTTTTCGCTTGATTTACTTTTTAAATTTAATATTTAATCTTTAATCTTGTCTTGCCATAAAGACAGCGGCTGAGCTTGACCAATTTGTCAGTGGATGCAGAAAATTAAAGTGCAAAGTTTACTAATGTCAATATCATGGATATTTTTATATTTTTCCTACACGGATGGAGAAAAATAATTTCAACACAATATGAAAAATTATAAGCACAACCATCAGAGCCTCAGGATAAATGTTCGAAGCATGATAACATGAATTAAAGCATCAAACAATAGAGACGGCTCCAACAATCCTCAAAATAACCAAATTGAGCGCTGATTTCTCTTTTTTGTCTTTTCTAATTTTATGTATTTTTTTTAAAGAATTAAGACGGGTCAGTGGATCTTTAGGTTTGGGCCTCTTTATCAATTTTAGATGGGCATTTTAAATTGGCACGTAAGATTACGGTCAGATCCAGGAATCTCAACATTTAATGGGATCAAATTACTCAATTAGACATTTATTTACATAATAATTATTTTTTAGAAAAGTATTTGATGGGGGTCAATTGACTCCATGCAAATACAATAATGCCGCAACTGCTAAATGACACCAAGCAATGGATCGGACACTATTTTATCATACCAAACAGTGCATGGAGGATTAATTGCCAAAAAAGTTTTATAGCTATTTTTATGAATGTTAACTTAATCCTAAATCTTTTGATAATTTGTTAATATAGTTATTCTAATAAATTTTAGCTATAAATTACTGATATGGACACTTGTTGCATGGCAGTTTTCGCCATTTTCAAGAGTGTTTTCTGAATTTTTTAATTAATTTTTTATTATTTTCTTCCAGTGGAAAAAAGAAGGAAAAAGAAAGAAAAGCAAATGAGAAAAGAAAAAAGTTAAAAATTAATAAGAATTTCAGATAATTTAAAAAGATTGTCCTTATCATTGATAGTTACTCCACATGAGACAGTTGGCATCCACACGATTCCAAACCAAAATTGATCATGATGGTTATATTGGCAAATCGACAAAAAACTTAAGACTAAATTGGTCAAATTAAAAAAATTCTTAATAAATTGATGGATTTTTTTGGCTATTGTCCCCAGTCACCAAGAAATCCTAGCCATATCATTTTATCTTATTTTACCTGGCTAAATAATCCAAACTACCCAATATGTCCGAGAATGATTCAACGTCAAATTCAAACACAGACCAGTTTTGCTTCTCAAATTCTACGTCCTCTTTGCGTGCCCAGGTGCGCATACCTTTAATTGTCTGGGGACTCAGACTTGACTGAACAAACCAATTTACTTTTTATGGAAATGATGTCAGTGCTGAAAAGAAGAGCACAAACGACGGCTTGGCTTGAAAATCGTCACTATAGTAATGAGGCATATAACTCCAATATTTTTGGATGATTGAATTGTCGCATCTCAATTCATTGCATAACTTCCATTAATGGTCAAACTATTGGAAAGGAAAACAACAATGAAGTGGTTTTTTTTAGGTCGGAACAAAAATTGTTTTCATGGTTCAAAAGCATATATGAGAAGTATATAGACTTCCATGATAAAGTGAATCGAAGCAAACCAAAGGCCAGAATACTACAAAACAAGCTAAATCCAAAAATAAGGAGGATCAACAAAGCATTGATAGGGTTAAGCACACTCTCATTCCAAAAGAATAGGTTTGTCAAATAATAATTGGCAGCCAATCAATGGATCTCATGCCATCATCAGTGATAAGCACACGTTGGAAATTCCTTTTCAAATAATTATGGCATTGCTAGTTGTCGGTGCGCACCTAGATTCGGGTTCCTCTACACCTTTGCTGTACGAAGACAACCAAAATAGGTTAAATAAATACATATCTAACCTATTGAATAGCAAATCTTCATAGTTTAGCTAGACACCAAAGCTCTTGTGATTGTCATTAAAACTAGAGACAGTGGACCTGTACATAGATAAAACACGAGAGTATTGAATCTCTGAAAATATTATTAAACTCCCAAATCTAAATTGGGAGAGAAGAACTCATAGGTCTAGAAATTGATTCAAAAAGTTCAGACTCTCAAATCTAAAACTAGATTAGGAAAGCACAGTTCCCAGATCTAGATCGAGAGATAATGCGCCATTCCCGCACCATGGCCACCACCATGGAGCGCACCCGCCAGTGGAGAGCGGCAAGGGCCCTCACAAGCCGCACATGCCACATGCGCCTGCTCCCGGTCATCCCTACTGAGTTTTTGAACATTTGATGGCTCATTGATATGCATGTTTTTTTTTTTGTTAGAATAAGAGCCTTTTAGATGTTATGACTCATCCATGTATTATCTGCCTACATGACATGGCTTATTGACCAGCCATTACCATATTCTGGATTACACAGAGCTCGTGCAGCTCATATCTATATAAAGTTCCTCGATTACTATCGTAATTATGCACCGGTCTTTTAATTTTTTTTGTCTATGCATTCATATCATGCACTCTCGCGCTCATCTATACTTCCGCGGATAGTTCCTTAGGTATTTTATCCCTCATTTTTCTCAATGAAAGAAAAGGGCATGATGAAGGCCGTAGCAATAGCTCGAGTTCTCAACAATGGATAAGTGTGCACAACTGAAATGGTATATCCTGTTTGCATTGCGGCTCCTACCGCAGACCATTATCTTGAGAGTAAAAAGTTCAAACGTCGGCCACTAAAATATAAGATTATTCGATGCAAAAACTGCAAATACTTTAAGAAAAGAATATCATGTTGATCATGTATGTAGAACAGCATATAAAACCATCCCAATAAAGATTTCGAATAGTCCACCGTCGACCACCGCGACTTTATTCTCTCTCTCTCTCTCTCTCTCTCTCTCTCTCTCTCTCAGAGCAGATCTCGCACGGTGGTGGTTGTCGGCTACAAAGCGACCATCTCATCGGAGTCGCACGATTGATCACAAGGGATAGTTGATTTCCACCAAACTAGATTCCACTTTTCTCTGGATTTACTTTTTGGATTTAGTATTTTATGTTTAATCTCGTCTTGTCGTGAAGACAGTCGCTGAGATTAACCAATTTGTCATTGGATGGAGTAATTTAAAGAGCAAATTTTACTAATGTCGATGTCAAAGATAAATGAAGTTATCTTTGATATTCATATTAGTAGATTTGCTCTTTAATTTACTGCATCCACTGACAAATTAATTAAGCAACTTTAGGACAAGACGAGATTGAACATCAACTATCACTTGTGATTAGTCAGGCAACTGCCATGAGATGATCTCTTTGCAGACGTCGACCATCAGCCATACGACTATATGTGCGAAAGCGTTATCTCAGAGAGAGGGAGGGAGGGAAAGAGGGGGGCGGGATGGCCAGACAACCTCGCCCACAATCGAGGTGGTCGTTGGTGGTAGGATTGGGGAAAATCACCATACAAAATCTTACTTTAGATGTTTTTATCTGAGCTATATCTAGATTAGTCCGGATATATCATGTTCAATATATAGGACCGACTTGATTTAGTTTTCTTAATCTATTTACAGTTTATTGCGTCCACTAATCTTATATTTCTATCGCCCAAGTTTGAACATTTGAATCCCGAGATAATACTGACATTTAAAACCTCCATGTCTAATGGTATATACCATTTCTCTTTGTGCACACTTATCCATTTTGAGAACTCAAGCTACAACTACGGCCTTCATACTGCCTACTTTTTCATTGAGAAAAATGAAGGGTAAAATTCTAAAGGAAGGAGCTCAATGAGACATAAAAATCCAAAGATCGGTGCATAACTATGATAATAATCAAAGAAACTAGATAAATGGGCTAATCATATTAACCTTGTACTATTCTCCAAATTTCATTATGACATTCTTGACATTCTTCAGACTCAAACTGTGAATGTTTGACACCTTTGGGTAACACTGGTTTTGACGTTCTTGGACTCTTGACCACGAACGTCTAACGTCTTTTGATAATACTAGTCCTAATGTTCTTCAGATGCAGAACATCTGATATTTTCGCAGGCTTTGACGTTCTTTAGATCCAGCCCTACAAGTGTTAGGTCTCTAGTTCAGACACACCACTGATTCTCACGTTGAACAGAAGAGAGAAATTGAAAGATCTTACAACTACAATTGTACTAGCAATTGCTCTCGTGTGAGTGATTTTGTTGATCAATATCAGCAATTTTCGATTGTCAATTATCGATCATGAGGTGATCTACTCTTTGTATTACATTTTATAGCCAGTGCAGATCACATTTAAATCGGGCAACTCTAAACCGTTTTAGAATTAATTCGACCATAACTCCTGACGGACGTAAGTTTTGATGCCGTTTCAAACACTAATTCGAGTATTAACTATGACATCATGAATTTCTAATTCTGTTTTCAATTGAATAAGTTGAGCTTTTCATCGATGTGCCTATAGTTTTATTTTCTAAGTTGATCGCTCACAAGATAACTAGTCTATTTGGTGAAGCCGTTAAGGGATTTTAACACAATAGACTTGAAAATTCAACTAGAAATCGACTGCTCGACTGTGCTAATCTACAAGGGTCAATACGGCACCTTCACAATTGACCAGAGACTAGAGATATGTTGATTCGATAGAGGCATGTGATTAATGTGTGAGTGATTCCACCTAATTGCAAAATTTTCGTTGAACGGCACTGGACCAATTTTTCTATCATTTATGTATCCTGTGCCCTTATTTGAAGTCTCGAGATTTTCATGACAACCGAGAGTCGTCAATGTATTTTAGATGCACAATATGGCCCAAAAATAATTGACCATGGGTCAATTGCACTAAAAATTTCTAAAAGCTACCCAGTAGATTAAGTCACGCTAAAATCACGCTTGGTTGAAATTAACTGCGAATTTAAATCCGATTTCAAAAATTAAAAATTTTGTCATGTCACGATTCATTTTAAGAACATCGACTCGTCCTTCGAAGATTTTTTTGGCAAATCAGGATTTTCAACGAAAATTCAAAGTAAGGCTATTTTGAACCAGGAAAATTAGAGTGCCATTTTTGGTCACATTTTTTTACCGTCAAGTTAGTTCAATTGATGAGGAAAAATCATGAGATGGATGATGGCATCTCAATTGAATTTATGGGGATCGAATTGAGCCCAATTGATGAGAAATTGTCCAAATTCGTAGGGCCAATGGGCAACAACATTTGGACCATTTGGGGAAGCTTCTAGGGGAAGTTTGAGTGAGGAAAAATGGTTGAGGATAGGGCTGATCAAGGTGGGGCCTTTGCAATGAGCAAATTGGGATATTTTGCTTGATATTTAGGCAATTGGGTCCCCCTCTTTAGCCAGCAACTTTTTCTTCCTCCTTGCAACTGCTTTATCCATTGTTGAGTGTGTTTGTCAACTTGAGAGAACCAAAGAATAGCTAGTAGCCTTCCCTTTGCCCGTCGACCATTGCTCGAAGTTGCCAGACTCGTCGCACGCTCGCACGCGCCCGTGAGCCGTCTGCCCGTCCCTGCTCATCTTTGCATGTCCTAGCCGTCATCCCGAGCCCTTGTCTAGTCGGTCGAAGCATCACCGTCTCCGTCCAGCCAATGTAGAGCACTGCTGTCGCCCACTGCAACCGCTTAGCCGGCCACCTTGCCATTTAGCCCAAGCTAAGCTCTGCTCCAGCCTTCTCGGCCTAAGAGCAAAGGCCGAAGCTTAGCCCCAAGCTAAGGCTTCTAGGCCTGTTTCAAGGCCCGTCTGAACCTCTGTTGGTGTCACCACAGGCTTGTTTATCGCTCACCTCTGCATCACCATCGCTATGGACTCACCGGCCCCTTAAAACGGTAAGTTTACGTGTTAAACTCTACTTAGGGAGTTAATGATGCTTAGTGGATAATTAGTTTAGGCTAATTAAGGATTAGGTGGTTAGTTAGTTTAGATTAATGATTTAATCGCTTAATTATGTATGTTAGGTGATTAGAACAATTGATTAGAGGCAAAAGAGATTGTGCTATTTATCTAGATAGGTTCGGAAATTTTCTAGGCCCGTTTAGGTGGTTAGGTTAGCATTTCCGGCCTAAGTTAGTATTTATTGTATTTAAATTGCATTATGTAATTATTTTTGGTATTTATTTAATTACTTTATATTTTCCAGAAATTATACCGAGATAGCTGGTAATCGGAATTTCGTGCTGATTGCAAGGTGTGCTTAGTTTCTACAATTGAGTGTTAATTTGTGCAAATTGAATGGTGATTAGAATTTTGGTTATTTATTCCAAAATTGCAAAATTTTGATATTTAATTAGAAAATCGCGGGTGTTGGGTTTTGACACCAAAAATGGTTTTTAAGACGATATTAAACAGTGGGATTTTAAAAGGGTGGATATCAATTTTTATAGTTCAAATTAACCATGTACCCACACATGATTATTTTCACCGCGTGTTTTTAATACGAAGAAAATAGACCAAATCATTATTTTAATTGAGGCATTTGAGTGCAAAGCACAATGTCCTTGGCTGAGATTGATTGATCGTGTGATGGTTAAGTGAACCCGTCCTCGATGTGCGTCGGTAGGATGTTGCCCTTATATGGGATGCCCTTGAACAATGGATGCCAGTCACAGTAGATTTTAAACCGATGCTCCTTCGGGGATGCTATCCTCGATATGCATTGATGGATGTTGCCATGCTTAAAGGAGTGAGTCGAAGCCTAGCTACGCTAGAAGACTGATGTGTGTCGGTGTATTATGCTTATGCGGGCAATAATCAAGTTGGAACGTGTGTCTGATTGAAATTGAAGCGTTGGATTATGGGACAAAATTGTGTAGTACAGTATGTGACGTGTCATAATGATTTGGCATTATAATCGGGACCCCTGGATTGATTGATCGATTGCATTAATGGATTGACGGATTGATTGATTGATGGCATTAATGGATTGATAGATTGATTGATCGATTGTATTGATTGAATTGATTGAATTTATACATTGATTGATTGATTAAGTAAATTGTACTGACATGCAGGAAGTGAATTGTACTGACATACAGGAGGGAATTGAGGTGAGGTAAGTTATTTGTTTTGTGTATATAGACCGACGTATTTCCTTCATAGTCGGAGTTTTGCGGGTGAACTTGCTAAGACATTGTCTCACCCCGTTGTGGGCTCATTTGTTTCAGGTCCTTAGATAGCAGTTATGCCGGTTCATTATGGTCAATCTCTGAGGGTTTCTGAGTTGATTACTGACTTTCCTATTCCCAAAGGCCACTTGGTATATGAGCTCGTAGTGACCACTGTCTGGGTCAATGAGAGTTTACCTCAAAGGGTACCTCATCGATTTCGGGCGTGGTTTTGTCGCGGACTAAATGGATACAGAGTTGGGCCCCTTCAGGGTTTTGAGATCCCCACTGTGGTTGTCAACACCGCTTTTGGCAAGAATGCAGCTGACCCTCCTGATGGTGCTGTAGTGGACCGAATGCCCTCGGAGCCTGTGAACGTGTCCGACTAGTGGGTCGTAGGATAGTTTCCTTTTTGAGGGCCGATCTTTTTGGTAGATAGTTTCCTTTTTGAGGGCCGATCTTTTTGGTAGACAGACTAGTTTTGTATATAAACTTAGTTTGTTTATAAAGGTTTTTGGTTTGATGTGATTGTCATGTTTTTCTATCCCATGTTGTTTGCTATCAGGGGATTTGTTTATTCGCTTCAGCATATGCAATAAAATGAATGAGTCAGTGACGTGTCCTGGGACATCACAATTTTTATTGACCACCGAGAGATGTGCGCACGCTTGAGGTTCGGGTCGGGGTGTGATATTAACTCTTTAACTATTATTGAGTATCATTCCAGACATTTACTTATAACTATTACAAGTCTTTATTCTGGGTATTAACTTTGTGTCACAAATATTTAATTTGACCGTTACTTCTGATACTATTTTAGAGCTTTCATTAGTCATTTAAATACAAAACCATTTCAGATCATTAAACTACCCATTTATTCTGTAACCATTTCAAATCATTAATGTGATCGTTAAGTTCTGAAACCATTTTAGAACTTAATGTGATCGTTAAATCTGAAACTGTTTCAGCTATTTAATTTAGCCATTGATTCTGAACTCACTTTAGATCATTAATGATCCGCCACGTCTTCCACTAAGGCTATTTTCTGTAAGGTAATATCACATCTTCCAATAATGTCTCTAATGAGATGGAAATGCCTCTAAATGTGCTTGGATTTCTAGTGATACCTTGGTTCCTTAGCCTAAGCTATTGCCCTACTATTATCACAAAATAATGCAATCGGCTCTTTAGTGGAAAAAACCACTCCAAGTTTTGAAATGAACTTCTTCATCCAAGCTGCTTCCTTCGCTGCTTCAGAAGCAACTGCATACTCTACTTCAGTAGTGGAATCAACAATTATTCTCTATTTGGAATTTTTCCAACTAACTACTCCACCATTGAACATAAAGATAAACCTAGACGTTGACTTATAGTCATTAGGATCTGATTAAGCATCAGCATTTGTATATGCTTTAACTTTAAAATCTCCTTCTCCATATATCAAGAACAGATCCTTAATCCTTCTCAAGAACTTGAGGATAGTCTTCACTGCTATCTAGTGTTCTTCACTTGGATCAGACTGATATCTACTTGAGTTGCCTATAGCATACGCAATATCAAGTCTTGTACATAGCTTAGCATACATTGTGCTTCCAATAGCAGATGCATAAGGCATATTTTCCATCCGTTCTCTTTCCTCAAGATTATTTTGACACATATCCTTGGAAATATGGATTCCATGCCTAAAAGGCAATAATCCTCTTTTGGAATGTTGCATTTTGAAACGCATCAACACTTTGTCTATGTATGTAGATTGTGAGAGGCCAATCATTCATCTAGATCTATCTCTATAGATCCTGATACCTACAATATAGGTTGCCTCTCCTAAATCTTTCATGGAAAACTTCTAAGACAAGAATATCTTGATCGATGATATCATAGGCATATCATTTCCAATCAATAGTATGTCATCCACATACAAAATAAGAAACAAAATTGCGCTCTTACTCCTTTTTGTATTCATTCGGGTTTTTCATGAAACAAAACGATTTGATCACCCCATCAAAATGGATGTTCTAACTTTCGAAGGCTTGTTTGAGTCCACATATGGCTCTCTTAAGCTTACACCCTTCTTATTACCATAATCATACTCAAAACTTGGTGGTGTTTCCATGTAGATGTCTCCTTCAAGGAATCCATTTAGGAAAGCAGCCTTGACATCCATTTGAAATATCTCATAGTCCAAGTATGTAGCTATAGCCAAGATAATTCGAATAGATTTCAACATAACTACAGGTGAGAAAGTCTTATCATAATCAATCCCTTCTATTTGACAATATCCTTTTGCCACTAGTCGTGCCTTATATGTGCCAACTTGACCATCAACGTTTATCTTTCTCTCGAAGACCCATTTATGGCCAATTGATACAATACCATTCGACAGGTCAACTAGAGTCCAAATGTCATTGGAATACATAGAATTCATTTCGGATTTCATAACCTCCAACCATTTATCAGAATCAATGTCAAACATTGCTTCCTCATAGGTGTTCAGATCACTTGATTGATCACTTTCATTCACAATGAATAAGGAACCAATACATTCAATCAAGTGTCTATAACGAACAAGAGCACGAGACATTCTCGTACTCCTCCTTGGAAGTTGTGTATAATAAGCTCTCACTGAATCTGAAGTTGGCATCTAATCCTGACTAGAGTTTGCATCAGAACCTCTCACTGAATCTGAGGTCTGCACCTAAACCTAATCATTTGCTACTCCATTGGTTTCTTCTTGTAAGTCTTTTTTTCGCCTAGCTCCACTTTCTTAGATGATCTAATTCTCTATAAATGAAGCATGTCTACTGACCAAAACTCTTTGATCGGAATGAAAATAGAAATAGTATCCAAGACTTTCTTTTGGATACCTAATGAAGCGACCATGTTCAGATCTTGCCTCCAATTTGTCCGTCTTCAACTTTTTGACATAAACTGGGCAACCCAAAATCTTAATATGATTAACAATTGGCTTCCTATTATGTCATATCTCATAAGGTGTAGTTAGAATGGACTTAATCAGAACTCTATTCAATAAATATGTGGCTATCTCAATGGCATATCCCCAAAGGGATATGGGTAAATGAGTATAACCGATCATAGATCGCACCATATCCATTAAAGTGTGATTTATTCTCTCAGATACACCATTATGTTCTAGAGTTCTTGGAGATGTCCATTGTGATAAATTACCTTGTCTCTCAAAAGATTTAGGAACTCAATACTCAAGTATTCATCTCCTCGATCAGATCGAAGAGCCTTAACACTTTTTCCTATTTGTTTCTCAACTTTGGCTTTAAATTCCTTGAACTTTTCAAATGATTTAGATTTATATTTCATAAAGTATAAATGTTTATACTGCGACATATCATCAGTATAGGTAATGAAGTAAGAATCGTCACGCTCCAAACCTCAAGCACATGCCTATGCCTCAGTGGTCAATAAAATTTGCAACGTTCCCAAGACGGGTCGCCAACCCAATCGATTATGCACATGTGGAAGCGAATTAACTAATCCCCTGACAACAACAAACATGTGATAGAAAAGCAAGACAACAAATTTCAAATCAAACACATTTTTAAAAACCACAATCTGGTTTACAAACAAAGGCCAACTCTAGGGTCTAAGTACAGGAGATTTATTTCCAAAAAAGAACTTATGAGCCACCCATGCTCCTAACCCTTCCACCTCTAGCTCTAGGTTCTTCACACTAGGGACCCGAAAAGTTAAGTCCATGACGGGGTGAGACAATGAGTAAGTTCACCCTCTAAACCTCAACTAGGAAGGAAATACGCCTAGAGGCAGTCTATGCACACCAGTCAAAAGACTTACCTCACCTCAATTCCTTCCTGCATGTCAGTACAATTCAGAATCTCAACCACCCATGCTCCTAACCCTTCCACCTCTAGCTCTAGGTTCTTCACACTAGGGACCCGAAAAGTTAAGTCCATGACGGGGTGAGACAATGAGTAAGTTCACCCTCTAAACCTCAACTAGGAAGGAAATACGCCTAGAGGCAGTCTATGCACACCAGTCAAAAGACTTACCTCACCTCAATTCCTTCCTGCATGTCAGTACAATTCAGAATCTCAACCACTCGATTCAATCCAATTGTTCAATACAATCAATACCATCTATCAATCGATCAATTCAATCACTGCTCACACAAGCTGACAGTTCATTACTCACACAAACTAACGATTCAATACTTAATACTTAATCTCAATGCTCAATACTCAAAACTAAACTCAAGGTTCTAGAGGTGCCCGCTCCTCATGAAGTTTCGATATCATGTGGCACTTAGTCCCTAGCCACAATCAGCAATAGCTCGAAATACTAGATGTGGCTCCCAGGAAGTCACACTGTCGTGTAGCACTTAGTTCTTGACTATCATAAGCAATATAGCTCAAGATACTAGAGGTGGCTCCCACAAAGTCACACTGTCGTGTAGCACTTAGTTCTTGGCCACGAAAAGCACTAGTACAAGGTTCTAGACATAACTCACACGAAGTCTCGCTGTCGTGTAACACTTAGCTCTTGACTATGTATGACAGTTTTTAAGGCTTCTAGAGCTGGCTCCTATGTGACTCAAGTCACCATGTAGCATTTGGACCTTGACTACTATAAGCAACGGTACAAGATACTAGAGGTGACTCACACGAGATTTCTTTATCGTGTAGCACATAGTGCTTTAGTGGTTCACAACCCATTAGGTTCCCTCAACACAATCCCGGGCTCACCAAAAATTCTTCAAAGCATAAGTCGACGTTCCTAAAATAAATTGTGACATGCTAGAACTTTCGATTCCTGAAACCGGGTTCAATTTCGTGATTAACTTCAATCGGACGTAATTTTAACATGACCTAACCTATTGGGAAGCTTTTAGGAATTTTTAGCGCAATTAACCCGAGGTCGACTATTTTCGAACAATATTGTACATCTTCGACACATTGGCAATAATTGGTTGTCATGAAAATCTCGAGATTTCAAATACGTACACAGAGTACCAAAATGACAAAAAAATCGGTCTAGTGCCGATTGACAAGAATTTTGCAATTAGGTGGAATCACCCACTCACTAATCACATACCTCTATTGAATCGACCTATCTTTGGTCTCTAATCGATTTTTAACTGTGTTGTAATGACCCTTGCAGATTATCACGGTTAAGTAATCGATTCCTAATCGAATTCTCAAGTCTATTGCATTAAAATCCCTTAACGGCTTCACCTGATAGGCTAGTTATCTCATGAGTGGCCAACTCAGAGAAAAGAACTATAGGCACATTGATTAAAAACCCAACTTATTTAATAAAAAATGGAACCTGAAAATTAGGATATCACAAGAATAACCATCTCAAATTGGTTCATTAAGTGGACCACAAACATCAATATGTATCAATCCTAGAATGTCAGCAGCTCGCTCACTTTGTCCTACAAAGGGTGCCTTTTTCATCTTTCCCAAGAGACATGCCTCATAAGTTGAGTACGGTTCAAAGTCTGATCGATCAATATATCCATCTTTACTCAACTTATCGATCATATCCTCTCAAATATGGCTTAATTGGAGATACCAAACATACTCTGGATTGGTCTATCGCTAGGTCATTTATTGCTCACGACATTTATATCATTTCGTTTATTAACATTGGTAATCATATTACCAGACATTGTAATGGTATAAAGATTATTCGTCATCTTACCATAACCAATACATCTTTTATCATAATAAATAGAACACGCATCATTAGTAAAAGAAAATTCATAATTTTCTTTACTCAAATGAGATATAGAGATGAGGTTCCAGACTGCATTCTTTTTTTTTTTTTGGTAAAAGTAAGAATAATGATTGCATTCTTATAATGCAAACAATTATTCAAAACCAGTACATGTCCTGAAGATAAAGATAAACAATAAGTCCCATAGATAATGCAACAAGTCTTGCTCAATTTGCAAATGTCAAGACTATCTCATTTTACCTCAACATCCTACTTAATTCTAGATTCTACAAAGACATACAAATATGTGAAATTATAGCAGAATCTAGAACCCATAAGCTAGATTTAAAACCAACCGTAAGGCTAAATAATCTGAATTACCAAACATATCCGAGAATGACTTGACGTTGAATTCAAATACCAACGAGTTTCGCAAGTTGTATTGGTTTAAGTGAGCATCGTACACCAATAATTGTTTAAAGGTGTAGGGGTTGCTCTGAATTAGTTTAGAGCTCACTTGGCTATAGGTTCGAAATCTACTATTGCTCATCGACTTCAAAGCACAGATTCAAGCAAAAGTACAACACAAGTGTCAGAGCTTGGTACAAGGGGACATTTAAGTGTAAAAAATTCTGAAATATACATTTAAATGTCACTTTCTTTGAAAATGGGACATTTAAGTGTCAATTATAGCGAAGGATGCTAGAAATCCTATGTGAATTATTTTAAACAATACAAGTCATCAACATGGCTTATTGGAAAATTGTGGTTGTGAAATCCTAATTTTTTAGGTTTTGATTGCAATTGGATAAGTTGGACCTTTCATCGGCGCGACTATAGTGCTTTTCTTCGAGATAACTAGTCTATCTGGGGAAGTCATTAAGGAATTTTAACGCATTAGACTTGAGAATTCGACTAGGAATCGACTACTCGACCGTGTTCATCTGCAGAGATCATTACGACATAGTAAAGATCGATTATAAATTAGAGATTGGTTGGTTTAACTGAGATGTGTGGTTAAATATGGGTGATTCAACCAAATTAAAAGATTCTCGTCGATCGGTATTAGATTGATTTTTCTGTCGTTTTGGTACCTTGTGTCTATATTTGAAATCTCGAGATTTTCACAACAACCGAGAGTTGCTAATGCATTGAAGAGGTTCATTGTCGCTCGAAGAAAATCAACCACGAGTCATTTGTACTAAAAATTTCTAAAAACTACCAAGTACGTTAGGTCACGCTAAAATCGCGTCAAATTGAAATTAACTGCAAATGTGAATTCGATTTTAGAAATTGAAAGTTCTTTTGTGTCACGAGTCATTTTAGAAATGTCGACTCATCTTTTGAGGAATTTTCGGTGAGTTTGGGATTTTTACGGAAAAATAGATTTGGACAATTTGGAAAATGAACGAAAATTTGGATTGGCTAAATTGAAAGGATTTTTAACCTCCAAAGTGAGTTACTTGGTAAGAGAAAATCGTAGGAATCATGTAGGCTTCTTCCTCAGCCAAATTAGACGTCAATTTGGAGGAATCGATGAAGAAATGGAAGTTCAAGTGGGTAAAATTCGTAGGCTTGAGGAGCTGTTACATTTTGGCCTTCCTTTGGACTTCAATTAGTTCAATTTGGTGTGGAAATTGACCTTGGATGACCAATTGATTTTGTTGGTTGAAGGTAAGCTAAAACCCCATCAAAGCTGCTCCACTGGCGTCTTCTCCCCCTCGGTGAACTCCAGCAACGACACTGACTTCATCCAGCTGCTTCCCAAGTGTGCAGCTTTTGCTTCAGTCTCATTTTCCTCTCCTTTGTGGATCAACAGCGCCACCCCATCGAGCAAAGCCCTCACACCAGTAGCGGCACATGCTACTGGTGTGACCCTCCATAATCAATTGCCACCCCAATTCAGCAGCACCTTGATCATCTATTTTAGCTGCCGAGACTAGCTCAACTCCCTCAAGCAAAATCAGAACCGGGTAGGGCAGATTTCCAGTCAAGCCATGTGACTTTGGTGTCGATTTTGGGCTCGTCCCGGCCCCACTCAGTACCACCGCTTTGGAGTTTATCAACCGCCATTGCGTCGTCATCGCCATGAACTGGTTTTCACGTTAATTCAATGAGTTTAACTCACTAATCATTGCTTAGTAAGTTAGTGATGTTTAAGGATTGATTAGTTTAGACTAAGTATGGATTAGGTAGATGTTAGAATAGATTAGTAATTTAATTAATCGTTATTATATGTTAAGTGGTTAGAGTAGTGTAATTAGAGCCTAGACAAATTCTAGTATTTATTTAGAGTGATTCGAAAATTTTCCGGGCCCTCTCAGCTTTTAATTAGGCTTTACAGGCCTAAGTTGTTATTTTTGGCATTTAAAAATTAATTTCCATAATTAATTAATCATTTATTTATTTTTGGGAAATTAGATTGGGATAGCTAGTGACTGGAATTTTATGCTGATTGTAATGGTGTGATCTGTTTATTTAATTGACTGTTATTTTGTGCAAATTAAGTGTGATTTGTGATTGTGGGTAATTATCCAAAAATTAATTAATTTCAATAATTAATTAGAAAATCACTGAGCGTCAGTTTACAACGTCAAAAATTTAATTTTAGACTATGAAAATTGGTGGGATTTTCAAGTGAGAAAATATTATATTTTGGTTAAGGTCAACCGTGTACTCACACACGATTATTTTTATTGGGTATGATAAAAATAGTAAAAGTGTTAGTTGGTCAGGATGGTATACTATATCAGCCTGCGGGCGATATGATAGCTTCTAGTAAGCAATATATTGGTATACTATATCAGCTTATGAACGATATAGCAGCTTCTGGTGAGCAGTATACTTGGTAGCTTCTTGTGAGCATTATTAGTATACTATATCAGTATACCTAGTAGCTTATGGTGAACATTAGTAGTATACTAAATCAGTATATCTGGCAGCTTCTAGTGAGCTATACTATCTATTATCAGCTTAGAGTGAGTAGTCCTGAATTATGATCGGACTTTATAGATAGTATTGATTAAGATGACCGATGGATGGTCTTGTTGATATGGGATCGACCGAGTCGATTGATTGATGATTCAATATGATTGGTTGAAATGATTAGATGGTTATTTGAATGATATTTATTCGCAGAAAGGAACTGAGGCAAAGGTAAGTCTTCTGACTAGTGTTTGTGCCTAGGCAACCCTCAAGGCGTATTTTCTTCCTAGTTAGGTCTTAGGGGGTTGCACTCGCTAAGACGTTGTCTCATCCCGTTATAGGATAACATTTTCGGTTCCTAGGGTGAAGAATCTTGGAGCTTGAGGCGGAATGGTCAAGAGCATGGATGGCTCAGAAGTTCTTTTTGAAGATAGACTTCCTATACTTATACCCTAGAGTTGGCATCTATTTGTAAACCAAATTGTGGTTTTCATTAATGATCTGATTTGAAAATTATGGCCCTACTTTCTTATCACATCTTGTTGTTGTCTGGGGATTATTTATTTGCTTCCACATACGTATTAAAATGAATGGATTAGAGATGCATCCTGGGACGTTGCTACTTAATCGAATAGAGGGATGGACACACACTCGGGGATCGGGGCATGACAGTGGTAGTAAAGAAAATCATGCCTTGATCCTCCGAGTGTGTGTCCATCCCTCTATTTGATTAAGTAGCAACGTCCCAGGATGCATCTCTAATCCATTCATTTTAATACGTATGTGGAAGCAAATAAATAATCCCCAGACAACAACAAGATGGGATAGGAAAGTAGGTGATAATTCATAACCAAAACAAGTCTTTTATAAACAAACATGTTTATATATAATACTAGGTTGTTTGCAAAAGATCGACTCAACAAAAAAGGAACTATCCTATGACCCGCTAGTCAGACACGTTTGGTCTTCGGTCCCAAGACACGTTCGATTTTTGGTCCCAGGGCACATTCGATTTCCGGTCCTGTCCAAGGACACGTTTGATTCTTTGGTCTCCTCTTCCTTAAACTCCGAATCTTCGGGTCCTCCACAATTGCCATCTAAGGACCTGAAAATTTTGAGCTCACGACAGAGTAAGATAATGTTTTAGCAAGTTCACCCCCCTAAAATTCGACTAGGAAGGAAATACGCCTAGAGGCCTAATCACATAAGTCAGGAGACTTACCTTGCGTCAATTCCTTCCTGCACGTCAGTACAATTCATAATCAATCATTGTTCGCACAAGCATGAACTATCGACACATATCGGTCTATCAATTCAATAAATCACTGCTCACACAAGCTGAAATACACTATTGCTCACACAAGCTGACCGTTATACATTTGCTCACACAAGCTGACTGATCGATGCTCTCACAAGTTGACTCAAATTAATGCTCACACAAGCTGACAATTCAATACTTACACAAGCTATCATAAAATAAGGCTCACACAAGCTACTATAGTAATTAAAAACCACATTCGGTGTCACACCCGACACTCAGTATTTTTGAGTTAAATACCAAAACTTCACCAACATCACTCAATTTCACAATTTAACAATCAATTTGTACAAACTAACCACACCAATGAAAATTCTAACAAGTGGCTCTCCTGGCATAATTTCCAGAAAATATTAACTAATTAATTAATTAATTAAATTCTGAAAAGTAAATTAATTAAATACTTAAATAAATAAAATAATTAATTAAAAGTCTAATCATGCTTACTCTAATCTAATTGTATAATTAGACTAATTAAACCATCTACTAAGCTAATCATTCATATAATCTAATTAACATTTAAATAAACTAATTTAACCACCTAAACATGCTTAGCCTAATCTAATTACCCTTTAAGCATCATTAACTACCTAAGTAGAGTTTAGTAAGTAAACTCACCGGTTTAGCACGAAAATCGGTTCACCGCGACAGCGGCACAACAACGATCAAAACTTGAGCCTATGGCAACGTCGAGGGGAGCTTGGACCGCGCCAAAAAAGTCTAACAAATCTCAGCCCAAGCTAAGATTTGTTCTTAAGTTGAGTTGGACTAAAAGTTGGGTTGGATTCATGCGAACGAAGGAAGGAAATGATCTAGAGGGCAGCTTCGAGGGGCTCAATTGCTGGGCTTAAGGGCTGACCTCAACGGAATGGACAGAGGAAAGTAGGAGGCGAGCTAGCTTTGTGAAGGACGGCTGGCGGAGATGGGTAGCTGGCACACAAAGGGGAGTCAACTTTGGTGGAGAGAATTTGCTGGGTTGTTGACTCGATTTGCTGCTAGACGAGTGGCCGCATGGAGGGAATCGAGAACGTGGGCTGCAAAAATCCACATGAAGAAGTGGGGCTTCTTTGGTGGGTCACGTGCGGCAAAGTCAGAGGCAGAAGCAGCTAGCAGCTTCAGTGGAGAGGAGCAAGAGAGCTGGTGGCTTGGCAGAAACAGAGGACGTGGAGGATTCAACGTCAGTGGAGTTTTGCGGGGGAATTTGACCAATGGAGACAAAAGGTGGTGGACAAACACGAGTTGCAGGCGTGAGGGAGAGAGAAGTGGTGCTTCGAGGTAGTTGCAAAGAAGAAAGAAGATTGGGAATTGAGGGCACTCGATCGGTTGGCAGAGAAGGGGAAGTAGCAAGCATGCGAAGGAGGCTACGGCTAGGGGGAAAAGTCAAAGAAAATATCCTCATAATTAATAATTGGTCCCCTAAAGTCTCCATGTTTATCCCTTGTGTCCCCCTAATTCTTTCTAGCACATAATTTCCACCAAATAACGCAATTTAGTGTCAATGTTGCAGCCCCCATGCCAACCTCCGAATTTCACAACTTTGGGCTTCAATTTCTTCTCAAATTTCCCCAATTTGATGTCCAATTTTGCTAAGGAATAAGCCCACACAATTTCCACAAGTTCCCATAACCAAATAGCTCATTAAGGAGGCCAAAATTCTCTTCAATTTGGCCCCTCGAATTTCCATTCTTTTCGAATCGTCTGAATTAATTTTCCATAAAAAATCCCAAGCTCACCGAAAATTCTTTGGAGGATGAGTCGATGTTCTTAAAATAAATTGTGAAAGGATAGAATTTTCAATTTTTGAAATCAGGTACAAATTCACGATTAATATCAATCTGACGCGATTTTAGCATGACCTAACCTACCGAGCAGGTTTTAGGAATTTTAACACTTTTGACCTGTGGACAATCATTTTAGAGCCACAAAGTGCATCTTCAATACATTGGCGGCTCTCGATTGTCATAAAAATCTCGATAATTCAAATACGGACATATGGTACCAAAATGAAAAAAAGAAATCGATCTATTGCCAATCAAATTAGGTGGAATTACCCATACTTGATCACATATCTTTGTTGAGTCGACCTATCTTTAGTGTCTAATCGGTTTGTGCTGTAATGACCCTTGCAGATTAGCACAGTCGAGCAGTCGATTCCTGGTCGAATTCTCATGTCTATTATGTTTAGATTCCTTAATGGCTTCACCTAATAGGCTAGTTATCTCATGAGTAGCCAACTTAAAGAGAAAAACTATAGGGGCATCGATGAAAAGGCTAACTCATTCAATTGAAAATAGAATTGGAAAATCAGGATGTCACATTTGCCTCTTATTTGAATTTTAATATGAATATTAATTAAATTAAATTTAAAAAAAAAGAAAAAGAAAAAATGAGAGATTTCAGAACGGTGAAGGCTTGCACAGCCCTCACCACCGCCTTCCTATCATTGCTAGGAAGGGTTAACAATAATGGGGGGAGGGTCTATTAGGGTTGTCGAGCCCTAGTGTAATATCCTAGATTTTTGACTCTGTTTTTAATTCAATAAATCGGGCATTTCATCGATGCGCTTATAGGACTATTCTCAAAGCTGATCACTCTCAAGATAACTAGACTATCCAGGGGAGCCATGAAGGAATTTTAATGTAATAGACTTTGAGAATTCGATCAAGAATCGACTTCTTGACCGTACTTATCTTTAAAGGCCATTATGGCACAGTTAAAAATTGGTTAGAGGTCAGAGATAGGTCAGTTCGACAGAGATGTATGGCTAAACGTGGGTGACTCTACTAATTTAAAAAATTCTTCTCGGCCGACACTAGACTAATTTTTTCTATCGTTTTGGTACCCTGTGTTCGTATTTAAATCCTTTAGATTTTTACAACAACCGAGAGTCGTCAATGTGTCGCAGTGGTTCATTGTGGCTCGAAGAAAATTAACCAAGGGTCATTTGTTCTAAAAAGTTTTGAAAGCTACCCGATAACCTAGGTCACGCTAAAATTGTGCTGGATTGAAATTAACCGCAAATTTGAATCTGATTTCATAAATTGAAGGTTCTATCATATCATAATAAATTCTAGGAACATTGACTCAGTCTTAGAATATTTTTCTGCAACTCAAGACTTTTCGTCCTAGGGCCATTTTTGTCCAGAAAATGCCGGGGATCGTTTTTATCGCAAAATTAGGAAGCAAGTGGGATCAACTGGTGAGGAAAAATACCAATTTGATCATTGAGGTATTAATTGAATTTGTGAGAGCTAAATGTGATTGAATTAAGTAAGATCAAGTGTCCAATTAAGGGAGAAATGTTGGAAATTCGTATACCCCCTTTCCCTATAGTTTTGGACCATTTCAAGGGTTGTCAATAGTGCATTGGTGGTTGAATAAAGGCCAAGGAAGATGCTGGTGGTGGAGGGTTGAGTTAAGGGGACAAAGGAGAGGAAAAATTAAGCCAAATGGACCCCTTGATCCCTTATTTCCCTCTCCCACTTTAAGACCGGCGACCAGCTCCCTTAGCCTCCTCCTTGCCTTGTTCAAAACCCAGTCACCAGCAAAAGTACGAGCAAGCTGCCACAGGAGCCGCATGACGCCACTGCACGCCACTCACAACCACTGCTCGCTCGCACGTACCCCTCCGTCCCTACATCTTCGTTCTTCCTGGTCTTTGTTGGAAGCTGCTAGACTGCCGTGGACCCCCGTTCAGCCGATAGTTGCCTCGCTGAGCCGTCTGCCCACCTTTGTCGGTCCTTGCTTGCCCACCTAGCTACCATTCAGCTCTTAACCAGCCCAAAATAGAAGCTAAAAAAGTAGGTTTCAGCAGCTCTGTTAGGCCTGTTTTGAGGTGGTTTTGGGCCTCTAAAGTTTGGCCCACTTTGGAGAAAATCGATCCTTGTTGCGTTCCCGATGTTTTAAACCGAACATATAGCGAATCAAGTGAGTTTTACTCACTAATCCTCAATTAGTAGGTTAATTATGCTTAGGATTGGATTAGTCTAAATTAAGATTGATTAGTGTTACGACCAAAATTTTAGGTTTGAACCACCAAAGGTTTGGCTAATGGATTGTTAAGCTTGGACTTAACTCAGGCTCTCCCAAGTCAATATCAATTCGCAACTTAGGTTTAAGTTCTTAACAAGTAATTAATTTTTAATTAGGAGTCGCCACTAATCTAGTTTTAATTGGTCAATTAGAAACCTGAGTAAAGTAACGAGAGTTTTACTTTACTCCTATGAACCATAGATTCTAGGTATGGGAACTTGATTACACTAGACTTCTCTAATGCCCAGTCGGTACCATTTCTTTTTATTTTTAAAAAATGTTTTGCAAGCAACTTGAATTGATTTTAAATTATCTCCCTAACATGTGAGGTGATTATGCGGGTATGCCACTAATTTAACACCTAGATAAAACAGTGAATAAATTGCAAAAACTTACCTCAAAGTAACGAAAGCATCTACGTTGTTAGATCATAATTTACATCAACAACCCTAGATATGATTTCTAATTAACACGCAATTTTTTTTTTTCGTTTTCACTTAATTAATGAAAATCATGCGATATTAACTAAATGATCTAATTCTAATGACATGCAATTTCTAACTAAATGAACCTAGCAACAAACTTTAAATGATCTCTCACCTTTACCAAAAAAAAAAAACAATCTTTAAATGACGTGCATTTCATGAATCTAATTCTATATGACATTTACATGAATTTTTTTTATTTTTCCTAAAAATGCAATATATCCTAGAGAATGGAACTAATTTATTCCAAGACATTTTTTGTATTTTTTCATAAAATTCGGAATTAGATAAAATGTGAAAATTATCTAATTAGATTAAGATTATATTCAATTTGTATTAGGAATTAGGTTGAACCAAATCCTAATTTAAACTAAAATATCATCTTAACCCAAATAATCCTAAAATGCAATATATTTAAGAAAATACCTAAACATATAATAAATTAAGAAAAATATTATCTAAAATTAAACTAAGTGCAATTTTACCCTAATATGCAATGATGTGCAAAATATGCCATAACTCTACATGACATATGCATGATGATATTTTTGTTGTTTTTCCTTTTTTTCTTTTTTTATAATTTCGAAATTAATAATTGCCAAATAATTAAAAATGCAATCAAAATTAAAAAAGGCTAGCAACCTAAATTGAACATACAAACCCTAAAACTACATTATATATATATATATATATATATATATATATATTAAGAAAACTAATTTAAATAACACCACAGCAAATCAAGAAATATTGATACCCAAATTGACGAACCATATCTCTTGCATGAGATCAGGTCAGCCAATTTCACATAAATCACAAATCGAATCTTGGGCGGGAGATCGGATTAGCGATTTTTTAAGTAATTGCAAGTTAGATTTGGAGTGCAAAAGTTGGTGGGGAGGGGGGTTGCCGGCTAGGTTTCCAACGAGGACTCCGGCAAAGGGGTTGTCCCAAGTCAGCATGGGGTTGCGTTGCGGGGGCGGCGTCAAGGCGCTCGGATCACAGGCTTCGGACGGCGGGGCACTGTAGGGATGGCAGGAGGCCTCAGGCGATTACGGCAAGGAGCTCTGGCATCTGGATCTGGCTGTTGGGCGCGGCATTCGGCGAGGCAAATCTATGGCAACGGCATTGTTGGGTCGCAGCGGGGACGAGGAGGCAGGGACGGCGTCGAATCAGGACCGACTGCTGTGGGGATCTTAGATCTACAGGCAATGAGTGAAGGCGATGTCAGGGCGGAGGCTTTGTCGGGGCGGAACAGCGAGAGAATTGGATAGGGGTGTGGGCTCCTATGGATCGTCGCTCAGGTGGCACAAATCGCGCTCAGGTCAGGGGCGGTAGCAGCGTCACAGTAGTGGCTGGCAATCGAGCACAGGCGACACAAGGCAGTGGCACACAGAGGCAAGGCGTCACGGCAGGACAGAATGCCAGATCTCAGAGTAGATCTCCTGCGGCAGAGGAGATTGGAGGTGCGAGCATCGAGCAGCGGCCCAAATCTAGAAATGGCACGGTGTGCTCTGGCAGAGGAGTGGTGAACGCGGCGACGAGTAGCAACGAACGGCAGAGGAGGCACGGCTAAGTCACGGCTACGGCGGCAGGTGAGACGGTGACGATGCGGGCATGCGGCACCGATAGGGACAGCCCTGAGGAAGATGAACAGTCGCACCTAGGGTTCTTTCTCTCTTTTTTTTTTTTTTTTTTTTTCACTTTTGTATTCTTTTTTCACCCAAAAGAAAGAACCCCCACTTTTCCTTTTGCTCGCGTCATCTTTTATAAGCTTAAAAAATTTATCTTCACCATATATTTTTTCCTTTTTGTTTGCGCACAATACCCCTAATTACATCGTTGAAATATACTCACCCCGCACAATATTCCCTTTTGTATTTTTCGAATATTCCATCCAAAAAAAAAATTCATTTTTTTGCGAAAAATACATCCCTTAGTGTATATGTGAAAAATTATTCCCTCACCGGCAGTCTAAAATAAAACAAAATAAAAATAAAATGCTTCTAAAATATATGCCATGTGTTTTTTTTTTTTTAAGTAAAAATTAACCCTAAAAATTATGCAAACATTTAGGTGTCAACAATTGGGTGGTTAGATTACCTTTACCAAAAAGAAAAAACAAATTTAGTTACTTGCCATTGCATGTTAGGTGAATAGTTAGTGTAATTAGCCGTAAATAGACTCTAGTATTTATTGAACAAGTCTCGAAAATTTTCTGAGTTTGTTTCGGCTTCCAATAAGTCGATAACGGGTCTAAGTTGGATTTATTGCATTTATTTATTATTTTTGCAATTAATTAATTAATTAATTATTTTCCGAAAATTCAATCGAGATGCCCGGTGGACTGGAATTTCGTACTGATTACAGTGGTGCTCTTTGTTTATTTAATTGAGCACTGGTTTATGAAAATTAAGTGAATTGGCGATTATGTGGGGATTTATCCCAAAATTACTTAGTGTCGGTATTTAATTGGAAATTGATCCTGAAAGGTTATGAGTGGATCTAGAAAACTGCCAAAGTATGGCGGTGCCAGTTGGGCTAAGATTCACCACCTAATTTGGAGTCGGTCGTGTCTAATCAAGATGTGATTTGCCACCTATTAAAGGTCGTGCCCATTGGGTCGTGATTTACCACCTATTAAAAGTCGTGCTCATTAGGTCGTGATTCACCACCTAATAGAGGTCATGCCTATTAGGGCAGTGATCTGTCGCCTAGTAAAGGTTGCGCCCACTAGGCCGTGATTATCACCTAAAGATAGGTTATGTCCCTAGGACAGTGATTTATAATTGAGAATTTGGATGGAATGATAGAGATGACTTGAGAGTGATCTTGATGACATATAATTGACTAAGTCGATTGATCGATATTTCGATCTGATTGAATTGAGTGGATGATGTACCTATTAGTATTTATGAATTGAAATGACTTGCAGGAAGGAACTGAGGTCAACGTAAGTTCTTTGATGCCTGTTTGTGCTTATGTAGCCCTTAAGACATATTGACTTCCTAATCGAGTCTTAAGGGATAGAACTCGTTAAGACGTCGTCTCACCCCGTTGTGAGACAACATTTCAGGTCTGTAGATGGCAGCACCTCCAGCTCCTCCCGAGCATTCTGGTATACTTGAGGAAATAATTGAAGTAGGTTATCATATTCCGATACACCCCCACCCTGAAGGATTTGAATATGTAATGGTGAAATCCACTATCTGGGTTGACGTGGGTGGACCCGATAAGGTGTCCCATGACTACTAGTCATAGTATCATCACTATCATGATGGGCGAAGGGAGCATCCTGTGCCGGAATCTGACGTACCTTTGTACGTTTTGAAAGTTGCACTCGGGAAGGGTATGGCAGATCCCAAGAATGGATCAATGGTGGATGCCAAGGATCCCAAGCTCGAAGGCGATTATGACTCTTCGGTGTACTCAGCCGAGGGTGCCAACTGGAGCAAGGAAGAAGGGGAGATCGTTGAGGATGAGGAGGTGGAGCAGGAAGAATTTAGTGATGATGAGTAGTTGCGGTTGTTAGACCGCTGCTCCCTGTTTGAGAATCCTGCTGTAGTGTATATGTTTTTTTTTTATACCTAGACCAACTTGTATAATATATGACATGGTCTGCTATGTATATATGTATGTAAGTGTGGTTGGTGTGGTTTGAAATTTTATGGCCCTTTCCTATCCCATTATTTTATTGTTTGGGGATTTATATTCGCTTCTGCATGTGTATTAAAATGAATGGGTCAGTGATGCATCTCGGGACATCGCTATCAACCAAGCAGGGATGGGCACGTGCTTGGAGGGTCGGGACGTGACACCTAGCTAGGGGTTGAGGGCCCTAGCTAACTAGTAGCAAGGGCTTGCAAGCCCTCGCCTAGATTTAGGGTGAGGGTCACTAGCCCTCGCCCAGTCGGCCAAGGACTGCCACTCTTGGGCCCTCTTTGGTGTTCGGCCAGGGTCATCGGCCTTTGGCCAAGGCCTGACAACTTTGGTCCACCCTCACCCCGCTCCCCCCCCTCCTCCCGTGTCACCAGCCCTTCCTAGCGATGTTGGAAAGGTAGGGGCGAGCGCTTGCTTAGCCCTCACCATTCGGCAATCTCCTAGTTTAAAATTTAAATTAATTAATTTTTATATTAAAATTCAAATCCTAGACAAAACAACATCATTTTTGGCTTACTAGCCACATCAATGTACAAAACAAAATGCCTTGTCAGCATTTTGGCTAGAATCTTTTGCCATTGATACTTATTTGATCTATTTTATTTTGATTTTGGCATTTAAATGTACCCTTCCAACTTTTGGTATTTAAATGTCCCCCTGTGCCAAGTTTTAACACTCCAAATGTCCACACCTCCACAGATTCATATATGATAAGTTTGATTGTGTTATGGCATTGGAAAACCTCAGCTCTACTCTCACTAGCATCATGATGAAGCGATAGTAATGAACTTGCTAAGTAGCAGGTATGATTCCAAACCGAATATCTTTGTTGCAAGTATAAAATTCTTATGATAATATCATAGGGCATCGTGGACGCAATTCACCCATTCCCACCAATTACCCATTTAAATATCCACATCGCATCGCCTCAGATTTTGTGCAAGCTTTGAAAGTGTTCCTACACCAATGAGCTTTTTTTGCATGAGTGAATTATTAGCAAAAACTCCTCTGAAAAAACCTTAATTAAAAAAGAACGTAAAATTCAGTGATATTGTGATATCTTCTCATTGATTATACATAAATATTTTGTTGAGCCACTCTTAATTGTACTCAACATTAAATTAAGATTTGGATGATCGGTGTTGAAAACTTTAAGAGAAGAATATAGATTAAATACAGACTTTCAAATGGACTACTCATTGCCCCCGCTAAAGCTAATTTTATTGGTTACTAGTACAATTGACCGTCCCTAAAAAGGTAAGTCCATCTGAAAATGCTTCGGAGTTTAAAGAGCCTTTCTAATGTGTTAATTGTTGTTGTAGCTCCGTACTTGCTCTGTAGTGGATTATCCTTAGAAAACAACCCACCGCAATAAGACTACGAAACCCTGATAGTGATGCATGCCTTTTATCTCAATTATTGAACTAGGATAACCTAAAAAAAGTTCTTTTTCAGTAAGGTATGATTCTACAAATAAAGTATTGTTGAAGTCGATGTAGGAAGAGATGGAGGAACCCAATTTGGAAGCGTCACTCGATTTTTCAATACTAAAATGCGTAGACTAGTTATAACATTAGTATAAGTTCCAATACATTCAATTGCCAATTAATAGCAAAAGTAGAACAAAGATTAACCAAGCAAATCAAATAAACAGAAGTAGAATCAAAGATAAATCTCAATAAGAGATCGAAGTCCCAGGTGAGAGACAATCTGATAACCGCTAAAGCCAGCATCTGCAAACAGCTTTGCCCACTCCTTTTCATCCCTTTCTTTCGCATTGAAAGTCACCATCATCAACATATCAAAGAAGACTTGTGTTTCGGTGGATCCATGATCTTCTGTTTGACTGCCAACTACCATATAGACCTTTCCGACCTTGCCTTGACCCAACACCGCCTCTCTGCATCGCTTCAATATCTCGATGCATTTTTCGTCACTCTAGTCATGCAATATCCACTGTATTCGCATGAGTTTTGGACAATCAGTTGGAGGTTAGGGTTCTATTGGAATGGTAATGTAAAAACAATATAACGTCTGTAGGAAGAGTTTCACTCTTTTGTGCAGGTTACCAAGATTTGCACTAAAATCGAGTACTGTCACGATTATAGTTGATGTTAGAGTTGCCCATACATAAATTCATGATATGGAAACATCTAACCAAATTTAGTTGTCTTCATCTGTAATTTTGATTAAGCAAATTCAATGGCCACTTTAATCTCAAATTTTGCAAAAATATTCCGTGAAAGAAACGAACACGTGTGTTTGGTCAACACAGAACAATATAGACAATCTAATTTACGACGACAAGATGATTGACAAGTAATCAATAAATATTTTACTCTCTATATTTATATTCAAAGTGAATGTAAAGAAATCCAAAGTCAAGATATGTATATTGTAAAAATCAAATTATCAACCAGGGGCAACCTATATCATTAGAGATACAACATAGAGGCATAGTCCTTACCTTGAGGATGACTGCATCCGCCGGGGGTATCTCCACAAACATGTTGCCTCCGACAAAATTCAGCCTCTCACTTCCCACCAAACCGTCCACCACGTGTGGCTGATCGAACACCGTGCACTCCAAGTGCGGGAACGCCTCCGTGATGGCCTTACCCATCGTCCCGGTTCCGCCTCCAACGTCGACCACCGAGCTCAGCCCCTCGAACACTCCTCCACATGTGTCCACCACCACCCTCGCTATTAGACTCGAGTCACTCGCCATCGCCTCGTTGAACAAGCTGCTGACCTCAGGACTGCGCCACGCCTCCCAAGCGGGCACGCCGTGTGCCATCTCGAATGCTGTTGGATGGACATCTTCTCCATCCCTCAGCCACGCGCTCAGATCCTGCCACCGGCCCTTGGGTAAAAGTCTCACCGCGAACAGCGCAAAGGGCTCTGCACTCAAGGCGTTGTCCTTTACGAGGAGCCGGGACACGCAGGTAAGCACATAACCCGTTTGGCCATCTGCTTCTTCAAGGTCCCGCAGCTCGAACAAGCCGGAGTGGACAAGAATGCGCATGAGGCGACGGATGCAGTGAGCTTTGGTGGGTTGAACATGGAGCGCAGAGACGAGATCCTGGAGGGTCATGGGTCGGCCATGGTGATGGATTATGTCGGGTATGGCTAGTTCAATGGCCCACTTTAGGCACACTGATTTGATGAAACTATATGTGTGGTTCCATATGAGGGCTTGAGCTTGGAGGAGCTCGCTAGCGGTCGCACCCCTGTCTCCATTACCCAAATTCATGTCGAAAACACCTTCCTCTGTAGTCGTCGAAACTCTCACAACGTGCATGCTTGCTACCCTTTATGTTATATATAGAAATAGACCCCGGAAACACCTTCCCCGTGGAAACATAAGATCTATTCAATAGCTGTCAATCTTATTTGAGTAAGTTTTATAATGTCGTTGAATCTTTTATGGCACACCCGCTAGTTTAGGTGTGTCCAAAGAATAATGGATAGAAGGCATCAAATGTCCCTGAACTATAAAAAATATTCAATCAAATTCCTCACCTTCCCCGTGGAAACATAATCCTTTTGTTGAAAGGTAAACGAAAATGCTGACGTAGAGCTAAATCATTCCTCGTGGTATCGTACGTGACATTAAAAAATCCAACAAATATTTTCCTAAATTTCGAGAATAAAATCTGAAAAAAGAAGAGGAAAAAGCCAAAAAGAGATCAAGGTTTCAGCCAAAAAAACCCGACAATTACAAGCGTACCCAATCTAATTGAAAGTCTTATTAAGACAAATGTCATCGTATGCAAGTCTTTACAATCGATTTGATATGGAGATTTTGATGATGCTATAATTTGAATGTTTCTTATAA
Source organism: Eucalyptus victrix (assembly GCA_016097545.1). Lineage (NCBI taxonomy): Eukaryota > Viridiplantae > Streptophyta > Magnoliopsida > Myrtales > Myrtaceae > Eucalyptus > Eucalyptus victrix. Next base: position 39,190,641 of record CM027842.1, read on the forward strand.
ACTTCGTCAAATAATTTATCTATAAATAACAATTTAAATCTGTGGTTAAATTATTTTAAAATGTTCTTTTTTGTCTAAAAGTAGCTCTAAATACCTCTACGTTGACCTATATTGAAAACACGGATGTAAGATTATTGCATATGACGGAATTAATTTTGATAGGGCCGTCAACACTTGTAAATGTATAAATCACATTGAATAGTTGTTTCAGATTAACATTTTCATAAAAATTTCTGATCAAGATGGGACGAAAGAAATGAACTTACAATTTGATGACTACATTTATAACTAGATAAAGTACATGAACTAAAATGAACCATTTCATTCTTAAAAGTGTAAGGACCAAAATTGTAACTTTATTAGAAACCTGTATAGGTAAGTGCCATGTATCGATTTGTCGGTGGTAACTTATGATATCCTATCCATATGCAATGTCAAAAATCAGCAAAATCACCACCCAGAGGTACTTAGCCCTCTCCTCCATGTTTTGCTCGAAGAACTAGTTCGAATCACTGATGCCAAAAAACAACATTTAACTGATGTTGTGAGAGTGGCTACTCAGTTCAAATCTCAAGCTTGATGCATGCGAACAAAAACACTGCAATTTCAGTATTATAATTCCAGAAAGGCCATCACATTTTCTCTTCCTACCACATTTACAGCTCCAAGAGCCCAACGTGAACAAACAAGGTGCAATTCCAATGTAATATAAAAGGAAAGAAAGAAAGAAAGAAAGAAAGAAAGAAAGAAAAAAAGCAGCTCGTGACGGACAAACACCGTCGGCAGATGCCTCTTGAACTATTTTTAAAGACCTTTTGGGCTTATGCCCACTAAACTTTGACTTATACCAACGCAATGGTGAGACATGTGGAAAGGCTTTATCATTAATGTATAGTAATCTGTGAGTCCTTATATAAATAAACTGGGCTTATTCATCAATTTGAGATGACGGGGAGCCGCGCTTACCCATAGAAGTGCACACCTAAATCTACTAGGTGCCTTTACATAATATGAAAGAAACATTTGCTTTTGATTATGTTCAAACTACAATATACTTTTTCTTTTTCTTGGTCAAACTACAGTCTCCTTAATTTAGACGTTTCTTACTTAGTAATTCATCAATGAGCAGTCGGGGCAAACCCGCTTATGGAAGTTGTGGATGTTTCTGATGCAGAAGAGAATCTTAGGGTGTGTTTATTTAACAAAAAAAATGAATGATTTGGAAAATATTTCCCTAAAAAAGATTACTTGTATTATTCACAAAAATGAATAAGTGAAAAATATTTTTATCGTTAATAAAAATATTTATACGTAAATTATTATCGATAATGAAAATATTTGTCATTAATTGATTATTTCATGAAACAAAGCGAACCTTAACATGAAGAAAAAGCTCTAGGAGATTTCAATTCAAAACACAAGGAGACACCTAAAAAATAGAAGTAAAAGGAAAGCGATGTTTTGGCAAACTCAAATGTGAGAAACGTCAGGGATGACGGAATGCTGACTTCTGTGGTTGATGAAATTTATGTCTTCCACGCATTGGTATGCTGATGCTGAGAGGCCTAGTTTGCATATGTTTATTCCCAGGCAATCATCGAATTGACATGAGGGCGAGGATCAGAAGAGGTCTAACTGTATGAACACTTACAAATATAGCCGACCCGTAAAAGACCGGTGAGCTGTACCTTCCAAGTCCATAAAGAATTGACCATTTTTTTTTTGTTTAGTAGATATCAACTTATTGATTTAATTTAGTCAAATTTATCGCCTTTATTGTTTCTTAATCAAGCCAAAGCCAAAGGCTAAGCAATTTGCAAAAAATTTCAACTTTGCCCGACACAAGATTATTATTGGTTTTTAGTATAATGATTCTTATCTCCCTTACACACCTATAATTCAAGTTGTGTGTTTCTTCAAATATGTATAAGAAAAGTGAAAAAAGACCGGATCGTGCAAATCTTGGTTCATTTAGATTAAAGATAAGTTTATACAATTTTCTCATGTTATCTTCATAAGAATGTTTTGATAGGTTTTACGTATTGATGTTTAAAGAACATGCATAGAGGTAAGATAAACTATAAATGCAGTGGAAGGAAAGATAAAATTCTACAATACATATATCTCTAAAGGTATTGTTTGTGCGTTTTAATAAAAAATCATAAGAACAAAGAAGGTTAAACGGATTACCTATTGTAGTGTGCTTTAAATGACTTGTACTCTCACAGAATGCTTTAAACGATTTGATTCAGATGTTCTTCAGTTTGAGCCCTACAAATATTGGACCTTTAGTTCAGATACACTGCTAATCACACATCAAACAGAAGAAAGAACTCGGGATAATCATCACTAAAATTGTGCTAGCAATCTCATAGAGATTATTCACCGCACTCTTGATACTTCAGTCACAGCACTAATGAGAGAAAAACCTTTTTCCTCTCACACACATACTGCACAAAATCACCCCCTACAGCAACTGTCGCTGATCTTTACTTTTTATTTGCGATCAGCAACTGTTGATCGTGCGCCATGTGCACAACGGGCACGATCAGCAACTGCTGATCGAGTGCGTTGGCACACGTGCACACGGTTGCTGACCGTGTGCTTCTCATGGTCAGCCCACACTTATTTTATTTTATTTCTAATAAAACACAAGAGTGCACGACCGCCATGAGTACATTTTTATCTGCGATCTGCAACTTGCTGATCGCGTGATCATTTGCGATCAGCAACTGTTGATCGTGCGCCATGTCCACAACGTGCACATGGTTGCTGACCATGTGCTTCTCATGGTCAACCCACACTTATTTTATTTTATTTTATTTTTAATAAAATATAAGAGTGCACGACCACCATGTGTACATTTTCGGCCCATTGATATGTGTCCACATTGGGCGTGCTTGTACATCATATGCACGAATGTTCATGACCAAAATAAAAATTTAATTCAGCTCAACGTAATTCAATTGCTATGATTGTAAACATATTTGTAATACTATCTCTCTCGTTTAACGTTATTCCAAAATTGATTATAATGTGTAACATCCCTAGATTCTCTCGAAGGAAACATCTTCCGGAGATTTTGATGATACCAAAACTATCCTTAATATATTACTTACTATGTTATTTGTAGATGTTTGGACCAAAAGACTACACAACATCCATGGTGTGATCAATTGGAAAAAAGATTACAGTTGTCATGTTATTACAAATAGTATCAGTAAACCAAAAAGATCGGATACTGATAATGTTTATATCGGATACTAATAATGTTTATATTAGTCAACCAAAAAGATCGAATATTGATAATGTTTATATTGGCGCAGTAAAGATCAGGTGGATGGTGATGTAACAACCAACTACATCAGTTAATGTTGATTGGGTCAGTTAAAGAGTCGTTGTAAGATCTGAATTCTCGCAGCAGTATAATCAAAATAAAGTATGCAGTAGAGTAACTAGAGTGTCTAACAGGTCAGTCAGAAACTACAGTGAGAAGATAGCAACGATTCTTATTTTTGGTTAGTCTGCAGGAGTCCTAGAAAAGAAACTATATAGGCAGTATCTTCATGGACAACATCTCAACGGAAACTGTTCAATGGTCACCTATCTGTCTAAATCAACCTCAATAGATAGTTTGAGGAATAGTATAAAAGAAAAGGCATTGAGGAATCAAGAGAGCATGGCACATAAAAGATCAAGTAACCTACGTTTCATTGTTTTGATATTAAAGCTATCTATTTTACTGTCTTGCTTGTCACATTGCTTAGCAATTGTGCTACAGATTAAGTGTACAAATGTAAAAGCGGCAACTGAGTCCAGATAGTATGATCTACCACATAAAGGATTAGTACGAGTCAATTGTAACTTTCCAAGCAAATTGTTAGTGGAATCTAGCTTGTCTTGAAGCTGCTAGTCTAAAGAGTGGACGTAGACTTGAGAATAAAGCTGAACCACTATAAGTCTCTGTGTCCACTATCTTCTCATTCATATTGGCATACAGTTAGTGTGAATTTGGTTAAGCATCAAGTCGTGGTGATCTTTACTTGGTTATTAGTTAATTTTTGCAAAGGATCATCAAAATTTGAAGACAAACTATTCACTCCCCTCTAAGTCGTATTGTTAGCCTCAACAATTGGCATCAAAGCTCTATTACTCTTTATCTGAAGTGAATTTCCTCCAAGTGCAAAGATCCTTTATCATGGCTAACCTTGACAATTTCTTTACCAATGATGTTTAAGCTCCTAACAAGCTGTCTTACTTCGACGGAAGCAACTATCGTCATGCCCTGATTCTCGAGTGCGTGCCCATCCCTCGGTGGTCGATTAAATTTGTGATGTCTCAGGACGCGTTGCTGACCTATTCATTTTAATGCATATGCGGAAGCGAACTATTACCCCTAACAACAACCAACATCGGAGAGAAAAATAGGAAACACATTTACAACTAAAACACTTTTATAAACACCCCGGTTTATATACAACGCTAGACTATAGACAAAAGTCTACTCAACATAAAAGCCTACAAGTCCTCTAGGCACTCGAATCCTCAACTGAAAACTCCGAGGTCTCCCACGGACTCGAGTCTAGCACTACACCACCAGGAGGGTCAGCGGTACCCTCACCATGAGTGATGTCTATTACCAAAGCTAGGACCTCACAATCCTACAAGGGACCCTCTCTGGGTCCATTAAGCCTGCAACAATACCATGCTCTGAATCGATGAGGTATCCTCTGAGGTAGGCCCACATCGACCTAGATGGTGGTTGTCACGAGTTCATAGACCCCAACCCTGGGAACAGGAATGTCGATAGACTGCTTGGTAACCCTCTTGGGCTGCCCGAAATTTTCCAAAGAACCCGCCATCTAAGGATCTGAAAAGATTGAGCCGACGATGAGATAAGACAATGCCTTAGCAAGTTCACCCCCTAAACTCCGACTAGGAAGAAAATACGCCTAAAGACAGTCTATGCACACACAAGATAGAGGACTTACCTTGCCTCAGTTCCTTCCTGCATGTCAGCACAATTCATAATCTCGACCAATCAATTCCATATAATCGATCATGTAATCCATTCAACTCAATACAATTGATACGATCAATACCATTTATAATCCATCGATACGATCACTGCTCACACAAGCTAAAATAGATGGTTATAGCTCTCACAAGCTAATATATAGATGGTAGCTCGCACAGGTTGATATATATTATAGCTCACCCAAGCTAATATAGTATACTGCTCTCACAAGCTGACATATCAATAATAACATATGTCCATATAGTCTATTGCTCTCACAAGCTAACATATAATAATGCTCGTACAAGCTGATGATAGTTGGTCACACAAGCTGATACACGATAAATCAATCCTGCCTAAGAACCTTGTGCTTTACACATCAATTTCTCAATTAAAGTAACGAACCTGGCCTATTTTCACCGTGTTAAAAATACCCGATAAAAATAATCATGTGTGGGTACACGGTCAGTTTGAGTCAAAAGTGCGATATTCTCCTTTTCAAAAACTCCACTTTTTAGTATAGTCCATAAAGACATTTTTGGTGTTATAAACCGACACTCAGTAATTTCTCGCCAAAATACTAAAATTTCATTATTTTGGAACAAATGCCCGAAATTACAATTACCACTCAATTTGCACAAATTAACACTCAATTAAATAAACCAAACACAAAATTGCAATTAGCAAAAAATTCTGGTCATCGGTTATCCCGGTATAATTAATGAAAAATAATAAATAATTAAATAAATGTAATTAATTACCAAAGATAGCAACTTAGGCCGGAAATGCTAAATTAAACACTGAAATAGGTTGGGAAAATTTCCAAATCTATTTAGATAAACTTATCTAGTCCCTAATTAAGCCGTTCTAACCACTCACCATGAAAAATCGAATTATTAAATCATTAATTTATTCTAACTAACCACATAAACCTTAATTAGCCTAAACTAATCAACCCTTAAGTATCATTAAATCCCTAAGCAGAGTTTAGTGAGTAAACTTACCAGTTTAGTGATCCAGTGAGTCAACGACGAAAACATGGAGACAGGCAATAAACCTCCTAGAGGCGACACCGAACGAAGCTAGAAGAGGCCCGAAACGGCCCACGAAGCCCAAAGACCCTTGCTGGTCTTCAGCTCTAATTGTTAGGCCAACGCAAGCTAGAACAGGCTCGGCTCGGGCTGGAAACAGTGAGGACGAGTGGACGAAGCTGTAACGACCTAGGTAGAGTTGGACGGTGACTAGACAGCGATCGGCGAAGCTTCCGAGCAGCTTTGACGGCTTGTTGGGTGTGAGCATGAGCAGGATGAGCACACGGGAAATGCAAAGCAACGCGCGAGCAGGGGCGGTAGCAATAGGCTCAAGTGGCGAGCAGAGGAGCTCCAGTGGCTAGGTGGGCATGCGACGGGCTAAGGGGAGGGGTTGGTTGGTTTCTCTACAAATTTTGGAGCTCAAAAGTGACAACAATGAAGAAAGTAAGCCGCTTGAAGAAAAAGGAGCCAGCTAAAGAGTGGAGGGTCTCTCCAAACCTCCAAAGTCTTCTATTCTATCTCTATCTCCATTGGCAAGGCCCCACCACAACTAGCTGTCATCCAAGGCCAATTTGGTGCACAAAATTCTCCCTAGAAGCAATTTCAAGTGGTCCAAAATGTTGAGGGACCCTTAGCCTAAGAATTTTGGCTAATCCTCCCCAAATTGAATCAATTCTCCTTCAATTGGATCTAATTTGATATCCATAAATCCCACCAAGTTGCCATCATCCCAAACAACATTTTTCCTCACCGATTGAACCAACTTGATCCCAAAAACGCTACAAAAATTGGTCCTCTGATTTTTCCGGTTGAAAACGGCCTTACTTTGAAATTTCGCCAAAAATTTCGGTTTGTAGAAAAATCTTTGAATGATGAGTTGACGTTCTTAAAATGGATCGTGACACAACAAAACTTTCAATTTCTAAAATCGGGTTCAAATTCGCAGTTAATTTCAATTTGGCGCGATTTTAGCGTGACTTAACCTACCGGGCAGCTTTTAGGAATTTTTTATTGCAATTGACCCGTGGTCGATTATTTTCAAGCCATATTGTACATCTTCGACACATTGGCAACTCTCGGTTATCATGAAAATCTTCAGATTTCAAATACGGACACAAGGTACCAAAACAACTAAAAATTGGTCTAGTGCCGATCGACGAGAATTTTGCAATTAGGTGGAATCACCCACACTAAATCACATGGCTCAATCGAGTAAACCTATCTCCAATCTCTAATCGATTTTTAACTATACCATAATGATTCTTGCAGACTAGCACGGTTGAACAGTTGATTTCTCATCGAATTCTTAAATTTATTGTGTTAAAATCTCTTAACGGCTTCACCAAATAATCTAGTTATCTCACGAGTGATCAGCTTAGAGAATAGAACTATAGGCGCGTCAATGAAAAGTCCGATTCATTCAATTGAAAACAGAATTGGAAATTCAGGATGTCACAACTCTTCCTTTCTTATAAAAATTTCGAGGACGAACTTAAACCATTACAAATCTTTAAACAAACAGGTGGGGGGTACTATCGTCTCATTGAATCTTCACTTTCCTAGGTTGCTTCTTCTGTACCGTCGTGTTGCCAGACCACTTTAACCAACAGGATCATCTTGGTACGCAAAACTTGTTCCTTTCGATCTATAATCTGAACTGGTCTTTCCATGTATGACACTCTGTCGTCCACATCCAATTCTTCAAAATTTAGCACGTGAGTTGGGTCAGGTTCATACTTCATCAACATCAACACGTGAAAGATGTCATGCACTTACACCAACCTCAGTGGCAATGCAAGACAATACACTAGAGTCCTTATTCTTTCTAGAATTTCAAAAGGACCTACGTACCTCGGACTTAGCTTTCCTTTTTTTGCCAAAGTGCGAAGTACCTCTCATCGGTGACACCTTCAAAAAGACGTGCTCACCAACTTAGAATTCCAAAGGTCTCCAATGCTTATCTATGTAGCTTTTATGGCAGCTCTGAGCGGTCTTTAATTTGTCTTTGATGACAACAACTACATCCACTAACTGCTGGACTAACTCTAGGCCTATGATCTTCTGTTCTCCAACCTCATCCCAACACACTGGCGTACTGCACGTACTATCATACAACGCTACTAATAGCTGTTGCTATAGGCAAACTCGACATGGTGAAGTTGTTCCTCCCAGCTTCCCTTAAAGTCCAAATGCAAGCTCGGAGCATGTTTTCGAGGGTTTGAATCGTCCTCTCAAACTAGCGATCGTCTGAGGATGATAAGCCGTACTGTATTGCAGCTTTGTTCTTAAGGCGGTCTACAAACTTTTCCAAAAGGCAGCTGTGAACGTCGGGTCTTGATCTAATGTAATCGTCACCAACACTCTATGTAGACGATTAGGGTGTGACATCCCCACCTAGAGTGGTGTCAGAGCTGGTCGGTAGTTGGAGTGATAAGGCGTGATGGATTCATAGGATAGTTAGTACGAACGGCATTTATTTTATGCTAATACATGTGATTGATAGCTGTTTGGTAGATTGTTTGTGGAATCATTTAGTTTCTAATTTTGCGTGGAATTGGAAAGTGGGTTTTTGTAAAGAACTTGTATAATGAGTGATCAGGAGCAAAGGACTCCTAGGAAGAGGACCATGGGACCAGTAACTCGGGATAGGACGCTGATAAGGGTCGATACCCAAGGTGGTTGTGGTCGAGCACCGGCTTAGGCTAGCACTAATGGAGTAGCACCGCCTCCAATTGATGCTGGGGTAGCAGCCCTTGGCCATCCTAAACTCGATGGGATTATTCAGGTGGTTAAGACATTAGGAGCACTGATGGGGCAGCAGGCCTAGAATCAAGTCGCTGCCACTATCGCTGCTACTACAATTGATGCTACTACTACCATTGCTACTACCGCAACCACACCTGCCAAAGTTTCACCTGGGAACGTGGTGGTTGAGAGAGAGAGGCCGATGCACAAATATGTAGAGCAGTTATTGAAGGTGAACCCATCGATGTTCACTGATGCAGGAGATCCCAAGGTTGCAACACTTTGGATCTAAGACCTAGAGAAGGCCTTTGCACTTCTGATGTGCATTAAGGAGGAGAAAGTTGTCCTGGTAGTATACTAGCTATAAGGTAACGCTAGTACTTGGTGGAGAGCCACTAGAGGCATGGTTTTCCCCAAAGGCGTGGTTTCGGTATGGAACACCTTCCTTAAGGCCTTTAATGGCAAGTATTTTTTGAACAGTGCTCGAGAGCAGAAGTTGGAGAAATTCTAGCCCCTTCACCAATGAATGCTGATAGTAGATCAGTATGAGGCCAAATTCGCAAAGCTATCGCAGTACGCTCCCAAACTAGTGGAGGACCCTCAAGACAAAGCTCGGAGGTTCAGGAATGGCCTCCGATTGGAACTGAAGAACCCATTAGTGTCATTTAATCTCAAGGATTACAACAAGGTATATGGACGAGCCCAGCTGATAGAGAGGAATCTGAGTGAACAAGTCGCCTCGTCTAGATTGAGGTTCAATTCGAATAGGGATGGAACCGATTCGGGAAGAAGCCCATGGCCAGAGAAATGTATCATATCCCACCTAATAGGAATGGTAGAATTGGGAAGTTAGCGCCAAGTCAGAATGGCGCATGTCGCTTTTGTGGAAGGCAACATGGATCTGCCCCGTGCCATTTTAGGACGGGTGCTTGCTTTGAGTGTGGCCAGCAGGGTCACCAGGCCAGAGACTATCCTAGAAAGTCAAGGGGACGACAGCAGTTACCACCGCCACCACCGATAGGTTAGAATAGGGGGTTTCCGCCGTAGATTGCACAACGAGGTGGACAGAACAAACCCCCAACACAATGAAGAGTGTATGCCATTACTAGAGGACAAGCAGAGGATTCGCTTGATGTGGTTACATGTATTGTTTCCCTGAATGACCATGCTGCTTATGCTTTATTTGACCCTAGTGCAACTCGTTCATTTATAACTAAGCAATTTGTTAAGCTGATAGGATTGAATCCTAAAATGTTGGAGTATGTGGTCAGTATATTTACACCGTTAAAGGAAAATGTGTTGTCTTGGCCTGTACTAATTGCAAGTTAGTGATTGGTGAGCGAGAGAGGAGGATAGATTTGATAGTCCTAGCCATGCATGATTTTGACGTAATAATTGGCATGGACTGGCTCACCAAGCAACGAGCTAAAATAGACTGCTATCGTAAAGCGATTCAATTTAAACCGTTAGTAGGTGAAAGTTTCGAGTTTATTAGGAGTCAAGGAGAACCCTCGATTACCTTAATTTCATCACTTGAGGCAACCCGTTTGTCAGACAGGGGTTGTCAAGGTTACTTGGCAAGTGTCGTGGATATGATAGTTAAGGAGCTAAAGATCAAAGATATCGCAATGGTTCAAGAGTTTCCAGACATGTTTCCAAAGGAATTGCCGGGTTTACCACCAAAAAGGGAGATAAAATTTGTGATTGAGTTGGCCCTTGGGACAGAGCCAATCTCTAAGGCTCCTTACTGTATGGCATTGTTTGAGTTGAAAGAACTAAAGGTGTAGATGTAGGAGTTGTTGGATAAGGGATTTATACATCCTAATGCATCACCTTGGGGAGCACTAATTTTGTTCATGAAGAAGAAAGATGGTTCGTTGCATTTGTGCATTGATTATCGTCAACTCAATCAGGTGACAATCGAGAATAAGTACCCACTACCAAAGATCGACGACTTGTTTGACTAGTTGCAAAGAGCATCGATATTCTTTAAGATTGACCTGAGGACAAGGTATCATCAGTTGAAGATCATAAATGAGGACATACCAAAGTTAGCGTTTTGTACCCGATACGGCCATTATAAGTTCATTGTAATACCGTTTGGTTTAATGAATGCCCTAGCTACTTTCACAGATTTGATCAACTGAGTTTTCAAAGAGTATCTGGATCAATTTATGATCGTGTTCATCGATGATATCTTGGTATACTCGAGAAATCCAGAGGAGAATGAAAGGCATTTGAGAATGGTGCTTCAGACATTGAGGAATTGTGAATTGTATGCCAAGTTCAACAAGTGCAAGTTTTGGTTAACTCGTGTTGTTTTCCTAGGTCACTTGATTTCAAACAAAGGAATCTCCGTGGACCTGACCAAGATCAAAACAATTATCAACTAGCCAAGACAGAAGATAGTGATAGAGATCAAAAGTTTCTTGGGTTTGGCAGGGTATTACAAAAGGTTTGTGGAAGGGTTTTCAGCTTTAGCCTCACTATTGAATCGACTTCTAAAGAAGGAAGAGAAATTTGTGTTGACAGATAAGTGTGAGTGTAGTTTCCAAGAGCTTAAGCAGAAGCTGACTACCACACCCATGTTAACGATATGATATGGTCCTAGAAGATACGAGATCTACAGTGATGTGTCGTTCAGAGGACTGGGTTGCATGTTAATGCAGTATGGCAGGGTCGTTACATGAGGAGACCTCATGAGCTAAATTACCCGACGCATGACTTAGAACTTGCAATAATTATTTTCGCTCTAAAGATTCTGAGACATTATTTGCGTGGAGAAAGATTCCAAATCTTTACAAACCATCAAAGTCTCAAGTATCTATTTTCTCAGAAGGAATTGAATATGAGACAGCGTCGCTAGATGAAACTTTTGAAGGACTATAATTGTGATATCTCGTATCACCTTGGAAAGACGAATAGGGTTGCAGATGCGTTGAGTCGAAAATCTTCAGTTGCACAAATGATGGTTAAGGAATGGATTTTACTTGAGAGAGCTCGAGATTCGATTTTTAGATTTGAGGTATGCCACCTTTCAAATCTTATGGCCACCCTCATAATTAAATTAGAAGTGTAGATTAGAATCTAGACGCTTCAGTTGACAAACCTAGAGATTAAGAAGATCCTGCAAGAGGATACCGAAAAGAGAAAGGCTAACTTTCAGATTTCTGAAGATGGAACACTAAGATTACGATGATGATTGTGTCTACCTGACGATGCAGAGCTTAAGGAGGAGATCTTGTCAAAAGCTCATCATAGCAATTACAGCATTCATCCAGGTAGTACGAAAACGTATTAGAATCTATGTCAACATTATTGGTGGTCCAGTATGAAGGCGGATATCACCAAGCACGTCACCAAGTTTCTGACGTGTCAGTAAGTGAAGGCACAGCATTGTAAGCCAAGATGACTTCTGCAACCTATCGAGATTCCCGAGTGGAAATGGGAACACATCACAATTGATTTTATGACAGGCTTACCAAAGAGTCGGAAGGTTAATGATTCTATTTTGATAGTGGTCGACAGACTGACGAAGTTAGCTCACTTTATTGCTGTACGAAAAGATCTTGATTTGGACAAGCATGCAAAGTTGTACTTGCTCTATAGTGGATTTTCCTTAGGAAACATCCTACCACAATAAAACTACGAAAGCCTAATAAGGTATGATTCTACAAATAAAGTATTGAACTAGGATAACCTAAAATAAATTCTTTTTCAATAAGGTATGACTCTACAAATAAAGTATTGTTGTAGTCGATGAAGGAAGAGATGGAGGAACCCAATTTGGAAGCATCACTTGATTATTCAATATTAAAATACGTAGACTAAATTATAACATTAGTATAAGTTCCAATACATTCAATTGCCAATTAATAGCATAAGTAGAACAAAGATTAACCAAGCAAATCAAATAAGCAGAAGTACAATCAAGGATAAATCTCAATAAGAGAACGAAGCCCCAGGTGAGAGACAATCTCATAACCGCTAAAGCCAGCATCAGCAAACAGCTTTGCCCACTCCTTTTCATCCCTTTCCTTCGCATTGAAGGTCACCATCATCAACATATCAAAGAAGAGTTGCGTTTCGGTGGATTCTTGATCTTCTGTTTGACTGCCAACTACCATATCTATCATAATGATTTTTCCAACCTTGCCTTGACATGACACCGCTTCTCTGCATCGCTTCGGTATCTCGATGCATTTTTCATCGCTCCAGTCATGCAATATACACTGTATTCACGTGACTTTTGGACAATCAGTTGGAGGTTATGGTTCTTATTGGAATGGTAATGTAAAAACAATATAACATCCGTAGAAAGAGTTTCAGTCACTTGTGGTTACCAAGATTTGCACTAAAATGGAGCACTGTCACTATTCTAGTTCATGTAAGAGTTGCCCATACATAGATTCATGATATGGAAACATCTAACCAAATTTAGTTGTCTTCATCAGTAATTTTGATTAAGCAAATTCAATGGCCACTTTAATCTCAAATTTTGCATAAATATTTCGTGAAAGAAATGCACACGTGTGTTTGGACAACCCAGAATGATACAGGCAATATCTAATTTACGGCGACAAGATGATTGACAAGTAATCAATAAAGATTTTACTCTATATTTATATTCAAAATGAATGTAAAGAAATCCAAAGTCAAGATATGTATATTGTAAAAATCAAATTATCAACCAGGGACAACCTTGAGAATGGCTGCATCCGCCGGGGGTATCTCCACAAACATGTCGCCTCCGACAAATTTCAGCCTCTCACTTCCCACCAAACCGTCCACCACGTGTGGCTGATCGAACACCCTGCACTCCAAGTGCGGGAACGCCTCTGTGATGGCCTTACCCATCGTCCCGGCCCCGCCTCCAACGTCGACCACCGAGCTCAGCCCCTCGAACACTCCTCCGCATGTATCCACCACCACCCTCGCTATTAGACTCGAGTCGCTCACCATCGCCTCGTTGAACAAGCTGCTGACCTCAGGACTGCGCCACGCGTCCCAAGCGGGCACGCCATATGCCATCTCGAATGTTGTTGGATGAACATCTTCTCCATCCCTCGTCCATGTACTCAGATCCTGCCACTGGCCCTTGGGTAAAGGTCTCAGCGCGAACAGCGCAAAGGGCGCTGCACTCAAGGCCTTGTCCTTTACGAGAAGCCGGGACACGCAGGTAAGTACATAACCCGTTTGGCCATCTGCGTCTTCAAGGTCCCGCAGCTCGAACAAGCCGGAGTGGACGAGAATGCGCATGAGGCGACGGATGCAGTGAGCTTTGGTGGGTTGAACATGGAGCGCGGAGACGAGTTCCTGGAGGGTCATGGGTCGGCCATGGTGATGGATTACGTCGGGTATGGCTAGTCGAATGGCCCACTTTAGGCACACTGATTTGATGAAGCTATATGTGTGGTTCCATATGAGGGCTTGAGCTTGGAGGAGCTCGCTAGCGGTCGCACCCCTGTCTCCATTACCCAAATTCATGTCGAAAACACCTTCCTCTGTAGTCGTCGAACCTCTCACGACGTGCATGCTTGATACCCTTTATGTTATATATAGAAATAGACCCCGGAAACACCTTCCCCGTTGAAAGATAAGATCTATTCAATAGCGCTCAATCTTGTTTGAGTAAGTTTTACAATGTCGTTGAATCTTTTATGGCACACCCGATAGTTTAGGTGTGTCCAAAGAATAATGGATAGAAGGCATTAAATGTCCTTGAACTATAAAAAATATTCAATCAAATTCCTCAGCTAAATCGACGTTAAATGATAACATATCATCCCTCGTGGCATCGTACATGACGTTAAAAAATCCAACAAATATTTTCCAAAATTTCGAGAATAAAATCTGAAAAAGAAGAGGAAAAAAGCCAAAAAGAGATAAAGGTTTCAGCCAAAAAAACCCGACAATTACAAGCGTACCCAATCTAATTGAAAGTCTTATTAAGACAAATGTCATCGAAGTCTTTACAATCGATATGATATGGAGATGTTGATGATGCTATAATTTGAATGTTTCTTATAAACTTTGTCAAATAATTTATCTATAAATAACAAGTTAAATATGTGGTTAAATTATTTGAAAATGTTCTTTTTTGTCTAAAAGTAGTTCTAAATACCTCTATGTTGACCTATATTGAAAAATTGGATGTAAGATTATTGCATATGACAGAATTAATTTTGATAGGGCCGTCAACACTTGTAAATGTATAAATCACAATTACTAGTTGTTTCAGATTGATATTTTCATAAAAATTTCTGATCAAGATGGGACGAAAGAAATGAACTTACAATTTGATGACTAGATTTATAACTAGATAAAGTACATGAAGTTAAATGAACCATTCCATTCTTAAAAGTATAAGGACCAAAATTGTAACTTTATTAGAAACCTGTATAGGTAAGTGCCATGTATCGATTTATCGGTGGTAACTTAGGATATCCTCTCCATATGCAATGTCAAAAATCAGCAAAATCACAACCCAGAGGTACTTAGCCCTCTCCTCCATGTTTTGCTCGAAGAACTAGTTCGAATCACCGATGTTAAAAAAACAACATTTAACTGATGTTGTGAGAGAGTGACTTCTCGACGAGCTTGATGCATGCGAACAAAAATACTGCAATTTCAGTATTATAATTCCAGAAAGGCCGTCATATTTTCTCTTCCTACCACATTTACAGCTCCAAGAGCCCAACGTGAACAAACAAGGTGCAATTCCAATGTAATATAAAGGGAAAGAAAGAAAAGAAAAGAAAAGAAAAGAAAAGAAAAGAAAGAAACAGCTCCTGGCGGACAAACACCGTTGGCAGATGTCGCTTGAACTACTTTTAAAGACCTTTTGGGCTTACGCCAACAAAACTTTCACTTATACCAACGCAAAGATGAGACATGTGGAAAGGCTTCGTCATAGATATATATAGTAGTCTATGAGTTAGATAAATAAACTGGGCTTATTCATCAATTTGAAATGACGGGGAGCCGTGCTTACCCATGGAAGTGTACACCTACAGCTACTAGGTGCCTTTACATAATATGAAAGGAACATTTGCTTTCGATTATGTTCAAACTACAATATACTTTTTCTTTTTCTTGGTCAAACTACAGTCTCCTTACTTTAGACGTTTCTTACTTAATAATTCAGAGCAGTCGCGGCAAACGTGCTTATGGAAGTTGTGGATGTTTCTGACACAAAAGAGAATCTTAGGGTGTGTTTGTGACATCTTAAATTTCGAACCGTTTCGATAAAATGAAATGTGCGTTTCACCGAGATGCCTATGGTCATTTTTCTCTAAACTGATCACTTAAGAGTTAACTAATTTATTAGGTGAAGCCATTAAGGGATATAACCGCGGAAAAATCCCCAAAAGTTACCTAATTGGTTAAATTGGACTAAAATTGCGTCCGGCTGATTTTAACTACGAAAGTGAATTCGGTTTCGAGAATCAAACATTCGAGCGTGTCACGATATATTTTTAGGACATCGTCTCATCTTTCGGAGAAATTTCAATGAGTCTATGATTTTGTGGAAAAATTGATTTTCGGACAATTCAGAAATGAAAATGGAAATTCGGATGGGAGGTGAAGTGGGCTATTTCCCTTCCCCTTTCCTGCGTACACACCCTCTGCGGCCCACCTCCCTTCTCTCCTTCCTCTCTTTTTCTTTTTCTTCATTTCTTCGTTGCCGCATCTTCATTTCATCTTCACCGCCCCCACCCACTTCAGCCCCTCGCCAATACCATTTTCATTCCCCACCTTATCCCATCATCCCATCTTCCTCCATCTCTCCTCTTCATCACCCCCATCCCCCATCATCATCATCATCATCCCACCTGCCCGTAACTCCACTTTCCTCCTCCATTCTGCCGCGCCAACTCACCCCAACAAGCGCACCATCCTCCCACCTCCTCCATGTGCCAGCGAATCCAGCATCCCCATGCCCGCATCAGCTCCTTCGTGACTCCCTCACCCACCGCCAGAACAGCGCCCAACACCCCACCACCTCACGTTTCACCAGCCCACCGAACAGCCCATCTCGTCCAACCCAGCAGTCTCATTTCCTTGTGCCAACGGCCAGCAGCCCATCCCCGCCGCTAGCTCCGTCCAACAGCCACGCTGTCACCACCGAGCAGCCACCACTCCTCAGCCGCCAGCAAACCACCAAGCCAAGACCAGTTCAGCCAAGCCCCGCAACCAGCAGCTCCAAAACAGGGCAGAAGCAGAACCGATTCCTAGCTCAAGCTGTGAGCTTGCGGGACCATTTTCAGTGTCTTCCAGGCCTCCTTCAAAGTCGCCGTAGGCACGGGATCTCACCGCCGTCGCCGTGGACCCGTTTGCTCGCTAATCCGGTGATTTTATCCCCTAATCCTTGATTAGGTTGTTAATTGCACTTAGTCAGGTGGATTAGTGTTAATTAGCTTAGTTAGATTAGTACTAAGTGAGATTAGCCTTAAGATGGATTAGTGCTAATCTATAATGGTTAGATTAGCATTAATATGGATTAGTGTTGATCTAATTAGTGAGATTAGCACTAATGAGCTTGGATTAGTCCAAATCAGTGGACTTTTTGCAGTTCTGATTTCTGAACCCTTGCCGTTTGCCATTTTTGTAGATCGAAGTGGGTTGCGAATTTGAGGTTGATTCCTTCTTAAGAACTGTTTTGGACATCTTCAGTTATGACATATATTTTATTCAATATTTTAGGGATTTAGAAAAAATGATATCAGCTTTGTCATTTCAAAACAAAACCTCTGTTTTCGCTGGAACTAGTGACCTTTTGAGATTCAAGAGATTTTTATCAACTCTTAGGATTTGAATTATAAAATGGTTTCTTCATGAAAGTTGTTTGTCACATCTTATAGTTTTATATATTCAAATTTCAGATCAAATAAACAAGTTTTAGATCTCGAACCAAGCTGGTTCTGGAAAATAGACTTTCTGAAAACAGACACAGTTTTCTATACTGGATTGAGCGATTTACTAGGCTGAATCTAGAAAGATTTGGGTTAAGGTGTCTTCATAAAATAAAATAAAAAATGTTCGTTTATGTGTCATTGACAACATATTCAAATTTTGAAATTTTCCAAACTCGTGTAATTAGATTTCTGGATTTAAACTTGGAGATGCACGAGTGGACCATTTCTGCCGGTTAGGACTAGTAGTAGTTTGGTGATTGTTCTTGATGCTATGCTTGCTAAACCATGCCTATTTGGTAATGTGGTTGCTTTGTGATATGGTTAGAATTGATGCATGATGAGGAGCAAATGATTGTGCCATGATTGTGGTTTATTGTTATTGCTTTATGTGGTAACTATTGAAAGAAGATGTTTTGGATTGAGAAAACCAATTGGTTATCAATAGGTAAAGGACTAAGTATGCACGATAGCAAAGCATCGTATGAGCTACCTCTAGAACCTTGTACCATTACTTATGATAGTCAATAACTTAGTGCTACACGACAGCTTGACTTCGTGGAAGCCACCTCTAGTAACTTATACCATTGCTTATGATAGTAAAGAACTAAGTACTACACGACAACTTGACTTCATGAGAGCCACCTCCAGTAACTTGTACCATTGCTTATGATAGTCGAGAACTAAATGCTATACGACAACTTCACTTTGTGGGAGCCACCTCTAGTAACTTGAGCTATTGTTTATTATAGTCAAGGACTAAGTGTCTCACGATATCGGAACTTCGTGGGAGGGGGCACCTCTAGAACATTGAGATTGAGATTGAGTATTGAATTTGAATCTTGAAAGTGAATATCGGGTGTGAATTAAACCAGCAATATGAGTTACCCGCGCCTAATTATGGGATGAAATTGTGTGGCACGAAAAAGGACGTGTCATAACAATTTGACCTTATAATTGGGACTATTATGAATTGTTTGATGAGTAACATGAAGTGTCCCAACTATTGTTTATGTATGCTGCATTTATAAGTGCATATGAGATGTACTAATGTGTAGGGATGCGCCCAAGCAAGGTAAGTTTTGGGTGATGCATATTTAGGACGCCTTTGAGTGAATTCTCGCGCTAGTCAGGGCTTAGGGTTTAACTCGCTGAAATTTTTATCTCACCCTATCATTAGTTACCTTTTTTAGGGCCGTAGCATGGAGGATCCAGAGCCTGAGGCTAAAGGTCCAGTTTGTAGATGGCTTAGTGGTTTTTTTTGGAGTTAGACCTTTGTATATGAACCTGAAGGTCTAACTCAGTTTGTTTATAAAGTGTGTGTTGAGGAAAAATTGGTTATCCTACTTTTTTATCTCAAGTGGGTTGTTATCTGGATATTGTTTAATTCACTTCCGCATGTGCATAAAATAAAAAGGGTCGGCAACGCGTCCTAGGAACGTCGCAATTTAGTTGACCACTAAGAGATGTGTGCGCACTCAAGGATCGGGGCGTGATAGTGTTTATTTCACAAAAAATAAATGATTTGGAAAATATTTCCCTACAAATGATAATTTGTATCGTTCACAAAATGAATAAATGACAAATATTTTTATTCTACATAAATTATTGTCAATAATGAAAAAATTTGTCATTAAATGATTATTTCATGAAACAAATAGAACCTTAATGAAGAAAAAGCTCTAGGAAATTTCAGTTCAAAACACGAGGACTGAAAACAACTAAAAAATAGAAGTAAAAGATAAGCGATGTTTTGGTAAACTCAAACGTGAGAAACGTCAGGGATGACGGAATGCTGACTTCTGTGGTTGTTGAAATTTATGTCTTCCACGCATTGGCATGCTGATGCTGAGAGGCCTACTTTGCACATGTTCATTCCCAGGCAATGATCGAATTGACATGAGGGCGAGGATCAGAAGACGTCTAACTGTATGAACACTTGCAAATATAGCTCACCCGTAAAATACGGGTGAGCTGTACCTTTCAAGTCCATAAAGAATTGAACATTTCTTTTGTTTAGTAGATATCTTATTGATTTAATTTAGTCAAATTTATCGCCTTTATTGTTTCTTAATCAAGCCAAAGCCAAAGGCTAAGCAATGTGTAAAAATTTTCAACTTTGCCCGACACAAGATTATTATTGGTTTTTAGTATAACGATTCTTATCTCCCTTACACACCTATAATTCAAGTTGTGTGTTTCTTCAAATATGTATAAGAAAAGTGAAAAAAGACCGGATCGTGCAAATCCTGGTTCATTTAGATTAAACAAAGTTTATACAATTTTCTCATGTTATCTTCATAAAAACGTTTTAATAGGTTTTACGTGTTGATGTTTAAAGAACATGCATAGGTAAGATTAAACTATAAACGCAATGGAAGTAAAGATAAAATTCTACAATACATATATCTCTAAAGGTGTTGTTTGTGCATTTTGATAAAAAAATCATAAGAATAAAGGAGGTTAAACGGATTATCTATTGAAGCGTGCTTTAAACGACTTGTACTCTCATAGCGTGCTTTAAACAATTTGATACAGATGTTCTTCAATTTGAGTCCCACAAATGTTGGACCTCTAGTTCAAATACACCGCCAATCGCACGTCAATCGGAAGAAAGAACTCGGGATAATCATCACTAAAATTGTGCTAGCAATCTCATAGAGATTATTCACCGCACTCTTGATACTTCAGTCACAGCACTAATGAGAGAAAAACCTTTTTCCTCCCACACACATACTGCACAAAATCACCCCCTACAGAAACTGTTGCTGATCCTTACTTTTTATTTGCGATCAGCAACTTGCTGATCGTGTGCGTTGGCACACCATGCACGATCAGCAACTGTTGATCGTGCGCCATGTGCACAACGTGCACGATCAGCAACTGCTGATCGTGTGCGTTGGCACTCGTGCACACGGTTGCTGACCGTGTGCTTCTCATGGTCAGCCCACACTTATTTTATTTTTATTTTATTTCTAATAAAACATAAGATTGCACGACCACCATGTGTACATTTTCGGCACATTGATATGTGTCCACATTGGGCGTGCGTGTACATCATATGCACGAACGCTCATGACCAAAATAAAAATTTAATTCAGCTCAACTTAATTCAATTGCTATGATTGTAAACATATTTGCAATATTATCTCTCTCGTTTAACGTTATTCTAAAATTGATTATAATATGTAACATCCCTAGATTATGTCAAAAGAAACGTCTTCTAGAGATTTTGATGATACCGAAACTATCTTTAATATATTACTTACTATGTTATTTGCAGATGTTTGGACCAAAGGACTACGCAACATCCATGGTGTGATTAATTGGAAAAAAGATTACAATTGTCATGTTATTACAAATAGATCAGTCAACCAAATACTGATAATGTTTATATCGGCGCAATAAAGATCAGGTTAAAGGTGATGTAACAACCAAATACATCAGTTAATGTTCATTGGGTTAGTTAAAGAGTCGTTGTAAGATCTGAATTCTCACGGCAGTATAATCAAAATAAAGTATGCAGTAGAGTAACTAGAGTGTCTAACGGGTCAGTAAGAAACTACAATGAGAAGATAGCAACAATTCTTATTTTTGGTCAATCTGCAGGAATCCTAGAAAAGAAACTATATGAGCAATGTCTTCCTGGACAGCAGCTCAATGGAAACTGTCCAATGGTCACCTATCTGTCTAAATCAACCTTAACAGATAGTTTGAGGAATAGTATAAAAGAAAAGGCATTGAGGAATCAAGAGAGCATGGCACATAAAAGATCAAGTAGCCTACATGCTATTGTTTTGATATTAAATCTCTCTATTTTAGTCTTGCTTGTTGCGCTGCTTAGCAATTGTGCTACAGATTAAGTGTACAAATGTAAGAGCAGCAACTGAGTTCAGATAGTATGATCTACCACATAAAGAATTAGTACGAGTCAGTTGTAACTTTCCAAGCAAATTATTAATGGAATCCAGCCTGTCTTAAAGTTGTTAGTCTAAAGAGTGGATGTAGGCTTGAGAATAAAGCCAAACCACTATAAGTCTCCGTGTCCCACTATCTTCTCATTCGTAATGGCATACAATTAGTGTGAGTTTGGTTAAGCATCAGGTCGTGGTGATCGTTACTTGGTTATTAGCTAATTTTTGCAAAGAATCATCAAAATTTGAAAACCCAAACTATTCACTCCCCTCTAGGTTGTATTGTTAGTCTCAATAATTGGTATCAAAGCTCTGTTACTCTTTGTATGAAGTGTATTTTTTCCAAGTACAAAGATCCTTTATCATGGCTAACCTTGGCAATTTCTTTACCAATGATGTTTAAGCTCCCAACAAGCTGTCTTACTTCGATGAAAGCAACTATTGTCACAACTGATTCTCGAGCATGTGCCCATCCCTCAGTGGTTGATTAAATTTGCAACGTCTAAGGAGGCATCACCAACCCATTCATTTTAATGCGCATGCAGAAGTGAACTATTACCCCTAACAATAATCAACATGACATAGAAAAGTAGGAAACACATTCACAACCAAAACACTTTAATAAACACCTCGGTTTATATACAACACTAGACTATAGACAAAAGTCTACTCAATAAAAAAGCCTACAAGTCCTCTAGGCACTTGAATCCCCAACTGAAAACTCCGAGGTCTCTTGGGGACTCGGGTCCAACACTGCACTACCAAGAGGGTCGGCAGTACTCTCGCCATGAGCGATGTCTATCACCGAAGCTGGGACCTCACAATCCTGCAAGGGACCCTCTCTGGGTCCATTGAGCTTGCGACGATATCATGCTCTGAATTGATGGGGTACCCTTTAAGGTAGGCCCGCATCGACCCAAACAGTGGTCATCACGAGTTCATAGACCCCGACATCGGGAACAGGAATGTCGATAGACTGCTCAGTAACCCTCTCAGGCTGCCCAAAACGTTTCGAAGGAATTGCCATCTAGGGACCTAAAAAGATTGAGCCCATGACAGGGTGAGACAATATCTCAGCAAGTTCACCCCTTAAACTCCGACTAGGAAGGAAATACGCCTAAAGGCAGTCTATGCAAACACAAGACAAAGGACTTACCTTACCTCAGTTCCTTTCTGCACGTTAGTACAATTCATAATCTCGACCAATCAATTCCATCTAATCCATCATTCAATCAATTCAACTTGATACAATTGATACGATCAATACCATCTATCAATCCATCAATACGATCACTGCTCACACAAGCTGAAATAAATAGTTATAGCTCTCACAAGTTGATATATAGATGCTAGCTCGCACAAACTGATATAGTATACTGCTCTCACAAGCTGACATATCAATGATCACATAGGTTGATAAGGTATACTACTCTCACAAGCTGACATACAATAATGCTCGCACAAGCTAACAATAGTTGCTCACACAAGCCGATACACGATAAATTAATCCTGGCCAAGGACATTGTGCTTTGCGCACCAATTCCTCAATTAAAATAACGAACTTGGCCTATTTACACTGTGTTAAAAATACCCGACAAAAATAACCGTGTGTGGGTACACGATCGGTTTGAGTCAAAAGTGTGATATTCTCCTTTTAAAAAATCCAAATTTTTAATATAGTCCATAAAGACATTTTTGGCGTTATAAACCGACGCCCGGTAATTTCTCACTAAAATACTAAAATTCCATTATTTTGGAATAAATACCCAAAATTACAATTACCACTCAATTTACACAAATTAACACCCAATTAAATAAACCAAGCACACCATTGCAATTAGCATGAAATTTCAGTCCCGGTTATCCCAGTATAATTTCCAAAAAATAATAAATAATTAAAGAAATACCAAAAAATAATTAAATAAATGCAATTAATTACCAAAAATAGCACCTTAGGCCAAATATGCTAAATTAAACACCGAAACGGGCTGGGAAAATTTTCGAACTTATCTAGATAAATAATATAACTTATCTAATCCCTAATTAAGCCATTCTAATCACCTAACGTGAAATATCAAATAATTAAATCCCTAATCCGTTCTAACTAACCACTTAAACCTTAATTAGCCTAAAATAATCAACCATTAAGCATCCTTAACTCTCTAAGCAGAGTTTAGTGAGTAAACTCACTGGTTTAGCGATCTGGTGAGTCCACGACGATGGCGACGCGGAGACAAGCGATAAACCTCCTAGCGGCGACACCAAACAAAGCCCGGAAGAGGCTCGAAATGGCCTACGAAGCCCAAAGACCTTTGCTGGTCTTCAGCTTTGGTTGTTGGGCCGAGCAAGCTAGAACAGGCTCGGCTTGGGTTGGAAACGGCAAGGATAAGCAGATGGGGCTTTAGCGGCCTAGGTGGAGGCGGACGGTGGTTGGACGGCAATCAACGAAGCTTCTAGCCGGCCTCGACGGCTTGCTGGGTGTGAGCAGGAGTAGGACAAGTGCAAGTGTCATGCCTCCCAACGTTGACTCCAGTAGCTCCTTCAATGCTAGCTCCTTGCTCCTCTCCATTATCAGTGATGTTCTGCGAGCCCAAAAGTACCGCCGAAGCCACTCCTCATGCTCAGCCCAACCCACTTGCCAACCAGCCCACCAATTCAGCCATGTGCAGCCGTAGCTCAACCCAGTTCCGAATCGAGCCCAGCCACAAGCCATCGAAGCTAGCTCAATCTAAAACTAGAACCAAGCAATCCAACTTTGGGCTTTGTGGCCTTTTTTGGGCCCTCCCAAGCTCCCGTTGGCCCTGCAGTGAGCTCGAGTTTTGGCCGTCATCGCGCTGTCGTCACCGTGAACCAGTTTTTGCCCTAAACCGATGAGTTTACTCACTAAACTCTACTTAGGGAATTAATGATGTTTAAAGGTTGGTTAGTATAGCTAAGTATTATTTAAGTGGTTAGTTAGAACAGATTAGCAATTTAATTACTCGTTTATGTATGTTAGGTGATTAGATTAGCTTAATTAGGGACTAGATAAGCTGTAGTATTTATCTAGATTGGTTTGAGAATTTTTTGGGCCCGTTTTGGTGTTTAATTAGATGTTTTTGGCCTAAGTTTATTTTATGGCATTTAATTGTATTTGTTTAATTATTTATGGTATTTATTTAATTATTTATTATCTTCTGGAAATTACACCGGGATAGTCGATGACCGGAATTTCGTGCTAATTGTAATCTTATCCTTGGTTTATTTAATTGAGTGTTAATTTGTCTAAATTGAATGTAAATTGTAATTTTGGGTATTTATCCCAAAATTGAGTAATTTCGGTATAATAATTAGAAAATACCGGGCATCGGTTTACAATGCCAAAAATGTGTTTATGGATTATAATAAATAGTGGGATTTTTTAAAAGAAAGATATTGCATTTTTGGCTCAAACTGACCATGTACCCACACACGATTATTTTTATCAAGTATTTTTAACACGGTGAAAATAGGCCAAGTTTGTTATTTTAATTGAGGAATTGGTGTGCAAAACACAAGGTCCTTGACCGGGGTTGATTGATTGTTTGCTAGTTAAGAGAATCTGTCACCCTCTGTGTGTCGGGTGGGCGATGCTCCTATGTGGAAAGCCGTCTAGGAAAGACATAGCCGTGCTTAATGAGATGAGACAACGCCCGACTACACCAAAAGATCGATGTGTGATGGTTAGATTGTTCCTATGTGGCCATAATCAATTGAAACGCATGATAGGTCATGTCTGTGTGGCTGTAATCACTTGGAATGCATGATTAAATGATGGATCGATTGATTGATTAAGATTGAAAGGAGAAGTTCCAATTGCCCGAGTGTTGTTACTACACTTATGTGATATATAAATTATGCTAACATGCAGGAAGGAACTGAGATGAAGTAAGTCTTCTGTATTGTGTGCATAGACTGCCTGTAGGTGTATTTCCTTCCTAGTCGGGGTTTAGGGGTGAACTTTTAGAGATATTGTCTCACCCTGTCATGGGTTACCATTTTCAAGTCCCTAGTGTGAAGAACCGAAACTTGAGGCGGAAGGGTCAGGAGCATGGGTGGCTTAGACGTTCTTTTTGGAGATAGGCCTCCTATACTTAGACCCTAGAGTTGACCTCTACTTGTAAACTAGATTGTGATTTTAATAATATGTTTAATTTGAAATTTGTTGTCCTGCTTTTCTATCCCATGTATGTTATTGTCAGGGGATAAGTTTATACGCTTCAGCATGTGCATTAAAATGAATTGATCGGTGACGCATCCTAAGACGTTGCAAAATTTTATCGACCACCAAGGGATTAGTTTATACACTTTAGTTTCTATGCAATTAAAGACGAAATAGGTTATCAAAATTTATATGTCAATAGCCTTCACAAATGTTATATCTTCCTCAAGTTCCACTAGGCGGCCACCCCCAACGAGAACAACAATAATAAATGTTAAATGTGTTCTATATGATCATTAGGTTGGGTGATGGGTTGGCAACAAGATTCATGTATACCCGAAAAAAGAGTCATCCGTGTCAGTTTTATTATATTCAATCCACCCAATTTAATATAATACATCACGCAAACATTAGATAGAGTAAGGAGAAATAATAATAATAATAATAATAATAATAATAATAATAATAATAATAAATGTTAAATGGGTTCTATATGATCGTTAGGTTGGGTGATGTGTTGGCAACCTGATTCATGTCTACCCAAAAAAAAGAATCATCCGCGTCGATTTTATTATTCAATCCACCCAATTTAATATAATACAACCCGCTAACATTAGATAGAGTAAAGAAATAATAATAATAATAAATGTTAAATGTCTTCTATGTGGTCGTTAGGTTGCGTGATGGGTTGGCAACGTGATTCATATCTAACCCCAAAAAAAAAAGGGTTATTATTAGTGACAACCACTAGCCTTATGGTTCCTTGATCACACTAATCTTCAATTAGTCTTTGGTTGTTGTCAATTAGCGTGACAAGAGACTAAAAAATATTCTCGAGCATCATTTTCCTCAAAGATGACCCGCTTCAGATGGCAATTCGAAGGCGAAACTCTTGTTTTTCACTACATTTGCCAAACATAAATCTAGTTTATAAGGTAGGTTCGACTTTGTCATGACCTAGAATAACTTCAACTTTACTCTCGCTAGGATTGTGGTGGGGCGACAATGACAAACTTGTTAAGTAGTGGCTATGGTTCAAAACCGAATATATTATCACAAGTGTGGGATTGTGATGATAATGTCACATGGATCATCAATGCAGTTCACACCTTCTCACCATTTTACCCTTATCAAAATCCACATCCCATCTTCTTAGAATTTGTGCAAGCTCCAAAAGAAATTTTACATCAATGAACTTATCCTGAACGATTAAAGTTAAAATCATCCGACATAAACTTAATTTAAAAAATCTGAAGTTCAGTGATATTGTAATATTTTCCCATTGATTACTGATAAATTTTTAGTTAGGCCACTCTTCCATGCATTTATTATTTGAAGTTAGATTTTGATGATCGGTGTTCTAAATTGTGAAGGAAGATCATTCATAGATTGGGAGACGGACGGCCCCTGCCGCTCACTGAAGCTAATTCTACAAGAGACTGGTACGATTGACCGTGCCTAAACTTTTAAGCTCGTCGGTAAATGCTCTGGAGATCGATGTCTCTCCCTTAATGTGTTGATTGTTGTGGCTCCCTACGTCGCGAAACATTCTTCCATAATAAAATAAGAAAACCATACTAATGAGCCATGTTCAGTATCTTAGTGTATTTCTCAACTTATCCTTATCACAACCCCTTAATAAGATGAGCAAATGACAAAAAATTTGAAAAAGGTTAACCTAAATATAATTAGTTTTCGGTACGGCATAATTCTACAAATAAGGTAGAGTTATAGTTGAAAAAGCAAGAGGTGGAGGGATCGAGTGTGGCAGTGTTACTCAATTATTCAATATGAAAGTGCATATACTAGAATTATGACATTAATATAACTTCCAGGACAAACGAAACAAGGAGATTTAATATCAAACATCAATTAATAGCAAAAGTAGAACAAGAAATAGCAAGAAAATAAATTAAGCAGAAAAATTGTCTTAAGGATAAATCTCAATTAGGGATCGAAGGCCCAAGTGAGAGATTATCTTGTAACCGCTAAAGCCAGCATCAACAAATAGCTTTTCCCATTCCTTTTCACTCCTTTCTTTCCCATTGAGGTTCACCATCATCAACATGTCAAAGAAGAGTTGCGTTTCGGTGGACCTATGATCTTCTGTTTGATTCCCTACTACTATTTCTATCAGAATCACTTTTCCGACCTTGCCTCGACCCAACACTGCGTCTTTGCTTCGCTTAAGTATCTCGATGCATTTTTCGTCGCTCCAGTCATGCAATATCCACTGCATTTGCACCAGTTTCGTTCAGATTGTTGGAGCTAAAAGCTCTTATTTGGAATGGTAAATGCAAAAACAAAGTAATGTCAATAGGTAGAGTCTCTCCTTTTCACTCAGTTACGTAGGTCTCCCAGACTCTATCTCATCACTTAATATGTGAATTGTATAAATTAATCTTAACATACCTAACACCTACTTCTTAACTATCGAAGTGACGGTTCATACTGCAAAAATACACATAAAAAGCATACATTACACGTCCAACGCAATCTAAAACAATACTAGCATTACATTAGAAAATTTCTACAGGACCATTGAAAAGGAGACTCCTTTTTTTCTCTACTGCAAAATGGAAAAGGGAAAAACTCTTCTATTAGTCCAAGTTGTGAATTATTAGAATTAAATTTTCGGTAGGCAGATTTTTACTGCAACCGTGAACCACCTTTATTATTTGAACTCCTAGGGAGAAAATGGAAAGCTGTTGGACCCAAGGGTGTAGGTTTTTGTTTCTTTTTTCAAGGTAAGCCGACCGAACATAGATGCATGGTACTTACCTTGAGTAAGATTGCATCCGCTTGGGGAATCTCCACAAACATGTCACCTCCCACAAACTTCAACCTCTCGCTTCCGACCAAACCATCCACCACATCCGGCAGATCGAACACCGTGCACGTCAAGTGCGGGAACGCGTCCGCAATGGCCTTGGTCATCGTCCCTGACCCGCCTCCCACGTCGACCACCGAGCTCATCCCCTCGAAGACTCCCCCACATGTATCGCCCACCAGCTTCGCTATCAGCCTCGAGTCGCTAGCCATGGCCTCGTGGAACGAGCTGGCGACCTCAGGACGCCTCACGAGCTCCCACGCAGGTACCCCGTGCGCCATCTCGAGCGTCGACGGGACGTCTTCTCTGTCCCCCAACCATGCACTCAGATACTGCCACGGGTCCATGGAGTAAGGCTCGAGCGCGGGGAGCACGAAGGGCGCTAAAGTCAACGGGTCGTGCTTTACAAGGAGTCGGGATGCGGCGGTGAGGGTATACCCGGTCTGGCGATCCACTCCATCGAGGTCCCGCACTTCGAAGAAGCCGGAGTGGACAAGAATACGCATGAGGCGACGGATGCAATGGGCTCTGGTGGGTTGGACATGGAGCGCAGAGACGAGCTCGGGGAGGGTCATGGGTCGGCCGTGGCCGTGGATTAAGTCGGGTATGCCTAGTTGAATGGCGCACTTGAGGCACATCGAGTTGATGAAGCTATATATGTGGTTCCATATGTGGGCTTGAGCTCGGAGGAGATCACTAGCGGCTGCATCTCCATCTCCTTTAGCCAAATCCATATTGAAAACCCCTTCCACAAAATGAATGTTTGCTACCTATCCGTTATATGCCAAAATAGACCAAGAAATGCAATCGATCATTGACCTTTTTAGCTTCCAAGTGAGTGAAAATATAAGCAAAAATGTCCGGTACGTATAATATAAACTAAGGGTAGTTGGTCGATCTTGTCGACTAATTTTTACAAAGTAGTCGGTTGGTCCTTTTCTCAATGCGGACTTTTTTTTTGTAATTATTATTCCGCAGAGCAGCAATGTGCATTGTACAGTGAAGCTTCCCAAGTGGGTGAAACCCGTGAAACTGCAATGACGCAATTCGGGTTATAGTCTATGGAGATTTCCAATTGCAGTCCATCGTAGTTTTAAGTATTTATTCGTAGAAATTTAACTTTCATCTTTTCATTCCGCATTCAAGGGCGTTTCATGTTCATCGAGTTCCACATATCATCATCATCACGAAAAACCCCAAACTACTATTTTTATTGCAAATCAAATAATTTGTCACCTTAAGTGGTAGTCATTGGGACGAAACTTACTTTTGTTGTCTTAAGCACACCCAAAGGCGACAAAATAATGATTTTGGTTGAGTTAGAGTTGACCAAAGGCCACAAAATCACTCCCTAGGTCATATCCAAGGTGAAGGAATACTAATCCCGTTGCCTTAGGTCAGACCCAAAGACGACGAGAAAAATGACTGTTTCTATAGGTCCATCCTAAGGCAAGGAAATTTTATCTTTGAGGTTTAAAATTTTCCCTCCTCAATAGCAAAAAATTTTGAATTTGTCACTTTAAATCTCACATATAGTGACAAATTTGATGTTTGTTGTCATAAGTTCAAAATTGAAAGCAATGAAATTTTGATTTTGTCATCTTAGGGTAAGACCTTAGCTGACAAACTTGAGAATTTGTCGCCTTTGATCAATTGTAAAATCATGATTTTGTCACTTTAAGTCTCACTTGATGTGACGAAATTTCATGTTTGTTATCTTAGGTTTAAAATTGAAGGCGACTAAACTCTGATTATTGAGGATTCACTTTTGGTCGACTTTAAGGCAATTAAAGCTATTCTGTGTCACCTTTGGGTAACTTAAGGCGACAAAATTTTGGGGTACCAAAGGAAAAAAATTGTCAGAAAAAAATTTTGTTGCCGCCGTTTTTCTTGTAGTGACATCAATTTAATGAAATTGGTATCTACCATTTGGTGGGTTATGTGGACATTACACGCTATTTTTTAGTAAGATATATCGACGGAACATCAGACAGTGACCCCAAGTGTATGATTTGTATAATATGGTGAAGTCGCAACAGAAATTGAAATTTTGAGGATAAGAATGGAAATGACCAATAGGGAGCACGATCATCCCCGATGTTGACTTTCTTGTACCTGGACATTTTGGTCATTTGACCTGTCTGTTGCCCTCGTTTGAACTCGTCCTTAATAAGCCCATGCAGATACTGGGTTTCAAATCGACGCCTAGGAGATCATGGTGAAGAAGACACGACTTAAAATTTGAAATTCATTAACTATTAAGCTCCGTTTGTTTTATGAAAAATGAATGATTTGAAAAATAATTTCTTAAAAATGATAACTTGCATTACTTACAAAAATAAATGAACGAAAAATATTTTCACCGTCCATGAAAATATTCAAGCATAAATTGTTGTTGATAATGAAAATATTTTTCATTAACTAATTATTTCAGTCAATATAAATGATCATTTTAGGAAAACATTTTCCAAACTATTCATTATTCGCAAAACAAATGAACCTTAATATTCAATTAATCTGAATATTAGTCTTCTATTTGTTGTCAATGGGCGTCACAAGAGACTAAAGGATATTCTTGAGCATCTTTTTCCTCAAAGATGTCCCACTTCATATGGCAATTCGAAGACGAAACTCTTGTTTTCCACAAGATTTGCCAAATACAAATCCAGTTTATACAAGAAACTGATAAATATTTGACTTGACCCTGAGGATGGTAGCCTTGACTTTGACCGGAAATTATTCATGAAAAAATCGGTTCACGCGCTAAATTGGACCGTAAGGATCATTTCTACAGAAAAAATGTTCTCATTGCAAGATGAAAGAAGTAATCCTTACATTTTCATGTAGATAACTTCGATCTCCTGAATGTCAAGCGATGGAACTGAGTTGGTAAAATTACGGAAATCAAATCTTAAGAATCATATGATATAACGATATTATTTGAAGCAAGCCACATGCAAATTTCTTCATTTCAGCACTGATGACGTGTATTGCGTTGTATCTGATTGTTACGAAAATTATCGTTAAGTTGTGATCCCTAGAGACTCAATGGCTTCAATTGGTGATTAAAGTCCAATCAAGATTGATAGCCAATTAAAGTGTCATATTTGAATTCAAATAAAGTCTCAAGGACTTTGTACCATTCGAACTACTAAAATAATGCACAGATGGTAGATTGGAAACAGTAAGGAAATTGCATGAAACAGAACAGATGGCTAATATTCTTAGATGCCATGGTTTCTTGATGACTAAAATTGAACATAAAATTCTTAATAGAGATATCTGGAATGCATAGAGAAGTTTAAAAATAAAAAAATAAAAAATATGACCGTATATATTTTATAATATAAGATAAGTATTGAAATAAGGAAGCCTAACGTGATTTGAATTTCACGTTCGAAGTTAAAACCAAATTCTAATCTAAATCTATCTCTTACGGATGATCTTCTCATCTTTAAAATTCAAAATGCTTTTTGGGATTTTTGATGTCTTGAATGCTAATCAATCAAGTGGTGATGTCTTTTAATAATTGATGCTTGTATCTTTTTCTTCTTCTTTTTTGGTCGAAAGAATATTGTATTCGTTCTTCAAAACGATACATGAGAAACATCGACTTCATAAAAAATCAAATTGAAGTGGAACAAAACTCAAAATCCTACAAAACAAAGCCAAAACAAGAAAACTAGGAGGATAGCACTAGTAAGATCGAGCACATATTCGTTATACAAGAATGTATGTTTTAAGCAAAATAATCAACAACCGATCACTAGATCTTGTAGCTTCATCAGTAATGAGCACAAGTTGAAAAGTCCTCTAGTAATTACAATATTGCCAATTGATGATGCGCCTCTAAAATTTGGCTTCCTTTATACTATCACCGTACATAAACAATTAAAACATGTTGAACAAACATAGATCTAAGTTTTGGAAGAGTAAATTGTGACATAACCAAACGTAGAGTTACTGTGATCACCATTGAAATTGGAGGCAAAAGGCTAGTATTCAAACAAAGCACAAGGGTATTGAATCCTTAAAAATATATTTGTTAAACTCCCAAATCTAGATTGGGAGAGGATAACTCCCAATTCTACAACTAGATCGAGAGATTTTAAACTCTTAAATCTAGAAGTAGATCAAAAAAAAAAAAAAAAAAAAACTCATAGATCGGAAGAAAAGAAAAAACAAGAAAAGAACAAGAAAACAAAAAAAAATTAAAAAAAAAAAACGAATAGGAGGGAGGGGAGGGTGAGACTAGTTTAAATCCTCCGGTGGCTAAATGTTAAAAAAAAAACATGGAGAGAGAAGAGAGAGGGAGAGAAAAAAGACTTTTCACTGCCAAAACTAAATGTTGGCAAGTTTGATGCTCGTATCTTTAAATAGGTCATTAAGTTATGTATTCCGATCATCCTCTGCCAAAATTTATAATTTTAGTCGATGGATCTTCCTTGATTCAATCTTTCTATGCGTGCTTTGAGTTGATTGATCATGGCCTCGTGTCATATACTCCATTTGAACTTTACCCATTGGAAACTTATTATCACTGAGCTCGCCAGGTGTGACGTCGATCGTTTTTACGGGTCGATTGAGTTTTTATGGCCTTCATGATCAACTTGTTAAAATGTTCCATCGGTTAGACCTTACGGGGAAAAATGTATTGTCGTGGCCTAATTTGGACCGTTAACTTACTTTGTTTGGGCTTAGATTTTGGGCCTGGTCTCAATGATAACGCGATAAGGAACGTAAAACCTGACCCACGGATAAAGACTCAAAATACTTACGAAAAAGACGAAACTGAATTCTCTAATGAGGCTAAATTTATCCAACCAACGATTGAACGTGACAAATATTAGCGTTTTTAACCCTTGGGAACTCTGAAATTATATTAACTGGGAAATTACATATGGAAATTAATATAAGAAACAGCGAATGAGCTCAAAACGATCCAAACTAGAAAGCATCCCCAAAACACATGAAAATAATAAATTGTGAACCTCATGACGACCTCGGATGGGGTTTCCCCAATTAAAACACAACATTCAACTTTAAATGAGAGCTTCCATATTGATATTACGAGTCTCATAACTCTTTTCGAAAAAATAAGTAAACAGTGCACAAAATCTATTAAGCTGGCCTTTCGAACTTCTAGCTTTCTCTAATTGCTCCAGAAACTTATAAGCAACAAAATCCTTGTATATTGAACTTAAGATGTCATACCAAAATTGTTCTAAGGTATCAATCTTCACCGCCCTAAAAAAAAAAAAGAAAAAAAAAAGGTTTTAACTAATAAGTTGTATTCGATCACCTATTTTTACCTTCGCCGGAGATGATTGCATATAAGCAGCCTAGGGAAAGACCTTCGAGAAAGAAACTACGAGATAAAAGGTGAATAGTATAATTTCAACTATTATAATTATGAAAAGTAATTATTTGGTCAAGGACATTTGGAGAGAGGATTGAACCCACTTATATTCAAATGTGAAATGATTAAAGTCATCGACTTTGAATGCCCTAATTCTATGATTTAGGATTTGCGTAGCTTGTTCCCTATGGTGAAGTGGTGATGACTCCGCCGCTGATTTCGACATTATTTATGGAGAACTTGAATGACAAGTTAGAAAGTTATACATCGTTGATGGTGACTTTGAAAGGGCTAATACACCTAATCATCGTTACCAAAACCAAACGCTATTAAAAAAGGAAACGCGTATATACTTATTTTTGGTGGCAAAAGAAAAAAAAAATAGCACGGTTCTTTATTTCTTATCTGTATTCGTATAACGAGTTACTTTATAATTTTCCCATCCCCACATAATAATAATAATAATAATAATAATAATAATAATAATAATAATAATAATAATAGTAGTAAAGTTAGAAATTAGTCATGGAGCTAAACAAGATTATGATTTGTTAAAGTATCTCACATTGCTTTTTTACAGTCTTACAAACTCTTTATACATGTTGCTAAGAAAGTTATCAAAAGTTTTAAACATATTGTACAATTGTCAATTCAGTTCTAAACATTTCAATTTTACCAATTTAGTATTCAACTTTTTGATGACTTATTAAAGTAGTCATTCTGACTAATTTTAACTAACAATCACTGACGTGAACACCCACCATCCCATGTGCCATTGAACTTGCATTTTTTTTTAATTTGTATTTTATTTTTTTATAATTATTTTTGTCATTTTTCCTGTTCTTTTCTTTCTTTTTATTTCATTATGGGTTGGTGAGGGTCACCAACCAACCCTTGCTGGTCACTAAGTGTGGCTTCCCATTCGATGAAATTTTACATGTCCATTTCTAATCCAACTTGCATGTAAAAGATGATATTAATGTTGTTTACCTGTAGGGATTATATACTCTTTATATACATATAATCTCCCTCCATCTATATACCCAAATTTATGTATTGGAATTTCTAATTTTATCAATTATAATTCATCCGAAAGTTTAGGGTTCATTACTTTTGCCCCTCATTATTTCATTTTTTTCCTTAGTTCACCTCCAAATTTGACAAGTCTATTTCATTCAGCTATCCAAAATTTATACTATCAACATGAAAGATGGCCATAATTTATCCCCAGATAGAACTTATGTCTACCATTTCCTATCAAGTAGATTAACATTTGCTGATTTTCATAGTTGTCACGTTAGTCTCTAAAATATATTGGCATTCGCTCCTAAGATCTTTCTTTTTATTAATTGCACCAAAAATAAGTTGTTTCATGCTTCGTTCCGCAATAAAATTTCCGGCTACTTCACGTCAGCAGCAAAATACTGGGCCATATTTTTGTGTGGTATGAGTGTATCTTGCTGTACCATTCGCTCCTTGGAAAAGGACTCTCTCTCTCTCTCTCTCTCTCTCTCTCTCTCTCTCTCTCTCTCTCTGTTAGATTGCAATTGCTTGCTCATTTTGAACTGTAATTCTTTAATCAATTATATTGAGAAATCTATTTTTTTTTTAGAACAACGTATAGTGAGTTAGCGCCTATTGTCACAAGCTACGATTAGGACAAATAATAATAATAATAATAAATCGAGGAATGTGCGAATCTGATTCTCCCGATTAAAAGAGCAAAGCCCATCACGATTCACATACGGAATGAGAAAAGGAAATATCAGGAAATCAAATGCAAAATTGACTTTAGTGGATCGATTTTATAATATTATCTCAAGCAGAGCCTAACTTGCTTGGTACCTTTTCCTAGGGATAGAATGACGGTGGAACGTGGCGAGCTTATTCAATCAGTAATCACCATCCATCAAACGTTAAATGTTGTAAGCTGAAATCAATAAACTATGCACGTTACTCAGGAAAGTTATCCAAAATGTCCAACACCTATTACATTATTCACAATTCAGTCTTAAATCGTTTCGCATTTTGTCAATTGAGTTCGTTCGACCAATTTTGACACTAATACAAAATATTTTAATATTATTTCTGAATTTTATTTAAGTTTTTTTCCTTTTTCTTTTATTTTATTTTTTTTTTCCCAACTCAACGCAAGAGAGGGCGTTGTGGCCTTTGCCCAGATCACGATACCCTTGCCTAGTCTGGATGAGGGCGTCATACCCTCACCAACCAACGGGTGAGGGCCTCTACGACCTCACAAAGATCTAGGCAAGAGTGTTGGGCCCTCAATCATATCCAAGTGAGGTCACAACACCCTCAATGGCCATAGGCGAAGGGCTCGTGACCCTTACCTTTGGCTAGGGAGGGCATCGTGACCCTTGCCTAGACTAGGTAGGGCATCACGGCCCTCATTGGCTAATAGGTGAGGGTGTTGACCCTCACTTGGATTTAAACGAGGGCCACAAACCCGTGTGGCCTACGAGGGTGTAGAGGTCCTCGCCTAGTGTTGACAATGGTCATTAGCCCTTGCCTATGGCCAGCAATGGTCGATCGGCAACCTCACTAGCCAAAGTTGAAAAGAAAAAAAAGGAAGAAGAAATGAAAAGAATGGAAATATAAAAAAAAAAATCAAAAAGATATTATTAAAAATTATCCACATCAGCATTGATGTATATGCGGGATGGTCATTATCTACATCAACAATTTTTAGTTAAAATTAACCGACGAACTCAATTGTTAAAATGTAAAAAATGTTAGAACTAAATTAATACAATTAAAATATTCATTTCTGAATTGATAAAAATATAATAGATTTGAAAACTTTTTGTACAAATTTTCTCCTTATTACTCTCATATGATATGCAATCCGAAACTCGATAAACATATGTAATAGAACATATGCATATAAAATAATTACTTATAAAAGGATAGTTTTTCTTTTAAAGTTCGATGGGTCAAAGGAAGGAAAATCGAAACGCTGCGTCGCTGACATTATTCGAATTAAGAAATCAATAAAGTTAGAAATACGTAGATTTGTCGACAAGACATTTAATTGCGGTACGAGATTTGGTACACATGTTAGGATTAAATAAAAACTTGAGTGCGACCCAAACCGACTTTTTTAAGGATTCAAGAAAACCTGCGAAAGAAAAGCTTCTGCCAAACCTTTACTAACCTGCAAAACATCTAAGCCCCACGACGTAGCAATCATCCATTTCGACATTTTTGTCCTTTTCCAATCTTTACAGATGTGATCAAATAAAGCTGCACGTCTTTGGCGATTTCCTAATCAGATTTATCTCTTCACTAACCAACCCCAAAATCCAAATACACAAAGCATCTAGACATACAAAAAAAAAAACAATTGGAAGTGAAGCCGGAAATGGAATCTCCCTGTTCACCTATGTGCACTAACACAGTCGTATGTAGAGCAATTGCTCATGAGCTCCTCCAAGTATTCCGGCCCCAGATCCTCCAAAACGACGAGGTTCTCGACCCTCGTCGCTCCTCTCTCCTTCTTCCTCGAGCCCAACATTTTCCTCCTCATGCTATGCCTTTTCTTGAGGGCCACCACAGGGGAGAACCCAGCGTCCCGATCGCAGCCCGCCAATCTCATCTCCATGAGCGACTCCCGGACCAGCTCCGCGGGGAAATTCAGCACAGCGGCGCTCCCCCGCATCGAGTAGGCAGCCTGGTCGTAAGCCAGGGCCGCCGCCTCGGCGCTGTCGAAGGTGCCTAACCAGACCCGGACGCCGTGCCTAGTGGAATCTCGGATTTCCGCGGCAAACTTCCCCCACGGCCGCTTTCGCACCCCCCGGTAGGACTTCCCCTCGCGGGGATCATTCTCTCGCTCCCGTGACGACACTTCCTCTTCCTTAATTCGGGCAGGGGAGAATGTCTCGGATGTCCCTCGAGACGCTTCGGTAAGGAGATCCAAGAGGAGCATTTCCTCGGAGTCGTTCTCGTTGAAGGGAAGCGAGGCAGGGCCGAGGTTAGGGGCAGTCCACGGGTGGCGGCGTTCCGGCGAATTGAAGGAAGAGTTGGAGGAAACGTCAGAAATTGGAGAATGGAAAATGGAGGAATCCATTGAAATTGGAAGAGGATGTTGAGAGAATTTGGGTTTGAGGTTGATGAAGGAGGGAGCGATTCTGCTTTTCTTTGGGAGTGTACAAGTAGCTCAAGCAAGCAAGTGCGTGCTATTTATACCAATTTGGCATATGAGAGGATGACTATTCGGCATTGAGTGCACTAAGATACCATGAAACGGAAAAAGAACGATAAGAGCGAATTAATTAAATGTATTGAAAGGCCCCCGGTAGAGAGAAAAAATAAAGTAGATAGAAAGAAAGGACGTCATATGGTTTTGTCCTTTATCGAAAGGTTGCTCTTCTTTATGTAGGATATGCACTTAGAATTGAACACATGGGTCAATTAACGGGCGGCCAGGTAAGAGGAGAATTTGGAGTGACGCCAGACCATGCTCCAAAGAATGGTGCCTACTTATCCACTTGTCTTAGTCAGGGGGGTGATGTTGATCGTCTAGATCACCAGCACCACTCCCCCCTAATTCCTCGTGTCCTAAGTTGTTGGATAACTGCCCTGCAACATGAATTCGTAACGAGTTACTTAAAAAATCGGAAAAGATAAAAGACAAATGTTTTGGTTCTAAATTTCAAAGGAATAAAAATTCCTATAAGAAAGACACGAAAAATCATGTGCTTTAGTAGACTTTCTGACTTTTGAATCCGTCATCAAATTGAATATTTTGTAGTGGACGAGAAGCCCTCTTGATGATATTTAAAGAGGGTCGTTAGCATTGGTCGTCCATGTGCGCCATTTAACCTGATAAACAAAAGGGCGCATGCCAGAAAATAAGATTAAAAATTTACTCAACCTTTGTCGTTATTATGTTTGATTTTGGGGAAAATGTCACAAATAGTCCCTATATTTTTACTCAATGTCTAATTTTATCCCTGAACTTTCAATCGACTCAATTTGGTCCCTGAACTATTGATAAAATGTCCGATCTAGTCCCTGAACTTTCGAATGGCTCAATTTGGTCCCTAAACTATTAATAAAATGTCCGATCTAGTCCATGAACTTTCGATTGGCTCAAGTTGGTCCCTGAACTATGATGAAATGTCCAATCTAGTCCTTCATTACTATTTTTCTTATTTTTTTTCCTTTTTTCCATTTTTTTTCCCTTTTTTTTTCGCTTTCCCTCTGCCGAAGCCGGCGGAGGGCCGGCGTCCGGCGAGGGCTCCTTGCCAGTGTCCCTCGCAAGCGTGCGAGGGGCTGTCATCACTGACGTCTGCGAGGGGCTCTCCCTCGCAGATCTGGCGAGGGGCCGTCCTCGCCGGCATCTGCGCAGGGCTCTCCCTCGCCATATCTACAAGGGAGAGCCCCTCGCCCACTTGTGAGGGACGCCGGCAAGGGAGCCTCTCGCCGATCTGGCGAGGGAGCCCCTCGCCCTCGCCCGACGCCGGCGAGGGGCTCTCCCTTGCCAGATCTACGAGGGAGAGCCCCTCGCCGGCGTCAGGCAAGGGGCTCCCTTGCAAGATCGGCGAGGGAGCCCCTCGCACGCTTGCGAGGGATGCCGGCAAGGGGCCCTCACCGATCTGGCGAGGGGCTCCCTCGTCGGACGCCGGCCCTCCGCCGGCTCCGGCGAAGGGAAAGCGAAAAAAAAAAAGAAAAAGAAAAATAGTAATGAAGGACTAGATTGGACATTTCATCATAGTTCAGGGACCAATTTAAGCCGATCGAAAGTTCAGGGACTAGATCGGACATTACATTAATAGTTCGTGGACCAAATTGAGCCATTCAAAAGTTCAAGGACTAAGTCGGACATTTTATCAATAGTTCAGGGGCCAAATTGAACTAATCGAAAGTTCAGGGACGAAATTAGACATTGAGTGAAAATATAGGGACTATTTGTGACATTTTCCCTTGATTTTGTATGCGTCGTTAGTGCATAATTTCCATATTAAGAGATAACATTTTTCGAAAACGGAAAAAAGTTACCCACAACCCAATAATCAGCATAATCAAATTCAGAACCCTCCTCCACTAGATAGATAGAGAGAGAGAGAGAGAGAGAGAGAGAGAGAGAGAGAGAGAGAGAGAGAGAGAGAGAGAGAGAGAGAGAGAGATACTGTTGCGCCCTTTGTCGTCTCTTGAAGGAACGTTTTATGGGTCATACATTGGGACGAACCTAAAAAATGAGACCAACCCCTCTTTTCTACTTATATATTAGATAATAACATGGTAATAAGTTTCTTGTCAAAATATCCTTGAAAATCCGCCCAAGGCTCGCATAGGACGAGAAAGTTCCGCATAAGCCCTCATGCCAAGGCCAAGTTAAGCCTGTTGGAATCACTTAACATGGAATTCGATGGTGCGTATGAGATGACATAAGCCTCAAGGGTTGGGTTAAGTGACAAAACGATCGAAATTATGTTTATTAACACATGCAAGAGGAAAATTATCTAAAAAACTACAAATTTATTGTACGTCAATCAATTCAGTACTAAACTTTTCAATATGACAAGTGGTCAAAATTGACTAGAAGAATTATATTAATAAATTATCAAAATATTTAGAATTAAATTGGACAAATTGAAAAGTTTAAGATTCAATGGCCGCTGTACAAAAAAATTTAAGACTTTTTGATGATTTTCTCCGCATGTGAGGCCTTGGCTATAGGTTTGCTCACATGTGGCATCCTAAAGGAAATCGTGGATTTGTTGTGATTTTCTAGTCCTAGTGTGGATGGTCTGCTTTTGATCGGATAAAGGAGGCCGACTTAATTTGGTGTGTGAAACGTGGTAAGGCCACCGGATTCTCCGAAGAAAGAGCAGCATTTAAATTAATAGTATTCCGCTAATCATGCCCCCGTGTCTTGACTACGTCGCGCTAATGCGACAATAGTACTGTTTTCACCACCCAGTGACGTCGTTTCGTGCTTTTGATGAGCACTCATCCTAATTTTCCCTAAAGAACGAAAATCAGGTCAGGTCAAGTCAACAAATACATTGTTATCGCTTGGACATTCAATCAATGAATGTGAAAGTACTTGTAACAAGAGAATTCTAGGAGAGATTGGCATGGCAAATTGGAATTCAAAAGAAGTTGATGGTTATATGAATTTGGACATATAGTTTAATATACCAT
The DNA here is from genome assembly GCA_016097545.1 of Eucalyptus victrix. NCBI lineage: Eukaryota > Viridiplantae > Streptophyta > Magnoliopsida > Myrtales > Myrtaceae > Eucalyptus > Eucalyptus victrix. Next base: position 39,231,802 of record CM027842.1, read on the forward strand.
CAAATGTTTTTACCATTGCATCGGTTCGGTTTTAAATTTGCTTATTATCTTTCTTTATGAAAGCTACTTAACCGCTCCGAGATCCATTGACTCAAAAATAGTTCTAAAGTATTGAAATATCCCACATCGTTTGACAATGGAATTTATATACTTTTCACATATATATCTCCCTTCACTTATTAGTTTAAGCTTCTAGGTTGTGCATCCTAATATAATATTAGAGTCAGGTTCTACCATTTTTTGCTTCTATGAATTCCATGTGTTACTCAGATGAGGTGTTAAAATATTTCACATCACTTGACAATAGGGTTTTATGCTCTTTATATATGCAGTTTCCTTACACTTATTAGTTAAAACTTTTGGATTGAGCATTTTAACATATAAGATATATCTTTTGAAACTTTTGTTGGGTCATTTGAATAATGTTTCACATTCGGTAATCTTACTTTATGAGTCATTGGCAAGTCACTCACGTTAGAATCATAATATTTGATGTATCAAGTGATATGAATTTGGCACAACGAAACAAGAGAGGCTATCATTAGAGGCCAACCCTTGTTGACAATTGAGACCTTCTCTCTTCACACATTGAAGGACATAAACCCATGATTGTCGATGTATTTCCCTTGTGTCTCTAAGTTTCATGTGAAACCTCTACATGAAAAATCATAATTTGCTGCCGGTTCCACGTGACATTCTCCTTCACCCCACGTCACTTCATCACAACGACTCCCCAGAACCCTCATCTGCATTCTTCCAACGATGGTGATACAAGAATCAAATCACCATCGCATTCATCAATCACTCCTGAAAAGGGTGGCTATAAAAGGTCTCTAGATACAGATCCCCTAGCCCTTGAAAGCTCAAAGGCATGTAAGAAAAAGGCCATAATGCACCAAAAGTCGTCGAAACTCAGAGGTAGTGTTGAGGTTTTTGATGGTCCTCCAAGAAAAATGGGATACTATTTTAATATTTTGACAGTGACATTTTTCCCTCACAGGTCCAAATTGAGTTAGGTGCCTGTGAAATTGAAGCTTCTAGGAAAGCCTATTTTGGGATAACTTTCAAGGCATCTCCTAGGTTGTAAAGGGGACAAGAAGTTCCACTCAAGTTTGATTAGTCTTTGCTTGAGTAGATTACCTGCGATAATTTTCTGGCCTTTAATTTTCTTGGAAAAATCAAATGAAAAGGGAAAGAGACAAGAAATTAATTCCATTCTTGAACAGAGAATTTAGAGGGAAAAAGTTATTTGACCTTTATTTTTGTGAACTTGCTAGTTACTATTATAACTCTGATTTGCGTGGGAATGATGCCACATCAGTAAGTCTTATGAGATAACCTTTGAAGTCTTAAGTTACATTTTGAAAAATGCAGGACATCTTGTTACTCTTTGTTTAAGTGTGGATCGTCCCCAATGTAGTGTGCCTTCTTTAACAATGATATTTTCAACCAGCAGTCTTGGGGTTTGGAGGGGAAAAAGGTTTGGCGTTTAATGTTATTCATGACTATTTCTACGATAATCTTTGGAGCACTTCCTGAGAAAAATTATATATATATATATATATATATATATATATATATATATATATATATATATATATATATATATATATATATTTCGAATCATAAATTTTGGAGGATAGTGACATTAGTAGTTCTTGAATTTTTTTCTCATTATTAAATATCATACTTGAACCATTTTCTATTCAAAATTATCCCGGAGCTTTTTAAAAAGTGGCTGATTGTGGTCATTCCATTAAAATCATAGATAGAATCTAATGATTCAACGGAATATTCCATTTAGTTTATGACTGGTCATTATTTTTGTTCAATTTCATCTGGTTTATAGTTATTTGTTCAATTTATCTCTCTCTCTCTCTCTCTCTCTCTCTCTCTCTCTCTCTCTCTCTCTCTCAATTGTGCCCTGTCATATCAGATTTAAATCATAACCACAAATGTTTATTAATTTTGTCAAAACATTAACGTCCAATAATAACACGTAAACTAAATGGATTACATCACGCGCAACATTTAAGGGTTGATATATACCTACATGATTATTGTTCATCAGATTATGCTTATTCAAACATATCAACATGTGTAGTGTGTATGTTGTGTCAAAAGGGTGTGGTATAAAATTACTAGTCCTAGATAAGTGTCAACAAAATTTATCTTGAAGAACATTTGATGACCCCTATTAGAGAAAAAGAACCTGAACATGATAGTTCAAAGACACCATTGAATTAGAAAAAAAAAATTCAAGGATAGAATCGAACAAAAGAACAAAAAGTCAATAAGCTTAATGGCCATGACAGTATTTTGTTAAAATTTTAACAGAAATACCAAATTGAACAAAAATAGACAGCTCAAGGATTGCATTGGGCCAAAAGAAAAAAAAAGTTCATAAATAGCATTGAACAATGAGTAAGAAGTTGAAGAACTATTGGCATCATTACCCCTAAAATCTTGCACCATACAGCAAATAGCCTATAAAAAGTGTACAATATGAACTGTGTTGAAAAGTATTTTTTATCACTTTTAGTAAACATAATTAGTGCCTTAACGGTCAAATTTTGGTTTTAATCTTTGAACTTATCATATTTGTAAGAGGTGGACTCTCTTCTTTCTTTTCTTTTTTCTTTTTTTTGCATGTTAGGAGGTAAAAAAAAATCCTCTAACTTACGGAATAGGTGCATTTGAGGATTTTGGTCACTAACACCACTAGTGCATTGACATGATGTGTTGTGAAAAATGTTAGCATGAGTGAAATCAATGTGCTGAATTTTTTTTTTAGGGAAAATATTTTCCTCAATTTTTGGTGTTTTCATCGCTTAGAAAAATGAATTAATAGAAATAATTTTTCAATCAAGTAAAAACCTATACTTAAACGCAGGAAATAATTTTCTCTTTAGAAAAAAAAAATGAAAAAATGGATCATTCTCCAAAATATGACTAGACATTGGCACTTTAGGCCCTATGCTCGTTTTAAGGTCCTTGACAATGAGCCTAGGAGTAGAAGCTAAGGTTTGGACCCAAGTACAATGAGACTAAGCTTGGAACCTCAATGCCTATGCTCGGATCCTCAATGCTCGGTCTCGATTCGGGTCGACAAAGGCCAGGCCCGAGACACTAGCACCTATGCCTGGGTCCTTGAAGAACAAGCCTTGGACCACAACATTCAAGCTCAGGTCCACATAGGCTGGACAGAGGACCTTAATGCTTGAGTGGACCTAGGACCCTGACACCCAAGCTTAAATACATTAAGGCCAACCTTGAGTCCATAAAGGCCATTCTCAAGACCCTGAGACCCATGACTAGGTCCTTAGTAACTAGACCTAGATCCATAGAGGCTAGAGCCAAGATCTCAATACCTATGCCTAGATCCCTAACACTAAAGCCCTTGTCCACAAAGGTTAAGCCTTAAATCTTGATGTCGACACCCAAATCCCATTGCCCAAGCCTAGATCAGGTTGAGCCTTAAATCCTAATATTGACACCTGAATCCCCGATGCCCAAGCTTGGATCCTTAAAGGTTGGACCTAAGTCTTGGTGTATGTACCCAAATCTTTGGTGCCTAAGCACCTGTCCACAGAAGCCAAGCTTGAGACCCTGGTGATCAAGCCATTACTCCTTGAGACTTGGACCCATGTCCATCTATGGGGGCCTCGAGTCCATAGAGGTTAAGCTTGGGTCCACAAAGGATGAGTCCAGGAAACTAGTTCTCTTGCTTAGGTGTCTAGCACCTGAACTCGAGTTCTTTGAGGTCAAGCTCGAGAGTTGATGCTAGCACCTGAACTTGGGTCCATTAGGGCCGTACTCGGGTCCATTAGGACCGTACTCAAGACACTTGTGCCCATGCTTAAGTACCCTTGGATCCATGGAGGCTAGGCTCGAGTCCACAAAGGTCAAGCCGAGGACCCTCATGCTTGTGCCCAAGTTCCCAATGCTCGAGATCAGGTCTGTCAAGGCAAGGCCCAAGTCCATAAAGATTGGGCCCATGCCCCGATTTCATGCTCAAATCCCCAACACTTAAGCCTAGGTCCATCAAGGCTGAGCTCGTGTGCATTCAATTTGAGTGTGGAACACTCTCAAGGTCTCAGGCCTAGAATTTACGGACTTAGGTGCATCCTTAATGGGTCCCTAAGCTTAGGCACTAGGGATGTAGGCACGAGCACGAGAGTCCCAAGGCCCTTTTTGTAAAGGCCAATTTGGCCTTTATGGACCCCGACTTGGCCTTGTTGGACCCACGATTGAGCCTAGGGATCTAGTTACGGGCATCAAACCTAACCTTCATAGACTTGGGCCTAGACTCAATGAACATAGGCTCAAGCATCGGGGATTGAAGCATGGACACCAGGGTCTCAAGCCCAACCTATATGGACTTGAACACTAAAGTCCCAAGCCTATTCTGTGTGGACCCGAGCCAAGCCTCCATGAACCTAGGCTAGGGTGCTAGGTAGTTGGGCATAAACACCGAGGTCTCTAACTTGTGCCTCTGCTTGGATCCCTAATGGCTGAGCTTGGGTCCATTGAGACTGGGCTGAGTCCATAGAGGCTAGGCTTGAAACGTCAATGCTAGTGCCCAACTCACTAGCGTCCAAATAGTGTGTCTATTTAGGAAGTGAGTTTTCTTCTTCCCAACAACAAAAAATAATTTGGAGTCAGATTTCAACTAAATACTGAAAAATAGTCACTTTTTTCTGAAAAATGTCTTTTTGGAAAATATTTTCAATAATATTAAATTTCTCACAAAATATATGGAGTCTAAGGTAATTTAAAAAAAAAAAAAAGATCAAGATGTGTGATTAACAATCGACCATGCTCATCCCTCCCTCCATCTCTAGCATATATACGTGTGCGACGGTCCTTGTTTGGAAATTGTTTTGAGGAGGTGAGGAAAATCATATGGAAAAACTAAAAGTAAGGAAGTGGTGACGAAGAAAATGATTTTTCCCTGTTGGTCAGAAATAGAAGAGGTTGAGGGGAAGGAAATATAGGAATGACTAGTTTCTTTGGTTTTTTTTCCTTTTTCTTTTTTCTTTTTTTTTCCTTTTATTTTTTTGGTGGAAGAGAGGGAATTCGACAAGGGAAGAAGTACGATTTTGGAATTTTGACACTTTTTCCCCATTATAATTAATGAGAAAAAGGTCTTTCCGGTAATTCAATGGCTAAAGTGCCCCAATCTATTAATTTTCTTCATGCAATCATGAAGCCTAGTTTTCATGTGCCCAAGTATACAGTGAAGGAGTGCTCATTTAAATTTATTTCGCCCTTTATAGTCGGAAGGAGTTGCCTTCCATAAGAGACGCAAATTAATCATGTGGAAGCACGTGGCCGAAGATTCATTGAAAAATGCAGTAGTCAAATAACTGATTGTAAGATCGTACTTGAAGGACAACATTGCAAAAACTGAAAAGCCAGGGAACAATTTATGACTAATGACAAAGTACGGTAGTTAAAACATTACTTGTGGAATATTTTGATAAGATAACATAATACGACATTAGTTGTGAGTCTGATCAAGCTCAAAAAGAAAATTTATATTTTACCACGTGAACACTTAAGGATGGGGGCACGTTTTCTTAAGTTAAACTTACTCAAGTTTCTTTTAGCGCATTGACACCTTAGTGATGAAGAATCGACGATATATAGAATCATGAACGAGAAATGCTGCAGCATTATGGAAAAATAAAAGTGAGGATGGTGATGATGAAGAGAATAAGTATATTTAGTTTGATGATACCGTAGATGATAAGTTAGTCAGTAATTATCCATTGGATCTGACTTCTATGTTTTCTAGTTTCAATGGCAAAGTTAGAAATGAACAAAAGCGATGATATGTTTTAAAATTGTTTCACAACGTCACAACCATTCGCCTTAATCAAATGTGAAACTGTTGTACATGCCTTAAAAGTTCGCCAATCAACTTCACCCAGTAAAAGACAATGTTCTTGATACCTCAAATCCTCTCTTAGTTCCCACCTGAGAAAAGGCCTACTTGTTCTCATCTAGATTAGGGATTACTTTTAGGCATAAACCCTAATGGTCAAGCTCAATGTATCTGAGAAAAAGGGGGTGATTCATTACCAAATCTTATCATATCTTCTGTTGAAACATCTGAAAAACAATAATGGCTCGATCTGGTTATGGAGAACGACTATGTATTCGAATTCTTGCGCTCGATACAACTCACCAAAGAACCGATTCCATCGTTCAAATCACTTGGTCAAAGTGGGATCTAATCGAAGAAGAAAGGACCCAGGATCAGAACTTGGAAATATGCTGCACGTAGTCGTCCCAGGTTATTTGTGATCACTGACTAGTCTAATCTGTCATTTAGTACAATCCTAGGTTTCAATTGTCTCCGGGGTAAAAGCAAGGTCTGGTTATTAGCAAGCATGAGTAAGTACCTTTTTTCTTTTTCTTTTTTAGTTGAATGAGAAGTACCTTATTAGGCATAAGAATGGCCCAAATAACCGAAACGACCTAATAAATTTATAGTGCTTTACCTCGTTTTCTTCCCCTTTTTTTGGTAGATAATTTAAACAAAAAAAGATCAACTGAAAATAAGTTCAAAATTTTGCCTTTTCAAGAAAATGTGGCAAGAGTTCCCCTGAGACATTGCTCATAAACTGGACATCAATGCCTCTCGGATGCGGGGCTTACAAAAGGACTGAAAATCAACAAAAGAATTTAAAAAAAAAAAAAAAGGGTACATAGCCGACCAATCATAACCTGTCAGCTACCAAGACATTTATCTAGAAGACCAAAAAGCGATGTAAGATGCTGGTATGAGATAACTCTTTGATAGTACTCGCAATTAACCCAATTATCATGATAAATCCTTTCCTTTTTGTAACCATGTAAGTATTGCTACCCTTCCAAAGTGAGTCCCAAGGGAGCTAGTAGATTGTTAGGTGGGCGCAAAAAATCTTCTCATGAGATGATGCCTACACTTTATATGAATTCTCTTAAGTTCTACCAATCTCAACATTGTTTCTCTCTCATTCATGATATCTCAAGGTAGTTCTCGATCTGTTTAACAAAAATGATCTATTTACCGATCTTCAAAGTTGTTCACAATATCATAGTGTTTCGTCGTGAGTAATACAAAAGCATCATGAAACATTGTAAAGTTGTTTCATAGCATCACAATAATTTATTCTATTACAGCGCAAGACAGTTGTAAAAGAATGATATAGTATAGTACGTTAGTTATTTTAAAAATTTTCCACTCAATTCTAGCCTGAGACAATATATTAGATGCCTTGGAACCCCTGAGTTCACACGAGAAAAGCAAGTCTAGATCAAGAGCCACTTTTACGCATTATACTGTAATGGTTAAGCTCATTGTATCTGAGAAAAAGGAAAAAGGTGATTGAGTACAAAAGCTTATCATACTTGCTGTGGAAACATCCGAAAAGCAATAATTGCTCGATCCGGTTAGAGAGAACAAGTTTGTGTTTCGAATTCTTGTGCACGATACAATTCACCAAGAGAACAAATTCCACGATTCAAATCACCTGGTCAAAGTGGGATCATATCGAAGAACCAGGAAGAACCCATGATTTTTTAATTCGGTATATGCTGCACGTGTCGCGGTGGGTTTTGTTACCTTCGGGATCCTCTGGATCAATCACTATCTAGTCCAATTCGTCATTTCGACATTCCTAGGTTTCATCTGTCTCGTGTAACAAGCAACGTCTGATCATTAGCAAGCATGACAAGTTACTTTGATAGACAGGACGTCTAACTGTAATGAACTAATCAATATATAGTGCTTCACCCTTTTTCATCCCTTTCTTTTATAGCAAATTTATGCAAAAGCTATAAAATCGATTCCTTTCGTTTATAATATCCTTCCCATCTCACCTGTCTATCTGTTACTTTTCAATAGGTTGTTATTGACTCAATAAACTATTCAATAGATTCTGTTAACAAGTATCTAGAGGTCGATTATTAAGTAAAACTTTACAGTTTTTAACGTGCTACTTTTCTCCTATACATAATAAATATCTTGAAGATTGAAATATTCTTTATTAAATGTATGTGTTTGCATTGTAAAAATCGAGGAAACTGATATCATTACAATTAAGATTAGAGGTTTCGATTTACTTAATTTGGCTTATGAACTTTCATCTAATGTTCCATCTAGTCCCTAACTATTTGAAAATTGACCAATTTCTTTTTTTTTTAATACCAAACTTTTTTTTTGTAAATAAAAAAATACCAAACTGGTTTTTTTTTGTCAAAAAAAACCACATTTATGCAAAGTAATAAAGGTCAATATTTGTTTCCTTTCTCCATATTAAAAAATGGAAAAAAAATGGACAATAATAATAAACAAAGGTGAATCTTGCATTTTGATTTCTTTTTTGTATATACAAATTACTTTTATAATGTACAAAAGCCCATTGATCGATTTTTCCCTTTTTGGTGAAGTCCATAAAAAAAAAAAAATCGATTGATGGGCTTTTGTACATTATTCAAGTAATTTGCACATACAAAAAAGAAATCAAATGCAACATTTACCTTTGTTTATTAATACTGTCCATTTTTCCATTTGTTTTTAATATGGAGAAAAGAAAGAAATATTGACCTTTATTACTTTGCATAAATGTCGTATTTTTTCAATTAAAAAAAACCTAGTTTGGTATTTTTTTATTTATAAAAAAAGTTTGGCATTAAAAAAAAGGGAAATTGGTCAATTTTCAAATAGTTAGGAACTAGATGGAACATTATATGAAAGTTCAGGGACCAAATTGAGTAAATCGAAAGCTTTGAGATGAAATTAAATATTAGATGAAAGTTTAGAGACCATTTATGACATTTTCCCTCCTTTTTTTTACCTCATGTTTAATGGGTCGGGTCCTATGTGGGTTGTTTAAAATTTTAAAACAGATTCAAATGGATCCAAAAATAAATGTCTAACTACATATGGGTTTTTGTAGGTTGGACATACCCATTTCAGGCCCATTTTTATTGTATTAACCCATTTCAAGACTTGCTTTGCACGTTCTCTCTTGATCCAGATTATACCCACTTCTTGTTAGCGGTTTATAAGCCACTGGCCTTCAAGAAACATTAAAGTTACCAACTATCACTAACATAAGGTAAATTATTTTCATGGTTTAAATTTAAATTATCGAATTTTAATTGCCATTATACCTAATGAATTTCAGAAGCGAATCTTTAAATGCATTACTTAAGTGATGAGCATGACATGAATTTTTTGGATGACACGTCATTACCACCTGAGTCCACTGTTAATATTTTGCCGGAAAATTGGCGAAGTTCTAAAAAGTGCTTGCAGAACAAAATTGAAAGTTTAATGCATTTGATAATTGAAATCAAGATTCAAAAAATCTAATTGCAAAATCTATTAAATATCATTGACCATGGATGAAATTTATTCGTTAACCTTATATTTTTGTATAACTTTTTCTAGTACAGTTTAAGAGTTTAACTCTCTAAAAATTTTTATGTAAAATCAATATATCCTTGGTGCACAGACAGACAAACACACACAAAGATCAATTCCATGACTGAAGTGGTAGTTTGGTGATGAGTTAGATTGAGGTATTATTTGAGCATGGGTCAAGTTGGGTTTGAGTCCTTAAAACTGTACTGTATGGAAATGAATATATACGGATTAGATAGGTCAATTTTGGGTCGGATCAATTTCGATCTAGCCCACCACCTAATTATGACATATAATTACACAACATTTCAAGCAAACGGGCCGTTCCTCTTCGGCCTTTTTTCTGGCCACGTGTCTATCAGGGATAGGTTGTTTTAACATGGTTTTTTTTTTTTTGGGGTTGTTTTAACATGGTCGAGAAGGTCCAAAAGTGCCCGACCTTTTCTATCGAAAAAAGCATTATGGCCTCGGGCCTTATGGCCCATGGGCCATGATGACGTGTGCTACGATTTCCTCTTGACCCGTTCGGATGAAAAGAAGGCCCACGTAAGTTACTCAGCAAGCCCTTTTTCGGAGCCACCTGTAGGTGCTATCTGATTATCGCAGTAATTTCTTAGATGGGCTGAAACTATCAAATTTAAAGGCCCAAGAACAAAATTGACTATTGCAATAATTGCAACGGATTTAGAATTGAGGAAGGTTTTTTCTGATTATTGGCAAGATGGGCGGGAAGAGGCCACTAGCAGAGACGCCTCCTGAGCGCTACCACTGTTCTATAGCCACGGCCAGAATGTTTGGTTTGAGCAACAGTTTCTGCTCAATTTTTGCGAGCCTGTCACCGCTGCACCACCAAAATACAAGTTGAGAAAAAATCAGAGTTATTATATGCTTGATATACAAGTCTAATCTAGACCAAAGATGAACTTGGGGTTTCTTGATTTAGAAGTTGCTGAGAGATTCAAACTTGTGGCCAAGAAGGTAATAAATCACGTGAGAGTTAAGTCTTATCCAACTTAGGCCAACCACCTTATTGTTATCAAGGTACTTGTAATAGCTTTTAACAATGTGTTGTCGGCTGGTTCAGATGTGAACCTTTTGAGGTACCTATTAATAGCATGTGCAAATCCATCCCAGAAGACGCCAAACACGTTCAATTATTACAACCTGATTTTCCATTCTAACGTAAGGAAAATCACCACGTTGACAAAGAGGACACCTCGGGAGTAAGTAGAGGTTTTTAAAACTAATTATTTTAAGAATAAGTATTGCATTCAGATAGTGGGAATCTTCATTGGAGGCAAAGTTCAAAGTTGCTTCTTACGAGTTACTTTATTTGCTTATCCTTTTTGAAACTTCAAAGGAAAAACAGGGTTTTCGTATTTGGTCCTCTTTAATAATGTAATTTGGGCTTTTAAGGTTAAGATAGGGTCACTTTGATTGCATAATTTCCTCCGTCTTTTGAATGTTGGAGTCAACTTAAACAACTTAGAAAATTAAAAAAGAATAATTGGAGTCAATTCTACAAGGAGACATCGATGCATATTTCTCCCCATCTTTTGATTATTGACGTCAACTTAAACAATTTAGAAAATTAAAAAAAAAAGAATAATTGGGGTCAATTCTACAAGGAGACATTGATGCATATTTCTCCCCATCTTTTGATTATTGGCGTCAACTTAAACAATTTAGAAAATAAAAATAAAAAAAGAATAATTGGGTCAATTCTACAAGGAGACATCGATGCATATTTCTCCCCATCTTTTGACGAGTCGGTAAAGAACATGAATGTCACCCACCTGTCTTCGGTAAGTCTGGATGGAGGAAACAAATTTCTATTAAAAGTTTTAGCAACCAAGATATATATAGAAAGAAAGATCTTACTAAAAAATTTTAAAGTTATATAATAATGTTGTATTGAGTGTGTTAACAAGCTAATCATTACTAAAACTGTTCATGCGACAAAAAAAAATCTTAGTAAAAACTTTTTTAAGTAATATAATAATGTTGTATTGAGTGTGTTAACAAGCTAATCATTATCAAAACTGTTCAGGCAACAAAAAAATATCTTACTAAAGCTTTTTAATATAATCATCCATATGTTTTATCTACGTAATCACTTCCCGGCAGATTAAGTATTATTACTTGAATTGAATATTTTAGGGCTAGGGGGTATGAGACTCTTATTATAATCAAAATATTTTTTTTTCCTTTTTGTAAAATCTTCTTGGGAGATTATATTATATTGACCAAAATCTTATATTCCATAATGAGGTGGACCACTCGCAGATCAAGGTTGCGATGCTGGTCAGCTTTTTATCTCCTAAAAGATAGTTCAACATCATAAAAAGTCTCACATTAGTACATTTGTATTAGATTTACTCTAAATTAATTTTTATAATACGAAAAAAATCTCAAATCGATATGCTTGTATCACATAACCCATGGATTTTGGCATCATCAAAACCCAAATTGACAAATTTACCAGAATTTTAGGATAAAATTAGGGTAAATGTGGCACAACTATATCACCATTGAAATTTTTTATGACTAAAAAAACGTTTAGGGTAATTTAATATAAGTGTATCAATTTAAACATTTTTCTAAGAAAAATTAATCTAAAGTAAATGTGGTACGAAGGCATGAATTTAAAAATATCTTTCGGTATTGACCCAAGATGAGGAAATATCAATCTTGAACTTCTGCTGGCTATACGAACGGCGGGACCCTCTCCTCGTTGGGCAAGTCATCATTGGGGTTTTGTGACGTGAGGTGACGCACGAGCCGACGTCTCCGCGGGAGAACTTGGCAAAGGCAAATGGAGGGTCGAACCCGAACTTTGCTTTGACTCGGTCTCAAAAGGCATCATATAATATTTGCAAAATTTTCCTTCTTTCACCACAGAAATCATCCATCCATGGGATTGATTAGATCCTACGCAGTTCTAGGCCAATCCAGAATGTTCCACCTATTTCTTGGAAAAAATGACCAACAGGTGGACCGCACTTTTACGCTTCGTTTTGCTAACCTCAAGGAACTTATAATCAATTGAACATAAACAATTGCGGACAACATCGTCAGCTTCATCCAATCGAGTTACAAAACTTTCATTCGAATTTTTCCATCAACGCAATGGAGGGTGGAAAGCGTATGGAAGTTGCACGTTATAAGACTTGTATGAATAAAAACAAGTTTTATGAGGACTTAATTACATGAAGGTTGGCTTGTTTAAGGACTCGTCTTGTAATTATTCTTAATCAAATAGTACATTTTTTTTTTGCATCGAGCGTAGTTAATGCTTTGAAATTTAAATTTTTTTTGTTACACATATTTGATGAAATAAGCGTTTCAAGGATACTTGTAAACGATATCATTTTAAACTTTGCATGACTTCCTATGTCGAGTATAAGTTTCTTTTTCTTATGACATGACAAAGCTGATCTTGTATTCATTAAATGCACAATCCCAATTGTAGTAGTGTAAGTGTTTTTTTGGAGGGGGCAACTAGTGCTGCTAGTCTCTTAAGGAGCCTTACATTATAGAATGTTTAGTTTGAGAAATAACAACTTAATCCATCTGTAGGTGTGCAAGCTTGACATTGCGGCTACATTGACATGTTAGAAGTTGGGTAGTCTCTCCAAAAAATGAAGTAAATGGCTAACACAAAAGCTGGCCAAAAGCATTCAAGATGTGGCTCAAACTTGTGACCATATGGAGGACAGTTTGACTTTCTCTACCACTGGAGTACCATGCTTTGTGGTAGCGGAGGCACAAGTTAAAGCTCGAGTAAATAGCTTAAAACTTGGAGAATTGCAATAGGTGAAATTAAAGTTGAATGTATTTCAAACACCTAAATCAGCAGATAAAATTGCCTCGCTAGCTAAAAAAGTTTATTCACTAAATTAACCGTGGCTCTCGAGCACAAAGCTATGTCCCCGCTGTCCAAGTCTCATTCACTTATTTTTCTCTTTCTTCACCCCCCCCCCCCCCCAATTTGGCGTCAATTTTAAGGCTGCATTTGTTTTGTAGCTTAGTCTAAGGTACCAAGCCAAACCCTAGTTCGCTTCTTCACATGTCTGCTCTGGTGGTTAAGTTCATTGCTTGTCACTCATTTCTCTAGCTTCCAAAATAAAATAAAGAAAGAGTTGTTATTATGAGACTTTGAGGACTTGAAGCGTGAGTCGTCAAGAAAGACTCCAAACACTCTTCAAATATACATAATAAGGAGATACTGCATTCTCAAAATTCATTGAATATCAGGGAAAGAAGTTGGAATGGTAGGCTGCTTCTTTCACAAAACATAAAATACGGAGACTTTTGGGATGATTACCCAATCAGTCCTAAACAAATTACATAGATGCAAACATAATTCTAGATTTCTCCAATTTGTTAATGTACTTCTAAACCTTTGTACGAAGTTCCAAGTGTCCTTTTGGTCAATTGCCCGAATGGCTAACGTGTCGTTTAGTCATTTCTAGGCTATCATACATGATACATTGATGTGGACAAATTTACTCATGTCACATGAGCGATTTTAACATCAATTACATTGAAATTTTAGTAAAATTCGTCTAAAATTTTTTAAATCTATTATACTTTTACCAATTTAGTCCTAAACATTTCAATTTTGCTAATTCAATCATATACATTTTTATATTTTGTTAATTGAGTCAATCTAGCCAATTTTAACCAAAACTTATTGACATGGGTGTCATTCGTCCTACATGGTGCAGTTGACACGATGTGGATTTTATATATATATTTGCAATTTTTTCCTTTTCTCTTTTTTTTTTCTTCTTTCTCTTTCCCTTTTTCCCTTTGCTAGCCGCCATTAGTCTTCGTCGATAGTCAACAAAGGTTGCTGGCCTACAGCGAGGGGAGGCCAGCATCGACCTACGGCGAGGCCAAAGGGAAAATGAATAAATAAATAAATAAAAGCAAAAGAAGAGAAAAGAAGGAAGAGCGAACAAAAGTAAACAAAATTTCAAAAGAATTTTAAAAAATTATTAAAAATTGTCTATATCAACGTTAATTGTGCCACGTAAAACAGTTGACATCTATATCAATGATTTATAGCCAAAATTAACCGGATGAGCTCAATTATCAAATGTGAAAATGTCTATGACTAAATTAGCAAAATTAAAAAGATTAGGATTGAATTGACAAAAACTCAATAAGTTTAGGACTTTTTGTAGCATTTTCCTTGAAATTTTATGTAATGATTTAAGACTACTTCGGCAAACTTAAAAAGTTCAGGACCAAATTTACATCTATACAATACATTTAGGACTAGATTTGTAATTTTTCCAGGCCTCTTTTGTAACCCTTAATTGCTTCTTTCATGGCTTTAACTATTAGGGCCATCATAAATGACTAATATGCTCTCGTTGTCTTTTTTCCACCTTCCCATATTCCCTTGCTGGCATTCATATTGTTGGACTATACGTTCTTTCATTAAATATTAAGACCTTACCTAAGCGTCTGTTGATTTAAGTTCCTAGATCATATATTAGACTTGTAGATGGATAACAAAGTCTATTTGGACTTATGTACATTCTATTAGTATGTACGTATTAAATGTTGTTTCCATATGCTCATAAAAAAAAATGCTGTTTGCGTTCACAAATTCTTCAAGAAAAAAAACTCCTTATCTAAGTAAAAAGCAAGAGCTAATGTTAGTAGTTTCGAAGTACATGCACAATCGAGGATTGGATCATCCGGTCCTGGAACCAAATGCTAACTCACTCGCTTGCTCGCTCTCTCTCCTCCCTTCCCTCGAGTTTTTGACAAGATAGAAGCAAATGTGGGAAAATACATAGATATGGGAATTTCAGCTTCGGGAGTAATATTCTCAGACACGCTAGGCATCATCACAACAGAAGAAGTAGCATTGAATGCTCTAGTAGAAAAGTCAAAATCTCAGGATAGGATGCACACCACTGATACGCAATTAGGGGTGATCAGTTTCAGAATCGATTAGTTTTCATTTTGGAATTGGGAGTTGAACTGTACTAGGTCGATTCCCAGTTTATGGAATTGGGAACCCACACTATTTTTGTTTTCCTGGTTTTTCTATATCTTTACCTGTGCACAATAGGACATTCACACGTATATGGATACAAAGAAGACAATAAATTTTGAGAATTTTGCTCTGATACAAAGCAGACAACAAATCGCAGATATTACATCATTTGACAATCAAATCACAAAATCAATTACAGTGTTCAATAAAAGAAATCTCAATTCAAGTAATTAACATAACAAAGAAACAACAGCGAGCTATTATCCACCATACAAGGTGAGATCATTCTCAAAACCACCAAATATGAACTTGACACGGATATCTCGACTAAGAACTCTAATTAATATCGTAAATGCTTGCTTAGGTTACCGACAGGTGAAGTGCTTTGAAATTTTGTCGTGCTTCTCTGCTCGGTCCGGCACTCCCTAGACTTGTCATGCCACGCTCCAAGCGTGAGAGGAATGACGGAGACTGAGACACGAGAGCTACAAACAGACGGAGGGACTTGAGAGGCGAGAGTGAGAAAACCAAGTGCTGGAAGGTCCATGAGAGTCTAAGAGCTAAGAGCTGAGAGCGGGAGAGGGAAGTGAGAGAGTGATGCTTTGTTCAATTTAGGGTTTTACCATTCAAACAAGTAAAACTGCTTTACTAGAGTTTGGAAGAAAAAATTATATAAATAAGAAAAGGAAAACAAGCACGCAGGTTAGATTATGACAATTTGATTCCACATAGGGAACCGAGAACTAAATGGTTATTGCCAGTTCCAAATCTATGGAATCGGGAAGTAGACCAATTCTTACAGGAACCACCTAGATCAGTTAGTCCAGTCCAATTAGGTTCGGTTCTAGAATTGGATTAGGACCAATGTACATTCATACTTGCAATGACCAATTCAATCGTAGAAATTAATTAAGTATACACACATTCGAATTGCAGAAATTAATATTTTTATAGTGAAATTTTTTGTTACTCTTCCCAAAAATGTAACTTACACTAATCGATTCACGTAATTCAGTTGTCTTTTCTATTCTTCTATTAATTTGCATACAATCGGTCATCGAAAAAAAGGCAAGCACCCATGTGCTGACACACAAGGGTCAACGATAGAGTTTTAGTAACCGACCAAGAAAAAAAAAACAATAGAGTTTCAGTTCTCTTGCCATAAATATCCTACCAAATTGAATGCCAAAAAGCAGTAAAACTAGCTATTGCTTTTATGAACATGAATCTAGAGCCTTAAAGTTTGCGCCAATTCTAGGAGTAGACGATGAAATCATTTTCTCTTTCTCACGTGAACTACAAATTCAAATATGGGTGCGCCGACGCAGTCAATACACCTGGTTGAATTGAACAGGAATAATTGCAAAAGCATTCCCAACTTTTTGCAGTCAAATCAACTTGCATCTTTATCTTTCAAGTTCTACAATTTGTACCCTGGAACAAAAAAAAAAACAAAAACTCCAACGAAAAAGACTCATTTGCCTTTGTGCATACCCAACCCCAACCCCCACGCCCTCCCCTTAACCTAGCTCTCCCCTCTGCTCCAATGTTTGTCCACTCTTCTTCCACCGTGGTCACATGCCACTTCTGTTGCCTCCGCCAGCCATCGCGGCCTCTCCTCCTCTCCATCCTTAGCATGGATGAGAGGGCGGTTGAGAAAGCAAACATGGATGGGTGACAGATGAAGCTTGTAAAAAAGAATTAAATCAGGGTGCAGATTGTTAATTTCTTAAATTGAGGATGGAGGTAGATATGAGGTGCCAAGAGTGGGGACGGTGTTAAGGACTTCTGTTTGGTACATCGACGGTGCAAGAAAATATCATTACACAAGAAAGAGTCAAGCACCGAAATATATACAATTTTTATATTGGTATATGAATGCATCTAGATAAGAGTTTCCATTTCATAACAACTTCATTGGAACTTGTATGTAACAAATCTTTCCATGATGCGTATGCCTGCCGTTCGGCCCAATTCCCCCGCAATCCAAGTTCAAAAGCTTAACTAATAAGTTCCATCTCTCTTTTCTGACCAAATTAAAAAAAAAAAAAAAATCATATCTTTCCTAACACATTCACCGACAAAACCCACGTGGTAAAGAAAAGCATAAGTTCCTTCCCCGAGTTGTCTTAGTTCACCGTATCGCCCACGTAGTAGAATCTTCCCAACATATTTTTAAGATTGTTCCACTAAGTACATGCTTGCATGGCACGGATTTTCTTCGACAGAGAACAAGAAGTCCATTGCGTTTTTGAGGTTTCAATCTATTGTCTGGTCAACGATATATATAACGTTACTTTAGTCGATATGCTGCCAAAATCACACCACTTTCCTGCTGGACGTAGCTTTCGGAAGATATGTTGGGCCATTAGAAACAGGAACTCTGATCGCACAAAAGTTCGAGGGGACCTCATTTGATGTTTAGGAGGAAAATTACCAAAAAAGTCATAAACTTTTTGTAATTATGCTAATTTAGTCATAAACTTATTTTTTTTTAGCCAATTGAGTCCTAAACATTTTATAATTGTGTCGATTCAATCATTCCAATCAAAATTGGTCAGCCGACGCTGATGTGGTCGTTGGTCAACACTGGCAACAAATTTTTTAATAATATTTTACTTTTTCAAAGTATTTTATTAGTTTGTTAATCTTTTTTACCTTTTTTCTCTCTCTTTTTCTTTTCCTCCATCCTCCATCCTTCTTCCTTTGGCTTCGACAACCAGCCAACCCTCACCAGTCGCTAGACTGAGATAGGCAGGCAAGTTTGCCTCACCGTCGCTAGGCAAGCCCTGTCAGATCCAGCAAGGGCTCACCTTGCCATCATTGGGCAAGGGGTAGCTCGCCAAACCACTAGTGGGGCAAGTCCTCACCGAATTTGGCGAGGGCTTGCTTGGCCAGCCCAAGCGATAGTGAAGTGAGTCCTTGCCAAATTCGGCAAGGGGGGCCTTGTCGTCACTCGAGCTGGTGAGATGAGCCCTCGCCAGATCCAACAGGGGCTTGCCCCACTAGTGGTTGGGGGAGCTCCCCCTTGCCCAATAACAGCGAGGGAGTCCTCGCTCAACAACAACAAGGGAGTCCTCGCCCCTCACCCAATGACGGTAAGGCGAGCCCTCGTCAAATCCGACGAGGGGGGCCTCGCCATCGCTGGGTTTGGCAAGGCGAGCCTTCACTAGATCCAGTAAGGGCTGGCCCTGCCAATGGCTGGGAGAGCTTGCCCTCACTTAGCGATGGCGCGACGAGCTCATCCGGCCGCCTCAATCCGGCAATCAACGAGGGTTGGCTAGTCACCAGAGCCAAAGGAAGAAGGAGGGAAGAAGGGAGAGGAGGGAGAAGGGGGAGGGAAAAAAAAAACATACAGTGAAAAAAACGTAAAAAAGATTAAAAATTAATAAAATAATTCAAAAAATAAAATATTATTAAAAAATTTGTTGTTGGCACCGGTTGGTCAATTTTAGCCGGAATGACTAAACTGGCACAATTATAAAAGATTTAAAACTCAATTGGCGAAAAAAAAAGTTTAGGATTGAATTGGCATAATTGCAAAAAGTTTAGGACTTTTTTAGGTAATTCTCCCTATGTTTAGGACCCCGTGTTTTTTTTTTTTTCAGTATTTTTTGATTTTGACCATCCAATATATATAAAGAGAACATCAGATAAAATATTCCGATTCATAATAATTGCGGCACCTCGCCTTGCTTTATGGTGATATGGATTACGATAGCCGAAGCGGAAAAAACGCGAAGGAACCTTCTGTCCGTGTTCTAGTTGCTCATAATTTAACTAGAATATGTTATAACCCCACGACCCACCTCAAAAAGCAAGACCCAAAGGTGTGAATTCGGACGACACGATCTATATGATTCGAGAATTCTAATCTCGAAAAACAAAGTGAAAAGGATAAAAAAGGATTCCAGCCCAGAGCTCAAATGCCTCCGTCCCAGTAAACTTCAAATGGGGTTAACACAAGAATTTCGCTTTGAATTATAATATTCTTGATAGTAATGGTCGTACAAACGAATTTTTAATTTGCCATCCGAAAGAACCTGCCGAGAAGGGCAAGACGGTATAGCAGGGTCCTCATCTCTCTCTCTCTCTCCCCTTCATTTTCATTTGATTATTACCGAAAACCCAGCTTAGTCAAACGCAAGTTGGTCGGGACTAAATTTAATATTAAACCCGTCGAGGCTCACGCATGAGATATATGCTTAGCACTGACAAATTCTGAAACCTATATATATCACCCACAGATGAAACATAATCATCTCCCTCCCAACCCTGAATTTCAATTTGCTCTGCAGAGTCTGTAGACCTTTCGCATAATGGAAGACGATCACAACAGAGGGAAAAGGCAGCAAGAGAAGGATCAAGAGGAGGTGCGGTTCCGAGGAGTGAGGAGGAGGCCGTGGGGGAAGTACGCGGCGGAAATTCGAGACCCGAATAGGAGCGGAGCACGCCAGTGGCTTGGGACATTCGACACCGCGGAGGAAGCAGCCCGGGCTTACGATAGGGCGGCTTTCGGTATGAGAGGCCACATGGCGATTCTGAATTTCCCTCACGAGTATTATCAGAGAGTCATGGGGTCCCCTCCATACCCACCTGGGATCGCGGCTTCAATGGCTGGCTCGTCGGGGTCGTCATCTTCGGGTCATAATACGAATGAGAGGGGGAAAGAGAAGGAGGTTTTCGAGTTCGAGTACTTGGATGACAGGATATTGGAGGAGCTTCTTGAGCAAGAAGAAAAACGAAAGAAGAAATGAGGGTCGATTGTGCACGTTTTGAGTTTTGTATGCACTTGTTCTTCCATCCATCTTAATTTACATAAAAGGTCTTTCACAGTTTGCCAAGCAGAAACTGGGTGCTCAATGTTTTGCTATGAACTACTAAAATTTGAATTATTTATGTATTTACGTCCAGAAATTAGTTTTGGACGGAGTGCCAATAATGTGATCTGGTAAAGCCATGCTTTGCCAGATCAAAGAATAAAATTGTTCAAGTATTTGAAATTTTGACAAGCTATTACTAGTAACTTGATTAATATATTTATTGACTTTTTTTCTCCTGTTCTTGTAAGTTGTTTACTTCTTTTGGGCAAAAGAGTTTATTCCGTAGATTTTGAAGATCTTGGACAAAGGGAACATCTAACGATACAATGCATTCTGTTTCAGATAAAGATCAATTATTCCCGAGCGACCGAAAGGGAACCGTGACGCAAGAAAATGGAGGTTCAAAGACTAACTTGAGCCAGTGATTGGAGCATCTAAAGACTATTTGGCCATCAACATTGCTTAGAATCACTAACCACTCTATAATATGAAAGAATATGTTACTTGGATGAAATTATTGTGTATCAAAGAATATGTCTCTCCAAAGCTACTTCTGACTTGTGTCGCCTCCTCCTCGGAGCACATTCGAAACTATCTCAGCTTGAGAGGCATGTACTCATAATAATTCTTGGAGCTTCTTTTCTGGGCAAGGGTTAAAAAAAAACATGGAACTATTTTCACATCGAGGAATCGTGAAAGCAATTATATTCGAAACATTGTCCCGAAAACGACAATTTTAGATGTAATTGTATTGCTGAACTTTTGTAAGGTTATTCATCTTAAATTTTCTAGGTTAAATTGTACTTATTTTGCCCGAAGCAGGTTACAAACTTAGCTGTGATTGTGCAAAACGTGATGCCAGCGTCTCTGAAAAAGGTCGCCCTCGCGCGACTTCTACATCTCTGCCTAAGTCTATGAAAAAGAGAGCCATCGTCGCCATCGTCGCCATCGTCGTCCACTCTCTCTTAGTCGCTCTCTTTCTTTTCATCGTCGCCTACTCTCTCTCTTTCTCTCTCTCGCTTTCTCTCTCTCTGTGCCTCTCTGTAACTGCACGCGTGCGCGAGAGATGCGGCAATCTTGAATAAAGATCTTAGGGTTGAAGTTCACGAAATCTCTGGGGAGAGAGGTCGTGACCTCCGATCTCAAGATAAACAACAGTTCATCAGTATTGGAGATTTTGTGAAAAAGGAAACTTATGTATATTCTTCCAACTTTTTCTTAATTATTAGTAGCCATATATTCCCTAAAGAAGTAAGCGCACAATCATCTGAAAATCACCAAGTGATCAGAACCTTATCATTCGAGATTATGTTCGTATTAGGGTTAAATCAATCGACCTTGGCCTGGAATATTCTTTTCATCTTGCTTTACTCCAAATCAATAACTTACGTCTATATGTTCTAAGCTCCAGTGCGAAATCATTTATTTTCAGTGTTTGAAACGGGGGTGAGTAAAGATGAAGAAACTCATTCTGGATTAATTAACTTTTCAAGAATATTGAATAAACTAATTTTACTTCATAATGAGCTAATTGTCAAGTAAAGCATGAACAATTAGTAAAAGGGATTTCATGGGGAGATTATAATGGCTGCTGAAAATGGAAAGATTCCGACGATGGCTGCGAAATGGCTAGGCTTGTTGATGCGATTAGATTGATGCTAACCTCCCGCGACGGACGCCTAAGACGACAAAGATTGGACGGGCCAGAGAGACAGAATTTCTGGCCACAGAAATTTTTGTGGCTAGGAATTGACGAGAGGACTCCTCCGAATGTTCTTCTGACCCTGACCAAAACTGGGCTATGAATCAATTGAATGGAACCTTAAGACGACTTTTTTCTACTCTTTTCCGAGGTTCGTCATGTTTTTCTCTTCGTGATTTTGGCTAGAAAGGTAACATCCAGAGTGGCTTATCGTTGCCCCATGATGGCTTCTTGGTTTTTGTCTCTCTTTAGTGCACCTTAGTCTTCGAATTATGTTAATAAGCTGATAAGTTTTGTTGTCATTTTGATGATATTGACTACAGATTTGATTGGCATAAGGAGAAATATTTACCAAAGATTAGTGAGTGGTGCACAGAAACATATTAAACATATTTATTAAAAAAATGCATTAATTTGACAAAAAACTCCAAATTGATACACATATAAATTATTTACACGAATTACTTTTTGTGTTATCAAAAGTAACAAACTAGTAAGCTCATATCACATTTACCCTAAGGCCACATTTACTCAAAATTATGGTGATTCTACGATTTTTGGGGGGCAAATGTGACATAGACATACTAGTTTAGAGTAAATGTGGCACGGATATACTAATTCGGATCTTTTATGACAAAAATTTTCTTGAAGCATTTGTGGCACGAGTGCATCAATCTACAGTAAATGTGGACTTCTTAACTAGAGCCACATTGTCCGGGCAAATAACTTACCAGACAAAGCCTGCTTTCAACAAATCATCAGTTTCTTGTTTAATAGCCTGTAGATCTCCGATATAAATGATCACTCCTCGTATCCGATATGTTTATTCTCTAGCAAGACATTTAGTCAATAAAGGGATAATTATTGATTAATTTCAGATTTATTTTATGGATATTATTTCAGTGCTAGATATGTTAATTTTGTCAAAGTAATCGGCAAATTTTATGGATCTTCACGTGATTTTAGCAGCAATCGGCAAATTTTGCAAAAAATATTGAAGTGGCATCCAATCGTAGCTAGTTGTCCTATGCGGTGCAATGATGTGGACAACTTTACTCAAAATGACGTCCTTTGAGGACAGTTGGAAATTGCGTATGTGGAGTGCAACCATAGTCAATCATTCTAGTGGAATGGTGATGGGGACAACTTTACTCAAAACAACTTCACACATGGATCATCACGTTAGTGATTTTCAGTAGTAATTTACCAAAATGACTATTGAAATTTCGAGTAAAAATTCAGGATTAGATTAGCAAAATTGAAAGTTTAAGACTTAATAATTTTTCTAGTGGCTGAGCCACGACCGAGGAATCAATGCAAAGCATATTGATGGTCCCACGCAAAACATCTTCATTGTCTTACAAGAAACTAATAATTTGTGCAGGCAAGTTCGATGGTATGTTTGTCCCAATCTCTATTTTTCTTTTAGGGATGTCGCCTCTCAAACGAACTTGCATCGCCAGCATTCTTGGAGTGGAATGATTATAGACGAACGGATCTCCGGCATCCATTCCTCCCGTGGTAGTATGATCCGCGGCTTTCTCCTTAATTGCCACGATGTAAAATTGGCGAGTTATGATTTAGTCACATGCACCTCTCCTCCACTATTATTCATTTCAAATTTCGTTAAAAGGTGATAAGTGGTGGCTAGAGGTGAGTAATTCCAGGTTTCGCCTAGAACCTGAAAACTCCCATTAGGTACGAGTTCCTTATTATTTGGAACATATAATCTATCCGTCAGAACTTAGAACCTAGAACCTATCCTATTATAGATTCTAGGATCAATTCCAGGGTCCAACAAGGTTTTTTTTTTTTTTTTTTTTTTTAGTTAAACAAAATGAAATGAATGCAATAATAAACAAGTTTGTCATTCATCAAAGAGAATACAAAATGAACAAAACTGAACAACAATGGCGTTGTCGACATGTGAGACTCTTTTCCATGACGGCTCATCGACATGCGGGCTACTCGTCATCAAAGTCTAAATAGTAGTAGCCTCGTCACACAATTGAGTCCAATTGGCAACAGCAAGATAGCACTCAACTTATCCAAACAAACTAATATAGACCCCTTGCATTTTCCTTTAACCTATTTTACATTTTATCCTCACACAAGCTCTCAAGTCAAACTACAATGTAAGCTTTTTATAAGCTCAAAGTCTGAAAGTCTACGCATGAAGATTTCAATTTCGTCCTGTGCTTCCTTCTAGGCTATTGTTTGCACAAAGACAATGATAAATGAGGAGCTTCTTTTAGAGCAGAGGGAATATTACATACATAAGTAACACTGTGCCATCATACCAACTCATTGGGTAAATTAATAAAGCAACCTTTGTAGATGCTCTACAAAGGTTTTCCTTATTAAGTTTAAGGTTGAAGAAATAAATTGATACTAACTGTGTTTCGCACCTTCCAACAAGTAGATATCTTCAATAGCCATAAGATGTTCCTTTGTCAGAGTTCATCACAGATTGTCAATCAGTCCAAAGAAGAAAACAAATAGGGTCAACAATAACATTCAAAAGCTCTCCATTTGAGAATAAGGACTCAAGTGTAAGATATAATGAACTTCAAAATTGAAAGTCTCTATCATACTGTAACAAGCGAAAGAAATCAAGTGAAAGTCCGTGAGAATTTCAAAGACTAATATCCTCTTAAATGCCACTTAAATCTAAAGGGAGCTGGAGACCAGCTCTAAATGATAGACATAGGAGAAGTAATCCAACATCTTCTCGAGACAAAGTGTGTGGAAGGAAATCTAAGTTAGGAATTGTCCAGCGGTTTCCATAGTCAATGACTTGAAGTTGCAGAGAGCACAAAAATTCAAATTCATGTTTGGCCAACCAACATTTTGGAATTATGCTCATTCATCTCAATGTACAATGGAAAACAGGTGATCAACATGCACTATATTCAAAGTGAATACAACATAGTGGCGGGTTGCCATTGGATGGTGGAGAAAACAGGCAGCATGGATTATTTGGTGCAGCTGATGGAACCAGAAACATCCAACCGATGATGGTACGCAACCGTATGCCCTAGATGTAGGTGCAGCCATGTCCGCATATGCAATACTGTCACTAAAAGTATTGTGGAGTTATGATGCGTCAGAAAATTAAGCCGTTTGATCAGCCAAGAACAAGGTCTCTTGAGGCTTGTCGAGACGCATCTCTCCAAACTGAAAACAACAGCATTTATTAAGGGAAGGGCCCCCACCTGCAGAATGAGTTCTTCGCTACTTTGGGTGTTTAGTTGACAATTATAGTTGAGGCAAGAATGAGATGTTGGGAATAAAGGACTAATGCCTCAGAAGCGGAAAATTAAAGCGACGGTTCATTGCACCACTATCTAAGCAAACAAATTGGCTGCACTCGATGAGAGCATAGCACGATGTTGAGAAGGATTCATACCGAATGTCATTAGCAAAATGTTATTGACTTGAAACTTAACAAATATACGTAAATAGTCAACCCATATATGAGAACTAAAGCCATCAGATGGAAGTGTAATGGGAGATACTGATAAACTAAAATAAGTATTAGATACCTTATCACATATATATATATATATATATATATATATATATATATATATATATATATATATATTTTTTTTTGGTGACCCGGGGAACCTCCGAACGCGCTTCGCGGGGAGAGTAAACCCTGGAGCGCCGGGGGCTCCCACCGCTGACCCCCAAGCGCAGGTAAGACGCGCGTTATGCATTGAAGCATCGCTTCCACGGAGGTTCGAACCCTTCCCCCTGCGTTTGGGGTACCAAGCCCTAACCAACGCTTCCACCGCGGGCGGTGGTCCTTATCACATATATTCATTCCACTTTAAATGATAAACTCTATGTACCAACGATAATCTCCTCATTAAGATAATCCATATCTAAAAAAAGAGGAGATTAAATAAAATATTCACTTATTAGATATATGAAAAAGAATTACAATATTAATCGACACACAGACGGCTCTCAACCAATCTAAAGTTGACTCTGAAGCAATAGTAGTTATGATAATATATAAAGTATCCCAAGCCATTAAAGAAAGGATATTATATTTTGAGCTAATAGTCTTTCACTATATCAAAAGGTCGAGATTAAGAATTTTCTTCATTTTTTTCTTAAAGATACTTCTCAAGCTCAAATTTGTTGTCAGAAAACCTATCACGACCTAAATTTTGGGTGTATCACCTAAAATTAGATTAATGAACTACTAAGTCTAATTTAGCTCGAGCTCTCCCAAGCACATAATAATTTGCGACTTAGATTCAAATATCTAGCATGCAAAAGGGAGTCGCCAATAATCAATTACTCCTACGAACCAAAGACTTCAGGTATGGAGACTTGATTACACTAGACTTTCGGTGCCTTTCTCTTTTTAATTTGAGAAAATGTTTTGCAGGCAGCTTGAATTAATTTTAATTCACTGCCTTAACATGTGAGGTAATCATGCGGGTGTATTTAGCACTCAAGAAAACAAATAATAAATTCCAAGACTTACCTTATAGTATTGAAAGCATCTGTGTTATTAGATTAAAATTTACATCAACAGTCCTAGATATAATTTTTAATTAACACGCAATCATTCAATTTTTGTTTTCAATTTATTTAATGAGAATCTAATCCATATGCAATGCAATGCCTCTAATCTAATGTGTTAGGGAAATCCCTTATGATGTTTTGAAGATGACAAAATAAATCAAAGGCTACTAACATGTTTGATGGTTGAGTAATAGACCATGCAGATAATAGAACATGTAAAGGATATTATCAAAGTCGAAGACGACCGTAAGACCGAACGTAACATTTGTCCAAAGTATATTTTGAAGATTTCCAGACTTCGTGTCAAAGTCGAAGACCGCGACTCAAGACTCAAAGTCTGAAGACCGCGCAGACTCAAGACTCAAAGTCTGTTCTACATCGAAGTCCGCTCACTCGACTAATTCCGATCGAACGTAAATGATGAATCGGAAGACGAGACTATCTTTGAAGCCGAACCAGATTGTAAAGTCTACGACTCAGATTGTAAAGTCTACGAGACTCAGATTGTAAAGTCTACGAGACCCAGATTGTAAAGTCTCAAGACTCATATCGTAAAGTCTACGAGACTCGAGACTTTACATCCGATTCGATGAATCGTAACTCAAGCCCAATCATACAACGGCTAGTGATCTGGTTTGGATTCCACATCAAGACCGATTTGATTGAAGACAAGAACTTTATATACGAAGAAGCTTTACTTATGGAAACCAAGATTTCGTTTGTATGGGCGATCGGAATCAATTTGGGATTCTACCTTTGTCACTCAACGGCTACCAAATCTTCTAGATACGAGCTGTCCAATGGGTATATTGGAAGACGATTCTCCGGGATGCTGTCCAACGGCTAGTTTGGAAGTGGAGGAGTATTTAAGGAGATGAAGGACCGATGAGCAAGTAAGAGACGGAGCGTAGAATTTATAATTCCAAAGTACGAGCGACCTTCAATCATACACTTGTCTTTGGAGAGCTTAAACTTTTGTAATCGTGAGAGAAATACCAAGAGAGTGACTTAGTGAGTTGGTGTGATCTACTACTAAGTGTTTGCACTCGAAGTTGTAATCTCTTGTTGATTGCATAGTGGAATCCAGCCAAGAAGGCTGTTATCGTGGGAGAGTGGACGTAGGCTTGGATTAAGCCGAACCACTATAATTTCTGTGTTCTTATTCTCTTCCCTAACTCCTTTGTTTTATTTGAAGTTTATTTTATTCCGCATACTAGCTATATCAATTGGTATCAGAGCCAAGTGCTCGGTTTATAAAAGTGTTTTTACTTTTGAGCTAAAGATTCTTTATGGCTAGTATGTTGGCACCAGGACTTATGGAAGGGCAAAGCAACACAAGGCCACCATATTTTGATGGAAAGGAATATGACGTATGGAAGAACAAAATGAAAGCATTCCTAAGATCCAGAGATCTCTTACAATGGGATGTTGTGGAAAGAGGAATCAACCCCATCGCTGCGTCTACATCAAATAAGAATGGCAAAGACAAAGAAAGCAAACCCCCAGCTCCTATGTCTCGGACGGAGATGTCCAAAAGAGAAGCTTTTGATGCGAAAGCAATTTATTCTTTATATTGCGCTTTGTCTCCTGCTGAATATAATAGAATCTCTTCATGTGAAACAGCAAAAGAAGTTTGGGATAGACTTCATGTTACATATGAAGGGACCGATCGTGTAAAAGAGACAAAAGTAAACTTCTTGCTTGGCCAATATGAATCATTCAAGATGAAGCAAGGAGAATCAATTGGAGATATGTTTAGCCGTTTTACAGAAATTGTAAATGGTTTAGCATATCAAGGTCATCCAATTTCTTCCCAAATGAAGGTCAACAAACTCTTGCGAGGTCTCTCAAAAGATTGGAACCATGTCAAGACCTCAATCCGGGAGACTCAGAGGATTATGCCACTCTCCGTTGATGAATTGACTGGCACTCTTCAATCCTATGAAGTGGAACAACTTAATGATGAAGATCCCGAAGGTAAGAAGTCCATTGCTTTAATATCTAATGCTGTTTTTTATGAAACAGACTCAGAAAATGACATGGACGACGAAGAACTTGCTTTTATGACTGAGAAAATCAAAAAGTTGAGTAGAAAAGGAAGGAACTTTGATGGAAGAAGTCAATACAAGCATAATGGCCATAAAAGAATCATGAAAGAAGATGATGATCAAGAAAATATATGCTTGATGGCACATTCAGAATCTGAGTCTGACTCGAGACATAGAGAATCGAGTCGACTGCGTGCACGAGAATCGATGAGGAAATCGAGGTAAGTCATTTAGAAATTCCTGTCAAAGTTTCAAAGTATATAAATCAGCTTTGTTCAAATCTCAAATATTCTCTCAAAAGGATTTTCAAACTTAAAAAGGAGAATTCTCAACTTAGGCAACAAGATCTTTCTCAAGTCTGGAGACCTATTAAGAAAAATTGGATAAAAGCAACATATTCTGCTAACTCTCATGGACCCAAGAAAAAATGGGTACCAAAGAAAAGATAAGTTATTTTTGCAGGATATAAAGAAGAAAGAAGAAAGAGGATTTGGTAAGGAATTTTTTATTCTCAATTTGATTTGGCCAATAATTCTCATATTCGATATATCCTTGGTTGATTGAGATTTTATAATGATCATATTCCTTGATTTGTTTTATTGAAGAAATAATCGCATGATTTGTTTTTGTGATTCGAGATTTAAATTGGTACGTGTGATTATTTGAGATAATTCAGATTATTTTGTCTAATTTTATACTTCAAATCTAATCATATTTTGCAAAGTGAAAATCTGTTTTACGTGATGATGCAAGATATTCTTAGATATTCAAATATTTCATTCTCCCTGATTTTATTGTGCTTTGACTAAGTGAGAATTTATTTTTCAAAATATCATTGTGCATAATATTCTTTCTTTGAATACTCTGTTATGATGAATTAAGAAAGAATATTTGATGATTATATATTTTGCTCTAACGTCATTGAAGGATCCAAATTGATGGATACCAAAAAGGGAAATGAGTTGATTGCAGGAAATTCAATAAGGCAAGAATGATTACAAATCTACGCAGATTTTGGTGCAATCAGAAAATATCTCCTACGACAATTGAAGATATATTCTATCTAGGGGAGAAATCAAATCCAAAAGAAAAGGAAAAGAATCGTGATCATCTCAAAAAGGCAACAAATTGAGGGGGAGCATTGATCAATTATGGAAAAATCTTTTTGGATTGATCGTGATCTTATTATGAATGGAAGGAAAGGTAAATGTGTCAGAATTTGTCTAAAAAATCCGGTTAGTGCATATTTTATTACATTTTGTCATTAACAAATCTCTTAGAGATATTATCATTTTATTATGACAAAAATGGTACGTGCAAGTTATGATGCATCTGTGATTTTTATTGGATATTTGCTGATATATATGATCGAAATGAGCTACATTGCATATCTTTAATATTCGACTTACTTTATAAAAGCTGATTTTTGGAAATTGTGATTCATGCAAAATATTTGTTATCATTCTCTACGTGAATCCATTATTATCGCTTTTTGATTATGACAAAAAGGGAGAGAATATATGAATATGCATATGTGCTGATTGGTTGATATTATATTATTTATTGCATAATATTGAGCTGCGATTATTTTCTACATATTATTATGCTCAATCTATTTGTTATCTTCTGATATCCTTTGATTTAAAAGTATGTTTACAAATCTGCATATTCAGAGATTGTTTTGTCATCATCAAAAAGGGGGAGATTGTTAGGGAAATCCCTTATGATGTTTTGAAGATGACAAAATAAATCAAAGGCTACTAACATGTTTGATGGTTGAGTAATAGACCATGCAGATAATAGAACATGTAAAGGATATTATCAAAGTCAGAAGACGACCAGAAGACTGAACGTAACATTTGTCCAAAGTATATTTTGAAGATTTCCAGACTTCTGTGTCAAAGTCTGAAGACTGCCAGACTCAAGACTCAAAGTCTGAAGACTGCCAGACTCAAGACTCAAAGTCTGTTCTACATCAAGTCGCTCACTCGACTAATTCCGGATCGAACGTAAATGATGAATCGGAAAGAGACTATGTGAAGCTGAACCAGATTGTAAAGTCTACGACTCAGATTGTAAAGTCTACAGACTCAGATTGTAAAGTCTACAGACCCAGATTGTAAAGTCTCAAGACTCATATCGTAAAGTCTACGAGACTCGGACTTTACATCCAGATTCGATGAATCGTAACTCAAGCCCAATCATACAACGGCTAGTGATCTGGTTTGGATTCCACATCAAGACTGATTTGATTGAAGACAAGAACTTTATATACGAAGAAGCTTTACTTATGGAAACCAAGATTTCGTTTGTATGGGCGATCGGAATCAATTTGGGATTCTACCTTTGTCACTCAACGGCTACCAAATCTTCTAGATACAGAGCTGTCCAATGGGTATATTGGAAGACGATTCTCCGGGATGCTGTCCAACGGCTAGTTTGGAAGTGGAGGAGTATTTAAGGAGATGAAGGACCGATGAGCAAGTAAGAGACGGAGCGTAGAATTTATAATTCCAAAGTCTGAGCGACCTTCAATCATACACTTGTCTTTGGAGAGCTTAAACTTTTGTAATCGTGAGAGAAATACCAAGAGAGTGACTTAGTGAGTTGGTGTGATCTACTACTAAGTGTTTGCACTCGAAGTTGTAATCTCTTGTTGATTGCATAGTGGAATCCAGCCAAGAAGGCTGTTATCGTGGGAGAGTGGACGTAGGCTTGGATTAAGCCGAACCACTATAATTTCTGTGTTCTTATTCTCTTCCCTAACTCCTTTGTTTTATTTGAAGTTTATTTTATTCCGCATACTAGCTATATCATAATGTGAAATGATATGACATAGCATTATATCCTAAGCTATATGACATGAGTAAAAGAAATGCAATAATTAAATGTGCAATGTAAATTAATCTAATGACTTAATTCTAATGACGAGCAATATATGATTAAATGGACCTAGCAACAATTACTAAATGACATGCATTTCATGAACTTAATTATATATGACATGGGCATTTTTTATTTTCCTAACAAAAGGATGCAATCTATCTAGGATAAATTATCTAAACCTATAATATGCAATCCTTAACATGCAATGACGTGCAAAGAATGCCCTAATTCTACATGATAATTTTTTTTATGTTTTTTTATAAAAATCGAAATTTAAAATTGCTACATGATTAAACATGCAACTTGAATTTAAAAG
Source organism: Eucalyptus victrix (assembly GCA_016097545.1). Taxonomy (NCBI): domain Eukaryota; kingdom Viridiplantae; phylum Streptophyta; class Magnoliopsida; order Myrtales; family Myrtaceae; genus Eucalyptus; species Eucalyptus victrix. Next base: position 39,263,562 of record CM027842.1, read on the forward strand.
AAAACTAATATCCTAAACGAATGCATTTTTTTAAAAAAAAAATTGAGATAAAATCCACATTCTAAATATGCAAGATAGCAAGAAATATTCTAAAACCAACCTAATCCTAACTCAAATATTTTTTGGATTTTTTCAACAAAAAATAAAATTAATTTAACTAACACGACGACAAATCAGATAAGATCAGATTGATCAAACCATATCTCGCGCATGAGAATTTTTAAATAAATCGCGAATCGGATTTCGAGTGTGAGATTGGATTGTCGATTTTGCAAAAGATTGTGAGTCGGATTTCAGGCACGAAAATTTGACTCCCTAATTTGAGGGGCTATTTCATGTCAAAATCCCAACCATACATTCAGGAATAATTCTACTAAAAAACAAAGTAAATAAATAAAATAAATAAAATAAAATAAAAAGAACTACCTAATTGATTTTCCTTTTTTTCTTTTTTTCCTTTCCCCGCAAGGCTTGTGCGTGGTGGTGGGTCTCCTAAGGGTGGCTGGTCGTCGGTCACTGGTCGCGGTCGTCGGATCTCCGGCGCGGGGCAGCAAGCAGGGACGCTGGTCGAAACAGCACGGGCGCGAGCGTTGCTCGGAAGCGGGCGGACCGGCGACACAAACAGCGGGTCGCGGTTCAGGCGAGACAGGGGGTGCTGTGCAGGGAGTTCGGCTCTGGGCGGCGTCGAGCAAAGGCGGAGACAGCAGCGACTGGTTCGGGACCTGCTGGCGTCGGGGGCAGCGGCGAGGGATCTTGTGGCTGGCGGATCTGCGGCGAGCGAACTGGGCAAGGGGCGCAGCAGCAGCTGAGGTGCGGCGAGCCGGCTCGGGATCCGCTGGGTCGCGGCTTGCAGAGGGTGAGCGCGACGGTGGCTGACGGGCGGAGGGCGAAATCGCGATGGTGCGGCGAGGGTTTCGACTGCCGGCGGCTCGGGCAGCAACGAGCGAGCAGGAGGGGACTTCGGACGATCGGTGGAACGGAGGCGGTGCGGGGCGCAGGAGCGGCAGCGGCAGCTCGGCGGCGCGGAGGAAGCGGGCAGCAGGGACGCCGGACGGGAACTCACGACGAAGATGAACAGTTGTTCATCTTTTTGCTTTTTCCTCTTTTTTCTTTTTTTTTTCTTTTCTGCTCTCACCTCTCCCTTTCTCACGTCACTTTCACGTCTCCCCCTCTGTCTCTCTCTGCACACTTCTTCTGACTTTTCCCTCAGCAGGTTTTCCTCAAAGGCACGAACGGAAAAGCAACGAAAAACCTTTCATCCTCTTTTTTTTTTTTTTCTTTTTTTGTGTATTTTCCTTCGAACGAAGAAAAGCCCCCCCATTCAATTGACCTCTGTACACACCTTTTTATAGGCAAAATAAATGTAATCTTTTTGTTAATATTTCATCTCATGAAGGTTGCCCATAACTTCCTGATCACAAAAATCATTTTCTTTTCCTTATCTCCCGAAATATTCTCTACTGATTTTAGTGCATATTGCTAAAGATAAGATTGCAATGCGATTTTCTTAAATTCCAAAAATCCATCATAATATCATATCAAATATCCATTTATTCACAAGATAATTAATTAAAAAAACAACGAGCGTGGGCCAATTTGCACTTTTCATGAGCTTGCCCGGCTTGCCAAGTTAAAATTCAAAACCACTAATTCGAACCGATCCGCCACCAGTCTAATAAATAAATGCAAAAAAAATACAAATTAAAAGTAAATACACCTAAATTTATATGCTATGCAATTAATATTTTTTTCAGGGATAAAATTAACCCTTGATTTTTAATATGATGAACGACTAAACGGGTTGCCAAAATTTATGTGTCAACAAAACCTTATTCATTTGAGTGCAAAAATATTTTCTTCCAAGTTTTGGCGTTATACTTATTTATAACTCCATCACCACCCACATCGGTATTGGAATCATCATTACTTGCACTCAAACTGTGACTACCAAAATTTTGATTACTTGAAGTAAGAAAATATTGCTCATAAAATTCATACAAAACGCTCCAATGCGTCATTCACTTTGTAATGCATCTCTTTAATTTTTTATTCATCATCATAAATTTGTCCATAAAAGAAACTCGTATAATTTAACTTGGCTCTAGGATCTAACACAACCTTAATCAATACCATCATATTCACTTTATCCAAGCTTCCATAATATTTGTTAATTTTATTTTATTTTATTTTCTTACCCATAGCTTAAAGCTTAGAATCTAAGGCATCCGCCGCATCTTTCAAATATCTATAAAAAAGAGCTATCTTCTTAAAATAATAATTTAAAGTAACATATGAACTTTCGACATCCAATTGGTGGTATCATAATATACTTTGAGAAATTCCTAAAAACTAATAACATTGTCCTAATTATTATTTTTAGGAATTTCACGATTAAGCTCACTTGTAAAAGATAAATCATTTCTTACATCATTTCAAAACTTTTCTGAACTTTATGGCGGTGTCTATCAAGAAATAAGTGGAGTTTCATCTAGTGGCAACATCAAGAATAATTGAACCCTTATGAGTGATATGTTCCCTCTCAATGTAAAATTGAAATGCTTTGTCTCTCGTGAGAGAACTTCTTATATACGTAATCACATTTCGGATATGTGTAATAAAGTCACATACCATAATCAAGCCATCTCTCACAATTAAATTTAATATATGAGCACGTGCATCTCTTGTGCAAAAAATTACCATCTAATATCAATAATCTTTCTCTTAAAAGTTTTTCCCTCAAATAACCAATTGTAACATCGTTCAAACTAGCATTATCCACGGTAATTGTGGATATATATATTTTTTCTTTTCTATATCCTATTTCTGCATGCATTTCTCTATCACTTTCCTAATATCCCTGACCCTATGACTCTGTATCATCACAACATTAATGATTTTTTTATGCAACTTCTAATTTTCATTAATAAAATATGTAGTAAGACATAAGTAATTTAAGTTTTGAATTGAACTCTATGTATCAGTCATAAGTGCTATCCTAGAATTAATCTTTCCAAAATAAGCTTTTAAGCTTTTAAACAAGTTCTTTCACAAAAATACAGCTTCATGCAATTTTTTCCATCGTAAAACGTGATAAATATTTGAAAAGAGGTTGTAATTCATTAACAAATTTACGAAATCCAACACGTTCGATCAAGAAAAAATATTGTTAATCAATTATGATAAACCAAGTAAGCATTTGCCTAAAATGTTTTTGATTAAACAACCATATCGATAAGACAGTACCGGTACTAGAATCCTCCCACTTTTCTAGCCATGTCTACATTACGAGGTGTAAAGAATTTCTTCCTCTTATTTACATTTTGAGGAAACTTTTGCAAGTGGTCAAGTGTTTCTTTATTGCAGAAGTACCGTTAGCAACATGATACTTAAACATAAACCCACAATAAATGCACTTCACTCGATATGTTCTTCTATCCTTATCAGTGATTCTTGCTAATGATTCTAGCATTCAAATGTATCTTTCTTATCACAAGGAAGAAGATGAGAACCAAGTATCTTGTTTATGGCACTCTTGGTAGGGGATGGCTCTTCTTCATTTTCATCACTAGTCAATTCCAATTCCGTGATCTAAGTCATCTCCTCGTGTCCCTCCACCTTCATTACCATGTTATCTAGATACGTTAACTTCATACATACACAACAATAATAAAATATAGTTAGAAATTTCAAAATAAAGATCAAACATTTATAAAATAGCAAAGCAAACTACTACTCATGTATTTCAATTTGGAATTATATGTCAAATTCCAATTTGGAATGATATGTACTTGTATTTATTCATCATAAATCTGACCATCATTCAGCCCAATACAACTCTAAATGAAATTGAGATAGGGCAATTGATAAAAGCTCAACCCATTATTTTGCCAAGATTTAGCCCAAATGAGTATGTAAGACTATAAGCAAGAATAAAGTAGTTCCTAAAAAACCAAGGCAAGCAGGCATTATGGTCATAGCCTTTGGCACTAGCAATTGGAACATACATTTGGAAGCAAAGTACATAAAATGAGCACACAAAATTACACTAAAAAATATCATGAGCAGTATGCACCAATCCTCCCCTTGGCAGTGACATCAATAAGCCAAAAACCCACTTTTTTTTTTAATGAAAGTTGCATAACATCTTAATTGTTTTCCTTCTTCTCAAACATCAATAAGCCAAAAACCATTCTCTATTTTCAATTCAGAAGACCGACAACGCATTAAGATTCCTTAATCGAACTCTCTACACTAACCTCAATGAGCTATTGAATAAAGAAAAAAATTCATGAACGAATCGTCGAACCATACCAATCTATGACCAAAGAGTAGAAACGAGAAGATGGCGTAGAGATTGGACTTGCGATGAGATGGTGATGGAGGAGGGGTGCGAACGGCATCAAGGGCATCAAGGGGCATCAAGTGGCGTCGAGGGTGGTGAGTGATGTCGAGGGCGACGAGTGGCGTTGAGTGGTGTCAAGGGCGTCAAGCGCCGTCAAGGGGGGCGAGCGGCGTCAAGTGTCGAGGAGGGGCACTAGTGATGTCAAGTCATCGTCGAGAGGAGACAACCAAAGGAAAGAGTCAAGTCATTGGAGAGAGTGAGATTTAAGTGTATAGGGAGATGGGGACAAGAAGAGAGAAGAAAAAATCATATGGGGGAATTGGGGACAGGGAGAGAGAAGAAACAAACTGAAATAAAATTAGGGTTTTTAAGTTCTGGTTCCTATAGGAACCGGGAACCGAATTGGGAACCCCCGATTCCAAAAAAATTGAAACCAGGAATCGAAACCTCCCTTTTGGTAACCGCGCTCACCTCTAGTCGTGACGGCATAATAGCACCTCGTGTGGGTCAAACAATGACCCTGTCATATGTGGTTTGGCCATCCACCACTAAGAAATTAGTCCACGGGCGGAACTTGCCTTGGACTTGCCCTAATAATGACAAAAAGGCACCTTAATCCTTCCACCCTAACAATGTCATGAGATAACCCATACAACAGGAACTCACATGACCTTAACTTTTCCTAATGTTAACTTTATTTTTGAAAGCATTGAAATAAAGAACATTTGTGGGACTATCTTCTACCAAAAGGCATCTAACCTTGCCCTTAGCTATTAAAACGCAAATCACAAGAGCATTGTGATGAGGGGCATGTGTATATTTTAGATCTTCATCAATTAAAAAAATTCCAAGGATTTGTCTAGTATTCCACCTCTAAGCAAACATACAACCATGAACACAGGTTGAAATGTCTAAGCTCTTATATAGATTGGCTCCTCCCTTACTCAAATCATAAATTAAGGAGGGAAAGACAATGCTTATTATTTAGATAAGGGTTAAAGATTCCAAAAACCTATTTTTCTCTACTTCTAGATAGCTATTTAGAGAGCTCTTTCACTTTAACATGTTAGGTTAGTGTTGACAAGTGGTCATCGAGCTATGCTAAGTGTCCTCATTATGACAAATGGCCATATATCATGACAAATGTGATATATCATGGCATGGAGTAGTCAAACCATTCACAGAGTTGATTGGTATTTAGTCTTTAAGGTAGTGATCTTACCATTCACTCTTTGAATAAAATTACTTACAAGTGGTGGTCTTTTCAACATGTTCCACAACTGGCTGACTTGCTGCGACCCATCAATATAGGTCGTAGGCTTTTTCAATTATCCCATCAATTTAGGATATAGTCCTTTGGATATGGACACGTGTCTAACGCTTAGTGGTTTTACCAAATTCGTTAAACTTTTCCTTCACTATGATCACTGTTGCAGTCAAATTTTCGAGTGTGAACCACCTAAGGTTTGGTTAATGGATTGTTAAGCTTAAATTTAACTCAGGCTCTCCCAAGCCTATACCAATTCACGAATTAAGTTCAAATTTCTTAACATACAAATGGAGCTTATCTAGGAGTCGCCACTAATCAGTTTACGGTATATCGATTAGACACCTAAGTAAAATAATGGGAGGATTTTTCTACTCCTACAAACCATAGATTTTGGGTACGGAGACTTGGTTACACTAGACTTTTCTAATACCATTTCGGTACCTTTCTCTTTTTATTTTGAAAAATATTTTTGCAAGCAGTTTAGATTGATTTTAAATCTATTTCTTTAACATGTGAGGTGATCATGCAGGTGCGCAAACCACCAATTTAACACCCAAGAAAGTAATTAATAAATTACTGGACTTACCTTGTAGTAATGAAAGCATCTGCAAAGTTAATTCATAATTCACATTAAAAGCCCTAAGGTTTTTATTATCACGCAGTCACTCAATTTTTCTATGAATTTTCTATTTTTTTTTAATAAAATCTAATCTATATGCAATGCAACATAACCAAATGACATAATTCTAATGACGGACAATTTTTAAATAAATGGACCTAGAGATAATCACTAAATGACATGCATTTCATGAACCTAATTCTAGATGATGTGCACATGATATTTTTTGTGTTTTCTTAATAAGTATGCAATCTATCCTAGAGAATGGAATTAACTTATTCTAAAGGCAATTTTTTTTTTGGTATTTTCCTTGAAATTCGAAATTATAAAAATGCGAAAATTATCTTCCTAGATTAAGATATCATCTAATTTGTATTAGGAATGAGATTAAGCCAAAGCCTAGTTTAAACTAGAATGTTATCCTAACTTAGAAATCCCTAACTAAAATGCAATCTATCTAAAAAAATTATCTAAACTTATAATAAATTAAAACTATTATCTAGAATTAAACTATGTGCAATTTTATCATAATATGCAATGACGTGCAAATAATGCCCTAATTCTAATTTTTTTTCCTTTTTTTTCTCTTTTTGTTTATTTTTTGTAAAATTTGAAATAATAAATTTCCTATGCTAAATATGCAAAAACCCTAAAATAAGAAATAAACCTAATCTAACTCACATTTTTTGAACTTTTTTACGAAAACAAAATCGACTCAAACCACATGATTGTAAATTAGAGCAAGATAAAATCGATATCCGTAAATTGACGAACCATATCTCGTGCATGAGATCAGGTTGACCAATTTTAAATAAAACCACGAATCGAATCTCGAGCGTGAGATCGGATTAGCGATTTTTCCATGTGATTGCAAGTCGTATTTCGAGCGTGAAATCAGATTGTCAATCATGTGCACGTTGTGAAATTAGGGAATAAATCCCTAATTTAAAAATTTTTTCGGGAAACTTTGGATAAGATTCATCATTGGAAGATTTGAATTTAAACGCAATATTAATGAATTAAGTAAGGAAATTATCAAATTAAATTTGGATAATATCTTTACCCATTTCGTAGATATCGTCCCCGAATTCAGACTCATCAAAAGATGGCACTGGTGATGGCTTATGGTGAGCTCAACGCGGTGGTTCGATTGGGTGTGTCCACGGCTACAGGGCACGCGAGAAGACTGCATTGCTGGAGGAGTTTATCGTGCTTGAAGGTCTTGGACCACAGTGAACACTAGAAAACCTTTTATTCCAAGGGATAGCACCTGCACCCACAGAATATGCTTAAACATAATCAGACCTTTTACCACTTGTAGTCCCCTTGTTCGTATATGGTCCACGTGCACTCCTCTAGGAAAGTTTTACCACTTCATTCATGAATCACACCTGCACGCCAAAAGAAATTTCTTATTTATTTCTTCTATTTTAACAATAACCTCCAGTGGACATAACGTGCAAGAATTTCTGCCATGGCTACATGCAATCGAAACTTGTCCTAGCAATTGATCGGGTGAACGCGGAGGACCTCAATCACCAACGGCATAAAGGAACTGCTGGGTCAAGCGAGACATGGAAGTCGATGGTGTCGATGGGGCTCGCCAAGGCAAAGCCACGGCAAGTTTGTAGTTAGTCGTGACTTGGTGATGCTCTCCAACGGGCACTGCCCAAGGGGTGCCCAACAGTTTACGGCCAAGAATAATTCACGGGCTGCTGGCTTGCCGTGGATGGAGTCCCAAGCGGTGTCTCGTGGACTCAAGGATGAATGGCAAAGGGGCTGTTTGCCAATATGGCTCGACTCAAGAATCGGCAAGTGAATCTCACTCGACAACCTACAAAACCAAAACTCGATGTTGTTAGTTCGATGGCTGCTGCTAGTGGCACTTGTGGCGAGGATCATCGTTTGAAGGTTCACGGCTTGGCTGTATAGGGACTCCTCGGCAATAGTTGGTCATCAGCTAGAAGCAATGGCGTTGGGATTGCGAAGTTGGAGGAACCCGTGGACTGGGAATCGTGGTGATGGACTCCGCTATGCACCTCCTAATTCTCTCACTTGTTGCCAAGAAGAGAGTTCCTTCTCTTGTTCCTGTGTTTCATGGCCGTATATTCTCCATTGCATGGCCTCCCTAAACTCTACGCATTTAACCTATTTATAGGGCACGAGTTAGGTTTTTAATTTTTCCAAATCCATATCCACGAAAATTCCTTTTTCCGAACGTAATATTTATTTTTGATACAATTTAGGATTGCAAGAGGATTCTTCTTAAATTTGAAATCTCGCACAAATAAATCCGTAAAATTTCTCTAAGGATACGGGCTTGGGCCGATTTACTCCCTTCATGGGCTTAGCCCAACTCATCAAATGAAAGTTCTGAACCATCAATTTGAACCCATTTGTCACTGGCCCACCATAAATGCAAATTAAAAATAAATGTACCTAAAACTACATGTTATGCAATTAATTTTTTTAGGGGTTAAAATCAATCCCTGATTTTTTAATGCGATGAATGACTAAATAGATCGCCAAAATTTAAGTGTCAACAATCACTACCACCATCTTCATGAAGCACAATATCCCTTTTTATACACCCAACCACCACAACTTTGTCACAACTAACACTATGTGGACTGCTTATCCCCAATTGCTCTTAGTGGTAGACACATAATATGTGAATCGAAGTCTCACATCAAATAAATAGGTCCTTGTTATGATATTCACAGATAAGATTCACCCAAAAATGCTCACCACCTTTTAAAGTTATTCATACTACTCATTTTAGTGGTTTGAACTCTCAAGGATATGTCTAATCCACCTCTAAGCAAACTTATGTCACAACCCAATCTCTCTGCCACCTAGCCCTTGGGAAAAAGGAAGGAGGGGAAAGGTAGAATTTAGAGATACTTAGCCACAAAAGATCCTTCATAGTTCTCATCCATAGAGGCATCATCACCTTGCCTCCCAGGCGAACCTATTGTGAGTTCACTTGATCACAATCGTGAGCTCTTCCAAGCCCGTATCCCTTGTGACAGCGGAAAGCGTTGTGATCATACCTCACATTGTAACATGTCTTGTTCGACGGTTTTAAGGTCAAAAGGAAACCAGACGTAAAGATGAATTTAAGGTAATTTTTACGATTATGATAGCCCTATCAAGATGTACGTCTACCAAAGATGGCATCACTTCATCTTTGTTCGTTTCATGCTAGATCACAACTGCGACCTTTTTCAAAGGCTCATACCTCTCATGACGGGTTATTAAACGATCTAGTTGTTTAAGACAACCTAGTAATAAGATAGGAGTCACCACTAGCCTCATTTTTTGGGCCGACTAGAAAATCCAATCGAATGTCGGGAGTTATCCCTCAATTCCTACACAATTGGATATTCAGGTTCGGGGATTTGGGTTATGCTAATATTTCTATTAGTGTCCTTTAATAGTGTGTCATGTTACCTAAGATGTCCATGCATTTCTTTTTACCTTTTTAGGATCATTTATTCTAAACTAGGCGATTATGCGTGAATAGTCATTCTAATGTCATTCTATTCCTAAGAAAGATAAAAGAAAGCACTCAATTGAATTAAAAGTATGAAATGGTAAGTAAACCACGAAGGAAAGCTGTAAATCTATCAGGCACTCCTCATAAAGATAAAACGGGAAATAAAATGAAAGAATGGTAAAAAAAGGAACTCGCAACTCATCAGATTTTTATATAAACAAGGAGAACCTGATACATATGCTGGGGATAAATGGTATAAGATTATGGTTGGAATGGACATCGACCTTTCACCATCTTTGTGTCATCTCTGTCTTCGACATCCTAATCTAAGCTTAATCTAAGAATTATAGCTAAGTACATACAATGGAAGGAAACAATCATATACATCAAAACAATTGAAAGCACGGCATAAAGCAAGAATCAATTAATCAAATGAAGCAAAGTTCAAAATCAACCAAATTTTGGCCTTGGGGTTGGCCTTTACAATTCATGCATAGGTCCCTCTAGATGCCTACCCAATTCATTTTATAACTTATAGCCATTATTGACCATTTGTATTCTTGCATGGTCAATAGTGCCTGTAATCTCTAAAAGGGTATTCTAAGTGGCTTCTCAAGATTTTCCCTTGGTATCATGCATTGCACTTAATATACATTGAAAATTCCCCATGCATTGGCATGAATTAAACGCACAAATAGGCCTTTTTAGACCGTATTTCTCAATCAATCAACCAAGTGAGTGAATTGTTGGTAGGTCACTTATTATAAAGGCATGTGTCAATGACAAATACAAGTATTTCTAATGAATGATGTGACTCTATGCACGAAGGGGGTAGATGTGATGTTTCAAAAATGAATTTGAAATTATCAATAAGGTTTTCGAGATAAAGTGATGTCTTGATTATTGAACGCATTTAATTGCCAAGGCTAGCCTAGAGCTTGCATAAATACACTCACAAGTATCGCGAACATTTTAAAGACGGTCCAAATCATAACTATTGCAATGTCAAATCAAAGTTTAAAAAAGAATTGAAGACATTTTAGACTAAAGAATATATAGACTATAGAACATAATTAATTGCCAAGGCTAACTCAGTGCTCGTATAAATGTACTTACAAGTATCGCAGACATCATAGTCCAAACCAAGACTTTTCCCAAGTCAAATCAAGTATTGAAAAGAATTTCTAAATATCCGCTTTTAGGAATCATCACATGTACCAAAGCGGTTTCAATGTGTGCTTTGAAAAGTCCATTCATTGAAAACCATTTGAAATGAAGATCAAAGTATTTGAAAACCATGTCAAATCAAAGGATTTTTATGAAGGTGGTATATTCTAATTCCATGCACAAACTAGCCTAAAAGGCATAACTATAATAGGAATTTTTAGATCAAGCATAGCAAATTGGCAAAATTAGGAGGTACCCATTGATGACTTAATTATGGAAAACATGCATAACATGATATCAAATGACTTTCATGAAAAAAGTTTCCCTAAAAGATCTAAGTATAATTTTATAAAAAAAATCAAATAATAAGCAATAATGCGTCAAGAAATTACCAAATCAGCAGGACATCAAGTCATTGCAACCAAGATTTACCCTATCAAATGAAGTCTAAAAATCATAAAACTTTACCACAACATAGAAAAAAGGGTAACAAACAAACTTTATTAAGGGTCTAACTCAAAAATCCCTACTGAAAAATCGATAGAAAAATGACAAAGGTCTGTCTAAACGATGGCAAAAACAGGGTTCCGAATATAATTATAAATCAGAATTCTAATCTAACTTAGGAAAAATGGGAAATGGTCCTAACAACAAGAAATTTACATGAAATTAATGGCATTTGAAAGGTCTAGGTGTGCTTGCTTTATGAGTTCCTCGAAGGTCCAAATTCAATCAAGATCAACTCAATGCTCTGAGGTCGAGATTTGTGAAAGTGGTGCGTCAGCCATTAAAAACCAAAATATAAACATGCATTATTAAGTCTTAAAATTATTATGTAATGTAAAAATTGCATGAAAATCACAAATGACCTAGAATTGTATGCAACAAGTGATTAGGGTAAACATCTAACCCTAAGTCGACATGTGAAAATGTCATACAAATCGATGTTAATGCAATACGAATTAAGACTTATAATGTCATATTTGAAAATTTCTAAGTGCAACTAGCATAATTGTGACATGATTTTCACGTATAAAATGGCATTCAATCATGATGAATTGTATTTGCACATGAAACTTGTAATGCATAGTTCAATAGTCAAGAAGGCACCGGCATGAGATTTGGTCTTTAAAAGACCCAAACGAGCATGAGTAAGGATGCATACAATAAAACTTTATTCCAACATTAAGACCTCTAAGCATGCTTAATCTCAGTCATCTAAGAACGTGCAAGACTTTAACAAAAAATTTGACATACAAAATGAATGATGGTAAGCATTTTCTGTTAAGAATTTAAAATCTAATTGTAATCATACAAATTATGATGAAAATGACAAAACTGATGCACATTACTAAACAATCCTAATTGCAGCAGAACCTATATGCATTTGCACATGCATTTAACATACTGAATGGCGATGAACTCATGCAATTCACATACCAATAGCAAGCACACGTAATGTATTTCATTTTTCATGAAGATCCTAAGGTTAAACAAGCTCATCTATATGCTCAATATTACCTAAATGTGCCTCAAATTAGTGTAGGGCAGATTGACATACACCGAGATTTAAGTGGTTTTGACCTAATAAAACTCATCTAAAAAAATAGAAAAAATATAGGATGTTCTCAAGATAATTTAAAACACGTTTCATGAAGAATAACTCTATAAAAGAATCAATCATAAAAATCAGCATAAAAATAGCAAAGTGCTAAGGAGGACTAAGAACATAACCTAAAGTGAACTAAGGAATTTGCAGAATCGAGCAGATTGCGAGGTGTTTTTTGGGCTTCAAATGTTGGTTATTTGGGCCATGCGACTTATCAAATCGAAGGTCTCAAAATGCATCTTCTAAATCTAAAAGGTCTCGAGTCAAAATGAGGCCATCTAAGGCCTTGTTTTAGGTAAAACAGTCAACATGTCACAAGGATTCGAAAATTACAGATTTGCATCCAAATTAACATAATCAACCACAAATCATCTTCAACCTCCATTCAATCTCAGCAAATCATTGATCAAGCATATTAACAACCGATCTAAGCATTTAATATATTCCTAAGTGCGAATCCTAGCCCCGATTAGTACTTCTGACCTTGCTTCATTGGATTCAAGCTTAGAAAATCAACATTTGTGCAATTTCCTCGGCTTTTGATGTGATTGGATGAATTGACCTCACTGGAACTTGATCAAACTTCGATCTAACCTCCAAAGGATGGATCAGGATGTCTCGGGCCGCCTGTGGATCGGTTGGACCGTTGGTTTGCAGCTATAATAGAAAATGGTCCAAGACTTGTTGAATTTTGGTTTGGGCTAATGGAGGAAGAATGTCACTGAAATGAATCCGATGACTGATCCAGTTGTTCTCGACCAAGACTTGATTGAGGACTAGCTTAGGGACAAATTGGAAATGGCCAATCTACTTCCAGATCACAGTGGGTCGTTGGCTTAGTCTCCAAAGCGAAACTAGTTCGATTGGACGGGCTTCAAGACCGATGGAGAGAAGAAGTCATCGGAACTGGATAGCCAAGCATTGACCATGAAGAGGCCGGGAATGCCTTGGGGATTAGATCGGACCAGATCTAGTGGTAATTGAACTACTGCTGATCGCTAGATTAAGTGGTGGAAGATGTCGATATAAAATGGATCGACTTGACGCACGGAAGGAAGTTGGGGGTGATCGGACTAGTTTCGATCACTGTTCGACCACCTTAAGGCTAAGGAAGACTTGATAATGAGTAGAAGGTGACCGTGGGGGATAATAGGACGCCGGTGAGCCGCCAATGTGAACCGGGTGAGCTTAAATCGGTGGTGAGCTGGGTCGATTCGTGAGAAGAGAGAGAGAGAGAGAGAGAGAGTAAAAAGTGACGGGAAAAGAGGAGAGAGAGGAAAGAGAGAGATTTGTAAAGAAAGAGAAATTGCAAACAAATGAGCTCTCCTTTCATTTTGCAGGGAAAAATCTTATTTATGCTACCCCCAAATCAATCAATCTTCGCTGTCGATTCGATCCAACGGTTAAAATATTAATCTAATAGCTAAAACACAATTTTGAAGGTCTAATCATCATTAGGAGGTGTCGAGCAATCGATCAAATTGGTCCAATTTGCGAAAATTCGAGTTAAAAATGAGAAATGCGTTAAAGGGCCTAATTAGAGTTCAAATTGCAAAATCATAAGAAATTGAGGAATAGAAGTGAAATTTGCATAGCAAGAATCCCAGAACCAATCACTGGAGGTCTAGAACCAACTAGCAATGGGTCGAATCGGTCTACCCCACTGCGGCTTATTAGACCAGTTAGACTGGTTCACGTTAATTTGACTGATTCCTGATCGATTCTTGATCAGTTCTAGCCAGTTCCAACCTATGTAGCACGGACACGCGACACGCGACACGACACGACACGACACGCAATACGTCATTTCTTAAAAAGTAAAGAATTCCGACACGTTCCAACATGTTATATATTAAATAAATATTTTTATTTTTAATTAATTTGATTCAAATTCATAAATAAATAAATAAGAACTTATAATAAATTTACACTATTTATTCATAAAAAAATTTAAAAAACATATTCATAATTAATATCTATGCATATTTAAAAATATATTTTTTATTTTAACAAAAATTATTCCCCCTCAAATCCTCTCTCCTCGTTTCTCTCTCCCCCTCTTTTCCCACGCCACCACCCTCAAAATCGTCCCCTTCGATTTCTCGCGATCGCCCCCCCTCTCTCTCCCCCTCCCCTTCCCCCTACGCTCACTTGCTGCCTGCGCCCCCATCAATCACTCCCAGCCCCCTCAGTCTCTCTCTCTCTCTCTCTCTCTCTCTCTCTCTCTCTCCCCCAACGCCACCACCTGCTCCCTACGTCCCCCATCACCTGCGCCCCCATCAATTGCCCCCATCCCCTCGATTTCTTCCTCTTTTCTCCTCTCTCCTCTCCCCCTCCCCCTCCCCTTCCCTTTCCCCCCACGCCACCACCCGCTCCCCCCGCAAGGCTGTGCCCCCCATCATAATCCCCTCCATCCCCGTTCTTCCCATGCTCTCTCTCCCCTCCCCCTCCCCCACGCCACCACCTTCTCCCCGCCCCCTCAGTTTCTTCCTCACGATCTTCTCAACTCTTTCGGTCGCCTCCGCCCTTCCTCCTTCGCAGCAGCTGCAGGCTGCAGCCTCGCGGCGAGGCCCTCGCCGCCGGCCCTCCATCGCTCAGTTTATGCTCTTCCTCTCGCCGTCGCGGCCTCACCTCCGCTTCCTCGGCCTCTTCCTTGACCTCACCTCTCTACCCACCATCGTCTTCTTCAACAATCTCTCTCGGACACGCGTGTCGACGCGTGTCGAGAAAAGTTGACCACGTGTCGGATTTCTCGACACGCGTCGACCGCGTGTCCGAATGTGTCCGAGCGTGTCCGAACGTGTCGGACACGACTCGGAAGGCTCGGCAACGTGTCCGTGCTTCATAGGTTCCAACTAGTTCATGCATTTGTGGCCCTTGTGGGTTCAAAATTTATAACATTTGGTCCCTTAAGGACCAAATTGAAGAGAAAACTTGCACGATTTGAGGAGAGATTGTCTAATTTCAATTCAACTAAGCTAATCAAATTTCATAAATGTAATTAATGGACCATCTATTAACTTATTGGGGTGTGAAAAACAATGGACCCAAACCATGTTAACTTGAGATCTAGTCTTAAGGACTAAAAATGAGAAATTTTGTGATTTCATGGCAAAAATTACAAATTATTTGAAATTGAATTCAATTAATGTTGCAATAAATTTATTTAACTAATTACCTAAGGTCACCTAATGAATTTAAATTGACCTTGAATTTGAAGTGCCAAAACTTAGGCCAAAAATGAATCGAGGTCTAATATTAAAATTGGCCATAGATTCACACAATTGAATCCTAATCTTGATGGGTCAACTTAATTTTTTTTTTATTGAAGCTCGATGGTTCTGTTTTCTTACTTTCAAAAGAGTGAAATCCCTCAAATCAAGAAGTTCTAATGCCAATTTCTAAAAATCGACCTTGGATTTGGAATTATCTTAAGAAAATGAGTAGAAAATAACAGTCCGTTTGTAAATCATGAAGAATATATTTTGACCCCCTAATTAGGGCTTAAAATGGTAATTTGCCTTTCAATGTGGCAATTAGTGAGATTGAATGCACGATTGAATTTAGAAGAGTCCCTAGACCAAATATTGTAAGAGGAATTATACCTAATTATAATTAAAACAAAAGTAATTTCATTTTTTGTCAATTTAGAACCTAAAACCAAAAAAAATCTGAAAATAAGATTCTTAATCAAATTTTGCAAAATTTTTGACACACAAATCAAATTGACACTAAATAAAAATGTTTTGCAAATTTTTTATTTTTTTAATTTTTGGGTCAAAAGTTTAACCAAAAGTTAACCTTTTAGTTAACTTTTTCTAAAAGGCTGATTTTTCTATCAAATCCTTGGGTTCTTGAAAAAATTATTGAAAAAAAAATGAAATTAAAGCTAAATGGCATATTTTTGGGGTGAGAAGTAAATTTTTGACATGGGGTTGACTTTCAGTCAAAGGGTTGACCAAAAAGTTAACCTGAAAATCAAACTTTTGACTTTTCAGGTTTCTCTTGAAAATGAATTGGAAATTGCTTAAAAACCAAAATGCAAAAGAAAGAATGAAAGACAACACTTTTTGGCCAAGAAACGAGCTCTATCGCAATCGAAAACTTAAATCTCGATTTTTTTTTATAACTTTTTTGACGTGTCAACTACAATCAAGTGTCAATAACTTATAGCCACGAGCACAAGTTAGGGTGTCTGAGTTCCCAAAGAGGACGGGCCTCCAATACTTAAATTAGAAATTAGGTAAGGAGAGAATACATTCCAAACCTATTTCTCAGCTTTTAAATAGCCGTTTACATAGTTCTCCACTTTATCGTATCTGGTTAATGCTGATAAGTGGGCATCGAGTTATGACAAGTGACGGCTTGTTAAGAAAAAATGGGAATACATCATAACAAGTGCAATATATCATTACATGTAGTGGTCAAACCGTTAAAAGAGCCAATTTTAATTTTATCTTTTAGGCAAGGGCCTCACCTATTACTTCTCCAATAGAATAGCTTATCTTGTCAACACGTTCCATCACAAGTTGACCTGTTGTGACTGAGCAATTAAGCAGTGGCTTTTTAAGTACCACTTAAAAACATAATCGAGCTCGGTTGTGATTAATAAGTTGAGTTTCAAGTGACTATTGGATAAATGTAGAGAAAGAGGTATTGAGAGCATCCCAAATGGCTTTTGCTAGTTGGTTTATCAAGGATGAATGTAAAATTGATTTTAAGAGGGACACAATTAGAGGACTCATGATGGAAGTGTCTTGTTATTACCAGAGAGCTACTTGGGCTGCACCAGAGGGACATGGTTTGGTCCCATTGACATGACCCAAAATGTTATGTCCCTTGATAAACGAGATTACCTATGCTTTCCATAACAAGTAATTAGATAGCTTGAGATGCAAAGAAAGGAAGTGGTGAGCATATTTGAATAGAGGAAGTAGCTTGTAAAGGCGGTAATACGATGGTGGTGGCAACATTTATCTTTAGGGCCTTGTCGACCCCTTTGTAGAAAATAAACAAAGAGGAAGCGGAAAACTAGGAGTACTAAAACTTTCGTACAGCGCTCACTTGAATGTCAAAACGTTTTTTTTTTTTGTTAACTCACTTGACTGTTACATTGGAGTAAAATCGCTCACCTTCGCTAGTCATAAAACCCTTGCCTAGCCTCAGCCACAAATACAATAGGTGAGCTATCAAAGCCTTTGTGAAACGCTAGCGAGAGCCCTCGTGGCTTTGCTCGTAGCTAGTGAGGTTGCAATGCCTTCACCATGTTACACCCCAAACCCCCGAGCATATGAACATTCCTCAATGATCGATTAATTGTGACATCCCAAGACGAGTCGCCGACTCATTCTTTTATATTTTGATTAAACACAAGCGAAAGTATTTAATATATACACCCAGTCAAACATCAAGGCAAGGATAGTATGATGACAACATCAAACATTTCTAAAAGCAAACACAACTTTTATTTAATCATTGCTAACCCTAAAAAGTTTAATAATTACAAGCCACCCTTCTATGGTCACTTCCTACCGACCATCTTAAAAACTTTCAAGGGTCAAGGTTGACCAAAACTTTACTAATGGCATGGCTAACTAAAAAGTAACGCATCTCGTGCCCACCACAACCATACATGATGGTTCTCCACACTACACCCTTAATGACAGGTGAGATAAAATCTCAGCAAGTTATCAATCTATACCTCAATTAGGACGTTAATTCGTCTCGTGTTATATATCCTTACCTGGCCTGGGGTATATATTAGGGGTGAGCACGGTTCCCGGGTAGAACCGGGAACCGGAGAACCGTCCGGTTCGGTTCCCGGTTCCAAAGAGACTGGTTCCGGTTCCCGGTTCCCTTTTTATGGGAACCGGCATTCCCGGTTCCAATCAGAGTTTTAAAAAAAAAAAAAAAAAAAAAACCCTACGTCACTTCCCCCTCGCATGATTTCCCCCCTTCCGCCGATTCTTCCCCCTCTTTCCCCTTTCTTACTCTCTCTCTCTCTCTCTCTCTCTCTCTCTCTTTTCTCCGCTTTTTCCTCCTCACGTCTCTTCTCTTTCCCCCTCTCTCGGCTTGGCCAAAACTCCCTCTTCTTCTTCTTCTTCTTCTTCCTTCCTCTTGCTGGCTGCTACTTCACCCACTATCACATCGCCGCCCCATGCCCTACTCACCACCACCTCTTGCCACCGAACCACCACCACCCACCGCTTGTCCGACGAGCCGTCTCGTCGTTGAGCCCGATGAGTTCTCGCACTGTACGCGCCCCCCCTCGCCACCGTGAGCCACCGCCACCGTCCCCAATCCATCGTCACCACCTCTTGCTGCCGCTCGCTCGGCCGTCCGGGCCGTCGTTGCTCCGAATCACCACCGCCTCCGCCAGAACTGAGCTCTCCCCCCTTGGTTGTGGGTGGGCCACATGAGCAATCACTGCACCAGTCGCTTCGGCCGCCAGCAGCCATTCATCGTCACCGAGGCCCTGTCAATCACCTTCGCCGTGCTGATCATCGGCTACTCCGCCGACATCGGGTGGTTGCTCGGGGACAAGGAGGGCGCCACCAAGTCGCGGGTGGTGGGTACCTTCTTCTTCGGGTTTTGGATCCTCGACGTCGCGAACAACATGACTCAGGGTCCTTGCAGAGCTCTGCTCGCTGACCTCACTGGTAATTTCAGCTCGTCTTGTTTCGATAGTCTAGTCTTCTGACGATTTTGAGCCTCTCTTTTGCTTCTTCGAAACCCTAGACGAGCACTGTTCCGGTAGAGTGCCTGGTCATATACGAGTCCTAATTTCTAACTTCAATGAACCATCTTTTGGCCGGACCAAAAACAAACGAGACAATTGTGGTTGTGTAGTATTTAATCCTTAATTTGGCTCTTACCTCTTCATACTTTGGTGCACATAGTTGGGCTCAACAAACTCTACCGACGACATCTTTTCACTTGTTTTTATTTTCATTTTCTGGACCACTCTATTAAGTGATTGCACATTAGATGCATTTGTTATGTTGCATCAGTAGGCGTACCATATTTATAGATATCTTGTGTGCTGGCAGTATATTTTGTTTTCTGACTCTGTAAGTAATTACATTTGCAGATAATGTTGGGGTCATTGTGAATGCAAAAGGAGAAATGAAAGGTATAGTTCTCTTCACAACGTGCAAAGGTTTTCATGAATTTACATGCTTTGATTCAATGAACTGAAGTGGAGAGTTATTGAGCGGTATTGACATATCCACAGAAAGGAAAGCAGTGATACTTTCACAGGACTAGGCTTCCTGATACAAATAGTGTGGTTTTAGAGGCAAGACGAATTTGATTGATGAAAGCTTTTGGCCTGACATTTAAATCAGAGTTGCAATTGTGGACGGTGTTTCTCCATGATCCTTGTATCTCATCGTCTTCTAATAATTTTCAGGTTCTGCCATTACTGGTCCGATCGAGAAAGAGTGTGCAGACCTGTGGCCGAGAATTGCCAGTGCAACCAACGCCGTCGTCTAAGAGTTGCACTTATCTTTTATGTTCATGTTATTTGTTTTCATACTGTGGTTTGATGTTGCCAGTGAAAGTAAACCTCGGATTGTCTCTTTTTGAAGTGTTGTCATGGTTTTAGAAGATTTAAGTATATCCATTTTAGACCTTGGGTTCTTTTCTCGGAGTCTTTCGGCCTGCAGCCCTGTTTATTTCCCTCACGGCTAAAGATTGATTGGTTTCTGGTCGAGTACAAAAGGTTGATGAAATATTCTGATGCAATTGATGCAGATGGTGACCATGGTCTTGATCCCAATCTCGGGATTTCAGCTTCTTCCAGGGGAATGGTGGAAACCTTAGAGCCCTCAAGCGACATGCATCACGGAAGTAGTTTGAGGGTACTACTAGGGAATATTATATTGATGTCCTTTTTCTTTCACTTATACTCTTTAGCTCCATATATTTAATGAGGAGGCTCAGATTATTACTACTTTGTGACTTCCAATGGTATCCGTATCCACTAAAAATGCTTCTCAGGTAGAAACTCTGCTGCATCCTGCGGTGATCCATCTGTTCAAGGTTTATTAGTGACATCTAGACAACCTCCTTCTTGGACTGGTGCTTGAACTGATGTTTCTAGGATTTTATGCATCGATTTAAAGTTTTGGTTATGATATGGAGATATTCATGTACAAATATGCCAAGATTTCGTGCATGTTATTCCCTGTTTTATGTGCTACTTCATGAATGAAGCTTCAATTAATTCATAACCTTGTGGGTATCAACCTAGAGTTTTTTGAACACTGCTTGATGATGCATGTTGTCGCACTGTTCTAATCCCGTGAGCTTAACTGTCAATTGTTTGAAAAGAGCTTTTCAAATCTGAAAATGAAAAAAAAAAAAAAAAAACTTGTTGGAACCTGGAATCGACCCCGGAACCTGTAACAGGGTAGGTTCTAGGTTCTTGGTTCTGACGGGTAGGTTTCAGGTTCCAAAAAATGAGGAACCTGTACCCGAGGGTAGGTTCCAGGTTCCAGACGGAACCAAACCGAAACTTGGAACCACTCACTCCTAGTATATATTTAATTAACACGGGCCAACAATAATTCATTTAAGCACAACAATAATCAGAACACTGCTCATATATATCTATGCACATTGCAATCACATGTGTTCTAATTATTACAACCCTCAGGCTATGGCTAACACACGAGTGGGCAGTCTTTTGGCATGATTAAGCATCATCCTACCCCATCAAGTATGGCAATGTCTACAACCCTTGCCATAAATAGCATTCCTTAAGGAGTATCGATCTGATCTCAATCGCAACTCGGCATCTGGACCCCCGTCAAGCTTTCAATTAAAATTGGGCATCGTTCCCAAACTCCCGTTGGGTGACGGGTTCCATTAAGTGACTACTCAAGTACGCCAACACTTTTACCAATTTTATTTTCCATTAATTAGCACAATGCGACAAGGTTTGTGTTCAAACAATGAACTTAGGCAATTTTTATACTTAAAATTGCAATAAAATAATTGTACATTGTCACATATGTAAAATCAACCGGTCAAATTTTGCGACCTTTCATTTTAAAACCTCCTTGTCACAATTGACACATAAAACATGGCCTTTGAACATGATACCTCATGAAATATCATTTAAATGTTTTTTTTTTTGGTAAAGGAAATATCATTTAAATGTTCATAAAACCTTACTTTAAAAAAAATAGTACTTAAGGCTTATAAATTGGACAATCATTTACATGACATAACAAGCTCAAACAATAAGAATAGTGCATAAATTAATTCAATAATTCAAGTATAAAATTCTACTTAACGACTAATCTGTTGTTAATTTGTACTAATTGTCACTAATTAGAGCGAAACGTGACTAATTGTCATTAATTAAGACTAACTATAATTAATTCAAATTAGCTACAATTAATTAAGTTAACTACGATTAATTACTACTAACTATCATTGATTAATCTAACTGTAATTAATTAAGACTAATTGTAAATGATTAAGCTAACTACAATTAATTAAACTAACTGCACTTAACCTTAATCTAAACTAACCATAAGTGTAGTTAACACAAAACTATCATTAACTACCGCCAACCACCATGATCCATAAACCAATCCTAGCCCTAAACGCTATTAACTCCCTTATCAAGGATTAGGAGTTAACTCACGTTTTTCAGGCGGCAACGAGCTGATGGCAATGGCGGCACAATGGCAATGAGAATATGGGGCTCATGGCACGAACGGCAACACGAATGACGGCGTTCAGTGAGCTTGAACTCATGAGCAAGCTTGGTTAAGGGCAACTTGGTGGCCCGACGATGGTGGTGATGACTTGCGGCGATGAGGGACAGCATGATGGCACCGATGGACGGCGACAACGAGCAGCAATGGTGCATGGTGGTGAAGAAGAAGAAGAAGAAGAAGAAGTGGCAGTGAGGGACGGCATGATGGCACCAATGGACGGCGACAACGAGCAGCGGTGGTGCATGGTGGTGAAGAAGAAGAAGAAGAAGAAGAAGAAGAAGAAGAAGAAGAAGAAGAAGAAGTGAGAGAGAATGGGGAGGGCGTGTTCGGCAAACCAAGGGGAAGACGGGAGAAAGAGAGAGAGAGAGAGAGAAGGGGGGAGACAAAGAAAGAGAGATTTGGATAGGATATTGTGCAAAAATCCTAAAAACCCTACTAACCTTCCTCAAATTCTTCTCATCCATGCTTCCTTCTCCTCTTGTCTCTTTCTTAAATGCCAAAAATCTTCTAGAAGGGACAAAATGGTCATTTTACATTTTTTTAAACTCAAACTTCCAATCATGCCCTTAGGCCCGTTTGTTTGAAATGGGCTTAGATTGGGCTTGGCAGGCTAAATTGGGCCTTCTTGGCCATCCACCCTAGGCGTGAGGCCCATTAGTCCTTTGCATGGCCCCACTCCATTTTCCAGTTTCCAATTTTCATGTTACTAATTCTTATTTAGAAATTTTAAGCCTACTGACAAATTGACGGACAAATGAGGCAACGTCCAATATGTTGGTTTTGGAATTCTTGAAAGTTTGATCCCCAAAATCAAATTAGATTTCTTGGTTAAAAATTGATTAAATGTGATTTTAGTATGACTTAAACTGTCGGGTGGCTTTTAAGGGTTCTCTCGCATTTGACCCGTGGTCAATAATTTTCAATCCATGTTTGTATCTTTCAAATCATAAGTAACCCTCAGTTATCATCTAATCACAAGGAATTAATTACTAACATTGAGTACAAGATCAATAGGAAATTAGTTTATTGTCGTTTGTAGAGAGTATCCTAATCGTATTGAACCACCCATGACCCAACTGCGTACTCCTGTCAAATCGATTTATATCCATTCGCTAATTAACTTGTAATAGTGAAGTATTGTTTCTTGTCGATCCTTATGGTCAAGCAATCTATCCTTGATTGAATTCTTTAGTCTTTTGCGTTATAATCCCTTATGATCTCTCATAATAGATTAGTTAACTCATGAGTGATTAGTTTAAAGTAAATAAACTATTAGTGCATTGATGAAATAATCATTTGATATATTTCGAAATTGGTCGAATTTCAAGATATCACATGCCAGCTCTAGGCAGCATCGCCCATGGCCAGCGAGGCCGAGGGCGAGGTGGCCCTCGCCCAATCTAGGCAAGGGCTTAATGTCTAGCGAAGGTCGGCCATGACCCTCATTGGCCCTAAAGAAAAAAAGCCAAAAAAAAGCCAAAAAAATAAAAATAAAACTAAAAAAATAATAAATTATTTAAAATATTAAAATAATATTAAAAAATTGTCCACATCATGTCGGCGAAGTCACATCGGACAATTGGTGTCCACATTGAATTTTCTGATGGGGAAAATCTGAATTGATTCTCAAGTAAGCGGTTTTTTAAATTTATGACACTCAAGTAAACGAAAAAAATGTTTTGGCACTTAAGTGAGTGTCATACGAAATTTTTGGCACTCCTAGTATTCTTCTTCCAAAAAAAGAGAAAGAAGAAAGCTAAAGTTGAAAGGGGCCTAAGCCCTAAATGGCTATTGATACTATGTTGAGACATAAATTGTTGTATATTTCCAATAACTTTTGATATTTATTTATATACACAAGAGAATATTCTAGAAGATTCACTTGCAAGAAAGGAAATATATAAAATAGAAAACTTTCCAACTTCTAGAGATAGGCTTTAAAAACTTCCAAAATCGATAGCCTCATATTTGGTTGATACCTAGTTGAATGGTTTCCAAGTTGGAATAGATTTCTTAAATAAGATTTCGTATTTTGGATCCTACTCTTGTCTATATATATATATATATATATATATATATATATATATATATATGATGTGTCTTCTTTGTGAAAAAAACATCTACACGGTGACTGCTTTGTGAATTACATCTTGAGTTTTTGAAATTGTGAAGATTTTTTTTTTTTTTTTGTGCTGGAGGAACCGCCTCAGCCGATAGCCGAAGCGTAAACTCCCATTGAATTTCTTTGCTAGTTGGAAAGACTATTTGATGAGTGGGTGAGGTCATTAAGTGTAATTGGGGGCTGTGATATATTAAGAGTGTTTGAGTGACTTGAGTATGATTGTAATATCCATTGTATTGCTTGATTTATAGTGAAATTCTTTGCTACTTTTCCCATGGGTGTAGGTTACGATTGAATCACGTAAATATAACGTCTAACTTACTTTCTTGTCCTATTTATTTTATTATTCAATTGATTGTTTCCATAATAAATGGTATCCGAGCTAGAATTGGCTGAGTTGATGCAAATCAATGCCAACAAAAAAATAATTGAAAATTGACAGATTTAAACGGAAGGATTTTGATTTTCGAAAGATACAAATAAAGAATTATTTGTACTAGAAGAATTTACACTTACCCTTATATGGGAAGAAGATAGCATAATGAAATAAGCTGATTGGAAATTACTGAAAAGACAAGTGTTGGATGTTAAGTAATTAACATTGGCTCATAGCGTTTAATATTGTTAAAGAGAAGACAATAGTGGGCCCTATTGGACATGTATGAGAAGCTCTCTACAATCAACAAAGTCTACTTGATTGGACATTTGTTTAACTTAAAGATGGCTGAATGTACGTGAGTTGCTAATCATATTGATGAATACAATATAGTCATTAGTCAATTGAGTTCAATTGATATTGACTTCTAAATTAAGGTACAAGTTTTGATTCTATTATCCTTATTGCCTAATAGTAGTAATACTACTTTTATTGTTGTTTGTAATTCAATTGGGTCAACAAGCTTAACTTTCGATGGTGTTGACACCTATATTATAGTGACTCATTTAGTTATTTATTACATGGAAAAAATAGGGATCGACCCCGACCCATAAACAATAATATTATTAATTTGCATATGCATATAAGAAGTATTTTTTATTTATGGCAATTAAGCCCACATAAGTTGCATTTTAATATGAATTGAGAATGGAGCACCAAATTAGGAAAGATTGATTTTTTTGTTAAACTTGAGAAGCAACCGGGCTATTATATTACAAAAAATTCTTTGGTCACAAGAAAAGATAAATTCTGGTGAAAGCTGAAATATCAAAGAAGGAAAAAGGAAAGTGGACAAGGCAAAATTCGGTCCACAAAAAGGAAAATACATGGGAGGAGAAGGGAAGGAAAACAAGAAAAGAAGAACCCCCAGCCCCAGGGCATATCTTGACTTGGACATTATATTAGGGGGAAATTGGGGGGAGATGTAGAAGTCTAAATTTTTAAAAATATTTGGTTCTTCATCAGGACAGCTGGAGATTGCGTGATATATTTTTTTTTACACCGCTTGAATAAAAGAAAAAAGGGCCTGGGCAACAGAGAAGACCCCTCGAAGAAAAGAAAGCATCCTTGAGTGAAATTCGTGGGCGAAGTTCTAGGGCAGCGGAGGAGGAGCGGCAATGTAAAAAAGCAGAGATTCTTCTCCACGGCCCCCCGTAATCGTACAAGAGAGGACACCCACTTTTTAAAGAGAGGAGGTGGGGCTGAATATATCCACACATTGGAAAAGATGAAGAGAGAGAGCCGCAAAGGAGGAATCGTCCACACTCAAAAAAGAAGTCGACTGAAAATACGAGGTGCACAATGGCGGAGGCACACTTTGCAAAAAGACGACGAGGAAATATTCTCAATCGCAAAATTTCATCCACTGATTTCAGAGTTGAGAGATTGACGACAGATTCCCATCATTATCACTTCCTCATCATCTCGTGCGCTTGTTTCTCAAGCATAACTCGTCAAGATCCCTTTCTATTGTTCTCCTCTTAAGAATACTCAAAGTTCGCACGCAGTCTTCTTGTCTGCAACATTTTATGAATTCCAGTCGCACCACCATCAATCTTTGTTCACGGAGCCGTCCGTTAGGCAATAACTGGGCACAATCACAGCAGCCTTGCAGTCCTCGATGAAACCAGCGGCTGCCCACCGTGCCAAGTAATCACCTTTCGCGGTTCCAAGCCAAAGTCGCTGCTCTTACCGAGTCGTAGTGTGATGGCTGCCACTCGAATATCATCGCTGAATCATCAAACGCCATCGTCGCTGCCGGACGAACTCAAGCCATCGTCATAAACCGATGGATCTGCTGGAAGAATAGGTAACACTTCAGGTATGTTTGTTTTGCGAGTTCCTCATTTTCTGGCGTTTCGTTTACTTAGGAAATGAGTCAATAGAAAATGTTTTCTGAATCAATGAAAAATGTTTTTCTACCAAAATTTAAACTTAGAGTGATTTCTCTTTTGAAAGAACCGAAAAATCTTTTCCTAAATGTTTTCCTAGTGCTAGCGTCATTGGTTAGTGAAAAGTTTATGCTTATAAAATAATTTTAAAAAATCAAAATTTTAATTTTTTTTAATTATTTTAAACAAAATTATAATATTAATTCTTTTATTCTTTTTCCTTTCCTTTTCTTTTCTTTTTTCTTCTTTTCTCTTTTCTTTTATTCCTCCTTCTTCCCCCTTCTTCCTTCATCGATGGTGACCAGCCAATATGCGGAGCGGCGAGCTTGAGGCTCAGCCGATTTGGACAAACCCCAGCTTCGTCAAGGTCGTGGCTCGCTTGCCGCGAGCTAAAACCAAGCAAGCCTAAGCTCGGCCAAGGCCAGCAAGCTCTTAGTTCACCCAATATGGATGAGGCAGAGCTTGCCTGTGGTTGTTGTCGGCCAATGGCAATGGAGGAAGAGACAAAAAGGAAGGAAAAAAAAAGAAAAAGGAAAAAAAATTAAAAATAACTAAAATTCCATTTTTTAATAAAAAATACAAATAAAAAAGAGAAAATCATTTTCCAATAATATCCAAACAACAAAAAAAAAAACATTTTTAATCATATATTACCAAACAAATGAAAACTAACTGTGTCTTTGGAAAATATTTTACCGAAAATATTTTCCTATATCATTGAGTTTTCCATAAAACAAATACACTGTTTGTCTTGAATTATTTTTTGTTCACTACGATCAACTCCAGATTTCAATACGTAAAATAGTTGAATTACATGCATTAATTTTTTCGTGGTCTGATTCCTCAATTCAATGGAGTCGACGTTGAGATTTGCATGTTGAAACTGTAAAATCGAGGTTTCTAGACCAATTTGTTCTTGAATAATTTTGTGCTAATTTTAAGATTTGCATGTTGGGATGTTGAGGCTTCCCTTTCACACGTGGAACATGTTTTTTGCCTTGATTATTTGTGGTCAGTCACTTCTCTGGATACATTAAGTTTCGGCTATATTGTTTCGCTTGGTAATTGCAATGTCTTCCCCATGGTTAAAGCGAAGCAACCTTGGTCTGGTAATTTCCTGTAATAGCTGATCTGGGTCTTCCATATGGCTCCTTGGTTCTACCCTTCTCTCGTGTTAGTGTTACTTCATGATTTAAATTGACCGTCACCTTTATATTCTCTCATGCATGATATGCGGTTTATCGCGTATGTTCTTTGTGCATGATTGATTAAATAAACTTAGCTTGCTTAAAAATAATGTCATTAAATCATATTAATAAATTTATGGGCAGGACATATTTCAATGCAGCATGAGATTTATTAATCACTACGTAAATATTACATATAATATGTCACATGCATGCTTAGAATGCAACGCACATTCATAACTCATAGTTAGGGCAATGCATGTTAATTTTAGAATTCATAAAAGTAGAATGCCATTTAAATCATATAGATAGCGCTTAGGAAGGAATAATGGGGCTCATAATATGCAAGTCACGTAATGTGCGTCATATAGTAAGTTGCATGTTTTAGGGTCAATATATCAAAAATAACATCATGTAAATTAATAATTGCATCTCATGCATAGCATACATTTTAATTCTTATAAGAAAATAATGAAAAAGATCAATTTTGCATCATTAGGTCATGTCCTAGAGTTTAGTCTTTTATCTATTAAAATGAAAACACAAAAAATAGTCTCACATGTTGTTGAATAGTGAGGTTCATTTCACGATTAATCAAACTTTCATGTCATTAGAATTGCATATAGGTTGCACAACATACTTGTCATTTAGATCTCATGTTAGTTCATTAATGCATGCTCAGATTAAAATTCACAAATTCGTATTATTTAAATTAAATCATGGTCATGTTAACAAGACTTTGCAGAACACTTGATGCAATGGACATAATGGAGTTATGCATTTGATCGCGTAGCACGATGACGATCTCTCATTCCTTTGAGCAATTATTTCTTGCTTTGATTTATTGAGTGTTACATTATTAATTGTGCACTCACATGATCACCTATTGCATGTTGGTGGCTTAGGATTCAAACTTACCAAGATTGCTTGCTAAGTATTCTTGAAAATAAAGAGAAAAGGTACAAAAGGGGCAATACATTAATCTTGTGTAACCAAGTTCCAGTATCCATGAATTTCTAGTTCAGAGAAATAAGATGTTTTCCCACATGCTACTTGGGTTACTAATCAACCCATAATAAATTCATGGCGACTCCTAATCGAATTAATTTGCACGTTTAATTGATTAAATTAAAACCTCTGCGATTGGTATGGGCCCGGAAGAGTCCGCATTAAGTTGTTGGCTTAGTAATTTATTAGCTTTCCTTTTGATGGTTCACCTTTAGGAATGTCACGAAAGAGAGGGTTCACAATTTGATTCTGAGTAAAGACATCTATAGAAGAGAATTGATAAGCCTATACCTGCTCCTTTAGTAAGTGAATGTAAAGGAAAAACTACTATTTGTATTAGCAAGACTGGTGCAAATTAGATTAGACCAAATCAGTCTAGGACCGATAATGTTGTTTGTTGGAGTTATAGTAAGATAGTGCATCTAAGAAGAGCTTGTGTTATGCTGAGAATGATAAGGGTTTGGAAATTAGATTTGAGTCTACAAATGATGTTGCAGTTGTAACTGATTGTAATTCAAATAGTGCTGATTGTGTATCATATGTCACTAAGGATTTGATGTTTGACAGATGGATTATGAATTATGGTTGTTTATTTTACGCTACTCAAAATAGGAATTGGTTTGTTCCTTACAAATGCATGGATAGTAGTAAGTATAGATGGGGAACAACATTGAACGTAATGTTGTGGGTGTTGCGATTTTAAATTAGAATACTTTATGGTATTATGAGGACATTAGCTAAAGTAAGGCATGTTTCGAAATTAAAGAAGAACCTAATTTCCTTCAGTGACATAGATTCAATTGGGTGTCAATATATCTTGAAAGGTGGAGTTACAAGGTTGTTCAAGGTGCCTTGGTGATAAGGAGAGGAATCAAGCACAGTGTCTTGTATGAGCTTCAAACTAAAACAAGGACGAATTTTGCCATGGAGATGTCAAGTGCATCTGGTTCAGAGTCTAGATCGTGATATATGTGTTTGAGACACATTGGAAAGACATGCCTAAAGGATCTAAGTGAAAGAAATATATTGTGTGGTTATGGGGTTAACAAATTGAATGTATGTGGGTGCTGTAACTCAAGTAAACAATCGAAAGTGTAGTTCAAGTCAACAATTAAAGAAGCTACAAATGTTGTAGAGTTAATTTACTTGGATATTCACAAACTGTCACAATTTTCTTTGAGGAGAAGTGCCAGATTTATGTTAAAAGTTGTGGATGGGTACTTGAGAAGAACCTGGATGTTTATGCTTAAGCATGGGTTTAGAGTTGTTTTTAAGATCGGGTAGTTAAGAGTTTTAATTGAAAATGAGATTGGTACAATGATCAAATATATGCAAACTAACAATAACATGGAATTTTGCTTTGGATCTTTGGAATGTATTTTGCATGAAGGCATAGTGAGACATTGCACTGGTGCCTGTAAACCACAATCAATTATAGAATTGATAAGTTGAACATTACTAAAGACAGCCTATAAATTGCTCTATAGTGCTAGTATGTTTGGGAGATTCCTAATAGATACACTTAGTACGGCTAGCCACCTGATGAATAGATTCTAATCAACCGTGATTAGATGTTTGACTCTTGAGTAAGTGTGGTCAGGTGACATTGCTGATTATGTTATTTTTATAAAATTTGGTTGCTCATGTTATGTTTGAGTTTGTGATAGTAAGCTCAATGCAAGGACAATAAAGGCATATTCCTAAATTATGTACAAAGTAAGTAGAGTAATCTATTATGGTATCTAGAATTTAATTCAATTGAAAAGTTACATTGATGAGTCTCTAATACTTTTTGGAGTGATTATGGTAGTATTTACACAAATCTTGATGGTGTTAAGCATGAGGCGGAGTTGCAATTGGAAACATTTAAAGTGGTGTGTATTTGCATAATAATCAATACCGATAGTGCTTGTTGCAAGGTAGAGCCAACCATTACTGTAACTGTTGAGTTTGACAAGGTCATATGTTTGATCTTTTGACAAATATGAAAACAACAATGGTTTTGCTTTAGTTTTGGTATAATAGATTATGTTAGAAAATCTTTATAGAACAGTTAAAGGTACAAGTGAAGTTAATATTTAGACGAGGTCCCCGATTATGGCAAAGTTCAAGCGTGGCTTAAACTTGGAAGATGTCTATGGTAGGGGTGAGCAAAAGGAACCGCTTGCATCAAGAACCACATAGACTGGACCAAACTAGCTGGTTTTTGGTGGTTTTCGATTCCAAGTGTGCAACCACTGTCCGGATTAGACCTATTGTTTTATTTTTATACTTCTTACAAATGTGAGAAATCATTAATATCTTCGTAGCACTTTCACACCACTATTTGCTTTAGTTTCTCCCAAATCTGAAACAAAACCCTTATCCCTCTTGTTCATGCCTCCTCCTCCTCCTCATCCTCCTCCACGTTGGTTTGCTCTCCTTCGCTAAGATGAATCCGTCTTGTTGCCCTGCTCTGATAAGGAGGACTTGTTCACTTCCATCCTAACTAAAGGCGTCGAGGCTACCTTCATTCCTTCTTCCCCTAACTCAGAGAGAGAGAGAGAGAGAGAGAGAGAGAGAGAGTTTTAACTCCAGGAGAGATGGAGCTAAGATCGAGAGCTAAACGGAAGGGTTGACGAGTGAGCTCGCAGCAAAGGGACCGTGGGAATGCAATCATACGAAAGTGATGCTCTTGATGAGCGAAGAACAAAGGAGGAGGAGGGCGAGAGAGAGAGAGAGAGAGAGAGAGAGAGAGAGAGAGTTGGCATTCGGTCTAAAACCGAACGGTTCGGTTCCCAATTTCTGGGTTTTGACCACCCCTAATTTGTGGTGGTTGAGCCCATGATGTATTGTGGAAAAGTAGTAACAAAATTTGGATTTTAGCAAACGATTGGTGATGACATTGGAGAGTCTGACAAAGGATTACACGAAGGATCTAAATTACCTAATCACAGCCACTTGAGACATCATTTCCAATCCAAACAAAACCCTTCGAACAACTCCGATTTCCACGGCGACAAAATAGCGTCCGACGTGATAGTCCTGGACCATGTCTAGTTACGGCATTCACTGCCCTAGACATGCCTTCATCGTTCATGACATCGAACTCACGAAGGAAGGGACCCTCTCATCGATGCGCACAACCATAAAACGAAAAAACAAGAAACTTGCTATAATTAGATGTTTTCGCAATCAATGTTTTGTAGCTCTTTCCAAATTGCTTCCGACACGTACCCTCCTTCTTTTTGGCATATTCCCTTGATCGGTCACTTACGAAAATGAGACGACAGAAAAAGAAGAGTAAACCCATATTATATCAGTAAAGAACGATAGCTGTACTACCGATTGGACAGATTCTAATAAATCGTTTGGCCCGATCAATTTACTTCTATTTCCGTCACGATCGCACGCATCAATTTGTAAACGAGGTTTTGTAAACGACCATTACCATAAATAGCCGTAAGATGGTCAGAAATCAAAGAAAAACACACACACACACACACAGAGGATAAAGAAACCTTCAGAAACGCCTTGAAAGAAATTAGCGATCAACAGTAACTTCTCTAGAAGATGACACCTAAGCATTGAATCTGTGAGCTTTTGGACTCAAAAAGGCAAAAAGAGAAGGAAAAAGAAGGGAAAAGAAACAAAACAACACGTAGATACATAATCAAGAAGATATTGTTTTTGTCTTTCACATCCAATTATGCAGATTTTCCTGTAGAGTAAGGATGCAACACTTATCTCACAAGTCTCAACAGCACAGCAAATTTTGAAACAGTACCCGCCCTTCCCTCACTTCTTGCCCTTCTTCTCCTCGTACTCAAGAAGCTCCTCAAGCAGCTTGTCGTCGTAGCACTCGAACTCGAACACTGGCCTCCCCCGCTCGCTGCCGCCCGTTGGCCTTGCCTCAGCCCCCCTCCATGCCGAAGAGGAAGAAGAGGAGGCGGCTGAAGAAGAGGGGTTGGCCGACGAAGGGTACTCATGGGGGAAGTTGAGGACCGCCGTTTGGCCCCTCATGTTGTACGCAGCCCGGTCGTAGGCCCTCGCCGCCTCCTCAGCGGTGTTGAACGTTCCAAGCCACACGCGGGCCCCATGGCGGGCTGAGTCGCGGATCTCCGCGGCGAACTTCCCCCACGGCCGCCGGCGCACCCCCCGGTACCGGACCTCCGGCTGCGACGAGTCCTTCCCTTTGGAGTCTTCCTCATCCATCTCTCTCTCTCTCTCTCTCTCTCTCTCTCTCTCTCTCTCTCTATCCGCCTCTGTGAAGTTCTTTCTTTGCTGCTTGTTGCATGGAGATGCTAATGAGGAGTGGATTGGGCCTTGGGGATTTATATATTTGGATCCGCAGAAAAGCCACGCCTGGTTTGGCACAAACGAAGAGGCTAAGGCGCGCACGTGGCGGGATCTCTGAGCTTCTTGAATGGCTTGCACGTGCTCAGGAGCAGCTAAAGCTAGGGAAGCTTCGATAGGGACCAGGGCGTGCTTGTGCAATGTATCTGGGCTGGTCAAGGCGATGGCTTTGCGAGTGCTTAGAAGCCCTCTCTCTCTCTCTCTCTCTCTCTCTCTCTCTCTCCCCGAATTATTCCGTCACTTTTTGGCGTTGAATCAAATGAATTGCATAAATTAATTAATGGGTTCTCTCTTTTGTTCTTGAATTTTGGTGGGTTTCGGATGGGATCAATGTCTCACGTGCTTGAATTTTGTATTATTCCCGTGAAAACATTTTGACCGTTCTAGAGACCAACTTCTGTGGATCGTGCCGATCGAAATCGTCAAAAAGGGTCGGTCTTTTATGCTTGTTTTCTCGCATTCCGCTTTCGCCCGTGCATTTTCCCTCGCTGATCGTATCAAATCGACCTTTTCAGGTAATGGGAAGAGGGGAATCGGTCAATCCCACCACTTAAGAATGTTGACGGAGGGGCTCGCCTAATTCAAGATTATATTCTTTTCCTCCTTTTGTGACGTCATAAATGGCAAATATTACCGACAGGAGGCCCTCGCGTACGGAGGACCACGATGTGGAAAGTCGTAGGACGAGTCTTGGGTCAAACGGATGTTGCCCCTTGCATCTTGAAGGAGAAGGCCGTGGGCCAATCATCGCGTGAAGGACAAGTTTCCGACGATAAATGGCGCCCGTCACAATCCTAGGAATTGGTCGCGAACTTGCATGCCAAGGTTGGAACTTCCTTTAGACTTTTCAAGAGGTGAACTTGGTAAAAATGTTTGTGGATTCTTCCTTAGATGTGTGATTATTTTATTGCTAGAATAGTGTCGGAACTGAAACTGTAAGCTATCAATCCTGAAAAAACTCAGAAGTGGAGCTGAAATTAAAGAAGTTTTGCATTATCGATCGATGGAGATACAAAGAAGTCACTTTTGATCCTTAAACTAGAAAATTCTGCGTAATTGAATCCTAAAGTGTTTTATGCTACAAGTTCTTTGACTTTATAGATATGCGAATAAGCTCTACTTCACCTATTATTACTAAGCATGTTAGACTGTCGAATTGGCGATAACACCTAATTGACGCCATGTAAGCAAAAGAGAGGGAGAGGGCACACCCTCGTAATAAGAAGAGCTATACCATAGAGGTGGACTTGACCCTATACGACAAAACATATAAAAACATAGTTGAATCAACGGTTTAATCATCGCGATATGTGAGAAATGGTTCTCCAAATGTGGTCGCACCAAGCGATGTTATTTTGTACTTCTGCCCAGGTAGTGGATCAGGTCAGGTATAGGAGTTAAAAGTCACTGTCCAAGGTCACTCAATGATACTTGTCTTTCTTTACATAAAATGATGGAGGCTGAGTTGGCGTAAATTGATGAACTTGGGACCAATAAGAAAATTACCCATCAAAGTCTGCCTAATTCGTACTTCTCCCTAACGAGGGTGGGCTCATTAGGCCACTAGATTAAGATCACGACACCCTAACTTCTACTTTGGAATTTCTACTTCCCTTTTCCCTTCACACCCGTGATCGCATTTCATGTCTTACTTAATAATCCACATGTGCCTCTAATTGACGAGTTACAAATATAGACATCACCCAAATTTATTTCTAGCTATATTAATATACAATTAATGTCTATATTTCTAAGATGTTCCTGGTCAGGAAAAGTTCAAAAAATTCCTAAATCATGACATTGATAAAAATCAATCATAAATGTTTTAATTACTCCAATTTAGACTGGAAAATGCTGATTAGACTCTAGATGTCTTATATGGAATGATTGGTGCTTACGTTAACTTTTTTTATAATTCTTTTGAATTTTTTTTCTATTTTTACCTTTTACTTTCTTTCCCTTTTCCTTTTGCTTGTAGACTGTCCTCGATCACCGACCACAAGCCATGGCCAGCGAGGGTTAGACTACTTGGGCAAGGGTCACCCTTACTAACTAAAGGTGAGGGTTGGCTTCACTAATATTTGGGCAAAGATGAGTGCCGACAAGGCCCCCTTCACCAAATCTGGTAAGGTCAACCCTCACTCAAGCTAGGGCAACCTCATCAAGTGTCACTTGGATGAGGGTTGGCCTTGGTGATGCCCAGTGAGCGGAACCAAAACCAACAATAGAAGTCACTGGGGATGGCATGACAAAGCACCAAGAGTTGGGGTGGACATCTTGAAGTACATTTTAAGCTTCACAAAGATAGTAGTGATGAGGTGTGCCCGTTGATGTAGGCAATAGAGATGGCTCACCAAGCCCCACCCCTGCCTAGGTGATGCCTGATGAAGTTGCCTTAGCCTGGGTAAGGGTCGGCCTTGCCAAATCTAATGAGGAGAGCCCTCATCGACACTTGCCCATGCCCAGGTGAGGCCTGATGAGGCCACCCTAGCCTAGGCAGTTGACCTTCCCACATCTAGCAAGGGGGACCTTGCTAGCGCTTGCCTCGCCTAGGAGTAGCTTGGCAAGGCCAACCCTCACCTATGGCTAGTGGCCAACGATTGGCCACCGACAAAAAGGAAAGGGGGAAAAAAAAGAAGAAAATTTCAAGGAATTAATTCAAAAATTATTTTAAAAAAAATCCACAATAGCGTCGACCATGGCACATAAGATGACTAGCATCAACGTCAGTACTTTCCAGTTTAAATTGGCCAAATAGACTGAATTAGTATAAATATAAAAATGCTTATAATGAAATCAGCACAATTAAAATGTTTAGATTAAATTGGT
This sequence comes from Eucalyptus victrix, assembly GCA_016097545.1. Lineage (NCBI taxonomy): Eukaryota > Viridiplantae > Streptophyta > Magnoliopsida > Myrtales > Myrtaceae > Eucalyptus > Eucalyptus victrix. The sequence continues at coordinate 39,299,611 of CM027842.1, forward strand.
ACCAATACAATATATTTTAGACTTTTTTGGTATTTTTTCCATTCTTGGTCCACTTAATCTTGAAAATGCAATTGTTTGTGTTCAAATAATGAAATCTCATTCTGGCCCAAAGTTGATGTAATGTCTTTCAAATTGAAGGGGAAATGAGAGGACAGCAACTTCCACTCAAGGGTTAACTGATTGATTATATAAACAAAATTCATCGACAGCATAACCTTTCCTGCCATGTCATTAGTATAAATTAGATAGATCATGTGTACGCCTCCTCTGTTCTTCCTTCTTCCTCTTTTGCCCCCTGTTTCTAAAGCTAAATGATTGTTTCCGATGGTCGATTGAATAAATAAATAGAAAATATGACGAGAGATGTCCAAGGGCCCATTTGTTCGCCCATCACCAGTACCAACCAGTTTGACATTTCATGAGGCTGCTTAGGAGCCCCTTTTTTTTTTTTTTTTTTTAATTTACATTCCCATATATATCGTACGAAGCTGGACTTCGGACCCAAGTATAGGGTTTTAAGAATGAGTGATTGCCCTTCTCCAACCCTTATTGCTCAACCTAATAGCGGATAGCTAATGCATTTCACTTATTGAACAAGATTCTATGGTCGGCCTGCGACCCCTAGATGCCCCATGACCAGCTCCCATAGTGTGATGGGCGGTGTGTACAAGGCTCGGGAACGAATTCGCCACTGTATGGCTGACTGGCGATTATTAGCGATTCCGACTTTAGGGTTAATACGCTGCACACCTTTTAGGAAACCAAAAATGAAATACTAACCTGTGTCAAAATTTTTAATCATGTGAATTAACCATCATTTCGTATTTCAATTCTGTCTCTACCAATCGTGCTAGGAATATAACCCTAATTTACTGTCTTTGGTTCGGTCGGAACCGTTGAAAACTCATTTCGTATTCTTGACGTCCCTAAGAAAGATTAGAGGCGACAGATGGATGGCACACTTCACGGAACATTGTCGAGGGAAGTCATTTGCATCGACAAGATATCATATCGTTTTCTTTTTAAAATAATGGTAAAAAAAAACAAAAGAGAATAGAGGTGAGTTGCCACTTACATCATGCCTTGGAAGGTCATGGCCTGCGAAATCGTTACATCACTCATGATTCGAACCCCAAGTGCACGGTTGTCTTAATGGAATCTACTCCTAACAGCTTTGATTAATCTTTCTCATTATAAAAGATCGTGATTGGATTCCATGCTGTTGTTAGAACTTGGTGATGGGTTGACTTATTCCACCAGATTTATGCTTTTTCTAGGTGACATGGGATTCCGTTATCATCGATTGAAAAGCATCGAATTATTGGAGATAGCGAGGCCCACTTTGATTCCCCTTTTCTGGTTTGAGATTGAAAGGTAAGCTTTGCAGGAGTTGTGTGCTTGAGGGATGTTAGTCACACAGTCCTTGATGTCATCGGCTAGACTTAGTGCTGCCAAAGCTCACCAAGCGTGCACGGATGTAGGGACCCCTCATCACTCGTTCTAATCCTATCGGCTGACTTCATCATAAGATGGTAACACATACACACCTAATCTTAGTGCTCTGCGCACCCCTTCCAGAGTTCCCTTAACCCAAACACAGGATGCGGGTCATCTACGGCGACACATGCTTCACCATCTGCCGCGCCATGGGATGCCACTTAAATTGACAAGAAATTACCTTTTGTATAGTGGCATTTATTATGAAGGTGCGCTCTCTGGAATCCTCGCTTTTGAAATTTCCTTTCATGTTAGATGTAAAGTACTCAAACCATAACAAACCGTTGTCACTAATCGACATCTATCTAGCTTCTAAACTATTTACTAAGCTCTACCACATGAATCTTGTCTGGATGGATTTAAAAACAGCATTAGATAATGAAGCGTCTCAAGTGGACGGTCTAACTTAGCCTGCGCAATTAACTATATAATTGAGGGAAAAAAGGCTACATGATTTGTCAGCAAAACGCACGCAATTGCGCTTCATACAATTAAGAATTGACCGTGTTGAGTGACCAGGGATTTGGTTTTACTTGGACGACGACTTTCTTAAATGGGCGGCAAGCGCAACACGTGAAAGCACGTGCCGCCGGGAATTAAAAAATCCGGGAAAAAAATTCGATTTTGTATGGGGAAACGATAACCTTTCTAGCAATTGACTTGGTCCAACGACATCTCTATCTTGTGGCGTTCATTATTGGTAGATTGATACCGTTATCCAGACAATTCTTATGGCCAAAAAGGGGAATAAAAAAAAAAAAAAAAGAGCTAGTCAACTTAAGAATTTACACCATTTTCAAATTAAATGCAGGGGCTCTCCATTCATGTTATCGTTTGTTTTATATTAGAAACAAAGAATCGGGAAAATTATCAAAGTTCTAAACCTTTTGTAATTTTATTAATTCAAATTGCTAATTTAATTCTAAATATTTTTTTAATCTAATTTAATCAAAAGTCTTTTGCAATTATGCCAATCCAAATTTGACCGATTGACACTAACATGGCCAAATTCTTAATAATATTTTATTATTTATTTATTTATTTATTTCCTTCTTTCTTCTTCTTTTAACCTGTTGTTGAGGCAAGGGCGGCGAGGTTTGCTTGCCCCTGCTGACCACTGGCAAGGGCAAGCCTCACCCAGCCATGGCAAGGTTGAGCTTGTCGTCGATATGGCGTGGTTGGACCTCATCATAGTTGGGCGAGGTCAAGCCTCATTAGATCTAGCTCGGCTTTGCAAAGCCATCATGAGGTTGAGCTCGCCATCAATCTGGGGAGGCTTGACCTCACCATGGTCGAGTGAGGTCGAGCCTTGTCAAATTTGGCTTGGCCTCAGGGGCGAGTCTCGCCATTGGCTGGTGAGGTCAAGCCTCACTAGCCCTTGCCTTTGGTTGGTCGCCGAGCTCTAATGATCGTCTAGATGAAGAAGAAATGAGGAAAAAAATGAAAAAAATAATAAAATATACAAAATGTTTGAAAAAAATAAAAAATTTTAAAAAAATTGGCCACTTCAAGTGCCAACCAATCAAATTTGGCCAAATGGATTGACTTAATATAATTGCAAAAGGTTTATGACTAAATTAGTAAAATTGCAAAATGTTTAGGACTTTTTGGGTAATTTTTGCAAAGAATCCAAACAAATGATAAATTAAGGCTTGTGCTATTTCCACCCCCTTATTAGCTCCTAACACCCTTTATCATATTAAATTGACTACATTGTCTCTGCAAGTCCCATTCTTGATTAAAAATTATTTTTAACCCTTTTCTTCTTCTTTTTTTCAATTTCACTAAAGAAAAACTTATCAACATCCCTTCCAAACAATTTTATTCACCATAGCCGTTTCATCCATACTCATTATATTTCAACTTTTCCTTCATATTTATATGCAAACTGTTTATTTTATGTCTCCAAAGTATTTTCATGATTGTGAATTTTTCAAATTTCTCGACTTGGATTTTTGGTACAAATTTATGAGAATTTACTCAAAAATTAAATATTGTGATTGATGTATGCATTATATACAATTTACTCAAAGGTTATCCCCTCACTTGTGCTTAAGTTATTTTTTAATAATATTTTTCCAATACAAGAAAAGAAACATACAAATAATTAACAAAATAATTAGTTTGTTTGATCATAAACACAATAATAAGTTAACTATCTACCAAATAAATTATTTTTTGGAGAAGTAAACAAATTTTATTTCAAATGAGAGAGAAAAGGGAAAAAAAAGGGCGAAAAAGAAGGCTAATATTAGTCCTACATCAAGAGTGGGCCGCATATTTAACCTCAATTATTGTTGTTTATTAAGAGCATAGTAATTTCATCTCTAATAAAATTGAAACAAAAGAAAAGAACATATAAAAATTTAGAAATATTCTTAAATCAACAATAGGACTCGTAAGAGGTAATATATTCATTTCAATGCTAATTGGGGCGTCAAGAGTTAATAAATAGGTGAAAATAGCGTGAGCCTAAATCAATTCTCATAACTACTAGAAAACCACCTCTATTAGCCAGATATTTAGCTTTAAAAAAAAAAATGGCTTCAGGAATCTGGGCATTTCTTGGGCGCAATATATATGATTTTTCGACAAATGACCCAGTGAAAACGAAAGTCACGAATTTCAATTGACAAGGTAGGAATTTTCTATATTCTTTAAAAGACGCAAACTGAGTATTGTGATAAAACATAACAGAACCCGTAGCGTAGGAATTTCTAAACAATTCTCGAAATACCAAAAAATAAAGTTGCAGAAAAGAAATGACGAGGAAATAACAAAAAGGATAAAAGTAAAGCAGTAAAAGGCCTAAAATAGAAAGGTGCTCCGAAACATGCCTAATTAATTAATTTTTAAGGCCCAAAGCAATTGCAAATGAGGGATCGTTTGGCCATGGTAGGGCGCTTGGAATGGACTTTTTAAATTAATATTAGGAGCATCGTAACTTCTCTCAGATTAAAATTTAGGTCATTTCATCACATGTTGCGTGAACTCGTCATTGACCTGCTCGTTGCATTTCTATTTGTCCGACCGCTCCAGAAAGCCTTCAGCAGTCGCGTCGACATTAACAAATAAAACTTGAGGCTCTAAGTTTATTTGGGCGCTGCATTTTGTGTACTCAACAGACACAGTATTAAGTCCCAAAAAAAAAAAAAAAACAAACAAACAATTGGAGCATTACGAGAATCAGTTGTTCCATGATCAATCCACGACTATCATATCCCCATATTATAACACTTTGTTCATCCCACGATTTAGTAGGGAGCGAGCTGAGATATAAAATTTTGTGTTGTCATTGTGTGACTAATTGAATTTTTAGGATATATTCATTAGAAGTCCTAAAATCTAAAAATTATAAAAAAAAATGAAATCAAATCCTAAAATTTGCTAAATTCGTGCGTTTAAATCTTAAAGTTAACACTGTCAATTTGACTAATAAAAAATGCTAACCTTGTGTTTTTAAATTAATTTTTATTTTCCATGTGGCATTTTTAATTTTTCGCATGGTTTTTTAATTTTTAATTCAATATTTTAAAAAAATAGATTTAAAAAATGAAAAGGAAAAGTTAAAATTTATTTAAAAAACAAAACTGTAAAAAAAAAAAAAAAAAAAAAGGCAAAGTTGCCAATGGATGCTTTCACCGTCTCCACCCATCGCCGGATAGATTGGCAACGATTGTCGGCCTTGGGCAAGGGTGGATGGCCCTTGGCCAACCAGGGTGAACCCTCCTTGGCCTTAGGCAAGAGCTAGCCACCCTTGCTAGGCTCGGTCTCAGGTACCTAGATTTGGGCATACCGACCCACATAGGAGGCTGGCAACCATCACCCGTTGCCCCTTCACCTAGATTTGGCGAGCCTTGCCAGCAACAAGCAAGGGCCCACAAGGCCTTGCTTGGGCCTAGTGAGGGTCATTGGCCCTCGCCTAGGGTGAATGAGGCCTTGCTCTGGTTAAGCAACGGTCGCTTTTCCTTTTTAGTTTTCAAATATAAGTTGAAAATTTGAATAAAAAATAATAAAAATACCACTTGGAAAAAAAAATAATTTAAAAATAACATGTCAGCTTTTTTCGTTAGTCAAATTGACGGTATTAATTTGAAGACTTTTTGCATAAATTTGACAAATTTTAAAACTCAATTACACTTTCATAATATGATGTATGACTTTTAATGAACATATCCCTTATATTTTTATAACAATTGACTATATACTCACTTTAGCATACATGAATATTTTGGCTTTGAATAATCATCGATTGATAAATTATATTCTTACAATCTCCATGGGCACGAGAGCAAAGACCTCGATAGGTGGGATATATGAATGTAGTCAACAGAAACCGGTAAACGGTGAAGCAGAAGAAGAAGAAATAAAGATGAAGCAATTAACTAGCTGGTGTACATTTGGACAGAGAGTCAAACTGACACATTTTGGTACGACCATACATTAATATAAAGGCTTCTGACTTCGATCCTGTCTTCAAACTCCTTCCCCAAGTAAAACTGCGGAACAAGTGAAACCTAACAGCTGTTGCCTCCTTGCACGAGCATTTTTTTTTTTTTTTTTTTTTGAGCAAGGCACGAGCATTCTTTAAAACGCAACAATTTTTCTTCTTCTTTTTTTTTTGGGTTCTTTGAAAAACGCAACCATTCAAAAATAATAGATAAAACTACATGTACTTTCCATTTTCTTTGGCGGTATATGTACTTTCATTTGGTGATCCTCAACTCTAAACCTTCTAAACTGTTCAAATAATTCCCATATTTTTTAAGAGATTGAAAAAAAAATTACAGGCCAATGTTATTGAGTCGTAATGTTGTGCCTCTATACTCTCTCCCTCTAAATTTTATTTCTTATGTTATCGATATGATGTCTTCTTGGTGCTACAAGTGAACCCAATAATGGAAAGTGACGTTTGACTTTTTTAAAGAAGTATTTTGGAGCCTATTGAAATTCGCATCCTAACAAAATTTTTTGATAGAAGGGCTAAAAGCAAAAGTTTTCAAAAAGTTAAGGGATATTTTGAATCAAGTGAAACTTAGGGATGATTTCAAAATTTCAGCAAGAGAATAGGGACCGGTGGTTCATTCTTATTGGCACTCAAATTGCGACCGTATTCATTGCCTAATCTAAAGAAGTTAAAGATCAAACTAATTCGATAGTGATGAGATGAAACCAATGGCTGAATGATCAGTGAAAGGAAGGGGCCAATCATGTGCATCAATAATGGCAAGTGTTAAGCTCTATTTATTTTGTAAAAAATAAATAATTTTAAAAAAAATCACTTCTGATATGTTAATAATTTTTTTTATTATTGATAATAATTTATATCTAAACCCGATCGAGAATGAATAGGGCACACACAATCTTGAAGAGATGGATCTTTCCATTTATCATCATTCCAGTCAAATGGAGCCATTTGTTTACATTTATCGTTCAAAAGCTCACTATTGTTTCTATAGAAAGATCTATGTCGTCGTCGATGAGTTCATTTCCTCGGTAGTTTCGAACTCAATCGTCAGGCTCTTGTGCCTTTCTTGATTCACAATCTTGACTCCTGTACGATCGTCGATTTGAAAGGGAGCGATCCTTAAGTCGGTCGAAATAAGCTAGAAATGAGCTCAGCACCTTGTGGGCATTCGTGCGCTTCCTCGTATGATGTGCACGACGCTCTACTTGAAAATCAGTAGTTTTTGTATGAGGTTCAAAGTCAAAGAAACTTGAGGACCAAGGCGTGGGCGGCTTCGGTCAGATCAGAAAAGGTGTGAAAAGGCTCCAAAGAAAAGATCAAATTAAAAAAACAACCGAAAGTTCATGAGGGAGTATTTTAGTTTCCAAATTTAAAAAGAAAAATAGAAATTTCTCCATTCAGGTGGAAAAGCTCCTTTCATCTGAATACGCGTAGACATAAAGTTTCCAATTTGTATCCTAACGCAGGAGTTATCAATGTATTTAAATGGTTGTACTTTTCTTAAAAGATCCTGATGACATGTACCCGTCAAAGATGGAGATTTATAGACTTAGTACTTATAATTAGGGCCTAATTCCCTACAAAGCCCCCAACATTAGGTCTTGTCTTGATTCTGCTCCAAAGTATTTTTTATCTCCAAAAAGCCTCTCTAACATTAGGTCAAATCTTAATTAGTTCCAACCCTTTTTTTGTCTTCCAATCCCAAATATGAGTCGAATTTTGTTTTGTCTAAAAAAAATCAACTTTCAATTGATTCTCAAATCTACCACATAATCTAGTCCTAATTTGACATGGCATTTTCACGTCGATAACAAATCCAAATTAGTAAGTTGACATGTAAATTATCTCTAAAATGAAACCGTTCTAGGATATAAAAATTAGGGATAACTAATGCCGATTTGTGGACAGATGACTTATGGAGATAAATCTGAGAATTAACCTAAAGTTGCGAGTTTTTCCTTTAGACAAAATAAAGTTCGAGACAAATTTGAATTATACCTAAAGTCTTGGGTTTTTTTATATTAAAAAAGTTCTGGGTAGAATTGGAATTATACCTAAAATTGGTGTTTTTTTTTTTATAGGGAATTAGGACTTATAATTAGAGATATCCGATTATTTAGAGCTTGTAGCTTCATATTCTAGTAGATCTTACAATCAAATACCCTAAATATAGATTAGCATGTTACGGGGCTAGGGTTTCTCGTTTTGAAGGAATTTGGCCTCCGAATATAGAGGTCTTGCACCGAAAGAAACATGTACCATTAAAGTCTCTCATCACCAAGCCATCGTCCCACATATCCTGCTTCCTCTTTGATGAAAGTGAGTCACGCAAGTGAGTCGTTGCACATCAAATTCAATGGCTACGCTATAGCCGTAGGAACATGGGACGTACCTCAATTATGCAGAAATGTCCTTTTTCACCACCGCCCCCAGGCTAAGCTACTCTAGCAAGCAACAATAAATGGGGTTGTGGCTATAGATTCCTTACCGCAATGCGTGTGATGTGAACAATAGCCTGAGAAAGAAAAAAGCTTTGGCAAGTAGTAAATTGCGGGTGATGTGAACAAGAGCCTGAGAAAAAAAAAAAAGCTTTGGCAAGTAGTAAAATGAATGGAGAGAGAGAGAGAGAGAGAGAGAGAGAGAGAGCAAATTAGGCCAATGCTTGAGTTGGGTAAGAAAAATGCAGCCGTAGCTTTTAGAAAGTGTTCACTTCCCTAGTCAAAGGTCGAGGGGCCTCCAAGGAGGGAACCTCTCTCTCTCTCTCTCTCTCTGTCTCTCTGTTCTGTCAACGCGCAAGGAATGGAGATGGATGGTGTCGGTACTCTTTTCTTGTGTTTTTCTAATCTTAGACTAGGAGCCAACAATGTGAATTTGACCATTGGTGCATTAGCTGCCCTTATTGACAATTCCTCGCTCTTCTTTTTTGTGGGTCGGTCCCACTAAAGATCATGTCGAAATGGATGAATATATCTTGTTGTCCTTTTGACGACATCTTATCTGATTGGGAAAAGGATTTTTAATATAGTGATAATCACAATTTAGGAGGAGGAACTATCCAGTTAGTCCTAATTTAATTGTACAGATGTCAATTTAATCTTAAACTTTTTAATTTTGTTAATTTAATCATAAACTCGACATGAAATTTTAATGTAAAGTTATTTCTATCAATTTTTAGCAAAACTTGCACTAGCAAATCTACATAGCACGATACCATGTTCATGATTTTCTGTGAAAATTGATTGAAATGATTATATTCAAAATTCCTTCAAATGTTTTATGATTAGACAGACAAAATCTAAAAATTTAAAATTGAATTGTCATCCATATGATAATTTTAGAATGGATAATTTCCCCCGGTTTAGGAAGTAGTGAGTTATATGAAATCACTTATATCACGGGTCATTTGATGAGTCAATTTGATATTGTCCTTTTCTGTAATGCACCTTTTAGTAATTTTGATTAAAAGTGTGAAGATTCCTGATGTCTCCTTTAATGGCTGTCTTTGTCTAATTATGACCATTTAAAGCTCTCTCTCTCTCTCTCTCTCTCTCTCTCTCTCTCTCTCTCTCTATTGCAACTTGGATTCTATAACGAGTAGTGATGTTCATGCTATACAATTTATGGACCATTATTGGGTAATTATAAGAACTTGGATTCTATAACGAGTAGTGATGTTCACGTTATACAATTTATGGACCATTATTGGGTAGTTATAAGATGATAAATGCAGCCATGCAACTTTTTGTTTATATTAGATAACATACTGCTAAGACTTTTTTTTCCTTTTTTAAGAGAAAATGCATTCACATTGTATTGGCCAAATTTTCTTTTTTTTTGAATTGCACGAGAGGGAAGAGATGGAGGCGGTCAATGGGAATGCTAACTCAGTCGTGTATAATTTAAACTTTAATCATGCAGTTCATAACCAAGGCAATCAATCTCACGGTTGGTATCATGTGCTTTTAAGGCTTTATAAGCTTTACCGACCGATAATTATTGAGATCGGATGAATTTGTGAAAAGTAGCTTTATATATATCCTTTTATATATAGTATTTTATTTTCATATTCATTGCATCAGAAAAGTCAAGGTTTTTGACCCATGCTCTGATGTTGTGTAGGCTTTGACCAATTATTTTTATTTTGAAATTTAGCTCCTATGCATTTGCATCTTCACCTTTTCGTGAATTAATCACTATCGATGAATTGTCGCCTCGTACGTAGTACTCTGAATAATGTAAGGTGGTTGAATGCTTGAAATCTGAAATCCTTGCTAGCATATTAATTCAGATGAAGGTATTTCAAAAGAAAAAAGAAATTACATTTATATTCACAACCAGTGTAAGAAAAAAATAATAATTACACGAGCTTGAGGAATCTTTTGTTAAATGCCCATCTCCCAAATTGCAAATAATTTCATGTCGACTAGTTAAAAATCCACCCAAAATATCGATATACACTTGTCTTTTTCAAATACCATCTACTTTCTAAAAGCTCAAAATGAAACTTAGAGCAACTCTTCATATAGAACTTCGGCCATAAAAGTTATTTGTGTAATCCATCAACCGTCTTGCTTATTTCATGGGTAATTATTCATATAATTTTTTTTAATTCCGCTTGCATACATTTTCTATCTTTTATATCGTGTGATTAGCCTGATATTTTATGTGTTTGCAAGAATAGATTATTCAAATATGATTTATCAAATTATAAGATAATCATTTCTTGATGGGTATTCGATTATAAATAGTTTCGAGAAATAACTAAGTTGGTATTGCCCCTCATTGCCAGTAGTAAACAGTCAGGCAGAACTGTGGTCATCTGACAATTATGTCGGATTACAAAACAGATTAGTGACTAAGTACTTGGGCTCCACGAAGTTCAATCGACAGGCACGTAAATCTCGACATCATCCGTCTGCACAACGCTTGGACATACTGCATTTTCTCCAATAAAATAATGGGCATGCACAATTAATTTTTTTTTTTTTGATAATATTGTAAGGTACAAGCCACTTTTAACTACCCGATTGCATCATTTAAGACTTCAATCAGCGAGATACTACCGCGAACATAATTTCGTGGTGGAGAGAAAACCTGAAACGACCAGCTGCTACTCTCTCTACCCCCTCCCCTTCTCTCTCTGTCTCTGTCTCTGTAATTAAAGACTGAAAATGATTAAAGAAATAAACAGAACAGGTCATCCCTTCCCTCGACAGATTTTTCAACTCTCTCCCTCATTTATATTCCCTCCTGGGTTTGCTCCCTTCTTCTCTCTTCTCCACGTTCTTGCCTTTTTTTCTCTCTCTCTCTCTCTCTCTCTCTCTGTGGACATCTTGATTTCTCAAATCTCTCTGCAGATCTTGGCCAAATGAAGAATTTGCTTCGACCCTCTTGATATCATCTTGATTTCTCAAATTTCTTTCCCATTCTTGAGTCATCATTGAGTGGATTTTATCGTTCTTGTCACACACACGAACGAAGAAAACTTTCTTGGTTTCTTGCTTTTGGTGTGGGACATGGATCTTGTGACCAAGGCCTCACTGATCCATGTCTCTGAGACCGTCCCTCCTGCTGCAAGTGAGGCAACCACCTCGCTTGCTTACACTCCTCCGCACAACTCGGGCCCGGGCTTCCCAATCATGGCCATTGCCATCATAGGCATCGTTGCCACAGCCTTCTTGCTGGTCAGCTACTACATATTCGCCGTCAAGTGTTGCCTGAATTGGCACCGGATCGATCTCCTCAGCCGGTTCTCCCTCTCGCGGAGAGGCCGCCGCCCCGAAGACTCCTTATTGGTGTTCTCTCCAGCAATGATGGAGCCCCGAGGCCTTGACGACGCAGCTATCCGATCGATCCCGATACTCCAATTCAGGAACAGGGGATGCAAGAGCAGAGATTTTGGGGAGAGGAGCTTTTGTGAGTGTGCGGTCTGCTTGAATGAGTTCCAAGAAAATGAGAAGCTCAAGATCATCCCAAACTGCAGCCATGTGTTCCACATCGATTGCATTGACATTTGGCTTCAGAACAATGCCAATTGCCCGCTCTGCCGGACAAGCGTCTCTAGCGCAGCGGCGGCGGGGCTGCTGCCGCCCCTGCTCCGGCCTGAACGTATCATTGCGCCGAGCTCAACCCCGGAGGACACGAGCCCCTACGACGGTGGGGCGACTGTAGTTGGCGGGGACGAGGACTTTGTGGTGATTGAATTGGGAAGGCCAGAGGATGCAGGTCCTGAGGGGCAGAGCCAGAACCAGAGGCTGTGGACGGGGCATGAGAGAACGCAATCTGCCGGGTCATCATCATCACCAGCTCGGGCCATTAGCCCATCACTTGGGAAGTTGGAAAAGAGTGGATTGGCCAAGAAAGGGAGGGCAAGGAAGCTGCACAAGATGACGAGCATGGGCGATGAGTTCATTGACATTAGGGAGAGAGACGATGAGTTCCTGGTTCAGCCAATTAGGAGGTCAATCTCGATGGACTCATCTGCTGATAGACAGTTATTTTTGGCAGTCCAAGAGATTTTGAAGCAGAAGAGAGAGGAGGCGGTCAGGTTCAGTGAAGTTAATGACTTTAGTCCTCAAAACCAAGAAGGTTGCAGCAACAGCAACAGCAACAGCAACAGAGTGAGGAGGACATTCTTTTCTTTTGGGCATGGTAGGGTCTCAAGAAGTGCAGTTCAGCCGGTTTGCTTGGAACCTTAGGAAAGAGGGAAACAGACTTCTTCCCCCTTTTTGTCAATTTTTTTTTTTCCTTTAGAAATTTCAGGTTATTTGATCATAAGTTCTTTTTTTTTCTTTTGTTCACATGTACCAAAAAGTATAGGACTTTATTAGAATTTTTTTACTGGGATTCAAAATGTGATAGGCTAGCTGGATTTAATTTATGGGTTAGTGGTGCCATAACATCATTTGGTGGAACCACTAAATCTAATTTAAGCATTTTTTTTCATGTCCATGCTTCTTTATTTAGCATATTCAGAAAATAATTGCATGTCTGGTTGTTGAAATAGAAGGGTGAAGGGACCAAGAAAGAAAGAGAACAAAAATATTTGGTAGAATGGGGGAGAGGGTGGGGGTCCATTTTTAGCTGCCTCTTTCATGGGAAGAAATGGAGAGACCCCTTTTCTATTCGCAATAATCATGTATCCACCAACCCAAATTTGTCAACAACTAAGAATGTCGGTGAAAGAAGGCCGGCATTCCATTACTTTACTGTTAATAAATTTTTCGATCCTCAATGCCGGAATCACTTTAGTTCCAGCACATGAAAGCACGAGAGAAATTTAAATGTGTTGGGTAGGTACCACGTCTCAAAGTTTTGTACCGAATTTGGAGGCTAAATGAAAGGATCCGTACACAATGAAATAATCACCAGATGATCATCACACTTGGTATACAGTACAACATCTCTAGTAGGTGTATGGTTAAAGAATGGAATGGACTCCTAGCTGATCGACAAGAGTTTGGAGGTGGTCAAAAAGGTTCAAACAAGATGTAACTCTTAATGGACTTTTAAGATGATAAAAGGGTAGGAACTTAGTGAATCATAAATAAAAAAGGATGAGTTTTGTCCTCCAATATGGACTGACATGTTTGGAGAAGTTTATACAATTCCAAGTTTTGAATAGATAGACGAGACCAGCGAAAGGATTTGCAAGTAAAACGATTCACAAATTATCATCAATCGGAGTATTCTTTTTGAAGGACTTCGCCTGTGCAGAATAAATCAGATTGTTATAATGCGTTTCATGATCAAATGACTAGAAAGTCTTGTGATTTCATTTTGGAAGGCCCAATCTTTCAGGTGTAAGTCACAAAGAAATTAATGAGCGAGTCTTCTAATCACGACATGGATCGCATGCTCATTAGCGAGGTAAAGAGGAAGACTTACTCTGATATATATATAAAATTGTCAAAAGTACCAGTACCAATAGATCATAACATTAAAATAAAGAATAAGTTCACTAAAAATCCTAAATTAGTGAAAGATCGTCAATTCTTCATACGGTAAGATAATATAATTAAGTTATAAAACTTATTGTATAAAAAAAAATATTAAACCATGGAAATGCAATCAAGTACTTCCACAAGTTTTGTCAATTTTAATTAAAAATTCTAAATTTTTTTAGGACATGTAAAAAAAAAAAAAAAAAAAAAAGTGGAGACAGAGAGAGAGCAAGCAATGAGAGTAGGCAGAATAGGAGCGGCGATGATCGACCTGCCTTGCCAAATTCACACAAGGATGGCATCCATCGTTTTGATTAGGTGAAGATGTACTTACCCTCATCCTTACATTTCGCCCACGCCTGGTGGTGAGATGATGGCATTACTTGCCGGGAAAATTATCAAAATAGTCCTAAATTTATTACAATTTTTTTAATTCAGTTATAAATCTTTTTTTTTTGTCAATTCAGTCATAAATATTTTTTTTTGTCAATTCAATCCAAACTTTTTTGTAATTATATCAATTCAGTCAATTTGACTAAATTTGACCAATTGGTGCTGACGTGGATGCTAGCCTGGTGTCGGCTGACACTGATGTGGCAAAATTTTTAATAATATTTTTTTATTATTATTTTTTCTTTCTTTCTTCTTCTTCTGGTTAGTTGTCGGACTAGCCAAAGGCTATGGCTAAGGAGGTCGACCTCGTCGTTATAGGTTAGCTCGCCCTTGCCGTTGTGACACTGGGCAAGGTCTCGCCTAAATGTGGCAAGGGCGAGCCTCGTTCTTACAACGTTGGGCAAGGTCTAGTGATAGTGAAGACGGGCTCACCTACAATGGTGAGGCCTTGCCAATGGCTAGCGAGATCAACCCTGTTAGGCATAGCCTCTGGCCGATCCAACGACCGGCTAGAAGAAGAAAGAAAAAAAAGAAAAATAATAAAAAATAATAAAACATTTGAAAAATGAACTATTATTAAAAAATTGTCATGTCGGCGTTGGCCAAACATTGGCATCTACGTTAGTGCTGGTTGGCCAAATTTAGTTGGATAGACTAAATTAATACAATTATAAAAAGGTTTATAATTGAAATGATAAAAAAAAAATAGATTTAGGTTTGAATTGGAAAAATTGAAATAAGTGTAAGACTGTTTTGATAATTTTTCCATTGCTTGCCACCACCTCATGAGGGTCAATAGACCTTCTATGTATGTACAAATGGTTGTTCAATTTCATGCGAAGGTGCCAAGAGGTGGTGCCACCATTTGCGCAAGGGCTGTTCACGCGGAGGGCCAGGCAAGGGTTGCCCGCCCTTGCCCCCCATGACCCCTACAAGGATTGCTTATGGCCCTCCTTGATCGCTTACTCCATGATCTCTTAGGGCGAGTTTGGTTTAACTTTGCAAATAATTTTCGGGTGTAATGCAAATGCTGAAATCCAAAACCCTTTAGAGAAATGCAAATTGTGTTTGGCAAAAATTCTTTGCAAATGGAATTTGGGTTCAACTAGTGTTTAACAAAAAAAAAAAAAAAACTTTTGCAATGGACTTTGACTATATTTTTTATATTTTTTTATTAAAAAAACTCAAACCCTTTGCCAAAGCTGATGAAGGGCTACGGTCACCAGTGAGGCAAATCTAGCTCTGGCGACTGTCAGCTGAGGTTGCCTAACCTTGGGCGACCTCTTGTGAAGGTTGCACACCCAAGCAAAAGGCCGCCTGAGGCGACACAACCTCAGTTGACCCTCGACAAGGGTCACATGACCTGGGTGGTGCCAAATGTAGGTGACTGCCACCTAGGTTGTGTGAGACCTAGACAAGGGCCGCTTGAGGTCATAGGATTTCTGGCTAACTAAAGGTGTGCGACACGGGTGATCACTGCCTGGGTTGCAAGAGACCTAGACCCTCAATCAAGGTTGCGAGCTTAGGTCACACAACCCTCGCCAGCCCCTTCATTGGCCACTTGCTAGCCCTTCATTAGCCAAATCTGTTTTCGCTAGCCACCCTTGTGCGAAGAAGATGAAACATTACAAAGAGAGGCAAAATTGGAAACTAAAGAATTGGTAAGAGTAATTTCGGAAGGGAAAATAACATTTTTAATCCTAAAATCATCATTCTGCAAATGCTACTTTAGAATGCTTGACGGAAGTAGCATTAAGTGGCATTGGGCTTTCAACATTCCTAATGCCAACATTTAGTCAAAAGTTATTTTAAAATGCTTGCCAAACGCTTCGGCATTTCCCCAAGAGATTTTGGAGGTTGAAAACTCTTGGCGTAAGCCGAACCAAACACACCATTACTCTCTCTAAAGCTTTCAATTTTTCTTTTATCTTTTTAGTGTTTTTCTTACGTGGCATCCATTTGAAATCACTTCAATACTCATTGAGCCTTGATATTGAAAAAAAAAAAAAAAAGCCATGCAAATTCTTTTCTATCACTCATAGTAGACGGGAGTTAACGGCATTACTTCCTTGCAACTTTTTGGATAAGTATTAGAACTTGATTACATTATTTGAAAATTTTACAATTTAACTACATTTTTATCATAAATTTTAAAAATTTTAATGAAATTATCTTGAAAGATAATTGGCCCATCGACATAAGAAGCCGTATTTTGTTCTTTTTGAAGGGACGTACAAGGGCAAGAAAAGTATTTCTTCCTCTCAAGGTCAATGGACTCTCGCCAGCGAAGTTGCTTTTAAACAAGTTAGGACTCTGGTTTGCATTCTCATCACCATTAAGAGGCTCATATATATAATTCTCCCGTTTAAGTATGAATTATATTAAGGCCCTAAGTTCACGTGGGAAGGCATTTAAATTTCGGTGGGAAGACCAAGACTTCATGTCCGCACGACATGTACACATTCAAATAGAGATATAACTCCCCTATCCTATTCTATAAATAGATATTGCATGCACGCTTCATTGTTTCGACCAAAAAAATTATTTGCATTGTGGGCGCTATGGTATGGCAGACTTTATTTGGTCTCTGAAACAATTATGTATCACTTTCGTTGGCACTTGGCAGGGCGGAGACAGCCAATAATTTCTTTCACGATCTACAATTTGGACAAGTTGTCGAGATGTGCACGGCTAATAGCAATTTTCTTGTCGATAACATAATATACAAAACCATATGACCTGCCATTCCCATGCTTCTTTCTCTCTCTTTTGTTAAGACTACCTATGAAATATCTTACAAACCTCATTAAGCATATGTACGGCTGTTTCGCCAGAAATAACTTCATGTGACGAAATATTTTTCACAAAAATTGAATCTTCGATTTTTGTTTGAATTGGTTTGTGTGGCAATTCGGACAAGAAGTGTTAGAGTGTGACCAAAACAAGAACTAGTGCTGATTACTCTAAAGGAAAGTAAGTATGGGAACTAGATAGTTAAATTGATAAATTGAAAGAAACATTATTCGTGTTGATGATCAGATTTTACAAAGTGTACAATGTGACTATTCAAAGCATATAATCGACGATTACAAATGGTATTAAATTTAAAAAGACAATTTTCTAGTCCTATCTTCAAAACAAATAACTTCCTTATCCTATTTGCAATAATAAGAAGTTACAACAATACTTATCTACAAGAAGTTACAGAAAATAACCGTAATAAATATAACTATCCAGCACTTACGTATTAGCTTGGATTGCCAACTGTCAATACTTTTCAAGTTGTCAATGGTTTTTTTTTCTCCGATGAATTCAGCTGTTCACTGAACTTTGATATTATGGACTAAGTTTGTCACTTGTCGAATATAACAAAAATTTGGTCATTTTTTTTTTGTGTCAACATATGCCCAATTTAACATTTGAATGATTTATCGATCACTTGTTTCTATTAAATAAGATAATTAAATAGTTATAACCAAAAGTTAGTCATCTGATTCTGTCTTTAAGTAATTACTCATACTTAAATATTCTTGTTGCTAATTGAAATAAATCAGCAATATATTGGGCTTTTGAATCTTTCTTTAAGATTAAATTCCAACCCATTAAAAGTCAAATCCGTGAGCATTTTTTTCGAGCGTAAAATAAGGCATCCAAATCTAGCTTTCTTGAATCGCATAACAAAGTGATCGACCCGCTCATTATTATAGAGTCTAGTCGAATCAATAATTGATACCTCAGCTATCGTTTAATAATATTGAGAATAGAATTATCTTTCTATCTTGACTTACTTTTTAACATAATTAGGTGATAAGTTAGGGCTTGCATGATAACATTTATGTTTCTCCCGATTTTTATTATTTTGATCTCGGAACAAAAAAAGAGCAGAAATTCATTTGATAATACCAACTTATTTTTCTATTTTTCGAGATAAAAAAATAGCAGGAAAATAAATTTGGAACAAAAAAAAGAAATTATAAAAAAAAAGTAACTTTTTGTTCCTGTGAATAATTTCTAAAAATAAACCTTTTTTTTTTTCTATTTTTCTTTTGTTCTTCTTATTTGATGCGGCCACCATTGGCCACCTGCTAGTTGTTGACTATTGCTGCTGTTGCCCGACCACTGGCAACCATTGTCACCACCACTAGACTGCCAACCGTTGTCACCACCTGCTGACGCACAACGGCCACTCACAGCCCACTAGCCGCTGTTGCAGGCTGACGATCGCCACCGATTGCCGTTGCCTCCACCTGATCGCCAGTTGCCGACGCTTGCCGCTGCAGGATTGCCACTCGCAACCCACCGCCTGGTGGCGGTTGGCGGTGATGGCTGGTGAGCTATGAGCGGCGATCGTGCAGTGGCGAGCAACAGTTGGCGGTTAGCGTTTGGTAGTTCGTGAGCAAGAAGAAAAAACGAATAAATACAATTGTACCAAACGCATTTCTATCCTTTTTCTGTTTCAAAAATATAAATTTTGTATAGTTACCAAATGCGTTATTTTATTTAGAAATTGTTCCAAGGAGTAGAAGTAGAAAAGAACTATTTCTGAAAAGAAATTGGTCACCGGAGTAGAAACGTTATCATGTATGCCCTTAATGTACCAAGTGAAAGCAATTTTCAACACATAAAAAATAAAAGTCTTAAAAACTCATCCATCTCTACTTCTCTACACTAGGCTATAAATCGACTAATGCGTTCAATAGTCAATTGTTCATCTTCGTCAGTAAAAATGGCAAAATAAGGGGTTTTGAAGCCTCTTGAAAAAGACTAATTATCAACCCATTTAAGAGATGGTTTCCTATAAATAGGAATGCTTAACACCCTAGACTAATCCCAATAGTTGCCGAACTTCTTCGACAATCTTTACTGGGTTTAGTTGTGGATTGGTTGGCCATCTTGCATCTAGGCCGTGATGCTGGTCTTTTCGGATTATCTAGTTAATTGGCACGTGAAGCCTTATAGGTATATTCGCCCCATTGAATGACATAGGTACAACAATTGGCCTTATATTTTCAACATTTGGCATTGGTCCATTTTGTCAACCTTTTTGGTTAACCAAATTGGTTTTTATTTTGAATATTTTGACCAACATCAATAAATGGAGAGAGATTAGGAAGGTACCCTATTACTACTGTTAAATTAATGTCTTGAGTTTGAATTCGGATAACGATTGGTTAAACTGAATTTGTTGATAAAGATTTCCCAAGTAGATTTCAAATTGGATGAAGAAGCCCTTATTTTCTTGGATTCCTTAAAGCTGCATAAAGGAGGAAATAATTAAAAAATGAATTTTCCCCTTGGGAGTGAAGCTGTCAAAGCCCCCTGCACGTAGAGAAGAAATAAAAAGTAAAAGGAAAAATGAAGGCTTCACCTTTAACAGTAGTGTCCCTATGCATGTGAAGAATCAAAAGGAGGTGGGCCCAAAGTCAAAAGTTTGACCTTGGGCATACACACACAGACGTCTACGCTGAAGAAAGAAGACAAAACGTGGTGGGCCCAGGTCAAACTTTGACCTGGGCACACATATTAAAATAGAAAGATTACGTAGGTTTTTTCTTGCTTTCGGTGAGTTGTTGTTGAAACCCTACGTGCTGCACAACATCAAGTGAAGCCACCCATGCGATCAAGAAAAGGAGTTCTTGTTTTCGGCATTTTGCTTTGAGCTTGAATGCGCGGTAATTTTGTGCCGTGAGTTTATAGCCAAGTGACTTGTTTATTTATAAACAATTTGGGTTTGATGTTATATCTAGGTGTGGGAAACACTCGAGCGTGTGAGTGATTGTAAACTTTTATTCTCTGCTTATAGTGGATTATTTGTTACTAGCTCTTCCCGTAAATGTAGGTATCGATACTCGGACCGAATCACGTAAATTTCTGGTGTCCTTATTATTTTTTGTTTTTTTCTCTAGTGATTTTACCTTGACGTAAATTGCAAGATCCTATCGTTTTCGCATATTATATTCCAACAATTGGTCTTAGAGCTTGAGATTGGATTTCTTGATTGTGATTTGGAGATTTTGCTTGTCTGATTATTATCTAGGAATTCTGTTATTCCAATTATGTTTGAGAGGAAATCTGAAATTGAGAAATTTAACATGAGCGACAACTTTGTATTATGGAGCAGCAAGATGTGGACTTTATTGACAACACAAGATTTGGCCAAGGCACTGGATGGTGAAGATGAGTTACCGATTATAATGAAAGCCTCAAAGGGTAAAGGTAATGGAAAGAGCGAAGAGTACAATCTTGTTCAATTTCTCGGATGATGCTTTAATAGAGGTTGTTGAGGAGAAGGATGCTGTGGCATTATGGGAAAAACTCCAAGCACTCTGTGTGAAGAAAGGTTTAAATAATCACTTGTATATGTTGAAGAAGATATTTCAATTTAGATATACTGAAGGTACGTCTATCAGAACCCACCTAGATGAATTTAATAAACTCATGTTGGATTTGAAGAACATCTATAAAATACTTGATGATGAAGAACATGACATGATATTGTTATCCTCTTTACTAGAGTCATGGGAGCACTTTACTGATTCACTATTGTAGGGGCATACTACAATTATCTCAAAAGAGGTAAAGTTTGCCTTATTCTATAAGGAGCGACAAAGAAAGTTGCGAGATGACAATTTGGCGCAAGGAGTAGCACAAGCACTGACGATACGGGGTAAAGAACAACATTGAGGGCCTAGTAGCAGCAGAGGTAAAAGTAGATCAAAAATCACGTCATAGAAAGTCCAAGGGATGCATGAAGTGCCTTGAGTGTCACGAGGAATGGCACATTAGGAGAGATTGTCCAAAGCGAGGGAATAAAGCTGATAGGCATAATGCCACAAGCAGTGTAGCAAATGTTGTCGAGGGGAGCAATGGTGATGCAGAAGCTATTTTATGTGTGACTGCTATTTCGTCAGAAGACGAATGGGTGTTAGATTCGGCGTGTTCTTATCATATGACGTCTTATAAGAACTGGTTTACTACTTACCAAACTATAGATGATGGTAGGGTTCTTTTGGGGAATAATGCAGTCTGTAAGGCTGTGGGGATAGAGACAATTCATATTTGAATGCACGATGGGGTAGTGCACACATTAATAGATGTGAGGCATGTACCAGAGCTCAAGAAGAACCTTATTTCTCTAGGGATACTCGATGACATCGAGTATAGATACATCGCTGAAGGTGGAGTACTAAAGATCTCTCAAAGTGCCATGACAGTGATGAATGGGAAAAAAGTGAATACTCTCTATCATCTACTGGGAGAAACCGTGACTGGAACCGCTGTAATTTCATTAGGTGAGTCAGACTCTAACTTGACTCAATTATGACATATGCGTTTAGGGCACATGAGTAAGGCAAGTATGTCGATGCTGAGTGAAATGGGGTTGTTGAAGGGTTAAAAGACAGGAAAGCTAGAGTTATGTGAGTACTGCGTCTTTGGGAAGTATCACCAAGTTAAGTTTACTACATCTATTCATTCGACCAAACGATCAGTTGAATATATTAATTCAAACATCTGGGGCCCTTCTTTGGTTCCTTTAAAAGGAGGTGCCCAATATATGCTGACATTTATCGACGATTATTCGAGGAAGGTATGTGTATACTTTCTGAAGCACAAATATAATGTGTACGATCAGTTCAAGAAATTTAAGTCATTGATTGAGAAGCAAATAGATAAACAAATCAAGTGCCTGAGAACCGATAATGGCATGGAGTTCTGTAGTAAAGATTTTACCGAGTTATGCGAGAAAGAATGTGTTGTAAGACACCGCACAGTACCTGGAACACCACAGCAGAATGACGTAGTAGAACGGAAGAACATAATTTTGCTTGAGTGAGCTCAATACATGCTTTCGTATGCAGGACTTGGCAAGGAATTTTGGGCCGAAGCAATGAACATAGCATGTTACCTGGTTAATCGATCTCCATCGTCTGCTATCGAGCGGAAGACTCTTGAAGAAGTATGGTTAGGGAAATCTGTTGATTATTCCGGATTACGTATATTTGGATGTCCTCCATATGCTCATGCGAGTGATGGTAAGCTCGAGTCGAGGGCGAAAAAGTGCATATTTCTGGGTTATACATATGGGGTGTAAGGCTACTAGCTGTGGTGTTGTGGTGCACCGATCCCAAATCACCTAGTTTTCCAATCAGTTGAGATGTAATCTTCGATGAGACTGCAATACTTCAACAGAGGAGTTTTGAAACACAACTAGCAGAGAAAACAGATCACGGTGTCATTAGTGAGGTGGAGCTTAAGGTGGAGACTCCAGAGACCTCGAAGATAACAAAAGTTGAGATTGCAGATGAAGCCGTAGTTCCTGAAGTTGGTGATAGTGAACAACTAGCAAAGCCACAGCACACTATAACCGTATATAGATAGAGAATGCAAATTAAATCACAGGTACATTATGGTTATATAGATATTGCTTATGCATTGACTGTAGGTGATGAGGTGAAGACAGATGAGCCTTCGTCTTACTCTGAGGCGATGGCTAGTTCGAAGTCGTCGCAGTGGTTAGGGGCTATGAGTGAAGAGATGGAATCACTCCATCAAAATCAGACATGGGAGCTGGTCAAAGTACCTAAGAGCCAAAAGATTGTCGGAAGTAAATGGGTCTTCAAACGGAAAGAGGGCATTCCCGATGTTGAGGCAGCGAGGTATAAGGCGAGACTTATGGCAAAGGGATATACACAATGTGAGGGCATTGACTACAATAATGTATTCTCTCCTATGATAAGACATACTTCTATTTGTGTTTTACTTGCCTTAGTTGCTTTGCAGGATCTCGAGTTAGAACAACTAGATGTGAAAACTGCATTTCTTCACGGTGAATTGGAGGAGCGAATTTACATGAGGCAACCAGAGGGATTTGCTATTCCGGGTAAGGAATATCATGTTTGCTTGTTGAAGAAATCTTTGTATGGGCTGAAATAGTCTCCTAGGTAGTAGTATAAACGTTTTGATACTTTCATGGCTAGTCAAGATTACACAATAAGTCATATGGATAATTGCATTTATAATAGGAGATTGGAGAATGGTTCTTTGATTTATCTACTTTTATATGTTGATGACATGCTGGTAGTAGTTAAGAATATGTTTGATATTGATGTGTTGAAGATGCGGTTAAATGCTGAATTTGAGATGAAAGATTTAAGTGTTTGTAAATAAAATTTTGGATATGGAGATTTTGCGTGATAGGACTATATGAGTTTTACGTCTATCTCAGAAGAAATATATTGAGAAGATTGTTGTACGTTTTAATATGCAATCGGCAAAACCTGTAAGTACATCTTTAGCGAAACACTTTAAACTTTCAGATAAATTATCACCGTAGATTGAGGAGGAGGATGAGGAGCATATGTCTCGTGTTCCTTATTCTAGTGCCATGGGTAGTATTATGTATACTATGGTGTGCATTAGGCATGATATTTCACAAGTTATGAGCGTGGTTAATCGTTATTTGAAGCGTCCTGGTAAAGCTCATTGAGAAGCTATGAAGTGGATCTTCAGATATTTGAAGGGGACAACAGACGTTGGTATAGTATATCGGAGAGACAGCAATGGTAGTGAGACCACTAGTTTTGTGAATTCGAATCATGCCGATGACTTGAACGATTGCAGATCTTTAGTAAGGTACGTATTTACGTCAACGGGTGGTGCAGTTAGTTGGAAAACGTCTTTACATGATCACATTGCATTGTCTTCAACCGAGATAAAGTACATGACACTAACCTTTGTAACGAAGGAGGCGATATGGTTACAAAGTTTTCTCTCGAACTTTAATTTAGAACAGAAAAGTGTGGATATACACCATGATAACCAATGTGCAATATATTTGGCATATAATTCAATTTATCACGAGCGAACGAAGCATATCAATATCAAGTACCACTTTATCAGAGATGTCTTAGTTAAGGGTAATGTTATTGTTAAAAAAATTGCTACAGCAGATAACCTGGCAGACATGATGACTAAGTCTTTTTTTTTGTGAAGCTCAAGCTCTGCTTGAGCTCTATTGGCTTCTATGGAGAGTGAGCACCCGTTAAGGCGTTAGGAGAGTAGCATGAATGATAAACACTATAACTTGGTTTCAAACATCGAGCCAAGATGGAGAATTGTTAAATTAATGTCTCGAGTTTGAATTCGGATAACGATTTGTTAAACCAAATTTGTTGATAAAGATTTCCCAAGTATATTTTAAATTGGATGAAGAAGCGCTTATTTTCTTGGATTCCTTAAAGTTGCACAAATGAGGAAATAATTAGAAAAGGAATTTTCCCCTTTGGAGTGAAGCTGCCGAAGCCCCCTACATGTAGAGAAGAAATAAAAGATAAAAGAAAAAATGAAGGCTTCACCTTTATTAGCAGCGTTCCTATGCACGTGAAGAATTAAAAGGAGGTGGGCCCAAGGTCAAAAGTTTGACCTTGGGCACACACACACAAACGTCTACACCGAAGAAAGAAGACAAAACGTGGTGGGCCCAAGTCAAACTTTGACCTATGCACACATATTAAAACATAAAGGTTATGCAGGTTTTTTCTTGCCTTCGGTGAGTTGCTACCGAGACCCTACGTGTGCCGCACAACCTCTAATGAAGCCACCCATGTGAACAAGAAAAGGAGTTCTTGTTTTCGGCATTTTGCTTAGAGCTTGAATGCATGGTAATTTTGTGCCATGAGTTTATACCCAAGTGAGTTGTTTATTTATGAACACTTTGGGTTTGAAATTATATCTAGGTGTGGGAAACACTCGAGCGTGTGAGTAATTGTAAACTCTAATTATCCGATTATAGTAAATTATTTGCTGCTGGCTCTCCTCGTTGACGTAGGTACCGATACTCGGACCGAACCACGTAAATTTCTGGTATCTTTCTTATTTCTTGTTTATTTCTCTGGTGATTTTGCGTTGACGTAAATTGCAAAATCCTATCATTTATGCGTATTATATTCCAACAACTACTGGATCGACTTGGAATGGTGATGGTTGATTGGACGATCCTAATTTTGATAGAGCATCATTCACAACATTAATGACAATTGACTTGATTATATCTCATGTGTAACTCACGATGTAATTAGCCATTTCATTATGTTGTTCTTCAAGCAATCTTCTCAAGGTAGACACCATGTTTAATGTTGGAACAACATCCCTTAGCTGTTCTTCAATATGATGCCTTGATAGATCAACTTTTTGCATTGATTTCTTTTTGCTGCTCTCTCAACAGTTGAAGATATAGAATGTGTAGCAATTTCATTTTGTGGCATTGGATTGTTGATGTTGGCAACATTGTCGGTCTCTTGTTGATCTTTGGTTCATGTCATCGTAATCTCCTCAAATCAACAAAATTTGTCCCATTAGGCATGCCCAAAAACAGGTTTCATTGGAATTATATTGACAATGAAATACTTTTCATATTATTCAAATGTTCCATTGGAATTGAATCAATGATAAAATACCTTTCAAATATATGTTGATCGATGAGTGAATTTACTAAGGATATGAATGGTCCTTTGTTGATTTTAAACATGAAAGTAAATAATGAGAAATTTAAAGGTTCAAAGAGTGGTGATAATCGTAGCCAACCATTTAAATTGTAGACAAGACAAAGTTAAAGATAAATCTGCCAAAGGGGTTGAATTCTATGATTAATTGAGAGTTTTACAAAGAGCATGATGTGACTATTTAAAGCCTACAATTGACAGGAACAAATAATTATTGAATTAAAAAAAATGACATCCTAATCATATCTACAAAATAAATAATTTCATAATCCTATTTGCGGTTGCATGAAGTACAACAATAGTTATCCATGAGAAGTTACAAAAATCTCAAAATAGTTGCAATAAACATAGGATATGTTTGGTTTAGTTTTCCCAAAGGGCTACCAACCTTCAAAGCCCCTTAGGAAAATACTGAGGTGTTTGGCAGGCATTCGAAGTAACTTTCGGCCAAATGGTGGTTTTAGGAATGCTAAAAGTCCAAAGCCACTCCTACCAACATTTCGAAGTAGCATTTGTGGGATGCTTTGGAATGTTAGGACTAGGACTAAATTTTTTTTTTCCTTCTTAAATATCCCTCACTAATTTTCTAGTTTTATGATTTTATCCCTTCTGTAACTATTCATCTTCTTTGTTAGAGTCTTTAGTATGGTCCGTGTGAGGTACGATGATGCTAGATTTGGCCAGTGAAAATCTAATGAGGGCCGTGTGACCTAGGCAATCGTCACTAGAGATTAACCGACCTTGAGCTACCATCGCCTAGGTCTCACAACCCCTAGCAACCTTGCTTGAGGTGGGGTGACCCTAGGGTGTGGTCACCTAGGTCGCATGATCTGCATGAGACCTAGGCAAGGATTTCCTGTGTTGTGCAACCTTAGGCAGCCCTCTCCTGGGATCATAGGATCGTCATCAAGAATCGCTCAAGGTCAGGCGACCTCAAGTAACCCTTGCCTAGGTCTCATGACCATTGCTAGAGGTTTCTCTCGAGGTTGGGAAACCTCAACTGATGGCTATCGGCGCCAAATCTGGCTCACCAACAATGTAAGCCCTTTACTGGAGCTAGTGAAGGGTTTTGAGTTTTTTTGATAAAAAAAAAAAGTAAAAATGTAAATAAATTAGCCAAAACCAATTGCAAAAGTCTTTTTACTAAACACTACTTGAATCCAAAGTGGCTTTGCAAATAGTTTTGACCAAACACAATTCACATTTCCCTAAAGGGCTTGGACTTTCAGCATTTGCATTACACCTAAAATCCATTCCCAAAATTAAATCAAACTCAACCAAAATCACCCAACAGTTACGTCCTTACATTGGTTGCCCTTTGTTGATGACTTCCTTAGTTGTCTTCAAGTTATCAATTGTTCTTTTCAGGAATGACTTTTGTCAGTTGTCAATTACAATTAAAAGTTGGTTAATTTTGGTTGTTAACAACAACTTTGATTAATAAGCCAAATAAGGGATTCTTTGCAATTTAATAATCTGGAAACCAAAAGGTTATCCCCTACGACTAATTCATGCACACCAATTATGGCTAAATTAAATCTTAATCCTATACTTCTCTCATGCCACTCTTTTTGTTCTTTTTCATGTCAAATTACACTAAAATTGGTATGTTGGTTTTTTCTTGACCAAGCACGAGAGGAAGTAGCATTTCAATGTTGCTCTCACTCAACCTACTCCCACTTCAATTTTTCGTTAAAAAAAGAAACCTTTTTTTTTTATTAATTATTTAGCCTTTAATTTTATGCGATTGACTAGAAAACTTACTTTTACATGTTGTGCTTTTATCGACATATCAGTTAATCTTATGTTCGTTTGAGGTCCTTCAAGTCATTTATATGCTTCTAAAAATATCAAGTAAAAAAAAAGTGAATTCCTTTAAGGGTTAATACCCTGAAAAATCCCAAACTGGTACATCCGTGACAAATTTACCTCAAACTAATTTTTTTACCATAAAAAATCCTAAACTGATATACCTTTGACAAATTTACCCAAGACTTATATATTTGTGACAAATTTACCCTTTGTTAGTTTTCATTAAATTTTATTGTCAAATTATTAATTTGAATGATACGTGACAATTGAGTGATGTACTAATTTATGATTTTATTCTTCGTTTATCACTATTATACATTTTTTGTGATTTTTTGTGATATTAATCCAATTTAACGGAGGGTATATTTGTCATAAATATATCAGTTTGAAGTTTTTGCGGTCAAACAAATTAATTTAAGGTAAATTTATTATAAATGTACTAGTTTGGAGTTTTTTTACGATCAATTGAGGTAAACTTATCACGTGTATACCAGTTTGAGGTTTTTAATGATTAAAAAATTAGTTTGTGATAAATTTGTCACACGTGTATTAATTTAGAGTTTTTTTAGGGTATTAACCCTTCTTTTAATGGAAAGTAGGTCATTATTATCTAGCTACTTCCAATATGTGAATTATCATTTTAAGCAAGCTGTATTTTGAACTTCTTTTTTTGATATCTCACTTATCACTAAATTTTCGTTCAAGTTAAGAAACAAAGAAGAGTATATGTTCGATGCATATTCACACGGTTTCGCTAACAAAGATGAAAATTATGATTTTCGTACGAATACATTAATGATAGGTTATTGCAAAGTACCAGACATTTTACAGGCAAAATAAGAATAATTTCATGTATTGCTATTCTTGTCGTACTAAAGGCATGAGTATATCACTAACCACACCGCTTTGGTTGCGGCTCATCGGCATCCTGCTTCTTTAAATACGTCATACTGGTTTGGAATCGCACGAGAATTATCGAGAGTGACCAACGTCCTAACCACCTTAGGGAGGTTCACCCAAAATTGTTCATACATTCGTCCGAGAAGGCGGCCCATACAAACGACACCAGAAGGCGTTCGGAATATCGAATTTTCCAGGATGGTAATAATTTGTTGGGCGATAAAGCGTTGGCATGTTCTAATTCCACTTCAGATCGCAAGTATGTGCGAAGAAGCTGAGCATCTTGCGATTCTATGTAACACTTTTCGTGCCGATTTGATACTGATTCTTGTAACTCCATAGCAGGCAAATGGCGCAAGCAGAGAGCCCAATTGCTTTATGCCCTCTCTGCCTGTTGTTCGATGCCCTGAGAAGTTCGTCCATTGTCGCTCAAGTTATACCATTTCCTTATATCTATTGGATGCGAATCTCCTTTAGCCCATCTTTATCTACGTCGATGCCGATTTCAGCCAATTATAGAAGGTGTTATCAACCCAGAAAAATTTCATTGTACGTGCCTGTGTTTTAACCTTTTGTGTTCGTTTGATTCTTCGAAGGATTTCATGCCAAGATTATGGGGAATATGTTCTTTGCTCATTCGGGATTCTGAGGCTTCTCATATTCTCTTCTTTTGGAAATTTCGATGCAAAAACAACAAATAAACAAGGACCCTCACTCTGTTGTAGCGTGGAGCCCGCATTTGACTCCTAAGCTTCGGCTTTTGGTAGTTCTCTTAGGCTCGGTGTGACGACTCGTTGCTTTTCTGCATCTCGTCCTTCGGAAGTCGAGTAAGATTGCTCCTCAGACTCGACTCGACCTCCTTGATCTTTATCCTTTCCCCACAGCAGCAAGTACAGCCCGATAATGACAATGACCGCCCCGATTATGCTGATGATGATGCCACAAATTGATCGTCAGATAAATTGATAGAAAAGAGTTGAAAACATTCTCGAAGTACGGTCAGTTTAGAATTACCTGCCCAAGTAGAGCTTCTCGCCGAGGACGAAATATGCTAGGATGGCGACTAAAATCGTCGAGAGTGGGTTGAACATGGTGACAAACACCGGTCCCTTCTCTTCGGTGCACCACAGCTGAATGAAGATGATTAAACCTGAGCAAACCACTCCCTGAGGCACAAGAGATCCATGAATTTACAAATCGAGTCCAACGGTACGTTGCTAGACAATCATTTGGTTGGTCAGTGAATAGATCTGCTTAGTACTTACACCATATAAGGTGGACCAAAAATCTATGTTAAATCCGATCGTCCAAGCAGCTCGTTTATGCTCGACAATCACTGTGAAGACTGCTGATTGCGCTCCACCAACAAAGCTCATCCATGTAGTCAAGGAAAGCTGTGCCGGGTATCTCTTTAACGTGTATGCCTACAGGACAAAATGAGCTATTATATCCTGCAAAAAGTTTCATTCTGGTTGATAAAACATTTCATCATATAGCTCATTTTCCTCAAAAGAGCGCTCGCTGGATTATAATACAGCGAATGGTCGTTTCATTCAGGGTAAAGATTAAAACTTGTGCAGGATATATAGTTGCTTAAATTGCACCATTATGTACTTCATTTACCACGTGAGAAGATGTGCTCATTAAATGTAGCTACCGCAGATTTCTTATTTGTTTCCAAGGGCAGTCTCACAAAATTTGCTGACGACTGCTCATTCACTTGTTAATAACTCATTAATTCATTGTTTCGATTTCAACCGCGAAGTCTGTCACTTTGTGTTTGCTTTTGAATTGATGAGAGGTTTTTGAATCAGGTCAAGACCTGCATGATGTACCATATTGACCATGTGACGCAGCTCGCAACGGTGAGGACCGAGCCCTTCAACCAGTCCTCCCGGACACCGGTGTTGCCTCCAATATGGATCAGAGGATGCCACAAGTTCCTCATGATTGGGCCTTTGTACAATGTCATTGTTGTCACCCCTGCCAAGGAGACTAATGTCCCAAGGGCTTTTGCCATCCCTCGAGGGTTTCGGAGGTTGAGAACCTCCAACCTGCAATTTTTTATTAAGACAGCAAACTATATATCATTAGCCTCCTGTTATGTTCAATTAGTGCCTCAAATTTGGCTGCTTTTTGTCTACCTGAGCGCAATGGCAATGACAAAAGTCAAGGAAGCTATAGTATTCACCATTGACGCAAGAAACGTTGGGGATGTGTATCTCAAGCTTGCGAAATACATGTTTAGCGTCAGTCCGACTCTGTAAAGATTCAAAGACCATTGATATTAGCCAGCTTGCAGATGGTTTTCAGGCAACAAGCTGAATTATGCTAATGAAAGATTACTTTGAGAGGCAATCTTACCCCAAGAGGGACAGGATGAAGATCTCCACAAACAGAGACACTGTTAGCTGTGGCCTTGTTTTTCTGCAGCAGAAGACAATATCGCCATCAGCACACATCTTAAGTTCAAATAGACAGTCAATTTGAATGTTCGCTGAACTGTTCCGCAAATGATTTGCTCAATTGAGAACTCAAGAGTGCTAACAAGGGTCAAGAAAGCAGTTTCCAATATCAGATTTTCTTATATGCACCACAGAGGAAGGAGCAAATCTTAAAGCGCTTATGAAATGGTCCGACGCATGCCTGCTTGGGCATTCACAGTCTGGGCCACAAAAATATGTTATACTGCATCAAAAGCATTATAGAAGAGCTGTTGGTACATGACATCATGCTTCATGAGTTGAAATTGATGGATGCCATAGAATCTAAATTGGAGGAAATTGAAGATACAGGGGAACAAGAGTCAACGAGGAAATTCTCAAGAATCTTTCCTCACGGGACTTATGTGATAGTTTTACATGTACAGCTGCTTTTAGACAGCGAAAGACCGCCTGAAGTTCAACATATAGCGCAGACATTCCCCAGGAAGGTTAAATCAAGACCAGATAGTGTACCAAAATTAAGTAAAAACACATAAAACATGAGTCTGTGCGTGTACACGTTTACCTTTCGAGAAAATAGGCAAATGGGAGCATAACAAGGCCGGCCACAACATGCCGATAGGTTATGTACACATGAGGGTTCATCCCGTGGTTGAACGAAGCTTCAGTTATGAAGTACAGGAAGGTGTAACCTATCTGAGTCAGAATCATGAGCAAATGCGGTTTGAACTTCTGGTACAAGTTACAACACGCTGATGACGCCATCTCGGCTCTCTCGTCCCCTCTTTAGACAAGCTGACAGAAGGTTGAATGCATGATCGCTCTATTCTTATAGAGGATCACGGATATGCTTCGGGCAGCAATTCGTATGACATACAGTACGCAGAATCATGTTCTCTGTCACGTCCCCCTAGTGCAAATGACACAGCTCCCTGACCGCCTTTCAAAGTAGATATGCAATTAAGCACATCAGCAGAATTATTCTCTTATTTGTTCTGAGTAAACGATATGAACCCGTGGGGTGAAGTTATCTTTTTCTATAGTTGAGGACGAGAGAGAGACAGCCCCCACATGCTGTATGGAATATATTTGTGCCTTTTGTATATTCTATATATTTATATACTTAAATACTAAACTTCAAGAAGTTTGATCTTTCACTGTGGTTAGGATGTCCCGAAACGAGGCAAATGTAGATCGAACCGATGCTTGAAGTTGTCAAAAACGAGCTCTTCGTGCTGCAATTTGAAATAGAAAAGCACAGTTTATTAGCCTTTAGATGGCTCTTCTTGTCCACTCCCAGGACAGAAAGCCTTTTATGTTATCAACGCTGACTCTTTTGCAAGGTCACCTCGGGTCCCAGGTTTTGGCTTTATCGTGTGTCAATCCCCATCAGCTGTTGTTGTATGCGAATGGACTGACGACAATCTCTGCCGGAAATGGTCGCGGAACCTGACCACCGTAATCATCTAATCTTAATATTAAAACATGATAAGATGGTGTTTTCTGGGTAAGAAACATGGGAAAACAAGAAAACCTCAGTCAAGTAAATGACAGAGTGAACGCTCGTTTCTGAAATTATACGAGCAAGAAACCTTAATTGAATGAGCAGCACGCCCTCGATTTGCCACGTTTCATTCCAAATTTTAGGAACACAAGCTCTTCGAGAGGTGGTTTAGTTTCTACCTAATTAAGAGGATTTTGACCAGTGACTAATCAGCTATGATCTAAGATCACCACTGTTTGAAGATTTTCAAAATGGTGTCATAAATAATTTTTTTAAGCAAATGTGTTATCGAGAGTGCTGTTGAGAAAATTGAAGTTCATTCTTTTCGACTATTAATATAGATAAGAATATGAGGAAAATAATTTTATAATTTTTGTGTGCATCATAATTAAGAGTATACGAGGTATTTATAGATTTTATAAGATAATTCTCTAGGTGAGTTCAATCACGATCAAGCATGCTCAATCAAGGACATGCACAATTAAGGGTAATATTGATAAATCTCCTAATTGGCTCAAACATGTTAATTAAAGAGATATGTTGCACAAGGAAGAAATCTTTAAATTATTTGTGACATCTGCTCGAACTCAAGATGATGCAGAAGAAGTCAACTCAATTTGGAAACAATATAAAACAGAGAAAAAAAAAAAACAGGTGGATATGCCTTAGTGGATACATTAGACATGTGATTGACTGATAAAGTAAAAACGAGACAAATAATGTCACAAAGCATGTGATATGGTATAAAATGACAATCTATTTTACTATGCTTGGTGTGCTCATTGGTAAACATCATTGTATACATTTAGCACCTTAGTCATTGCAATTAGTAATTGTCCCACAATTAAGGAGGACTCCTTCGTCTTCTTTTTTTTTTCCCCCCTTTGTCTTCTGTTAACCATGGCAATCACAGTAATTCCGGTGTCGTATCGACAAGAGTACTATGTTTTGTGACAATGGTCGGGCATGCATATATTGGTTGATGAGTGCGATGTCGGCAGGGTTGGCGGTCGATTTTGCTGGTGATGGCATTTGATTCAATTGTGGTGTTGGTTGAGAGTGTTACCACCGCAAGTGGAGGCTGCGATTAGCTGTGGTGGGGGCTGGGTGCCAAAGAGCATGGGACAACTGAGGTGTATGTCCTTGAGAGAGAGAGAGAGAGAGAGAGAGGACGTGCAAATATCGTGATGTACAATTTAACAAGTTATCGCAATTAGAGTTTATGTCAACTAACACCTTTGAAACTTTTAACGGAAGGATGAGTTCAATTTAAAATTTTAATGACTAAATTAAATTAACAAAATTTAGAGACTACATTCAACAATAAGTAAAGTCGAAGAACTACTCATGACATTGCCCAATATAGGATTTTACTTAATAATATCTATGACAAATGATGAAGCTGAAAAAGATGGTTGATACCTAGATACACAGCAAGTGGGTAGATACATACACAACTGTCAATGTTATGATAAATATGTTCCGTGACTCGACTAACAGTAAATTCGGCAAATAGATAACTCATTACAGAGTAGAACGATGAGAGATAAATTCATTAGGGTTTCTCATTTTTGAGCTGAGATTTTGCCAGAACCCATCAATCCAACATTCACATTCTCTCTTCTTGCCTTTGTTTCTCCAAAATGGAGAAGAATCATGTTGGTGGTTGCGTCAGGAGAATATCTGTCTTGAGACAATGAAAGGAAGAATCTTATCACTAAATTCAAATATTGATTTTTTGGGCTTAATTTGATAGATAATATTCTTATTCCCATAGCAGGTGATCTTCCACACACCAGTACTCCGTCCCGGAATGTGATGCCATTTTGGTTGCTGTACAATCAGATTAAATCAAGCAGATTCTCTTCAATTCCTGCTGGCTCTCGCCAGAATCTAGAAAGCAGTTTTGATGCTTGAAGCTATACTTTGGACAAGTAAATAAATCCTTTATTAATCCGAAAACGCTTGAATTGGATGTTGGAAAACTAATTACCCACGCCAGTCATTTGCAAAATTCGGTTGATGCATCCTCTTTATAGCCATCAACCGTCGAATTCTATGCCTAGAGACAACCAGTGTCATGAAGGTTTTATTTGCCATAATGTTTGGCTCTAGAAACTCAAACGCCAATCATTTTGTAGAATTCAAACGATATTTCATCTTCATAGCCATCAACCATTGATTTCTATGTCCAGGAACTCAACTTGTGCCATGACGGCTTTATTCGACAAAATGTTGGTTGTATAGACTCAAACGCCAGTCATTTTGTAGAATTTGCTAGATACTTCATCTTTATAGCCATCAGCCATCAATTTCTATGTTTAAAGACTCGACCAATGCCATGTCAATTTTATTCGCCATAGTGTTTGATTGAAGTACTTTGGACGGTTATATGCGCTTACGATGGTACTAACTTGTTCATTAATTATGTAATTCAATGTCACCGTTGTACTTTTTAGTGGTAGATGATCAGCTAAGGCCACCATTGTGGCGGGTCATTACCACCGTCATCGGTCGGTAATATGAATGATGTTGCGTGACACCTCAGATAGTCCACTTGTAGTTAAAACATTCTACAAGCATCTTAACTATTTATGTTCTAATTTTGTTTTATGAAAAACACTAAAAACATATATTATATTTTACCCAATAACTATTAACTTTTAAAAATATTAAATACATGCGTGAGTTGTACCTTTGGACCAT
This sequence comes from Eucalyptus victrix, assembly GCA_016097545.1. Lineage (NCBI taxonomy): Eukaryota > Viridiplantae > Streptophyta > Magnoliopsida > Myrtales > Myrtaceae > Eucalyptus > Eucalyptus victrix. The sequence goes on from CM027842.1 coordinate 39,334,779, forward strand.
ATTGCACATTCATATCATGTGAATATATCATGTGAATTATATGCTTTTAATGTATTCCATTCTTTTCATGTCTAAATTCCCTGTTCTGTTTCTTTTCCTTTGTACTTTTTCTTATTGACTTATGTTTGCATCTTTACATCACCCAATGTTCTCAAGAATCTCCATACGAATAGACTAGCTAAAAGGGTTCCCTCCTATACCCACTCATCCCCACCACCACCACCACCTCTCGTTGCCACTACTTAATATCATATGCATATCCATGGATACATCTAGGCATGCATATGTAGAATACATATATGTGATATCACATGGGGGCCATGAAGTGATACTCTCTTCACCTTTAGTGGGGGTTCTGGTCCCCTCCATAATCAATTAGATAGCTACACTTGAGCAGTTAGGTTTGGCCACCAAAATTAACATTTTTATATAAAGAGACCCAAACTATCTTGGTCCCAGATAGTGCTTCCCTTTAAAGGCTTCCCTAGGATGGTGATTGATTGGACAGCAGTTGAACATTATCCCTGTTCTTGCTGTACTATTTCTTGGTAAGTAGTGCCTTCCTTTTTGGTTTTGGCCCTGTTATTGGCAGACTGAGTTAGTTGGTCCTAATACTGTACCGTAAGAGAGATAGATCTCATAATTGAGCACTAAAATCGCCAATATCGCCGTCAAAAGCGCCGCAAGGTCGCAAATTTCCGCGAGAAACCGATTGGCTCACTGGTAAATTCATCAAAAAGTCGGTCGCTCCAACCAAATTCTGTCAAATTGCGCCACCTCTTTTCCGTCGCTTATGATTTTAGTGCAGGACCACTAGGTTCGGACTTTGAAAAACCCATGCCCTTTGCAAGTCGGCCAACGTGCAGACGTGCCGAGAAATTGATGCGCAGGCACAGTCGACATCAACCTTGAACAATCAATTAGGAATTCTTTGCGGACCGAATTCGCGAACTCGTGATAGAGATTTTGGGGAGTCGCTTTCTCAACAGTTGCAGAGTGTTGCCTTTACGGAATGAGAAAGCATCAAGGAAGAGTGACGATACAGAGATCATTATGAACCAAATGGAATACTTTAGATGACAGAAAGGTGGAAAGGTTTTGCCCCACATTTTGCTTTTTAACAGAACATGCCCCAATGAATCATCCAATCCTCTCAAAACAAGCATTGCTAGAATTCTGTGCCACTTTAGCCGGTTTACACTTCCTTTTCTTCATCATCGCGGCGTGGCCATCTATAAGCTTTAACTTTATGAGGTTGATGAGATAATTCTTGCTTTCACACCAAGTGATTAGAGATGCAGATTTGACGCATACCCCCCTTTTTTTTTTTTTTGAGATGAAGAGCATGTTCTAATCATCAAAGTGCTTTTCAATGTGAAGTGTGAAGATGGAAAAACTCATGAATCTTGTATTGCTGTGCTAGTTTGTTTCCTTTTGACACCAGAATGAGATCAAAATTCGTCAATAGAACAAGGGCGACTTTCTGTACGGAGAATGTATCACAGAACCCTATACAAAATCAAGAATGTATCTAACCTGAAGCCAATAGCCACAGCATGATCAGAGACGATGTGCCGATGGCTATCCAGCTCATGTATGCTAATGCCACCGCGAACTGGTATTTTAGGCATTCGACCCTGAAATTGCAACTGCCCAAGTCATTGAAGTATAATACTGTGATGCCAGCTGAGGAAGAAGCTGCGGCGAGAGATAACGTTGCTGTGACCTGTTTGATAATTACTAAAATGCTGAGTCATTCTGAGGAATAGAAAAATTCTAAGATTTAAAGTAATTTTTGAGAAGGTTAATAAGAGACTGACCCAGTCTCCCACCACAAAGAGGCTTACAAGCACGGGACCGTGTAGCACCTTCTTTTTAAAGATTGCGTATGCATCTAGAATCGCGAGGCCAAAGCTCCAGACTAATTGCAAACCCATCGAAGCAATCAAGTAGCTGAAGAAGGAACTCGAAATTAGCACATACTATTACACAGCCAAGATCAATAGACTGCGCTTCACTTATAACCACATATTATCTCTGTGAAGTTTTGAAGAATCATATTACAAAGAAAACAGCCCTAATAGAAAATTCAGAAACAAAACAAACCAAAGGAAGGGGAAAAGAACAACCAATGACTGAGCATTTAGTTCTTTGCTCCTATAGCAGACAGAGGCCAAATGCAAATTGTACGAGAATTTAAAAGCAAGAACAGTCCAGTATGTCAAATAAGATTTCAAACAATGATCAAGTACAGCACATTGAACTGCAGATTGCAGAAAACATCTCCTACACAACCTAACAACCAGGATGGGAGAATGGAGGCCTTTCTAACCAGACTTCCCATACATTAATGATCAACTATAGCTTGATGAACATCAGCCCATTGCAATGCTTAATTGGATGTAGTGCGTAAACGTACATGAAAAACTTCATTCTCAGTAACAGGATACACTTCCTCTTACATTGCCATCTCCATTACGAGAATTGCTTCTAAGACTAACGCATTGCCATGTCAAAAAGTCTACAATCAGAGAATCAGATTATAAAGGTTTCTTGCCTATCACTGAGGATAATGGAAAAAGTCTTCCTCAGCAAATGACACTGATCAGAATAAGTCCCGTGCTATTGCTTAATTCCAATACTGAGAAGATGGATAGAACAAGAATGTTCACCTCATCAATTACCTCGGTATATTATAGGACAAACCTTTTGGTTTCTTGCTTTCTCCCCTTTCCTAACACAGGCAATCTGATTCATTTCCCACCTCATCTAGCCATGCTGGTAAAAAATTTCTCCCTTCCATCGGTAGATAAAAAAGAAACATATTACGAGAAGAAGATTCTGATGCACCTCTTGGAGTGCCTCTACGAAATGAAGGAACAAACAATCCAAGCCTCTGTCCATGTGGTCATTTTGCGTTCTTGATTTAACCCATTTGAACCGAATTTCTGAGTAACTAAAACTTGCCAACAAATCAGATAGTCAAGTTTCCCCTCAAGTGCCAACTTATATGAGTTTCCTCTCGAATTCATGTTGAGCCCATCTTCGTGATTCTCGCAACAAAATTATATTTCGACCCCGAGCCTCGACGAGCTCTCTTGCCTCTCAAATTGACTACCCAACAGCCAACGCCTCGCTCCCACCAAAAGAAAAAAACAGAAAACTCAAAAGGGAGCAAAATTGAAGAAAGAACCTAGCAGAGCAGAGAGCAATCAATCATCAAAGCATAAAGAATTTCGATATTGATTAAGGCAATTCAACTCCTAGCATACACCCCAATATCAGGGACAGAGTCAAACATTTCGCAGGGAACTACATAGCAGAACATGAATTCAGCATCATACAATGACAAACTCGGGTAAAACAGAACAAGAACACGCCTTGATTTCTACAGTAGTGTGCAAAAAGAGGACACACAACATACCAGAAAGCCGTGAAGTCAAAGAAGCTGTCGGTGGTCGCCATGGAAGCAATTGACCCAGCTGCGAAAACAAACTGCGACACCCTCAGAGCGAGCCCGGTCAGAGTCCCGGGCGTCCCAGGAAAATCCTTCATCTCTTTGCCCCCCTTCCACTTCAAACCTGTCGCGTCTGATTCTTGATTTGCAAAAATGAAGACACGTCAATCCCGGTCATCTCAGCCAAGGCAACCGATCTTTGAAACCAGTCCCAGCCACCCAATTCAGATCCCAAAGAACTAAACTTTCGGACTTCCCAGGAAGCCTGGAAAGCTGGAGTTTTCGGTGGGAATCAAATCTGGGCCTGTTGCAGATTTGAGAAGAAAGTAGTTAAAAGGGTGAAGAACACAGCCGGGCAACAACAGTGGATAGAGATAGAGAGAGAGAGAGAGAGAGAGAGAGAGAGAGAGGAGTTGGCATTAAAATTAGGACGAGCGGAACATCGGAAGATGGACTTTTCGTTTCTTTACCATGTTCATGTCTTTTTGCGGGGCAGCAAAGATTATATCAATTATGAAAAGGGGAGGAAGGAATGGGGCTGAATTCGAGGAAACGGTCTGAAGTGTCAAGTGGTGCGACCAGATTTCGCGTGCCGCAGCCTTCCAGCCCCAAACTCAACTGCGACTGCTCATAACATAAAACAAGTAAAATCGCACCTACTCCTCTCCCACGCTTCGAGGGGGCGCGTGTTGCGGAAACATCTTGGTCTTTGGCCTTTTTTTTTTTTTTTTCTCAGGGTGTGTCTGTCCTTTGAACAAGAAGAAACGTACCCGTAGCAAAGTCTCTGTTATAACTCCAATAACATTTAAAGAATGTGTGGGTTATATTCTAAGATCCCATAAGAAAAATGGTTAATATCGTGGAAAATTTCCAAAATGATACAAGTGTAACAAATTTATCTTTCATTAATTTTAGTTAAATTCTATTATTATATAATTAAGTTGGATGACGCGTAATAATTGACAAATGTAATAATTTAGGGTTTTACCCTCCATTTATCATATGTGTGTCAGTTATAGTTTTCCGTGGTATTAATCTAATTAATTCGTGACAAACGTAATAGTTTGGGGTTTTTTATGGTTAAAGAATTAGTTTGAAGTAAATTTATACCGGTTTAGGATATTTAATGATCAAAAAATTAATTTATGATAAATTTATCATAAGTGCATCTGTTTGGAATTTTTCGTGGTATTCACCCTAAGGAAAAACACTAACCTTATAAGATTTTCATATTGCAACTATAGTTTTGTCCAAGTGTTTGCCACATCTTTCCTACATTAGGCCGATCTAACGCAAGATCTTCTCAGTGAGCACCAAGGATTGGGATATTCAATTATTTCGATTGTACCCATTTCCCTTATATGCTTTTCCTTTTATCATGAGATATAGTGAAGTACAGAGTTTTATTAATACAGAATGGGGACTCTTGTATGATCAAAATATGAAGGCCCACACGCAAAGCTTTTATGGGCAGATGAAAGAATTTGGCAAATTTTTGGAAGCGTATACAAAAAGGAAATCACATTATAGATCGGGACCGCGCCGTTGCCACATTCCCTCAGAATTCTTCACCGTCACGACATCGACGCCACTTTAATGAGAGAGAGAGAGAGGAGGAGGAGGAGGAGAGGAAGAAATTACTGGTGGTTGTGCAGTTGTGAGTCATCAGTGTTGGTTGTAAAAACAACGACAAACAACGATGGCGAAGGTCCACGGCAATTTCCGCAAAGGGAAACTAGGACGGGGCCCATCTCTCGAGCCCACGTCCCCTCATTTTTCCTTTTCTTTTGATTCACTTTTTCCGTGACATTTAGATTAATATCACGAAAAATTCTAAACTATATCTATTGTGATACAAATGCCTTAAACTTTTTTTTATCACTAAAAGCCCTAAACTTCCATATTGTGACGAAAATATCCAAAATTTTTACTAGTGTGACAAATAGACATTGAATGGAACTATAAATAGTGTATATGTCATAGATATATAAATTTAAGTTTTTTCATGACACAAAATTAAATTTTTGTGTCACACTGAGCAAGCTTAAGATTTTTGGTGACATAAAAAAAAAAAAGATTTGCTCATTTGTATCACAATAGGTATAGTTTGAAGGTTTTTTTTTTAATGGTATTTGTGCATGAGATTTTCCGAAACTTGATTCCAAGGTAGATTTTCCTTCTTAAAATGTCAAAAATATTTTTAGCACGAGCCACATAAGCGTAATTGAAATCTAAATGTACTATTGACAAAAGAATAATATGGAAAAATCGGCTAGTTAGAGGACTCCATTGAAACTAGTAAAAAAAAGAGGGCTAATTCCATAAAAAACACCAACTTTAGGTCGATGGACAAATTTGGTCAAAACTTTTTTTGTTTCATGAAAAAGCACAAACTTTAGATTGAGGGGCAAATCGCTCGAACTTTTTTTTTTTTCGTAAAAAAACATTAACTTTAAGTTGAGTGACAATTCGGCTCCATTTTTTTTTTTTTTTTTTTGGTCTCATAAAAAATCACACACTTTCACTTTTATCCAAAATCTAACCCCTACAATGAACTTTCTATTTGAAGTTAATCTATTTCAAGAGAAAAAGGTTCTAACCATGAGGTTGGTGAATCTCATCCATGGTTTCTCTTGACAAGCAGTGATCTATTGCTTCATATTACGACAAAACGATAAAGTTTAGCCAGAGAAATTCAATCTGGAGATTTTTTTACTTGCTAGTAAAGTACAGGAGATGACACAATTTCACCGTTATTCTTCAAGCTGTGGCTTAAACGAGAAGACAATGGATGGTGTTAGCTAGCAAGTGCACATGGATTTATTGGTAAGGACAATCAATGAATCTAAGCTAGGGGGGCTAGATTTAGGATTTAAGTGAAAGTTGGTGATTTTTTTTCGAAACAAAAAAGAAATTTGGATCAGAATTGTCGCTCAACCTAAAGTTGGTGCTTTTTTATGTAACAAAAAAAAGTTTGAGTCAATTTTGTCACTCAACCTAAAGTTGGTGCTTTTTTACGAGACTAAAAAAAGTTTGGGCTAGATTTGTCCATTGACTTAAAGTGGATGCTTTTTTTTTTTTTGGAATAAACCTCTAAAAAAGAGGTAGAGGACTCAATTGCAAAAACTGCACAAGTTGAACTACCGAAGCATTCATCCATCCCAAATTTGAACGTAAGACACCTATGGAAACTTCAAATGAAAACTAGGAAACTATATTTTTCAAGAGAAATGTTCATGCTAATGTCCTTACTCTACTTGATTTGTGTAGTTTCATCCACCTCCTGAGTTATGGCATAGTATGCCAGAACCAATCTAATCTTGCAGTCCAAAGTTCTAGCCCGGCAATCTGAAAGGTGCAAGAGCCGTTTGGCCATCGAGCCCCTTCGAGTAATAGTGCGTCATGAACTCTCCGAGGGTGATCTCGCGGTACAAAGCCGGCCTATCTTCCGACAGCAGCTCCTTTATCGGTCCATACACCTTAGACGTTGGATCTTCATAAAGAGTGAAGAAGCAGGCAATGGATAGCCTCGGGCCGACATCTTTCGACAGCACTCGGTGCTCGACGCTTTTGAAAATGTCGTTCGAGATAAGCTGCCAGGAAACAAAACAGGACACAGATAAGCGGAAAAATCGAACCACTTTCATCTGTGTCTCTGTGTCTCTTTCTAATTTCTGTCCTAAAACAACAGAAGGCGAATCCCAGAAGAAACTCGTTATGTTACTTTAGGAGCGGAATTGAGAGCATGCCTGGAGGAGATCTCCAATGTTGACAACGAGAGCACCCGCGACAGGAGGGACATCAACCCATTGATCCTGGTAATAAACTTGAAGCCCTCCGATCTCGTCTTGTAGAAGGATCGTGAGGAAGTCAGGATCGGAATGACTGGCAGTGCCGACAGTTAGATCGGGCTCGGGACAGGCCGGGTAATAGTGATAGAGAAGAGCATGGCCTTTTGCACAGTCCATGTTGACAAGGTAGTCCGGCCTGAGGCCAAGCGCTTCTGATAGTAATTCGAGCAGAGTGGATGCTAGCGCCTTCAATCGCTTGGAGTACCCTATTATTGCATCCCTGGATGGGTTTTAGGTTTCAAAAATTTAAAAATCGGCTGGATATGATGAGACCGACTCAATTTCAGTGAAAAGTGTGAGGCGCAGGGATAAAATCTATTCAGGAATAAGGAGGTTACCTGCAAACAAGAGGCAACTCCTGTGGATCGAGCGGCTCGGGTTCCATGAGGCAGAACAAAGTATCCCTCCATTGCGCATGCCTCGTCTTGTACAGGTCGAAATTGCACGAAAATTTCACCCTTCTCTTGCCCTCCCGCTCATAGTACTCGGCCTTCACCTCCTTCGGCAGCTCGTGGAAAGCGCGCGCCGCCCTGAACGCCCCTTCCAATATGCTCTCCGGTATCCCGTGGTTCACCACCTGGAAGAAGCCAACCTCACCTGCTGCCTCCAGGACTTGCGCCACTATCCCTGGCCGATTCGTGATGAGGCTCTTCAGGTCGATGATGGGGATTTGGAGTCCGATGTCTCCGGATTTGGACTGGTCGCGGGCAATCTCTTCAGCTGGCCTGACGAAGATTCTCGGGATTTTAGCAAGGCCGGAGTCGAAGAGGCCTTTCACTCCCAATTTCGACTCGTCGAAGTCTCTCAGCTCTTGATAGCGGTCGTAGGTCGATGGAGCGGTGTCAGTTGAATCACTGGCAACCTCCATTCTCTCACCTTGCTTTGGTTAGTTGATAAGCAAGAGTGGACAAGTCACAGATGTTAGGAGGTTGACGATACTTATTCTTGCGATGGACAATACTAGAACCAGCCATTTTTTGGCTGTGGCCATGCCTCCTATTAAAGCCTACTGCCGGAAGGTAGGTGAGACGATCCATTACAGAGATGGCGATCGGAGCCTGACTTGCAACCGAGTGCAGATGATTTCAATGCTTGACAAATACGGTGCATGGAACAACACGTAGCGTGCTCGTAGTCTGTCATGTCGCTATACCGTAGTTTGCTTTTGTGGACCAGACTTAGGGGTTGCTCAAGTATTTTTCGTTGCATTGTGTGTGGTCCAATATGATTTATTATTATCCATTGTCGTCCTCCATCGGGCTGCACTGCTTAGCAGAAAGTAGTGAAGTAGTACCTATTAAGGAGTAATGAAAATGTTCAACTGAAATATTGGTAGATGACAAAGGTCAAAGATCAGTGAGGTTCACAAAACTGATTAAAGGCTAAATTGAAAATAATTCTTAAGCGAGAAGCTTAAATTCAGTTGAACTTCGATCATTTTCAGTCGCACCACAAATATGTAAAGCACACATGGCCAACTAAAGATTAAATTACAATTAAATTAAAATTGCCGTGCGATATAGATGAAGTATCTTTACGAATACTTTTGCAGAAAATAATTCTTTAAGAGGAGCACGAATCTCATTCATGTTCAGATTTTAGCTGCCATTTTGACTTAGCATAAAACCATTGGCTCTAATAATCAAACGTCAGTATGTAATGTTGGCATAGTAGTGTTAAATAAAGATTGGATGATAGGATGCTATTGACACTTGAATTTTGCTTGCGTGCCCATGTCACAGTTTCATCATTCTAAATTCATTTTTCAAGCACCGATTTTCTTGTTTTTTTTTTTTTTTGGCACTTTTAAACGGGGGACGTCGTAGTTTCAAGACCTGGGGCCCAATGACCAAAATTTTGACAGTCGAAGGCCTGAGAGTCAACCCATGCCGCCTGCCCAACCTGGTTTTTACATATAAAGCCGATTGGGCCTTGGCCCAATCCACTCTCACAAAGGCCCACAAAAACCTGCACTAAGGCCCATCAAGCAGCTCACCAACAGTTTTAGTTTGGTGATTATTATAGTGGTTTCCTAAAAAGTGCCGACCATCATGGTTTGTTTAAGAAAAGCCACTATGTGGATCCTCCACTCCTTCCTCAAGGATTGTTTTTATGTTGCTGTGAGATAAACGCTATTGAACTATTTGGAAGCATGATTGGACTGTATTTGTTTCGTAACTTATAACTTTGAAGTTGTGCAACCACTTCAATGTGAGATAAAACAGGAGGCCTGGACATTGTTGTTTTGAAGGACTCATAGCTGTCATCAAGTCCTTCGAGTTATTTGAAGACTTTATTAGCATCCAACACAAGTTTACCAATGAATGCAATTGATTGCAAATAGATTTATAGTTGAGAAGATAAATAGATAAAGGCTTATTTTCTTTCTTGATATGTTGAAGTTGTCCAATGAGGTCAAGTTCACGAGTCATCGAGCCTTGCTTAAAATGATTGGTGAGAGCTCTCCATACTTCTACTATTGTTTGAAGTCCAACGCATGTTAGAGAACCTCTTTTGAGAGTGTGCCCACGATCCAAGACTTTACAAGGCGGTCACTATGCACCTATACTGTATATTATGGATTATTTCCTTCGGTTGCTTTTTCGATGTCTGAGTCTGTGGTGGTGCATCTATCTCTCGGGTAAGGAAACCAAGCAAGTCTCCACTTTCAATTAGAGATAATACTTATGTCTCCCAAAGTAAAAAGTTGTTTTTATTGAGCCGAAACAAAACAAAATTTGCCACATTGATGTTTGAAAGAAATGGAAATCTTGGGTTTGAAGAAGACGACGACATGCTTGTATCAGTTTTTTTTTAAAAGAAAAGATTAGTCGACCTTTGCGTGGCTCTAATACCATAAAGAAAAAAGATCATTGAATTGATGAAACTTTACCTTTTTAGTGATATGTTATACAATAAAAACAGATATATCACCATCTATAATTATGGTGGAAAATAAAGACAAAATATAACAATTTAATTTACATGGAATTGAATAAAGAAATCATAAAAGATTTCCAAATAATTAATTCGTGGATAATTTGCTTGATGTGTTATCTTTATGCTGATTTGTAAAAGATTTTGCACTATAGCCATTGTGATCTTCTACTTTTTGATTTGATACTTCAACAGCGTTGTTGTTCGATTCATAGTTAAAAATCAAGGTATTATGACTTGCCTAGCCCTTTTATGCAAGCATCACAAGCCTATTCACCCTATATGAGCACAACTCACGAGATCCTATCTTAGGATTTAATAACAAGGCAATGTAATGTTCTTTACCCAATAATATATCGCCTTATATTGTTTTATTGCTATTGTGTTTTATTTATCGTGATGCCATATCATCCATGTGATAGATAAGTGAAGCTTAATTTAATTGTATGAGTTATCAATGCATGGTCACATAGATAGATGTGCCTAGATATTACAAAATTGCAAAGTGACATGAACAAATGTCAAAGCAAAGAGATAAGGTACCAAATATAGGTGTTAAATAGACAATTGCTTAATAAAGTCTCCAGGCCCTAATTCTAGCTTGTAGAAGTAAAGCTTTCTTCTACATTTTACTTGGCCTCTAATCGGTCTCCAATAGGCTAGTAGGGCTCCTAAGTGAAAACATATTTTCAAAAATGATGGAGTCAAACCAAGTTGCGAGTGATAGGATTTAAAAAAACTTGAGTCAAGTACGAATGCCACCTAATAAGAGGAATCATCCGTGTTTACTTAGGGTGGGTTTAGTTCAGCATTTTTAATGGGCTTTAGGGAAATGTAAAGTAGTTTAGTCTAAAGAGTTTTGGGGAAATACAAATATTATTTGGTAAACTTTCATTTAAGAAGTAATTTTGAGAGAAAAACTATAAATTTTTAAAAGGGTTAATAAACGAAAAACCCCAAACTGGTATACATATGACAAATTTACCCCAAACTATTTTTTTGACCATGAAAAACCCCAAATTGGCAAACCTGTGACAAATTTACCTTGACTAACTATAAAAAACCCTAAACTTGTACATTTATGACAAATTTACCCCAAACTAATTTATTCGACTGCAAAAAACCCTAAACTGATAAATTTGTGATAAATATACCCTCTGTTAAATTAGATTAATACCACAAAAAAATCACAAAAATTGTAAACTGTGACAAACGAAGCGTAAAATCCTAAATTGGTATACTGGTTAACTGTCACGTGTCATTTAACTTAATAATTTGAGAATAAAATTTAATGAAAACTAATATAGGGTAAATTTGTCACAAGTGTACCAGTTTGGGATAAATTTGTCAGAGGTATAGCAGTTTAGGGTTTTTGCTGGTAAAAAAAAATAGTTTGGGGTAAATTTGTCACAAGTGTACCAGTTTGGGGTTTTTCAGGGTATTGATCCTACTAAAAATCTCAAATTTGTAACTGTATGACACATTTACCCTCCATCAAATTTCCGTCAATAAGAATCATTAAAAATCTACTTACATGGACATTGAAAAGCAAATAATATTGATAATGGCACCCACGATGCTTAAATGAAATAAAAAACAATGTTTTTTTTTGGCTGAAAAATCATTTGATAGAACTTGATAATGGTAAATATGTCACATAAATACAAATTTGAGATTTTTTATGTCACAATAAAAATTTAGAGTAAATGTCACAATTGGCATAAATTGGCATTTTTGATGCTCCAAAAAAAGGTTCCAGGTAAATATATCACCATGTGTATATTTTGAAGTTTTTCTGTGACTCTTTGCCTTTAAATTATTGGCAGCTGGCGAAACTTATCCGATGAAATAATAAAGCCCTAGTCACGAAAAGTTGTTTTCTGCAGATGAAAGAATTTTGCTGACTCTCAAGAAGTATTGAAAGGGGAATCTCCGACTTAGATGAAAAGGGAGCGTGAGGTATTGAACTCGGGAGACCACGCCATTTTCACTTTCCACGCAAAGAGGCCCATCGTCTCTCCTCCCTTGGAAGTCTTCACCGTGATGATGTGGACACCACTTCGTGAGAGAGAGAGAGAGAGAGAGAGAGAGAGAGAGAGAGAGAGAGAGAGAGAGAGAGAGAAGAAGAAGAAGAAGAAGAAGAAGAAGAAGAAGAAGAAGACTGGTGCTGGTTGTGCGGATGTGAATTATCAGTGCTAGTGATAAGAACAGTATAAGGGACAGCGACAATGGATGTCCACGACAACCTCAGCGAAGGGAAACTACGACCACACCTTTCTCTCGGACCTTATCCCCTTCAAGTTTTTTTTTTGGTGAAATATCCCCTTCAAGTTTTTCCCTTCTCTTTTGCTTCACTTAGTTTGTGATTTTTCTCCTTCACTTAATCTTAAACGAAATACTCCTCAAAATGTCAGAAATTGTCATGCCATGAGCCTTAATAGCACTATCAGAGATATCAAATTTGAAAGTATAGAGTTAGAGGTCTGATGTGCATAAACTGCACGAGTTTAAGGGACCGAAATATTCATGTATCCAAGATTTGAAAATATAGCACTTATGGAAATAATTAATGACAAGGAGGGTTATATTTTTCGATCACCAGCCTTATTCATCAAGTAGTAAATAGCACTTAAATGTCATTGGTGACAACGTTTTAATATCAAAGAAAATAGCATGAAATTAAGTATTTGATGAAATAACCAGGTAAATAATATGATCTTCACCATGATTATTAATTTCTCTTGCCTCTTGATTCTCTATCCTGGCTTCTAATTACAGCCTACAAGGCAGGTTGGGCTTCTGATTACCATCATTGTATCTAATTATTGTGAGAATATTCGTGCTCGCATACCTTCTTCCCCGGAGATTGCCTAGAGGAAATCTAACTCCAAGCTCGTCAATATATTCAATTGGATCAATCTTTACTCAAAAGCTTAAACCAATGAGTTATGAGCCAACTAGAATATATCAGTTGCTTTACTCTATATTGATTTTCCGATGTGGGATTTTTCTAACACAATTCATTCACACATGCATCTTAACAATCCACGAGTTATCACATAAAATTCTAGAACCAATCTAATCTTACATTGCAATGTCTAGCTCGGGAATCTGAACGGTGCAAGAGCCGATGTGCCATCGAGCCCCTTCGAGTAATAGTGCGTCATGAACTCTCCCAGGGTGATTTCACGGTACAAAGCCGGCCTATCTTCCGACAATAGCTCCTTTATCGGCCCGTATATCTTCGACTTTGGATCTTCATAAAGAGTAAAGAAGCAGGCAATGGATAACCTCGGGCCAACATCTTTCGACAGCACTCGATGCTCGACACTCTTGAAAATGTCGTTCGACATAAGCTGCCAGGAAACAAGCAGACATGTGAGTGGACGATAGAGCCTCTTTAATCTGTGCCTTGCGTTTCTTCCTAAATCTAGCCGAAGATCAATAGAAGGCAAATCCCGGAAGAAACACGCTACGGTAGTATTAGGAGCGGGATCGAGAGCATGCCTGGAGGAGATCTCCAATGTTGACAACTAGAGCGCCCGCGACCGTAGGGACATCAACCCATTGATCCTGATAATAAACTTGAAGCCCACCGATGTCGTCTTGTAGAAGGATCGTGAAAAAGTCAGGATCTGAATGATTGGCAGTGCCCAAAGTCAGATCGGGCTCGGGGCAAGCTGGGTAGTAGTGATAGAGAAGAGCATGCCCTTTAGCACAGTCCATGTTGAGGAGGTAGTCCGGCTTGAGGCCAAGCGCTTCCGATAGCAATTCGAGCAGAGCAATCCCCACTGCCTTCACTTGCTTGGAGTATTCCATTATCGCGTCTCTGAATAGGTTTCAGGTACCAAAAATTTAAACATGGTTTGGATAGGACGAGAGGGACTCTATTTCAGTCCAAGCTGCAAGCCACTGAGATAGAATCTATGGAGGATTATCGAGTGGTTACCTGCAAACAAGAGGCAACTCCTCGGGATCGAGCGGCTCGGGTTCCATGCGGCAGAATAAAGTGTCCCTCCATGACGCATACGTCGTCATGTACAGGTCAAAATTGCACGAGAAATTCACCCTCCTCTTGCCGTCCCGACCATAGTACTCGGCCTTCACCTCCTTCGGCAGCTCGTGGAAGGCACGCGCCGCATCGAACGCCCCTTCCAATATGCTCTGCGGCACCCCATGGTTCACCACCTGAAAGAAGCCGACCTCACGCGCTGCCTCCAGGACTTGCTCCGCCGTCCCTGGCCGATCCGTGGCAAGGTTCTTCAGGTCGATGATGGGGATTTGAAGCCTGGCGGCCCCAGATTTGGAGTGGTCACGGGCGATCTCTTCAGCTGGCCGGACAAAGATTCTCGGGATTTTGGTGAGGCCGGAATCAGAGAGGCCTTTCACACCTGATTTCGACTCGTCGAAGTCTTTTAGCTCTTGGTTGCGGTTGTAGGTCGATGGAGTGACGCCGGTCGAATCAGTGGCGACCTCCATTTTCGCACCTCGCTTTTGTTAGCTATCAAGCAAGAGGGATAAGTTACAAGTGATAGAGGTCGATGATACACTGTGCTCGCTCTGCACCTAGACCGTATCTTATGGATGTCCCAAGTGAAATCAACGGACGATCTACGAAAGTCAATGCTCTTGATTGGCAATTATCCCTATTTTACTTTCCAAACGCAAGTGCGACACATCCGACGTCCCTTTCGAATCCTCTTGAACATTGGGACGGATCGTCAATAGACAACATCCTTGTATGGACGAAACTCCGACCGGCCATTCCTCTTTGAAAACTTGCTGCCGAATGGTAGTTGAGATGATCCATCGATATGGCCAAGGAGGTGTCTTCCATCACGGAAATAGTGATCCGAGCCTGAGCTACAGCCAAGCGCAGATGATCCTTGCTCTCGACGTTTTACCAATGCGATTACAAAGGAACGGATGGCGGACCCTTATTGGGTGGTTGAATAAAGCGCACTCCCAGTTTGTTTGTCACTTTGCCGCAAGTGACTTTTTGGACATCGAGTTACTACGGTTACTCAAGTACATTCATCGAGCGTGTGCTCACTTTACTTTCATGACATTTTATCACTAGTCCGGACATCACAGGCATTCAAATTTACCTTGCTCTCGCTTAAAACCCGAGTTCCACATCATGCATGCGCATTATCGTTATAAATCACCGGAAAAATTATGCAAAAAACCATAAACTTAGTATACAATGATCAATTTAATTATAAATCTTTCAATTTTATTAATTTAACCATAAACATTTTAACGATTTGCCATTATAGTCATTCTCGCAAATTTTGGCCAGAAATCGTTGACATTAGACTCCATCCATTCTAGTTGACGTTGCGGGTGCTAACATAAACAATTCTTGCATTTTTTTTTTTTGCTATATAATTCTTGCAATTTTTTTTTCTTTTTTTGTCATCTTTTCTTTCTTTATGTTTATTCTTTTTTTTTTTCCCATTTCCCTTTGCTACTTGTAGACAAGGGCCACCCTCATGGCCTTTGATGAGGGCTCACCTAAGGCTGCCTAGGCAAGGGTTAGATCTGGCAAGAGCTCGACCCTTGCGATCTCTAGCAAGGGCATGCTTGGCCAAGCCTTGATCCTCATAGCCTCTAGTGAGGGCATCATACCTCTTGCCTATGGCCGGCAACCTTTGTCTGCCATCTCCATGATCCTAGCCAGAGGAGGTGATGCGGGAGCATCCGACTTAGCTCCATCTGCCCCACTTAGTACCATCATTGCTCGTTCAAGCCAAGATAAAATTTGAGTATAACGTGCTACAATGGGTCGTCATTGAAATTTCCAATTAAAATGGTACCGAACCATTCTTACTGAAGTTATCGGTATGATATATTTGTCACTAATTTCTCAATATGCTTTAGTAGTTGTTGATCTTGAAGTTTCTCAACAACATATCAATGAGAGGTAATTTTGAACAACTTCCTTGGTTATTCGATGAAGTCTTGGGGTACTTATCGTTTGGTCAAGATGGAAGCATGAATTGTGCAAGGCCGAAAAATTAAGAATGTTCCCAAGCCATTAAATTCTAGGAGTCTTCATTGTTATGTAAAGTTTTAAGAGTCAAAGTTCTGAGTTCCTAGGTCTTTAATGTTAGGCTAGTTCCCATGTCTATTTATTATTTGTCTATTTCCTTAGTTAAATTCCTCCCATAAATAGCAGGAGCCTCTCCATTGTAATGCAAATGATTCTAATAAATGAAAATACTTGAGATTTTCTCTAAGTGAGTGAATATCTTCGGAGAGTGGATAACTCTTATTCCGGTCCCTTTATCCTTAGAGAGTAAATTATTCCTTAGTGGTGCGCCAAGAAGCCTTTTATCCTTGACTGTTGGATTTTCCTTTATGCCTTGGTGATCTCAAAATCCTTTATCCTTGGCAGGTGGTTTGTCCTTTAAGCCTTGGTGATAAACTTCGCTGATCTCAATTCTCATCCGTAGTTGATGGCGTGTCCTTTATACCTTAGTGGAGATCGTTATCTATCCCTGCGTTTTGCATTTCACCCTTCAACATCTTCGCCATATATATTTATTTCCATACATTTAACCCCTATAATTCTCTGTTCTCAGAATCACTCACCCACGCACGCATCAGGAGGGAAATTGGAAAAAAGAAAGAAGAAAAAAATGAAAGTAAAGAGAAGGAAAAAGAGAAGAAAAGAAAAAAATCCAAAAAAAAAAAAAAGTTATCCATGTTAATGTTAGTCGTGTCGCGTAAGACGGCAGAAGTCCAAGTAAGTGATTTTTGGTTAAAATTAACCGGAAGAACTATATTCGCAAAATTTTAAAAGGATTAAAATTAAATTGGCATAATTTATAGGTTGAGGATTGAATTCGTCACTGTAAAATAAATTTAGAATTTTGTGAATAATTTTTCCCAAATGACCTCTAGAGCATTGACTTGTGAGCTACAATGAATGCCCAACGTGCCACGGAGGGGGGATTTTTACGACCACCGAGTTAGTTCATTGCTCGTAGTAGCCCAAATATCCCATTATTGGCCCCCAAAAAAAAAAAAAATTGTTGTGACTTGAACAAAATCTAAAAAATCTAATTTAAGCCCGTGATCACTCAGCCAAGTCCTTCATATTTGTTTATTTTCTGATTAGAATATCGTGACAACAATATATCATTTATATCTAATGAAATTTCTAGATGATAAATTAAGTGTCGAAATATCCAACATCGTTTATTTATGGGTTTACATACTCTTTATACACACACAATATTCCATTTACTTATTAGTTTAAACTTTCGAGTGTGATTTTTAACATAATATTAGAGTTGTGTTCTCTCAATTTACTTCGTGCGTAAATTCACACCATTTGTCAAATTTCATGTGTTACTCTTAATTGATGGTTAATATGAACTCAATTCAATATCTTCATGGCAATGTCATTTTCGCAAACATAGAAATATAAACTAATAGTTTATTCACAGGGTTTGCATTCATAAACTAATATTTGTAGCTAAAATAGATTGTTTCAAATCACAATCTGCCTTCTTTCTTCATTGTCACAAATAGAGGTCAACTGTGACATCCTAGATTTTCAATTCTTTTTCAATTAAATAAATTGGGCCTTTCATCGACGCGCCTATAGTGCTATTCTTAGAGCTGATCACTCCTAAGATAACTAGACTATATGATGAAGTCATTAATAAATTTTAACGTAATAGACTTAGGAATTCGATCATGAATCGATTACTCGACCGTGCTCATCTGCATAGATCATTGCGACATAGTTAAAAGTCAATCAGAGATCAGAGATAAGTCAGTTCAACAGAGATGTGTGGCTAAACGTGGGTGATTCCACTAAATTATAAAATTCTCATCGATCGGAACTAAATTGATTTTTCTATTGTTTTGGTACCTTGTGTCTGTATTTGAAACCTCGAGATTTTCACAACCACTGAGAATCACCAATGTGTCGGAGAGGTTCATTGTGGCTCAAAGAAAATCGACCACGAATCATTTGCACTAAAAATTTCTAAAAGCTACCCGGTAGGCTATGTCACACTAAAATCACGCCAGACTAAAATTAACTGTGAAATTGAATCCGATTTCATAAATTGAAAGTTCTATCATATCACGAGTCATTTTAGGAACGTCGACTCAGTCTCTAAAATTTTTTTATGCAAACCGAGATTTTTTTCGAAAAGTCAGGATATGGTCATTTTTGTCTAGAAAATTCAGATGACCGTTTTTTATCACGAAAGTGGGATGCAAGGAGGATCTATTGGCAAGGAAAAATACCAATTTGATTGAGGACTTGACAGTTGGATTTTTAGAAGCTGAATTGAGTCGATTCAAGGAGGAATTGAAGTCCGATTTGAGGGAATTGCCTCCAAAATTCGTAGCTCCCCCTTGGACCCAACATTTGGACCACTCCAAGGCTTCTAGAAGAAGTTTTTAGTCTAGAAAATGTGCTGAGGAAGCCAGCTTGGGGGTGGGACCAAAGCAAGGGGACCAAAGAGGATAGAAGAGACTAAGGTGGTCCCTTCCAACCTAATCGGTCCACTCTCCCTTCTCCTTCCTCCTCACCGTCGACCCCCCTCCCTTTCCCAGCCGTGTGAAGCTTCCATCAAGCCCAGAAAACCGAACTAGTAGCCCCTCTTGCTCATCGAAGCTCGCCGGAGCCCAACCAGTCGTCGTCATGCCGTTCGATTGTCTGCTGAGCCACCGCACACTAGCCGCACGCCCGCACGTCTCTCGTCGTCGTCCCTGCTCATTCGCAATTCCATTAGCTCGCCAAGCCAGCTCAAGCCATCGTTGGAGCTTCCACTACTGTCGTGAGCGGCTGCTTGCCACCGTGAAGCCCCATCGAGTACCTCTACATCCTCCACTGGTCCTTGCTCGCCCAACTAACTACTGTCTAGCCTCTCTCAGCCAAGAACGGAAGCCAAAGTTAGTGGGTCGCTCAACCACTATTTGGCCCGTTTTGGTGGCTTTCCCGACCCCGCTTGGCGGTCCCACTTTAGATTTTGTCGATCCTCTCCTCATCCCTATCGTTGTGGTCTAAGCAGATCGTTAATCAAGTAAGTTTAACTCACTACACTAATCCTTGCTTAGTAATTTAATGATATTTAATGGTTGATTAGTTTAATTTAAGTATGGATTAGGTGGATAGTTAGAATAGATTAGTGAATTAATTGATCGATACTGCATGTTAGGTGGTTAGAGTAGTGCAATTAGAGTCTAGACAAGCTCTAGTATTTATCTAGAGTAGTTTAGAAATTTTCCGGGCCCGTCCCGGCTTTTAATTAGGCTTTTTCGGCCTAAGTTGCATTTTTGGGTATTTAA
Source organism: Eucalyptus victrix (assembly GCA_016097545.1). Lineage (NCBI taxonomy): Eukaryota > Viridiplantae > Streptophyta > Magnoliopsida > Myrtales > Myrtaceae > Eucalyptus > Eucalyptus victrix. The sequence goes on from CM027842.1 coordinate 39,354,342, forward strand.
TAATTAATTTTCGGAATTATTTAATTAATTAATTATTTTCTAGAAATAAGACCGGAATAGTTGATGACCGGAATTTTATGCTAATTGTAATGGTGTGATTAAATTATTTATTTGACTGCTAATTTGTTCTAATTGAGTGTGATTTGTGAGTTATCCCCAAAATTTGTTATTTTCTGTAATTAATTAGAAAATTACCGAACGTCGGTTTTTACAGCGCCAAAAATGTGTTTTTGGACGATGTACATTAGTAGGATTTTCAAAAGTGAAAATATTGTATTTTGGTTAAGGCCGACTATGTACCCACACACCATTATTTTGATCGGGTATGATAAAAATGGTGATTTTGTTAGATGGTCAAGATAGTATGCTATATCAATCTATAAGCTCTAATATGTCAATTTAAAGTGAGCAGTACACCTTAGTAGTTTCTAGTGAGCATTATTAGTATACTCTATCCGCCCGCGAGTTTGATATATCAGCTTAGAGGGAGCAATATACTACTATCTATTATCAACTTAGAGTGAGTAATCCTAATATAATCGGACTTTATAGATAGTATTAAATGGGCCAACCAAGGGAAGATTGTGATAACATGTAATCGACTAAGTCGATTGATTGATGATGTAATCTGATTTGTGGAATTATAATGTTGTAACAATTGGGTGAGTTTATGAATTAAACCGACTTGTAGGAAGAAGTGGAGGCAAAGGTAAGTCATCTATCTCATGTTTGCGCTTAGCCGGTCCTTGGGGCGTATCTTCTTCCTAATCAGGTCTTAGAGACTTGAACTTGCTGAAATATCGTCTCACCTCGTTATAGGATAACATTTTCAGGTCCCTAAATGGTAACTCCTTCTGAGCATTTTGGTCAACCGAAGAAAGTCACAAAACAAAGGTCTTACATTCCACTACATGGGAGCCCTAGGGGTTAGACTTATGAGCTGGTAAGGTCTATAGTCTAGGTCGATGAGAGTCTTCCCCATAAGGTGCTCCACCAATACAGATCATGGTACCACTAGGCTCAGAATAGCTAGAGAGAGGGTCACATACCAGAATCTGAGATACCTCTATATGTGCTTGAGGTTGCTTTTGGAAAAGGCACAACAGATCCCCTTAAAGGTTTAGTGGTAGACCCAGTAGACCTGGATCTCGCAGATCCAAGAATTCCAGTGTACTCGGTGGAAGGCTCAAATGAGAGTGATGAGATGGAGGGAGAGGACCTGTAGTTTTATGAAACCCCTCTTGTTTTGCAGACCTCGTTTGTATATATATCAAATAGTTGTATAAGACTTGGTTGATATGTATATATAAATGTGTTATTGGTTTTCAAAATTATAGCCCTACTTTCCTATCCCATCTTGTTGTTATTTGGGGATTTATTATTCACTTCCGCATATGCATTAAAATGAATGGGTCGGCGATGCGTCTTGGGACGTCGCTATTTAATTGATTGCAGAGGGATGGGCATGCACTCAGAGGATCGGGGCATGACATCAACTGCTGTCCATTATTTTCAATTGATTGAAAACAATTATCAATAAAAGCAATTAACACATCTTACACATCAAACATCTAAATGTGGTCATCAAAATACATATGGCACGTCATTATTGGTTGACAATTCCACGTAACCACGTATGCATATACACATCATGCCACATGGTGTAGCTGTGTTTATTCATACCATCTTTACAAGGATGTATTAGATAAGATTATAGATTTTACTGACTAAAAGATGTATAACTCTCTTGTCCTAAATCATGCGTCAATGCTGGTGATATATAGTCAAAATTAGTCGGAAAGACTATATTGGCAAATTGTCAAAATGTTAGGATTTATTGCCATACAAGGTTTAGGACTTTCTAGATCATTTTTCCTAGATAAATAAATAAGAACACCGCTCAATATGTATAACTCTTATTCAATAATTGTTAGAAACATCATATATCAACCACATTTATGCTAAAAGATATTTCAATTGGTGATGTTAACTTATGATGACCATTCAAATTACATTCCAATTAATATTATTCAAGTTTATGTTAAATTATTCTTTTAGGAATATTAATATTAAGGGTCGCGCTTTTTTACTCCTCCTTTGACTTAGAGATCTCCTTTCTTTTGTGTTTTGATTTGGTCAATTTTTTCTTATTATTTGGTCAATTTTTTCTTCTTCTTTTTTTTCTTGTGGATCCCACTTCCCTTCTTATTTATTTTTTTTTTTCATGCCTTTGAGTTCTCTCCTATTGCAAATTGTTTCTCTATTTTCTCTCTTGCATGCTAATCTCTTCTTTTCATGCCTCCTACTCCTCCTCCTTCTCCCTCTCATTCTCCTTCTTCTACGGACCCCATCGTCCTTTGTCTTCTATCTATGATGCCAACCCCGTCGTCCTCCATAGTTTTGCTAGCACTTGTATTGCGTTTAGTAGTAACCTCCCCAATGAGCCCTTTTGTTACTTGTATGTCCTAAAGCAACCATGTCATAGTTACATGTTAAGGATTATTTAATGGAAAATAAGTTTTTTCATTCATTGTCTAATTTATATGAATGAAGTCCATAAGATCAGCTACAACTGAACCTATTCTTAAGGTGTTAAGAAAATGTGTGACATGTTATAGTTATGCTTAATCTTTAAACAATTAATCGATGGATCATTGAGATGATATTGATGATCCTGTTGAGACTGGTGTGGTCTCAAGCTTCACTATTTAGTATTGGATACTTGAGGGGATGAAAGAGTCACAAGTCATTGGGTATTGTATTATCCGAGTTAGAACACAGATGCTTGTTTTGGACAAATTCACTGAACGTGACATACATAGAATGATTGGTGACATGGAAGCTTTTAGCGGGGTCAATGTCTGATTGTTCATGCTTTGATTAGGTGTAAGATCCTTAGACCTGAGGCACGATGCTGACTTGTATGTTAGATGGCCATGGTTCACAAGTGCGTATGACACTTCGTCAAACCGTCTCTGTATTTGATGGTCATATTTTATTCACATACAAAAGTACATGCATGCGCCATATGGAATCTATCTTCTTGTTATATATAGATATACAAGATTGATGTCATATGTGATCTAATCATGACATTGTATTAAAATCCTCGGCCGAGGTTATAATCAAGAATGAATGGTTAATTTCTTGAATAAATACATGTCAATTAGATTTGGACATATGATCAAACTGGTGGCTTGACCAATAGTTCCATGGCCTTTGTTCGATTAGGACATAGTGAGACAAAATGATCGAATTACACGGTTGTCAAAGCTGAGAAATTCATTATGTTCTAAAAACATTTCACGTAGCTATGATATATTGGTAAATGTCACTCATAGTATGTAGGAATAGGAGATTGATCTGGACAATCAATTCTCTTGGTTGTGCTAACGTGTTAGTACAAGTCCTATTGTCAACTCAGTGATGAACCTAGGGATATCGCACACCATAACCAATTAGAATGACGTTTGAATGAGAGAGAATATTGCAAATGTGTTTGCAATTGAGCCAATCAAATTGAGTCGGGCTAGAAATAGAAGTTCTGATGAAGGGGCTTCAAAGTTTACAAAGTCTAAAGCGGGTTTTAGACTCTATGGCAAAATCAAAGATTTGAAGCATGTTCAAATTCAGTGACCGAATTAATAATCTAAACTGAGTTCAAGATTAATTGCATCATTAATGATCTAAAGTGAGTTCATAATCAATAGCCAAATCACTAATCTGAAACAGTTTCAGACTTAATGGATAGATTAAAGATCTGAAACGTTTTTTTAGATGTAACGATTATATTAAGTTCTGAAACGATTTCAGAACTTAATGGTCACATTAATGATCTGAAATAGTTTCTAAATAAATTGACAATTTAATAATCTAAAATGATTCAAATTTAAATGACAAATTAATGCTCAAACAGCAGTTTTAGAAGTAACGGTCAAATTAAATATTTGCAATATTTACAAAGTTAATACCTAAAATAAAGACTTATAACAATTATAAACAAATGTCTAGAATAATGCTCTATAACAGTTACAGAGTTAATGCCCGAATTAGTGTCTGTAATGGTATTAGAACTTATGTCCGTCTGGAGTTACGGCCGAATTAATTCTAAAACGGTTTAGAGTTAATGCGCTGATTTAAATGTGATTTGCACTGGCCATAAAAAGGTAATACATAGAGCAAATCAATGGATGATGGACAATTGACAATCGAGAATCGATAATTAAGAGTGCCGATACTGATTAACAAAATCACTCACATGAGAGTAATTGTTAGCACAATTGTAGTCGTGAGATCTCTCAATTTCTCTCTTCTATTCAACATGAGAATTGGTGATGTGTCTGAACTAGAGGCCCGATACTTGTGGGGCTGGATTTGAAGAACGTCAAAGCCTGTGAAGAGATTAGACGTTCTATATCTGAAGAACGTCAGAACTAATGTTATCGGAAGACGTCAAATGTTTGTGATCAAGAATCCAAGAATGTTAGAACTAGTGTCGCCAGAAGGCATCAAACGTTCGCGGTCAGAGTTTAAAGAACGTTAGAATTACTACTATGAAGACATCAAACCTTCATGTTCAGAACCTGAAGAAACTTTTGAACCAAATTTTGGAGCACGGTACAAGGTTAATATTATTAGCCCATTTAGCTCTTCTATGTGTTTGTGTTAAAATGCATGTAAATGCTATGGAAACACATGTATAAGTGTTCTTACTTCTGCTACGATCAAACTTTTGTTCTTAATGTAGATATGCTTTTTTATCAAAACAAATTCCAACACCTTTTTCTTTGCCACAAGCAGGCAGTGAAATAATTGACCCCATTGTTGTCGATTCCAACACAGCAGACCACATTATTATTGAAGCAAAAGACGTGCACTATGGCAGGAACAGTTAGCTCTACCTCATGACTATAGCCTAATTTTAGGTACAAGAGGCATCCTTCAACCTCCGCTCTAGCTTTAAACCAAACACCCACAATCTTGAGAAAGCGAAAGAATTTGGTCTCCATTATTGTCAAAGAAAATAGGTTACCTCAACACCTCTTGAGATCACACAACTAAATTAAGCATATCCTACATCATTATTTCCTACAAGTTAATTAAAGAGAAGATGGGACAGCATCCCAAAACTTATGAGGAAGGACTTATGGAAACCATAGTAAGAAACTAAATTCAGAGGGAGCAAAAGTCTATAAAACCGAAGTATGCTATAGAGTACAAAGCAACTGCACAAATTAATTTTTTTACACTGTTTTGAAGCACACTATGCTCTAAATGCAGAATTGAAACACAAGATCAAAACATTTACATGACCAAAAACTCAAATTCACTTTTAAGAAAACATACCAAGAAGCACTCTATAGCGACCAAAGTGAGCATGATTTGAGGCCAAGAAAACTAGAAAGGAAAATAGAAAAACTTTCGCAATAACCTACCACTGATAGCGAATGAGGAGGGCGCAAATTATTAAAGCAAGCAATTCTTTTGGGGATTGCAAATGCATGAGATTTGTGGAAGGAGTGGGAGGCCTAGAAAGAAGAAAATGGCATGTAAGAGAGAAAACAGAGAGACAATTTGCAAGTAGATAACTGAGACGTCAAAGGTGTGAAAGGAAAGAAAGAAAAAGGAAAGTGGGATACACAAGGAAAAAGAGAGCAAAAAAAATAAGAAGAGTTTTTTTTATTGGTCCTAGAATTAATTAGGTTAGACAATTAAGTTTTTATTATCTAATTAATACCGGAGGGTCTGTTCTAATTAATGTATAAGGAAGTGGGAGAGTATGGAGCTTCGTGATTAAGTTGGCTCAACCACAAAACTCCATTCTACCCGACTTTTTTATCATCATCATCATCACTAGCTTTCAAACCCGTGGTACTTTTCCATACAACAAATATAAACATAAGGAATCACATTTGAAATCTCCACGATCAATACATTATATTTACTATGGATGTATCTGTCTTTGGCTCACTTCACTTCACTTCAACTTAATAGAATTGGATTCTCATTTTGGTGGAGAAAAGATGGAAAACATACGCATATTTACCTTGCTAAGTCGCCCAATTAGATAGATCAATATCCATTATTGTCTCCCATTATGCTGTAGTACCTAACAGAAAGTAGTAAAGTACTACCATTTTGAACAGAAGCACGAAACTGTTGACTCTAATGATCACAACGGTGACATTTAATGCTGGCATGGCTGCGTTACCTTATGAACAGAAGTAAGAAGTACTAATACATTCTTTTCTTCTATCAGAGCGTATGCATATAAGAACCTTGATATAATATAAGCTGTGTGAAAATGTAATGAAGCCTCGTCTATTATGTATTTGTTTTACACTACTGAAAAGGATAAACCCAAGGCTTCCCCATGTTAAATTTTAGAATAATAATGCATTTGGAAGATTTCTATAAAACTGAAGTCAGAAAACCAAGAACCCTAGACACACATGTGAAAAATGACTAATCGGTTTGGTTGACACCCTTTAATGGATGGTGAAATCTAAAAGTGAATGTATAGCGAGCCATAGAAAATGTATGAGCTGGAATGTATATTATAATCTCAACTGAGTTGCAGAATAAAAGGAGAAAAAAAGAATGCTGGAGAAATTCTATATGGTGTACTGATGCCTGAGACTTCATGAGTAGGAGGATTAGATGTTCTTCAAGTAACTGAAGTATATTCGCACGAGAAAACAAAAGGACATCTCTCAAGTACAAGAGCTTATGCATCTCCACAAAACATCAGCAATAATAATTGTTTTAAATTCTAATTATGGATCATCGTAAATGCAGACCACCTACCAGGCTTTGCGCAAACGGTCCAAGTCCCTTCCCGTAGTAACTTTTCTATCCCGATAGCTCGAATTGCTCTCTGTAAAAACCTACTTCTGGGCTTCAAAAGTTGTGCGTGTGCGCGCGTGCGTGAGAGAGAGAGAGAGAGAGAGAGAGAGAGAGAGAGAGAGAGAGAGAGAGAGAACCAATTTATTTATCTATTTTGGTATTCATAATTAGTTTTTTTCTTTTAACTAATTTTGGATTCAAGTTTAACGTTAGATCCAATTGACTATGAAACCGCAATCAACAATATTCTGAACAGTACATACAAGAAAGTGAAAGAAGAGATAGAACTTCAACTGCTACTTTTTTCCTCAAAAGATGTTTCCTCATTATGCGTAAGGTATATAACAGGGCACAAGTGCAAAATACATGTAAGCTCTCTCATTTTTGGGGCATGAACTCAAAGAAAGCTTCAGCACCTACATTATAACATTCATATGCTTGTGCTAACCAACCAATATCCTAAATGGTGCCCGTGTTCGATGCTGCTAGAGATATTGTTTTATCAGGCATAACGAACTGATCAACCTAATACAATGGTCCTATCCATTAAAAAAAAAAAAAATGTACGCAGAAATAGGAAGAGCCACAGAAACTGCACAATAGAGGCATCTATATAGTGATATACAAACATTTGTGTACAAAGAAGCATATAACGATCTACAACCATGCCCTCAAATCTCGGTACAGTTTTAATCATTACATCCTTCTTCTTCATTCTATATATATTTTGTGGATCACTCCACCACTAGTTATTGCTTAAAATTCAAGCTATGCAACATAATAGTCAAATGGTTATTTGACCAACCTGAAATGCGTCAGAGCTGAAGTACCATCTAGTCCTTTTGAGTCATAGTATGTGACGAACTCGCGAAGAGAGATATCCCGATACAAAGCTGGCCTGTCTTCTGATAATATTTCCTTTATTGGGCCATACGTTCTCGTCGTTGGATATAGATGAAGGGTGAAAAAGCAAGCCACGGATAATCTGGGGCCAACATGGCTAGCCAACACCCGATGCCAGACACTTTTGAATACATCATTTGATATAAGCTGCAAAAAAGTAAAAGAGTACAGTGAATATCCTCACTTGTTAGGTGCTAGCATTATAAGTAAAACTGGGCCACAATAGACAATGATATTGCTGATTCCTGAGACCTCCAGAATCTAGCTAAGGTTTACAAATTTTGGCCATGCAAACCTACCACTGACACTGTTTGTCTAATTACATTCCTTTAACCAGTAGTTCTGAAGGTACTCTAGACTATGCTATACCGCACCTGAAAGATATGACTACTATCATACTGTGGGTCCAAGGGAGATTGTTTTGAATGATCAACGATAAGTAGTGGAAGTTTGCCACAAAACTCAGTGATAAGGAAGATTCTATAAGTGATGAGATATGGAAGGTTTATAAAAAGTGTCAGCACATCTAGCAATTTGATTCAACTAAGCAGATTGACAAAGTTAAGGTGTTACGCACAAAATTGGTTGCCAAGAATTCAGAACTACTGAGAAGTGAGAACAACAATTATGAGTTGAGCTCTGAAATCAACTTATCTGTCAAATTTTGTAGAAAAATTTAAACCTACTAGGAACAGGATCAAAAGCTTGCCTGAAGGAGATCACCAATGTTGACAACTAAAGCTCCAGCCACAGGCGGAACATCAACCCATTGATCTTGATAATAAATTTGAAGTCCCCCAATATGGTCTTGGAGAAGGATAGTAAGAAAGTCAGGGTCAGAATGCTTGGTGGTGCCCATGGTCAGATCAGGCTCCGGGCAAGCTGGATAGTAGTGACAGAGAAGAGCATGCCCTTTTGCGCAGTCCATTTTCACAAGATGGTCGGGTTTCAGACCAAGCGCCTCTGATAGCAATTCAAATAGGGTGTTCCCTAATGCCTTAACTTGCTTGGAATACTCCATCATCATGTCTCTGCAAAATATGCCAAATTAGACAGAGCAGAGAGTTGGCTTGCTCTATTATTCCAATTTACAAACTTGTTTTGATTAGTAAAACCACAGAACCACATCAAGTTTATAAAAGTTTCACAGCATAAGAGGTCCCCAACAAACCATTTTCTCAGGCAAATTGATTTTGCGGTCAATCCATGATTAAATTACAGAGTAGCAGCCAGATACCGAACAGTTTGACAACCATGTCAAGCCCTTGTACTCCATTTTAATTTCTTTTAAGCAAACTACACAGAATTCTCTCTATTGCACACCTCACGTGCAGCTTATAGTAGAAGATTAGTCAGAGATTTATACGACGGTTCTGCTCAAACCGCAGGTGCTACGAATAGATGAGTACATAAAACTCAGAACCAACAAAAGGCATTGCCCTTTTTCGAATGTCTCCCATAACCGATCGAATTTTTCTGCAAAATCACCATGTTTCTTCCTTTCCTTCTCAAGATTGCTAGAGCATGATCCAGACCAGAGAATTCTACAGAGCTGTAACGCTAAACCCTGGCAGAGAAACCAATGTAGACAATCTATACTGTAATTTAAATGCCGTCCGTAAGAGCAGCCGAGGAAGTACTTAGAACCCCATTTTTAAAGTAGGCTAGTGGGAATTCAGCACTGCAGACAATGACAGTCTATAGGATATAACTACAGCATCGCAAACATTTCTAAGCCAGATGAAGAACCGTCATCAAAATGAAGTGAAGCTGAAGTAAGATCGCGACAGAAGAACAATTCGTCGTCCTTGATCACACAATAGAACTGAGAATCTGGAGAAACTAGTACCTACAGACCGGAGGCAGCTCCAGAGGATCGAGCGGCTCGGGCCCCATGACGCAGAACATAGTGTCCCTCCAATTCGCGTGCTTCGACTCGTACAGATCGAAGTTGCTCGTGAACTTCACCCTCCTCCCCGCCTCCCGGCTGTAGTACCCGGCCTTCACCTCCGCCGGCAGCTCGTGGAACGCGCGCCCCGCCGCCAGCACCCCGGCCAGCACGCCCTCCGGTATCCCGTGGTTCACCACCTGGAAGAACCCGACCTCCCGCGCCGCCTCCAGGACCCGCGCCACCGCCGCCGGCCGGCCCCGCCGCGAGGCTCCCGAGGTCGATCACCGGGATCTCGAGCGCGGCGGGCGCGACCGGGCCGGGGCCGGGGCCGGGGCGGTCGGCGGCGATGTCCTCCGGCGGGCGGACGAAGAAGCGGGGGAGCCTGGCGAGGCCGGAGTCGGCGAGGCCCTTGACGCCCGCCTTGGAATCGTCGAAGCGCTTCAGCTCCCGGTGGCGGTCGTAGGTCGCCGGATCCGCGTCGTGTGCATCGTCAGCGCCCACCATTTTCGGATGAGAGAGAGAGAGAGAGAGAGAGACAACGCTGCTGTTCACCATGTTGCTGATTGCACATGCAATCTGAAACGTGTTTGTACTACTTTCGGCAAATTTGTCGTTTATGAACTTAGGAAATATCGGTCGGACCAAAAAAGTTACTTAGGAAATAATGAGCCAGATGATTTTTTGACTTTCATGCCATGTATAATGCAATTTCTAAATTTTTAATTTTTTTAATATTATTTTTGAATTTTAGTTAAATATGTAATATTATCGATTAACTACTTAAAATTAATGGAATGATAAAACTTGATATTTTAATATAATTTAGAGACTAATTTGAATATTTATCCAAAATTGAGGGACCGCATCGATATAATTAAAAATTCCAAAACGACATTGCTTATTTAGGTAAAGTTCAAGGACTGTATTAAATAAATTAAAAATTTAGAGACCATATTACATATTAAGCAAAAATTTAGGAATCATTTGTGTTATTATCTCGAATAAATTCGACCACTTGATTAATAGCGACATTTACTAACATTTGCATATATGCTCAATATAATTTAAAAATTAATAGACACATTATACATCTCAATAATATCTAAGAGAAAAGCAAATAAAATCTCTTGATTGTTGAGGGTCAGTTTATTGACTTATACATCAAATTACATTCATATTTATAAATTAGCAATTGATGTTGATAGATTGGATTAGATGAAATGATCAAGTACTTTTTCGATCAATGTGAGGGAGGGTGCCTAACTAATGTTAAAGAGAAGTGAGGACGATTGGAGTTTTGTGATGATGATGATGTGGCCCAACCATAGAACTCCATTCTCCTCAACTTTCTTGCGGGCTCAACAAATGACTGGCATCCTTTCGTGCAAGACCTCTCAACGGACATAAAAATCCTAAACCGATGTACTTATGAAAAATTTACTAGCTCAACCACCAAAAAAACAAAATAGTTATATTTATGACAAATAATATCCCCTATCTAATTTAGCAACTTGACAATAAAATTAAACTAAAATTAATATAAGTATATCGGTTTATGGTAAATTTGTCAAAAGTGTATTAGTTTGGGATTTTAGTGGTCAAAAAATTAATTTGAGGTAAATTTATCACGAGTGTACTAATATAGGGTTTTTAGGATATTAACCCTTTTTTAACAAGAATTTGCATTTGTTATGAAATCTTTCGGAGAATTGTAACAAACAGATGGTAAAACCACAAACTTGTACGTCCGTCACTTATTATTACATGTCATCTAATTTAGTAATTTGAAAGTAAAATTTAATAGAAATTTGTCGCAAATGTACCAATTTGAAATTTTTTGTAATAAAAAAAGGTTATGGGTAATTTAATATGGATATACTAATTTGGGTTTTTCATGACATTAGTTCTTATTTTTATCAAAACACCAACATCAGCCATTATAAATATAATTACTCTAATAAATTCATTTATTTGTCTATCTTGGTATCGATAGTTACTTTATCCTTTTAAATAATTTTGAATTCGAGTTTAATATAAACCGTAAATGGCTATGAAATAGCAATCCCCAATATACGAAACAGGGCATCCAAGAGAGCTAAAAGAAGAGATAGAACTTTAACCGCTACTTTATGTATTCGGCCTAAAAAGGATGTTGCATCATCATTTCAAAGCTTGAGGTTTTCGACTGAGTGAAAACGAATTAGGTACTCAATTACATAAAAAAATAAAAGTGTAATTACTTGCGATACCGTCAACCCTAACATCTTTATATGTTGTAGTTATATTTATGGATCCTTTATTGTATGAATAAACAGATAAAGTTATCAAATTTAAAATCATAGTCCATCCTAAGAATATAGCTAGAGTTCCAACTTAATAAGTTTCTAGTTCACTGTGTTGACCGATCAAGACAAGTCGAGTTGGGCTCTACTTTACCGAACCTTTATTCAAGTCGAGCTGGAGTTAAAAAAAAAAAAAATCAAGAAAGATTTACCTTGAGCAGAGTATCAAGCCTTGAAGATTGGAGTCGAGCCGAGCCCCAGCATTGAACTATGTACTAACTCGATTCGACTCCACTCGATTTGATTGTACCATTAGATCAAACATATCTCTAATCATGCAAGAAGATATCGATTTTAACCCCACCCATCTCCACCAATGCCGCCCGCACCAATGCCATGCTGCCACCCTAACCACCTAGGTCGCCGAGCAAACATGTGGTAATAGAGACGGTTGAAGTCAGGGAGTGGTGAGCACTATTTACTGGATACAATTCAGCAGCTCTCTGAGCTGCAATGACAACACATTTGGAACTAAAGAAAACCATTGAGTTGGACAGATGGCCTGAATTTGTCATCCACGCCCGTTCTGCACCAACAAACTTCAGATTATTATTTTTTTTTTTGTAAAAGGTAATAGATAAAATGAGGAAAGGCCAAATATACAAAAGATCATGGCACCAAAAACTTGCAAGATGAACCATAGATTAAATTATCTAGCAGACAAATCATCAACAACAAAAAGATCATGTTGCAAATGTTGATCTTATTTGTAAACAGATTCAACAGCTGTGCTTGATGTGTAAAATAGGTCATACATACGAATTAATATCACCATCCAAATACTGAAATATCATAAGAAATCGGAAGGAAAAGTTAGAAACTTTCTGCCCGGCATCACAAAGACAATGCAACAGATCACTACTTCTCGAGCCCAGCAAAATAGCAACTAGTGAAGGAATTGGAACTAGACCATGGTCATCTCCCAAAGATTAAAAAAATGAAGATAAAAAGATGTGATCAGAGACTCCTACCAGTTCATCATCTCAACCAAAAAAGAAAAAGAGAAAAAGACGGCGACGATTGTCACCATTCATCGTCCTCAAGGATACTGCCAATCCACTGAACAACCAAAAGGTTCAGAATAAGCCATGTAAAACGACAACGCAAGAGATCGAGCAGTCGAGGAATCGATGGATGATCGAAGGATGAGATTTGAACCAAAAAATTATGATGACCACTGGCATCGTCCCAGAGAGGCCAAGCGCAAAAACCTCACGGGTCTCCGCAGCACATGAGAAAATTAAGTTTCTGCAACCAGATGCTTCACAAATCATACCATTAAAACAATTGATCAGAAACAGAGACGAGAGAAGAGACTCATCTTCTCCACAGAGAATTTTGGAGAGGCCCATCACACGAGAGAGAACAAATGAGAGAGAGAAACTGACCAGCTCGGTGAGCTTGAGGAGCAGAGGAAGGACGACGGTTGGGTTATAATGGGAAGGAGACGCTTGTAACAGTCATCTTTTTGTTTTTTTTCCCAGTCAAAAGTAACGGTCTTCTTTTTTACAGGGGTATTTTGAATTTTTGAGTTCGAAATACAAGTCATATACCTCTGAAATATTGTTTTTGTAAACTATATATGATACATTATTATATTATACTCTACTTCCTAATTATAGTTCTAACTAACATAAATGAAGCAACACGGTTTTTTGATGGCTAAGAAATAGAGAACATCAGCAGCTGGTCAGAGAGAAAGCACTGCCAATGATAATGTTGATGAACCTCAAGACATTCATACAAATTCAATCAGGAGCTGAACCAATTCTGTTCTCGCAATACACTGCCTGGATACTACAAAATCCGTGCCTTTTAGGAAAAGTCAGAAACCAATTCTGTTCTCTGTTATCACAGAGATAACGCAACAGACACACCACTTCTAGAGCCTGGAAAAATCGCAGCCAGTGAAAGAATTGGAACTAGACCACGATTATGTCCCAAAGACTTAAAAAAAAAAATAAAGAAAAAACCATGTGATTAGAGACTACAACCAGTTCATCAACTCGACCAAAAAAGAAAAAAAAGATGGCGACAATTGTCACCATTTACCGACTAACAGAAAGGTTCAGAATAAGCCTCGTAAAGCAACAACGCAAGCAAGCGACCAGTCGAGGAATCAATAGATGATCAAAAGGACGAGCTCAAACCGAATAAATCCGATGACCAAGCGCAAAACCCTCACGGCTCTCCGCAATACGTCAAACAGATGCTTCGTAAACCAGACCAAGCAAGCAATCGTGGGGAAAAGGTCTCCCCCGGATGAAATTAAATAATGAAAATTTTGGTTTGGTAATGAGTATTATGAATATGTCACGGCCAAGAGAATTCTACAGCTTAAGGGTCGTGCCTTCTCGAGGAGGACCTCCTGCGATTGCTAGATTCCAAGAAGAAAACTTCCGCAACATTTTAAGGGTGGGCGATACGGTAATTGAGCCGAAGTCTAAAACTTTCATGTCATTAGTGTAAGTAGTTGGTAGGTTTAGCGGTATGATCTCGTTCATCAGATGAAAACTCGATCAATAGATAGAATTTGAAGGCCTCTAGTATAAGAAGAGGTGCCATCCTCTCATTCTAACCATCCATCCATACAAAAATACAAAGTTCTTTTCTTTCAAGAGCTTTTCTCTTCAAACTCTCTCTCTAATCCAGTGAGCAAGGCTTGGCTTAGGCATTCCGACGATCCGAGCTTAGGCATTCCGATGATCTGATCCAAAAGTACATTCCAAGTGCATTCCAATGATTCAAGTCAATCCAAGTCGATCTAAAAGTGCCTGAGTCGCCACATAGTCACGATTCCAATCGATCGGCCCGTGACAATAGGTCTGAAAAATATAAGTGGTAAGATTCTAATTTGAACACTCAATCTAGAGGTTTATATTGGATCAATCTACTCTTGTGTGGGAGGGTGGGTGCAGGGCGGGCGATTTCAAAGCGGACTCTCCATTCATTAGATAGAGAAGATCGCCAAGATTTTGTGATCCGCTACCGGACTTATTCCAAGTCAATGAGTATTCTCAATATTATGCCTTGAAGAGGACTCGAACCTCCATGCTATTTAACACAAGATTTTGAGTCTCGTGTGTCTACCATTTCACCGCATCTTGAAAGTGAATCGTATTCCATGAATATGAAAGTGCCTGAGTCGCCGCACGGTTACGATCCCATTGATCGGCCCGTGACTCTAAAAAATATAAGTGGCAGGATTATAAAAGGAAGTAGATACTTGTAATGATCATCTTTCTTTCCTTTGTTGATCAATGTAACGGTCGTCTTTTTTACTTTGAGGTATTTTGAATTTTTGAGTTTGAAATACAATCCATATACCTCCAAAAATCAATATTAAATTACTTTTTCCACGTGAAATTAGTTGTCCCTTTCTATATAGCCTTTTTGAGAATTTTATATATTTCTATATAGTATGAAATCAAATCATCAAAAATAATTTTGATTATTATGTTATTATAGCAGAAATTTACTGGTTCTTGATATTATAACATGCTTCAAATTAAGATAAGTAATAATTATTTTATTATAACATTTTTTTTTTTGGATTCTCTATATTATAATATCTTTTACAAGCTTAAGGTATTTTATTTTAACAATTGTACTTGTGAAATGATGTCATGAAATTTAGCATTTCTCTTTTCGAATTTGAGTTCGAGACAAAGCTCAATTGAAGTTCCAAAATCAATCAATTCGGATCGACTCAAATTGGATAACAACATAATCTAGTTAAGCCCCCGCTACCTTGGTGTTGTGGTAAAGTTAATAATAGCAATTATATTTAAGGTCACTATCCAAATTGTTACCCATGTGATAAATTTACAACAAAATAATTTTTTACCAACAAAAATTCTAAACTAATACACATTTACCAAATTTACCCCCAAACTCTTGTGACAAACTTATCATCTATTAATTTTATCGTTAAATTATTGAGTTTAATGTCACTTGATAGTTGATTAGTATCTTTGGTTTGAGATTTTACTCTCTTTTATCACAGTTATGTTAGTTTTGTGGTTTTTTTTTGTAGTATTAATTTAATTTAACAGATAATATATATTATCGTAAATGTATTGATCTGGGGTTGTTGACAATAAAAAAAATAGTTTGGGAAAAATTTATCACAAATATATTAATTTAGGATTTTTTGTGGCATTAACTCGAAAAAAAAAACTTAGGAAATATTAGAATGACATGTGAGTGTTCAACTTTAATTCAATGCTTAATGCAATTGGTGAATTTTAGCTCGATATCTAATATCATCCTCAAAATTTTAATTTTTTTTTGGGTGACCCGGGAACCGCCATACAACCAGCAACCGACGACGCAAACCTAGGGCGACCCGCGGGGACCCACCTTCCACGGACCGCAGTTTAGTCGCACAAGCGAATGTGGAGATTTTAAGGATTGGAGTGCAAACCACATGACCACCAATGGGGTGGGTAAAAAATTTTAATTTTTTTTTCAAACTTTTAATTTTTTCAATGTGGTTCTTGAATTTTAACTAAATACGCGATATCATCTCCAAATTTTTAATCAATTCTATGTTGTCCTTGAACTTAAATTAATAGAAAAATAATGTTAAATGTTTTCATATAATTCATGGTCTAGTTTGAATATTTACAAAAAAATCATGGCTCTCCTCGCTCCTCCACCTTGACGCCGTCCGGCCTCGATCCTCCTCCTCCACAGCAGCAGCAGCACCCGACCCACTCAATGAACCTACGAAAGTATACAACCCCAGAAAAAAATTCAAAAAAAAAAAAAATCACCAAGATGGAAGAACAGGCAGAGGAGCATTCGTTCTCGCGCAGAGAATCGGGAAAAGGGAGAGTACAAGGAAGAAGAAAGGTCGCGGCCGAGCTTCCAGACGATGGCGTAGTCCCAAGCGATGGAGTCGATGAGCGGCCTCAGCCACCCGAGCGATCTCTGGAGCGCTCTCTCATAGCGGACGGACGATCGGCTACTTCTCCCCTTGAACACTTCTACCCCCCAAGTACCGCGAAAGCTCCCCTTGCACCGTCACTCTAACCGACTTCGTTTCCCTCTTTTTTCTTCTCGATATATTTCGCTTTCCTTCCAAAAATAATTTTTTTTACCAAATTACTTGCGAGATTTGTTTTCTTTTCCCCATTTTGTTATAAACTATTGATACGCCAAATGAATTCTAATTTAATATACAGGGGTCGCCCTCATCCCAAATTTATTTTTGTACTCTAACAAAATCGAAACCAGTACTCACAGTATATACTTACCATCAACTAATAATTTTTGGGAGCTTTTATGGAAAGACATTTAGCTAAATAGATTTTTCATTCTAAAAATTTAAAGAGCTAAGGCCTTTTGATATGTAAAGCATCGATGCATCAAACTGTTACATAAACGAACCAATTTAGGATTTTTTTTTATGATATAAACAAATTGGTTTGAGGATAAATGCGGCAGGAATGTCACGGAGTTGGAATTGTTTTGTGACATTGATCCTATACTAAATTACGAAGCATGCGAATATTAAACTTGCACTGTACATGAATACATGATATTTTGAAAGCTCGAATTTCCCTTTTTTATTTTTTCTCAAAAGTCTTGAAGGTGTCGACCGTAACGCGGTGGTGAAAATCTCTGGCGAGAGATGTACAATCTGACACTTGAAACTGAAATGTGGCAGGTTGGCTTTCCTCCTTTCTTTTTTTTTTTCATTTTATTTTTTGGTTGACTACCGGGGTGGAAAAAGGGTAAGAAAATCAAGCGACTTGTCAAGCTGGCATGCGATCGTAGAGATTCGCAGTGGAAGTTACGGGCCACTCGCTCTCCAAAACGAGTGCGGCACACATGCTACTGTTAACGCCTCTTTTGTGGCCGGTAGTATTGGCACGCGCTAGCGGTGCGAATGGAGGGAAGCGACGGGGGAAGGACATCGCAAGTTGGGCACGCTCATTGATGCGACCAAAACGACACCGTCGCTCCACGGCAACAAAAAGTCATCCCGTCTTCTTTTGTATTTTCCTTCTTCTTTCTCGATTTATTTTTGTAGGTCTACCCCCCTTAAATTGCATGAGCTAATTTTAACATCATCAATATTCTAACCCAAACTATTTTTACCTGGTAAAAAATACCGACTTTAACTCAAACCCCAATTTCAACACAAGTTTTTGGCATAAAAAAAGATCGATACGTAAATTCAAATCCCATTAAATTTCCATGAAAAACGCTATATAGGTTGAGTCCGAGGGCGAAATTTGTTATCAACTAAAGAGTTTTTGCTTTTTTAATAAGACCAAAAGTACTGAGCTAAAATTGTAGCATGAGCCAAATGTTCTATGCTAATGGTGTTCATTTTGATTCTAAAATTTAGGGTCGTGATTCATTCTAAAAGATGAAGAATCCAATTTTAATAAGGTTTTGGTTCATGTGGGATGAATAGCGTCGTTGAACATAAACTTGTTGGCGCTATGTTTGAAGTACCCACTGTTTGTATTAAGCCAAAAATCGTAACCTAAGTTAAGATTAATACTTTAAAAGTAATTAGGGTTGAAATTTGTTACCAATCAGAGAGTTTTTGCTTTTCAATAAGATTAATGCATTTTAATACACGTGCCTTGTACAAGTTTATTTGCAGAAAAAATTTACCAAACAGACATGAGAAAGAAAAACCATGAAAATTTGTTCTTCCTAGAATCTACGCAACATAATTTTAGTCTATGCTAAATTGTTGTCTACAATTGAAATTCGCTTATTTTCTCAAGAAAATGAGAGTACACTCGCCATAGAGAATCTGACACCTGGAAGGTGGCAAGTTTGACTTTCTCCTCCTCTGTCTGAACCAAGTAAGACGCGCGCCTTCTAACAATTTGCGGAAAGGTTTTAGCAACAAAATATATTTATTATAAGTAATTCGGTATAATAAAGAACCCATAAAAGTTAAGGTCTCACGAGAATATGCGCAACTTAATTTAACAACTAATCGATGCTAATTTTTTTTAAAATTACGATTTGGCCTCAATAATATTCTTTTGAATAATATTAGTGTACTATGCTCACGATAATTGAAATGCACTAGAGTGATATACTTGTTTGAAGACTTCATGAAAGAGGAGAAAATGATGAATCCTCTTAACCTCATTAGACTCGATTTGTACTATATTAAAGTTGAATAGCTAAGGACATACCGTGGCTCATCTTGAAAATGTCAAAGGATTCTACCATGGATGCACTGAAATATCTATATATTTGGCTTAAGAAACTAATAAAGTTTTCTTCTACTTATGAACCTTGATATGAATCATCTATCCTGTGGAAATTAAAGTTACTGTCTTTTAAGCTTGTGGAATTTTAGTTTTATCATTAAGAAAGGGAGGAATGGTTTATGATGAAACGTCCGTAGTTGTGTTCTCCTTTCTAATGTAGGGGCTTTTATGACTACGATGGAGATAAAGAGACGCATGTTTATCTTTATTTTCCCAATCTAAAAATTTAAAGATTTGACTTTTTTTTTTTTGTGGTATGAAAAACTATTTAAGTTAAATTTGGCATTGATGCGCTAGTTTGGGATAACGAAGTGAATACAAAGGGTTAATATTACATAAAAACTTAAACCCAAATACCTGTGACAAATTTATCCTTAACCAAAAACCTTGAATCGACATTTGTGACAAATTTATCTTCTATTGGTTTCCATTAAATTTGATTAATATTACGAAAAATTGCAACCGGTATACCTATTATAAACAAGGGGTAAAACCCCAAATTGGTACTAAAGGTGATTGGTTTTTGGTCTAGTTTGGAGGTGTGACTATAGTGGGGTGAAAGGGAAATACTAAAAGAGGAAAGGAGGCCATGCATGAGACATTGTTTTCCGGTTTGTAAGAGACATTTTGAAAAATACAAAATAAATAACAAACAATCGGTTTGGGCAAAACCGAATTCCCTAGACACCAATTCCACTTGTCGGAACCAAGAACCAGATCGGCATTTTCAGGAACTGAACCAAAATGCTAGTTTAGTCCAATTTGGGCAATTCTTGATTTAGTCGGTTTGTCTTACTCATCCCTAATTGATACTTTTTTTTTTATTATCACATATTATTTAACTCAATAATTTAACGGTAAAAATCAATGAAAAAATATGTAAGATAAGTTTGTTAGATGTATAGAAATTTGAGATTTTTCATGATATGTTAAATAAAAATTGTTTAGGGTCATATTATAAGAGTATATTGTTTTGAGGTTTTTTTATATTACTTTAGGAATAAAGCGGCACAAATATGGCAGTTTAGAATTTTTTTTTGTGAAATTAATTCAAAATTAAATACCAAACATCTAAATATTAAACTTTCATAATGCATGAATACATGATACTTTGAAAGCTCAAAATTCTTCATTTTTTACGAGAGTTTTAAAGATATTGACCGCAACAGGGTGGTGAAAATCTCTGGCAAGGGAAAATCTGACACGTGAAATGTGGCAGGTTGGCTTTCCCTCTTCCTTATTTTTATTTTTCGGTTGACTAAGGGTTAAAAAGGAAAAGGGAAAAATCAAATGAAAGGTTTAAAAGTGTTTTTGGGAAAAGCCACTCCTAGATTGCATTGCAATCGTAGAGATTTCATCTTTACGGTCACTCGATTCCGAAACGAGTGTGTGGTCGAGGTGGTGTGCGCCACGCGCTTGTGGTGCGAGTGGAGGGAAGCGATGAGGAAAGGAGATCGCAGTTTTCACAAGCGTATTTCCCCACTCGCAGTCGGGTACAATAATAACATATAACATTGGACTAACACTTCTTAAGAATATCAAGAAGAATTTCCAACTCTCTTGAGAAGGCAATCGGCTTGCGAATATGCTTATGTTTAAATATCACACTCTACTTGTAGCCTCCTAGAAAATTAGCTTATGTTTTGTTCACTGATAAAATTAGGATTATAGATTTTGGATTTTTTTTTATCTTTTTTACCTAAAAATCAATTTCATGCAAGTTTTGGGAGTAATAATCTCATTTTGTTCATTGTTTAATTTCCAGAGGAGGAAAATTAATTGACATTCTTGGATTTTTTTTTAGTTAATTATATATGTAACACGATAATCCATTACAAATAAATCCAACATTTTGGAGAGATGAAGGAATAAAAAGAGATTTATGACTAAGCAATCAGACCCGAATGGGCCGTGAAGCAATTGATCGGAATGAGAGATGAAAGAAGAGATCCATCTTCTACGAAGAGGATTTTGCAGAGGCTCGTCACGCAAGAGAGAGAACGAACGAGAGAGAGTGATTGACTCAGTGTAATTACAATTCCTATAAGGAGCAGGAAGAACGACGATTGGGTTGTAATTGGAAGGAGACACTTGTAATGGTTGTCTTTTTGTTCTTTACATGGCGGTATTTTGAATTTTTGAGTTTGAAATACAAGTCATATACCTCCAGTTTCTATCAACGAGTGCTTGGGCACTAGGCATTGATCCATTGGCTGTGAAGATGAGAGAATTGTATTGAAGAACCAAAAAATGCAGAGACAAGAAGATATATCGAAGATTTGAAGATCAATCAAGAAAAGCTTTGAATTCTTCTTATTTCAACAATAATGTAACACACAACTTGTACATCATCCATGAGCAAAAAGAATTTCTCATCTCGACTTCTCTCTTTCTATCTCCCTATCTTTATATGGCTTGTACAGAGTACTTAACAATGGAGGTTTAACAATGGAGATTTTTCTCTCTTTCTCTGTATTTCTTCTTAACAAACACCTAAGAACCTGACGTCTACACATACTTTCCTATTCCTATTGAAGAAGATGAAGTTGTTAACTGACAGAACTGATCTCTGTTTTTAACTTTTCCAACTGAATAACAACTTTACATGTCTTCATAGGCTAGCAATCCGTGTCAATCTTCCTCACAAATTCACCATTGTTGATGACAATCCTCATTGTCTTTCATCTCAGTCGTTCATTTGCAACCCCTTCTTTAGACTAGTATCAGCCACTTCTTTCCCTTTTTCCTATATCTGCAATACTTGTTTTTGTTCTTTCGTTAGTCTCAGCAGCATTTGTTCTTTCTCCAGCATCAGCATAATGAACAGCTAATTTAGTTGATTTATATACCTTAACATTGGCGATGCTCAGCTTGCATAGGGCGGGCTCAATTTTGAGCGCTTGGATCTTCGCCTTCTTGGCTTCAACCTCATCCCTACGGTTTTATTCCTCAATCACTTGGACACATTCCCTCAATACATCAATCAATGGGCTTTCTTCCTCAATCACTTGGATGCGTTCCCTCAATACATCGATCAATGCTTCAACGGCTTTGTCTTTGTCATGCAGCGGAGTCGTAGCTTCGTGAAGTCTTCACCTCAATCTCCATGATGCAGTCTCTCACGTCCTTGAATCCTTCCATGAACTCGGCCATGGCATTTCGTACCTTCACGACCTTCTCATCGAGTGTAGCTATGGCATCCATCGAGGCTTCTCTTTTCTTTGTCCAGCCGCAAGTCTCTTGACTTGAACAACTCTCCATCCATGATAGCTTCTTGGATCGACTCAGATCGGATTGATTGCTCACTCGCTCGCTCACCCAGATCGTAAAGAGAGAAAGTTCCTAGAGCTTCCTAGAGAGAGAAACTCTAGAAGAGAGAAAGTTCCTAGAGCTTCCTAGAGAGAGAAACTCTAGAAGAGAGAAATGAGCATTTTGTATTACTGAAATGGTTTGATGGATATAAATGAGGAGAGGGCACCCTTTCTTATATTTAAGGCCCTCAGATTACAACCATTGATGGAGAATTCATCTGGCGGACGAGATCGTACCACCCAAACTACCAACGCAACCATTGATGGAGAATTCATCTGGCAGACGAGATCGTACCACCCAAACTACCAACGCAGGGGAGTTCTAGACTTTGACTCAATTACCGTATCGCCCACTCTTATAACGTTTCAGAAGCTCCCTTGTTGGAAATCCTAGCGATGGTAGGAGGTCTTCCTAAAAAACGTGTGGTCCTTTAGCCACAGAAACCTCTTGACCATGACAACATGATATGTTGCTATATTACATCATTTCTCTCACTTTATTATATTGGAAAAATTAATATTAAATTACTAATTCTAACTAATGTTACTTTTTCATATGACATTAGTTGTCTCTTTCTATAGAGGCTTTTTGAGAATTTTATATATTTTTATATAGTATGAAATTAAATCATTAGAAATAATTTTGATTATTTTGTCACCACAGCAGAAATTTATTGGTTCTTGGTATTATAATATGCTTCAAATTAAGATAAGTAATTATTATGTTATTATAACAATTTTTTTTTTTGGATTCTCGATATTATAATATCTTTTATTGGGTTGAGGTATGTTATTATAATAATTGTACTTGTAAATTGATGTCACGAAATTTAGTATTTCTCTTTTCAAATTTGAGTTTGAGACAAAGCTCAACTGAAGTTCCAAAACCAATCGAATCGGATTGACTCGAATTGGATAAAAACGTAATCTAGTTAAGTCCCCGCTATCTTGGGGTTGTGGTAAAAATGATAATCGTAATTATATTTAACGTTAATACCGAAATGTCAAATTGATACATGTGTGATAAATTTACAAAAAACTAATTTTTGATCACAAAAAACCCCAAATTAGTACTCCTTCGACAATTTTACCTCTAAATACTTGTGACAAATTTGTCCTCTATTAAATTTTACTATTAAATTTATGAATTGAATGTCACATGAAAAGTGACTAGTATCTCAGTTTGAGATTTTACTTTCTATTTATCACAATTATACTAGTTTTGTGGTTTTTTGCAGTATTAATCAAATTTAACATATAGTATATTTGTCATAAATGTATTGGTTTGGATTTTTGGCAATAAAAAAATTAGTTTGGAATAAATTTGTCACAAGTATATCAATTTGGGGTTTTTCGTAATATTAACTCAAAAAAAAATTAGGAAATATCGGAAAAATGACACATGAGTCTTCAACTTTAGCCTAATGCGTAATTCCATTCTTGAATTTTAGCTCGATACGCAATATTATCCTCAAACTTTTAATTTGTTCAAAGTGTGATTCTTGAATTTTAGCTTAATGCGCAATATCATCGCCAAAATGTTAATTAATTCTATGTTGTCCTTGAACTTAAATTAATAGAAAAATAATATTAAATGTTTTCATATAATTCATGGACTAATTTGAATATTTACAAAAAATTCAGGGATTAGGTTAAAGAAATTAAAAGTCTATAGACCACATTATGGCCCCGTTTGGTTGGACTTTCCCAAGGGGCTTTCGGGCCCGAAAGCCCCTTGGGGAAAAATTTTTGTGTTTGGCAATCAATTTCAAATGCTACATGGCCAAATATCAGCATTTGGGATGCTGAAAGCCCAATGCTGGAGAGGCCCAGCTTTGGGCATTGGGCATTTCAGAAATGCCGGTTCACTGTTCATAATCCACTGTTCATCTTCTTCCCCCTTTCTTCTTCGTTCGTCTTCGTCTTCGTCTTCCTCGCCGGCTGAGAGTGCGGCTTCTCCGGCAGCCGCCACTGCTGCGTGGGGGTCCCGCGTCCCCGGTGACCACCGCCTGGGGTGGCGAGACCCGCGACCCAGGCGGCATCGCCTGGCGGGCGCGAGCCAGGCGACGCGCTGCACTGGTCCGCGCGACCTCGCGGCGTCGTCGCTGGGGCGGCGCGGCGAGCCAGGCGACGCCGCCTGAGGCCGCGTGGACCTCAAGCCGCTAGATCTGGCCGTCCGGCAGCCAGATCTGGCCTCCGCGATCTCAGGCCGCCAGATTTGGTGGTCCGGCGGCCAGATCTGGTGGTCTTGAGGCCGGATCTGGCCGTGGAACGGCTAGATCTGGCCGCCGGACGGCCAAATCTGGCATCCGCGACCTCCGGCGGCCAGATCTGGCGGTCCGGCGACGGCCAGATCTGGCCGTCCGGCGGTGGGCGGCGGTTGGCCGGCAGTGGCCGGCCGCCGGAATTTGATTTCAGACTTTAAAAAAAATAAAAAATAACCAAAGCTAATTCCAAAAGTAAATTTTGCCAAACGGTGTTTATGCTAAGTTGCATTTCAATGCTAAAATTTACCAAACGGTCTAACATTTCCGAAAGCCTCTTTCTCTCAAAGATATTTGCATTCCTCCAATGGCATTCCCCAAAAGCCGAACCAAACGGGCCCTATATTTTGAGCCAAAATTCATGGACCATTTGGGCCATTGTCTTGGATAAATTTGACCACTTGATTTATAGTGACAACCCCATGTGCTCAGTATAATTTAGAATTTAATAGACCCACTATACATCGGAACAATATGTAAGAGAAAAGCATATAAAAACTCTTAATTGGTGAGGTTAGGTTCTTTGGCCTATGCATCAAATTGCATTCATATTTTTAAGTTATCAATTGATGTTGATAAATTTAGTTTAGATGAAATGGTCAAGTACTTTTTCAATCATTGTAGAGTAATGCGCTCGATTCAACCATAGAACTCCTTTCTACTCAACTTCCTTAGCAACGATACTCGAACCGCGCTAATGGTGAGCTCACCAAGCGACTTGCATCCTTTCGTACAAAATCTCTCAAGGAATGACATCACGAATATCCAAATCACTTGTTGAATTTTTTATGTTTAACAAATACTTGCGATTCATCAAATTCTTTCGAAAATTGTGACATATAGAGGATAAAATCTCAAATTAATACATTTATCAATTGTCATGTGTCATCTATCTCAATAATTTAGTAGTAAAATTTAGTGGAAATAAATGAAAGGTAAATTTGTTATAAATATACTAGTTTGGTTTTTTGTAGTGACAAAATTAATTTGGAGTAATTTATTACAAGTGTGCTAGTTTGGATTTTTCATAATATTAATCTCTATTTTTAATTTTTTATCACAACACCAACATCAACCATTATAAATATAATTACTCTAATAAATTCATTTATTTGTCTATCTTGGTATCGACAGTTACCTTATCCTTTTAAATAATTTTGAATTCAAGTTTAATGTGGAACGCAAGGGGCTATCAAACAGCAATCCACAATATACAAAACAGGGCATACAAGAGAGCTAAAGAAGAGATAGAACTCCAATTGCTACTTCATGTATTTGGCCTAAAAAGGATCATTTCAAAAAGGGAAAATTTAAATAAGAACTCAAAGTATTCTCATTTTATCAAATAAAGGTCTCAAATAGATCTTGTTTCAAATAAGAATCTAAAATGTCCTCATTTTCTTAAATAAGAGTTTGAAATTTATATTATTTCAACTAAGGTTATGAAGTGACCATGCCTATATATATAAAAGAGAGCCTCACCTCACTAGTTATCAAGGGCATTTTCATCTTTCAATATTTTAGATTTTTTATTTTCTTTTTCTATTTTTCTTTCCAAAAAACAAAATAAAATAAAATAAAAAACTTAGAATTAAAAGAAGAATTGCACAAGCCCACCACCTCATCACCGGTGGAGTGGGAGTGATGGCCGGCGAGGTTGCCAATGGCTCAGCAAGGGCATGTTGGTCTCGCCAAAACCAAGAGAGGGAGGATCGTCTCCTAGATATGGATGAGGGTCACCAGCCCTCACACAGGTCTGTCGGCCCTACCTCATACTAGCACCCTACTGGCTAGCACGAGGGCTAGCGACTCCACTAGTCATTGTTTCCATGAGGGCAGTGGCCAAAGGTGGGAGGGGCCAACCCGCCTTGTATTTTTGGTATTTTTTTCAAAAAAAAAATATCTTTTTTTAATTTTAATTTTAATTCACTCAAAACTTCGGTTAAAGTTATTTTTTGACAAAATTACTTGTTTTAGCCAACCAGCGAGGTTAGATTTTTATTTGAAATAATCATAACCACTTCAAGCTCTTATTTAAAATTTTTCCTTTCACAACATTGAGATTTTTGATTGAGTAGAAAAACATTAGGTACTAAATTACATAAACAATAAAAGTTTAAGTCTTACGATACTATTACCCCAAACATTTTTATATGTTGTAATTATATATATACACATACTTTATTAGATGAATAAATGGATTAAGATTATCAAATTTCCAATCATGGTGAATCCTAAGAATATGAGTTAGAGTTCCAGTTCAATTCAAGTTTCGAGTCTACTGTATTGACCAATCAAGATGAGTTGAGCCGAGCACTACTTTACGGAAACTTTATTCGAGTTGAGCTGGAGTTAATAAAATCAAGCTCGAAACCTCAAGTAGAGTATCAAGCCTTGAAAGGTTGGAGTCGAGTTAAGCCTGAGCATTGAACTGTGCATTGGCTTGACTGGACTCGATTGTACCCCTAGATCATATATATCTCCAATCATGCAAGAGGATATCGATTTTAACCCCACCCATCTCCGCCAATGCCACTGCCTTAACCACCTACGTCGCCCAGCAAACATGCGGCAATAGAGACAGTCACGAAGTCAGGGAGTGGTGAACACTGTTCATTGGATACAAGTAGCAGCTCTCTAAGTTGCAACTACAATACATCTGAAACTAAAGAAAACCATGAGTTGGACATTCTGCGCAGGAACCAGCTTTAGATTGATTACTCATCACAGCTTCAAATGGTCTATTGCAGGAACTCCGTCAAGACCTTTTGAGTATACATATTTAACATAGTCTTTTGCAGTTGTTTCTCGATAGAGCGGAGGGTTTTGTTCCGACAACAACTCCTTAATCGGCCCATACTTTCTGGGAGAATCCTCTTGCTCGAAATGAGTTCTGAAGAAACAGGCCACCGAGATTCTTGGTCTGACGTTCTTTGCCAATACTCTGTGATAGACGCTTTTGAACTTACCATTGGTGATTAGCTACGCAAAAGATAGCCAAATGTATGAGCTAATCAATGTCCTCTCTTGAGAACTCAAATGCACATGCGAAGATAGTTTACTGAAGACTGCACTTCCAAGAACAATACTAATAACTTGCAATAATGAGTCCCAGGAATGATATATCTCCATCAATCAAGCCATTAAGAAGAATAAATTGATCCAGTAAGTGACAAAATTGCCAAACTAAAATTGCCTGAACATTTCCTATTCCTACAAGTATAAGCAAGTTGCGCGCTACCAGCATGCCCACATCATTGAAAACACCAAACTCAAGCTTAATTTCAGGCAGGCAACAGAAAAATTCTTTTATCAGGAAAATGGGGAGAATGGACAGTTTTTGACGATATCTCACATCAGCTTCCCTCCAGCATGAAACCAGTCTTTTATCGGGAGAGGTCAATTTTTGGACCACCATTAACCATACTATGCTTTCCATATGCTTTCAGAAGAATCCTCTTACTCCTACCATTGTTACACTTCAAAAAATTTTATGAAACATGATAAATGCCGTGATGGGGGCAAGCAGTGGACTATTCCAGTACGTCTCAAGTGTTTTTTGAACATATCGGTCTATAATGACTTTAGTCCCAATAAATCTCATAAATGTGAAGGCCCAAAGATAGCAGATTATGGCAGTAAATCAAATGTAATAGAAAGGGAATCAATCATGGGGGAGTTGAGTTCTTGTAGCTGAGCAGTCGCCCTTCATACTGGAATATTGGAAGGGAAATATGCAAACAATCAAACATAGGACACCCATGAAGTAAAGAACCATGTTGAACAGGCTTACCTGCATCATGTCGCCCAGGTTCACCACGAGAGCACCATGAACGGGGTTGACATCTACCCAGTGATTTTTATGGAGGACTTGAAGGCCGCCGGTCTGGTCTTGCAATACCACCGTAAGGAAGGCGCTATCCGTGTGCTTGCTCAGACCTTGAGTCAAGTCCGGCTCGGGACTGATCGGATAGTAGTGTCCGATGAAGTACAGTCCTTTGGCACAGCCCATGTCCTCAAGATGCTTGGGATTTAGTCCCAGAGTTTCCGATAGCAGTTTGAGGATGGTAAGCCCCAGTTTCATGAGTTGACTTGAATATTCCATTATTATATCTCTGCAAGCAGAGCACACGGAAATTTTATCATACATCTTACATTCACGAATGTTGCCATAAAGAGCGTCGGCATTTTGGCTAACAGGTTACCTGCAAACTTGAGGAAGCTCTTCTGGGTTCGGCGGGTGAGGAGCCATAGCGCAGCACAGCGAATCCCTCCAATTCGCAACCGGTGCTCTGTAGAAATCAAAGTTGGTGTTGTATATCACCTTCTTCGACTCATCTCTTGAGTACAGCTCCTTCTTGACCTCGCTCTCCTGCTCGTGAAACCTCCGCACTCCGTCGATGATTCTGCTCAGGACTCCATCTCCGATCCCGTGGTTCACCACCTGGAAGAAGCCCCAGTCCTCGCAGGCCTGGCCAACCTGGCGGATCGTCTCCACGCGCTTGCCGGAATCTTCATGAACTCCTTTCAAGTCCACGATCGGGATGCTGAAGCTTGCCTCGGTGGGACCGGAAGGGTCGAGCGATCGAGGCCGGCGGTCGACGAAGATACGAGGGAGCTTGGAGACTCCAGAGTCGACGAGGCCTTTCACGCCAGTCCTCAAGGCATCGAAGGCTTTCAATTCGCTCTCGCGGTCGTACTCATGCTCTGCTTGGTCAGGGGCTTCGCCGGAGTTGGTGGCCGCCATGTCGGTTGGCGAAGGTTCGTGCACAGCAGCGATGTTATGTAGAAGGAGCTCGGTTTTCAGTCGCAGGAAGTGGTGAAATGGAGGAGATTCGGATGCACCGTAGCTCAGAGGACATTGGAGACGACGGCCACCACCACAGCATTTTTAAAATGCGGTTGGTCCAACGGTCGCGGTCGCTACCGGTGGCAAGGACGATTGATTGACCGTTGGGGCCGACACCATTAAAAAAACCAACAAAAAAGACAAATTAAAAGTAGAGGCCGAGTCTCTCAATTTTTCCTTTATCCCTCTCTTAAAAAATTCCTGCTGCTTGACAAATTGTCGCTTTGTATACATGATTCCCCTCGCTATTTCGATTTTGAATGGACCATAATTGCTACCTCACCTGCTTTGTGGCGGTAAAAAGCAAGGCACTTCGATTTCTAACCCGACTGCTCGGGACCTCCTATTACCCACTTCACCCGAGCAAGAACAAGAATTTCATGAGGACTACAGGACATAGACAATTATTTGGACATATAGTGACGGTAGATAAACATATATGTAAAGAGCATATGAACTCCGCTGATAAGAGATGTAAGATGCTTTTACCATCTCTTATCACGTATAAGTCAAATTAGAAACAATTGAAACTTAATGAATAGAGGGTCATGTATACAAAATAAATTGGGGTAAACCTTAACTCTAATATTATATTGGAACGTCTTATCCAAAAATACATAAATTTATAGATGAAGAAAGATATTTTAATCATGTAGTGATTATTTGCCAATATGATTCGAGAAGTTAAACGCATGTCGGTCAGATCTTATTGATTTGACAGCTTGTCGATAATTTCATGTATCAATCTTATGTTTATGCATGGACCACAAAAAAAGTGCAAATAAAAAAAAATTAGTTTATGTTTTCAGCTAAAGGGAAGAAAAAAAAAAACAAATTCTAGGTTATGGCTTATGCTCGTGCTCTGTTAGTTTTTGGCTGTGAATGTTCAGGGCAACAAATTTACTATGTGTTTCAGCAATCTTCAAGCATCAAATGCATCAATTCATGTCAGCTTGGTTGAAAAGATAGGACAATCAAGTTTGAGGCGGAATTAGTATACATCAAGGGTGTGTGTTTGCGTAGAGTGACGAGTAAACAGCAAAAATTCACCCAATAGAATAGGAAGTCGTACAATGATTGCTAAGGTGACAATTGGAGTTTCTTTCCTAACACTTGTCCTCCCCAAGATTAAAAAATAAAAATAAATTTAAGGGCACTTTCAAAATTATTTAGATAGTGAGAGCACATCATGCCATGTCAGCATCTATCTTATCTTTTTTTTTTTCCTCCTTTTTACACATTTTTAATACCTTAAACAAATGATATAGAATCTAAAAATTCGCCTATTTCAAGATGAAAAACTTTTTAGCCGACAATGAATGTTATGTATGATGAGAATTGTTCCTTGTTAACATAATAATTATTACTTTTTTTAACTTAAAAGTATATCATAATATGGATACTTTATGTTATAATAAAATAATAAATAAAGCTATTACTAATTGTTTAATTATATACTATACAAAAAAATATATAAAATTCTCAAAAAGCCTCTTTAGAAAGAGGCAACTAATTTCACATGAAAAAGTAATGTCAATTATAAATATAATTTAATATTAATTTCCCCAAAATAATAAAATGAGAGAAATGAGTATAATATAACAACATATTATATATCGATTACGGAAACAATATTTCGGAGGTATATCATTTGTATTTCGAACCAAAATATTCAAAAATACCTCTCGTAAAAAAGATGACCATTGCAACGGTCTCCTTCCTATTATAACCCGATTGTTGTCCTCTTCGGGAGATGCCAATGGTCATCGGAATTTATTTGGTTTAACCTCGTCCTTTGATCATCTATCGATCTCTTGCGTTGTTGTTTTACACGGCTTATTCTGAACCCTTTGTTATTCGGTGGATTGGCAGTGTCCTTTTTCCTCTTGAATCGTACCTCTCTTCGTTTGAGGATGTCCGTCTTGGAAGTGTTTGGTTTAGCTCCTGCTTCGGTTGTGTATGTATTTATCCAACGATTGACTGTTATTTGGTGAATTCGCAGTGTTCGGTTCTTTTTCATTTGGAGCGAACTGTTTGTCAAAGGATGTTGTCTAAGGACGATTAGGCCCTGTTTGTTAACGTTCTTTATTTATGTTTATGAACAAAATTTCTGTTTTTTTGTTCCAGGAAATAAAAAAAGAATAGAAATGCGTTTGTTTGTATTTTTATTCAAAATCTATTTTTTTGTTCCTAATAACACATTTGGAACATAAAAAAGAAACAAGAAAAACGTATTTCTTATTTCTGAAATAATTTTTAAGAACAAATTTTCTCTATCTTACCTTTTTCTTCTCTTTTTTTTTTTCCTTCTTTTCTTTTTCATTTTTCTTTGGCCGGTCACCGGCCTCAGCCATGGCCGACGACTGGCCATCGAGGGCCGGCGACCTCGCCGGCCCTTGGCAAGGCGTGGCCTCGCCTTGGCTAGGCAAGCTCGAGCTCACTCAGATTCGGCGAGCCCGAGCTCGCTCAGCCACCGGCGAGGCTCGGCGACCTGGCGGTGGCCTGGCGAGGCCGAGCCTCGTCGGCGCAGGGCAAGGCTAGGTCGAGCCTCGCCCAACCATGGCGAGACTCGGCCTCACTGGGGGCCGGCGAGCCTCGCCGTGGTTGGGTGAGGCCACCGGCCCTTGTTGGCCGGTCGCCGGCCATGGCTGAGGTCGGCGATCGGCCAAAAAAAAAAAAAAGAAAAAAGAAACAAAAAAATTAAAAAATTAAAAGAAACAAAAAAAGAACACAAATTTACTAAACGTGTTTCTGTTCATTTTTTATTTCCAGAACAAGTTTACCAAACGCGTTTTTTTATTCAAAAATTGTTCCCCGGAACAGAAACACTTTTTTCTATTTCTGTTCCCCGTAACAATTTTTACTAAATGCGCCCTTAATGACGACACTGGTCAGTTTGTTTCATAAAGCAAAGCGTTTCGCCATCTTTTTTACTTTTCGATTGAGATGATGATGAACGGGTAGTAGTCACTAATCACATCACAGACCTTCTGAGTCATAAATGAGTTTAAATATAATGTGAGTATTAAATGAGTTTTAAATAGGTTTACAAGTTGCTTAGACCCAACTCATTTCTATGACTCTCTCTTCAATTTCTCTCACATTCACACGATCTCACGCTTACTCATTCTGCACTCTTTACCTCAATTTGGTTATGAGTTTTTGTATATTGCGTTAAATATAGAAGTGTTTTAATAATATAACTCAAGTTAGGTCGAGTATGGGATAAGTATGGGTTATTAGATTTGTATTGTCTGGAAAATGGGTCAAAACAAGTTAAATAAATTTATTTAGGTCAGACAATTTATGACTTAAATCTGATTCAATCCACCCGTTTGACAAGTCTATACACCGCCATCCTAACCGCCTTCGTCGCCAAGCAAAAATGTGGTAATAGAGAGTGGCAAGGTCGAGAGTGGCAAAGTCAAGAGTGGTAAACATTATTTATTGGATAGGAGTTCAGGAGCTCTCTAAGCTGCAATTATTACACACCTGGAACTAAAGGAAACCATGTAATGAACATATGTCCTGATTTGGTCATCCTCCTTTATTCTGCGCAGGAACCAACTTCAGATTAATTACTCTTCACAACTTCAAATGATCTATTGCAGGAACCCCGTCAAGACCTTTTGAGTATATATATTTAACATAATCTTTCACAGACGTTTCTCGATAGACTGGAGGGTTTTCTTCCGATAACAACTCCTTAATTGGCCCGTACTTTCTGGGAGATTCCTCTTGTTCGAAATGTCTCCTGAAGAAACAGGCCACCGAGATTCTCGGTCCTACGTTCTTTGCCAGTACTCTGTGATAGACGCTTTTGAACTTGCCATTGGTGATTAGCTGCACAAAAGATTGGCCAATTTTATTAGCTTAAATGGATAGTTTTCCACATATCTCGTATGCCGCATTCTCATTCAGCTTAAAAAACCAACTTTCTGAAGGGAGAGAACACTATTTGGACCTCCATTATCCCTCAATATGCTTTCCATATGCTTTCAGATGAAATACTTCCACAACCGCTCTTCACGCAAACCCCGAAGTCCTCTTACTCCTACGATTTCTACACTTGAGATATTTTATGAAACATGATAAATGCCGTGATTGGCACAAGCAATGAACTGTTTAACTATTTCTTAAGTGTTTCCAGAGATATCAATCAATCCATAATCAGTTCTTGAATAACTTAGCCCAATTAGATTTTGCAGGTCATCTCGAGGGAGCTGAGGTTCATGTTGGCTAGCAGTCGCTTCATGCTGGAATATTGGAAGGAGTATAATATGCAAACAATGAAAGATAGGACACCCGTTAAGAAGAACCGTGTCAAATCCACTTACCTGTAACATGTCGCCTAGGTTCACCACCAGAGCACCCTGAACGGGCTTCACATCTACCCAGTGATTTTCATGGAGGACTTGAAGGCCACCGGTTTGGTCTTGCAACAGCACCGTCAGGAAGGAGCTATCCGTATGCTTGGTATGACCTTGAGTCAAGTCTGGCTCAGGACATATAGGGTAATAGTGTCCAATGAGGTACAGTCCTTCTGCACATCCCATGTCTTCGAGATGCTCGGGATTGAGTCCCAGAGCTTCTGATAGCAGTTTGAAGATGGTAAGCCCCAGTCTCATCACTTGATCTGAGTATTCCCTTAATATATCTCTACAAGCAGAGCATGTGAAAGGTTGATAATAATCTTAAATGCGTGAATAACTTTGTATGTATGAATTGAAGCACCATACTCAATTGTTCTGTGGACGCTATACTAAAATGATTGACTCTGGATTCCATTAGCTTGGTCAGAAGCCCCAACATAAGTAATAACCGTTAAAAGCTCCTACTCCCACATTTGCCTTTCTCAAGATTGAGGATACAGTTTGCCACGATCGAGTGCCTTGTTGCAGGCAATCGCTTGCTCCTGGGCTGTGGAGCAGGTAAAGTTCAATTTATTTATTTATTTATTTTTCATTATGGGTATCTTTGTAAATTTAATATGCTGCAGATAAAATGGGTGGCGACCGGGTCAATCCTGGTTTCGACAGACTCCGGTTTAAGGGTATCAAACCAGAGAAACAGAACTAGTTTCTAAGTCAGTATAAGAAGGACGTCGGTAGTAGAACTGCTCATAATTCAAGTTGAGACGAACTCATCCGCTAAGTTAGTAGTAGAACTAGCTGAAAGTAGATAAAACTTAGTCAGATTTGCAACTTTAATCTTTAATCTCAACACTAGCAGAACCTAGCTTGACATCAGATCAAGATCCAAAACAAATTGATTTCAATCCAAATATAGATATGACATGCCGTGTTATCTTCTCTTTTTTATTTCTGGTCAAGAATAGTTGATGGAACGACCTCTATTTGAATAATTCAGTAAGTATTGTACACATAGCAAAATAAATTTCTTCAAAATAAAGTTACTAATTCTAGCAAGAAATACATCACCATATGCTCTAGCCTCCCGATGGAAATTCAGCTGATGTAAACTAAAGCCATCGTCCAAATTTGGAGCACTAGCATTTTCGCAAATGGTTACCTGCAAACTTGAGGAAGCTCTTCTGGACTCGGTGGGCGAGGAGCCATAGCACAGTACAGTGAATCCCTCCAATTCGCAACCGGTGCACTGTGGAAATCGAAGTTGGTGTTAAAAATCACCTTCTTCGACTGGTCTCTGGAATACAACTCCTCCTTCAACTTGCTCTCCTGCTCATGAAACCTCCTCACGCCATCGATGATTCCACTCAGGATGCCATGTCCGATCCCATGATTCACCACCTGGAAGAAGCCCCAATCCTCGCACGCCTGGCAAACTCTGCAGACTATCTCCTTGCGCTTGCTGGAATCTTCATGAACTCCTTGCAAGTCCAAGATCGGAATGCTGAAGCTTGTCTCAGTGGGATTGGAACAGTCGGGCGATCGAGGCCGGTGATCGACAAAGATACAAGGGAGCTTGGAGACACCAGAGTCGACCAGGCCTTTCACGCCAGTCCTTGAGGCATCGAAGGCTTTCAATTCACTCTCGCGATTGAATTCGGGCTCTGCTTGGTCAGGGGCTTCGTCGGAGTTGGTCGCTACCATGTTGATCGGCGAAAGTTTGTGAGTAACAGTGATGTTGTATGGAAGGAGCTGTAGTGCTGAGGATACTGGAGACGATCACCACTATTTTTTAAATGTGGTCGGCCCAACGGTCACGGTCACTTACACAGTGACTTGCACGTAAGAAATTTCTAAAAATTAAAGGCCTCCTCCTCTCAATTTTATATTCATCTCTCCCTAAGAATTTCCTGCCGCTTAACAAATTCCCCTTGCTATTTCGATTTTGAAATGGATCATAACTGCTATTATACACGTTTTTGGAAAAGCAAGCCAATACCTTCAAGCTCACAGTGGCACTTCGATTTCTTCACTACCATCTACGTAGGGATCACCTTATCAACATCCCCCTTGGCAAAACCCCCATAACTGACGCCGACAAGGAATGAACCCTGGATGATGCAGCGCAGGCTTCACGGTGTTGAACATCCATTGATGGAAAGACGCTCAAAATCGAGGCCCTCTCTGATAGTACAAGGCTGGCGGCGTGCACTATTTGTAGGAAAAAATTATTCACAACATTCGGAGGTAGGACGGGCTACCTGAGGAATCACCATAAACAAGCATAACGCATGAACGTCCAAGCTCGGGCGAAGCTCAGCCCATGCAACGGGCCATATTGGTGGCAGCCCTTTCATGTACCAAGAGAGAAGAACCAGCAGCCACTTGCCCCCGAGCAATCTTTTGACTTCATCAAAGATCCAAAGTTCATGCAGTACGTGCACGTGGCGCTGCAACCGCATTTTAGGCCCGCTCGCAATCGACGAACACGAGGAACAAGAAGTATGAAACCTACTTGAATTAGAAAAGTTTTCTTTCTTGGGCTCAAACTCGACGTGCATAATAACAGACTGCAGTCCACAGAACTGCCGGGCTAGAGCCATTGACATAGGAGGAGGATTGGATCATCGGAGGGTAGCTGAAATACTGAGGCACTTGTTGAAGGTGTTCGATGATGCAACAAAGGCTCTGTCCACAAGTGACTTCCCCTCGAGCAGCCAAGCGTTGTCGTTCCTATTCCTGATTTTGATGAAAATGACCCACCAAATCATTGCGAAAACGGAGGATATGCCTCTTGTTTTCTTGGTCTCTTGTTGTTTGAATGCAAGCTTCAAGACGAACCAATTCGAAGCTCTGCTTGCTCAATATTACGAAAATTTGGGCCTATGTGAATCGACCGATGTGCGGCAAATCTTGGCACAGGTGAGGAGCTGGCTCGGAAAATCTATACGCCATTCTGTCGGATACAGTTCTAGGAACTCTGCCCCACGAACGCAGATGTAT
This sequence comes from Eucalyptus victrix, assembly GCA_016097545.1. NCBI lineage: Eukaryota > Viridiplantae > Streptophyta > Magnoliopsida > Myrtales > Myrtaceae > Eucalyptus > Eucalyptus victrix. The sequence goes on from CM027842.1 coordinate 39,391,374, forward strand.
TTTTCTTGAATTATGAACATGCTTTTTATCATTGCAGTTGTACTTTTCCTGATGTATTTATGTCTCATTTAAGTAAAAGTGGGCAGTGTAATTTTAATTAAGCTTGTGAGCTATTAATTTTTATTTACGAAATTTTCATTAATTTACGAAAATATTAAATTTCCCCATGAATTTTTTAATCAGACAAAACCAAGTCTAAAAATCAACGAACAGTGGGTTTTGGTACTATTATTTTTGAATTTATTAAGAATTTTATAAATTATTAAAATAAAGAATCGAAGCCCGAGCAAAATGTGCCCGGGTTCAGCCCGTGTGGGCTGGCATGACCCCAAATGAATGCTAGACATTATGAAGGATGAAGAAAATTGGAATGCTTACGTCATTCAACGGTGCTTGTGATTTAGTTCCATGCGTGTTGAAAACATCCAATACCTCCAATGGTAGGGTTGTTCTAATTTTAATATTTTAAATAAACAACAGAGAATTTTCAAATTCATTATTTTCATGGTAAAATTTGTTTTTAGCAGAGATTAGATGTTATGCAAGATAAGAAAAGTTCTTAATTAACATAATAATTTTTTTCCAAACACTTGTACTTAAAAAAAATATTAAGGGCGCTTTCAAAATGATTTACTTATTGAGAGCACCATGTGCCATGTAAGCATTTCTTTTTTTTTTCTTTTTTTTCTTTCAAAATATTAATATTTTAAACAAATTTCGCCATTTTATGGTAAAATTGTTTTTAGTAGACATTAATGTTAGGCATGATAAGAAAGGTTCCTAATTAACATAATAACTTTTACTCATTTGAATTTAAAGTATATTATAATATCGAATGCCAATAAATTTATGCTATAATAACATGATAAGTAAAACTGTTACCGATTATTTAATATCATACTATTAAAGAATATATAAAATTTTCAAAAACTCTCTCTAGAAAGAGACAACTAATTTCACATGGAAAAAGTAGACGTGTAATTCTTTATGAACTTTCCTAGTATAATCTTTTGGAGGTATGACTCTATTTCGAACTCAAAATACTCTTCTTTAAAAAGAAGAAAAAAAAAAGACTGACCGTTGGGAGCGTCTCCTTCCCCTAACCCGATCGTCCTTCCTCGACTCCCTTATTCCAGTCTCGTCCGGCGTTCCTGTCTGTGCTCGCATTCCTCTCTCTCTCTCTCGTTCGTTCTCTCTCGCGTGACGAGCCTCTGCGAAATCCTCTTGGGAGAAGGTCAGTTTCTTCTTCCGTTCAGGTTCTCGATCGATTGTTGATGGGCATGATGATTACTTTCTCGGTCTGATTTGTGAAGCATCTGGTTGCATAAACTTGTTTTCGCGACGGTTTCGCTTGGTCTCTCTTCAGGACGATCCCAATGGTTGATCGGGATCATTTGGTTTGAGCTCGTCTTTTTATCATCTGTTGATTCCTCGACCGGTCGATCAACTGCATCATTGTTTTTTTCCGGCTTGTTCATTTTTTTTTTCCCGGTGAATTGGCAGTGGCCTTTTTTCTCTTCGTTTGGGGGATGTCCTTGTTGGAAGTATTTAGTTCAGGTCCTCATCTGATTTTTTATGTGCTTGATTTTTTTTTTTTTTTTTGATGAATTTGCAGTGGATTCTTTTGCCTTGGAGCAAAGTGCTTGTCTGAGGATGTTGTCTAACGACGATGAATGGGGACACTGGTCGGTTTGTTTTATAGAACAAAGCGTTTGGGCTTTCCGGAGGACTGAGGATCTGTTTTGCTGTCTTTTGTTGGTAGAGATGATGAACTAGTAGTCTGGGCATTTATTGGTTTTGATTGAAATTTGTTCTTTTTTTTTTCTTTTTTAATTTTCACTTTGGGAGATGATCATGGTATGATCAAGTTCCAATTCTTTGACAGGTTGTGATTTTGGCGGGCTTGAGAAGTGGTGATCTGTTGCATTATTTTTGTGAAATCGAGTTGATGATCTCTGACAATCATCAGATAAAGCTACCTCTTTTCCAGACAGTTACAGTGTTTGAATGGAGGTTGTTCTTCACTCCTGTTATTTTCCAATTCATATGAAAACCATTTCTCATTCCTTCGGAGATTTGGTTGATATATGAACTGTCTTGGTTCTTTCCATGCAATGTGTATGCTCACTCTGGATCATTGCTGTTGAAAATGTAACACGGGTGTCCTTCCTAGAAATAGTCCCTCCCTTTGTGTCCACATACTTTATTCTTGTGCTGCATCTTTGATTGTGCATGCAATTCCTCTCTTGTTTGCTCTTTGCTTGACATCCTCTGCCGAGTACTCTTCAGAGGATACACGTTCTTGAACCGCACTCTTGATCCTTTTTCTTTGCCTTCTGTTAGTCATATTTTGTATTTTTTTCAGTTGAGTTAAATTGAATTAGCAGAACATATTCCTGCAGGGATAAAATTTGGTTTGAGGTTTTCACATATTTGGTTAGCATAGAGTTCAGTCTGCTTCTTTTTGTAAGCTGTCTATTTGCTGCAACTGGGAAAAACCTACCCATTTACCCTTTTAATTCTAATCCAATTTTGATCAGATGATTAACGTCTACATTTTTTCTATGTTATTTTATCGACGATGAACATCACACTTGCTCGAGTGGAAAAGTGGAGCAGGAGGTTTCTACCTTTCCTTCTGATTTCATATGATATTTCAATACTTGCATGATGATATTAATTTGTATTGATAACCTATTTTACCCATCAAGCATAGCTGTTATATCTATTTATAAATAAGATCTCCATTTGCAACATGAGATAATTTAACTTATGGTTCTAAATGAATCTTTATTCTCATCAGCTATATAAGTGTGGTTTGTGTTCATTTTTCTTCTAATTGGAATTGTCAAACAGTTTCGTTTGATTTGTTATATTGCCTTTGAAGGCACGGATTGTAGTATCCGGGCAGTCTATTGTGAGAACAGAATTGGTTTAGGTCCCGATTGAATTTGTATGAATGTCTTGAGGTTCATCAACATTATCTGGTTCAAGTTTCCCTCTGGTTATTTTAATTAATAAAATCGCTTGCATGAAATGTATGGACTTATTCAGCCGTTGACAGGCGCTTGCTCCAGTTTGGAGCGATCTCTTCAGATAAGTGTGTCTTGTGAAGATGGTATAGGATTCTGTGATCGAAGAATTCAAGTTTGACAAGTGAGTGAAAACGGGAGGCAGTCATGATTAGTTGAGTTGCCGAATCTTCTTCTTTGTGGAGAGGAGCCATCAGCTGAAATTTGGTCCTTCTAATTTGGAATGTCTATAGCTGCTTGAGAACCCAGATGGATCTGGTTCTATCTTTAAAGGAGATGTGCAGAATGTGTATATGCATGGAATGTATAGTTCTCCTCTTGTAGGTTGGACTCTTCTTGCTGCAAATAATGTTGCGTTTCTTGTCTTTGTCTGCAAAATTCACTGGATAAACTACAATTGAATTGTGTGTTCAAAGCTGGTGCTTTTAAATCGTGCTTCCAATTGTAGTTGTTGCTTTCTTGGTCATTAGGTGGCACACGATGTTGGGAGTTTTCATTAGGTGGCACACGATGTTGGGAGTTTGACTTTATGGACTAGAGATCATGTTCCTTATCTCTATCAGATGGTTAACCCTACACTTACGATGTGGGATATTGATTACAGTTATTCACTAATTATGGCAGATCAGATTATCCATATCTACATTCAATTTGTTTGGATCACTCTGTAATCACTCTCCCAGGAAACTCTCTCTTCTGGATGCTCTTATGTTCTCCTGATCTAAATTAGCCTCACAAATGATTTTCCATATCTTGTTTATTGACATTGTGAATTACTTGGCCACAAGTTTCCTCAATCCCTGCACATGGACTCTCCAATTACTCTCCAAAACTTGTTAAGCAGTACCAATTTCTTCTCAGGAAGCTGGCATTGATAAACCTTCAAACTACATCTGCAAGAATCGTGAATGTGAGAATTTGGATGATGTGGATGATGGTTAAGATGTTTTTCTCACCTTTTTTCCACCTACTCTTTGATTGAGATGCTATGCTGTTGTTTCTTTTGACAGGCCATATGATGTTTGAGCTCTGAATAAGTTAGCTGATGTTGAATTTGAGGATAAACAGTTCTCAAGACCTCGCATAGGAATTCACACTTCCTGCAAAGGATTTGTGGAGCTGCTCTAATTTGTTGTCGGGTTCTTACTTTGTCGAGCAAATTTTTGCGATTTTATATATTAGGACAACTACAACAATTGTGATTGGCCGAATATAGATCAATCATAATTGGGCAGATCTTAGGACAAGCTATAACAGGGGAATGGTGACAGCAAATCCATCATAAGTATGGTTCCTGGCAGATTTGAGGTCCCGTCTCTTTACATTCTCTCTGCATGATCATCTCTTTCTTCGGATGACAAAGTGGGGGAAGTGGGTTGTCTTGCTGATTCTGACTCTGTTTATTTGAAGAAACTGGGACTTTCTATTTGTGCGTCCCTGTCTTGCTGATGTTGAATCTCTAGCATGGTACATTGATATGTGTGCTCTCAGCTCCTTCTTCATCATTGCTGACAAATATCGAGCATCATTGATAATGGAATGCCACAGATTTTGCTCTTTCTTATATATGGTTGCGTAACTGGGCTTAACTGCAAGAAGGTATTGTCAATCCAACATTACTGAATTGTTCGCAAACTTTCTGCATATCCATGTTGCTAAGATTTGGACAGGTTAGTGAGGTCATGTTTCAATCTCAAGTTCACTTGACTTGGCGGAGGTGAGATTTAGATTGACAGTCCTCTGTACTAGCTTATGTGCTGTGATTCTTATTTTGGATTATACTTCCAATGTCACGTTTGTTTACATATTTAAAAAGAAGTTTCTATGGCAAAAGAAATTTTTTTGCAGATTATGCAACTATAGTGCCAACCTTAGGAAAAAATGGAAAATTGCAGCGAGGAAGGATATTCTCAACAATGGGGTGGCCATTGAATTTATTAGAGCGCTAATGCTGATAGCCTGGCTAGAGAGAATCCAAATTGTCTGATTCAAAGAACAATATCTGTTGCGGAGCACATCCTATTTGTGGTTTAAAATTGTCTGCTCTTTTTGAACACTTCTGTTTTCTTTTGTCATAGTTAAGTCACCAAAACATCTAGAAGATAAGAGTTATCGGGCTTTCATTGTGGTGTGGCCAGATAAGAGAAGAACCAGATCCTTTTGTTGCTGCTCAAGTAGTGATGGATGCCTTGAGATTGCAGGAAACATGTGTTGCCAAGGGAGCAATAGACTTGTTTTTGATCTGTGGGTGCAGTTCATACTGGCCAAACCACTTAACCGTGCTTTGTTTATATACGTGTGGATGGTTTAGGTTAGATGAAATGACAAACAGAAAAATAAACAAGTCCTTTGGTAGTTGTTCAAACCAAATTAATCTATTGCCTTTTCTGAAAGGGTGAGTCCAGATGGTGAATGCTTCCAATTGATTCTAGTCACTTCAATTTTCATCAAAGAGGATGTTTTTCAGTTCTCTTTCTTTTGTAGGTAAGAATTAACTACGATGTGGAGTGTTCTTCAATCCGCAATGGCTTTTTCTAGCTGGATATTAGAGTAATGATTTGCTTGGACAAGATCTTGATTCTTTGGCATTTTTATGTGAGTTCAGTTGGTTTTGGAAGGTCAACAACTATAGACTGTCTTCAGTTGTAGGAATTGTTTAGGAGTCTGGAAAGCATGAGGTCCACATTAGTTCTGGCCTGCTTCTCTTCATTCTTATCTCATATGTGAACTGCAATCACTGATTGGATCACTCGTAAATCATGTAGATAGTTTGTGTAGGTTTTATTCATCATGGTTTTTTACAATAGATAATTGGAAAATCTTAGTTTGGTTGGCACTTCTGACTCTTGATTTATTTCTTCTGTTAACTGATTTTGGATGGCTCTTTTGAATTTTGTAAGATATAGCTGTTCTGTGCTTTGGCAGATTAGAGCCTTTCTCTGTGGGACTGGATGAAGAACTTTTCATTGGCTTGGTACTATGACTTGTATGCTTTCTATTAATGATATTTTGTTTGGTACTATAACTTTTCATTGGCTTGGTACTATGACTGGTACTATGGCGAGCTTATCTCTTCCCTGCAAATTCAAAGCCCTCTGCCTCAGCGCCTCTTCTTCTCCTTCTTCTTCTCGCAGTCGCATCGCTTTCAATTCCCTCGGATTCTCCGCTAGCCTCTTGCACGACGTTTTCTCCGCAGCGAACCCTCGACGGCAACCTTCCGATTCCACAGGCTGGCTTTATTCTCAAGTCTGACTTTGGTGTTCGGTCTTCGTTTTCAAGTCGTTTGTTGGCGAGCGATGGCGAGAAGAACCCGCCCCATTTCTCTATCACGTGTGAGGCCACTCCGACGAAGAGGTCGGACTCCGCCGCCAAGAGGGCTCGCTAGGCCGAAAAGAGGCGCATTTATAACAAAGCTCATAAATCTGAGAGTAGGACGCGTATGAAGAAGGCGTTTGTTTCGGTTAATTTGATTATTGTGCGAAGCATTCTATAATACGCGCTATCGGACCACCGTCCTTCGGTGAAATCGTCCGAATGATTTTTGCTGTATATGCTAGGGGTGGTGGTCTATGTAGCACCGACACGCGACACGTGACACGCGACACGACACGACACGACACGCGATACGTTATTTCTTAAAAAGTAGAGATTTCCGACACGTTCCGACACGTTATATATTAAATAAATATTTTTATTTTTAATTAATTTGATTCAAATTTACAAATAAGTAAATAAATAAATAAGAACTTATAATAAATTTACACTGATAATATTAATAAATCTATTCATAAAAAATTTAAAAAACATATTCATAATTAATACGTGTGCATATTTAAAAATATATTTTTTAATTTAACAAAAATTATTCCCCTCAAACCCTCTCTCCTCATTTCTCTCTCTTCTCCCACGCCACCATCCCCCCCCCCCAAATCGATTTCTGCGGATCTGCCCCCACACCCTCTCTCCTCATTTCTCTCTCCTCTTCTCCCACGCCACCACCCCAAAATCCCCTCCCCCTTCGATTTCTGTGGATCTGCCACCACTCTTTCTGCCCCTCCCCTACCCCCTACGCCCCCATCAATCACCCCCAGCGAGGGTTTCTTCCCCTTCTCTCCTCCCTCTCTCTCTCTCTCTCTCTCTCTCTCTCTCCCCCTATGCCACCACCTGCTCCCTGCGCCCCCATCAATCGCCCCCCATCCCCATCGGTTTCTTACCCTCTCTCCTCTCTTCTCTCCCGCTCCCCCTCCCTTTCCCCCCACGCCACCACCTGCTCCATTCCTGTTCTTCCCCTGCTCTCTCCCCCCTCCCCTCCCCCACGCCACAACCAGCTCCCCCACCCCCTCAGTTTTTTCCTCACGATCTTCTCAACTCTTTCGATCGCCTCATTGCTGTCGCCTCCGGCCCTTCCTCCTTCGCAGCAGCTGCAGCCTTGCCGCCGGCCCTCCATCACAGCCTCGCCTCAGTTTATGCTCTTCCTCTCGCTGTCGCGGCCTCATCTCCGCTTCCTCGGCCTCACCTCTGCACATCATCGTCTTCTTCAACAATTTCTCACGGACACGCGTGTCGAAGCGTGTCGAGAAAAGTTGACCACGTGTCGGATTTCTCGACACGCGTTGACCGCGTGTCCGAACGTGTCCGAGCGTGTCCGAACGTGTCGGACACGTCGACACGTGTCGGACACGACACGGAAGCCTTAGCAACGTGTCCGTGCTTCATAGGTGGTGGTTCTGCTACATTGGATTTCCGATTAGGTTGTGGCTATTAAATTTGTCAAAATGAGTCTTAAACTCATATACGACCCAATTTAAAACGTAAATGAGTCTTATGAGTCACTCAATTTTGAAAAGGCCATCTTAAATGGGTTGAGTTTAGAACCCATTTTCAACTCAGTAACTCAACTTATTAGGCTCACTCACACTTTCTCTTCATCTTATAAAAATATTTTTAAAAAATCGAAATTACTTTTATTTTTCTTTTCTTCTTCCTTCTTCCAATTCCTTCGCTAGTGGCTAGCGACGGCAACGGCTGGCTAGGTGAGCTTGAGCTCATTGATCAGGTGAGGCCGAGACCTTGCAGAGGTCAATCCTCGCCAATCCAGCGAGAATCGACCTCATCGACGACTGGCAAGGCTTAGACCTTGCTGATTTATCGAGACTCGAGCTCGACCTCAATAGATAGATGGAGCCTCGTCTAAGGCTGGCAAGGTTTGGCTTACTAGCCGTCGCAATGGCCGGTAATCGGTGAAGGAAAAGGAAAAAGAAAAAAGAAAAGAAAAAGAGAGGCCATCTTAATAAATGCAAAAAAGGAAGTTGCATGGAGCTCATCTTAATAAATGCAAGGTGGTCTTTGTGAACTTGAGAAGAGAGGTCAAGAGAGGCCAACATACAAGATGTCTCTTTCCCATGTGAGCATCATGAAGTGCAATAATGATTATTCTATGGTCATTGTCACCGAATGATGAAGACTCACTTCTACATTATAAAAGAGAGAGCAAGAGACATGGGACAAGAATTGCGCCGAGGTGGCCGAGAGAACGCCAAGTTCCTTTGGTGGCTAAGAGTGTGCCAAGTCCTTGGTGGGTACAGAGAAGATAGGGCGCCAAGTTCTTTGGTGGTTGAGAGGGTTGAGTATTGTTGTAATTACACTTGAGTAGTTTAGCTAGACAAATTCTTGTGAGTAGAATTTGTTTAATTCCTTGAGTGAGGTTTCACTAAGAATTATAGGGGCTAAATACTGTGAACTCGAGAAGAGAGGCCAACGTACAATATGTCTCTTTCCCATGTGAGTCATGAAGTGCAAAAATGATTCTTCTATGGTCATTGCCACCGAATGATGAAGACTCACTTCTACATTATAAAAGAGAGCAAGAGACGTGGGACAAGAATTGTGTTGAGGTGGTTGAGAGAGCGCCAAGTTCCTTTGGTGGCTAAGAGTGCGCCAAGTCCTTGGTGGCTAGAGAGAAGAGTGCACGCCAAGTTCTTTGGTGGTTGAGAGGGTTGAGTATTGTTGTAATTACACCTGAGTAATTTAGCTAGACAAATTCTTGTGAGTAGAATTTGCTTAATTCCTTAAGTGAGATTTCACTAAGAATTGTGAGGGGCTAAATACTGTGAACTTGAGAGGAGAGGCCAACGTACAATATTTCTCTTTCCCATGTGAGCATCATGAAGTGCAATAATGATTATTCTATGGTCATTGCCACCGAATGATGAAGACTCACTTCTACATTATAAAAGAGAGCAAGAGACGTGGGACAAGAATTGCGCCGAGGTGGCCAAGAGAGCGCCAAGTTCCTTTGGTGGCTAAGAGTGCGCCAAGTCCTTGGTGGATAGAGAGAAGAGAGTGCGCCAAGTTCTTTGGTGGTTGAGAGGGTTGAGTATTGTTGTAAATACACTTGAGTAATTTAGCTAGACGAATTCTTGTGAGTAGAATTTGTTTAATTCCTTGAGTGAGGTTTCACTAAGAATTATGAGGGGCTAAATACTGTGAACTCGAGAAGAGAGGCCAACGTACAATATGTCTCTTTCCCATGTGAGCATCATGAAGTATGATAATGATTATTCTATTGTCATTGCCACCGAATGATGAAGACTCACAGCTACATTATAAAAGAGAGCAAGAGACGTGGGACAAGAATTGTGCCGGGGTGGCCAAGAGAGCACCAAGTTCCTTTGGTGGCTAAGAGTGCACCAAGTCCTTGGTGGCTAGAGAGAAGAGTGTGCGCCAAGTTCTTTGGTGGTTGAGAGGGTTGAGTATTGTTGTAATTACACTGAGTAATTTAGCTAGACAAATTCTTGTGAGTAGAATTTGTTTAATTCTTTGAGTGAGGTTTTACTAAAAATTGTGAGGGGCTAAATACTGTGAACTTAAGAAGAGAGGCCAGTGTACAATATGTCTCTTTCCCATGTGAGCATCATGAAGTGCAATAATAATTATTCTATGGTCATTGCCACCGAATGATGAAGACTCACTTCTACATTATAAAAGAGAGCAAGAGACGTGGGACAAGAATTGTGCCGAGGTGGCCGAGAGAGTGCCAAGTTCCTTTGGTGGCTAAGAGTGCGCCAAGTCCTTGGTGGCTAGAGAGAAGAGTGCACGCCAAGTTCTTTGGTGGTTGAGAGGGTTGAGTATTGTTGTAATTACACTGAGTAATTTAGCTAGACAAATTCTTGTGAGTAGAATTTGTTTAATTCCTTGAGTGAGGTTTCACTAAGAATTGTGAGGGGCTAAATACTGTGTACTTGAGAAGAGAGGCCAACGTACAATATGTCTCTTTCCCCATGTGAGCATCATGAAGTGCGATAATGATTATTCTATTGTCATTGCCACCAAATGATGAAGACTCACTTCTACATTATAAAAGAGAGCAAGAGACGTGCGACAAGAATTGCACTGAGGTGGCCGAGAGAGCGCCAAGTTCCTTTGGTGGCTAAGAGTGCGCCAAGTCCTTGGTGGCTAGAGAGAAGAGAGTGCGCCAAGTTCTCTGGTGGTTGAGAGAGGTTGAGGATTGTTGTAATTACACTTGAGTAATTTAGCTAGACAAATTCTTGTAAGTAGAATTTGTTTAATTCCTTGAGTGAGGTTTCATTAAGAATTGTTAGGGACTGGGAAACATTGAGAGGATGTTTGAGTGCTCAAGTGATTGTAATCTTCATTGTCTCACTTGTGTTTATAGTGGAATTCCATACTGCTCTTCCCATGAATGTAAGTTATGATATTCGAACCGTATCATGTAAATTTGATGGTCAATTTCCTTTCACTCCTTTCAACTAATTTTATCCTCGTTTGTCTATATTCACAACAATTGATAGCGAAGCTAGTGTTGGCTAACTTGAAGTGAATTGATAACGATGGAAGAAGAAAAGGTTAGAATCGCTGATTTGACGGGAACAATTTTGCTTTCTAGAAGATGCAGATTGAAGATTATCTGTACTAGAAAAATTTGCACTTACCATTATTTAGGGAGAAACCATACTTGATGAAGGATGCCAAGTGGGAATTGCTAGATAGACAAGTGATGGGTGTTACTCGGTTGACGTTGGCTCATAACATCATGTTTAACATCGTGAAGGAGAAAACCACTACGGAATTAATGAAAGCCCTGTCAAATATGTACAAGAAGCCCTCCATGATTCAAAAGGTCTATTTGATGCAACATCTATTTTACTTAAAATAGGCAAAGATACATTAGTGGCTGAGCATATCAACAAATTTAATGAAGTTGTTAACCAATTGAGTTTGGTTGAAATCAACTTTGAAGATGAGATATGTGCGTTGATTCTATTATCCTCATTACCTAATGACTGGAATACTACTATTACTACTGTTAATAATTCCTTTGGGTCAAGGAGCTTGACATTTGATGAGGTTCATGATTTAATTTTGAGTGAAGACATTCTTAGGAAAAAATTTAGTGAACCTATACCTATTGCCTTAGTAGGTGAAAGTAAAGGAACAACTAATACATGTGTTAATAAGAGTAGTATAAATACGAATAGACATAGTTAGTTTAGGATTATAGGAGTTGTCTATTGGTCTTGTGGCAAGAGTGGGCATGGTAGAAGAGACTCTATTATGCTGTAAAATGAAAAGGGTAAGGGAATAAGAGTTGAGTCTATAGATGATGTTGCAGTTATAGATGAGAATAATTCTGATAATGTAGATTGTGTCTTGTCTGTCATTGAGGATTCATCATTTGATGGATGGATAATGGATTTTGGTTTTCATTTCATGCTACACCAAATTGGAACTAGTTTATCACTTATCAGTGCATGGAAAATGGTAAAGTCCAGTTAGCGAATAACACTGAGTGTGATGTTGTGGGTGTTGGTGATGTTAACATCAAAATGTATGACAGTATTGCGAGGACATTGATTGGAGTAAGGCACATCCCAGAGTTGAAAAAAAACTTAATTTTCTTAGGTACCTTAGGTTTAGCTGGTTATGGATATTTTTTAGAAGGTGGAATGTAAAGGTTGTTTGAGGTGCCCTGGTGATATTGAGAAGAATCAAGCACGGAGACATGTTTGAACTTCAAGTTGAGACAGTGATAGGTTTTAGTTCGAAGATGTCAAATACATCTATTCAAGAGTCTATTGACTACTTGATAAAGACCTGGGTGTTTGTACCGATGTGCAAGTTTGATGCCGTTGTTAGGAACATACAGTTGAAAAACTTTGATTAAGACGAAGATTGGTAAGTCGATCAAGCATATGTGGACTAATAATAGCATGGAAGTTTGCTCAAAGCTAGTAAATAATTTTTGCATGAAGGAAGACATAATGAAACATTGCACTAGTACCGGTAAACCATAACAATTTGCAGAATTGATTAGTAGATCATTACTAAAGACAAACGATAAAATGATCTCTAGTGCTGGTGTTGGTAGGAGAATCTTGGCTGATGTGCTTAGTACGGTAAGCTACTAGGTAAATAGATCCCCATCAACAGCTAATGACTGGTGGACTCTCGAAGAAGTGTGGTCAGGTAATGTTGCTAGTTATTCTATTCTTAGAATGCTTAGTTGCGTGTGTTATTTTCGAGTGAATGATGGTAAGCTCGATGGGAGGGCAAGACATATTCCATGGCTATGCTCAAAGCGGGGCGGTCAATTGTGGTGCCTTGATATAAAATCACCTGTTGATAGCAGAGAAGTTACCTTTGACAAGTCTCCAATACTTTTGGCTAAGAGTGTTTGTGGCAGTGTTGATAAGGATCTGGATGGTATTTAGCTCAAGGTGGAGTTACAACAAGAAACGCTTTAGGTAGTAGGTACTAGTAGAATAATCAACACAAATGATACTTGTAGCGAGATGGAGTTAGTAAAGCCAACGGTTGTTGTAGCTACTAAATTTGACAATATGCGTGTTTGACCTTCTCTCAAATATGGAAGCAATGATGGTTTTGTTTTATTTGTGGTACGGGAGGTTATGTCGGAAATTCTTATGGAGTAGCTAACTATGCAAGTGGAGTTGGCATCTTGATGAGGTCCACGATTATGACAAAGTTTAAGTGTGGCTTAGACTTGGAAGCACTTTGTGGCAGTTGAGCCCATTGGGGTTGTGGGAGAGCAGTGGCGAGTTTTTCATTGAAGTGATTGTGAGTTGACTTAAACATCGAGCCAAGGTGGAGATTGCTTAAAATATGTCTCGAGTTTGAGCCTATTGAACAATACTCAATGTAAAAAAATAAGATTGACCGACCTTGTGATTTTGTAAGACTTCTTCTTTGATCCAGCTACACATGATTGCATTTATGTTTAGCCCCAATTGTGAGAAGAAGAAAATTGCGTATGGATTTCATTTTGCATTTATCTCTCTACATGTGTAGAAAGCAGTAAAGAAAACTTGCGTGTTTTATTGACTCTCTTTCCTTGGTTTTATGTGGAGCTGTGATCGAAGTCAATGAAGAGACTTGCCCAAGCACCAAATATGGGAATTCCTCTATCTACATATGAAATAAAGGAATCCCCGTGAAGAAGCATGTGGAAGCCTCAGTTGAAAGAGCAATTAAAAAGGAAGTTGCTTGGAGCCCATCTTAATAAATGCAAGGTGGACTTTTTGAACCTGAGAAGAGAGGCCAATATACAAGATGTCTCTTTCCCATGTGAGCATCATGAAGTGTAATAATGATTATTCAATGGTCATTGCCACTGAATGATGAAGACTTACTTTTGCATTACAAAAGAGAGTGACAGACGTGGGACAAGAATTGTGTCGAGGTGGCCGAGAGAGCGTCAAGTCCCTTTGGTGGCCAAGAGTGCGCCAAGTCCTTGGTGGCTAGAGAGAAGAGAGTGTGCCAAGTTCTTTGGTGGCTAAGAGGGTTGAGGATTGTTGTAATTACACCTGAGTGATTTAGCCAAATAAATTCTTGTGAGTAGAATTTGTTTAATTCCTTGAGAAAAGTTTTACTAGAAATTGTGAGAGGCTAAACACGGTGAGTTATAAGGTGTAACAAGGGGTTGAGAAATACTAAGAGAGTATTTGAGTGCTCAAGTGATTGTAATTTTCATCATATCATTTGTTTATATAATGGAATTCTATGCTGCTCTCCCCATGAATGTATGTTCCAATATTCGAACCGAACCACGTAAATTTGGTGTTCAATTTCCTTTCCTCCCTTCCGACTAATTTTATCCAATTTGCTTGTCTATATTCACAATAGATCTCCTCATGCTAGATAACACAGCCTCATCTTCTCTCGGCCACTCCAAGATAAACCCCATCACTTCTTGAGATGAAGAAGAAAGTAGGTGTAACAATATTCTTGGAAGAACGAGTTTACAAGAATATAGGACTTCCAAGCGTTGACGGATAACCTCGGATTCAATATTAGGATTTGGATTTAGTTTTCTACTTAAATACACATCAAGTGTGAAAACTGGAACGTTGTAGATCAAATTGTTGTTCCAGCCCAGTTCTTTAGTTTTACAGTATTGGCGCAAATCTATCTATGAAGAAAATCGGTGCTTGGTTTATAAACTATGTAGACCGGCTCTACATCAATCATTAATTATGTAGGTCGGAGAATGTGAGATTCATATGATAGATAGACTTGACATTGGATCTCCCTGCTATGAATATTCGGGTACATTGAGTATAGTCTCTAAAGCACTTACACCAAGTGGCTTGATCGTATGACATAGTCAAATGATGAAGTCTCTTTGCATATCAAAGCTAAGACATAATATGAATAATGAAAAGTAATAAACTAACCAGCAAACTCATATAATGCTCGGGTTTAATTTCTGCTAAGACATAATATGAATAATGAAAAATAATAAACTAGCCAGCAAACTTGTAGGACGCTCGGGTTTAACTTCTGCTAATGTAGGCATTCCCTTTCCAATTTGTAGCACCAGATTTTTGCCACTGCCAAACTCACAGCTTGAACTGCTGCAGAGCTGAAGTCCCATCGCCTTTCGCATTCGCGCTGAAGTGGGAAACGTACTCCATGATGGTGGTTTCTCTGTACTTTGGTGGATCGCCCTCGGAAATCAACTCCTTAATGGGTCCGTACAGTTTTGGTGATGGCGGCGTTGCCGTGTAAAAGAAGCATGCCACAGATGCTCTCGGCCCCATGTTGTTCGCCACAACTCTGTGCTCGGAGCTCTTGAATATGTCATTTGAGATAAGCTGAAAAAAATGATCTGGTTTGTGATTAGAAGTGCACACTCAACTGCTGGATAAAGAGTTAAGGCACAAAGTGCTGTTTGTTGATTCATTCGTGTGCCTAACAGGGTCTCTAGTGATAAAACGTAGGGAGAGAGAGTACGTTAGGTGAGACTTGCCTGAAGCAGATCACCGACGTTAACTATCAGTGCTCCTGGCACGGGGCTCACATCGATCCACTGATTCTGATAAAGAACTTGGAGGCCTCCGACATGGTCTTGCAGGAGCACGGTGAGGAAGTCGCTGTCTGTGTGCCTGCTGGTCCCCAGAGTGAGCTCTGGTTGTGGGCATTTGGGGTAGTACTGGTTCAGAAGGACGAGTCCCTTGGCGCACTCCATGTCCTTCAGATGATTCGGCTTCAACCCCAGCGCCTCCGACAGTAGTTCGAACAAGGTGGTTCCCAAATTCATCACATGCTTCGAGAATTCCAGCATTATGTCACTAGGGTGTTCAAAAATTTAGTGGGTCAATTCGTCACAAATTCCTAGTCCGTTAGAAGCAGACACCCCAACAAGTTATTATAAGAGATTGCGGTTATATATTCTGTGGAATAGCTTACCCGCATACCGCTGGCAAGTCCTCTGCCTCGGGCGCATTAGGTGCCATAACACAGAACAGGGTGTCCCTCCAATTAGCCGCCTCTGTTTTATACAGATTGAAATTGCTGTGGTAGGCGACGCTTGTTGTGAAATCTCGTGAATAGAACCGTCTCTTCTCTTCAGCACCTTGCTCATGGAAACGGTGCACTCCATCCAGCATCTCCTCCAGAACAGTCGTGGCGATCCCGTGATTCACCACCTGAAAGAAGCCCCATGTTTTGGATGCACTTCGAACTTCATTTACAACCTCCTTGCGCCGAGATGGATCTTTCGCAATATCTGCGAGGTCAACTATAGGAACATGGAAGTGGCCGTTGCTCGATGCCAGTGCACTTGGCAGGTTCTCCGGGTGATCTACGAAAATGCGAGGAACTTCTGTAATCCCAGCATCAACAAGGCCCTTGACACCTGCCTTTGATTCATCGAAAGCCTTTTTCTCGTGCATCCGATCATACTTCTGTGTTTTTTCATGCGCTTCATCTCTGCTGAATACTTCCATTTTTCTTCCTTAGTGAAAACACTTAAGAGTTCCAAGTCCAATCTTACATTAAATATGGGAGAAATTGAAAGACAAAGGTCCTTTGGTATTTAATGACTGGATCCAAAAACAGTTGAGAAGAAAAAGGAGTATTTAATGACTGGATGCAAAAACAGTTGACAAGAAAGAAGAGAACAATTATGTACAAGTGCATCACGATGAAATGGTAAAATAGTCTATAGGAGCTTTAGGGTTATATATATTTTCTCTCACATGGTATCAGAGCCAGGTTTGCCACAATAATGACATCCATGTGACACTAAGGTATTGACAAAATACATAAGATTATCCATTATTATTCTGTTGACCTTGGCCTCTCCCTATTCCTGTGCCTTAGCCTCCCCCTCAGCCACCAGGTCTGCCATATCCTCCACGACTTCCTCCATCACTCCTAATACCACTACTAATTTTAGATTGGGACACAAGAGCTAAACTATCAATCATAGATGTACCCTAAAAAGACTCACGAGATACTCAAAGAACTCGTGCAAATGTATTAGCGAGTGACACAACAGTCTCTCCTCCAAGAATCTGAGACCTAACAGTTTCATATTTAGGCCCTAGATCTCCTAAAAATCCCATTATGGCCAATTGTTCTCTTTGAAGTTGCATTTGTTGAACATTAACTAAATAGGGAGAACAACATTCAGCTCCTCATACATGTTAGGGAAATCCCTTATGATGTTTTGAAGATAACAAAATAAATCAAAAGCTACTAACGTGTTTAATAGTTGAGTAATAGATTATGTAGATAATAGAACACGTAAATGATATTATCAAAGTCTATACTTGGAAAAATCAGAAGACTGAACGTAACACTTGTCTAAAGTCTGTTATGAAGATTTCCAGACTTCTGTGTCAAAGTTTGAAGACTGCCAGACTTTAATGTCAAAGTCTGTTCTTCATTAGAAGTTTGTTTACTTTGACAAATTCCAGACTAAACATGAATGAAAAACCAGAAGACAGACTCTATATTGAAGCTAAACTTATTCAAACTATATTCAAATCTTAAAGCTAAATCTGTTCATAAGCAGAATATGTTTAGACCCAGATTGTAAAGTCTATTGCACTTGAACTTTACATCCAGATTTGATAGAATGTAACACAAACCACAAACATATAATGGCTAATTAAATGGTTTGGATTATATATCAAAATTGATTTGATTAACTCAATCTAATTGATTGACAATTGGATATTGAAGACAAGAATTTTCTATACGGAGAAGCTCTACTTATAAAAACCAAGATTCCGTTTGTATGGGCAATCAGAATCAATTTGGTATTCTACCTTTTTTACTCAACGGTTACCAAATTTTCTAGATACAAATCTATCTGATGAGTAGATTGGAAGATGATCCTCGAGATATTGTCCAACGGCTAATTTGAAAGTGGAGGAGTATTTAAGGAGATAAAGGACCGATGAGCAAGTAAGATACGAAGCGTATAATTTATAATTCCAAAGTCTGAGCGATCTTTGTTCATACACTTGTCTTTGGTGAGCTTAAACATTTGTGATTGTGAGAGAAATACCAAAATAGTGACTTAGTGAGATAGTGTAATCTATTACTAAGTGCTTGCTTCAGTGCCGAGTCAAAATATAGAGCCATGACACAAGGATGTGTAAATTACTGTGGATTCAACGGTTATTGACTGAGTTAGGTTTCAAAGCTTCAACACCTATGATCCTATGGTGTGATAATAAAGCTACACTGCATAGAGCTTCCAATCTCGTGTTTTGTAATAGAAAAAAACACATTGAGGTTGATTATCATTTTATTTGAGAGAAGTTATAGAGTGGATTGATTCTTCCAAGTCATGTTTGAACTAGTGATCAACTTGCACATATTTTTACTAAACCTCTGGGTAATGGGAGGATAGATTATATTTGTAACAAGCTGGGCATGATTAATATCTATGCTCCAGCTTGAGGGGGAGTGCTAAAGTATAAGGGTAAAATAGTCTTTATGAGTTTTAGGGTTTATTTTATGTGTATATATATGTGTGTGTGTGTGTAGAGAGAGAGAGAGAGAGAGAGAGAGAGAGAGAGAGAGAGAGAGAGAGAGAGAGAACATTATTGAATGAAAAAGAGTACTTTTCTCTCACAAAAGCGATTGGAATTCAAGAACAAGGCCAAGAAGCAAAAGGCAATTATTGTATAGCAAGCTCGTCGAACTTTCAAGATTTGGGTTTGGCCTTTCCTATGTATTGCTCGGTTAAACGCAAGCTTAATGGAAAAGCATTTTGGTAACGAATGGCTTAAAATAACAGAAGTGATGAACTTGAAGTAGCGATCAGACAATTGAAAAGGGGGTCATCATCTTGGACCACACAAGTTATGAGAAACCTTATCAGTTAGCCAGCTCATCTTCTATACTCGAGTACTTCAAAAACTTAATGAGCATCATCTATATCTATGTCCGACCATCCACAGCCAGTTCTGAAACTGATGTCCAAGTGTAATCCCCATTTGCAAATTGATATCAAATTGATTTCTGCAGATTAAATCAATTTGCTTGCTCAAATAAGAAGTGTATAGCAACATAGGCTCTCGATATGGTACTTCGACGCAATGGTAGCATGAAAAAAAAAAATCTTGTTCCATACACAATCAATACAAATGGCTACTGAGCAAATCGAAATTCTAAAACTTGTACTGATGACACTAATTGTTCAAGAAGGATTCTGCCTCTCTTCCTTACAGAAAATGTAGAGTTCACAGCTTGAAGTGTTTGAAAGGGGAAGTTTCATCAAGGTCATGTTCATTGAAGTGGGCAAGATAGTCCCTCTCTGTGGTCTCTTTGTAGATTGGAGGACTGTCCTCGAACAACAGTTCCCTAATAGGCCCGGAAAACTTCAATGACGACTGGAAGCTCGCGCTGAAAAAGCACACCACCAAGATTCTTGCGCTTGCTAATACTCTGTGCTTGATGTCTTTGAACCTTTCATATGTTATAAGCTGAATGAAAGAAATAAGAGGGACGGACATCGTCAGCATCCACCGCATTATCGAGCTGCTGGCGAAGAGCAAGAAATCCCCAGGCAAAGAGTATCTCCTCATATCCCCAAGACCTTGCCTTTGTTTTTCGCATAAATTTTGGCTGAATCAATACTTGACCAATACTTCATATTTGACAATAATAGGGTATGCACTTGTGATACTTTTGTCAATACCCTTCAAAATGAATTTCAGGTGCAATTTTCCCCGAGGACAACGGAGGTGGTGGCGGCGGCGGCGATTGTCATGAAGGACTTGGAGGCCTCGAATGTGGTAGTAGTGGCATTTGACCACAAGGCCCTCTAAGCAGTCCATCCCTGGAGGTTGTCTAGCCTCAGCCCGAGAGACCCCAACAAGAGCTCCAACAGCAACACGCCTAAGCTCCTCACTCTCTTGGAGTAGTCCATAAGTATGTCCCTACAATTTTCAGAGTCTAAGCCCATTAACATATCTAATTGGATCTACCTTCACTCAAAAGTTTAAATTAACGAGTTATGGTCTGACTAATATATATGTATGTATTAACTGATTTACATCACACGAATTATTCAATGTGGGATTTCTATAACAAAACCAAAAAGTTTGCTTTGTCTATGTGAAAAACAACATATATTAACTTCGCAATCTAAAAGGCACTATTGCTTTTGGGACCACATTAATGGAGTTAAATCTTTCTTTCTTGCATCCGACATCCGTTGTAAGGGGCATTCCATATAGGAGCAACGTCTCGTGTAAACATGTTAGGACGAGTTCACTACCCCGCTTAAACGCGTCAGGGTACCAAGTGTTCATGTGCACATCCGACCCCGGTCAAGGACATTGTGCTTTGCACTCTGATATTGCTAGTACGAGTACCTAGAGGGGGGTGAATAGGTATATAAAAATTTTCTTAAAGATTGCACAATACTTAGACAATTTGATAATCAAAAATCAATCGTGAGACTGAGTAAGGGAAAGAGAAAATTGAACACGCGGTTTATAGTGGTTCGGCTTGATTCAAGCCTACGTCCACTCTTCTGCATTGACAGCCAATTGGCTGGATTCCACTATGATCAAAGAGATGTTATAGTGTTGATCTTCCTTGATTTCTAGGTGTAGACGATCTACCACACTCGCTCAAGGTGTCACCAAGTATAAACACTCTCTGTGTATACAATTTCACTCGAACAGTAGCGACTAACAATCAAGGTTCTTCAGACTCTGGAATTTTTCTATCGATCACACTCACCTAAAACAACTAGAACGTCTTCCTTTTATACTCCTTTATGCCATCATAGCCGTTGGCACTTACCAAAGGAATTCCTCCAATCTACCCGTTGGACGGAATCAATCAAGAAGATCATCCGAGCTATTTAAGGAATCTGATGATAGCCCATCAATCCTGTTCGCCCATACAATCAGGATCTTGGTTTCCAAGAATAGAACATTCCAAGAATATTTCGTCGACCATCGGATCTTCAATCGATCTTAGATAAGAATTAAAGAATCCGAAATGATTATCCAACCAAAGGATCTTCTCCAGAAGATAGGATCTAATCCTCAACCATATACCTCGGCTTTGGATTTCCTTCGTCACTGGATTAGAAAGACTGTCAGTGAGAATAGACTTAAGTCTCGAGTCTTGATTCTTAAGTCTTGAGTTTTGAGTCTTGAGTCTTGAGTCTCGAGAATACAAAGTCTTCAGACTTTAAACTGTCGGTCTCCAAACATCCAGACTTAGACTGATAGAAACGTTTTGTCAGCTTCAAAATATTCTGGAAAGATTTCTCCAACACACTCAAATGCCTCAATTAAAATCATGTGATTGGCCTATTTTCTTTGTATTGAAAATACCGGTAACATAATCGTGTGTGGGTACACGGTTAAATCGGACCATAAAATTTGATATCCCTCATTTTAAAATCTCACTATTTGATAGAGTGCTTAAAAACATTTTTGGTGTCAAAACCCGACACCCGAAAGGTGCATGACCAAGTCATCTGATTTCCAAGCGCAAGTCATGGCCAGCCATCTAGGGTGTGGGTGTAGCCCCACCCAATAAGATGCGATGTGTCATTTGAAAAATATATGCTCCAAACTTTTAAATGTTTATGATGGTAGATGTAGATACAAAAATCTTACCCATGAGTAACTGCAACGTACATTAATTTACGTAATGATGAGTTTAAGAAGCGTCGGTTGATGGAAAGATCTCGAATGACTCCTTAAATAGTGGGTCTCCCATTCTTTGCCATGCATGTCTCAAGCCAAGAACGGCTCCCAAGTATGGTCCCATCGGCAAGAATCCTTCTCGTGCTAGTGGCCATTATGGCTCCCCATCAAGTTAACGCTGCTAACATAATTGAAATCATTGGAGTTTATGCATGAATCACCAACAAATTACCAGGAGGGGTGACGCTCAGAGTCCATTGCAAATCTAAGGATGACGATCTAGGGTTCCACGACATCGCTCCCAATAAGTGTTGGGGCTTTGAATTCTTCCCGTTTGCTTTCTTTACACTCTTCTATTGCAGCGTGCAGTGGCCGGGTTATTTCCACTATTTTAATCTATACGATGGCCGAGACTCGAACCGTATGGGTCGTTGGATAATAAAACCGGAGGGTCCATGTCAGTACGTTCCTCTACAACAGGAGCCTTACACTGATTGCAGGAAGTGGAACTCCTGATGACCAACGGTATCAATATAAAAATCTCTACGATTGCTACATAGCCCCATAACCCGGTGGCATTTTATAAAACGTTTAATATTTGGGTGGAGTCCCTCCCTTTAAAGTAAGAAAGGTGGGCGTTCTGTATTTACCACAAGCGCTCCTGCATATGGCAAAAAAAAAATAGTTCTTCTGCGTAATCAATTTAGTTTTAAGAGTCTTGTATATGTCTAAGACTTCATTTCCTTTTTCTCCACAAGGATTAGACTACATACATAGATTTAGCTAACATCATAGAAATCCTTTACCTTAAACGATAGCGAACTCTCTATGTAAATCTCATCTCTCCGAAGTTTATAAGGAACTGTATGGGACAAGGGTTGCCTTTCTTCGTTGCCACCCCTCTTTTGGCATTTTCAGCATGTCCCCTGAACTCGTTAAGGTCCACTACGTAGACAGGTATCTGGAGAAGATTTGATTAGGACAGACAACTCGTGGCAAACAGTTCTCGTCTTCACACTGTTCCTAGAAAAATGCCACAATTAGTCGCAGATGACTCTCTCTCTCTCTCTCTCTCTCTCTCTCTCTCTCTTAAAAAAAAAAAAGGAAAGGCTTTTTAATGTTGGCATCCCCACGATTGCATAGTGCGTGGAGCAACAATGCGCATGTATGCAATGCAAAATGCTATGATAGACAAGCTGGGACTTGAAGTGCACGAAAAAGGCCTTCCAAGTCGATGATTCAATTCATGTAAAGTACTTAACAACATCGGCATTTTACCAAATTTATATATTCCGGACCACCCACTTCTGTTGAGATCTGTGCACCCCAGGGAGCACCTTCTTTACAACTTCAAGCTTGCCATACTTAGAAGCAAATTTCCTAAGGGGATCTCATGCAATGGGTAACATCTTCCACAGAACCAAATCGATGACCTCAAATTGTCTCGGGCGGACTTTTTGGTTGAACGACCTCACTATTCGATTCTGTTAACATTAACCATTGAACAAAACTTTCAGCGTCTTTTCGTCGATCAAGTTATCTATTCAGCCCTCTGCTAGATTCACTTTACTTCTGTCAGCTTTGTCTTTGATACTGCTCTTAATGATGATACTTCTAGCTTTCTCGGGTCTTGCCTCAAGCCAATTTCTTTTTTTCTTTTTTTTTTATACACGTCAGCAACGTCAGCCATTGCTGGGGAAGTTTTTTTGGGCATTTTCATCCCCTCGGATCACATAATTACAATTTTTTATGTCAACACCAACCATCCCACGTTAGACAACCAGCATTCATGTGTCAGTGAATTCCGATCAAATTTAGCTGGATGAACTCAATTTGCACAATGTGGATATGTTTAGGATTTAATTAAGCATATCTTAGACTCTGAAGCTGGGCTTTAAAGATGTCCGACACCACCGGCAACAAAAACTTGTGTAAATGGAAAACTACCTGCTCTTGAACTTGATATAGCTAGTACGAGCACCTAGAGGGGGGGTGAATAGGTATATAAAAATTTTCTTGAAGATTGCACAATACTTAGACAGTTGAAGGATTTGCAATAATTAAAAATCAATCGTAAGACTGAGTAAGGGAAAGAGAGAATTGAACACGCGGTTTATAGTGGTTCGGCTTGATTCAAGCCTACGTCCACTCTTCTGCACTGACAGCCAATTGGCTGGATTCCACTATGAACAAAGAGATGTTACAGTGTTGATCTTCCTTGATTTCTAGGTGTAGATGATCTACCACACTCGCTCAAGGTGTCACCAAGTATAAACACTCTCTGTGTATACAATTTCGCTCGAACTGTATCGACTAACAATCAAGGTTCTTCAGACTCTGGAATTTTTCTATCGATCACACCCTCAAAACAACTAGAACGTCTTCCTTTTATACTCCTTTATGCCATCATAGCCGTTGGCACTTACCAAAGGAATTCCTCCAATCTACCCGTTGGATGGAATCAATCAAGAAGATCATCCGAGCTAATTAAGAAATCTGATGATAGCCCATCAATCATGTTCGCCCATACAATCAGGATCTTGGTTTCCAAGAATAGAACATTCCAAGAATATTTCGTCGACCATCGGATCTTCAATCGATCTAGATAACAATAGAAGAATCCGAAATATTTATCCAACCAAAGAATCTTTTCCAGAGGATAGGATCGAATCCTCAACCATGTACTTCGGCTTTGGATTTCCTTCGTCACTGGATTAGAAAGACTGTCAGTGAGAATAAACTTGAGTCTTGAGTCTCGAGTCTTGAGTCTTGAGTCTTGAGTCTTGAGTCTTGAGTCTCGAGAATACAAAGTCTTCAGACTTTAAACTGTCGGTTTTCAAATATCCAGACTAGACTGATAGAAATGTTTTGTCAGTTTCAAAATATTCTGGAAAGATTTCTCCAACAATCTCCCCCTTTTTGATGGTGACAAAACTTTCTTGTAGATTTGAACAACTTTGACCTGCAAAAACATTTCTCAAGCAATATGGCTAACTCAAAAAGATTAATAAAGCAACCAGACTCTGCATCCACAGAAAATTGGTTAGTCTTTCATGAGTAATACCATATAACAATACTTGATATAAATGCAACCAGTCAAGCATCAAAATCCACAGCCAATTCAGTCAAATTTAAATTCACATCCAAGTTCAAGTTCTCAAATAAACATAACCACAAAAGTCAAAGTTTCAAAACATGATTGGTTCAAATTGGTTCTCCCCCTTTTTGTCATCATTAAAAAGGGTGAGAAATGAGTCATGTCTGCTTGGGAATGCGCACGATCTGGAAATCTCCCATGGACTGGACTACGCCTTCTAGCCTCTTCAAGTCCTCCCTTAGATGAGCTACCTCCTCTCCTTTGGCATTGGCTTGAAGTTGCAGAGCAAGGTCTTTCATTTTGTCCTCCAGGGTGACTGAAGATGCTTGTCCAGCATTCTTCATGGCTTGGATTTCAGTCTAGAGCATATATCGGCCACGCATTTCCGAAGAATATCCATGATGCGACGAAAATCTGCAGAATCGTCCGTCGTGTACCGGCATGAGCTTTCTCTCGATGGAGTAAATGCGACGATGGCGCTTTACGTATAGTCTCGGCAGATTTGGTGTCGACGTATCACCTTCTTCGGGCAATTGAGAAGCCTGAAATTCTTCTGGGTCTGCTGGAGATTGTCTTGGACCTTCACTATCAGCAGCATGAGGTGAGGACCTTTCTTGCTCGCCAACTCCCCCTGTCTCTTGGACATCGAAAGGGGAAGAGTGATGATCATGCTCTTGATTTCCTTCTCTCCGATTCAGCAGACTTTTCTTTCTCTCCTTCTCTTTCTTCTTCAGCTTCTTTCTCCTTCTCTTCTCGCTCTTCTTCTTCTCTCGTTCTTTCGAAGTTACGTCGGTTGAGGCACGGAGCGTCCGGGTTCTTGTCGGTGCTTGGATAGTGAGATCTTCATCCTCTTCATCTTCATCTTCATCCTCCGGGATGAGAGTTCTTTCTTCTTTTTCGATGGGGCACCAATGGCCTCCTTTCCTTTCCTCTTTGAAGCGGCATCGAACCGGAGATTTCACTCTGAATTTCTCCATTGCCTTGGACAGTTCTTGCGAAGCATCTTCGTTAACATCTTCAAACCTACCACCATCTTATCACACGGTCGAACACAAAATGTTTGTGGCGATTCAATGTTCATGTGTCTGAAGATCTTGGTGACCAGACCAGGATAAGGCAATTGTCCTTTGTCTTTCGACATTGCTCTGTACATATGGAAGAGAATAGTGTGCGGGAGAGAGAACTTCCGTCCTAAGTTGATCGCGTACATTAACTTTGCTTCAGAAAGAGACGCGGAAGTCTTTGACGTAGACTTCGGTCTGAGACAGTTGATCACAATCTTATGAAGCACAATGTTGATGGCATTCATCCTGGAATAGGTAATTTTCTTCTCTACATCCCTATCTTTGACAAGTTCCAGAGTAGTACGAGCAAGTGAGACTTTGATTGGTAGATAACGTCCTCGTTCAACTCCAACTATGTCCGCTAACATATTCACATCTACCACGTAGACTTGGTCTCGTACACTGAATGAAATTCTATTCGCATCCAAAAAGCTAAGATTTGAATAGAAATAAGCGGTCAGTTGAGCATACCCGTTCGTAGAGTCAGAGCAAAAAGTCTCAAGTTGAAGCAAATTCAACTTCTCTCTTAAGTTCATGTTGATGGCATCCAGGAAGTCAAAATCGACACTTCTAGGGTTTATCACCCCTCTTTTCAACAGCCTGAAATACACATTTTCCTGATCCTTGGACTTAAACAAATCCATCCGATTTCCTTTCACCTTTGCTGCCACACCCATTTTGGGTTGAAATTCAAGGAACATTCTGTCATCATCGTTCCCTTCAATCAGATTTTGTCCTGGCATACGAGGGTCACTTGGAATGTTCGCAAGTGCCTCCTCTGCCCTTCCTTTCGGAGCAACTCCCAATTCCTCCATTTTCCGCAGAAAAAGATACTCATTCCCATAATTTTTGTCCTTAAGGAATTCATCTATATATTTTAATGAAGTACCGGTGCTTTTTAACGTATGATAAAGCTTATAGATAAAGGAGGGTCTTTGGACTCTTACTGGGTCGGCATCCTCGATTATCTCTTCTTCCAGATGTTGACTCACACCTTGTGGGGCAGGAGGTGTTGAATGACGTGGAGGAGAGCGAATCGGACTTTGTCGCTGACTTGATAAGTCTTCTTCCTCAGTAAGATTGAAGTGAGTCGGTCCCTTCTCCATTCTTTGTGGTCCCCTACTTGTGATTCTTGATGATTTCCTCGAAGAAGACATCTTTCTTTGTCGATTGGAAGATTCCTTCACTTGCTTTCCCAAGAAAAAATGACCACTTTCTCGAAGATGAACAGGAAATAGAAACAGGATCGGGAGGAGAGTTCTTTTTAGGGTTTTGAAGATTTGGGCGAAGAAAAACTGTATATATATATAACTCAGTTTTGAAAAGGGAAGTTCAACCGGTACAAGGAAAGTGTACGAACACTTCTTTTCAAAATCAA
Organism: Eucalyptus victrix; assembly: GCA_016097545.1. Lineage (NCBI taxonomy): Eukaryota > Viridiplantae > Streptophyta > Magnoliopsida > Myrtales > Myrtaceae > Eucalyptus > Eucalyptus victrix. The sequence goes on from CM027842.1 coordinate 39,418,400, forward strand.
TAACTGCCAAAATTAATCCCTTTTTAAAAAGACAAGTTTTCGAATTTCACACGGATTATAGAATAACCGAACAAAAGATCGTACCTTTTCGAGTTTAAATAACTAAACGAGAATTCGTACCTTTTAGATAAAATAGCAACTTACAGTCTATAGCCATGAAAGTCTGAGTCTGAGGATTTAGAGACTGAGAGATTAGAGTCTTAGAATTGATGAGTCTCTAGACTTTAACTTCTTCAAGCTTCATTTTCACCAAAAAAAAAAAACTTCTTCAAGCTTCAAAATGTTAAGTCTTGAACGGATAAAGTCGAATTGATTTTTCTCCAAAGGCTTTGTGAATATATCCGCTAGTTGACTTTTTGAATCAACAAATTGAATCGAGATTTCTCCATTTTGAATGTGATCCTTAATGAAGTGATGTCGAATCTCAATATGCTTTGCTCTTGAATGAAGGATTTGATTTTTGGTGAGATTGATCACACTGGTGTTGTCACATCTGATTTCTGTGCATGAGTCTTCAATCCCAAAGTCTTGTAGCTGTTGTTTTATCCATAGAATTTGCGAACAGCAGCTTCCAAGAGCTACATACTCGCTTACGTCGTTGAGAGAGCTACAAGTGCTTTGCTTCCTCGAAAACCAAGATACTGTCCTGTTTCCAAGCAGTTGACAAGTTCCAGAAGTGCTCTTTCTATCGACTCTGCAACCGGCCAGATCTGCATCTGAGTATCCTAGAAGATTAAAGTCTCCCTTCTTGGGATACCAGAGACCGATGCTTGAAGATGAGGCAACGTATTTGATAACACATTTTGCAGCACCGAGATGGGATTCTCTAGGATCGATTGAAACCTAGCACGAGATGCAAACACTAAACAAAATATCAGGTCTAGAAGCAAGTAAGATAAAGAAGTGAACCGATCATGCTCTGTACAGCTTTTGATCTACTTTCTTCCCTTCTTCATCCTTGTCTATCTTCTGAGAACATGACATTGGTATGTCGGTCTTTTTGCACTTTTCCAATCCAAACCTTTTGACAAGATCATTTGCATATTTTTCTTGATGAATAAAAGTTCCTTCCTTCATTTGTTTCACTTGGAGTCCAAGAAAGAATGTTAATTCTCCCATCATACTCATTTCAACTCATCCTGCATAGACTTAGAAAATTTCTTGCATAGACTTTCATTAGGTGATCCAAAAATAATATCGTCCACATATATTTGAACAAGTAAAAAGCTTTTGTTTTCATTTTTGATAAACAAAGTAGTATCTACTTTACCTTTGACAAAACTATTCTGTAATAAAAACTTACTTAGTCTGTCGTACCAAGCTCGAGGTGCTTGCTTTAAACCATACAAGGCCTTTTTCAGTCTGAAGACTGAGTCTGGCTTCTTTGGGTCTTTAAACCCAGGTGGTTGTTCCACATAAACTTTCTCATGGATAAATCCATTTAGGAACGCACTTTTGACGTCCATTTAGAATAACCTGAAATTTTTATAACAAGCAAACGTAAGTAATAGTCGAATAGCTTCTAACCTTGCAACTGGTGCGTAAGTCTCGTCATAGTCTATTCCTTCTTCTTGTGTATATCCTTTGGCCACGAGTCTTGCTTTATTTCGTACGACTTTTCCTTCTTCATTCATCTTGTTCCTGAATACCCATTTGGCTCCAATAATAGTTTTACCTTTTGGTTTAGATGTTAATTCCCAGACATCATTGATGTTGAACTGTCTGAGTTCTTCTTGCATAGCTTCGATCCAACTTTCATCGATAAAGCTTCTTCTATGCTTTTTGGTTCAATTTCAGAAATGAGAGCCCAAGCACTAGATTCTTCACGCCTTTTTGATCTGGTGCGGATTCCTTCATTGATTTCGCCAATAATGAGATCTTTGGGATGACTGGATTTATGCTTCCAGTTACTAGTTGATTTGCCTGGTTGATGATCTCTTTCTTTATTTGAATCTTCATGAGCATCTTGATGTTGGACTTCCAGAGTCTGAGACGCTTCTTGAGTTGTAGACATTGGAAGGTCTAGAGCGAGTTCAGACTCTTCATACTGAGTCTGGCTGGATTCATCTTGCGCTGAGTCTTGGAATTTGACATTCATTGATTCCTCCACAGACTGGCTTTTCTTGTTATAGACTCTATAGGCTTTGCTTGATGTAGAATATCCAAGGAAGATGCCTTCATCTGATCTTTCTTCAAACTTACCAACTCGATCATTTGCATTTTTCAAAATAAAGCTTTTGCAACCAAACACATGAAAGTATGAAACAATAGGCTTCTTACCTTTGAATAATTCATAGGGGGTTTTCTCTAGAATAGGTCTTAGAAAGACTCTATTTATAATATAGCATGCTGTTGAAAAAGCTTCACTTGACCCAAAATCGTGAAGAAATTTTACTTTCAATTAAAAGTGTTCTAGCCATTTCTTGAAGAGATCTATTCTTTCTTTCCACAACTCCATTTTGCTCGGAGTATATGTAGAGGAAAACAAATGATTAAAACCAGATTTATCATAAAATTTCGTAAAATCTTGATTCTCAAATTCACTTCCATGATCTGTTCTTATACTTGAGATTGCACATCCTTTTTCATTTTGAACCTTTTTAGCAAACTTCTCAAAGTACGAAAAGGTTTCTGACTTACTTGCAAGAAAATATACCCAAGTAAAGCGAGAATAGTCATCCACGATTGCTAGACAATATTTCTTACCTCCAATGCTCTGGGTTCTTGTTGGTCCGAAGAGATCCATATGAAGCAACTGTAGTACATGATTAGTAGAGACATGATTTATTGGCTTTAATGAATTTCTTACCTGCTTTCCCGAGAATGCATGGAGTGCATAAATCAGACTTTTGGTATGGCAATTTAGGTAGACCTCGAACAAGCTTCTTTGATGAGATTTTGGCTAATTGCTTCATGTTGACATGGCCAAGCTTTCGTGCCATAGGACTGCTTCATCTTGAATTGAAATTAGGCATTGATCTTCATTTGGTTTTACATCAAGGAGGTAGATATTTCCATGCCTTCGACCCATGAAAGCGAGTTGAGTCTTTGCTAATTCAGAACATATGCCTTCTTGAAAGGAGATCTTGTAACCAGTATCACACGGTTGGCTAATGCGAGAAGATTGTAGTTGAGTCCTTCCACTAGAGAGACATTGTTTATTGTGAGATTTCCAATTTTCACAGTTCCAAATCCCACAATGCTTCCTTTGCTGTTTCCTCCGAATGAAACTTTTTCACCATTTACTTGAATAAGCTTTATGAAGCAATTTGAGTCTCCTGTCATGTGTCTTGAGCATCCGCTGTCAAGATACCACTTTACCTTCTTTTTGATAGAGACCTGCATTCAAAAGAGAGTCTCAAGCTTTCTTTGGTACCCAAATTTTCTTGGGTCCTTTGGCGTTAGTAGAATGAGCATTATTAGTTCATACTTTCTTAACAGGCTTCCAAACCATAGGATACTCTTTTTCAAAATGATCCTGACTGTTACATTTTGAACACCTTAAAGCATTTCGACCTACAGACTTTACAAAAACTTTCTTGAAATGATTTTTGTAAGCCTCTCTCGACGGTCTTTTCTTAATTCTTTTTTTTACTTTTGGAAAATCAATAAAGGGGATAGTTTCTGATGTCATACCTAGACCAGACTTATTGAAGTAAGGTCTTTGGATTGAAAGAACTTTTCAAGTTTTTTGGACCCTATTGAAAATTTCTTTGAAATATTTGATAAGTCAGTTTTTAAGAAAGCATTTTCTTTTGAAAGATTATCTCCATTCTCTTTAAGAGTAGAAATATTCAGGTCTAAACTTTTCACCTGTTCTTCTAAAATGTTTTCCTTTTGTTTTAGAACTGAGTTTTCCTTTTTAAGTTCGGAAATCTTTTTAAGAGAAGTCTTAAGACTAAAACATAGTTCATCAATGTATTTAGAGACTTTGACAGGGATTTTATAATCACTTACCTCAAATTCACTGTCTGAGTCTGATCCAGAGTCTGAATCTGATTGCGCCATCAGACACAGGTTGACATATTCCTCATCACTTTCTTCACACTCTGTATCGCTCCAGGTTTCGGTTTTAAGAGCTTTTCGAGACTTCTCAGACTTTCCTCTTTTCTTCTTCAGAAGAGGACAGTTGGGTCTGATGTGCCCCTTTTTCTTACACTCAAAGCAAACTACATCTTTGTTTGGTTCCTCATTATCAACAAACTTGGTTTGCTTTTTTTGAAAACTTTGTTTCTTTGAGTTGAACCTTCTTCCTTTTCTATTGAGCTTTCTGAACCTTCTAATCATAAGAGCAAGCTCCTCATCGTCCACATCTTCTTCAGAATCTGTATCATCAGAATCATCGTTAGATTTTAATGCAATGGATTTCTTACCTCTTGGATCTTCGTCTTCATTAATTCGTTCCACTTCGTAAGATCGAAGAGTTCCAATCAGCTCGTCTGAGATAATGGCATGATTCTTTGCGTCTCTCTTATTGAAGTCTTTATATGATTCCAATCCTTGGAGAGTCCACGCAGTAGCTTGTTCACCTTCATAGGATCAGAAATTTTCTGTCCTTGATTCTCAAGACCATTGACAATATCTGTAAAACGGCTAAACATGTCAGTTATAGATTCTCCTGGTTTCATTTTGAAGGATTCATATTGACCAAGAAGAATGTTAATTCTGGTCTCCTTCACTCGATCTGTCCCTTCATAAGTGATATGTAATCTGTCCCAGACTTCTTTTGCTGTAACACAAGAAGATATTCTGTTACATTCAGTTGGTGACAAAGCACAATAGAAAGAGTAAATTGCTTTAGCATCGAGTGCTTGTCTCTTGTTTATCTCTTCTTGAGACATTCCGCTGGCTTCAACAGTTTCTTTCCCTCTTTTAGATACTGATGCAGCAGTAGGAGTGATTCATTTTTCCACCACATCCCATTCCAGAGGATCCTTTGACCGTAGAAAAGCTTTCATCTCGTTTTTCCAGATGTTGTAATCCTTTCCATCAAAGTAGGGTGGTCTGGTATTGCTTTGCCCTTCCACCAGCCCTGGTGCTAGCATACTCGCCATAGATCTTTTACTCTGAAGTAAAACACTTCAAATAAAGTAAGAACACGAGCTCTGATACCAATTGATATAGCTAGTACGAGTACCTAGAGGGGGGTGAATAGGTATATAAAAATTTTCTTAAAGATTGCACAATACTTAGACAGTTGAAGGATTTGCAATAATTAAAAATCAATCATAAGACTAAGTAAGGGAAAGAGAGAATTGAACACGCGGTTTATAGTGGTTCGGCTTGATTCAAGCCTACGTCCACTCTTCTGCACTGATAGCCAATTGGCTGGATTCCACTATGAACAAAGAGATGTTACAGTGTTGATCTTCCTTGATTTCTAGGTGTAGATGATCTACCACACTCGCTCAAGGTGTCACCAAGTATAAACACTCTCTGTGTATACAATTTCGCTCGAACTGTATCGACTAACAATCAAGGTTCTTCGGACTGCGGAATTTTTCTATCGATCACACCCTCAAAACAACTAGAAAGTCTTCCTTTTATACTCCTTTATGCCATCATAGCCGTTGGCACTTACCAAAGGAATTCCTCCAATCTACCCGTTGGACGGAATCAATCAAGAAGATCATCCGAGCTAATTAAGGAATCGATGATAGCCCATCAATCCTGTTCGCCCATACAATCAGGATCTTGGTTTCCAAGAATAAAACATTCCAAGAATATTTCGTCGACCATCGGATCTTCAATCGATCTAGATAACAATAGAAGAATCCGAAATATTTATCCAACCAAAGAATCTTTTCCAGAGGATAGGATCGAATCCTCAACCATATACTTCGGCTTTGGATTTCCTTCGTCACTGGATTAGAAAGACTGTCAGTGAGAATAGACTTGAGTCTTGAGTCTCGAGTCTTGAGTCTTGAGTCTTGAGTCTTGAGTCTCGAGAATGCAAAGTCTTCAGACTTTAAACTGTCGGTCTTCAAATATCCAGACTAGACTGATAGAAATGTTTTGTCAGCTTCAAAATATTATGGAAAGATTTCTCCAACAGAACTTCGTGGTCGGTCCATAAGAATAGGTTGATTGTGAGCTGTCGTTCTGAGTACGCTGCCACCTCGAGCCAACCCTTAACACCCCCCCTCTCCTTCAAATATAAACCTGCATGCAAATCCCAAAAATGACTAAATACAAAAGAAAAAGCTTCCTTATTGACTAGCAGTAGGACAGCTTCCATAACCATCAAAGACTAAGTTCAAATGGAAGTCTTGTATGCCATCAATGATTCATTGGGAAGCTACTCGTGCCCATCTCGGTAGGTAGTCACCGTCTTCGACAGCATCCATTTTACGTTTACATTAGCTGCCTGCCTCATTGCGTTGTTCATTTGTGGCCAATAAGGCGACCAATTTGAACGGGGATTTTGAATTTCGCAAGCACCCCGTCGACAATCAACTTAGGTGTTAACAATCAATTTCTGTAACATTAAGGTGAGGCTAAATCTACCACCTCAGTAATTAAGAGCCAAAGCTTTTTATAAAGTTGGACAAGTTTGACCGTGAAATGAGTAATCATAGGAATAAAATTTGCCGATTTAAACCCCACAACCAACTTCTGTAGAAAAATTAAATGCTCTCTCTCTCTCTCTCTCTCTCTCTCTCTCCAAATGCCACAATGACGATCTCTCTCACTTATTTCCACTTTCCTCTCTGCTCTTAGAGCCAAGCTCCATCGACAATGTCGCAACCCTCCCTAAGGATTCTTGTCTAGAGAGGGAGCTGGTCTAACGGTTTGTGGAATAGGAACGGGCGGTCCCTATATTTGAGGTGCTTGCTTTTGTTCAATGTGGGTGTCCTAACCCGTAACCCATTGCGACATTTGAGGGATTAATTAATTAATGAAAATTTTCTATCTAATTATAGTCACCAATAATCTATCTGATGTCAGTCTCACTTCCCACAAACTAGAGATTCTAAGGTTGGAGACTTTGTTTTACTAATTTTCTCATTAACGCCATTTCGGTACCGCTTCTCAATCTTTTGCGAATGAGTTTCATTCGATATTCACCGATTTATTATCCTACGCCACTAAATAATGTCCATACATGGGTGTGCAATTGATTTAGTCAATGATCCAAATCAATGTGACAAAGGAAAAGTGCAAGAAAGTAAACCCAATATGATGTCAAGTAAAAGATATACATGGCCTTATTATTGAGTCCTAGGAATGATCCCTGTGAACTAATTTTGAAATTTAGTCTATGTCTAATCCTAACCGAGAAAGACCTACTCACTAAGACTCTACTTGATTTGCGGAAAAATGAATGATTTGGAAAAAAGAAATTCTAAAAATGATTGCTTGCATTGCTTACAAAAATGAATGAACAACAAATAATTTCATCATATGTGAAAATATTTAGGCATTGTTTGGTAACCATCCAAATAGTGCATAATTCTGATTTTTTGTTTCCAGGAGTAGTTTGGGAACAGAATCACATTTGGTAAAATTTTTGTTCCCAAAAACAAAATTTTATTTTTTTGTTCCCAGAATTAGATTTGAAACAGAATCAAGAATAAAAAAAAAAAAAGTTGATTATTGTTCCGGGAACAAATCTAAGAATCAAACTCATATTTCTCTTCTTCTACAATTTTCTCTTCTTCTTCATCTATCGCCATCCCGCAGTTGCCGTCCATCGTTTGCCGTCAATTACCGGCAACCAATCCGGTGAGCTCACTAGAGGCAAGCCCAGCCACCAACGAGGCTCGCGTAGCCCCACCTGGCCATTGGCAAGGCTCAGCCTCGCTAAATTTGGCGAGGTCGAGACTCAGCAGGGCTGGGCAAGCCTCACCGGTGGCCAGGCTGGCCTCGCCCAGCCCCACTGGTGGCTAGGTAGAGCCTCGCCCAGCCCCGGCGAGGCCGAGCCTCAGTGGGGCTGGGCGAGCCTTGCCCAACTGCCGGCGATGCTCCGGTGAGGTTGCCGGCCCTTGTCTAGCCAATCGCCGGACCGGCGACCGGCCACTGGAAGAAGAAGAACATGAGAGAGAAAGGAAAAATAAATAAAGTAAAAAATAAAGAAAAAATAAAGGAAAAATAAAGGAAAAAAAGAAAAAATATTTAAAAATGAAAAGAAATTGATTTGGAACAAAATCAATAAACACGGTACCAAACGCAATTCTATTTCAGAATCAGAAATTTTGGATAGTTGCTAAATGGCTTAAAATGCTTAAAAATTGTTTTCGAGAACAAAATAAAAAAAAAATCATTTCTGATCAGAATCTATTCCCAAGAACAGAATCGTTACCAAACGCGCCCTTAGGCTAGTCAAATGCCCCATGAGAACGCTCCTAAAAAAGGGTTGTTCTACCATGTCGTGCCCCTGCACATGGCAATCCATCGTGCCCGAGCTGTAGGCTAACATAAAACATTAGTGATCTAACCATCAAAATTGTTAATGACATTCGACTGCTAATATCGTAGATAAAGCATTACTCTTAGGTAAGATAGGAAACCCTGCCATAGGTGTGAAAAATACGTGAAGCACTTAAACACCAATTTCGAAAGAGTAGTCTTCCTTATGATAGTTTATTTGAAATATAATCCAACTAATTATCCACGACCATCAAAACAAAGCTCGGAAATGAGCACTTCCAATTCACCTCCCCCCCCCCCCCCCCCTCAAAAAAAAAAAAAAAAAAAAAAAAACTAACTTCTCCACTACTAATCACTATCGCCATCATGCTGCCAAACAAGATGATAAACATGATGTTTATGCTATTATCCTATTCATGTCTATTGCAACTCCATGTAATAAAAAGTTTTTGATCATGCCATCAGCAAGTCTTTACTCACCCCCCCGCCTCTCTTCTTCAATCATGATCTAAACATGATAGTTCATAGATCAGTCGAACAAGATAATCCTCTACAGAGTTTCACTTTGGATCAGTAAACTCGGCGACTCGGGCAACTCACAGATTGGAGGGATCAACAAGAACAAGTATGGTAAACCTAACCATGATTCCATTTCTTATTTTTACTTCAAAAGCATAAAGCCTCTTCTAAATGCACAATTGTTAAATAAGCACGAGCTTGCCAGGCACTACAAACATATACTCTATTAAATTTAACCACATCTGGATGCTTTGCCGGGGAGCTAATGCTTTGAAAAACTACACAGTTCAAATGTGTCCAACTGTCATGGTTATGGGCATCATTAGTTTATTGTCGATTCATTCATCATTGATCTTTTGGTTAATTTGTTAATGTGCTGATTCTGGATTTGATTATTCGGTGAATTGGCAGTGGCTTCTTGCTTCTTGGAGCATTCATTTTGTCTGAGGATAATTAATACAATGAAACATGGTTAGTTGGCTACATAGAGTAGGGCACTTGGGCTTTGTATGGAGGACTGATGATCTATTTTGCAGTCTTTCGATCGTCATCAGGACGAACAATGTAATGAAATTTTGACCACCTTCTGGGCACTAGCTCGTTCTTCAGTTTATTATCTTTATGGAGTGTCTAGATGATTATTGTCCAGTTGTAATTCTTTTAACAGGTCGAAAGTTCATCTGGATTTGACAGTTGATGATCACACGTCCTTTAATGGGGCTGAATTGATGATTTTTTTAATGTAAGTTAGGTCCTGCTTATTGGATTTTAGGCAATCATTGGTTTGAATGAAATTTGTCCTCCACTTTTCTAGTTAAGGTAAAACGATCTGTTCCTAGTTTCTCTTTTCGTTCGCAAGTCAGAGTTTGGTTGAGGCAACACTGTACCTCATGTGAAGTTGCAGCATAAGCATCAATTCATAGGACAAGCTCTTCTTACAAAGCTCTTTCTTGTCTGCAGAGGTCCACACAAGGTATGGCTTGTTCCTCTTCATTCTCATGTGTCCGCTGCAATTTCAAATTGGATTCTAGTAAATCACAGGGTAGTGTATGTACGATTGTATGTGTCATGCTTCTTTCCCTAGCCTAGAATTGGCTCCAGCCAGTACCTAGTTTGCTCCTATTTTGTTTACTCGGCTTCAGTGTCTTCTTTTGGTATAGCGCATGAGGTGCTTTCATGCTTTTTCGGCAGGATTAGGTCCTCGGGTCGGTTAGACACTGTTGATGGCTATATATGTCTATTTGTTGGTTTTCTTTGGTTGTTGATACTAAGAAGACTTGTTGCTGATAAAATTGAACTACTTCAGTGCATGCGGGTAGCATGTTATTTGAAATGTCGAACTTCAGATATTTATCACGATTTGTATTCCAACATCTTCTGATTTTGTTCTATCTGTCAAGCTTGATGAGCCAATTACTTTCTTGGTGTAATTTTAGAAGCATCTAGCTTATTGCAAAAGCTTAATTTCTTTCGTTTAGCATTGCCTCTTTGGGACTGCCACAGTCATGGTCATCTTTACAGTCTACACTCCTTTTATTATTCTGTTTATGGATTTGTTATTCAATGGATTGGAAGTAGCTTCTTTTCCGTTGGACCCCATCTCTACTCGTCCGAGGAAGTTTGTGTAAGGCGTCTGAGCTTCGTTTGGGACTGACGACTCCTTTCGATAAGGGTTGTCGGGTGATGAAACTGAACCTCCTGCATGGATACTTCTGCTCTGACTGAAATTCGTTCTTAATTAAGGCTTCATTTGTTTCACTAAAAATATTTTCCTTGGAAAGCTTTTTCCACGATTTTTCATTAACCGGAAAATACCCTTCTAAAACTAAGAAAATGATTTATCGGGCTTCTTTGCGCATCCTCTGTCTCCTTCTCCATCTCGTGATGGAGAGAGATGGCGGGTTCATCTCTTCCCTGCAAATTTAAAGCCCTCTGCCTCAGCGCCTCTTCTTCTCCTTCTTCTTCTCGCAGTCGCAAAGCTTTCAATTCCCTCGGATTCTCCACTAGCCTCTTGCACGACGTTTTCTCCGGAGAAAACCTCGACGGCAACCTTCCGATTCCACAGGCTGGCTTTATTCTCAAGTCTGACTTTCGTGTTCGGTCTTCGTTTTCAAGTCGTTTGTTGGTGAGCAATGGCGAGAAGAACCCGCCCCATTTCTCTATCACGTGTGAGGCCACTCCGACAAAGAGGTCGGACTCCGCTGCCAAGAGGGCTCGCTAGGCCGAAAAGAGACGCATTTACAACAAAGCTCATAAATCTGAGATTGGGACGCGTATGAAGAAGGTGTTTGTTTCAGTTAATTTGATTATTGTGCGAAGCATTCTACAATACGCGCCACCGGACCACCGTCCTTCGGTGAAGTCGTCCGAATGATTTTTGCTGTATATGCTGGGGGTGGTGGTTCTGCTACATCGGATTTTGTTGATTAGGTTGTGACTATTAAATTTGTCAAAATGAATCTTAAACTCATATACGACCCAATTTAAAACGTAAATGAGTCTTATATGAGTCACTTAATTTTGACAAGACCATCTTAAATGGGTTGAGTTTAGAACCCATTTTCAACTCATTAACTCAACCCATTAGGCTCATTCACACTTTCTCTTCATCTTATAAAAATATTTTTAAAAAATCAAAATTACTTTTTTTTTCTTTTCTTTCCTTTTTTTTTTCTTTTCTTCTTCCTTCTTCCATTTCCTTCACTAGTGGCTGGTGACAGCAACCGCTGGCTAGGTGAGCTTGAGCTCATTGATCAGGCGAGGCCGAGACCTCTCTGAGGTCAATCCTCTCCAATCCAACGAGAATCGACCTCGTCGACAACTAGCAAGGCTTAGACCTTGCCGATTTATCAAGACTCGAGCTCGACCTCAAAAGATAGGTGGAGCCTCATCTAAGGTTGGCAACGTTTGGCTTGCTAGCCATCGCAGTGGCCGGTAATCAGTGAAGGAAAAGGAAAAAGAAAAGAAAAGAAAAGAAAAAGAGAGGCCATCTTAATAAATGCAAAAAGGAAGTTGCATGGAGCTCATCTTAATAAATGCAAGGTGGTCTTTGTGAACTTGAGAAGAGAGGCCAACGTACAAGATGTCTCTTTCCCATGTGGGCATCATGAAGTGCAATAATGATTATTCTATGGTCATTACCACCGAATGATGAAGACTCACTTCTACATTATAAAAGAGAGCAAGAGACGTGGGACAAGAATTGCGTCGAGGTGGCTGAGAGAGCACCAAGTCCCTTTGGTGGCTAAGAGTGCGCCAAGTCCTTGGTGGCTAGAGAGAAGAGAGTGCGCCAAGTCCTTTGGTGGTTGAGAGGGTTGAGTAATGTTGTAATTACACCTAAGCAATTTAGCTAGATAAATTCTTGTGAGTAGAATTTGTTTAATTCCTTGAGTGTGGTTTCACTAAGAATTGTGAGGGGCTAAATACTCTAAACTTGAGAAGAGAGGCCAATGTACAATATGTCTCTTTCCCATGTGAGCATCATGAAGTGCAATAATAATTATTCTATGGTCATCGCAACCGGATGATGAAGACTCACTTCTACATTATAAAAGAGAGCAAGAGACGTGGGACAAGAATTGCACCGAGATGGCTAAGAGAGCACCAAGTTCCTTTGGTGGCTAAGAGTGTGCCAAGTCCTTGGTGGCTGGAGAGAAGAGAGTGCGCCAAGTTCTTTGGTGGGTGAGAGGGTTGAGTATTGTTGTAATTACACCTGAGTAATTTAGCTAGACAAATTCTTGTGAGTAGAATTTGTTTAATTCCTTGAGTGAGGTTTCACTAAAAATTGTGAGGGGCCAAATACTGTGAATTTGAGAAGAGAGGCCAACGTAAAATATGTTTCTTTCCCATGTGAGCATCTTGAAGTGCAATAATGATTATTCTATGGTCATTGCCACCAAATGATGAAGACTCACTTCTACATTATAAAAGAGAGCAAGAGACGTGGAACAAGAATTGCGCCGAGGTGGCCGAGAGAGCACCAAGTCCCTTTGGTGGCTAAGAGTGCGCCAAGTCCTTGGTGGCTAGAGAGAAGAGTGCGCGCCAAGTTCTTTGGTGGTTGAGAAGGTTGAGTGTTGTTGTAATTACACCTGAGTAATTTAGCTAGACAAATTCTTGTGAGTAGAATTTGTTTAATTCCTTGAGTGAGGTTTCACTAAGAATTGTGAGGGGGTAAATACTCTGAACTTGAGAAGAGAGGCCAATGTACAAGATGTCTCTTTCCCATGTGAGCATCATGAAGTGCAATAATCATTATTCTATGGTCATTGCCACCGAATGATGGAGACTCACTTCTACATTATAAAAGAGAGCAAGAGACGTGGGACAAGAATTGCCGAGGTGGCCGAGAGAGCGCCAAGTCCCTTTGGTGGCTAAGAGTGCGCTAAGTCCTTGGTGGCTAGAGAGAAGAGGGCGAGCCAAGTTCTTTGGTGGTTGAGAGGGTTGAGTATTGTTGTAACACCTGAGTAATTTAGCTAGATAAATTATTGTGAGTAGAATTTGTTTAATTCCTTGAGTGAGGTTTCACTAAGAATTGTGAGGGGCTAAATATTTTGAACTTGAGAAGAGAGGCCAATGTACAATATGTCTTTTTCCCATGTGAGCATCATGAAGTGCAATAATGATTATTCTATGGTCATTGCCACCGAATGATGGAGACTCACTTCTACATTATAAAAGAGAGCAAGAGACGTGGGACAAGAATTGCACCGAGGTGGCCGATAGAGCGCCAAGTTCCTTTGGTGGCTAAGAGTGCGCCAAGTCCTTGGTGGCTAGAGAGAAGAGAGTGCACCAAGTTCTTTGGTGGTTGAGAGGGTTGGGGATTGTTGTAATTACACCTGAGTAATTTAGCTAGACAAATTCTTGTGAGTAGAATTTGTTTAATTCCTTGAGTGAGGTTTCATCAAGAATTGTTAGGGGCTGGGAAACACTGAGAGAATGTTTGAGTGCTCAAGTGATTGTAATCTCCATTGTCTCACTTGTTTTTTAGTGGAATTCCATACTGCTCTTCCCATGAACATAAGTTCCGATATTCAAACCGTATCACATAAATTTGATGGTCAATTTCCTTTCCCTCCTTCCAAATAATTTTATCCTACTCGTTTGTCTATATTCACAACAATCGATATCAAAGCTAGTGTTGGCTAACTTGAAGCGAATTGATAATGATGGAGGAAGAGAAGGTGAGAATCACCGATTTGACAGGAACGATTTTGCTTTCTAGAAAATGCAAATTGAAGATTATGTGTACTAGAGAAATTTGCACTTACCATTATCTAGGGAGAAACCATAATCAATGAAGGATGCCAAGTGGGAATTGCTAGATAGACAAGTGATGGGTGTTACTCGGTTGACGTTGGCTCGTAACATCATGTTTAATATCGTGAAGAGGAAAAGCACTACGAAACTAATGAAAGCCCTGTCAAATATGTGCAAGAAGCCCTCCGTGATCCAAAAGGTCTATTTGATGCAACATCTATTTTACTTAAAATGGGCAAAGATACATTAGTGGCTGAGCATATCAACGAATTCAATGAAGTCATTAACCAATTGAATTTGGTTGAAATCAACTTTGATGATGAGATATGTGCGCCAATTTGGTTGAAATCAACTTTGAAGATGAGATATGTGCGCTGATTCTATCATCCTCATTACTTGATAATTGGAATACTACTATTACTGTTGTTAATAATTCATTTGGGTCAAGGAGCTTGACATTTGATGAGGTTCATAATTTGATTTTGAGTGAAGACATTCTTAGGAAAAATTTTATTGAACCTATACCTATTGCCTTAGTAGGTGAAAGTAGAGGAACAATTAATACATGTGTTAATAAGAGTAGTATAAATACGAATAGACGTAGTCAATTTAGGATTATAGGAGTTGTCTATTGGACTTGTGGCAGGAGTGGGAATGGTAGAAGAGACTCTATTATGCTGAAAAATGAAAAGGGTAAAAGGGAATTAGAGTTGAGTCTATAGAATAATTCTGATAATGTAGATTGTGTCTTGTCTGTCATTGAGGATTCATCATTTGATGGATGGATAATGGATTTTGGTTGTTTATTTCACGCTACACCAAATTGGAACTAGTTTATCACTTATCAGTGCATGGAAAACGGTAAAGTCCAGTTAGCAAACAACACTGAGTGTGATGTTGTGGGTGTTGGTAATATTAACATCAAAATGTATGATGGTATTGTGAGAACATTGACTAGAGTAAGGCACATCCCAGAGTTGAAAAAGAACTTAATTTTCTTAGGTGCCTTAGGTTCAGTTGGCTATGGGTATTTTTTAGAAGGTGGAATGTAAAGATTGTTCAAGGTGCCCTGGTGATATTGAGAGGAATCAAGCACAGAGACATGTATGAACTTCAAGGTGAGACAGCGCCAGGTTTCAGTTTGAAGACATCAAATACATCTGTTCAAGAGTCTATCAACTACTTGATAAAGACCTGGGTGTTTGTACCGATGCACAAATTTGATGCCGTTGTCAGGAACATACAATTGAAAACTTTGATTGAGATGAAGACTAGTAAGTCGATCAAGCATATGAGAACTAATAATAGCATGGAAGTTTGCTCAAAGCTAGTAAATAAATTATGCATAAAGGAAGGCATAATGAAACACTGCACTAGTACTGATAAACCATAACAATTTGCAAAATTGATTAGCATATTATTATTAAAGACGGACAGTAAAATGATCTCTAGTGCTGGTGTTGGTAGGAGAATCTTAGCTAACATGCTTAGTATGGTAAGCTACTAGGTAAATACATCCCCATCAATTGCTAATGATTGGTGGACTTCCGAAGAAGTATGGTCAAGTAATGTTACTAGTTATTCTATTCTTAGAATGTTTAGTTGCGCGTGTTATTTTTGAATGAATGATGGTAAGCTCGATGGGAGGGCAAGGCATATTCCATGGCTATGCACAAAGCGGGGCAGTCAGTTGTAGTGCCCTAATATAAAATCATTTGTTGATAGCAGAGAAGTTACCTTTGACAAGTCTCCAAAACTTTTGGCTAAGAGTGTTTGTGGCAGTGTTGATATGGATCTAAACGGTGTTTAGCTCAAGGTGGAGTTTCAACCAGAAACTCTTTAGGTAGTAGGTACTAGTAGAATAATTGACACATATGATACTTGTAGCGAGATGGAGTTAGTAAAGCCAACGGTTGCTTTAGTTATTAAATTTGACAATGTGCATATTTGACCTTCTGTCAAATACGGAAGCAATGATGGTTTTGTTTTATTTGTGGTACGGGAGGTTATGTCAAAAATCCTTATGGACTAGCTAACTATGCAAGTGGAGTTGGCATCTTGATAAGGTCCACGGTTGTGGCAAAGTTTAAGCGTGGCTCAAACTTGGAAGCACTTTGTGGTGGTTGAGCCCATTAGGGCTGTGGGAGAGTAGTGGCGAGTTTTTCATTGAAGTGATTGTGACTTGACTTAAACGTCGAGCCAATGTGGAGATTGTTTAAAAAATGTCTTGAGTTTGAGCATATTGAACAATACTCAATGTGAAAAAATAAGACTGACCGACCTTGTGATTTTGTACGACTTCTTCTTCGATCTAGCTACACATGATTGCATATATGTTTAGCCCCAACTATGAGAAGAAGAAAATTGCGTATGGATTTCATTTTGCATTTATCTCTCTACATGTGTAGAAAGCAGTAAAGAAAACTTGCGTGTTTTATTGACTCTCTTTCCTTCGTTCTATGCGGAGCTGTGATCGAAGTCAATGAAGAGACTTGCCCAAGCACTAAAAATGGGAATTCCTCTATCTACATATGAAATAAAGGAATCCCTGTGAAGAAGCATGTGGAAGCCTCAGTCGAAAGAGCAATTAAAAAGGAAGTTGCTTGGAGCCCATCTTAATAAATGCAAGGTGGACTTTTTGAACCTGAGAAGAGAGACCAATATACAAGATGTCTCTTTCCCATGTGAGCATCATGAAGTGTAATAATGATTATTCAATGGTCATTGCCACTGAATGATGAAGACTTACTTTTGCATTACAAAAGAGAGTGACAGACGTGGAACAAGAATTGTGCCAAGGTGGCCGAGAGAGCATCAAGTCCCTTTGGTGGCCAAGAGTGCGCCAAGTCCTTGGTGGCCGGAGAGGAGAGTGTGCCAAGTTCTTTGGTGGCTAAGAGGGTTGAGTATTGTTGTAATTACACCTGAGTGATTTAGCCAAATAAATTCTTGTGAGTAGAATTTGTTTAATTCCTTGAGAAAAGTTTTATTAGAAATTGCGAGAGGCTAAACACCGTGAATTATTAGGTGTAACTGGGGGCTAAGAAATACTAAGAGTGTTTGAGAGCTCAAGTGATTGTATATCCATCATATCACTTGTTTCTATAGTGGAATTCTATGCTGGTCTCCCCATGAATGTATGTTTCGATATTCGAACCAAACCACGTAAATCTAGTATTCGATTTCCTTTCCTCCCTTCCAACTAATTTTATCCAATTTGCTTGTCTATATTCACAATAGATCGATTCATGCTAGATAACACAGCCTCATCTTTTCTCGGCCACTCCAAGATAAACCCCATCGCTTCTTGAGATGAACAGAAGAAGTAGGTGTAACGATATTCTCAGAAGAATGAGTTTACAAGAATATAGGACTTTCAATCGCTGACGGATAACCTCGGATTCAATATTAGGATTTGGATTTAGTTTTCTACTTAAATACACATCAAGTGTGAAAACTGGAACGTTGTAGATCAAATTGTTGTTCCAGCCCAGTTCTTTAGTTTAACGGTACTGGCGCAAATCTATCTATGAAGAAAATCGGTGCTTGGTTTATAAACTTTGTAGACCAACGCTACATCAATCATTAATTATGTGGGTCCGAGAATGTGAGATTCATATGATAGATAGCCTTGACATTGGATCTCCATGCTATGAATATTTGGGTATATTGAGTATAGTCTCTAAAGCACTTACACCAAGTGGCTCGATCGTATGACATAGTCAAATGATGAAGTCTCTTTGCATATCAAAGCTAAGACATAATATGAATAATGAAAAGTAATACACTAACCAGCAAACTCATATAATGCTCGGGTTTAATTTCTGCTAGGACATAATCTGAATAATGAAAAGTAATAAACTAGCCAGCAGACTTGTAGGACGCTCGGGTTTAACTTCTGCTAATGTAGGCATTCCCTTTCCAATTTGTAGCACCAGATTTTTGCCACTTCCAAACTCACAGCTTGAACTGCTGCAGAGCTGAAGTCCCATCGCCCTTTGCATTCGCGCTGAAGGTGGAAACGTACTCCATGATGGTGGTTTCTCTGTACTTTGGTGGATCGCCCTCGGAAATCAACTCCTTAATGGGTCCGTACAGTTTTGGTGATGGCGGCGTTGCCGTGTAAAAGAAGCATGCCACAGACACTCTCGGCCCCATGTTGTTCGCCACAACTCTGTGCTCGGAGCTCTTGAATATGTCATTTGAGATAAGCTGAAAAAAATGGTCTGGTTTGTGATTAGAAGTGCACACTCAACTGCTGGATAAAGAGTTGAGGCATAAAGTGCTGTTTGTTGATTCATTCGTGTGCCTAACAGGGTCTCTAGTGATAAAACGTAGGGAGAGAGAGTACGTTAGGTGAGACTTGCCTGAAGCAGATCACCGATGTTAACTATCAGTGCTCCCGGCACGGGGCTCACATCGATCCACTGATTCTGATAAAGAACTTGGAGGCCTCCAACATGGTCTTGCAGGAGCACGGTGAGGAAGTCGCTGTCTGTGTGCCTGCTGGTCCCCAGAGTGAGCTCTGGTTGTGGGCATTTGGGGTAGTACTGGTTCAGAAGGACGAGTCCCTTGGCGCACTCCATGTCCTTCAGATGGTTCGGCTTCAACCCCAGCGCCTCCGACAGTAGTTCGAACAAGGTGGTTCCCAAATTCATCACTCGCTTCGAGAATTCCAGCATTATGTCACTAAGGTGTTAAAAAATTTAGTGGGTCAATTCGTCACAAATTCCTAGTCCGTTAGAAGCAGACACCCCAACAAGTTATTATAAGAGATTGCGGTTATATATTCTGTGGAATAGCTTACCCGCATACCGCTGGCAAGTCCTCTGCCTTGAGAGCATTAGGTGCCATAACACAGAACAGGGTGTCCCTCCAGTTAGCCGCCTCTGTTTTATACAGATTGAAATTGCTGTGGTAGGCGACACTTGTCGTGAAATCTCGCGAATAGAACCGTCTCTTCTCTTCAGCACCTTGCTCATGGAAACGGTGCACTCCATCCAGCATCTCCTCCAGAACAGTCGTGGGGATCCCGTGATTCACCACCTGAAAGAAGCCCCATGTTTTGGATGCACTTCGAACTTCATTTACGACCTCCTTGCGCCGAGATGGATCTTTCGCAATATCTGCGAGGTCAACTATAGGAACATGGAAGTGGCCGTTGCTCGATGCCAGTGCACTCTGCAGGTTCTCCGGGCGATCTACGAAAATGCGAGGAACTTCTGTAATCCCAGCATCAACAAGGCCCTTGACACCTGCCTTTGATTCATCGAAAGCCTTTTTCTCGTGCATCCGATCGTACTTCTGTGTTTTTTCATGCGCTTCATCTCTGCTGAGTACTTCCATTTTTCTTCCTTAGTGAAAACACTTAAGAGTTCCAAGTCCAATCTTACATTAAATATGGAAGAAATTGAAAGACAAAGGTCCTGTGGTATTTAATGACTGGATTCAAAAACAGTTGAGAAGAAAGAAGAGAACAATTGTGTACGTTGCATCGCAATGAAAGCGACTGGAATTCAAGAACAAGGCCAAGAAGCAAAAAGCAATTATTGTATAGCAAGTTCATCGAACTTTCAAGATTTAGGTTTGGCCTTTCCTATTGCCCGGTTAAATGCAGGCTTATTGGAAAAGCATTTTGGTAACGAATGGCTTAAAATAACAGAAGTGATGACCTTGAAGTAGCAATCAGACAATTGAAAAGGGGGTCATCATCTTGGACCACATGAGTTATGAGGAACAATTGTATACTTCAAAAACTTAATGAGCATCATCTATATCTATGTCCGACCAGCTACAGCCAGTTCTGAAACTGATGTCCAAGTGTAATCCCCATTTGCGAATTGATATCAAATTGATTTCTGCAGATTAACTCAATTTGCTTGTTCAAATAAGAAGTCTATAGCAACATTGGCTCTCAATATGGTCCTTCGACACAATGGTAGCATGAAAAAAAAATCCTGTTCCATACACAATCAATACAAATGACTACTGAGCAAATCGAAATTCTAAAACTAGTACCGACGACACTAATTGTTCAAGAAGGATTCTGCATCTCTTCCTTACAGAAAATATTTCCTGGGACATTCGAGCTCTGATCGTTGAATACAAGAATTGTTCGGCCCAGTTCAGTCATGATCAGGTGGTCCACTGTGTCTTCACGAATCAAAAGTGGGCTAACATCTTCAAGCTCTCCCTTCTAATCGGTTGCATAAAACCACCCAGCCCTTATGGGATATTCCGTGTTCAGAAGCCCATCAACTTTGTTCCCCAAACGGTGATTAAAGAGTAAAGAGAATGCGTATGGTGTGTGGTTGAAAGCCAAAGCCTTGTTTGTCTTTAGACTAACGACACCAATTTCAGTGGCTTTGATTCCTGAAGTTTATAATCTTCAGTTGATCGCCAACCACTTTCAAACATGTTTTCAATTCACAATAAGCTTTTGAAACCCGAAACAGTCAAGAAGTGGGTCCTCTCTCCATAATTTGATCCTCAATTACATTGATTTTCGCCTTGACTCGCCATTAGTGCGGGTGTTAATCGTTCACTAGCAAAATCCAGCTTCATGGACCTTGGGAACGGATTTCCTTAATTATGCCTCTAAAACCTATTCCTCTTTTCCACAGAGTGAAGATAATTCCCAACAATGCTAAAAACAAATCAAAATTATGTTTTTCTCTATTTAAAATGGCCAAGAATTAAAGGCTCATGCCGTTCTTGAAATGGGCAAAATCAGCATTCACTTTCAAAAGCACCAGACACATAATTCCTGCCCAGTGCGATATAATGATGGAAATGGAATCAGGACATGATTTTCTACTCGCAATAAAAGCATTATCTCAGAGTTACTAAGCTTGAACTGACAATCACTTCAAGGATAGTTCTTGAATTAGAAATGAAAACTTACACTTCTCATTGAGGTTAGAATCACCGAAAGGACTTGAAGCGTTGGAATAACCGGTGACTGACTATGACTTCAACTTCTCTACAACGCTCATCGCTTGGATAATTATAGCAAGAAAGGGCTGATAATCAATTTTACATAGCAAAACAACGAAAACCAAATCAACAAAAGACTAATACTACACACGACACCTCAATTCCTTCCTACGTAATAACCCCACCCTCGAGTTGCGCAGCTTTGATCTAAGTCGTTGGACCGGCAATGAGTCACAACTTTCAGATGCCCATTCTAAATCATCCAATCGTTCCTCTTTCTTCTACTTCGATTCCAGCTCCTCTCTTTCAGAGAGAATGCTTTCTTCTTTCTTGTTTCTATACGATTCCAACGGACAGCTCCAACTTTTGGAGAGTTCATTTTAGGCTTGCCCAAGATAGGAGATGAGAGGCCACATACCAAGATATTTATTATATTTCTAGCTAATTTCATTATGAATTTTTATGACACAAAAGGAAAAAAAAAAAGGATTTATGACAGTCAGCAATTTTTTATTTTTTATTTTTATATTTTTGTTGCCTTGTTACTTTTGTAATCCATATATTATTCTTACTATACGGTGTTTTGGCAAATAATAAAATCACCACTTCAATTTATCTTTTGAAATATATATTACATTAAAAAAAGCGGAAAGTGTCCTAGGATTGAAGATAAAGAAAAAAAAAAGGTTTCATAATTCTTTTGACATAGAAATAACACCAACTAAGGTATTCATCTAACTTAGACGGTTTGATAAATTTGTCGTAGAAGCTCATGGATCTATGAACAATCATGAAGTAGACTATATAAGCCACGTAACTCCTATTCGAATGATAGCAAAGTGTTTGTTCATCATGCATTGGACTCAATTATATATAAAATAAATTACTGAAATATTTTGCATTCCACCTAAAAAAAAAAAAAAAAACATATTCATTAAGAAAATCCTAGTAATCAGTAATCAATTCAATAGACTTATTGATTAAAAAAAATATTTTCTATGATAACAACTACCAAACTCATAAGAGAGTTCATGTCATAATTCTTCGACTATAATTTTTTCTTTTTTAAATTAGTAGATCTTTTAATGTCTGTCAATTATTTTTAACGATCCTCTACTTTGACTTGGTACCAAAAAAAAAAAAAAAAGATCGAGATGGGCTAACTAGTTTTAATGGCTATCTACTTGGCAAATTTGAAGAATGGAGAAACGAGAATACTACTGACATATCTTGTGCTTGTCAGTTCTCTAAATCTAACAAATGTTAGAAAAGCAGGCAATTTTACCCACGGGCTCAATCTTTTTTTTTTTTTTTTCTGTATATTTCTCTATTTTTGTTGGGCCCCAATTCTTTCTTTTTCCCTGGATGGGGTCCGCTGCATCTGCGTGCCTTCATGCGCGGGGCCAAGAGAAGGAGAGCTCTCTCTCTCTGGAATTTTAAGTTTACCGTTTCCACAAAACTCGGAGAAAATGGTGCTATGGGAAAAACTGAACCCCAGACGGGACTGATAGATTGTCACGTAAGATCTTTCTTTCGTTGGTCACTGCTCGTATTGATTTAAACACGCCACATAATTCAAATGGTCCAAAATAGCCATCTATGGGGCCTCATTAATGATAAGATTGATATGAAAGAGGAAAAGCATACATCTAATGGGTATCAATCAATCTCAAGATTTTTATGCATCTTCAATGACTATTGTTTCTCCTTTTCTTTTTGTGTGTGTGTGTGTCAAGTGTCAAATAAGACATTCATTATCTTTTTTTTTTACAAGAGTTCTCTGAATTTTGCGTATTTTCATGAGCTTCGTGGCAATCTGGTGAGAGTTAAGAGATGCCACCCGGGGCAGCTAGCTTGGGGAAGACCTATGTAACACCGACACGGGACACGACACGAGTGTCCGACACGACACGACACGTCGACGCGTCATTTCTGAAAAATAGAGAATTCCGACACGTTGCGACACGTTGTATATTAAATGAATATTTTTATTTTTAATTAATTTGATTCAAATTCATAAATAATTAATTAATTAAAAAAGAGCCTATAATAAATACACTAATAATATTAATAAATCAATTCATTAAAAATTCGAAAAATATATTTATAGTTAATGCGAAACATGTTTTTACCTTTAACAAAAATTATTGATGAAACTAACAATTAATAAAAAAATAGAATCAATTTATTTAAATAAATTCATAATTTTCTATAATAATCAAAATTTATCATTATTCAAAGTTCAATACTTTTATTTTTCGAAATTATTTGTTAATCTCATTTATTTGATTTTCCCATTAAAAAAAAAAATCCCCAAAATCCACCCCTTTTTTCCTCCGTCCATTTCCCTCCACCCCAAATTTATTTTACATTTTTTCCCTCCCCCACAATGACAGACAGGTTGTCAACCTGTCACTTCCCCCTCCCCTAAAACTCAAAAGCCACGCCACTTCCTTCGTCCATTTCCCTCCATCGCCCCCCCTTTTTTTTTATTACTTTTTATTCCCTCATAAAAACCCTAGCGAACTTTTCCTCCTCTTTCTCGGCGAACTTTTCCTCCTCCTTCTCGCTGCTCACCGCACGCCCCACGACCCCCTTCCTCTCCTCTTCCTCTCGATCTTTCTCCTCCTCCTCCTCGCTGCACGACCATCTTCCTCTCCGCACCACCCCCTTCCTCTTGATCCTTCTCCTCCTCCTCCTCCTCCTCCTCGTCGCCGATCCATCGCAACAGTGGCGGCTGCTCTCTCTCGCCATCGCAGTGGTCCGTTGCGTGGCTTCGTCTCGCCAGCGGGAGTTTACTTTCTCTCTGTTCGGCTCTTTCTCTAGCCGTCTCTCGCCGTCGCTCGCGGTCTCTTCTCCCTCGCCCTCCCTAGCCTCCACCCTCCGTCAGGCTTCCGGACACCCGTGTCGACGGGTGTCGAGAAATGTTGACCGCGTGTCAAAAAGTCGGACACGCGGTCAACGCGTGTCCGACCGTGTCCGAGCGTGTCGACGTGTCTGACACGCTCCGACACGTGTCGGACACGACACAGAAGCACGGACAACGTCGTAGGGGAAGACAACGTTGTGGGCTTGTTAGGTTCTTATGATGTGGGCTTAGTTTATCATCGAAAGAATTGGGCTTAATTCTAGTTCGAGTCTGTTTGGCATGGTTTGCTCAAATAAAGATTATGGGCTTTTGTTTATTCGGGCTGAGCTTGAGTTTTTTTTTAAATGGACTTGATATCAAAGCCCAAGTGTATTCATAGTTTGATACCAGATCACCAACGTTCGCCTAGGCCCTAGAGCTCAGCTTGGGAGATTTTAGTAATTACTTTGATATAACTTTACTCTTAATAGTTTAATCTTTTAGGAGAAGATACAATTTGATTTGAATTTAGCTCATGGGATCGACTGGAACGTGCTTTTTCTATCTTTTTATTTTTTAATCTTTTTTAATTCTCACTTTATGAACTTTTATTGTTTTGTTGGTTTTTGTAGAATGGGATTTGGCTCAATATTGTCCATTTTTAATTTCAAGGTATCTTAAAATATGAAAGTTGTCACTATATAAGTTTTCATTCCAAGGCTCAATCCATTTAGTCCGTAGTGTCTACCAACTTTATCGTATTCTTTTTTTTCATGTATGTTGAAATTCTTCATTCATTTGAATTGGATGCTGATTACAACGATCAAAAGTACGTCACATCACCATTGCTAAGAGTTTTGGAGATGGAATCCTTCATTCTTCCCAATGATAAGGTAGTGAAGATTCTTGCTTCAATCGCTGCCAACTCCATGGACGATTTTTTCAATGCAAAAATGAGCACCAAATTAATCAAACCTTTCAAAAAAGTATTCTCTAAGAGGTGATTAATTTATTAAAGGATGATGATTTGTGGAAAATTTAAAAACCTGGGACTTACCAAGTACAGCCTCTGCGGAAGCAAGCTCCACTACAAGTTCCTGAAAACATTTCATGCTTTAGGTAAAATTGCAAATTCTAGCCCTTGAATTAGTACGTGGGGGTGTGTTTTCCAGCTACTCATTTATAGCTAGCTTGGGGAAGACAAACCTGTGGACTTGTTAGGTTCTTATGACGTGGGCTTAGTTTATCATTGAAAGAATTGGACTTAATTCTGGTTCGAGTATGTTTGGCATGATTTGCTCAGATAGAAATTATGGGCTTTTGTTTATTTGGGTTGAGCGTGAGTTTTTTGGTAAATGGACTTGATATCAAAGCCAAGTATATCCATAGCTAGATACCAGATCACCCACATTCGGCTGAGGCCCTAGAGCTCAGCTCGAGGGACTTTAGTAATGACTTTGATATAGCTTTAGTCTTAATAGTTTAGTCTTTTAGGAGAAGATACAATTTGATTTGAATTTAGCTTCATAGGATCAAGTGGAATGTGTTTTTTCTATCTTTTTTTTTTTTTTTTTTAATTCTCACTTTATGAACTCTTATTATTTTGTTCGTTTTCGTAGAATGGGATTTGGCTCAATATTGCCCACTTTCAATTTCAGGGTATCTCTAAATTTGAAAGTTATCACTATATAAGTTTTCATTCCAAGACTCAATTTAATTAGTCCGTAGTGTCTATCAATTTTATCATATCCCTTTTTATGTATGTTGAAATTCTTCATTCATTCAAATTGAATACTGATTACACAATCAAAATTACATTACATTACCATTGGGAAAATTACCAAAAAAGTCCTAAACTTATTACAATTGTGTCAATTCACTCAAAAACTTTTTTTTATACTAATTTAGTCCTAAACCTTTTGTAATTATGTCAGTTTAGTTTTTTCGGCAAAAATTAACCAACCGGCGCGGACATGGCCGTAGACTAAATATTTTTTAATAATATTTTATTTTTTCAAATTATTTTATTGATTTTTTATCTCTTTGTTTTTCCTTCCCTCTCTCTCTCTCTCTCTCTCTCTCTCTCTCTCTCTCTTTTCCTCCCTCCGCCTTCCTCCTCCCTCCCTCCTCTTTCGTTTTCGATGACCAGCTAGTGTAACAGTCTGATTTTCCACTTCTATTTTTAATTGAATGAGTCACGCTTTTCGTCAAGACGCTTATAGTGTTGTTCTCTGAGCCGATTACTCATAAGATAACTAGACCATTTAGGGGAGTCATTAAGAGATTTTAATGCAACAGGCTTGAGAAATCGACCAGAAATCAACTGTTCGACCGTGTTAATCTACAAGAGTCATTACGGTGTAGTCGAAAATTTATCAAAGACCAGAGATAGGCCGATTCGACCGAGGTGCGTGATTAAGTGTAGGTGGTTCCACTTAATTACAAAGTTCTCATCGAACGGCACTAAATTGATTTTTCTGTCGTTTTGGTACCCTGTGCCCGTATTTGAAACCTTGAAATTTTTCATGACAACCGAGAGTCGCTAATGTGTCAAAATGTACATTGTGATTTGAGATAAATCAATCACGAGTCAATTACACCAAAAATTCCTCAAAACTATTCGGTAGGTTATGTCACATTAAAATCATGTCGGATTGAAATTAACCGTTGAATTTATTCCAATTTTAGAAATTAAGAATTTCACTGCATCACAATCAATTCTAGGAATATTG
Source organism: Eucalyptus victrix (assembly GCA_016097545.1). NCBI lineage: Eukaryota > Viridiplantae > Streptophyta > Magnoliopsida > Myrtales > Myrtaceae > Eucalyptus > Eucalyptus victrix. Next base: position 39,445,058 of record CM027842.1, read on the forward strand.
TTGCATCCTTGCAAGACCTATTGACAAACTTGAATTTTGGCGGAAAATTCAATTGTAGCAAATTAAGTGAATATGGGAAAGGCCATAATTTAAACGGATTTTTTTTTTTTTTTGGTCTTCAATGTGTAACAATTGGAGATGGGAATTATAAGGATTAAATTGAGACCTTATCTTTGTTACCTAAGGTTATTAGGGGCAAAGTGAAAAAGGGAAAAATCTAATGTAAAGACTACAAAATTCGGAGGTCTACATGTCAAAGGGGAATTCAACTTCATTTGAGGTTCATTTGGGAAAGATAGTCATTTGGGAGGGGTAGGCCCCTTGATAGTGAAAGGGGCCAAAGATTCCATGAAAAATGGACAAGTTGATGTGGAAACTAAGAGAGGGACCCTCCATGGTGTCATTTTCTCTTCTTTCCCCCTCCATCCGTGCGGTTCCCCCCCTGGCTTGCTCGACCATCCCTCTCTCCCTCCCACTTTCCTTTCCTTTTTCCTTTCCCTTTTCTTCCACCAACTCTCTTGTCTTTGTCTTCTTCAAGTGTTTCGGTCCCCTGTTTCTGCTTTACCGACCAAGGAGTAGCCAAAAACAGAAAGGAACTCTGTTTTGGTGTCGTCGATTATGGACCAGTGAAAACCCCCTTGACCAAGTTGCTCTTTATGTTCCATTTCTCCCTTGTTTGGTCCTTGGTTGCTGCTCAGTCACCTCCATCAGCAGCCCATCAGCCCATAAAAACCGGTGTGTCCCCTGCATCTCTGCGTCGAAAGCTCAGCACCTTTGTCCACGGTTACTGCAGCGTCTCCATCGCTCCTCCCTCTTATGTTTTGGCTCACCATCCTCACCGGAGATCCCCATCCCTTCGCTTGTGTTGTCGTCCAACCGTAGGGACCCCAGCGACATCAAACCAGCTTGCCAACCGGCCAACTAGTGCCATTGCGCCACTGCCTCACCCCCGCAAAGTTCGTGCCGTTGTTGCTCGGCTTTAACTAGCCAAGAAGATCGCCTCTCAGCAGTGAGCTGAGGGCCTTACAGTCCTGTCCCTAGTCGATCAAACCTCCTTCGGTACCCCCGAAGGCCGAGATTTGGTTGCCATTGCTCTGCCTCCGCTGGAAGTCGTTAGTTTTTAATTTAGGTGAGTTAATTTTCTAAGTATTGATTAGGGGTTGATTACATTTAATAAGTGATGGATTAGGCTTAAGTGAGATTATCAATTAGTTTAGTTGGGGTAAGTGCTAGTTAGCTAAGTTAGTTGGGAGAGAACTAAGTAGTTAGACTAGTTAGTTAATTTAGTTATGCTATTTAGTTAGGAATTTAAGTATTTAATTAGAATAGTTAGCCTAAGAGGTTAGTGTAATGGATTAATTTAGTTAGACAGTTAAATAGTTGATTCAAGTTATGGTCAATTTTAATTAGTAGTTAAATTTCGTAAATAATAATTAGTTAAATAATTAATTTAAATGATTTAATTATAATTAATTAATTATGTAATATTTTTTGGAAATTATCTTTGGGATAGTCGATAACCAGAATTTTGTGCCGATTGCAGTGGTATGCTCAATTTATGTAATTGATTGTCAGATGCTGAAATTGAGTGATGATTATTAATTTTGGGTATTGGTCTCATATGATGAAATTTTGGTATTTAATTAGGAAATACTAGATGTCAGATTTTGACACCGAAAATTGGTTTTAAATACTATATAAACTATGGGACTTTAAAAGATAGGTTATCCAAATTTCTGGATCAAATTGCCTGTGTATTCACATACAATTATTTTATCATATATTTGTATTATGAAGAAAATAAGCCAAGATCACTATTTTAATTAAGGCATTTGAGTGCAATGCAAGGTGGCCTAGGCCGAAATTGGGTGAATACATGAATGATATGAGAATCCGTCATGAGCCTTGGGGCTGGACGATGCTCCTTCGGGAATGCCCCAAGTCAATGTGTGCCGGTCGCAGTAGATGCCGAGCCGATGCTCTTAAATGGAGTGTCGTCTAGATATAAACGTTGCCGTGCTCGATAATGTGAGACGATGCCTGGTTATGCCGGAAGACCACTAACTGTTGAGTTGGACGAGGCTGGTGGGTCATAATCAATTGGGACATATGAATGATTGAAATTGAGGGGCCTAATTAGGAGACGGAATTGTGTGGTGCGGTACCATAACGATTTGGTTTGATAATTGGGGTCCGTGTGTGTGTGTGTGTATATATATATATATATATATATGTATATGCATGTTGGGATGTCCCAATGATATATGATTTTAATGCAATCATACGCGAATTGAATGGTACTGACATGTAGGAGAATAATGGTGCTAGGTGAGTTTTGGGGAGATGTGATTAGAATGCACGTGGGTGTATTTTTCTCCTAATTGAAATTTAGGGAGTAGACTCGTTAAGATGTCGTCTCACCCCGTTGTGGGCTAAAATTTTCAGGTCCCTAGATGAAAGATTGTCAAGCAAGGTGCAGGGGTTCGTAAGAGGTGAAGTTTAAGTTTTTCTTTAGCCCCCGCCAGATGTTGACGGGTCTTCCGTCTGAGCTGGACAATGGGTGACAGTTCACCCTATGGCTATCGAAAAGCCTGATAGGGTCATAGGGAGGGACTTTGATCCCATGGACGAAAAGCTTGGAGCGTAAATAGCCTAAAAGCTCTCCTTTTTGAATTAGACCCATGTTGTGTTAGACTTTTCTGTATATAAACACTAATGTTTTGTAAGTGTGCTTGGTAAAAATATTATCCTACGTTTCTATTCCATTTCTGTGTTGTCTGGAGTTTATTATCACGTTTCTGCATATCTGATAAAATTAATGGGTCGGCAACAATTCTTGGGATATTGCAAATTTTTATCGACCACCGAGGAATGTGCATGTGCTCGAGATTCTAATTGTGACAGCTAGAGGGGAGGGCTGGCCGGTCTTTAGGTTGAGGCGGCCGAGCGAGCTTGCCTCACCATCACTAGGTCCCCCTCACAGATTTGGAGAGGGCATGGGTGAGCTTGCCCTCGCCCAGCGATGGCCAGGCAAGCCCTTGCCAGATTTGGCAGGGCTCATCTCGGCTCGACGATCGACTGGCCCTCCTCTCTAGCCGGTCGTCGGAGTCAAAGAAGGAGGAAGGAAGGAGGGGAGAGAGAGAGAGAGAGAGAGAGAGAGAGAGAGAGAGAGAGAGAGAGATAAAAAATCAATAAAATAATTCAAAAAATCAAACTTTATTAAAAAAAAATTATTGCCAGCACCGATTGGCAGTCACATCAATGTCGGTCGGCTAATTTTGGCCGGAAAGGCTGAACTGGCATAATTGCAAAAGGTTTAGGACTAAATTGATAAAAAAAAATAACTTTATAACTGAATTGACACAATTATAATAGATTTATGAATTTTTTTGATAAATATCTCCATCATCATTGCTAAGAGTTATGAGATGGGACCCTTCATTCTTCCCAATAATATGGCGGTGGAGATTCTTTCTCCAATTGCTGCCAACTCCATGGACCAATTTTTCAATGCAAAAATGAGGCACCAATCTAATCTAACCCCTAAAAAAAGTATCCTCTAATAAGTGATTAATTTATTAAAGAATGATGATTGTGGATAATTTAAAAACCTAGGACTTACCGAGTACAGCCTCCGTGGGCCACAAGCCCCACTACAAGTCCCTAAAATCATTTCATGCTCTAGGTAAAATTGCAAATTATAGCCCTTGAGTGAATACGCGGAGGTGAAGTTACATGGGATTTCACCATCACCCACATTTGCAAAGTTAGATCCTCAAGCCCAAGCTTCTTGAACAAGAAGCCTTCATGTGTTCCTTTGTAGTCATGATCACCACCTGAAGCCATGAGCCTAGAGCTTGAGCTTGAGCAGCCATGGCGACTACAAGCCAAAACTTGAGCTCAAGCGATCATAGTGACTACAAGCCAAAGCTCGAGATCTGGCATTTGCAGCCGCCAATGGAGCTCGAGCTCGGGCAGCCATAGCTACCCAAAGAAGAAGACATAGTAATTAATGGAGAGTTTGAATGAGGAAAAGGTGAGGCCTGGCCGATACATGGTGTCAGGTGTCGGCCATTTGATGGGGCAACCCACGTAATATTTTATTGAAATTGAATGGACTTGATTTTTTCAATACACAATCGACAGTAGCATTCACTTGAGCAGGAAACTATTCATTAGAAAATATATGCTGCAAAATTGGCCCAAAAATTAAAATGTTTGAACTAATATTTAAGAAAAATTATACTCATTTCTCTTAACAAAATGAATTAATAATTCAAGAATACGCTGGGGTTGGTATTTTAGTTATAATTAGCAGATTACTAAGATAGACTATAAAGATAAACATGGGGTATATCTCTAAACTTATCATCTAAAAATGTTCAATATTGATAACGGTACTTGCAAAAAGACAAAAAAAAGTTAAAATTTTCTTCCTTCTCTTGCATTCTTTTTCAAATTGCTTGTCTCTCTCTTTCTCAAAAGTTGGACATGGGTGTGCCCACCGTTATTAATAATATAGCGGGGAGAGAGATGGCTAGGCACACCAGGCGAAGAGCCGAATTTTTTGCTCTCCCCCTTCTTCTTCCTCCCTACGCTCAGTACTCAAATCCTCTAGATTTGCTGAGGAAAGTAACTACTCTATGCTACTGTCTTCACAATTAACTGCTAGCACTCCTAGCCATAGGGATCACAAGACCCCTCCTCCATCGTTTGTTTGTTTAATTAGGCCCCAGATTGATATAGTTCTTATTTTCTGGAAACTGTTTTACCTCATTTGCCCAGCCAAAGAACAAAGAATTACCTCTCGATGCCCCGAGTGAAGTTAAGAGGTGGACAGAATGGGGGAAAGAGAAAACGAAAGAAAGAGAACACAAAATTCATCTTCTTTCTCCTTCAATATCTACAATCTCCATTATCCATCAGAAGCACATATGCACCTGAGTCACAGAGAAAAAATGGTCGACGCTCTGAGGTAAAGATCTTGCAACGAAGTGTACTCTCCATTACAAGTACGTACACATTATCTACGCCCTTCGCTCTGTTCCGCTTGCCCTTATTTGTCTTGATCTACGATGATGAAGGCAGTGGCTACACTCATGTCGATCTGTTCTTTGTTGGCATGTAATTGTGCCGGAAGTGTTTGGCAAAAGATTCATGTCGAGATCAACAACAATTTGCCCACCGGAAATACTTCGAGGGTTCAATGCAAATCCAAAAACGACAACCTTGGAATCCATGACATAACGCACACAAACAAGTGGGGATTCTCATTCATACCCAATTTCATCGAAGGTACATTGTTCTTTTGTGGTTTTTCATGATCCGGTTGATTCGAGTGGTTTGATATGCATGTGCAAGGTAGGGACCATTGTGTATGTAGCAAGTGTATTTGGGAGATTTCGCCAAACGTTTCTTGTAAGCTCAATGGAGTGACCAAGAAGTAAGATATAAGTTATCCTTGGAATAGGGGAAAATAGTCACAATCGGTCATATGTGGGTTAATTATCGAGTTCCTACACTTGATTCCAATGTAGTCCAAACTTGACTATTCAAATGATAGGATCCAGAGAGTGACTTACACATATGGAGACCCCATCACGAAAAAAAAAATCATATATGCATTAGTTTGGGAAAATGGTCATAACTTTCTCGAAAAAGATTGGAATGAGCTAATTCCAAAGCCAAAAGTACAAAGACTCTTGGATCTACAACTTTTGTGTATTAAGTTTTCTTAAATAAGGACTGTAGGATGGTCGATATTGGTGAGGAAGCAGATGAACATGAATGGATAAAATGAGAAAAAGGATAGGAACTTTAATGGTTGATCTTTTAGACATCCAAAGAATATCTTCTAGATTGATGGCTGGAACTCTTCTAGAATGTGGACTTTAAAAAGCTCCAACTCTTCAAGAACGGAGTAAAAACTCTTTTAGATTTTCAAGAGCTTTCAACTATTCGAGTTTCAAGTAAATTACACTAAGCAAATTTCATTTATCAAATTTGATGTCTTTTATGTGGACACTTGATGTCCTTTTGAAGCAAAATAAAAGAAGAGCAAAACATGAAAGTCAAATCTAGAAATTATAAATTATTTAAGCCCACAAAAATTAGAAGCACTTAGAAACTAAGGACGCGTTTGGTAACGAATCTGTTTCCGAGAATAGATTCGATCATAAATAATTCTTTTTTATTCTATTCTCGGGAACAATTTCTAAGCATTTTAAGTCGTTTGGAAACCGTATAAAACTTCGATTCTAGAATAGAATTGCATTTAGTACCGTACTCACCGATTCTATTCAAAATAATTTTTTTAATTTTTAAATAATTCTTTTTACTTTTTTTTTTTTTTTTTCTTTTTTTTATCCCATTCTTCTTATTCTTCTTCAAGTGGCCGATCATCGGACCGGCGACCGGCCAAATGAGGGCCGGCGACCTCACTAGAGCGTCGCCGGCCCTCGGCGAGGCCAGCCCTCATTGGCCGAGCCTTGCTGGTGGCTAGGCTAGCCTCGCCTGGCCACCAGTGAGGCTTGGCCTCGCCACTCGCCGGTGGCCAGGTGAGTCTCGCCACTTGCCAGTGGCTAGGTGAGCCTTGCCGAGCTCGCCTGGCCACCGGTAGGGCTAGGCGAGGCCTCCGACAAGCTTGTCAAACCTCGCCTTGGCCTGATGAGCCTCCGACGAGCTCATCGGACCGGACCGCAAACGGCAATCATGGGATGATAGTAGATGAAGAAGAAGAGAAAATGAAAGAAAATTGGATTCTTAGATTTGTTCCCGAAACAAGAATCAACTTTTTTTTTAGTCTTGATTCTATTCCAAATCTATTCTCCGGAACAAATATTTTACCAAACACGATTCTATTCTTAAACTGCTCCCAGAAACAAAAAATCAGAATTAGTTACTATTGGGATAGTTACCAAAGAGGGCCTAAAAGTCCAATACATGGAAAATGACAAAGGCAACAAGACACCTTGGGATAACCACAAGCGTTGGACTTCTAGGTGGTCCCTTCGAACGGGAAGAAGAATCCCTAACCCTAACCTATTCAATAAGTTCATTTTTTGTTGATGAACTAACATTAAAGGTGTGTTTGGTAACGATTCTATTCCCAAGAGTAGATTCTGATCAGAAATGATTCGTTTTGATTCTATTCTCAAGAATAAATTCTAAGCATTTTAAGCCGTTTGATAACTGTCAAAAACTTTTGATTCTCGGAATAGAATTGCGTTTGATATCGTGTTCATTGATTTTTTCCAAATCAATTTCTTTTAATTTTTAAATAATTTTTATAATTTTTTTCCTTTTTTCCTTTTTTTTTTTTCTTTCTTTCCCTTTCTTTTCTTTTCTTTGTTTATTTTTTCTCATATTCTTCTTCTTCTTCAGCCAATCGCGGATCGACGATCGGACAGACGAGGGCCGGCGACCTCACTGGAGCATCGTTGGCCCTTGGCGAGGCCAGCCCTCATTGGTCGAGCCTCGTTGGCAGCTGGGCAAGGCTCGCCCAGCCTCGCTAAGGCTCGGCCTCACCAAATCTAGTGAGGCCAAGCCTTGCCAGTGGCCAGGCCGGCCTCGTTGGGGTTGGGCGAGGCCTGCTTGGCCACCGGTGAGGCTGGGTGAGCCTCGCCTAGGACTTGCCTCTGGCAAGCTCGCCGAACCTCGCCCTAGCCTTGCGAGCTCGTCGGACTAATTTTTATATTTTTTTTTCCTTTTCTTTTTTTCTTTCTTTTTCTTTCTTTTATTTTCTTTGTTTCTTTTTTCTCATATTCTTATTCTTCTTCAGGCCGATCGCTAGACCGACGATCGGCCAGACGAGGGCCGGCGACCTCACTAGAGCATCGTTGGCCCTTGGCGAGGCCAGCCCTCATTGGTCGAGCCTCGTCGGTAGCTGGGCAAGGCTCGCCCAGCCTCGCTAAGGCTTGGCCTCACCAAATCTAGCAATGCCAAGCCTTGCCAGTGGCCAGGCCGGCCTCACCGGGGTTGGGCGAGGCCTGTTTGGCCACCGGTGAGGCTGGGTGAGCCTTGCCTAGGGCTTGCCTCCGGCGAGCTCGCCGAACCTCGCCCTAGCCTAGTGAGCTCGTCGGATTGATTACCGGTGACCAGCGGACAGTGGTGGCGGACGGCGACGATGGGCAGTGGCGGATAGTGACGAACGGCAACATAGGAGGGGAAAGAAAGGTTCCACTTTTTTTATTTTTTTCTTTGTTCTAGGAACAAGAATCAATTTTTTTTTTATTCTTGATTCTACTCCAAATTTGTTCTAGGAAACAAATTTGTTCCCAAACTGATCCCGAGAACAAAAAATCAGAATCAGATACTGTTCGGATAGTTACTAAACAGTGCCTAAATCATCATGTGACAGACCAAACACAATTAGGGATAACGGAAAAAAGAGAATTTCGATTGGCTAGAGGCAGGCGAGACTGGTTGAAAAGAGAGAGTGCATTATAGACGGTTGAGGGAGAGTGCGTTCTAGAGTTCTGGGGTTTTAGGAAGTGAGGAGAGAAACAGATCAACGAAGATCTCATAGGAAAAGAGAGAGAAATGGAGAGATATACTTTGCCAGAGAGAGAGGGGTCGAGGAGGACATCTCTTATGGTAAAGATCAATTGCTTATGAGTAAAATAAGGCTAGAGTGGAAGCATATCCGCCATTCATGGCCTCTTTTGTCATCTTCATGAATCTTGACATTCGGTTGCGTAAGTCTCCTCCTTGGCACTTTATTTCCCCTATTTTTGTATAAATTAAGTGTGGGATAGTAGTCTTTTGCAAGTTTAGGGAAAAGGAGTTGCACGGAGATGGCTTTAGGAAGAAGACATGGAAAAAAAAGAGAATAAAAATAGAAAAAAAAAGATAATAAAAATAAAATAAAAAGGCTGGGCTGGGAGTTAAGGACTGAGCAGACTAAGACTAGGCCATAAGGGTTAACGGGTTGGTCGAATTTTAATTGAAGAAGGGCTTGGAATATCACATGTTGGGTTAGGAGATGAAGGATTGGGTTAAGGATTCATTAGATGGGGCAGGTGCACGAGAAAGATAGACCGGGCTGAGAAGAGAAATTGTGAGTTTAAAAAAACTTTATGGGCCAATTTGGTTAATTTAGAATGGACCTTAGGGATAGTCCAGGTTTTGCTCCAACCTAGATCGATAGGGTCCAAGTTGACTCAGTTGAGCCAGGCCTCTTGACCCGATCTGGATCTTTTTTCATAATAATAAAAAAAAATAAAAAGATAAAAAAAGTTTAAAAAATCGAATAAAAAATAAAAAAACTCATAAAAATTCATAAAATTCATAAAATTTAAAAATTCATAAAATAGTAAAGAAATTTAGAAAATTCAAAACATTTTAAAAAATTTTAAAAAATTCATAAAAAGTATAAACATTTGGAAAAGGCCTTAGAAGATTGGTTTTTTGAGTAGTTTTCTTTTAAAATGTGGAAAATCCTTAAAAAATTAAAATTCGTAATTTAATAAGCCTTTAGGGCTTTACAATGGGGATTTTTGGATGCCTTGTTTCTTTTCATTTTTAGATTGATTTGGATGAAACTCAAAAGACTTTGGTAGTCTTGACATTAGTAAGAATGTAATCAAGTTTAGGTATTGAAAGGGCATTAATTTTAGGACTAATGTAATCAAGTCCCATTCTCATTATTTTTTATTGCGCAAAAAGTAAGATATTTTTCGAGTGCTGAACACTAGGAGTGCTAAAACTTAGCACAGGGGAGTGCCACTTTTTTTTTTTTAAAATGAGATAGTTGAGTGCCAAGTCTAACAAAGGTGGCCAGAAATCTTATGTAACAATTTTTTAATAATATAACTCGCCCATGTGGTATGTCAAAGAGCTGAGTCAGCAACAAAGAAAAAAACGTTGTGGCAAGGGCCTAGTGACCTCGATCGACCCTCCCTCATCACCACCAGTCAACCCTCGTTGGACATGGGGGAGAGCCATGACCCTCGCCCCAGATCTAATGAGGGCTTGCAAGCCCTCGCTGCTAGTCGGCTAGGGCCACCGACCCATGGCTAGGACCCAGTGACCTTGGCGACCCTCCTCCCACTATCACCAACTCTTCTGACAATAGCGAGGAGGCAGTGGTGAGAGCTAAGTCCTTAGTTGCCTACAATCTTCATCTTCTTCCTCTCATTTTTTTAATAATTTATATTTAAATTTAATTTAATTAATTTTATAACCACGTCAACAAAACGATGTTGTTTTACATTTGTCTCGCTGGAAAATCACTACATTAGTATTTTAGCCGGACTTTCTTGCTGTTTGCACTTAACTGATTCATTTTACTTCAACTTTGGCACTTAAATATCACTTTCATGAATTTTGGCGTCCAATGGTACATTTGTTAAAAATTCCGTTTTGGGAAATATATATATATATATATATATATATATATATATATATATATATATATATATTAGAAACACTATTTTCAATTTCTGTTCTCAAGAATACTTTTTTAATATTTAAATGCATTTGGTAACTACACAAAATTTCTGTTAGCGGGAGAGAAATGCATTTGGCATGATGTTATATATTTTTATGACTTAGAATTTCTTTTAATTTATTAATAATTTGATTACATTTTTCTTCTTTCCTTTTTCTTCTGTTTTCCTCTAGTCGGTCGCCGATCGGGGACCAACTAGACAAGGGTTGACAAGGTCACCGGCCTCGAGGGAGCCTCACCATGACTAGGTGAGGCGACCTCACTCAACCATCGGGGAGGTTGAGCCTTGCCGTGGCTGGGCAAGGCTAGGCATCATCTTAGTTGAGTGAGGCTCGGGGGGCCTCACCGTGAAACTCGTCGAGGGCCGGCAACTAGCTAGGGGAAGAAGAGAGGAAGAGAAAGAAAAAATAAAAGAAAAGGAAGAAAATACAAGGGAAAAAAAAAAGCTTGTGTGACATCTTGAAATTCCACCCCGTCGCGAATTATATTAAATGGTTGTTTCGTTGATGCGCTTATGATTAATTTACTTTGAGCCAGCCCCTCATGAGTTAACTAATCCATTATGTGAGGCCATTAAGGGATATAAACACGACAAACTAGAGAATTCGATCGAAAATCGATCGCCCGACCGTAATAATTGGCAAAGGTCAATACAACACCGTTGTAAATCAATTAGCAAATGGATATAGGTTGATTCGATGGAATCACGTAGTTGAATTGTGGGTGATTCCGCACGATTACAATATTCATGGCAGATAATAGTAAATCGATTTTCTATCAATATTATACTTGGGACACGAAATTGAAACCTCATGATTTTTATGATAATCGAGAGTCATCTACGACTTTGAGATGCACAAATGTGGATCGAAAATTATCGACTACGGGTCAAACATTCTAAAATCCTTAAAAACTATCCGATAGGTTAGGTCGTACTCAAATCACGTTCAGTCGATTTTAACCACGAAATTGAATTCAGTTTTGGGAATCTGATGTTTGAGCGTGTCACGATTCATTTATAGGATGTCGTTTTATCTTTCAGCGAGTTTTCGTCAACTCTGGAATTTTTCGGAAAAATATTTCAGACAAAAAGAAAAATAAGGGAAATTCGGATGGTTGAAGAAATGGGTTATTTCTACCCCTAATTTGGCTTTGTTTGAGGAAATTGAAGCTAATTTCCCATTGGATGGCTACTTGACTTGTTGGAGATGAAGACTTTCAGGCCAAAGTCATGAGTGCATAGATATTTTTCTAGGCTTCTTATTAGTTGTTGCATGGACTTCCAATTTCTCCCCTCTCTCTCTAATTTCCCTCTCTCCCTCTTATGCGTGCACTTCCTCTCTACCTCAGCCGACCCCTCCTTCTCTATCTTCTTCTTCACGCATCTTTCCCATTTCCTTTCATTTCTTGCTGCCCCACTTCAGCAACAACAATCCATCGCCTCCTCGCAACAACACGCCCTCATGCACCAACGCCTCAACACCACTACCTTCATGCCTCCAGCACTCACCCAACCACTCGACCAGTAGCCCCACGTCCACTCGTCCCAGCTTCTCCACCATCATCCATAGCCGCCCTCCTCATGCCAGCCAACACCAACAGCCACGTCTGTCTAGGCTAGCAACTCAGCCCACTCCGCTACACCACCAGCATCGTCCCGAACTTACCAGCTTCACACCTTCAGCCTAGCCCTCACCACCGCCGTCCTTCACCCACCACCTCACAACACTCGCCCTCAGTCCCATAGCCGAGCCACCTCCAACGTCTCGCCAACCAACCCAGCTCCGTCCACTCATCTCCATTGCACCACCACCACCAATAGCAACCACTCGTCCAGCTTTGCCGCCACAGCCACTAGTGCCCATCCAAACCGACCAACAGCTCCATAGAACCTCCCTCCTTGGTTGAGACTTGTAGGGCTGATCTCAGCCTCCGCCGAGCCTCCGTTGGAGACACGGTAATCTCAAGTTTTCACTATCGTCGCATTGCCATCGCCATGAACCCACCGCCTTTGATTTCTAGTGAGTTAACTTCCTAATCCTTGATTAGATTGTTAATTGCGCTTAGGGGGTTAGATTTGTGTTAATTAGGATTAGTTAGTTAATCCTAGGTTAGTGTAACTAGCTTAGTTAGGTTAGGTTAGTAACCTGGTTATGTTAGTTTAGTTAGCTTGGTTAGGTTAGTAACTTAGGTTGGGTTAGTTAACTATGGTTAGGTTAATTAATCATGGTAAGGTTAATTAAGTGGATTAGCTTAGTTAATCACAATTTATTTAATTAATTGTAATTAGCGTAATTAGTGATGGATTAGCCGTTTTGTGAAATTTTATGCCTGTTCTCATGGATGAATTTATACGTGAATTTGATGGCTCATACGTGCAATTGATTACTTGATGGTAGTTGTCAATTATTATTGCAAAACTCGATTTTATGGGCTTTTAAATGGAAAAATGCCAGGTGTTGATTTTTCGACACCAATTTTTATGTACTATATAAAATCGTAGAGTTTTAAAAATGGGAGCGTACTATGTTTAATGATTTGATTTAAATGCGTGACCATGCACGATTATTTTACCAAGATTTTTTAATATGAATTAAAAGTGGCCAAATTCATTATTTGAAAACGGGGTATTTGAATGCAAAGCAAGGTGTTCTTGGCCAAGTATATGCTATGTAGTCACTATCGGAACCTGTCACCCAACGAGAGTTAGGGAGGCGATGCTTGATTAAGTTCAAATGCCCTACGTCAACGGATGCTAGCCACAGTGGAAGCCAGGCCAATACTCCTTTATGGAATGTCGTCTAGGCGTAGACATTGCCGTGCCCAACAAAGTGAGACGATGCCCGGTTATGCTGGATGATCGCTGACTATTGAGTTGGCCGTGGCTGATGGGTCTAATTACTGGAATACACCAGAATGGTTGTTATAGTTGTGTCTGATTATGGGGCAAAATTGTATGACACGGTATGGTACGTGTTATAACGGTTTTACCTTATAATCGGGACTCATGTGAATGAAATGATGTGTTCCGGTTATTAAATTATGCTTGTTGCGTTGATAATAGCATGTGTGATGAGCTAACATGCAAGGACGCACCGAGACGAGGTAAATTTTGTATGACATGTGTTTAGGACCGCCTTCGAGGCGAATTTGCATCCTAATTGGGGTTTAGGATTTTGACTCATTGAGATTTATCAAGTCCTTAGTATAGAGGTGCGCCCAGTATGGTTTGGGGTTTCATGGGATATGGAGGTAGATAATACCATCTACCCTATCCCTGGGACCGACTGATTTTGTGAGCTTGTTGTGACTATGGTTTGGGTCGACGAGAGTTTGGGCTACAACGTGCCCCACCATTTCCAGGCTTCGTATATTACGAATTCGAACGGTGATCGGGAGGGTCCCATGCACAGTTTTGATGGGCCGCACATAGGAAATGGGGTTGAGCAGGACACCGACCCTATGGCAATAGACATCCCGAAAGGTGTCATGGTAAATCCAGATACAGGCCCGGGGAGCCGCGTTCACTTGGTGACTTACCCAACATCTTGCTTGGAGCTGGGTTTGGATATTAGGGCAGAGGTTGTAAAAGTTGGTTGGAGTTGTACAGTTGGATGTTAGCCCAACCTCGACCCCTTTTTGTTAGTCGGTTGCCTAGGAGTTCACTTTTGATAGACTTGTAAATATGAACTCGTAGGGTTAACTTGACATATGTATAAAGCGTAGTTTGTGAAAATCACTGGCGTGTTTTACTATCCCTGTTTCTGATGATTGACAGGGTGTTGTATTTAATTCACTTCCACATGCATTTAATCGAAAGATAAAAAGAATGGATCGGCGACGCGTCTTGGGACATCGTATTTTTAATCAACCGCTGAGGGATGTGTGCGTGCCCGAGGTTCGAGGCGTGACAGCTTGATTCTTGATTTTTGTTTCTTGAGTTGTTTCCGGGAACAAAAAGTAACTTTTTTTTGCTTCTTGTTCCATTCGAACAGATTTGATCCCAGAAACAAAAAAGTTACTAAACGTGTTTTTGTTCAATTTCTGCTCCCAAGAATAAAAGAACGGAAACACCTATTCCTGAGAGCATTACCAAGCGTAGCCCAAGTGTCCTTGTGCCAAATTTTGACACTCTAGGTATTCTTTTGTTGATAATTTTATCATATCTTACTTTGTTTATAATCAACCTAAAAAGACTAGTGGTGACTCATTATGTAGAAATTCACGTATGATTAATTAAATAAAAAGCAAGCAGTCAATGTCATGCAAAGTATAGGCTATGAAGCGTGGACACGTTTAGAGGGTCTCCAACACGTGTCTGACACACTCGAACACGCTTAGACACATGGTCAACACGTGTCGGATTTCTAATGCGTGATCAATTCTTTCCGACACGCTTTGACGCACCTGTCCGGAGGTTTCTTGGGCGCATCTGCAAGTGTGAAGGGAAGAAGGTGATGGAGGGTGGAGGTAAGAGCAAGGCTGTGAGCAACGGCAAAGGAGGGCCAGAGGAAGAGCAAAAGCTGAGACAATCGAGAAGGCTGCGATTGCAACACCGAGATGGAGAACTATGATGTCGTGATGGAGGGCTAGAGGCGAGGCTACGACTGTGAAGGAGGGAGGGCTAGAGGTGAGGTGGCAAGTGATTATGATGAGGCGACCAAGAGGAAGCAGAGATTAAGAGGCAGAGACTGAGCAAGGGGGAGATGGATTAGGGTTTGTGGGTTGCTACTTTACCAAGGTTCCTTTTTAGTATTAAGAAGAAGAGCAAAGGGAAGGAGGTGAGCTACGGGGAAGAAATGAGAGCCTGAGGGTGAAAAGAATTTGTGATTTTTTTTTCTTTTCTTTTTTTGAGGAAGGGAAGGATGGAGCCTCGTGGAAGGTGATTTCAATTTTCAAGCAAAAGAAGGAAGTGACATGTCACGCCCCGATCCTCGAACGTGCGCACATCCTTCTACTTGGTCGATTTTAGAATGCGATATCCCAGGACTATGTATCGCCGACCCTTTCCTTTTTATTAAGCACATGCGAAAGCAGTTATAAATCCCCAGACAATAAAACAATGGGATAGGAAAGTAGGCCATATTTTTCATATTGAAATTCACAACCACACTTTCATTAACAGCACAACTCATAGTATATTTACAATACTATTCATAACATACTTGTCTCACACCTATCTATGCTAAGACAGGGTTTACAAAAGGGATGGGATTTCAGTCCACATCTGGGTTATATTCAAGATCCCTCTCTGGATCATCTTCTTCTTCAAAAGTCTTTCTCCCCTTCAGGTTCCTCTTCCTTAGCTTCTCCTCAGGGTCCTGAAATGGTTATTCAATAACCAATGAGACCACGTCTCAGCGAGTCCTACCCCTTAAGACTCGATTAGTAAGCCAATACACTATAGGCTGCCTAAACACGGCACGAGTTGGAGGACTTACCTTGGCCTCAGATTCCATCTGCATATTAGTACAGTTCAATAGGTATTCAAACAATCACATCACCGATCGAAGCATTGATCAAATCGACCTAGTCGATTTCATGTCAGATAGACCATTTCTAGGTCATTCATCTTACATCAAGCAATCCCTTAAATTTAGTGGCTTTACGGTCCCACCCGACCATCTCAAGATCTAGTGGCTTTACGATCCCACCCGACCCTCTCAACATCTAGTGGCTTTACGGTCCCACCCGACCCTCTCAACATCTAGTGGCTTTACGGTCCCACCCGACCATCTCAAGATCTAGTTTATGAATAAATCTTAAATTCACTCATAAATTACTTTAGCACCAATTAAAGCTCAAATAAATAAACGGACTGCACCACGACAATCGGCACGAAATTCCGGTCACCGGCCATCCCGGTTGAATTTCCGGAAAGATAAATAATTAAATAATTAATTTCGAAAATTAAATAAATAATTATGAAAAATCCAATTTAGGCTTGTAATGCCGAATTGGACACCAAGACAAGCCCAGAAAATTACCGAGACTCGTTCCATAAATAACATGGCATGTCTACTTGCTAATGTCTATTTCTAACCACCTAACATGCATCATTAGGTCTCTAATTTAATTGACCTAAACTAATCTAACCACCTAATTGCATTTAATTAAATCTAACCAACCTTAAGTATAATTAGCAAACTAAGAAAGCTTTAGTGAGTAAAACTCACTTGACAAAAGTGAAGATCGAATCACCGCGACGGCGACGCGAGGGCGGCGGAAATCGGATTTTCGACAACACCGGCGGGCTTGGACCGGGCCTTAAGCTTGGCCCCAACAAATCTCAGCCCAACTGAGATTTGTTCCTGCTTTTGGGCTAGACCCAAGTTGAATTGGGCCTGCTGAAATTTCTGGACTGAATTTACTTGAGCTTCAAATTGTGGGCTGGACTTCAATTGATTTCTGGAAACTGGGCCTTGAAAAAGACTGGGCTGTTGGACTCTTGCGGGCTTGAAATGGCCCTCATTTGGACTGAATCTTGCTAGGCCCGAATTCCAGCAACTACTGGGCTGAACAAGACAGATTCGTGGCTGTGGTTGCTGAAGCCCACGACTTCAATTGGGCTGATTCGTGAAGAGCAACGGCGAAGCTAGAGGTGGCCACGCAACTGGAGCCGATTCGCGCATGAGGAGGTGGGACGCTGGTGGCCAACAAACCCAGCAGAGAAATCACCGTGTTGATTGGGTGCGTGGAGATGGAGCTTCGGTAGATCGTGGCCTCGCTTTGGTGGGGTTTTCACTGGACGCACGAAGAAACTGCTTGGGATTTCCGTGAGTGGAGGCCTCACGGTCAACACCAGCTTCGCTGGTTGACTGAACTAAGCGTAATAGTTCAGTGGGTGGAACTGCCGCATGGAGACAAGCTGCAGGGGTCTTCAACGTAGCTTCGGTTGACCGGGACGTGGCAGAGACGGTGGAGTCTTCGTTCGGTGCTGGAGATGAGTGGCGTGAGTGGCCGACAGGGTCAACAAACGGCAAAGAGCGGCTTCAGTTGACCTGGATGCGTGGAGTCCTGCTTTGTAGGGCGCTGGCAGAGGCGTGCGGACGATGGAGCAGCTTTGTGGATTTTGATCTTCATGGACGTGTGGTGACGGGGCAATCAGCAACTGGGTTGCTCGGTCTTCATGGACTCCACGAGATGCACAGGCTGAAGACGTTGGACTCGTGGCGGCATGAAGAAAGCTCGGTAGATGGCTTCGGTGGACGCTGGGTTGCAGTTGTTTACGGGGCAGAGAAGTGGAGAAGCTGGGTTCCTTTTTTTTTTCTGCTGGTGCTGGTGTCGCACGAAGGAATCGGGAGAGAGGGGATGGTCGTGGATGGGAGAAGGCACGAAGATAAAGATGAGGAGTGAGGTGAGGGGCCTTGCCTTGATATTTTCCACAAGCCTATCCCTTTAGACTCAATCTTGGCCAAGTATCATCCTTGGTTCACAATGGGCCACACCAACACCCCAATGACATTTCAAGTGGTCCAATCTTGCTAGGCTTAGGGGATGATACGAATTTCACTATTTGAACTTCAATTTCTCCAATAAATTCCCAAATTGAGGTCCAATTTCGACGTAGAAAAATCCCAAGAAATTTTCTATAAATCTCCGACACACAACGGCTTAGTCTGAAAGTCCAATTTCCCATTAATTTAGCCAATCTGAACTTTTGCCAATTTTCCGCGACGTCCGAACCTAATTTTCGTAAAATTTCCCGAATCTCCGAAAATCTTTCGAGACCGAGTCGATGCTCCTAAAATTTATTGTGACATGGCCAAAACTTCAATTTCGAAATCGGACTCGAATTGGCGGTTAATTTTCATTCGGCGCGTTTTTAGCGTGACCTAGACTATCGGGTAGTGTTCAGAACTTTTTAAGGCAAATGACCCGTGGTCGATTTTCTTCGAGCCACTATGAACCCACTCGACTCAATGGCAACTCTTGATTGTCGTGAAAATCTCGAGGATTCAATTACGGACACGAGGTACCAAAACAATAAGAAAATCGTCTAGTGTTGGCCGACGAGAATTTTCTAATTCGGTGGCGTCACCCACGATTAGTCACATATCTCTATCGATCCAGTCTATCTCTCGATTTCAAATCGATTTTTAAGCGTGCCGTAGTGACCTTTAAAGATGGACACGGTCAAGAAGTCGATTCACGATCGAGTTCTCAAGTCTATTGCCTTAAAATTCCTTAATAATTTCCCTAGCTAGTCTAGTTATCTCGAGAGTGATCGGCTCGAGAATAACCCTATAGACGCGTCAATGAAATGCCCGATTTATTCAGTAGAAGACAGGGTTGAAAATTCTGGATGTCACAACTCTTCCCCCTTATAAAAATTTCGTCCTCGAAATTTAAATCTTACAAGACTTGATCAAAAAGGTGGGGGTACATTTCTTTTATTGACTCCTCAGTCTCCCATGTCGCTCCTTCTGTACCGTGGTGTTGCCAGACCACTTTGACTAAGGGAATAGTCTTTGTACGAAGAACTTGCTTTTTGCGATCGACAATCTGGACCGGTCTTTCGACGTATGACACACGGTCATCCACGTCCAATTCCTCGAAATTGAGCATGTGGGTCGGGTCAGGCTCGTACTTCCTTAACATCGACACGTGAAAGACGTCATGCACTTGCGCCAATCTTGGCGGCAACGCAAGACGATACGCTAAGGTTCCGATTCTCTCAAGAATCTCAAATGGACCTACGTACCTCGGACTCAGTTTGCCTTTCTTACCAAAGCGCGAAGTTCCCCTCATTGGTGACACTTTTAGAAAAACGTGATCACCAACTTGGAATTCCAAAGACCTCCGGCGCTTATCTGCGTAACTTTTCTCGCGCTTTCGCGCTGTCTTTAACTGTCTCGATCACGCCACGGCATCTACCGACCGTTGAACCAACTCTGGGCCTGTTATCTTCCTTTCCCCAACTTCATCCCAACACACTGGTGTTCTGCACGCTCTGCCATATAGAGCTTCAAAAGGAGCCATCTGAATACTCTGTTGATAACTGTTATTGTAGGCGAATTCTACCAGATGAAGCTAATCTTCCCAACTTCCCTTGAAGTCTATAACACACGTTCTCAGCATGTCCTCGAGGGTCTGTATTGTCCTCTCGGACTGGCCATCCATCTGAGGATGATATGCCGTACTGTACTGAAGCTTTGTACCAAGAGCGCTCTGCAAGCTCTTCCAAAAAGCAGCAGTAAATCTCGGGTCTCTATCAGATGTTATCGTAACCGGCACTCCATGCATTCGAACCACTTAACGCACATATAGGTTTGCGTGCCTATCCAAACTGAGGTCCTTTCGAACTGCAATAAAGTGAGCTGACTTTGTTAATCTGTCGACTATTACCCAGATCGAATCATTCCCTCTTTGACTTCTTGGTAGTCCAGTCACGAAGTCCATCGTGATATGTTCCCATTTCCATTCTGGGATTGCGAGAGGTTGCAGAAGTCTTCCTGGCTTGCAATGCTGAGCTTTTACTTGTTGATATGTCAAACACTTGGTGACATGCTTAGCGATGTGCACCTTCATACCCGACCACCAATAATGTTGACGTAGATTCTGATACATCTTAGTGCTTCCAGGATGAATGCTGTAACTGCTACGATGTGCTTCAGATAAAATTTCTTCTCTAAGCTCTACATCGTCAGGTACAACCAATCGTCCTTGGAATCTTAGTGTCCCGTCATCAGAAATCTGAAAATCATCCTTTCTTTTCTCTGCGTCTTCCTAAAGAATTCTTTGTACATCTGGGTCTGTCGGTTGGAGTCGTTTGATTCTACCTAGACATCCGGTTCAATTATGAGGGTGGCCATAAAACTCGAGAGGTGGCCTACCTCAACTTGAATACCGAATCCCGAGCTCTCTCGATTAAGTTCCACTCCTTAATCAGTATATGAGCCACTGAAGACTTTCGACTTAAATCATCGGCGACCTTATTCGCCTTTCCTAGGTGATATAAAATATCACAGTCGTAGTCTTTCAGCAATTCCATCCATCTGCGTTGTCTCATGTTCAACTCCTTTTGAGAGAATAAATACTTGAGACTTTGATGATCCGTGAAGATTTGAAACTTTTCCCCGCACAAGTAGTGTCTCCAAATCTTCAGGGCAAAGATAATGGCTGCGAGTTCTAAGTCATGCATTGGATAGTTCTGTTCATGAGGTCTCAACTGGCGGGAAACATATGCAACAACCCTACCATGTTGCATCAACACGCAACCTAATCCTCTAAATGACGCATCACTATAGATTTCGAATCCTCCAGGACCAGATGGAATCGTCAGTACCGGTGCGGTAGTCAGCTTTTCTTTCAGCTCTTAAAAACTGCGCTCGCACTTGTCTGTCCATATAAACTTCTCGTCTTTCTTCGTGAGCTTAGTTAGAGGTGATGCTAATGCCGAGAAACCTTCTACAAACCGTCTGTAATAACCTGTTAATCCCAGAAAGCTTCTAATCTCTGTCACTGATGTCGGTCTCTGCCAATTGATCACGGCTTCTATCTTGCTCGGGTCGACGGAGATTCCTTCTCCGGAAATCACATGACCTACGAACGCGACACGAGTCAACCAAAACTCGCATTTGCTAAACTTCGCATACAACTGATGCGTCCTTAAAGTTTGGAGCACTAATCTCAGATGATTCTCATGCTCTTCATCACTTCTCGAATAGACTAAGATGTCATCAACGAACACAATCACAAACTAATGATCCACTTATTCATTGAACGTTCTGTTTGTCAAATCCAAGACAGAAACTGGAGTGTTCACCAAGCCAAATGATCTTACAATAC
Organism: Eucalyptus victrix; assembly: GCA_016097545.1. Taxonomy (NCBI): domain Eukaryota; kingdom Viridiplantae; phylum Streptophyta; class Magnoliopsida; order Myrtales; family Myrtaceae; genus Eucalyptus; species Eucalyptus victrix. The sequence goes on from CM027842.1 coordinate 39,466,299, forward strand.
TCTCGTAAAGACCATATCAAGTACGAACAGCTGTCTTTCGTACAACCTCCTTCCTAGTTCGTAACTAACGACTTCATAATCTCAAGTCGACCTTTAAAACATCGATACCCTTTATAACTAGTCACACCATTCATTGATCTTTGGCAAAGAACACTTGTCCTTCATCTTCACCTAATTGAGTTGACGATAGTTGATGCACACTCGCAATAAACCATCTTTCTTCTTTTCACAAACAAAACTGATGTTTCCCAAAAGTGATGTACCAATATACACGAATTCCTCATTCATCAATCTTCACATTTGCATCTTCAATTCTACCACTTTAGACAACAACAGCTGGTAAGAAGTCTTCGAGAGCGGCTCTATCCTGGTGCTATCTCAATTGCAATTTCAATCTTTCTTTCTGGCGGTAATCCAAGCAATTCCTTTGGAACCATCTTATAATTTTTTCTGTATCACGGCCACCTTCTTCTCATTCTATTTCTTAACCGACACATTCACTACAGCTGTCAAATCAATCTTGGCAACCTCCGTCTAACAAACGGATTGTCTTTAACCCACGAGATTAATTAAATCGAAGATTCTTTTCGACTCTTAATAATCTCGACATTTTCGCAAACTAATAGACTAAACTGGATTATTCCATGACCATGATTCCTTATCACCAGATGCTCTATGAACTCATACTATTCATGTGGTGTCGAACTCACACCTCAGCAACTAGTCAAGCACAACTATTGCTAGTGATTCCCTTCTCTTTCACTTTTTCAACAATTTAAGTTCTATGAGCTCAGCACAAAACTCTGCTACATTACTCTGATAAAATCACCTCCAATACATTCTTTCTCTAATTGGTGCAAGATCAATTCTACTCCCATTCCTTTCGCCATCCTAGTGGCGTTCTGCCGCAGTAGCGATGCCTATGCTACCTTGGACTTCCACTGACAATCCTTCACCTAATGGCCATGCTAGTCATCATCACAACATGTTCTAGTCATACTCGCACACTGGATTTATCCATACTTCCTTCTACAATTCTGACACCTATCTGGTGCATCTTTTATCTTCTATTAGGCCAAAGCATGCACTCTTTCTGGTTGCCCCATCATTATGCTAGGATCACTCCCGACCAGATATCCTCATTAGCTATACTCCAAACAAATTTGCGTCCTAGGAAGGACATAATGCCGATTTCCATCATCACGTTCGAAAACAACCTGATCTATTTGACTCGATGCCGACTTGACTACTCCATCCTTCCTCGAGAGTGGAATAGAATGCTTTTCTCTCGGCCTCGGTCTTTTCCCTGACCGATTTCCATTTATGCCTAAACTGGATCTATACCTCGACTCGAATGCAATGACTCGCTCCTGGATCACACCTACATCTCCACTCTAGATCTCAGCATGTGAAGCGACAACAGCGGTAATGATAACGACAACAACATCGGCTTGATCCTGAGCTTGCTGGCTCGTCCAATTCCCAAGGAACACTAGCATCAGAACGATCCTATCGAACTTAGGATCATTCGACGCTACTACACTAGTACCAACCTGCGATGGTACTCTTACACTCGAGCTGGCCAGAGTCAACACTCTGCCACAACCACCTCGGGTACTGAACTTAGTCAATGCATCATCCCGAGTTACAAAGGACATTGTCCTCTTACTAGGAGTTCTCAGCTCCTGCTCGCTCATGGTTCAGTCTTTACACTGCAACCCGACTTCCAAACCCACACTGGATTAGAAGGTGAGCAATCCACACACCACAAACAATTTTAGCATTCAGCTAACATAAACATGCACTAGCATGAATTTAAAGGCCTTTCCTACTAACTATCCCATGGTCAACGCTCCTTATCACTCCAATCTTGAACTTCGCTCTGATACCACAAAAAGGGGATGTCACGCCTCGATCCTCGGACGCGCGCACATCCTTCTACTTGGTCGATTTTAGAATGCGATATCCCAGGACTATGTATCGCCGACCCTTTCCTTTTTTTTTTTTTCTGCTGGTGCTGGTGCCGCACGAAGGAATCGGGAGAGAGGGGATGGTCGTGGATGGGAGAAGGCAAGAAGATAAAGATGAGGAGTGAGGTGAGGGGCCTTGCCTTGATATTTTCCACAAGCCTATCCCTTTAGACTCAATCTTGGCCAAGTATCATCCTTGGTTCACAATGGGCCACACCAACATCCCAATGACATTTCAAATGGTCCAATCTTGCTAGGCTTAGGGGATGATACGAATTTCACTATTTGAACTTCAATTTCTCCAATAAATTCCCAAATTGAGGTCCAATTTTGACGTAGAAAAATCCCAAGAAATTTTCTATAAATCTCCGACACACAACGGCTTAGTCTGAAAGTCCAATTTCCCATTAATTTAGCCAATCTGAACTTTTGCCAATTTTCCGCGACGTCCGAACCTAATTTCCGTAAAATTTCCCGAATCTCCGAAAATCTTCTGAGACTGAGTCGATGCTCCTAAAATTTATTGTGACATGGCCAAAACTTCAATTTCTGAAATCGGACTCGAATTGGCGGTTAATTTTCATTCGGCGCGTTTTTAGCGTGACCTAGACTATCGGGTAGTGTTCAGAACTTTTTAAGGCAAATGACCCGTGGTCGATTTTCTTCGAGCCACTATGAACCCACTCGACTCAATGGCAACTCTTGATTGTCGTGAAAATCTCGAGAATTCAATTACGAACACAAGGTACCAAAACAATAAGAAAATCAGTCTAGTGTTGGCCGACGAGAATTTTCTAATTCAGTGGCGTCACCCACGATTAGTCACATATCTCTATCGATCCAGTCTATCTCTGATTTCAAATCGATTTTTAACTGTGCCGTAGTGACCTCTAAAGATGGACACGGTCAAGAAGTCGATTCCTGATCGAGTTCTCAAGTCTATTGCCTTAAAATTCCTTAATAATTTCCCCAGCTAGTCTAGTTATCTCGAGAGTGATCGGCTCTGAGAATAACCCTATAGACGCGTCAATGAAATGCCCGATTTATTCAGTAGAAGACAGGGTTGAAAATTCTGGATGTCACATGACAAGTGCCAGGCGATGGTTGGGGTGGGGGAAGAAACAAGGATGAAATGAATGGGTGGGGCCCAAAAAAAGTATTCAATGATAAATAATTTTTTTTTGGTAAAATAAGCAATATATAAATGGGGAAGACCAAATAGTACAAAATCAGCTTCAGAAACTTGCACTTAAGATGAACAGGATCATTATGAGTAGAAGGAAGCCGAGAAAGAGGCCAAGTAGCAAGAGCAAGAAAAGAAAAGAAAGAGACCCAGATAGCATGAACAACCGCCAAACAAGCACGACAACACAATGACCAACATCGGTCGGTCTAGAGACAGCTAGTCACCCGAGAGGGAAACATGCGGAGCAAAGATACTCAGATCCAAGTCCTAGCTGCGCTGTAGTCTCCTATTCCTGAAGGAATCTTCCACATCCCTGAAAGAGAGTGCCTTATCTTTGACCACTTTGAGGAGATGATTCTTCATGGTCGGAATGGAAAGCGGCTTGTCTCTGAAGAGAATATTGTTCCTATTCTCCAAATGATATGACAGAGAGCACCAAAAGAAAATCGCGCCATGCTTTTGAAGAAGTCATTGCCCACAAGAAAGGTTGTGGCCCAAAGGAGATTTTCATCCCAAGACTGGTTTCGCCACAGAAGGTTACATTTGGTTGCCCAAAAGAAAGCCAAACTAGCTGTGACCCGACATTCAAAAAATAGATGGTCAATAGAGTCAGGCACCTCCTCATAGAAAGGGCAAAAAGTAGTATCAATCCTGCCATAAGAGAGGAGGAAAGCTTGGATGGGAAGCCTATGCTTGGTGACAATCCAAAGGTGAAATTGGTACCTAGGTGTAATGGCATAATTCCAAATGAGACGATGCCATAAAACTCGAGGCTTCTTCCTCCTAAAGACCTCCCACACGGTGGCCCCCGTGAACCTTGCCGGATTATCCTTCCAGCAAAAGCAATCTTGGTTAAGAGAGAGGGAAGGGAAGGGAATCTCCCATGACTCCAACACCAACCTTAAAGCCTGCCCATCCTCCGCATAGAGGTCTGCAACTGAAGCCTCTCTAAAAAGGCCAGAGTTATAGATAAACACATCCAAGAAAACCAAATTCAGCAGCCCCCTAAGATGCTAGTTAGCCATCCCCAATTCTCCACTAGAAACTGAGCCGAACTTATGCTCTAAGTTGTAAAATTTTCTTCCACACCCAAGAGCAAAAGGTCAGCTTCTTAACCACCCATAAGTTCTTCCTTTTAAGGAACGTGGAGTGGATCCACTTACACCAAAGCGATTCCTTATCCGTGAACAAAGTCCAAATGTGTTTCACTATAGAAGCCTTGTTGCAATCACGCAATCTTCGGATTCCCAAACCCCCCCTCCTCTTTTGGGAGGCAAACATCGTCCCAGGCAACCTTGGCTCCTCCTCTGCCCAACTCCAGACCCTTCATAGAGGAATTGTCTGAGTATTCGTTCAATCTGGTCCAGCACTCCTACAGGTAAGACAAACACACTTGCCCAAAGCCTGGATAGCATGTAGTATTGACCTGATAAGTTGGAGGCGGCCCACAAAGGATAAGAACCGGTGTGTCCAAGATCGAACTTATGTGATGCAGCCAACAACAGCGGCACAGTCCGCCTTCCGTAGCCTTGACGTGATGATTGGAACTCCTAGGTAATGGACCGGAAGAACCCCCTCAAAAATAGGTGAATTAAAAAGTGATGCCAAAAAATAAAAGCACTGGATGTTAAATAATGATAAATTTTGATCACTGTAAAAAAACATAAATTTATTTCAATAAGTTGACTCTAATCTCTCGTTATCATTTATTTCATCGATAACTTTTGTTAAAGTCAGAAAATGTCTTTCTAATTTCTTATGAATAAATTTATTAATGCTATTAGTGTAGATTCATTCTAGGCTCTTTTTTATTATTTATTTATGAATTTAAATATAATAATTTATCATATATATAAAAATATTCATTTAATATACAACGTATCCTAACATGTTAGAATTCTCTATTTTTGAGAAATGATGTGTCAGCGTGTCGTGTCATGTCGTGTCATGTCTCGTGTCGCGTGTCTGTGTCAGTGCTACTTAGGGTATAGATTTAGGAAAACCTAAGTCAAATAAAGGCCATTGGCTTGAATTTGAAAATACCTCTACTCCCTCCTTATCAAGGTGTAGGTCGCGACACTGAGTTTTATTGAAAATAAAATGAAGTTTGCTTAAATTTATCGAGAATCTACTGGAAGTTTATTGAGACTTGTTGGTTATTAAGGACTCACTTAATAGAGATGTCTAAAATTGATTTAGAGTCAATGTATGCTGAGACAGTAGTTTAGAAAGTGATTGTTCAATATAAGGTATGTTAAAAAAACCTGCATTTTTGGAGTCCAATGAGTCACTGAGTTTAATTGAATAATTAGCTCTAATAAACCTCAAAATCTTGAAAAGTAATCGGCCAATGAAATGATTCTGGCATTCAAAGCTTCATTTTGATAGGTCATAAGCCCAAATTAAATACCATTTGTTAGGTCAAATCTACCTCAAAATCAAGGATAGAGAATCCGGAATTAGCTTTCTGTTTGAGCATGGCTCGGTATTTTGGGATTTGGTGGCCTTAAAGATAAAATCTTGAAAAGTCATGAATGAAGAAGTTATTGATGACATTAAAAATTTCAAACAAGGTAATTTTCATAAAATTCTTAGTTGGTCTGATAGGACAATCAATTTTTCAAATAACCGTATGTAATTTAGTAATAAAAATTGACTAATTAAGGGACTTTGGTAATTTTGAGAAATGTGGACCTGAGCTCAAAAAGTTGTCTTTTAAAGATTCGAAGTAGACTTAATAAGCTTCAGATCCATTGGTGTTTTATAAAAATTGAACATCATTTAATTAGGTTAAGACATTGAAACATAAAAGGGTCAGTTTAGCCTAAGTTAATTTCCTCACTTAAGAAAATGAGTAAAATTGAGCTCATCCTAATCTAACTCAACTTCTTTATGATGAGTTTATGAGGAATCATGTTCCAAGGCTTTTAACAATGTGATGTAATATTCTTTACTCGACCAAATCAACATGAGCAAATTATATACAAATACATTTTTTGAACAAATTCATAAATCTTGAAACTATGGGATCAATGTTCAAGTTCAGGCATCATATTATGTCAGTTCACCTCGCAAAGACACCAGGCGTCATATCCTAAGAGGTATTGAAGAAGTATATGTCAATGTGCCAATATTGTGTATTTATCATATACGCAAGAAAACTTAAATAATCAAAAACGTTATATTTTTAGATACATCACTTATTGACTTAGTAAGTCGTTAAATTGACTTTGTAGATATCAACAATCATATTAAGTGATTCTAGTGTCAACAACAACACTTAATTGGAGTTGACTGAGAACTCCAATCATCCTACAACAAGGCCGCTCGTGAACAAGTTCACATGAAGATGCGTGATCGCCACCTCCATCATGTCCATATTATTGGGTTATGGTTAGTCTCGTTGTCCCTATTTTTTCTAGCTTTATGTTGATGGGAAATGAAAAAAAAAATTAAAAATAGAAAAAGGATAGTTGACTTAATTTCAGATAACATAATTCATATATTTTTGCCAAGCAAGTTAATCCCGGATAAATCCATCACACTTATTATTCTCATCATTTTTATCTTATAATCACATATATTGTGAAAATAAATTCAATGAACAATGGGCACTAATTTTTTTTTTTCAATAATTATGATATAAATAATGTAACAACCCATACCTACGAGGGATGGGAGTGCGATCTACCTCGAGGATGGTGAAGGGAGTAGAAATAATCAAATCCCATATCATTTGAGGATAGTGAGGTAATGTGTTGCATAAAAAGTAGTATCGGTCTTAACTACCAACGAGACCCTTTGGGAATAGTTTCTATTGTGCTAGGGACAAAACCTTTTGAGAGATGGCAGTGTGGTTGCACCTTGGAAAGGACTATATCTGGTTAGGCTAAGGGATGGCAGTGCAATTGCGCTTGTACCCTAAACAAGGCCTTTTCTAGGTGAACCTAGGTGAATAAAACCATGAAGGCATGGGGGCAGGTGAATCCTTAGCCCTAAGTGGACAATGTCGTTAGCAAATAGGGTTAGAGGTTGGCCCTTACAAATAAGATCTATTATGTGTATGTGTTTTTCATTCAATTTTAGCAAAATTAGGATTAATGATCGAGATGGCAGTATACATAATAAAGGACCATAAGATTATCAATGACCATGTCAATGTCCAGATGGTGATCCTTTATGTGGTGTTGCTCGTTAGGTCAGTGAAGGCATGGTGGACCATCGATAGATTCGATCGTCGCCAGACAATTGTCCTGGTGGCATTCTTCTTTTTCTTCTTCGGGCCTCTCCCGATGGGGTTCACTTCCAACAATTTATTCATCTTTTTGGGCCAATTCACTATTCAAATGAGTCAGCTACACCCTCATGATCGCCTCCCTCCATGTGGCTGAAATCTCCTCTGTCTTCTCCTATGACTTCTTCACCTCCTTATTTGTAGCACTTATCAATTTCTATTTTTAGAAAAATTCCGTAGCATCTTTTCTATTTTTTTTATAAGTTATAAATTTGTCTTTTTTGTTATGGGAAAATCCCTATTTTACACATTTGTAGATGTTTCATCATCATTGCAGTCCACATCATGTGTAATTCCCTTAGTGGTTGATTGTGCAAAGATTCTCGGAAGATGCGAAACACATCCTTATTAGGATCATCGACTCTAAAGAGGAGGTTGCATTCTTAGTTGACAAAATCAAGAAGGCTGCCATTGTCCCAAGAGAGTCCGACAATGACATTGTCAATGCGCACAGCCTTAGCATGAGAGATGTGTGGCGGGAGCTCCTTCACCCAACCCAGTCCTTCTACCACATGATCATAGGTGCCATTGGTATCCATGTCTTCCAACAGGTTTATGGCATGGACAATGTTCTCCTATTCAACCCTTGGATATTTGAGAAGGCCGATGTCAACGCTGCCAACAACAACTGTTATGGAATATTACAATCAAATTGGTAAATTTTGTATTTACCTATATATATACTATCTTTGTTGATCGGGCTAGGCGACAATAGTTGTTGTGCCGCATTGGTGGGATTATCGGGTCTCTCCTCACTTTGGGTGCTTATCTAATTATGATTGACCAAAGTGACATGGAACTTATTGACTGAAGGGACAAGAATCACTTGTCAACGTGGTGCATAACATCATTATTCTTTTATGTGAAATGTTACTCGATATGTATGGGATCAGTCACATCCATTTATAACACTAGATTATTCCCGCCACACCTACATGCGCAAGGAAGCACAATTAGTTTCACTACAAGCCAACTATCAGGTGTAGAGGTATCATTCTTATTTGTACTGTCGTACAAGGGTGGGGCTACTCTTTTTCTTTTTCTTTTTTTCCATAGTGGGTGGCATGCCATCATTGCATGGATTTTCATTTTTATCATGATGCTCGAAACCGAGAATGCACCCTAGAGAAGATGGTCCAACATTTTGATTAATACATCTCGTGGAGGTTTGGGAATTAATAAATTGAATTGTCAAAAAAATGGGGGTGACGTAATGAAGGCAGTGAATACTTGTGTCGTACCTCCCCAAAACGTGTTAGATTCACCTAAGGGTTTGACTAATGGATTACCAAGTGTAGACTTAACTCAAGACAAACTCAATTACAGAATTATTATCATTGCTTAGATGCTATTTACCATATTAAACAATCAAAAAATGGAATATTCAACGGCAGTGAGACAAATTCACCTTGTTAGATTTTACACACACCATCTCAGTAAAATAGACATTTATAGCAATTAGACAAAATATTAACCAAATATGGGGCTTATGCCTAGAACCATGCGAAACGCCTAAGTGGATCCACCTCACTTTAAGGAGGCCGTGACACAAGTTCGATGTCTTCATTAAGTCGCCTTAATGTTCTCGGCAATTTAATTTCTTGATTCCTAAACCTCTACCACTATTGCACAAAAATGTTGGGCCATCTCCTTTAGAGTGCACCATCAGTGTCGGGCATCATGATGAAAAGAAAATCCACATGATGATTGTACCCACTGCCAATAAAAAAGTAGCACCACTGAAGGTGATTGCCTTAGACAACAATACAAATAAGAATGATATCTTTACACTTGACAGTTGGTTCATAGTGAAACTAATGGCGCTTATTTACACACGTGAGTATAGCAAGAATAATTTAGTGTTGTAAATGGATATGACTTATGTCACGCCCCGATCCTCCAAGCACGTGCCCATCTCTCATTGGTCGATTAAATAGCGACATCCTAGAACGTATCACTGACCCATTCATTTTAATGCACATGCGGAAGCGAATAATTAATCCCAAGACAACAACAAGACGAGATAGAAAAGTAGGGCCATAATTTTTCGAACTGAAAATCACAATACACTTATATACATATCCAATTATGTCATATACAATAATAGCCGATCTATAAACAAGGTTTGTAAAATGGGGGAGGGGTAGAGGCTACAGATCCTCTAATTAGTCAAGTCTTCGACTGAGTACTCTGGGGTTCCTGGATCTGACAAGTCTAGGTCCACCACTGAACCACCTAGAGGTTCAGCTATACCCTTTCCAAAAGCTACTTCTAGCATGTACAAGGTGATATAGCTAGAATAAGTACCTAGAGGGGGGTGAATAGGTATATGCAATATTTTTATCGATAATTTCACAATACTAGACAGTTAATAGATTCAAAACAAACGGTAATCAAAGTAAGACTGAGAGAAGAGAGAATTGAACACGCGGTTTATAGTGGTTCGGCTTATTTCAAGCCTACGTCCACTCTTCTGCACTGACAGCCAATTGGCTGGATTCTACTATAAACAAAGAGATGTTACAGTGATGTTCTCCCTTGATCTTTTGGTGTAGATGATCTACCACACTCGCTCAAGGTATCACTAAGTATAGACACTCTCTGTGTGTACAATTTTGCTCAGAATGTATCGACTAATAATCAAGGTGCTTCAGACTCTGGAATTTCTCTATTGATCATGCACTAAAGCAGCTAGAACGACTTCCTTTTATACTCCTTTATGTCATCATATCTGTTGGCACTTACCAAATGAATTCCTCCAATCTACCCGTTGGACGGAATCAATCAAGAAGATCATTTGAGCTATTAAAGGAACTTGACGATAGCCCATCAATCCTGTTCGCCCATACAATCAGGATCTTGGTTTCCAAGAATAGAACCTTCCAAGAATACTTCGTCGATCATCGGATCTTCAAACGATCTTGATAACGAATGAATGAATCCGTTAGAATTATCTAGCCAAGAGATCTTCTCCAGAGAATAGGAATAAATCTTCAACCAAATACTTCGGCTCTGGATTTCCTTCGTCACTGGATTAGAAGAACTGTCAATGAGAATAGTCTTGAGCCTTGAGTCTTGAGTGCTGAGTCTGGTGATCTTGAAAGTCTTCAGACGCTAAACAGAAGGCTTGCAATTATCCAGACTAGACTGATAAAAACATTTTGTCAGCTTCAAAATATTCTGGATAGATTTCTCCAACAATCTCCCCCTTTTTGATAGTGACAAAACTTTCCTGTAGATTTGAACAACTTTGACCTGCAAAACATTACTCAAGCAATATAGCTATCTCATAAAGATTAATAAAATGAACAACCAGACTCTGCATCCACAGCAAATTGGTTAGTCTTTCATGAGTAAACCATATGGCAATACTTGATATAAATGCAAATAGTCAAACATTCAAAATCCACATCCAAATCAGCAAATTTGAGTTCACACCCAAGTTATACTAAAAAAAAAAACATTCAAACACACAAAAACAAATTTAAAGTCAAAGATTGAGTTCAGAGTTGAGTTCAAGTTGCAATTCTCCCCCTTTTTGTCATCATTAAAAAGGCGAGAGAAGTCAATTCTGCTTGGGAATGCGCACGATCTGGAAATCTCCCATCGACTGCACGATGCCTTCCAGCCTCTTCAAGTCTTCCCGTAAATGAGCCACCTCTTCTCCTTTGGCATTGGCTTGAATTTGAAGAGCTGGTCTTTCATTTGATCTGCTAGGGAAACAAAAGATGCTTGTCCAGCATTCTTCGGGACTTAAATTTCGTAGTCCAGAGCATATATTTGACCACGCATTTCCAGAAGAACATCAAGGATACGACGAAAATCTGCTGTATTGTCCGTCTGTGTGCTTGCATGTGTTTTTTCAGATGGAGTGCCGACAGACGATGGAGCTTTGGTGACAACGAGCAAATCTGGTGCTGACGTATCATGTCCTTCTTCAGGCATTTGAGAAGCCTGAAAATCTTCTGGATTTGCTGGTGAGCGACTCACATCTTCATTGTGAACAGCCTCTGGTGTAGCCCTTTCTTGCTCTCAATCTCCCCTATCTTTAGGACCTCGATTGGGGAAGAGTGATGGTCATGCTCTTCAACGCCTTCATTTCCTTTTTCTTTTGCTTTTTCTTTCACTGCTTCCTCTTCTTCTCCTTCTTCAATCTCTTTCTCTTTCTCTTGATGCTCCTCTGCTTCTCTGTTCTTCTCTTGTCCCTCTTTTTCTCTCTGTTCTGTTGATTCTGGTACAGAACGTCTGGTTCTTTTAAATGCAGGAATAGAGAGATCTTCCTCTTCATTTTCATCCTCCAAGATAAGAGTTCTTCTCTTTTTGATTGGAGCACTCATGGGCTCCTTCCCTTTCTTCTTTGAAGCAGAAGATGCTGGAGTCTTCACTTTGAATTTCTCCATTGCCTTGCTAAGCTCTTTCAGATGCATTTTTATCATCATTTTCAAACCTACCACCATTTTGTCGCATGGTCGAACACAAAGAGTGTGTGGAGGCTCAATGTTCAAGTGTCTGAAGATCTTGGTCACAAGACCTGCGTAAGGCAATTGGCCCTTGTCCTTCACCATTGCTCTGTACATGTGAAAGAGAATGGTGTGAGGGAGAGAGAACTTCCTTCCTGAGTTGATTGTGTACATCAATTTTGCTTCAGAGTTAGACACGTTAGTCTTTGATGTAGACTTTGGCCTGAGACAGTTGATCACAATTTTGTGAAGCACGATGTTGATGGCACTCATCCTTGAGTAGGTAATTCTCTTCTCTGTATCCCTGTCGTTGACAAGCTCCAGTGTAGTACGAGCAACCGAAACTTTGATTGGTTGATAGCGTCCTCTTTCAACTCCAACTATGTCTGCCAGCATGGCCACATCTACCACGTAGACTTGGTCTCAAACACTGAATGATATTCTATTCGCATCTAAAAAGCTGAGATTTGAATAGAAGTATGTTGTTAATTGTGCATAACCGTCTGTGGTGTCAGAGCAAAATTTCTCAAGTTGAAGCAGATTAAACTTCTCTCTTAAGTTCACGTTGATGGCATCCAAGAAGTCAAAATCGACACTGCTAGGGTTTATCACCCCTCTTTTCAACAGTCTAAAATACAGATTCTCCTGACCCTTTGATTTGAACAAATCCATTTGATTTCCTTTCACCTTTGCTGCCACACCCATTCTAGGCTGGAATTCAAGGAACATTCTGTCATCATCGTTCCCTTCAGTTAGATTCTGTCCTAGTACACGAGGGTCACTTGGAATGTTCGCAAGTGCTTCCTCTGCCTTTCCTTTCAGAGCAACTCCCAAATCCTCCATTTTCCGTAGAAAAATATACTCATTCCCATAGTTCTTATCTTTAAGAAATTCATCTACGACATTCAGCGGAGACCCAATGCTTTTCAACGCACGATAAAGCTTATAAACAAAAGCGGGTCTTTGGACTCTTACAGGGTCTGCGTCCTCGATTATTTCTTCCTCCTGTTGATGACCCACACCTTGTGGGGTAGATGGTGAAGATTGACGTGGAGGAGAGTGAATCAGGCTCTGTCGCTGACTTGGTAAATCTTCCTCCTCGATGAGATCGAAATGGGTAGGCCCCTTCCCCATTCTCTGTGGTCCCCTGTTCGCGATTCTTGATGACTTTCTCAAAGAAGACATCCTTCTTTGTCGTTGAAAGATTCCTTCACTTGCTTTCCCAAGAAAAGTTGACAACTTCTCGAATATGAACACGAAGTAGAGACAGGTTTGGGAGGAGAATGCTTTTCTAGGGTTTTGAAGTTTAATTGAGAAAAACTGTATATATATAACCAATCGGCACAAGGAAAGTGAACAGACGTTTCTTTTGAAATTGATAACTGCCAATTTTAAGTTAATCATTTTTTTAAAAAAGACACGATTCCGTTTATCACGGAAATTATAAATTAACTGAACTAATGATCGTACCTTTTCGAGATTGAATATAACAACTTACAGTCGATAGCCATGAATGTCTGAGTCTGAGGATTGGATAGTCTCTAGACTTTAACTTCCTCAAGCTTCAGAATGTTGAGTCTGGAACGGATAAAATCGAATTGATTTTTCTCCAAAGGCTTTGTGAATATATCCGCAAGTTGGCTTTTTGAATCAACAAATTGAATTGAGATTTCTCCATTTTGAACATGATCTCTGATGAAATGATGTCGAATCTCTATATGCTTCGCTCTTGAGTGGAGGATTGGATTTTTAGTGAGATTGATTGCGCTGGTGTTGTCACATCCGATCTCTGTGCTTGAGTCTTCTATTCCAAAGTCTTGTAGCTGTTGTTTTATCCATAGAATTTGCGAACAGCAATTTTCAAGAGCTACATATTCTGCTTATGTTGTTGAGAGAGCCACAGTACTTTGTTTTCTTGAAAACCAAGACACTGTCCTGCTTCCAAGCAACTAGCAAGTTCCCGAAGTGCTCTTTCTATCGACTCTGCAACCGGCCAGATCTGCGTCTGAATATCCCAGAAGACTAAAGTCTCCCTTCTTAGGATACCAAAGACCGATGGTTAATGATGAAGCAACATATTTAATAATACGTTTCGCAGCACTGAGATGAGATTCTCTTGGATCTGATTGAAACCTAGCACATATGCAAACACTCAACAAAATGTCAGGTCTAGAAGCAGTAAGATAGAGAAGTGAACCAATGATGCCCATGTACAGCTTTTGATCAACTGTCTTCCCTTCTTCATCTTTATCTATCTTCATCGAACTTGACATTGGTGTGTCGGTCTTTTTGCACTTTCCAGTCCAAACCTCTTGACAAGATCATTAGTATATTTTTCTTGATAGATAAAAGTTCCTTCCTTCAATTGTTTTATTTGAAGTCCAAGAAAGAATGTTAACTCTCCCATCATACTCATTCCAAACTCATCTTGCATAGACTTGGAAAATTTCTTGCACAGAATTTCATTAGAGGATCCAAATATAATATCATCCACATATATTTGAACAAGTAAAAAGCTTTTGTTTTCCTTTTTGATAAATAAAGTAGTATCTACTTTACCTTTGACAAAACCATTATGTATTAAGAACTTACTTAGCCTGTCGTACCAAGCTCGAGGTGCTTGCTTTAAACCATACAAGGCCTTTTTCAATCTGAAGACTGAGTCTGGCTTCTTTGGGTCTTTAAACCCTGGTGGTTGTTCCACATAAACTTCCTCATGGATAAATCCATTTAGGAAGGCACTTTTGACGTCCATTTGGAATAACCTGAAATTTTTGTAACAAGCAAACGCAAGTAATAATCGAATAGCTTCTAACCTTGCTACTAGAGCGTAGGTCTCATCATAGTCTATTCCTTCTTCTTGCGTATATCCCTTTGTCACGAGTCTTGCTTTGTTTTGTACGACTTTTCCTTTCTCATTCATCTTGTTCCTGAACACCCATTTGGCTCCAATAACAGTTTTACCTCTTGGTTTAGATGTCAATTCCCAGACATCATTAATGTTGAACTGTTTGAGCTCTTCTTGCATAGCTTCAATCCATCTTTCATCAGATAAAGCTTCTTCTATACTCTTTGGTTCAATTTCAGAGATGAGAGCCACAGCACTAGACTCTTCATGCCTTTTAGATCTGGTGGGAATTCCTTCATTGATGTCGCCAATGATAAGATCTTTGGGATGACTAGACTTATGCTTCCAGTTACTGGTTGATTTATCTAGTTGATGATCTCTTTCTTTATTTGAATCTTCACGAACAGCTTGATGTTGGTTTTCCAGGGTCTGAGATGCTTCTAAAGATGTAAGCTTTGAAGGGTCTGGGGCAGGTTCAGATTCTTCATGATGAGTCTGACTGGATTCGTCTAACATAGAGTTTTGAAATTTGACATTCATTGACTCCTCCACAGACTGACTCTTCTTGTTGTAGACTCTATAGGCTTTGCTTGATGAAGAATATCCAAGGAAGATGCCTTCATCTGATCTTTCTTCAAACTTACCAATTTGATCTTTAGCATTTTTCAATATAAAGCATTTGCAACCGAACACATGAAAGTATGAAACAATAGGCTTCTTACCTTTGAATAACTCATAAGGGGTTTTCTCAAGAGAAGGTCTTAAAAAGACTATTAATTATATAGCATTCTGTTGAAACAGCTTCAGCCCAAAATCGTGAAGAAATCTTACTTTCTATTAAAAGAGTTCTAGCCATTTCTTGAAGAGATCTATTATTCCTTTCCACAACTCCATTTTGCTAAGGAGTGTATGGAGAAGAGAACACATGCTTAAATCCAGATTCATCATAAAGTTTTGTAAAATCTTGATTTTCGAATTCACCTCCATGATCTGTTCTTATTCTTGAGATAACACATCATTTTTCATTTTGAACCTTTTTAGCAAATTTTTCAAAATACGAAAAGGATTCGGACTTACTTGCAAGGAAATATACCCAAGTAAAGCGGGAGTAGTCGTCCACAATTACTAGGCAATATTTCTTACCTCCTATGCTCTGGGTTCTGGTTGGTCCGAAGAGATCCATATGCAATAACTGTAATACATAATTAGTAGAAACATGATTTATTGGCTTAAATGAATTTCTTACCTGTTTTCCCAGAATACATGGAGTGCATGGATTAGACTTTTGGTAAGGTAATTTGGGAAGACCTTGAACAAGCTGCTTTGATGAAATTTTGGCTAACTGCTTCATGTTGACATGACCAAGCTTTCTATGCCATAAGCTTGCTTCGTCTTTAATTGAAATTAGGCACTGCGATTCATCTGGTTTCACATCCAGAAGATAGATATTTCCATGTCTTCGACCCATGAAAGACTGAGTAGAGTCTTTACTGGTTCCAGAACATGTTCCTTCTTGAAAGAAGATCATAAAACGAGTGTGACACAATTGGCTAATGCTGAGAAGATTGTAATTGAGTCCTTCCACTAAGGAAACATTACTTATTGTGAGGTTTCCAATTTTCACGGTTCCAAATCCCACAATACTCCCTTTGCTGTTTCCTCCAAATGAAACTTTTCCACCATTTACTTGCACAAGCTTTATGAAGCAATTTGAGTCTCCTGTCATGTGTCTTGAACATCAACTGTCAAGATACCACTTTACCTTTTTCTTGACGGAGACCTACATTTAAAGGAAAATCTCAAGTTTTCCTTGGTACCCAAATTTTCTTGGGTCCTTTAGTGTTAGTAGAATAAACAGTATCTGCCCATACTTTCTTAACAGGTTTCCAAACCATAGGACACTCTTTTTCAAAGTGATCTGGACTTTTGCACTTTGAACATCTGAGGGCATTTCGTCCTACAGACTTTACAAAAACTTTCTTGAAATGATTTTTGTAAGCCTCTCTCGGGGGTCTTTTCTTAATTCTTTCTTTTACTTTAGGAAAATCAATCAAGGGAATTGTTTCTGCTATCATACCTAGACCAGAATTATTAAAGTAAGGTCTTTGAGCTGAAAGAATTTTTTCAAGTTTTTCAGATCCTATTGAAAATTTCTTTGAAATATTTGATAAGTCAGTTTTTAAAAGAGAATTTTCTTTCAAAAGATTTTCTTTATTTTCTTTAAGAGAAGAGACATTTAAGTCTGAACTTTTAACTCTTTCTTCTAGAACGATTTCTTTTTGTTTTAGAGCTGAGTTTTCCTTTTTAAGTTCGGAAATTCTTTTGAGAGAAGTCTTAAGACTAAAACACAATTCATCAATGTATTTAGAGACTTTGACAGGAATTTTAAAATCACTTACCTCAAATTCACTGTCTGAGTCTGATCCAGAGTTTGAGTCTGAGTCTGAATGTGCCATCAGACATATATTGGCATATTCATTATCACTTTCTTCACACTCTGTATCACTCCAGGTTTTGGCTTTGAGAGCTTTTCGAAACTTTTTAGCTTTTCCTCTTTTCTTCTTCAGAAGAGGACAATTGGGTCTGATGTGTCCCTTTTTCTTACATTCGAAGCAAACTACATCTTTATTTGGTTCCTCATCATTAACAGACTTAGTCTGCTGTCTTTGAAAACTTTGTTTCCTTGAGTTGAACCTTCTTCCTTTTCTATTCAGTTTTCTGAATCTTCTTATAATGAGAGCAAGCTCGTCATCATCCATGTCATCTTCAAAATCTGTATCATCAGAATCATTAATTGATTTTAATGCAATGGATTTCTTACCTTTTGGATCTCCGTCTTCATTGATTCGTTCCACTTCATAAGACTGAAGAGTTCCAATCAGCTCGTCAACAGATAGTGGCATAATTCTTTGCGTCTCTCTGATTGAAGTCTTTATATGATTCCAATCCTTGGAGAGTCCACGCAGTAGCTTGTTTACCTTCATGGGATCAGAAATTTTCTGTCCTTGATTCTCAAGACCATTGACAATATCTGTAAAATGGCTAAACATGTCAGTTATTGATTCTCCTGGTTTCATTTTGAAGGTTTCATATTGACCGAGGAGAATGTTAATTCTGGTCTCCTTCACTCGATCTATTCCTTCATAGGTGATATGCAATCTATCCCAAACTTCTTTTGCTGTAACACAAGAAGATATTCTGTTATATTCAGTTGGTGACAAAGCACAATATAAAGAGTAAATTGCTTTTGCATCGAGTGCTTGTCTCTTGATAATCTCTTCCTGAGTCATTCCGCTGGTCTTAACAGTTTCTTTTCCTCTTTCTGAGACTGATGTAGCTGTAGGAGTAATTCCTCTTTCTACAACGTCCCATTCCAGAGGATCCTTTGATCGTAAGAAGGCTTTCATCTTGTTCTTCCAGATGTTGTAATCCTTTCCATCAAAGTAGGGTGGTCTGGTATTGCTTTGACCTTCCACCAGCCCTGGTGCTAGCATACTAGCCATGGATCTTTTACTTTGAAATAAAACACTTCAAATAAAGTGAGTACACGAGCTCTGATACCAATTGATATGGCTAGAATAAGTACCTAGAGAGGGGTGAATAGGTATATGCAATATTTTTATCGATAATTTCACAATACTAGACAGTTAATAGATTCGAAACAAACGGTAATCAAAGTAAGACTGAGAGAAGAGAGAATTGAACACGCGGTTTATAGTGGTTCGGCTTATTTCAAGCCTACGTCCACTCTTCTGCACTGACAGCCAATTGGCTGGATTCTACTATGAATAAAGAGATGTTACAGTGATGTTCTCCCTTGATCTTTTGGTGTAGATGATCTACCACACTCGCTCAAGGTATTACTAAGTATAGACACTCTCTGTGTGTACAATTTTGCTCAGAATGTATCGACTAATAATCAAGGTGCTTCAAACTCTGGAATTTCTCTATCAATCATGCACTAAAGCAGCTAGAACGACTTCCTTTTATAGTCATTTATACCATCATATCCGTTGGCACTTACCAAATGAATTCCTCCAATCTACCCGTTGGACGAAATCAATCAAGAAGATCATTCGAGCTATTAAAGGAACTTGACGATAGCCCATCAATCCTGTTCGCCCATACAATCAAGATCTTGGTTTCCAATAATAGAACCTTCCAAGAATACTTCGTCAATCATCGGATCTTCAAACGATCTTGATAATGAATGAATGAATCCGTTAGAATTATCCAGCCAAGAGATCTTCTCCAGAGGATAGGAATAAATCTTCAACCAAATACTTCGGCTTTGGATTTCCTTCATCACTGGATTAGAAGAACTGTCAATGAGAATAGTCTTGAGCCTTGAGTCTTGAGTGCTGAGTCTGGTGATCTTGAAAGTCTTCAGACGCTAAACAGAAGGCTTGCAATTATCCAGACTAGACTGATAGAAACGTTTTGTCAGCTTCAAAATATTCTGGATAGATTTCTCCAACACAAGGGAATCTCAAACTCCGTTATGGGCCCCTCTCTCTGTCCATTCCGCTCCTGGCGATACCATGATCTGTATTGATGGGGCACCTTTTTGGGTAGACTTGCATCGACCTAGACCACGAACTTTGCCAACTCATATACCCATCCCCTTAGGTCACCATGAAGCGGAATGAAACACTTCTACTTAGTGACCTTCTTCGGTTGTCCAAAATGCTTGGGAGGAGCTGCCATCTAGGGACCTGTAAATGTTATCCCACAATGGGGTGAGATGACGTCTTAGTAAGTTCACCCCTAAAGACATGACTAGGAAGGAAATATGCCCCAAGGGCTACCTAAGCACAACCACAAGTCAAAGGATTTACTTTTGCCTCAGTCCCTTCCGACAAGTCAATAATATTTAAATAACCATCCAGTCATTTCGACCAACAGATCGGACCATCGATCAATCGATTTAGTCGATTCCATATCATCAAGACCATCTCTTGGTCCACTTATTCAATACTATCTATCCAATTCGATCATATCAAGAACTACTCACCTTAAGCTAAAGATAGATAGTATAGCTCACCTAAAGCTAATAACAGAGTATACTGCTCACCCTAAGCTGATATATCAAGGCCCGCAGGCTGATATAATATACTCACAGTGTTCACCAAAAGCTACTAAGGTATACTGCTCACCTAGAGCTGATATATCAAAGCTCGCAAGCTGATAAAATATACCAGTATACTGCTCACCCTAAGCTGACATATCAAAGCTCACAGGTTGATATAGTATACAATCCTGATCACCTAACCATTTCACCTTTTTTATCATACCCGATAAAAATAATCGTGTGTGGGTATACGGTCGGCCTTAGCCAAAATACAATTTTCCCCCACTTGGAAATCCCATTATTTATTATAGTGCCTAGAAACATTTTTGGCGTTAAAAATCGACGCCCCGGTATTTTTTTGACTAAATACCAAAATTACAAATCACACTCAATTTGCATCATCCAGCACTCAATTAAATAAACAGATTACACCACTGCAGTTAGCATAAAATTTTGGTCACCGGTTATCCTGGTCCAATTCTCGGAAAATAATAATTAATTAAATAATTTCGAAAATTAATTAATAAATGCTAATAAATAACAAAAATGCATACTTAGGCCGGAAAAGCGTAATTAAATACCAAAACAGGTCTGAAAAATTTCCGACCCCATTTAAATAAATACTACAACTTATCTACTCTTTAATTGCGCAATTCTAACCACTTAACATGCAATATTTATTAACTAAATTGCTAATCCATTCTAACTAATCACATAATCCTTAATTAACTTAAACTAATCAACCCTTAAACATAATTAACTCCCTAAGCAGGGATTAGTGAGTAAACTCACTTGATTAATGAACTGATTCAACCAAAATGATGGCGAGGCGGAGAGGATCGATAAACTCCAAAGTGGGTGCACCTTTCGAAGTTCGGAAGGGCACCAAAGTGGGCCAAATAGTGCTGGCGAGACCCATGGCTTCAGTTCTAGTCTTGGCCAAGAGAGGTGGAACCAATGGCTGGTTCAGCGAGACAAAAGTGGCAGAGGCAGCAGTGGTGCTCGACGGCAACTCTAGCAATAGGCGGTGGCTAAATGGCGACGAGCTGAACTTCGGTGACCTCCACACGAACTCGGGCAGCCAACTGGATGGCGAACAAGAGGGAACAATGTAGCTAGGCTCATGGGACTCTAGCGGCAGCAACGGGCGAGCGACAGTGCATGGTGTTAGGGAAATCCCTTATGATGTTTTGAAGATGACAAAATAAATCAAAGGCTACTAACATGTTTAATGGTTAAGTAATAGACCATGCAGATAATAGAACATGTAAAGGATATTATCAAAGTCAGAAGACGGCCAGAAGACTGAACGTAACATATGTCAGTATATTTTGAAGATTTCCAGACTTCGTGTCAAAGTCCGAATACGCGGACTCAAGACTCAAAGTCGAAGACCGCGACTTTAGTGTCAAAGTCTGTTCTACATCGAAGTCTGTCAACTCGACTAATTCCGGATCGAACGTGAATGTTGAACCGAAAGAGATTATATTTGAAGCCGAACTTAAGATAGACTCTATGCTGAAGCTGAACTGGGTACAGACCTTAAAGCTAAATCTGTTCAGAAGCAGGATATGTTCAGACCCAGATTGTAAAGTCTACAGACTCAGATTGTCAAGTCTATTGCTCTCAGACTTTACATCCAAATTCGATGAATCGTAACTCAAGCCCAATCATACAACGGCTAGTGATATGGTTTGGATTCCACATCAAGATTGATTTGATTGATTCAATCTAATTGATTGACAATTGGATGTTGAAGACAAGATCTTTCTACACGAAGAAGCTTTACTTATGAAAACCAAGATTTCGTTTGCATGGGCGATCGGAATCAATTTGGGATTCTACCTTTGTCACTCAACGGCTACCAAATCTTCTAGATACAGAGCTGTCCAATGGGTATATTGGAAGACGATTCTCCGGGATACTGTCCAACGGTTAGTTTGGAAGTGGAGGAGTATTTAAGGAGATGAAGGACTGATGAGCAAGTAAGAGATAGAGCGTAGAATTTATAATTCCAAAGTCTGAGCGACTTTCGATTATACACATGTCTTTGGAGAGCTTAAACGTTTGTGATCGTGAGAGAAATACCAAAAGAGTGACTTAGTGAGATAATGTGATCTACTACTAAGTGTTTGCACTCGAAGTTGTAATCTCTTGTTGATTGCATAGTGGAATCCAGCCAAGAAGGTTGTTAGCGTGGGAGAGTGGACGTAGGCTTGGATTAAGCCAAACCACTATAAATCTTGTGTTCTTATTCTCTTCCCTAACTTCTTTATTTTGTTCATACTAGCACTCTCACATGGTAACGGTCGAATGGGCAACGAGGGTGGTCGGACGACAAGGGCTGGCTACTGGTCGGTTTTCTAGGTTGAGGAGCTTCGAACAACAAAGTGAAAGGAGGAGGGGGTCGACGGATGAGGAGGAAGGAGGAGGGGGGAACCGGTTGGCCTTAGAAGGGGCCACCTTGGTCTCCTCTCTATCTCTATGTCCCCTTGGTTGACCCTACCAATGCCCAGCTAGTTTCCTCAACATTTTGCAGCCACAAGACTTCCTCTAGAAGTTAATGAAAAGGTCCAAAGGTGGTGTCCATGGGGAGCTACGAAATTTAAAGATCTACCCATCAAATTGCATCAATCCTCCTCTAATTGAAGTCAATTCCGGCCCTATAATATCCACCGATGTATCCTCGATCAAATTGATATTTTTCCTCGCCAACATAACTTATTTGCATCCCAATTTCACAATCGAAAATGGTCCTCGGAATTTCCCGGACAAAAAAAGGCCTTCCTTTGAAATTTTGCCGAAAATCTCGGTTGGCAGAAAAATCTTTGGAGGATGAGTCTACGTTCCTAAAATGACTTGTGACATGACAGAACTTTCAATTTCTGAAATTGGATTCATATTCGCGATTAATTTCAATTTGGCACGATTTTAGCGTGACCTAGGCTACCAAGTAACTTTCAGAAATGTTTAGTGCAAATGACCTGTGGTCAATTTTCTTCGAACCTCATCAACACATTGACAACTCTTGGTTGTCGTAAAAATCTCGAAATTTCAAATACGGACACAAGGTACCAAAATAACAGAAAAATTAGTCTAGTGCCAATTGACGAGAATTTTTCAATTTGGTGGAATCACCCACGTTTAACCATACATCTCAATCAAACCGATTTATCTCTAATTTCTAATCGATCTTTACTGCGTCGTAATAATCTCTACAGATGAGCATAGTCGAGTAGTCGATTCCTAGTCGAATTCTCAAGTCTATTGCGTTAAAATTCCTTAATAGCTTCCCCAGATAGTCTAGTTATCTCAGGAGTGATAAGCTCTAAGAATAGCACTATAGGCACGTTGATGAAAGGCCTGATTTATTAAATTAAAAATAGAACTGAAAATTTCAGAATGTCACAACTGATCTCATACCTACTAAGTGACATGCCACATAAGAAGTATGCACCATGTGAATAAGTTATGCTTGTATCTTTGGCCAAAAAGCTCCATATTATTTTGGTTAATCATAATTATACCCAAGACAGGAGAGATTCGATAATCCCACTAATACTACACAACAACAACCGTTGTCGCCCAACATAGTCAACAAAAAGAGTACCTATGAAGGTAAATATCACATTTACCAATTCAACCGCAATAATTCATGACAATTTTTTGTTGGGTGCTAACACTAGCCTTATCAAATATCTAGGTGTTAAATAGGAGAACAATGTCTATGTCACATGCTTGTTGGAAGACATGGATACCAATCACACAAATAATCACGTGGTAGAGGGATGGGATCGAGTGAAGGAGTTCCTGCCACATGTCACTCATGCTAATGCTCTACACATTAATAACGTTGATGTTGGATTCTCTTGGGATGGCAACAACTTCCTTAATTTTGTCAACTAAGAGTGCAGCCTCCTCCTCGGAGTTGGTGATCCTAGCAAAAGACATGGTAATTCAATTTTTTGGTTCTTGAACCTCCACAGAAGCATTGCTCGAAATGTGGGGCCATCTCCTCTAGGGTGCACTCCCGATTCCAGGCATCATGATGCAAAGGAAAATTCATGCAATAATGGCATGACGCCTACTACAAACAAAAAAGTAGCCCCGCCGAGGGTGGTTACCTTGGACAACAATACAAATAAGAATGATATCTTTGCACCTAATAGTTGGATCACAGCAAAACTAATTGTGCTTCCTTGTGCTCATAGGGGTGGTGGAAATATTCAATATTGTAAATGGTTGTGACCAATCTCATACTTACTGAGTAACATGCCTCATAGAAGAATAATGAAATCATGGACTATGTTAATAAGTGATTCTTGTCCCTTTGGTCAATAAGCTCCATGTCACATTGGTCAATCATAACTAAATAAGTATCCAGAGACAGGAGAGACCCCATAACCTGCCAACGCTGCACAACAATAATTGATGTCGCCCCACCCAATTAACAAGAAGAGTACCTACAAAGGTGAATACCACCCTTAACAATTCGACGGCAATAATTCATAATAGTGTTTTTGTTGGCGACGTTGACATCGACGTTCTTAAATATTCGGGAGTTGAATAAGAGAGCAATATCCAAGCTACATGCCTGGTGGAAAACATGGATATCAATTGCACAAATGATCATATGGTAGAGGGATGGGATTGGCCTAAGGAGTTCCCACCACACGTCCCTCATGCTAATGTTCTGTAGATGAACAACATTATCGTTGGACTCTCTTGGAATGATGGCAACCTCACTAATTTTGTCAACTAAAAGTGTAGCCTCCTCCTCAAAGTCAAAAATCCTAGCATAAAACATGGCAATTTCTTAGTTCCTACACCTCTACCAAAAGTATTGCCTGAAATGTTGGGCCATCTCCTCTGGGGCGCAACCCCGATTTCAGGCATCATGATGAAAAAGAAAATTTATGCAATGATGGCATAGGACTCATCGCGAACAAAAAAGTAGCTCTCTTGAGGGTGGTTGCCTTGGAAAATAGTATAAATAAAAATGATATCTCTACACCTAACGGTTGGCTCACAACGAAACTAATTGTGCCTCCTTACGTACATAGGGAGAATAATTCAGCATTGCAAATGGATATGACCAATCCTATACCTACTAAATAACATGCCACATACCATGATGATAATGATTTTTTCCCTTTGGTCAAGTATAATTAGACAAATACCCAAAAATAGGAGAGACTCCATAATTTTGCTAATATTGCACAACAACCGTCGTCACCCAATCCAACCAATGAGGAAAATTTTTATGAAGGTAAATACCACCTTTACCAAGTTGACTGAAATATTCCATAACAAGTTTTTGTTGCTGGCATTGATACCGACCTTCTCAAATATCAGGGGGTTGAATAGGAGAACAATGTCCATGCCACATGCCTTTAGGAAGATATGGATATCAATTGCACAGAGGATCATGTGGTAGATGGATAGGGCCGGATGAAGAAGCTCCCGCCACACATTCCTCATGCTAATGCTTTGCACAAGGACAATGTCATTGTTGGACTCCCTAGGGATGGTGGTAGCTTCCTTGATTTTGTCAACTAAGAATGCAACCTTCTCCTTGGAGTAAGAGATCCTAGCAGAAGACATGGCGATTCAATTTCTTGGTTCCTAAACCGCCATTAGAAGTATTGCCTGAAATGTTGGGTTATCTCCTCTAAGGTGCACACCTGATTTCACGCATCATGATAAAAAAAAAATCTAAACAATGATGGCATAGTGCCAACCACAAACAAAAAAGTAGCTTCGTTGGTTGCCTTGGACAGCAGTACATATAACAATAATATCCCCGCACCTGATAGTTGGCTCGCGGTGAAACTAATTGTGCTTCCTTGTGCACGTAGGTATAGCGAGAATACTCAATGTTGTAAATGGATTAATTGGCCCATTCCTACTGAGTAACATGCCACATAAAAGAACAATTAAGTCATGCATCACGTTGATAAGTGATTTTTGTCCCTTTGGTCAATAAGCTTCATGTCACTTTGATCAATCATAATTAGACAAATACCCATATACAAGAGAGATCCCATAATCCCACTAATGCTACATAACAATAACCAATGTCGACATGCCTAGTCAATGTGTAGAGTACCTACAAAGGTAAATACAATCTTTACTAATTCGACTGCAAAATTTCCTAATAGTTTTTTCGTTGGCGATGCTAACACCTACCTTCTCAAATATTCAAGGGTTGAATAAGAGAATAATGTCCATGCCACATGCTTGTTGGAAAACACGGATACTAATCACACAAATGGTCTTGTGGTAAAGGGACAAGGTCAGGTTGTTGGGAATAACGGATCCCCGAAAACTGGATTCGACACTAAATCGAACCCCTAAATCAATGCGGAAGACGAAGCCCGGGAAAACACGCATCACTGATCGTAAAGCACACCACAGATTCGAGCGTACCTTGTTAGCCACAGATTAAACACCAACGCTGAAGAAGAAGAAGAAATTCTAGCCCCGATGATGTCAATTGAAGGGAAGACAGTGCCGTTTGCCTTAGAGTTCCTTTTGTCTCTTTTGAGAGAGAGAGAAAGTGCGCGGGAGAAAAACGTACGTACATCTGTTTTTCCAACAGGTGTAATCTCCCTCTCTCTCCTCCCTTTTATACCTTCCCCCTCCACGGGCCCTATTCCCGTGGGCCGGGCCCTTTTGGGCCCAACTTGAGCGGATGGGCCTTGAGCCCATCTTATAAATCCATCATCTCCCACTCGCACATGGTGGTGCAAAACCAACATGGGCGGACAGGCCCTACTCAGCCCCATCAGAGAAAAATCCAGCATAGACTCTCACTTAACATGGTGGGCTGAACATAATCCTCTTTTCCTCTCTTCAATATTCATACCGGTGAATAATCCGTGCGACCAGCATACTTTGAGAGCTCGTTGCTATACATCTGTTAGGAATATATAGCAGCTCATAATGGGCATCACACTCCGAGTAGATTTGGTATGCAGTACCCTAGATCGATCGATCACATTTATATCTCTCTTGATCTCTTTCAAACAATGATATATATATATTGTATTCACAATTATGATTATCACAAAGGCAGTCATAATTGGTTAACCGGTGAATACAAAACTTTAATGTGATTCTCCAAAATCGATCTTCCTCTTTCCTTCAAACTCTCAATTTCAGTCCAGCTCGCTTTTCTAGAAATGCCCCATTAGATCGAATCATCTCATGACCATTAGCAACACTCTAAGATAGCAAACACTAAATAGAAATCTTGAGATTAAGTAAGAGTCATGAGGGGACTAAGAAATTGAGGAACTCTCTTCCTCAAGAGTCTCACACGACATAAAAGTTGAGATCAAACTTTTGCCACTCTTATTGGTCGTCTCATGCATACGTAGTATGAAATACGTATTACGGTATTAACTCCTTTCCCATGGAGCGTATGTCTACACTTTTCAATACCGTACAGATGATAGTTCAGACATATCCAATGTCTAACTTGAGTTCACGTATCTACACATTCACAAAATTCATCAGAACTCACATCTGGCATCTTAGACAGATAAAGTAAAACATGTGGACATAGTAAGTATTATATCCTCATCTTAACACTCAGTTAAGGTGACATACGTGTTTTAAGCTTGAGCTCTCGATTATCACCTAGATAATAAGCTTAAAAACAGTCTCATCTCTATTTATCACACAGTAAACAGAGGTGATTACCCGTGTGAGTGGGCTAATCTTATATCTGTCCGACATACTTCTCAACTTAAAGTAATGCACTAAGCATTAAGATGCATAAAGATCAAATAAAGATTCATAGGCATTAATGATGAAAACACAAATTCATCAAATTGTGAACACTTAGGGAAAATACAATATTTAGTACATCAGCCTCTACGCAATCCTAGAGATTTCATATGACCACAAAACACATCTCTAGGTATTGGCTTTGTCATAGGATCTGCTACCATTCCATGCATAGTATGTACTCTAAGTTCACATCTTTTCGTGCAACCATATCCTTGACAGGATTATACTTGGTATCTATATGTTTGGTCTTGCCATGATATTTTGGATCTTTGGTATACGCTTTTTGCTGCTTGGCTACCACAGTTAACCAACAATAAATTTGCAGCACTTCTAATAACACCTAAATGATCCAAAAATCTCTTAAGCCAAACACTCTCTTACACTGTTGCTGATAATGCCCCGAACTCAACTTACATCGTGGACAAGGCTATACACTTTTGTTTCTTACTGCTCCAACATATGGTGCCATTATTCGGTAAGAAAACAAATTCAGAGATAGATTTTCTTTCATCTAAATCTCCTCTCCAATCAGTATTAGAATAGCCTTAGAGTCGCAGATCCTTTTCCTTAATAACTCAACGTATAATCAGCAGTTCCCTTTAGATACCTCAGTATTCTCTTAACGGCTTTCCAATGTGCTTGACCTGGATCGGATTGGTAACTACTCACCATTCCAACTGCAAAACATATGTCAGGTCTTGTACACATCATAGCGTACATAAAGCTTCTAACAGCACTAGCATAAGGAACATGTTTCATTTGTTCCTTCTATTGTGGAGTCCTTGGACACAGACTATGGCTCAACCCTTCACCTTTTGTAATAGGAGTATCTATGGATTTATAATCTTGAAATCTTAACTCCAAGAATGTATATAACATCACCCATGTCTTTTATATCAAAGTTGAAAGACAACCAACTCTTGACAGTATCAATAAACTCCATATTGTTTCCAGCAATTAGTATATCATCAACATATAATGATATGATCACAAATTGATCATTTGATCTATTTATATATACACAATGATTCTCATCAATCATTGTAAACTCATATGCCATTATGGCATTATAAAAATGTATATACCTTTGTCTCGACGACTGCTTAAGGCCATATATCGACCCACAAAGTCAACATACTTTTTCCCTTTCACTATGAAACCAACAGGTTGTTCCATATATGTTCCTTCCTCTAATTCTCCATTGAGGAAAGCAGTCTTTACATCCATTTGATGTAACTCAAGATCCATACTAATCACTATTGCCAGAATAATGCGAATTAAGGTAAATCTCACTACAGGAGAAAATGTATTTTCATAATCAATTTCTTCCTGTTGATTATACCCCTTCGCCACAAGGTGAGCCTTATGCCTTTCTATTGAGCCATCATCCTTTCGCTTTATTTAGAGAACCTATTTGTTCCTATAGCTCTGCGTCCTTTTGGAAGATCAACCAGTTCCCATACTTGGTTTGATTTCATTGACTCCATTTCCTCTTTCATTGCATGAATCCATTTTTTCCTTATTAGGGCAGTTCAGAGCTTCATTAATATTTCTTGACTCATCCTCATCTTGTGGAGCAACCATAAAAGTTTCCTTTTCAATGTCAAAACATCGACGGGGAATACTTTGGCGACTTGTTCACCGTATGGGAGATTGTACACTTAACACATCATTCCCCATCATGCTCCCACTTGGATTAGGTAATGATGATGTCGTCACATCAGGTGGTTGCAATTGAGAATGAGTTGAATTCAATTCATTACATCTCATATTACTCCCACTTGAACGAACTCCACTGACATCATTATCTTGATCCAAGGTTTCAAATAGGGAATTATTTTCTCTTATTTCGCCCCTCTTAGAAAATTCATCCATTAAGGATGTGACATCCCATGATTCAAATTCAGTTATACTCCCACTTTCCTGCTCACCTATGAACACATACCTTTTTGAGTGTTCGCAGTATCTCATGAAAATACTCTTATTTTCTTTGGGACCTAATTTCCCAAAACTTGTGAGAGGACTCATGAGCATAGTCAGCACAACCCCATGGCTTAAGAAAAACTTAAGTCTGGTGTTCTAACTGTCCATAACTCATATGAAGTGGAAATAACCGATTTGGAAGGCACCCGGTTAAGTATATAGGCAGCAGTTAACAACACATCACTCCAAAAAGTGATGGGTAAGTTAGCATGCGCCTTCATGGACCTAACCATTCCAGTAAGGTTCTGTTTCTTCTCTCTGCAACACCATTTTGTTGAGGAGTATATGGAATAGATAACTATCTTTCTATTCCTTTTTCATCACATAATTTTCTGAACTTATCAGATAAATATTCTTAACCTCGATCGGATCTAAATACCTTTATTTTCCTGTCTAATTGATTTTCTACCAGGTTCATAAACCTTCTAAAACAACTTATGCTTTAGATTTATGAGAAATCAAATAGACATATCCGAATCAAGTAGAATCATCTATAAAAGTGATGAAACAAATAGCCCCTTGCCTTCCTCTCACATTCATTGAACCACAGATGTCCAAATGGATTAAATGCCGAGGAAATTCAGCTCTTTTACCTTTTCCAAATGGTCTCCTTGTCATTTTCCCTACTAGGCAATGCTCACATATGGACAAATCAACTTTTTCAATATTGCCCAACAAGCCCTTTTTGGCTAGTCTTTTCATATGTCGTTGGCCCATGTGACCAAGTCTAGCATGCCATCATATTCACATCATTATCATATAAGATAGAAGACGTGAAACAAGGGGATAACATATTGACATCACCACAGTCAACATTTAGTACAATAAAACCATCTAGAAAGTGACCACAACCATAGTAGTTTGTATCTAAACACAAATCTACACATTTATTATAGAAGTTTATATCAAAACCAAGCTTAACCAACACTAAGACAGACACTTAAAATTTTGACGAATCTCTGGAGCATATAGAACATCAAGGTGCGTCCACCATGCATGTTCAATTGGCAGGTGCCAATTCCTTTACATCAGCTCTAGAGTTGTTTCCAATATAGATCCACTTAGTTCCAGTTGGTACTCGTCGGAATTCCACGAAGGATTCTCTATCCTTCCCTTTATGGTCTATCGCTTCTGAATCTATAGTCCACAAAGGATTGGATTCAGCCTATAATGCAGAACTTGACACATAAGCAAAGTTCTCAAATGTACAAGAGGTGCATTCCTTCTTTGGCTCACGATAGTCACGAGCATAGTGACTTCTCTTGTCACAATTGTAACACATCACTCTTGACATTTTCTTCACTTGAGGACGTTTTCCTCTCTTGTGTTGGTTAACTCTTGATTTCTTGCAATAAGGACTTGATCCTTTGCATTCCCACATATTGAACGAATCAATACGCTTGCGCTTAGAGCACAAAGCCCTTTCTGAGCTAGAACCAGCATAGCAAATGTATATTTTCGGCTAAAATACCGTTAAGCGGTCCTCTACTAGCTCAAGGTGGTGCACGACACCCTCAATATCTTCCATAATGTGGTCAAGAGCTTCTAGTGCTTCTTACTTTTCCAGCACATATTGAATCTTCAGATTCAATATTTCACAATTATTGCCGTTCATATCAGCAATTACATTCTTAGTTGCTGAACCATCGTTCTGAACACATCAGATATACATGCACGAATAATTAATGCCTATCAATTATGCATCCCTATTTGCATAGACCCATCATATTAATAAATAATTTCAAGTAAGGCTTCAGAATCAAAAGGTCACTATGTTTCCAATCATCCTCCAAAAAATCCTAACTTAAAATTATTATTAATATAATTATCTTATGCAAATAAATTCTATGAAGTTACAAAAACTTCTATTACTACCCACAGCTAATTACCCACAGCAACGAGCAATAACAGAAAGCAACAGATAATTGACATACAATTAAAAAAAATAATGCTTTCAATTAACACAATTAGGTAGTAATCATTACATAATCAATCAAAGAAATAAATAGGGAATGACCCTTTTAATCTATCAGTCAAAACATCTGAGAAAACCGAAGGCACATTTGCCAACCATGGAAAAACTTTTGGAGAGTTTTCATGTCGCCTCCAAGGCGCATTCACTCGGCGCCATGTGGCGCTCAATCTAAGGGTTGAAGTTTTGGCCAACTCAATCCTATAGTGCTCTCTTACAAAAGCTTCTACCAGCCTCTTATAACCCGGGACCACGTTGACCTCCCATAGCCGATCCAACACTGCTTGCCATTCAAGTGGAAGAGTGTTCATTAAAGCCGGCACCTTCTCAAAATCCGGCATAAGATAACCATTCCAGATGATTTCCTGTATCATCTGATTGACCTTGATCACATGTGATACTAAATCACCGTCATGCCACCGATAATCAGCTAACTCTGTCATCAGCCTCTTAAGTCTTATATTTCCCTCGTCCGTTCTCGGGATTGCAGGTATTCTTGCATAACGCATCATAGTTCCTGCAACAAATGCATAATTAAAAATGGATCACTTATAATCCATAATTAATATAAGAGAAAATACATAATTTTCCAAAATTCATGCAACAAATGCAGAATTAAAAATGGATTACTATAACCCACATAGGCATGACTGAAAAAGAAAACAAATTCCTTTTTTTTTTTTTCGGGTCAACGGTCAACGGTCAAAGTCAACGGTCAACGGACGGTCAATGGTCAACGGACGGTCAACGGTCAACGGACGTTGGTCAACGGGTCAACGGCCGCGCGGGTCGGACCGGTCGGGCCGGTCGAACCGGCCGTGCCGGTCGGACGAACCGACCGCACGAGCCGCGCGCGTGCGGTGGCTGACGTCACGCAGACGTCAGTCGGCACGTGCCTCGCGCTTGAGCGTGATGACGTCACGCAGACGTCAGCCGCACGTGCGGCACGCGCCAGGTTGATCGGGTCGGGTCGGTTGCCGTCGGGTCGGGTCGCCGGCTGGCCAACCGTCGTCGACGCTGACGTCATCAATGACGTCATCCCCGACGGTTATCGACCGTTGGTGACGTCACGATGACGTCAGCGGATAACGTCAGCACGCGTCAGTCCGCGGACCAGCGCGTGCCGGTTCGCCGGCCGCCGGCGCGCACGTGCCGGTTCGCCACCGGCGCGTGTAGCGCACGCGCTAGCGAAGCCAGCGCTTCCAGGCGCGTCGCGCCCACGCGCAGCGCCTTCCGGCCGCGCGTGTGGGCGCGTGCGGCGGCTTTCGGCGACGGTCGACACATCGCCGGACTCATCTCGACGTCGCGCTTCTCCAAGTGCCTTCAGAATTTGATTTCGACTTACGAAAACTCAGAAAAAAGGCCGAAAAGCGCTCGGGTGTCGGGATTTTCGCCCGGTTCCGTACGGCCGAAGGGATTTCGCGAAAAATCAATCAAAAGCATCAGAATTGATTGGGAAAAACGTGAACCTGGCTCTAATACCAATGTTGGGAATAACGGATCCCCGAAAACTGGATTCGACACTAAATCGAACCCCTAAATCAATGCGGAAGACGAAGCCTGGGAAAACACGCATCACCGATCGTAAAGCACACCACAGATTTGAGCGTACCTTGTTAGCCACAGATTAAACACCAACGCTGAAGAAGAAGAAGAAATTCTAGCCCCGATGATGTCAATTGAAGGGAAGACAGTGCCGTTTGCCTTAGAGTTCCTTTTGTCTCTTTTGAGAGAGAGAGAAAGTGCGCGGGAGAAAAACGTACGTACATCTGTTTTTCCAACATATGTAATCTCCCTCTCTCTCCTCCCTTTTATACCTTCCCCCTCCATGGGCCCTATTCCCGTGGGCCGGGCCCTTTTGGGCCCAACTTGAGCGGATGGGCCTTGAGCCCATCTTATAAATCCATCACAGGTGAAGGAGCTCCCGCCACACGTTTCTCATGCTAATGCTTTACACATGGCAACGTCCCTCATTTTGTCAACTAAGAGTCTAGCCTCCTCCTCAGAGTTGGAGATCCTAGCAGATGGAAATTCAATTTCTTAGTTCCTGGACCTCCACCAGAAATATTGCCCGAAATATTGGGTCATCTCATCTAGGGTGTGCCCTAGTTTCGAACATTGTGACGGAAGAGAAAATCTACGCAATAATGATATGGTGCCCACAGTGAACGAAAAAGTAACCCCACCGATGGTGGTTGCCTTGGACAACAATACAAATAAGAATGACATATTTATACCTGACAGTTGGCTCATAGTGAAATTAATTATGCTTCCCTACGCACATTGACGCATAGTTCTTCTGAAGCATATTTGGCAGAGTTCATGTGAATTTTGGTGACCGCTATTCTATATGGTTGGCATTCTAAGGGATGGAAATATGTTACAATAGCCAAAAATGAAAGGGCCTCCCAATTAAATAAGGTGGATTACAGGCTAAAAAAAAAAGAGTATCGTTGAGAGAATGATATGGTTGAATTTGAGGTCCTCATAAGAGCTTCACTGTCAAAACAAGGAGGATCACCCAAGAATTGAGATTGCATAGTTGTGGTATAGCACTGTCAAAGGCCCACTTTGGTTGTTATATGAATATCACCCCTAACTAGTTATGACTATTATTTGTAATTAGTTTATTCTTTATGACCTGAACCATAATTAGTTAGCTTATGTTTTTTTTTTGTCAAAGATTAGTTAGCTTATGTGGTTATTAGCATATTTAAGCATTGAAAATTACAACAACTAATTCAAAGAATCTCGAAAAAAAAATAGGTATGTATTGTTTTAAGAATTAAAAAAAGTTATGGAAGACATAAGATAACAGAATTAGGGGTAAGGTATGCTAGGAGAGGGATAGGAGTTAAACCATGATAAGGTTGTTTTTAGGTGAAGCTTCCTTCAAGGACCACAGCCTCAAGGGATGTCAATTTGAGGGTGTGACATCCTCCATTCAGATCGTTATCTCGGGCATGAGGAATGGACAAAGGATCAGTACGCCAATTGCGAGGTGATCCTATATGATTACATGACAACCGAAGGTCATTCATGGATTGACCAGGCCCAAACATGAGTCACACATAGAACCTCAGATAGGCTCAAACATAGGTCATTCTTGAATTGAGTTCAATGTCTGTCCGAGGTTCTACATATAACCTATGTTTGAGCCAGGTCAATTCATGAATGACCTTCGATTGTCATGTAATCGTGTAGGATCAACCAACTTCTCCGTTCACGGTTGTGTGGAATTGGATTAGGGTTGTTCATGAACAGCATAGTGACCATACCAAATCACCTGCGACCAGTGTATACTCTAGCTGAATCGACATATATCTATCCATTAATCGACTCGTGAAAACACGTGACCATCCATATCGATCTTTATGGTCGAATGGTCCTTTCATGGTTAAATGCTTTAGTCTGACATAATCCTTATCCAGAGTCGCCTTGCCCTTAA
Organism: Eucalyptus victrix; assembly: GCA_016097545.1. Lineage (NCBI taxonomy): Eukaryota > Viridiplantae > Streptophyta > Magnoliopsida > Myrtales > Myrtaceae > Eucalyptus > Eucalyptus victrix. Next base: position 39,501,328 of record CM027842.1, read on the forward strand.
TTAACTAATTGCCTCATGAACAATCCCTAGGATTGGCTCACAGCCTATTCTTGTTGTTGACATACCGATCCTTAGTCCATTCCTCGTGCTTGAGATAACAGCCCGAATCAAGGATGTCACACCCTCAAATCGACATCCCTTGAGGCTATGATTCTTGAGGAAAGCTTCGCCCGAGAATAATTTTGTCGTGGTCTAACTCCTATCCCCCTCCCAACCTATCCTATCCCTATTTCTGTTATCTTATGTTTTCCAAAATCTTTTTTAACTCTTAAAACAATTCACTCCTACTTTTTTTGAGATTCTTTGAATTAGTTATTGTAATTTTCAATGCTTAACTATACTAATAACCACATAAGCTAACTAATCTTTGACAAAAAAAAAAGCTAACTAATTACAATTCATATCATAAAGAAAATATTAATTATGAATAATAGTCATAACTAGTCAGGGATGATATTCATAAAACGACCAAAGTTGGCCCTTTAACGATGCTATCTCACAACTATGCAATCTTAACTCTTGGGTAATCCTCGTTGTTTTGATGATGAAGCTCTTGTGAGGACCTCAAATTCAACCAAACCATTCTCTCAACGATACTCTTCTTTCAGCCTGTAATCCTTATTTATTCAGGAGGCACTTTCATTTTTTGCTATTCTAACATATCTACATCCCTTTCGACCATACACAACAGCGGTCACCAAAATTCACGTGAACTCTGCCAAATATGCCCAAGAAGAATTATGCATCAATATGTGCTAGGTAGCGCAATTAGTTTCGCCGCGAGTCAATCGTCAGGTGCAAGAATATTATTCTTATTTGTACCGTTGTCCAAGACAACTACCATTAGAGGGCTACTTTTTTGTTCACGATGGGCGCCATGTCATTATTGCGTAGATTTTCTCTTTCATCACAATACCCGAAACCGAAGTGCACCTTAGAGGAGATGGCCGAACATTTTGGGCAATACTTTTAGTGGAGATTTAGGAACCAAGAAATTGAATTGCCAAATCTTCTGCTAGGATCTTCAACTCTGATGAGGAGACCGTACTCTTAGTTGACAAAATGAGGGAGGCTATTGCCATCCCAAAAGAGTCCATTGGCAACATTTTTCATGTACAGAGCATTAGTATGAGAAATGCGTGGCAAGAGCTCCTTCACCCGACCTTATCCCCCTACCACAAGATCATTTGTGCAATTGGTATCCATGTCTTCCGACAAGCATGTGGCATGGATATTGTTCTCCTATTTAACCCCCCGATATTTGAAAAGGCCAATGTCAACATCGCCAACAATAAACTATAATGAAATATTGCAATCAAATTGGTAAACGTGGTATTTAGCTTTGTTGGTACTCTCCTCCTTGACTAGGCGTGTCGACATTGCTTATTGTTATGTAACATTAGGAGGATTATGGGATTATTCCTGTCTCTAGGTACTTATCTAATTATGATTGACCAAAGTAACATGGAGCTTATTGACCAAAGGGATAAGAATCACTTATCAACGTGGTGCATGAATTCATTATGCTTCTATGTGGCATGTTTCTCAGAAGGTGTGGGACCGGTCACCTCCACTTACAACACTGAATATTCCCGTTACATTGATGTGCACAAGGAAGTGCAATTACTTTTGCCGCGAGCCAATTGTCAAGTGCAAGGATATTATTCTTATCTGTACTACTGTCCAAGGCAACTACCCTCGGCGAGGCTACTTTTTTATTCATGGTGGATGCCATGCCATCATCGAGTAGATTTTTTTTTTTCATCATGATGCCCGAAATCGACCGTGCGCGTTAGAGGAGATAACCCGACATTTCGAGCAATACTTTTGGTAAAGGTTTAGAAACCAAGAAATTGAATCATCATGTCTTCTACTGAAATCTCTGATTTCGAGGAGGATGCAACACTCTCAGTTGACAAAATCAGGGATGCTACCGTCACCCCAAGAGAGCCCAACAACAACATCGTCCATGTATAGAGCATTAGCATGAGGAACGTGTGGCAGAAGTTCCTTCATCCAGCCCCATCCGTCTACTACATGATCATCCGTACGTATCTAATTAAAGATGACCAAAGTGATGTGGAGCACATCGACTAAAGGGACAAGAATCATTATCAATGTGATGCATGACTTCATTGTTCTTCTATGTGGCATGTTACTTAGTAGGTGTAGAACTGGTCACATCCATTTACAATGCTAAATTATTTCCACCACATCTAACATACGCAAGGAAGCACAATTAGTTGACTAGATTGGACAATGACAGTTGTTGTTGTGCAGTATTGGCAAGATTATTAGATCTCTCGTCTTTGGATACTTGTATAATAATGATTGAGCAAAGTAATATCAAGCTTATTGACCAAAAGGACAAGAATCACTTGTCAACTTGTCCACGTGATGCATGACCTCATTGTTCTTCTATGTGGCATGTGACTCAATAAGCATGGATCAATCGCATCCATTTACAACGTTGAATTATTCTCGCCACACCCACATGTGCAAGGAAGCACAATTAGTTTCACCACGAGCCAACTATCAGGTGCAAGGATATCATTCTTATTTATACTGCTATCCAAGGCAACTACCTTTGGCGGTGCTAATTTTTTTTGTTCACGATGGGTACAATCATCATGTGGATTTTCCTTACATCATGATGCCCGAAACCAGGGGTGCACTCTAGAGAAGATGGCCCGACATTTCAAGCAATACTTCTAGTAGAGGTTCAGGAACCAAGAAATTGAATTGACAAAAACATTGAGGCGACACAATGAAGGAAGCAAACTCTTGTGTCATGAGGGTTGGATCCACCTAGGGGTTTCGCATGGCTCTAGGCATAGGCCCCGTATTTGGTTTATGTTTTGCCTAATTATTACGAATGTCTATTTTACTGAGATGGTGTGTGTAAAATCTGACGAGGTGAATCTGTCTCTCCGTTCTTGAATATTTTACTTATTGATTGTTTAATATGGTCAACTGCATCTAAGTAATGATGATAATTCTGTAGTTAAGTTTGTCTTGAGCTAAGTTTAAGTTTAATAATCCATTGGCCAAATCTCTAAGTGGATGCAATCCGCTTCAAGGAGGTGGCAACACAAGCGCTGGCTGCCTTCATTGCGTCGCCCCATTGTTCTTGACAATTCAGTTTCTTGATTCCTAAACCTCCATCTGATGTATTACTTGAAATGTTGGGTCATCTCTTCTAGGGTGTACCTCCGATTTTGGGCATCATGATGAAATTGAAAATCCACACGACGATGGTATGGCACCCATCACAAACAAAAAAGTAGCCCCATCATTGGACAATAGAACAAATAAAAACGATATCCCTACACCTGACAGTTGGCTTGCGGTGAAACTAATTGTACTTCCTTGTGCATGTCATTGTGACGAGAATAAGCCAGCGTTGTAAATGGACATGACCAATCCCATAGCTACCAAGTAATATGCCACACAAGAATAATGAAATCATGCCCCACGTTGACAAGTGATTCATGTCCCTTTGGTCAATAAACTCCATGCCATTTTGGTCAATCATAATTAAATAAGTATCAGAGACAGGAAAAATCCGATAATCCCACCAATGCTGCACAACAAAAACCGTCGTCGCCCATCGCAGTCAACAAGGAGAATACCTACAAAGGTAAATACCACCTTTACCAATTCAATTGTAATATTCCATAATAGTTTTTTGTCGGCGATGCTAACACCAGCTTTCTCAAATATCCAGAGGTTAAATACAAGAACAATGTCCATGCCACATGTCTATTGGAAGACATGGATACCAATCGCACATATGATCATGTGGTAGAGTGACGGGGTCAGGTGAAAGAGCTCCCGCCACACGTCCCTCATGTTATTGCTCTGCACATAAACAACGTTGTTGTTGGACTCTTTTTGGATGGCAGTGGCCTTCTTGATTTTGTCAACTAGGAGTGCAACCTCCTTCCCAGAATCAAAGATCCTAACAAGGATGCACTTCGCATCTTCCGAGCATCTTTGCATGACCAACCACCAAGGGAATTCCACATGGCGCGGACCACAATGATGATGAAACATACATAAATGTATAAAAAAAAAAAGTGATTTTCCCATAACAAAAAAGACAAATTTATAACATATAAAAAATTGAAAAGATGCCACAGAATTTTTCTAAAAATAGAAATTGATAAGTGCCACAAATAAGGAGGTGAAGAAGTCACAAGAGAAGGCAGAGGAGATTTCAGCCACATAGAGGGAGGCGATCATGAGGGTGTAGCGAACTCTTATGTGAACAGTGAATTGGTCCAACAAGACAAAGAAGTTGTTGGGAACGAACTCTATTGGGAGAGCCCCAAAGAAGAAAATGAAGAATGCCACCAAGATAATTGTCCGACAGCAGCCAAATCTATCAACAGTCCACCCTACCATCATCAATCCAACGAGCAACACCACAAAGAGGATCACCATCTGGACATCAACAAACCATGTAGCGAATCCTTTGTGGGCTGTAGATTCGGGAGCAATAAACCAATATATCAAAAACATCTTGGTACTCTTTTGTTCTTTTCCCTCAGAAAACATCTTGGTACTCTTTCAAAGTTCCAATTAATCTATTGGCATCCGCTTGAGAGAGACCTACCCCAGTCTTTGTTTCTTTAGGGTTATTTGAATCTCCTAAATTCATGGTGATTGGTTGTACAATGGTAGGAGGTTTGGACTCTTCATGTCTGAGCCATTCCTTTTCAATAACTCAATGATCATCTTCATTCTTTGAGTCAGAATAATCGGGTTCATCAAAATCTTTTGAATGCAAATTTGAGCCATGCAAATGACTATCATGATGTGAAATGTCATGCTTGAGATGCAATCAAAAAATGGTTAGTATATATACATATAAATGAATGCAATGTATGTAAATGTCATGAAAAAATTATTTTCAAATTCGAGTTTTCAAAAAAATTTATCGGGAACTAGCCCTCATGTTATTGGACATCCTCGTTCCACTAAAACATTTTCAAACTATAGATTGTGTGGATGCTCAAGCCTCAAAGCATCATCATAGGACTAATTTGGAAAACCTCACACGTCTATTAACAAAATGTGAATTTCATTGATATGCAAAAACTGCATTACTACATATATCATCATGGATCCGTAGAGTTTATGATTCGGATTATTACAAGCGTAAACAAATGAAATGAATGGTTCCCTCATAGGGAAAAATGAATGGAATACGACTAAAAATGAAATGCAAGAACTAGAATCATCCCTTACACAATGGGAACTTTAGGCTCATCATCTTCACCAATAGTGCCAACCAAACCATCTTCAAACAAATCAGCAAAATGGTAGACATTGGCTTTGGAAATAGTCAATATCTGAATCTCAAGTCAATGCCAACAAATCACAATGAGCCCTAGGCTGAGAACAAATCCCATATTATGATTTAATTGAGAGAATTTAAAAGCTTAGTATGACCTCGCTAATGAGAATCTCCTCTTGACCATCATGGTTCACTTTGTAAAGATCGAGCCAATCATCATCCCTATCTTCTACCTAGACGTGGTCGAGCGGCGAAAGTTACTACTAATCATCCTTGGAGGGATGATTGCGTCGCTTGCCATCCTAGGTACATGGCTCACCTACCTCAACCGCAGTGACACAAGCAACACAAACCCCAAATAGGCAGCAACCTTATGCATCCCCTCATCGCTATTTTATGTAGCATTGTTCGCAATCAGAATAGGCCCGATCGCATCGGTCTATAGTTCTGAAGTGTTCCCATTGAGATTGCGTGTCTAAGGGCACGCAATCGAAGTCCTGTGAACCAAATGCCAAGTGACAAAAGTATGAGCATCACACAACAGAACTCTCATACCTCTTAAAGAAAGTTAACTAGAGAAGCATATGGCCAAAAGTAAAAAAAGAATAAAACAAAAGCAAAACCAAATGATTACAGTGAAAAGAAAACATGAGGATGAAAGAAATAGATAAGGCAAAGAGCTATATGCTATGACGTAAAAAATAATTCTATCCCAGCCAGAAGAGATGGTTACCGTACAAAGGTGATGGCGTTGCACTGCATTGCTGTTTGTGGAAGCACCACAAGCCTCCCATGTCCCCCAACCCAAGCTCTAAGTTTGTTACTTCTCATCAATTAAATCATGCATATGAGATTTATTCTTGGCCTCAAGCTTGTTGTGATTGTTAGTATTAGTCTAAGATTCGGATATGAATTACTTTCAAAAGATATCAAAAGCAGCACCTCAATGTTGGTATTAGTCCTAGGTGCTGCATTTCTTGATGCTTATGTCTTTTCGATGCTTCTTCCCATCTTTGTTTTCCTCGCCTTGACCTCCACAAGAATTACCCGATGAACCGCTACATCTCCTCCAAGGTCTTCCCCTTGTCTCTAGCATAACAATGTAGATGAATACGCTCCTTAAGCACGACATTGCCATGAACACAAAAGCAACTCCGCGAAGGGTGATTGCCTTGTATATTGGAATGAACAATAATGTCGATACACTTAGCACTTGGTTCGCGACAATTCCAATTGCTTCTCCCTGGGAACACAACCTCAATGGGAACACTTTTGAACTATAAACCGATGCGATTAGGCATTTGCCAATTGCGAACGATGCTACATAAAACAATAAGGGGATGCATATGGCTACTACCAATTTTGGTTTTGTGTCACTCATGCCGCTCCGGTCGATGCTAGTTAGGCACATACTGAGGACGGCAGGTGACTTAATCATTGTCCCGAGGCTAATTAGCAGCAACTTTCGTCGCCCGACCACATCTGAGAAGTAGATAGGGATGAGAATTTGCACCATCTTTGCAAAAAGTGGATTTTGACAGTCAAGAGGAGATTCCCATTGGCAAAAGTCACATTGATTTTTTTAACTTCGCATCAATTAAATCATGCAGATTTGTTCTCAGCCTAGGGCTTGCTCTAATTGTTGGCATTTGCTTGAGATTCGGATATGGGTTATTGTCAAATTATATAAAAAGCAACACCTAGAGTCAACAAGTGTTGTTTTTCTCGATTCCTGTGTGATTTTGATAATCCTTTTTATCTTTGTTTCCCTCACCTGAACCTTTGCACAAAGAATTCTCCTAAGAACTGCCACATCTCCTCCAAGGTCTTCCCTCTCGTTTCCAGCATAACAACATAGACGAACACGCTCCCTAAATAGTACATTGCCATAAGTACGAAGGCAACCCATCAAGGGAGATCGCCTTGTATAGCGAAATGAATAATAACGTCAAGATTACACTCAGTAATTAATTCGCGATGACTTCAATTGTGTTCCCATGGGCATGTAACATCAATGGGAACACTTCTTAACTATAGATTGATGCAATTGGGCCTATGTCGATTGCGAATGATGGTACATAAGACAATAACCAAGGGATGTGTAGGGCTACTGCCCATTCGGGTTTCATGTTGCTCGTGCCCCTACGGTCAATGCCGATAAAGCATGTACTAAGGATGGCGAGAGACTCAAGCATCTCCCCGAGGCTAATTAGCAATAACTTCCGCTGCCCAACCACGTCCAGGCAAAAGACAAGTATGAGGATTGGCATGGTCTTTGCAAAGTAGACTATGACAGTTAAAAGAATATTCTCATTGGCAGAGGTTATACTAAGTTTTTAAGATTTTCATGCTCATACATATGGGGCTTTTCATGCTCGGCCCTATAAATTAAAAACTTAGTATAACCTTTGCCAATGAGAATCTTCTCTTGACCGTCATAATCGACTTTGCAAAGACCATGCCAATCCTCATTCTTGTCTTCTGCCTAGACGTGGTTGGGCGACGGAAGTTGTTACTAATCAGCCTCAGGGAGATGCTTGTGTCTCTCACCATCCTCAGTACATGCCTCATCGGCATCGACTGCAACGGCACGAGTAACATGAAACCCAAATGGGCAATAGCCCTACACATCCACTTTTATTGTCTTATGTACCATCATTCGCAATCAACATAGGCCCAATCACTAAAGTTAAGAAGTGTTCCCATTGATGTTACATGCCTAGGGGAACATTAATCGAAGTCATCGCGAATTAATCATTGAGTGTAATCTTTACGTTATTATTCATTTCATTATAAAAGGCGATAACCCTCAACGGGGTCGCCTTCGTGCTTATGGCAATGTCCTGTTTAGGGAGCATGTTTGTCTATGTTGTGGGAAGACCCTGGAGGAGATGTGGCGGTTCTTTGGAGAACAAGAAGAATATTAAAATCACACAGGCATCAAGAAAAGCAACACTTATGGACTCTAAGTGTTGCTTTTTATATAATTTGACAATAACCCATATTCGAATCTCAGGCAAATACTAACAATCAGAATGAGCCCTAGGCTGAGAACAAATCCGCATGATTTAATTGATGCGAAGTTAAAAAATCAATGTGACTTTTGCCAATGAGAATCTCCTCTTGTCCATCAAAATCCACTTTGCAAAGATCGTGCCAATTCTCATCCCCTTCTACTTCTTAGACGTGGTTGGGCGACGAAAGTTGCTGCTAATTAGCCTCGGGGATGATTCCATCGCATGTCGTCCTTAGTACGTGCCTAACTAGTATTGACCGGAGTGGCATGAGCGACACGAAACCAAAATTGGTAGTAGCCATATGCATCCCCTTATTGTTTTATGTAGCATCATTCGCAATTGGCAAAGGCCTCTAATCACATCGGTTTATAGTTCGAAAGTGTTCTCATTGAGGTTGTGTTCCCAAGGAGACGCAGTTGGAGTCATCGTAAACCAAGTGCTGATTGTAATCTTGACATTATTGTTCATTCAAATATACAAGGCAATCACCCTTCGTGGGGTTGCTTTCATGTTCATGGCAATGCCGTGCTTAGGGAGCGTGTTCGTCTACATTGTCATGCTGGAGACAAGGGAGAAGACCTTGGAGGAGATGTAGCAGTTCATCGGGGAATTCTTGTGTAGGTCAAGGCGAGGAAAACAGAGACAGGAAGAAGCATTGAAATGACATAAGCATCAAGAAATGCAGCACCTAGGACTAATACCAACATCGAGGTGCTGCTTTTGATATCTTTTGAAAATAATCCATATCCAAATCTTAGACTAATACTAACAATCACAACAAGCCTGAGGATGAGAACAAAGCCCATATGCATGATTTAATTGATGAGAAGTAATAAACTTAGACCTTGGGTTGGGGGAAATGGGAGGCTTATGGTGCTTCCACAAACAGTAATGCAGCACAATGCCATTAGCAATCATTTGGTTTTGCTTTTGTTTTTTATGTTTTTTTACTTTTGGCCATATGCTTCTCCAATTAACTTTCTTTAAGAGGCACAAGAGCTTCTTCAATGATGTTGTTCTATTGTGTGATGCTCATGCTTTTGTCACTCAACATTTGGTTCATGACAACTCCGATTCCGTGCCCTCAGGCACGCAATCTCAATGGGAACACTTCCAAACAATAGACCGAAATGATCGAGCCTATTTTGATTGCGAACAATGCTACATAAAATAGCGATGAGGGGATGCATAAGGATGCTGCCCATTTAGGGTGCTGTGGTTGAGGTAGGTGAATCATGTACCTAGGATGGCAAGCGACACAATCATCCCTCCAAGGATGATCAGAAGTAACTTTCGCAACCACGTCTAGGTAGAAGACAAGGATGAAGATTGGCTCGATCTTTACAAAGTGTACCATGACAATCAAGAGGATATTCTCATTAGCGAGGTCATACTAAATTTTTAACTTCTCATCAATTAAATCATAATATGAGATTTGTTCTCGGCCTAGGGCTCATTGTGATTTGTTGGCATTGACCTAAGATTTGGGTATCAACTATTTTCAAAAGATATAAAAAGTAGCACTTAGAATCCACATGTGCTACTTTTCTCGATGTCTATGTCATTTCGATGCTCTTTCACGTCTTTATTTCCTTTACCCTCAACCTCCACATGAAGTATTCCCCAAAGAATTGCCACATCTCCTCTAGGGTCTTACCCCTTGTCTCGGACATAACAATATAAATGTACACACTCCCTAAGCATGACGTTGCCATGAACATGAAGGCGACCTCACCGAGAGTGATCACCTTGTATAGTGAAATGAACAATAACGTCAAGGTTACACTCAGCATTTGGTTTATGGCGACTTCAATTGCGAGCCCTGGGTACGCAAGCTCAATTGGAAACACTTTTGAACTATAAACTGACGCGATCGGACCTATGCTAATTGCAAACGATGCTATATAAAACAACAATGAGGGGATGCATTAGGCTACTGCCTATTTAGGCTTCATGTCGCTCGTGCCACCACAATCAATGCCAAAGAGGCACGTATTAAGAACGGCGAGTGATGCTAACATCCCTTGAGGTTGATTAGTAGCAACTTCTACTGCTCAACCACGTCTAGGTAGAAAATGGAGATGAGGATTGGCACGGCCTTTGCAAAATGGTACTAAGTGGTGACCTGGGAACCACCGTACAATTAGCAACTGGCGATGTAAACCTGGGGAAGACTAAGCCACCATCACAAACCTAGCCGCAAGTGAGTCGCGCGAATGCGACGCCTCTGAGATTCTAACTCCTCCCCTTCGTGAGGGGGAGAGAGCCTGAAGCCAGCTACACCACTGCAAACGGTAGTGATGTCATGCTAAGTTCTTATTAATTAAATCATGCATATGGGATTTATTTTTGAGCTAGGTATTGACCTGAGATTCGGATATTGACTATTTTCAAAAGATACCAAAAGTAACACCTAGAGTCCATAGGTGCCGCTTTTCTCAATGCCTATGTCATTTCGATATTCCTTCTTGTCTTTATTTCCCTCACCTTCAACCTCCACACAAAGCCACCACATCTTCTCTAGGGTCTTACCCTTTGTCTACGACATGACAACACAAACGTACATGCTCCTTAAGCACGACATTGCCATGAACATGAAGATGACCCCATTGAGGGTGATCGCCTTGTATAGCGAAATGAACAATAACGTCGAGATTACACTTAGCACTTGGTTCGCAGAGACTTTAAGGGCACGCAACCTCGATTGGAAACACTTCTAAATGATAGACCGATGCAATTAGGCTTATGTCAATTGAGAACGATGCCACATGAAACAACAAGGGAATGCATTAGGCTACTACCCATTTAGGCTTCGTGTCGCTCGTGCCATTGTAGTCAATGCCGGTGAGACATGTACTGAAGATAGCAAGCAATGCAATCATCCTCCGACGTTGATTAGCAGCAACTTCTGCCGCTCGTCCATGTCTAGGCAGAAGATGAGGATGATGATTGGCATGGTTTTTGCAAAGTTGACTATAACAGTCAAGAGGAGAATCTCATTGACAAATGTTATACTAAGTTTTTAACTTCTCATAAATTAAATCATGCATATTGGATTTGTTCTCAACCTGGGGCTTGTTATGATTGTTGGTATTGGCCTAAGATTCAAATATTGACTGTTTTCAAATGATATCAAAAGCAGCACCTAGAGTTCACAAGTGCTTCTTTTCTCTGCTTGTGTCATTTCAATGCTTTTTCTCATCTTTGTTTCCCTCACCGAAGTTGGGCGGTGGATTCTTAAGTGGTCGGAGAGACGATGACTGTGATGGAGATGAGAGAGAAAATATGTGTTTTCAATTTTTTTCTAATCAAGGTATATGTCAATTTTCTATTGCAACAACTCATATCAATGCACGCCACGTCAACTGGTGACATGAAACTAGAAAATCACTGAATATTTTCTTGACTTCCAAATATGTTTACTGTTCTAGAATAAGTTTTTGTATGTAGGTTTTGGTTACCGTTATTAGCATTGTTTCTTTATTCCTTCTTTTCTAAAGTGACGATATTGTTAGAATATTAATGGCCCAACAAGTAAAGCTGAATTTGATTCAACTTTTTCTGTATGATGTCTTTGAATTGTGGATAGGCGTGCCTCTGATCTTGTATCTCACCATTCACGAAAAGTCTTTAGGAGTCATGTTAGCACAAAAAGGACCAAAGGATGGAATAGAACATGCCATATATTAACTCAGTAAGTAGTCTACTACTTTCGACATTTGATATCCTGAAGTGGAAAAGACCTGTGTAGCCTTGATTTGGGTTTTACACCGATTGAGGCAATACACTCTGCACCACCACATCCTTCTGATGACTGAGAATGACCCAATCAAATATCTTTTGGAGAAGCCTGCATTGATTGGAAGGCTCGCTAAATGGCAAATATTATTCTCTGAATTTGATATTCAAAGCATGGCACAAAATTCCATCAAAGGGCAAGCCATAGCCGATATGTTAGCCGAAAACTCTGGGAAATCTGATGATTGTGATGAAATTGATGAACGAATTTATTTGGTCTCAAAGCATGGTCATTGATTATCTTTTGGTACTATGCTACCATCTCGATCATTAATCCTAACTCTGCCAAAATTCAATGAAAAAACACATACACATAACAAATGTTATTTGTAAGGGCCAACCTCCTTGCCAACAACATTGTCCACTTTAGGCCTTTTGGCTGAGGACTCACCTGCCCCCATGCCTTCACAGTTTTGTTCTCCCGGGCTTTGCCCAGAAAAAGGCTTATTTAGGATACAGGTGCAACCACACTGCCATCCCTCAGCCTGACCCAATATTGTCCTTTTTGAGGCACAACCACACTACCATCCCTCGAAAAATTTTGTCCCTAGCACAACAAAACTACTACCAAAAGGCCTCGTTGATAGTTAAGACTAGTGCTACTCCTTATGCAGTACAGTTTAAGGTGCTATTCTATCCTTGTCTAAGGAAGTTCAAAACTGGTTCAAGGCACTTCAATTACCCCATATTTTGTGGTACACGGAAAAGATTTTATCCTAAAAATGAATTGTCAGACCCGACCAATTCGACATGACAAAAGCGAGTTCAGATTTAAATACAAGTTCCTTTCTGTTGCCCTTTTTCTTATCCAATTTTATCGCTTTAGATAAAAATCTATTCCTCCTTTAAGTGCTTCAGTTGCTCTTTTCTTCACCAACACCATCAAATCGTGACCACTTTCTTATGTCTCTATTTTGTGAATTCCCATTTGAGCTATTACTGGGTAATCACTGGGGCTTTAAATACAACTACTCATTGTGTCAAGAGTGACGACATTACTATCTATTTCAACATGACAATAAAGTCTGGACAGCAATAACAAACACTTCAGTTTTCCGTCCTCTTACCAAGTCTTAGAAATATGACATACAAAGGTATAAATAAACCACACCCCCAACCTATTTATTGCTACTCACCAAATTTCAAATTGTAAGAATCTATTAATCTGATACGTTCAGAAACAAAATGCTAGGCTGCTTCAGGACAAGAAAAAATACTATCACTTGTATATTAGATAGCCGAGAGCAAAAGAAGGGGAAAAATAGGAAGCAGAAATGCAACTTACCGCCACAAATGATTTCTCTTTGGCAACTCCTGCTTTCCTAATGCTTGGATCCACCAAAACACTGGCAAAGAAAAGTGTTGAGTGCTTTACCAAAAACAAAGCCAAAGGAAAAGTAGAAGCGCTGAATGCATTTCACTGTAGGCATCCAAAACAAAAACTTCCAACTTCTACGACTAGATATAACCCCTTCAAATATGTGAAGTGGAAAAGATCTCTAAGCATACCATTGCAAAGATGTGAAGCCCTCACTTTGGTACTTCCTGCAATACATTGTGTTTAATGGGGTTAGAGCTACTCGCATAATTAGGAAGCTAATGGAGAACCACAAAATTCCATACTCATGTCAATTGTCAAGAACCATGAAATCTTCACATAATATGCCAAAAACAGATTGGGTAAAAACATAAATAAGATAAAGGAAGAAAGAAAACTCCCTATCAAAATATAGCAATATTCACATTGGTTTGGACCCATTGCATACAACTTTATCGGAAACGTCACTTTTTCAAACATTGCTGGCATCAGCGAAAGCTTTTCTTCTTATATTTGCTCTACCTAAAGAAAACAAATTAATAATCAGATAAATAGAAAGTCTCGAGAAAGCTTTCTATCTCAGCCTAGTTTAATCGTAGGAGAAGCATCATTTTCACTAGTGCTCGTCTTTTGGTTCTCAAAACCAACCTGCAAGTGAAATGACTATATATTAAATGTGTCTATGTATTAAGTTAAAAAAAAAAAAAAAAAAAGTAACTTGAACACCAAAAGAATGAAAGGAGGCTCATGTAAAAGTTCCCCTACGCAAGAGAAAGAAATCCTCCTTGCATCACTTACGGTGGTCCCAATGACACCTTCGTTCGCTGTCATTGATGCCTTTTCTGCAAGAACAAAGAAGACAAACTAGATAATGCAAAAAATATTATTGCTAGAACAACCAAAACAACTCCTTAAAGTAAAATTGTTGTAAAATGGCTCTCCAGCGGCAAAATACCATGTCTACCACAAGCCCTTGATGATTAAAGCCAAATTGCCTAGTACTCTCACAAAAATGGTCATAGGCAGCTTCCGATATGATAATATGTTTGACATGTAACCTCATAGAAATTTCAAAAAGACCAAGGAATTAATGATGAATGCAAAATTTCTACTGTAATGAATGTCATGGCATCTCACAGCCTGGGTGGTTCAATTACATGGACACTAACCAGCCAATATAGCCTCCTCAACTCAAAGTCTACCAGTTCAAACAATGACATGAGCCGCAGGCAACCAGCCCTAGAAAACTTTTTCAAGATTCTACACGGAGGTCCGAATTCGGTTCTGGTGCCACTTGACATCTGAACCTTTAAACAACTCACACCATAAACATTGGGGAGAAACAGCTCAAGCACTGGATAAGTTCCTTTATATTTTACCCGCATGAGACATCTCCTAATAATAAAGCTGAACACTACCACATAATCCATCATAAAAGAGAAACCTGGACGTGTCTAAAACGAAAAGAGACTCATCAACATTCCCCAATAGCAGTAATTCCACAAAAGACGTGTCTAAAACCTGGACGGTGCTCTCCTTCTCCTCCGGCGAAGCAGCAGGCTATACTCTGCTACGGGTGAAGGATGTGGCCAACGGGCGACTCGACCAGGATCGGAGCCAAACTCTGGCGATCCCTCTTTGTCTACTCCCGGGGCCAACGTTTCTCTCTGTGAAGTGTGAACCTTTCTCTCCCTCTCCCTCTCCCTCTCCCTCCGCGATCTCGTTCCTCTCTCTGTTCACGATCTGGTTCTTTTTGTAAAAACCGTCCCGCCCGGCCGAGCCCTGCTCTTTGCTTCAGCGAGAATCCGCTTCTCTCCCCCTCGCGAATCTTTTCGGTTACGCGCCGTTATCCCTCGCGGCTTCTGGAAGGTGCGGACTCGCTCCAAGGGGGCAGCGCATGGGAAAGGGCGGGAGAAGAGTTGGGTTCGGGCCTTGTCGCAACTCCGATGGGCTTAATAAGAATAAAGTTAGAATAAAAGAAATGGGACGATGATTGTCATGAAGCACTTGGAGGCCTCGAATGTTGGTAGTAGTGGCATTTGACCACGGGGCCCTCTAAGCAGTCCATCCCTGGAGGTTGTCTAGCCTCAGCCCGAGAGACTCCAACAAGAGCTCCCACAGCAACACGCCTAAGCTCCTCACTCTCTTGGAGTAGTCCAGGAGTATGTCCCCACCATTTTCAGAGTCCGAGCCCATCGACATATCTAATTGGATTTATTTTACTCAAAAGTTTAAATTAATAAATTATGATTCAACTAATATATATATTAACTAGTTTACATCACACGAATTATTTAATGTGGGATTTCTCTAGCAAAATCTAAAAGTTTGCTTTGTCAGTGTGAAAAACAACATATTTTAACTTCGCAGTCTTTCTTTCTTGCTCTCTCTTACAACGAAGAATACAAGACTGACAATTTTACCAAAAAAAAAAAAAAAGAATACAAGACTGACAAGCAGGAATACAATGAAGATGTTGCTTGGAGTTGTAGAGGAAGATGCGACAGAGAAAAGACGAGGACAAGTTATCTTGAAAAGAAAGATGATGCTGGGAATTTCAGGATCCTCGCATTGTTGGAACACGAAGAAACAACAATGGGAGGATCCTGAAAAATGGGAGCCCGAGAGGATTTCTCAATAAGCAAGTCATGCTAGTATTGTGCAGCAATTGGAAGACTGGGACAGGGATTCAAATGGCGAGTTAAAGACGACGAGCAAGGAATGTTGATAAGAGGAATCTGATGACTCGTTAGCTATATCGAATACAAGCAATAATAAAGCCAAGACGGCGACTGCTCCAAGCTTGAAGTGACTGAGAAACGACGTGGAATGAGGAAGCAAGTTAATACAAAGATATGCTGAAACTTTAATTGAAAGTGGCCTTGTATCATCCCCTAAACTATACTTAAAAGAGGAAGAAAAGCATACCCCAATGTTACGTGATCGAAACTGAATAGAAACTCACCAAAGTGGCGATTTAGGCTAGCCAAATACCCCATGAAAACGCTCCTAAAAAAGGGTTGTTCTACCATGTCGTGCCCCTGCACATGGCAATCCATCGTGCCCGAGCTGTAGGCTAACATAAAACATTAGTGATCTAACCATCAAAATTGTTAATGACATTCAACTGTCAATATCGTAGATAAAGCATTACACTCTTAGGTAAGATAGGAAACCCTGCCACAGGTGTGAAAAATACGTGAAGCACTAAAACACCGATTTCAAAAGAGTAGTCTTCCTCATGATAGTTTATTTGAAATATAATCCAACTAATTATCCACGACCATCAAAACAAAGCTCGCAAATGAGCACTTCCAATTCACACCCCCCCCCCCCCCCAAAAAAAAAAAAAAAAAAAACTAACTTCTCCACCACTAATCACCATCGCCATCATGCTGCCAAACAAGATGACAAACATGATGTTTATGCTATTATCATATTCATGTATAGTGCAACTCCATGTAATAAAAAGTTTTTGATCATGCCATCAGCAAGTCTTACTCACCCCCCCCCAACCCCCTTCTTCTTCATTCATGATCTTAAACATCATAGATCAGTCGAACAAGATAATCCTCTACAGAGTTTCACTTTGGATCAGTAAACTCAGCGACTCAGGCAACTTACAGATTGGAGGGATCAACAAGAACAAGTACGGTAAACCTAACCATGATTCCATTTCTTATTTTTACTTCGAAAGCAGAAAGCCTCTTCTAAATGCACAATAGTTACATAAGCACGAGCTTGCCAGGCACTACAAACATATACTCTATTCAATTTAACCACATCTGGATGCTTTGCCAGGGAGCTAATGCGCTGAAAAGCTACACAGATCAAATGTATCCGACTGTCATTCAAGAGAGAACATCCTTGAATTGTCATATTTCATAGCTTGAAATGTTCCAGTGCAGATACACCATTAAGTCCTTTTGCATAGTAGTGAGTGACAAGGTCCTTCACTGTAGTTTCCCGATAAATTGGAGGATTTTCTTCTGATAGCAGCTCCTCGATAGGGCCATACAACCTTGAAGAATTCTCTGGAGGGAGATGCTGCCTCATGAAACACGCCACTGAAATCCTTGGGCCGATTTTCTGGGCTAGAACTCTGTGACTCACGCTAATGAACTTATCATTCGAGATCAGCTGCAAGATGGAGGAGGACATGGCAAAGTGAAGACCAAATACTCTGGAATATGGATCACACATAAATACAGCATACGTAATCAAACTTGTTTAAAAGGGCCAAATTTTATCAAGTCATTCTCACATGTACTCCTAGCACAGTTGTCAAAATAATTAGCTAAGACCAAAAGATTGTAAAGAAAAACAACATTCACATAGAAATATCATAAAAACGGAATTGACTTAGCTCAGTTAATGTTGCAAGAGCTAACTGGAAGTTCCACAGTTGTAAACAGGATACTCTACAATCCATCTGTTAGACCTCTACACCGACTTAGGGAAGTATTTGGCATCTCTAACACACTACAAAACAGTTAGGATAGAAGAACATAGATGAAAGAGCTATCTTCCATTTCACTTATTCAGATTGTAACACCAGTTGTGTGTCCATGGACTATGATAACAAATTGACTGAAGGACCTACTCGTTAGATCAGCCACACAAAAAAGCACAGATTGGGCTAGAAATGCATTGGCTAATGTGAGAACATTGAAACAAGAAACTAACTGATAGAAATGTAAACTGCAAAACTCTGATAAACGGACCTGCATCAAGTCTCCCAAGTTTATTACAAGGGCTCCAGGAATTGGGGAAACGTCGATCCATTGGTTCTGATGGTGGACCTGGAGGCCACCAATTTGGTCTTGGAGAAGAATGGTGAGAAAGCCACTATCAGTATGATCACCAGTCCCAAGGGTTAAGTCTGGTTCCGGGCATGCTGGATAGTAATGGCCAACAAAGAAGAGTCCCTCCCCACAGTGGATAGTTTTCAGGTAGCTAGGGTCGAGGCCAAGAGCTTCTGACAGTAATTCAAATATGGTATCTGCCAATTCCAGAATTCTGTCCTTGTACTCAATTATTACGTCTCTGCAAGTCGATTGGTGACAGAGAACAGGTGATTAGTCAGATGCCGCGGAACATCAGAAGATCAATCTTTATCTCACTCTCTCAAAGACCAGGTCTACTTACTCTGCATAAAAAAATCAAGCTTCTAAAATACAAGTCCATAATTCGTGTAACAGAGCAGCCATTCTTGCAGACCAAAGAGGAAGAACAGAAAAGGCAATTAGTTTTTCCATTTAAACTGAATCTATCGGCACTCCGACTCTGAATCCCCCAAAGATCTACGCCCCACATGATCGTTTGCTTCAACTGATCTATGACCCCAAAGCCCCTTGAGAAAATGGCAAGAACTCCTGGCACACTGAGCACACGTTTCGCCAGGGCCAAGAAGCAGCTCCATCTATTCCGAAAGCCCCATTTTTTACTTAATTATCAGATCTTAAATCTTATTAGGCTAGAGCTTCCTGGCTTTCTTTCTTTTCTTCCACTGAATTGCTATGCGTCAAAGAAAACTATCATGGAACTTTCAATTCCTCTCACAGGACACAAGTGGGTATCGCAAGCCTAAATTTGAAAGCTTTTATATCGCTAGACCCAAAACTAGAATTAGTTTCAGCCCTTCAAGCACGCACACACAGAGATTACCGACAGACAGCAGGCAATTCCTGAGGATCCGGACTACGGGGAGCCAAGACGCAGCTCAGCGTGTCCCTCCAGTTCGCCGCCGGGGCCTGGTACAGGTCGAAGTTGCTGTTGTACAGCACCTTCCTCCCGCCGAAATCCCGCGAGTACCACTCGCGCTTCGCCTCGAGGTCCTGCTCGTGGAACCTCCGGATCCCTTCCACCATCTCCTCCGTGAGAGCCGCCGGCACGCCGTGGTTCACCACCTGGAAGAACCCCCACGTCTCGCAGGCTTCCCGGACCAGACCGACCGTCCGCTTCCGCTCACCGGGGCTCCAGCCCCGGCCCGCACCTCCCAAGTCCACGACCGGAACGCTCGGGCTCGGTCCTGGCGACTCCGAGGCGCGGTCGAGCTCGAGGTCGAGGTGGTCGTGGACGAAGAATCTTGGTATCTTGGTCAGCCCGGCGTCGGCGAGGCCCTTGACGCCGGCCTTCGAGTCGTCGAAGGACTTCAGCTCGGCTTGCCGGTCGTACCCACCGTCGGGGGCGAGTATCAGCTCCGGTGCCATCTCTCTTTTCTTCCGGGAATGGAGTCAGCGGCAGCGCAAGCGAAGCGAGGCAAAGAGAATGAGAGAAATCTCAAGAAGACGATAGTGGGAGATAATTTCCGACAGTGGAGTGCTCGGAAATGCGTCCGCGTCGAGGGTCTTGTCGTTTCTGGCGAGCATCGGTCGATCCATGGAACTCCATTGTCAACTCAAGCTTGCGTAGGCCAGCCAGCCATAGTTATCCGCACGAAAGGGAGGGAAAATGACATAAAATTTCTGAATTTGGACTTAATATATAAAATAATCTCTAAATTTTTAATTTATTCAATATAATTTCTTATTTTTTTAAATTTATTTAATATAATCTCTGAACTTTTAATATAAGTTTAATTTAATTCATGACTTAATATGTAAAAGACTATATTGCATATTAGGATAAAATTTGTAAATTATATTAAATAAATTAAAAGTTCAATGACTACATCATAAACTAAGCTAAAATTCAAGATTATTTATGTAGTTATCTCGTAATTGTAACCATACATTCTATAGTGGATGTTTCCAGTGCAATGAATATGAGATTTTTTTATGTAACGTGAGTCACTAACACCAATCACCCCTTATCATCTTTTTTTTTTTTAATCAAACCGCTGTTGTCGTCTTGTGATTTTGAGTATGACAAGATATGCAAAAATTGAGAAATATTAAAAAAATAAAAACACAGTTCGAGAAGCCACTGCTGCTAGGCAGAAGAGACAACGCTCTTCAATATTCTATTTTTGCAATGATTTGAGAGCATTTGTCACGTTGTAAATTGTGATTGTAAGTTGAAATAAGTGGCACGTCTTACTTCCTAATTTGAATTTATGATATATTGAGAAAAGTCTCATTAAATACTGGTGTCAAGTGACTTGATCAAATGACATCATCTCTGTATTGGAAACACTTATATATACCTATCTTGAGGTGAAAAAAAAATGTAACTTAGGATATAATTTGTAACATCTAATTTGCACGTATAACTGAAATTATGCACGCGATTCAGCTATTGTCTCTACAAGTTCGCGTCAAGTTCCCTATGCCACTTAAGTTTCGTGAAGAACCATCACTCAAACAACATTGCCGGGAACTTTTTAAAACTTTTCTAATTCTTATCATTGTCCTATACTCCATTTACATTGGAAAACAAAAGACATTTTTTAATTAATGGATTAGTATCACCCAAATAACCCAAACTAGTATACATGAACCAAATTTATTGTCACAAGAACTCTTGAATTGATGGTCTCGTGCCACAATTAATATACCTGTGCCACATTTATTCTAAATTGATGCATCTTGCCATACTTACCTAGAAACTCAAATTTATCAGATATACCAATTTCGGGTAAATATGACATGGGTGAACTGGTTTGGAATTTTTTTATGGCACGGGTGTACTAATTTGGAAGTCTTTGCTAGGCACGGGTGTATCGGTTCGAGATTTTTTGTAACATAAAAATTAATTTGGAATAAATGTGATGCATATCTATCAATTTGAGATTCTTAGTAGTATTATATGTAATACTTAGTTTCTCAATTTGTTTTTTTTATTTTTTTTATTTTATATTTATGCATGGCTAATCTTGTTCAAAGTATTAAGAGAGGTTGATTCTTTTTCTTGCCATCAATGACAACAAAGACACGCTGAGTCAGGTAAGAATATAACGAAAACGATGCTAGGAATCGTGCAGAGAGGCACCGTTGTTAGAGGGAAGGAGGGCAGGAAAGTTCGAGCAAGCTGCAAACCCCTTAACAGAGCTTCAAGGCCACTTCTGTCACTTAAGCAAAAGAAACCTGCGCCTGAAGCTAACTAAGCCGCCGAAATGGTTCTTCCTCACGGTTAAATCTGCACCCATATATCTGCAGTGCGTGAGTACGCATTGCCAGTCCAGTCTATAATCTCTCGGTAGGTCTTGCGGACCTGCATAACAAGAAGAGGCCTCTGCTGCTTAGAGCTTATGACACCAGAACGTACCGGCAAAAACAAGGCTCGCTTTGCGCATCTGATGCCTCTTTTCCGGCTATTGAATTTGTATTTGTGCTTTTTACCCACAAAGGTTGGACCTTAGGACGCCAAAGCATTGCGGCAAAGGAAGCACTCTTTCTATTTGAGGTCGTCTTCTGCTTTAACTCTTTTTTTGTTTTCACCTGAAAAGGTTGGAGCTTCTGACACCAGAGCATAAACATAGCAGCAATACTGAAACAAGCTCTTTTTGTAATAGAGTCGAAGTACTCCTCTACTCCCCCTCCCTCAGCCAGCGTACGTCACCGTTTTTGGTGAAATTCTTGTTTGTTAATTCATGTAACGTTTTCCCACCTTTTAAATATAGTTTTGGAGATGATAAGAGAGACCGCTTCCTGCATTATAAGAGATTTTTGCTACTTCTGTGACAAACTCATTGTTGTTACTTGATTCATTGATCTACTCATGCTAGATAACCGTGATCACTCCGTGAGATGAAGAAGAAGTAGGGTAACAAAAAAAAACATTGTCTGGGCGAAAAACTGATATTTTTGGAAGAACAAGTTCAATATAGGACTTTCAGGCACTGACGGATGACTAGAATTCGATATTAGAATTTGGATTTAGTTTTCTACTTAAGTACACGTCAGGTAGAAATCTAAAATATTGTAGATTGGATTGTTGTTCCAACACATCTCTTTAGTTTAATAGTGCAGGCGCAAATCTGTCCATGGTAACATGGGATTCACATGATCATCAGTTGAGATGGACTTGACATTGGAGCTTCATGCTCTGATCATATTGTAGTCAATTGATGAAGTAGTTTGCATATGAAAGCCGAGACATAATATGAATATGAAAAGTTACAAACTAGCCAGCAAACTTGTATCACGCTCGGGTTTATTTTCTGCTAATGTAGGCATCCCCTTTCCAATTCGTAGCACCAGTTGTTTGCCACTGCCAAGCTCATAGCTTGAACTGCTGCAGAGCCGAAGTCTCATCACTTTTCGTGCTAAAGTGGGAACTATACTCCATGATGGTGGTTTCTCCGTCTTCGCCGGATCACCCACAGAAATCAACTCCCTGATGGGACCATACAGTTTTGGCAATGGCAGCATCGCCATGTAAAAGAAGCACACTGCAGACACTCTCGGCCCCATGTTTGCCACAACTCTGTGCTCAGAGCTCTTGAATATGTCATTCGAGATAAGCTGAAAAAAAATGGTCTGACTTTGTGATTAGAAGTGCACACTCACCTGCTGGATAAAGAGCTGAGGCATAAAATGCTTTGTTCAGTGATTCATTCATGTGCCTAACAGGGTCTCTGGTGATAAGACGTAGGGAGGGAGAGTGAGTAAGGTGAGAAGTGCCTGAAGCAGATCTCCAATGTTAACTCCCAGCACTCCTGGCACAGGGCCCATGTCGATCCACTGATTCTGATAAAGAACTTGGAGACCTCCTACATGGTCTTGCAGGAGGACGGTGAAGAAGTCGCTGTCAGTGTGCTTTCTGGCTCCTAGAGTGAGCTCTGGTTGTGGGCATTTGGGGTAGTACTGGCTCAGAAGGATGAGTCCGTCGGTGCATTCCATGTCCTTCAAATGGTTCGGCTTCAACCCGAGTGCATCCAACAGGACCTCAGACGAGGTATTTCCCAAATTTGTCACAACTTCGAGAATTCCAGCATTATGTCACTGGGGTGTTCAAGAAAATTTAGCGGGTCAAATCATTACAAATTCCTAATGCGTTAGAAGCAAAGACTACAAGTTATTGCAAGAGACTGTGGTTGAAGATTCTGCAGAATCACTTACCAGCATACCGCTGGCAAGTCCTCTGCCTCAGGAGCATTAGGTGCCATAACACAGAATAAGGTGTCCCTCCAATTAGCCACCTCTGCTCTATACAGGTTGAAATTGCTATGGTACACAACGCTTCTCGTGAAATCTCACGAATAGAACCGTCTCTTCTCTCCGGCACCTTGCTCATGGAAGTGGCACACTCCGTCCAGCATCTCCTCCGGAACAGCCATGGGGATCACTGAAGGCCTTTAGCTTGCATTGACAAGGCCCTTGATACCTTTCTTTGATTCATTGACAAGGCTCACATATCCAATCATACTTCTGTTTATTTTTATTTGCTTCATCTCTGCTGAACATTTCCATTTTCCTTCGTTAGTGAAAACACTTGAGTTCCAAGTTCTGATCTTTTACCAAACGTTGAAGAATTTGAAAGACAACGGTCCTGTGGTGTCCCATGACTGGATCAAGAACAGTGAGAAGAAAGAACAATTACATACGTTGCATCACCATAAAAGCGATTGGCATTCAAGAGCAAGGCCAAGAAGCGACAGGCTATTATTGTGCAGCCAGTTCGTCTGACTTGCAAGATTTTAGTTTGGCATTTTCTAAGTAGTGCTGGTCAAACGCAGGCATATCGGAAAAGCATTTGGGAAACGAATGGCTTCAAATAACAGAAGTGATGAAGTTGAAGAAGCAGTCAGAAAATTCTAAACAGGCTCATCATCTTTGACTGCGCAAAGTCATGAGAAAATTATCAGTTAGCCAACGCATCTTGTGTACTTGAGTACTTCAAAAACTCAATGAGCATCATCTATATCGCCATGGCCAGTTCTGAAACTGATGTCCAAGTGCAATCCCCATTTGCAAATTATTATCGAATCAAGTTCTGCATATAAAAGTATGGGATGTTGGTACAATGGTAGCATGAAAAGGAATTTTATTTTATAGACAATCAATACAAAGCTACAGCGACATGGCTATTACACTGCAAGCAAATTGAAAATCTAAAATTTGTAGCGATGCCATTAATTGTTCAAGAAGGATTGTGCATCTCTTCCTTAGAAGAAAAATGTAAAGTTTACAGCTTGAAGTGTCTCAGAGGGGAAGTTCCATCAAGGCCATGTTCCTTGAAGTAGGCAAGATAGTCCCTCACTGTGGTCTCTCTGTAGATCGGAGGATTGTCCTCAGACAACAGTTCCCTAATCGGCCCGAAAAGCTTCGACGACGGTTGGAAGCTTGTGCTGAAAAAGCAGGCCACTGAGATCCTCGGCCCCACCGGGTTTGCTAACACTCTGTGCTCCACGCTTTTGAATTTGTCGTTCGTTATGAGCTGAAAGGAAGAAAATAAGAGGGACGGACATCATTAGCAGCCACCCCGTTACCAAAATGCTCGCCAAGAGCAAGAAATCCCTTGGCAAAGAGTATCTCCCAGGATCCCCGAGATATCGCCCATGTTGTTCACATAAATTTCAGGTGTTTTGATAATTGACCCAGTACTTTGTATTCGGCGATATCAGACCGTGTGCTAACAATGCTTTGTCAATGCCCTTCGAAATTAACTTCCGGCGCTATTTTCCCTAAAGCCAATTGACATGGTGACGTCGTTTTCATTGATCCGAGGGGTTGCTTGCAAGTAGTTAAATGTTACGTCTAATATTGCTAGATATAAAAATATGGTCGAATCAAATAAAACGGCAAGGGAAACTTGCCTGTAGGAGGTCACCAACATTGACCACCAGAGCTCCAGGGACCGGAGGGACATCGACCCAGCAGTTGTCATGAAGGATCTGGAGGCCTCCGATGTGGTCCTGCAGGAGCACCGTGAGGAAGTCGTTGTCGGAGTGCTTGCTCGTCCCCATCGTCAGCTCGGGCCTTGGGCACGCCGGGTAGTAGTGGCATATGACCACGAGGCCCTCCGCGCAGTCCATCTCTCGGAGGCGGTCCAATCTCAACCCAAGAGACTCGGACAAGAGCTCAAACAGCAACCCGCCTAAGATCATCACTTGCTTGGAGTAGTCCATTAGTATGTCCCTACAATTTTAGTCATGAAAGTCAATTAGATTAGATCCACTTATAAAATTATGGAATAAGTGTGTTGGAAGGCATGAATCTTATTATAAAAGTGCAAAAAAACTTTCAAAAAATATTATTAAGTAATAAAACTTATTAAATTTGTTTAATTAAGTCATTTCATTAATTTTACTTTTTGAAAATTTTAATATTCAATGGTATTTTCACGATAAATTTGAAAACTTTGTGTATCCGTACTTTCGTAATAAGTTTTGCAACTTAATTATATTTTTTGAAATTTTTAAGATTAAATTATACTTTGATGACAAATGTTAGGATTTTTATATGATTTACTTTTTATATTGAGATTTTTTTAGGTATTTCAGTGAAATAGAATTAGATTTAAAAACGAAAGTCATCCCAAAGGTAGCTGCGTTTGGGAACAGCTTTCCCAAGTGTCTTTAGACACCTAAAGGCCTTTTGGCCAAATATCAGGTGTTTGGCAAAAATTTTAGAAGCCCCATTGAGCCAAAGCCAGCCTTCTGAAGGCTGAAAGCCCAAGGCAGCCCTTGGGGTGCCTTGGGCTTTCAGCTTTGGCTTTGCATTTGTTTCCCCTTTTTACTGTTCATCGCACTGTTCAATCTTCCTCTTCGTCGAGAATTCTCGGATGCCAGCAGGCGAGGTGGCGTCTCGGCCGGCGAGGTGGGGACGGGTCGGCAACGGGTTGCGAGAGAGGCCAACCGTCGCCGCACCCGGCGACCGTCGCCAATCAGCGCGCGACCCGATCCGGGTCGCGGAGGTCGCCCGGGTCGCGGCGAGGTCCGTTGCCGCGACCTCCGGCGACCTCCGCAACCCGATCCGGGTCGCGGAGGTCGCCTGGGTCGCGGCGAGGTCTGTCGCCGCGACCTCCGGCGACCCACGACCTCGCCGCGACCCAGATCTGGGTCGCGAAGGTCGCCGGAGGTCGCGGCGACCCAGGCGACCCAGATCTGGGTTGCAGAGGTCGCCGGAGGTCGCGGCGACCCAGGCGACCCAGGACCTCGCCGCGACCCAGATCCTCCGCGACCTAGGGTGACCTTCGCGGCGCGGTGGGTTGCGCGACGGCGCGGTGAGGGTCGCCGCGACCCTCGCCCGATCGCTTACCCTTCGCCGGCGCTGGAAGCCGGGCCGTGTAACCGGCGAAAGCTTTGGCGGCGGTCACCGGCGAAGCCTTGGCCAGCCAACTTTCCTTTTTTTTAATAATAAAAGCATTTTACAAATTTAATTTACCCAAACACTATTTTGCACAAGTATACTTCACAATTGACTTTTATAAATAAATTTACCAAACACACTTTGCATTTTAAAAAACATCTTTGACTCAAAGGTCTTTGCATTTTCTCAAAGACTTTCCCCAAAAGTCTTCCCAAACGCACCCAATGTCTCTGTGAAAAACAACATATTTTGTAACGTCGCAGGTGAAAATGGCATCGGCGACTCCGGGACGAACGGCACATACCTGCAAACCTCCGGCAGCTCCTCCGGCGACGGCGGGCTCGGCGCCATGTAGCAGAAGAAGGTGTCCCTCCAGTTCGCCACCGCCGCCGTGTACAGATCGAAATTGCTGTTGTACACCACCTTCCTCGTCACGTCCCGCGTGTAGAACGCCTTCTTCGCCTCGTCGTCTTGCTCGTAGAACCGCCTCACCCCCTCCTTCATCTCCTCCATCGCGGCCGCCGGGACCCCGTGGTTCACCACCTGGAAGAACCCCAGCGTCTCCGACGCGCGCCGCATCATCTCGATCGCCTCCTTCCTCTTGGCCGGGTCGCGGTCGATCCCGCCGAGGTCGATGACCGGGACGCTGAGATTCTCGGAACTGCCGTTCGATCCGGAGCTGTCTTGGGATGTCTCGTCCGGTCGGATGAAGATTCTGGGGATTTCGGTGATCCCGGCGTCGACGAGGCCTTTGACGCCGGCTTTCGGGTCGTCGAACGCTTTCAGCTCGCTCGCTCTGTCATAGCTCTGCTCTCCCGAGGCCAAATCGATGGTAGACATTGTTCCTCTCTCTCTCTCTCTCTCTCTCTCTCTCTCTCTCTCTCTCTACTGCAATTCAATTCGATGTGCAAGTGATTTTGTTCGATATGAGCTTGAATTATGAATTGAATGTTATGGAGACACAGCAATGCATGACATGAGCAGCCCCCTTTTTATAGCTGAGAGATGGAGATAAGATAACAGTGAAATCACATTGGGTTGTTCCATTTGGCTTTAGAATAATGAGGTCCATAAAAATGGAAGGAGAAAGTCATAGCCTATGAGCTACCACTTGCTTAGAAAAACGACAATGCTGTTTAATAGTGGCTGATTCTTTGGGGGACCAGGCGGCTAGTACACAAGTTTTGCAATTTATGGAAAGAAAAAATATCTGTTGGGACAGAGTTGACCATTGATAGATGACAGGACGATTCATTGTCGTCTAAGTGTACAAAGATTTTTGCCTTGCGGTTGATTCTGGTTGTTGTTGAGCAAGTTGAAGGCTGGCAAAAATTCCACTTTTTATCCTTGCCGCCAATAAACAAAGTGGAAGTCGAAGCTGAACCAAACAGAAATGTTCCCAAAAGTTCATATTTTTTTCTGTGGTAGATTAGTGTTTTAACTGTCATACAAGTATTCAACACAGTTTTATCTAAAGATAGCATCTGTCTTTCCATTTGATTGCAGTATTTGTTAATCTTCCTCTCCCTCTATGTTGTGTTCTTTTTCAGGTTCAGCTTTGGCTTGAAAAGGATCTTTGTTATTTAGCAAAGGTGCTATCAAATGAAGCAATATAGGCGTTAGTGACCAAGCAGTGAAGAAAGGCAATCCTGTTCTTTGGTAGTTTTACATAGATGAACACCAGACAGACTTTTATTTTCAGATGCAAACACGTGAAAAAGTTGCCTTCCACTAACAGAGCAAATGAAGACAAATCCCACCTAATACCATGAATATCCCTCGCCCATTATCTCCTCATCTTCCTGATTAAAAGGTCTACAGCTTGAAATCAGGAAGGGCAGAAGTTCCATATACGCCCTTGGATATGTAACAGGCAGTGTAGTTTGGAAGTGTAGTCTCCTTGTAGATTGGTGGGTTGTCTGCTGATATTAATTCCTTGATGGGTCCATACAGCCTTGAAGATGGCTGAGGAGTATGGCTGAAAAAGCACACCACCGACACTCTCGGGCCTCTCATGTTTGCCATGACTCGGTGCTCGACACTCTTAAACTGGTCATTCGTTATGAGCTGCGTATGCAACAATTAGTGAACTGTTCTCAGTCTGTCAGTTCTCAGGTCAGAAATGAATGGATATATATTCTAAATACTTCTATGATTGCAATCTTCATGTTTATGTTTACAGAAAACTGCAGAATTTCTAGGACCCACAATTACCATTCCTGTTAAAAGTGCTTCGCATACATCTTTCATTTAGACAATTTTGAGCCCGTCCTTGTGAGGGCTGGCATGATACAACCAAGTTAATATCAAGTCTGGATCAGTCAAATAGCTCTGTTAGCACACTTGATGCACAAGGCATTCGGGAATGGTAAATGCAGATTCGTCCTACCAAATAGAGGTGCAGATTATGAAGAAATTTTTGTTATTGCTAGGGAAGATGCCTTGGTAAATTCTTAAGAGCTCTTTAACTAGCTTACCACATGAGAAAGTACAGTAATAAAGGGCCAGAAGAGGATCCCAGTGTGTCGATCAATCAAAACACAGTTTTAGAGAAGCTCAGAGTTGAACAATGATATGTGGCCAAAGCTACTTACCTGCAAAAGATCTCCGATGTTGATCACTTGTGCTCCAGGAATTGGAGGAACGTTGATCCATTGGTTCTCATGAAGCTGTTGAAGTCCTCCAATTTGATCTTGGAGTAGAATTGTGAGGAAGTCTTTGTCTGAATGCTTTGTCACACCCAGGGTCAACTTGGGTTGGGGACATGATGGATGGTAGCGGCACATGATCGAGTGTCCTTTTCCACATTCCATCTCCTCCAAGTGATTTGGTTGGAGTCCTAGCGCTTCTGATAAGAGCTTAAACAGACGAGCCCACTATCATCACTTGCTTTGAGTACTCCATTCGCATATCTCTGCTAGAGAATTTTTGCGGCATTAGAAAACTGATGCCGTAAAAGTATGGTTGGACAGATTCCCAGAGAACATCAGAAAGTGTATTGGTATTTTGTATCAATTCCGGAGCAAAAGCTTGGTATTGCTATCGCTAGAATGCAAACAAAGTCAACCACCAAGGAACATCCTAGTTTCTGCCCAAAAAGAATGAAACGACCACCTCCGAGGTTCCCGTCAGTGAAAATTATCAATCATTGAGGATCATCTTACTGATCCGTCTCATTGATTGAGACTTGATGGAAGCTCATATGCTATGACGTGCAGTGGAACTCAGGTGGGAAATGTCGTACACATTCAGCGATAGCAATTGCTTTAGCCAACTGAACAAAGGACTGGACACTTTCATTTCCTCAGTGTTCAACCCTATTCCCACCGTTTTAATGGAAAGGTACACGAATCACTTTAGTATCATTTACTTGCTAGTTTAGCCCTTGATTAAAGCAATTTCCTTGCAACGTATTATCCAGCAAAAAGCAGTTGCCTTGCACCAGTATGAACTATTGCAATTCTTTCGCAAACTATCTTTGTTACTTAACTTTGCGAATTTGTTCATGATTTTTCCCTTTTCTGAAAGGTGAAAAACGCAAGAGAAGCCATTGGCTCACCTGCAAGCTTCGGGCAGCCTCTCGGGCTGGGGGGGCTGTGGTCCCATGGAGCAAAGTATACTGTTCCTCCAATCAGCAGCTACCGCATTATAAAGGGCCATGTTGCTGTTGTATATGACCCATTTCGTGAAATATCTGGTGTAGAATCCTTTCTTGGCCTCCGTCTCCTGCTCGAAGGACCTGCGCAACCCTTATCACCTCCTCCAAGAGGGTCTCAGGGACCCCATGGTTGACCACCTGGAAGAAACTAGGGGTGAGCATGGTCCGGGTTGGTCCGAGCCACCCCCTAACCCTAGGACCAACCCGTACAGTGTCGGTCCTTAATTTTTAGGACCGAGGACCGACCCTATTGAGCCTGGGACCAAGGACCGGACCGGAACGACCCAATGGGTTCGGTCCGGTTCTAGGGTCAACCCGGGACCGATCGATAATTTTTTTCGTCTTATTTTTTATAGTCCCTAAAAAAGCAAACCTACAAATTCAAATTACACATCTATTGACAATGCGGCATTGTGTAACTAAATTATAAATACCAATACATATTTAGCAAATTTAAGATGATACAATAGAAATTTCATACTTGCTAACCGCTCATCGAAATATGGGACAAAATGGAAAGTTCTTGTAATCATCTATCTTTAATATTCATAACACCATATGCAAAAGCGTTTTCTGCATTTGATCATGTAGAGTCCACTCAACCAAAAAATGAGCTTCGCACCACTTGACTAGTAAATCACCGTAGCAACTGCAATACTACTCTACTCTTCAAAAACTTCTACCATTTAACACAAATTGAAAAGCAAAGTGCAGCTGGAATTCATTAGTAAAATACAATTAAACTATAAAAAGTTAAATCATGAATATATAACTTCACATCTTGTTAATTCACTTGAACTTCAAAACACCCGAAAACAAAACAAACGACACATAATTAATACTCAAGAAAAGTTTTAAATTGAAATTATATTAGTGTTATTGATAGAACATTTCAATATAATATAATATAACAGACATTTTACTTAGGTTTGAATATATAAAAGAATTTTATATAATATAATATAATATAATATAATATAATATAATTACAGGGTTGGTCCAGGGTTTGACCGATCTAAAACTCTTAGGACCGAGAACCAACCCGCACAGTGTTGGTCCTGGAATTTCAGGACCGAGGACCGACCCAGTCCCCTTGGGAACTGGACCACGACCGGCAGGGTTGGGCCGGTCCAAGGTCGGTCTAGGGTCAAACATAGACTGCTGCTCACCCCTAGAAGAAACCCCATTTTTCCAGTGCTTGCCCGATATTCCGCACTGTCTCCTCATGACAGGTGGGGCTCGCATTTGCACATCCTAGGTCAATCACCGGCATGTCCACGTAATCCTCACCGCAGGCCATGCTGTTGGGCAGTCGGATGAATATGCAGGGGACTTGGGTGATACTGGCATCCACGAGGCCTTTGACTCCAGCCTTAGTCTCATCAAATACTCTCAATTCGCTTGCTCGGTATGACCCTGTTTATTTCAGCATTCCCAAGAGACTTTCAATTCCGAAAGCTCTTAAGGAAAAAATTTAGGTGTTTAGTTCAGCATTTGGAGGTATCCTTGGCCAAATGCTGACTTTTGAAATGCTGAAAGCCAAAGCAGGTGAAAGTCCAAAGCAGGTGGAGATCTGCTTTGGGCTTTCAGCATTTCGGAAATGCAAGTACACATGTACTATTCATCGATTGACTTCTTTTTCTTTTTTTCTTTTTTAAACCGATCATCTTCCTCACACCCCAATTGCCGTTGATCAGCGACGGAGTTTCATCGGATTTTATTTTTATATTTAAAAAAATAATAAAAACTCTTTGCAAATGTTGGGTTCGTCTTTTTTTTTTTGGTCATTTTTATCTTTTGACAAGTCAATAACCCAACTTTTTATCTATACACTAGAATGATTATTAATTAATGAAGATGATTGATACTACAATAATTTAAAAAAAATTATTCAAAGTTGAAAACAAACCTAAAAGAACCTGGCCAAAAGTTGAACTTTGCATCTAATCTATAATCAAATTCTTTTAATATAATTTTAAAATAAATTTATTAATATATATCTTTTACATTACTCTCAACATGAAAATGTAAAATGTTATATAGTCATTGTTTCTTTTTTGTAATTTTAAAAATACTAAAACTAAAAAAATTTATTTGGTTATACCGAAAAGCTTTTCAAATATATGTTTACCAAACTGCTTTTTCTTAAAACACTTTTCAATCAGTTTACCAAACAGTCTAGCATTTCAGAAAACCCATTTATCTCAAAAGTATTTGCATTCTCCCAATGGCATTTCCTCAAAACCGAACCAAACGGGCCCGATGACCGTTGTGTGTTTTGTCGCGAGGTCTTACCGTATTTGAGCAAGTTGGGTCTTGATGAAGATCACTTTACGTGGTTATATGGCAGTGATATTGGATATCAACTATTGTTGATTTAGAGAAAAAGCTAAAGACAAGGAACATGAAGGTTGTCAAGAACTGAGTTTTCTTTTAAATGAAAGTTGGCCCAAGAAGATGTCAAACCCTCGGAGTTGGCAACTCAAGAATTCCTTGTTTCTCGGCTAAGATAGTATTTGTCGCCAACTCCATGAAAGCACATGTTAACGGTATCTTCAAGAAGAATAGGGATGGAAAACGTTTTCCAATTGAGATTATTACATGGTTGGATACGATAGACTTTGATAGTTGCTTGTCCAAATCGTGTTCATTCTCATCTTTTTTATAATTAAAAAAAATGAATAATTGACCCAGGGGCTATGTAAAGAGCTCAAAAATGTTTACTTAACTATCGAGACATTATATTTAACAAAATGAAGAATGAGGAGAAATAAGAAGAGATAAATTAATTATTTAAATATATTAATAACAATCATAAGTAATTAATTAACTTCCTAACAAGAGGAAATCCAATATTATTTCATTCATTCCTTACTGAAGAGTTCTTTTTTCACATTTATGCACAAACATGATTGATGCAAGCAATGGGGAAGAGCTTATAAATGTTTACTAAACTATTGAAACATTATAATTAATCAAATGAGGTATAGTGAAAAATAGAAAGAGATTAATTGATTAATAAACATAATAATTAAAAGCCCTAATTAATTAACAATTTCCTGGCAATCAAATTAATTTTAATTCATTCCTTATTTAAGAGTTCTTTTTTGAAATATATGGAGGAACATGATTGATGCATGCAATATCAGAAGGACTCAT
This sequence comes from Eucalyptus victrix, assembly GCA_016097545.1. Taxonomy (NCBI): domain Eukaryota; kingdom Viridiplantae; phylum Streptophyta; class Magnoliopsida; order Myrtales; family Myrtaceae; genus Eucalyptus; species Eucalyptus victrix. Next base: position 39,534,776 of record CM027842.1, read on the forward strand.
GAATTAATAACTAATTATATGGTGACTATTTAAAACTCTAAACAAAGCAAAAAAAAAAAAAAATGGGAATCTTAAGTTGCGAAAGATCAAGTAACAAGTATCCCATTTTTTCCATATAATTTACCCTTGAGAAAAGAATTATAAGCACAATAATGTTATTAGTATTTAAATTATGATACTCTCGTCAGCAGCGTATATTAGGTATTACGGCCTACAAAAAAAATACAAAAACTAATTCATGTTAGACCGCAAAAAAGAAAAAGAAAAATTAAAATAATTGCACTATTGCAATACTATATATGTAGTTTACAAAAATATCTCCAATTATAAAAGTATGTACCCTAATATACTGGAAGCTACTTAGGGTACGTTTGGTAATCATTTTGTTCTTGAGAACAATTTCCACTTAAATATGATCATTTTTTATCATGTTCCCCAAAATAATTTCTGAGCATTTTAAGACATTTGGTTACTACCTAAAAATTTTATTCCCATAATAGAAACACGTTTGATAAAAACCTTAAAGTTTCTAATCCAAACATTTTCTTTTAATCTTTTAATAATTTTATTAATTTTTTTCTCTTTTTTTCTTTTTTCTTTTCCTTTTCCCTTTTCATCTTCTTCTTCCATGGTCGGCGACTAGCCAAACGAGGGCCGACGACCTCACCGGACCCTGGCCAGCCCTCGACGACCTAAGCCACGATGCCTTAAGCCTCGCCATGAGCTGGGCAAGGCTTGGCCTCGCCTTAGCTAGGCAAGATTGACCTCGACCAACCACTAGCAAGGCTTGGGTTGACAACCCTCGCCATGGGTCAACGTCACCGAGGGTCAATGATGCTCTAGTGAGGTCACTAGCCAAAAGAAAGAACAAGAAGCAAAGGAAAGTGAAGAAACGAGAAGAGAAAAATGGAAAAACTAGGCTTAGATTCTGGAATTACTCCCAGAAATAAAGAAACAACATTTTTCTACTTTTTGATATGTTCCAAATTCTGGAAGCAAAAAATTTACCAAACGAATTTATGTTCTAAATCTATTTTTGAAAACAAAATAATAGAATCAGTTACTATTTGGCTAGTTGCTAAACATACCCTTAAAGATTTGTTACTTAAAAATGTGCATTGGAATATTTTCGCCTTTGTTGATATCATCAATATAGAAGCTTCATTAAACTCATATAATTTTTCCAAATTACCAACTAAATGACAACAAATCAACTTCAACTAGTTCTATAATATTCAGATCCAAAAAAATAAAAAACAAAAAACAAAAAAACTAGTACCATATAATATACCCAACGCCCCAAATTGGATCAAGACTTCGGCTTCTCTCAGCCTTTGGGTTGGGCTAGACCGACCAAAATAATCTTTTGCTTCCACCACCCTTCGTCTCACTGCCATTTTCATGCCGCTGCCATAACCCTACTCTTAAACCCAACTTGGGCTCTCTCAAGGATTTGGCGAGCCAATTCATAGAGTTGTCCAATCTTTGAAAGCAATAATTTGAGAAGAAAAATTGCTGAGAATTGGAGTCTAGATTGGGTTGAGTCTAGGCTGGGTTGAGTGGAGTAAGTGTAGTTAAAATGGCATTGTAATAAATTGGGATATCGATTAAATGGGTAAATTTGGGTCGTACCATTTTCGACCCGACCTACTTGTTTGACGGCCCATGTTTTAGCCTCGTTCATTAGCAATTAAAGGGAAAATGTCATCGCTGAGGGCATCAACTTCTGTCTTAGTTGTTAGTTTTCTAAACGAGAGCGAGAGAAGCTTAGGCAACAAGAATAGGAGTGTGGCTTCTTCCCATGCTTCTTTATTTTCTCCCGTGGTTCATTGGCTCGTTTTACTTCGTTTATTGTTAGGGACGGGTTTCTTTTTTATATTTTACAATTGAGAGGGGTAATATACATTACTTGTAGCTAAAGATTACTCCAAGAAAGGACCTTTAAGGTCTTCAGTTAATGTAATATTATTTAGGTTGACAAGAGGAAACCTAAATTAGCTGGGATTAATGTTTTTTTTAGTGAACTTTTTGCATCTTGTTGAGCAATTGGTGGCCTTTTCTTAAGCTCTAAAGCAAGGAAAAGTATCAAACAGGTCCTAAATATATTGCATTAGTACCAATTCAGTCATAAATATTCAATTAAACCAATTTAGTCCTGAATTCTTTTCACATTTGTATCAATTCAACCCATTTTGCCAATTTAGACTAAAGTTGCTAATGTGGACTATGAACTCTTACTTGGCATGGCCTACGTTAGGTTTAGGACTAAATTGATCCGATTGAAAGGTTAACAACTGAATTGGTATAAATGCAATAAGCTCATAACATTTTTGGTACTTTTCCCCTCTAAAGCATGGATCCACAATAAATATATTGGTCCTTTTTGCTTCAAGAGTTTATTATACGAGGTGCAGTTATGTGTGATCTGTAAAGAAATTTCCTTTTATGTTGGGATGCTTGATAGGGTCATTAACTTGTCTGTTTACTTGTGACGAACTTGAGGTTTAGAAGATCCTATAGTCAATTAAAGAACTACCAAAGAATGAGATGAGAGGCCGAAATAGAACTCTGGATTTAAGGTCAATCTGCATGTATCAAAACCGTGCTGTCAACTTCTTCCCTCCTTGTTTTGGAAGTACTTGTTGGAAATTTCTTATAATATGGGCTTACATTAATTAATTGATTTTCTATTTTAAATAATCGGGTTAATGGATATTCCAATATTTGTTGAACCCTAAAGTGATCTGATTGAATTGGGTATTGGCATCTATTGTTAACGGGCCTAGTTGAGCAGCAAAGTATAGGCAATTGTGTTTGACTGAAGCCCGTAATGGAAAGGGCCCAGTTTATACGCTATTGATTAGGGTTTGCTAGGTCCCCTCTCTAGCCTATAAAAGGGTAGGTTATACCTATCAGTTGCTTTAATCCCATTGAAAGCTGTTATATCGAAGTAAGTCATAGAGAGGAAGATCTGGTATTCCGATAAATCCCTGATTATTAGTGTGATCTATTTTTCTGCAAGTGAAGCAATGGCTCAAACAGGTACGCTTTAATTCCGCTGTATTTATTGATCTCGGAGTTTTACAATCATGTATGGATCCGTTTGTTCTTAATTGATTAATTGTTTATGTGAATAAATTTTCTACATGTGGTATCAGAGCCGATCGTATATGATTGTAGAACCCAAAATTTTTTTTATGGACAAATTCGAAATCCTCCTCTTTGAGCCGAATATGGGCATTATTTTTTCGTCTAGATTTTTTTGCGTGATTAATCCCGTAACCATAGGGCTTTTGTTCTACATGTCGAGATATTTCCAACCATATATAGTTTGCATTATTTTTGTTGAGAATTGAGAGAGAATTTTAGATTTGAAATTCTAGGGTTTATATGTGAAAAAGTTCTAGAATTTGCAAATTACTTGCAATCGATTGATGTTTGATGTAAAACGTTGCACGGGTATTGTTATATATTTGTTTTAATATCTTTTTTTTGTATTAAATTGAGTTATTAGGGTTTAAATTTAAGAAAACCAAATTTTCGGCCATGGGAGGTTTAGATCCGAAACTTTGAAGCTTGCATGTGGTGGATTTAGTTGATCTTTCTTAGTTTAATTAAATCCAGCTAATTAAATTGATGTTATAAGCAAAACCCATGAGGAAATTTTATCAAAAACCATGTTAATTTATGCCTTCGGAGCTTCAGGTCGAAACCGGGTCGTTTGACCCATTTTTCTGCAAATTCGTGACCCGGCTGGAGGTTGAAGAAGACCTCCAGTAGGGCTTAAGCCTGAATATGGGCTTCTGCCCATATTTTTTTTTAAATTTCGTAGCCCATTTCATGGGCCAATTTTAAATTAAAGGGGAGATGGGCTTCTCCATTACATGGGGCCATTTTCTATTTAAAAGAAGTGGGCCGCGTGAGGGTTTAGGACTCGCGGGTCTGGCCCGCGGTCTGATTAGGGCTGCTCGCAGGTCTCCTGGGCCTGCGGGAGTCCGAAATATTTAATAATAATAATAATATAATAATAATATATAAAAAAATTAAAAAAATGTGGCAATAAATTGTTGTTTGAAAAAGGGCAATATGATCATTGGAAGCACATGTTGTAAAGTGTTCCATATTGTTTGATGAATTTTGGGCATACATTTTGGAGTTCCCTATTGATTAAAGATTAATATATACAATTACTCGCCCAAAGGGAGTTATTGTGTCTATTAATTTGGAAAAATAGCATGAAGTTTATTCCCATATTTAAAAGATGGGGATGTATAATTGAAAAATATTTATCTGCCCAAAGGGAATAAATGTTTTGAAAATTATATGTAATTCCCCTCTATGTTGATATTATGGAGACGTATGATTTAAAGGATTTGTCTGCCCAAAGGGAATTGATCCTTGACAATTATATGTAATTCTCCTTGTTGTTTTATAAATTTCATGCTAAGAAAAATAATTGTGCATTATACACTCTGCCCAAAGGGGAGTTTATAATGTACTAATTATTTTTGTTGAGTTGCTTATTGCCCATTATTAATCTTATTGCACTACATGTGTTAAACAATTACCTTTGCTGTAAATAACAACAATGCCACGGTTGAAATGTTAACTGGATCAAACTTTAAGAGATGGAAGCAAGATATAGAGTTCGCTTTGGGCATCGTTGATATGGACTTGGCTCTACGTGAGGATGAACTTGCCAGGCCCAATGATCAAAGTACTGCAAATCAAAAGGCCCATTATGCTAGATGGGAAAAATCTAATCGACTGAGCCTCATTGCTATGAAGAGGTCTATTGCTGAGCATCTAATTAGTGGTTTGCCGGAAGATACGAATGCCAGACAGTTCCTTGAAGCAGCGGGAGAAAGATATAGAGTCTCAGATAAGGCTGAAGCTGGGAACTTGCTAAGTGAGTTATCGAACATGAGGTATGATGCTGCTATGGGTGTTAGAGAATTTATACTGAAGATGGTCCACATTCAGTCCAAACTTAAGGCCCATGAAATTGTTCTTTCTGAAAATTATATTGTGCATCAAGCCTTAAATGTTTTGCCAGCTGAATTTAGCCAGATTAAGACTGCTTATAATGCTCAGAATGAGACATGGAGTGTTAATGCCTTGATTGCTAAGTGTGTGACTGAGGAAGAGAAATTAAAGATGGAAAAGTATGAGTCTGCCCACTTAACTACCAATGCCAAGTTGAGTTCATATAAACGCAAATGGAAGCCTAAGGGGTCAAATGCTCATGGCCCAAAGAAATGGCAAGACTTTAGGAAAAATGAGAACTATGGGAGGAATGGAGATAAGGTGTGACATCCAGATTTTCGGGTTTTAATTTTTACTGGATAAATATGGCTGTTTTCATTCAGTTGAAACCGAAGATTGTGAAATTGAGAAGCATGAGGGAATTCTTGGATGAGGAAAATAATCAATTTGATAAATGAGACATCAATTGATTTTATGAGAGTTATTTGAGAGAAATTAAAGAGGGAAAATGGATGCAAAAATGCAAGTGGGAACCGAGTATTATAATCTGAAATTTCTTTTGGGAATCATCGAGCTTATTCAAAAGAAAAAAATGAATTAAGAATTTTCTATTTGAGGGAATTATTTTCTTTTGAATTGATTCCCATTTCTTTTTACCCCATTTGACCAAACACCTAACTTTCCCACAAGTTTCTCTTTCCTTCCTCTCTCTCTCTCTCTCTCTCTCTCTCTCTCTCTCTCTCTCTCTCTCCTTCTCTCCTTTTCCCCCTCGTGCGAAACACCCCCTCCCCACACCAACTCTCTCTTTCTCTCTCTCCCTTTGACCATTCAACCTTATCTCTTCTCTCTCTTCTTGCCTCCTCCCCCACGTTACCTTCTTCTTCTCCTTCTTCGTTCTTCTTTTTGCGAACGAAACCAGGAGCAGAAGAAGAAGCCGCGCAAGAGCAGCTCGCCGCACGCCGCCAGGCCGCCGTCCGCACCACCCGCGCACGCCGCGCGCTCCGCCACCGCCTCTTCGCGTTTTCCGTCCCCGCCGTGCGCCATCCAGCTCCCGTGCCGCCCTCTGTTCAGCTCGATTCAGCCACCACAAGCCACGATCCAGCCACCTCTGACCACCATGGGCCACCGCTCGGCCTAGCCAAGCCACCACCCGCTCTCTCGACCTCTTACCGCCCCCAACCCTCTCTCTTTCTTGCTGTTTTGCGACCGAACCAGCAAACCCGCGAGTGGGTTTCCAGCCGGTTCGTGGGCCGTTTTGGGCCGTTTCCGGACCCCAAACCCGAGGCCCGCTTTGGAGTTTGGTGTTCCTCGCGTCGCCCCCATCGAATTGATCCGATTTGCGCGCGATTTGGTGAGTAATCTCACTAATCTCGGATTAGTTGGCTAATTATGCTTTAGGTTGGTTTAGTTTTAATTAATTATGTTTAGGTTGTTAGATTAGAATTAATTGCTAGGTTGTTAGATTAGAATTAATTAGCAATTATTAGTCAATTGTGATGCGATTTAGATAAATTGATTGCACAACTAACAAGTAGACGTAGTCTACTATTTATTGGGAGTGTCTCGGGACGTCTACTATTTATTGGGAGTGTCTCGGGAATTTTCCGACCCCTAATTGGGCTTCAATTTGGCGATTCAGGCCAAGTGGGATTTTTAGTATTTAAATATGAATTTTCGGAATTAAATTAAATAATTATTTATTTTCCGAAAATTCATGGGAGATGGTCCGGAACCGGAATATTATGCTGATGACCGTGGTGAAGTCCGTTTATTTAATCGGGCTTTATTCTGAGCTAAATTGAATTTTTAATATTAATTATTTAATTTTCGAAATTAATTATTTATTTATTTATTTTCCGAAAATTCAACTGGGATGGCCCGTGACCGAAAATTTATGCAGGTGATCGTGGTGCAGTTCGTTTATTTAATTGGGCCTTATTTTGAGCTAAACGGAATTTTTAATATTAATAATTAATTATTTTTCAGAAATTAAGATTGAGATGGCCGACGATCGAGATCTCGTGTTGATCGTCGTGGCGCAGTCCGTTTATTTAATTGAGTTTTAATTTGTGCTGAATTGATTTAATTGTGGATAATTACTTTAGAAATGGGATGAATCATCATGAAAGGCACGTGGCTCGGTGAATAGTACATCATCTCGGAGAATGCACGTGGCTCGGTGATTTGGTATATCGCTTCGGAGAATGCACGTGACTCGATGATTAGTACGTTGTCTTGGAGAATGCACGGGGCTTAATGATTAGATATATCACCTCGGAGAATGCACATGACTCGGTGATGAAGTATGTCACCTTGGAGAATGCATGTGGCTCGGTGATTAAGTGTGGTATCTAAAAGGACACATGGGCTCGGTAATTTGATGCATTACCTCGGAGAATGCACGTGGTCCCAATGAGTACATTTGGCATCTAAAAGGACACGTGGGCTCGGTAATTTGATGCATTACCTCGGAGAATGCACGTGGTCCCAATGAGTACATTTGGCATCTTGAAGAGACACGTGGGCTCGGTGACTTGATGCATCGTCTTGGAGAATGCACGTGGCTCAGTAATTGGTTTTATCAATTGAGACTGTATAGCAATAGCTTGAATGACCAGGAAATGGTCAGGCTGATATGTAATCGACTAGGTCGATTGATCATTGATTTGATTTGATGTCGTGGATTGATTGACAGATTAGAAATGACCGTGAGTGGTCTTGTTGGCATTTAATCAACTAGGTCGATTTGATCGATGCTTTGATCCGTGATATGATTGCTTGGATGCCTATTATGAATTGTACTGACTTGCAGGTGGGATATGAGGCCAAGGTACATCTTCTGCCCTATGCGTGTATAGGCAGCCTATAGTATAATAGTTTACTAATTGGGCTTAGTGGGATAGAACTCGCTGAGACGTAGTCTCATCCCAATTTGGGGAAAAACATTTCAGGACCCCAATGAGGGGCTGATGAGGAGGAGTCTGAGAAGGAGAACTCGGAGGTGAAACTTGAGGAGAATGATTTTTGGAAGAAGAAGATAATCCCAAGAGGGGCCTTGAGTATGGCCTAGATGAACTAAGAGTTTATCTTCTTTTGAGATCTCCTTTTTTATATGAATAGTTATGAAGTGGTTTGTGTTTTGTATAAAAGTTTGGTTATAAGTTTCAATATGAAAAATATGGCCCTGCTTTTCTATCCCATTGTTTTATTGTCTGGGGATTTATAACTGCTTTCGCATGTGCTTAATAAACGAAAGGGTCGGCGATACATTGTCTTGGGATATCGCATTTTAAAATCGACCAAGTAGAAGGATGTGTGCGTGCCCGAGGATCGGGGCGTGACATAAGGATTTTAAATGTATTCACTGCAAGAAGCAGGGTCACAAGAGAGCCAATTGCTACAAATTTCGAGCTTGGCTAAAGACAAGAAAAGAAAGTCACCAAGGTGAGTTGTTGGTTTGTTTTGAATCAAATTTGGTTGATGTTCCTTTGGATTCCTGGTGGCTTGATTCTGGTGCTATTGTTCATGTGACTACTACCTTACAGGGTCTCACAAATCTAAGGAGTCTAAGTCTAAGGGAGTCAAAGCTTAAAGTTGGAAACAATACTGGAGTTGATGTGGAGCGCATAGGGACAGTTGTTTTGAATTTAGATTCTGGTTTTCAACTTGTCTTGAACAATGTCTTTTATGTTCTTAATTTTAAGAGAAACTTAGTATCTCTTTCTTCGCTTGACAAAGCTGGATATTGTCTTCATTTTGTGAATAAAAGAGTGGATTTGAGTTATGATTCTAGAATTATTGGGAATTGTGTTTTGTCTGATGGATTATATCAATTATCCTTATCTCCCGATAGACCATATTGCTCTTTCAATGTCAAGAATGTTGCTGCTAAGAGATCTTTAATCAAAGATAGATCTTCAATGCTATGGCATAAGCGATTGGGGCATATCTCCAAAGAACGGGTAAAACGACTTGTCGTGACTGATATTCTCCCTCCTCTTGACTCAGATGATATTGAGACTTGTATTGATTGTGTGAGGGGAAAATTAACTAAAACAAAGAAGAAAGGTGCTACTCGCAGTCAAAGTCTATTGGAGATAATTCATGCTGATATTAGTGGGCCATACTCAACCACCTTGTGTGGAAATAAATACTTCATCACGTTCATTGATGATTTATCCCGTTATTGTTATCTTAGTCTAATTAAGGAGAAGACTGATGCACTTGAAATGTTCAAAGTGTTTCGTACTGAAGTTGAGAAACAATTGGGAAAAATTATCAAAATTGTCAGGTCTGATCGTGGTAGTGAGTATTATGGGCGATATACTGAGGCTGGACAGCAAAAGGGACCGCTTACAAAATATTTGCAGGACTGTGGTATTGTTGCTCAATATATAATGCCTGGGAGTCCTGAGTTAAATGGTGTAGCTGAACGGCAAAATCGCACACTCATGGAGATGAAACGAAGTATGATGGACAGTTCTAATTTGCCTGAATACTTATGGGGTGATGCGATCAAAATAGCAACTTATATATTGAATCGTGTACCTAGTAAATCGGTGCCGAAAACACCTTTTGAATTGTGGACTGGGAGGAAACCTAGCTTGAATCATTTCCAAGTTTGGGGTTGTCCTGTAGAGGTGAAAATTTATGATCCTTCTCAGAAGAAGACGGAATCCAGGACTACTAAATGTTACTTTATTGGATATCCTGATCATTCTAAAGGATATCGATTCTATTGTCCTACTCAAGGCACTAGAATCGTTAAATCTCAAACTGCTAAATTTCTGGAATTAGATGTTGCTGAAAAGAGTTCCTCTCAATCTTTTGAAAGGGAAGAGCCAAACAAAACGGTTTCTATTCCATTGCCCATCTTACATGATGATTCTATGCGAGATTCTAACAGTGTGGAAATTCAGCATGAAGTAAATACTGAAAATATGGCGATAGATCATCCCGTTACAAATGAAATTCCCCAGATGAATGATGCGGCTCTAGAAATGCCTGTGCGAATATCACAGCGACAAAGAAGACCAGCACTTTTAAATGATTATCATGTTTATCTTGGAGAAGCTGATTTTGACACTGGAAGAATAGTTGATTCGATGACCTTCAAAGAAGCTCTTAATAGTGATCAGGCATATAAATGGTTAGGAGCGATGAATGACGAGATGATATCCATGTCAACTAATCAAGTGTGGAAACTAGTTGATTTGCCTGATGGGCATAAACCAATCGGCTGCAAATGGGTATTCAAAACTAAGAGAGACAATAAAGGCAACATCGAGAGATTCAAGGTGAGGTTAGTCGCAAAAGGGTACACACAAAGAGAAGGTATTTATTGTAATGAAGTATTTTCCCTAGTATCTACTAAAGACTCTTTTCGGATAATCATGGCTTTGGTGGCTCATTTTGATTTAGAGTTTCACCAAATGGATGTCAAGACAACTTTTCTAAATGGAGATCTGGATGAAGAAGTATATATGCAGCAACCTGAAGGGTTTAAAGAAGCCGGAAAGGAGCATATGGCGTGCAAACTTCAAAGGTCCATATATGGTCTCAAACAAGCATCACGTCAATGGTACTTAAAATTTCACAAAGTTGTGAGATCATTTGGCTTTGAAGAAAATAAGTTTGATCAATGCATCTACATGAAAGTAAGTGGGAGTAAATATATTTTCTTAGTACTTTATGTAGATGACATTTTACTTGCTAGCAGTGATATTGATCTATTGAATGACACCAAAAATTTTCTATCTACAAAGTTTGATATGAAAGATCTTGGGGAAGCCTCTTTTGTTCTAGGCATTGAGATTCATCGTGACAGATCTAAGAAGGTTCTGGGGTTATCTCAGAAAAGTTATATAGATCGTGTTTTGAAAAGATTCAATATGCAGACCTGTAAGTCAGGTAAAGCTCTTGTTGTAAAAGGAGATAAATTGAGCATAGATCAATGCCCCAAGAATGATATTGAAAAGGAAGTCATGAAAAATGTTCCATATGCTAGTGCAGTTGGTAGTCTTATGTATGCACAAGTATGTACCAGACCTGATATTGCTTTTGTTGTAAATACTCTTGGAAGATATCTATCGAATCCAGGTCAAAAACATTGGGTTGCAGCTAAGAAGGTGATGAGATATCTACAACGAACAAAAGACTTTATGCTCGTGTATAGCAGAGTTGAGGACCTAAAAGTGATTAGATATTCAGATGCTGATTTTGCTAGTTGTTTAAATGATAGAAAATCAACTTCTGGATATATTTTTATGATGGCTGGAGGTGCTATTTCTTGGAAGAGCACAAAGCAAACCCTGATTACGAACTCTACAATGTATGCTGAGTTTGTAGCGTGCTACGGCGCGTCGGTTCAAACAGTTTGGCTCAGAAATTTGATCTCAAAATTGCGTGTTGTGGACTTTATTACTAGACCTATGGTGATCTACTGTGACAACACTGTAGCTATGTTTTATTCCAAGCATGACAAGATTAGTAATGCGTCCAAACACATGGAGATCAAATATTATACTGTTAAGGACTTGGTCAAAAATGAAGATGTTGTAATTGAAAATATCAGAACTGAGTTCATGTTGGCTGATCCTTTAACGAAAGGCTTACGACCCATTTTGTTTAAAGAACACGTCAAGAATATGGGTGTTTTAGAATCTTTTGATTTCTTTTGTTAGTGGGAGTTAACAATTTGTATTTCTGGATATTATAGTTATATGCAGACTGATAATGCTTTTATGATGTCTATTAAAGCATTTATTTTCAATGATTGTTGTTATTGATTCTATTGTTATTTTTTCTCCCGTTGGCGAGAAATGGAAGTATAAAACAATATCTTTAAACAAATTTTAGTTTAAAGATGACTGGATGTCACTGATTATGAGATTTCATGTTGGATTGTGACATAATTATGCAATTTCATGTTGTTTAGAAATCGCACTGAGGCAATTTCATGTTGTTTAGAAATTGCGCTAATGCATTTCATGTTGTTGAAAAATTGCATTGAGGATCGATAAGAAATAGTGTATATCTTAATCACATGTTTGCACTATTTCTTACTACACTACTAGGCCCATGATCAATGAAAATATAATACTTATTATATGTGATTATGGAAGGTCTTGTGCTGTGGTATTTTCTTAACACATTGATCTCCGTAGTCCTATATTGAGGTTATATAGGATTGGATTGGTATTAAGATGCCATTATTGGAATATTATTTTTTAAAAGTTGTGGCCACATAAAACAAAATTTTAGTTATTAACTCGATAGTGTCGTTTTCAATATAAAATATTTTTCAAAATAAAATAAGTTAATTAATGTAGCCCAAGTGGGAGAATGTTGGAAATTTCCTATAATATGGGCTTACATTAATTAATTGATTTTCTATTTTAAATAATCGGGTTAATGAATATTCCAATATTTGTTGAACCCTAAAGTGATCTGATTGAATTGGGTATTGGCATCTATTGTTAACGGGCCTAGTTGAGCAGCAAAGTGTAAGCAACTGTGTTTGACTGAAGCCTGTAATGGGAAGGGCCCAGTTGACACGCTATTAATTAGGGTTTGCTAGGTCCCCTCTCTAGCATATAAAAGGGTAGGTTATACCTATCAGTTGCTTTAATCTCATTGAAAGCTGCTATATCGAAGTAGGTCATAGAGAGGAAGATTTGGTATTCTGATAGATCCCTGATTATCAAAGTGATCTATTTTTCTGCAAGTAAAGCAATAGCTCAAACAAGTACGCTTTAATTCCGCTGTATTTATTGATCTCGGAGTTTTACAATCATGTATGGATCCTTTTGTTCTTAATTGATTAATTGTTTATGTGAATAAATTTTCTACAGTAATCATATTCTTCAGTTGACACTGTGTCAAAGTCATATTGCAAGGTGACATTTTCTATTGGAAAGCACAAGATAGACTACTTGTAAAAGAGTTATTGAACATAGCTGCCGCTGCGAATAATGATTCTCAATAAATGATAGGGGTGTCAATGGTTCAGGTCTTCATGATACCTCACTTAACCCGACTCGACCCAACCGGTGCCAATTAGCTGGGCTCAAATCCCCGTTGTGCATGCATAGAGAGAGGGAGATTGGGCTATCGGGTGTTAAAAAACCTGCATCGGCCCAACTCAACTCGGACTGACCCAACCCTACCCCAACCTTAACAATACCAACATCTAAAAATCCCTACCCAAAGAAAACTGAGATTGACCCCAAAATACCCAAATTTTCAGGTCAAGTTGGACCGGCGCGGGTCTTTTTGATACCCCTAATTAATTACCTCTCTCAAAATGTCAATGAGTTCTGAAGTAAATGTTGTGTTTTGCTTCTCCTTCTATAAGCATCTATCATTATCAACAATAATACTGCTGGAGTAATGGAATCTTTCAATCTCTTCTTCTCCTTGCATTTGCTAACATGCATCCTTATCCATGCCTGGAGTTCATTTGAAACTTAAGAAATGTCACACGATATTCATAATTAATAACTTCTTAGGACTATTTAAGATTATTGTATCGTTGGTGTAATTTTTGGGATCTTACATTCCACCATCTGATGTTACAATCCTTCATTGATGATAAGTAGGATCCCGCCTCCTGACAACCTTTTTATTAACGGTAGAAAACTCAACCAAGAAAACACCGACAATTAATGATTGTTCCTTACATCCTTGTTCCTACCAAGGGCAGATTTACAAAAGCACCGAAAACCAGAATCAAAGCCGTTCAGCTTGTTACTGATTGTCGAAATGCTATTCCAAACAGCCTTCTTGTTATAGGGAAAGAAAGCCAATCGTTAAGGAACTTCCTTTACTAGATTGCCCCATGGAAAATTGGCCTCCTCACTCATTTTTGTCTCAGAGATGACAGAATGGCATATCGTTGGATTGAAAACACCTATCAATAGACAAAGACCAAATAATCCTTATCTTCAATGTGATTCACACCCTCAATAATGTAAAGAAAAATGATGAAATACCACACCGTTCCAATTACAAATCTTAAGCACTCCAAATCATATTTAAATTTCATTGGATTGTGTCATAACCAGTACATGAAAAAATCTTGGAATTGTATTGGCTTGCTATAAGCCTTAAAAAGAAATAGGGATTGACTGTTTTATGAGTGATTTTACACTTAATCCACCATGCGAGAAGAAGACAGAGCAATTTGTGCTCAAGAGACTATGATGGATTAGCTATCCCTTTTCTTTTTTTTTTTTCTTTTTTTTTATAACTTCTATTCTGCGAGTGCTCCTGCTCACTTCCATCATCTACGTTATGCAAGAATTTGTGTTGTCTTAAGTAGTTAAGGTTGTAGAATGTGCTTTAGAATTAGTTGTTAAATAGTTCTGGGCTTATCCCATTTATTGAGCTGAAATTCTGTAGGCTTAGTCATGTTGTTGATGGAAGAGGTATTTATCTAGATTCTTCGGTGGGCTCTTCATCCTTGGTGATATGCTTTTGGAAAAGTACTTATATAACATGAAATTGTGATTGCAACATCAATGGATGAAGGGATGAGTTTCACCTGTACCTTGAGTGGGTGATATCCTTTTACCTCTGTGCTCTAAATCCGTCTTTTGTTAGGTACAGCAAAAAGGTTTTTCCATGGCAACATTTCTCAAACAGCTTCCCTTATTTTCTTGTAACTTGAGCTCGTTGCCTTGAATGCATGTGTCAAGAATCCACAATCGAATAAAAAAAATGTGAAAAAGTAAAAAAGCTTATGATTTTAAGCCAAGTTCATTCCGTGATATGATACTATCTTCAATGGATGATTACTTAAAAAAAAAAAAAAAAAAAAAAAAGCCACATCCACTCAATTAATGAAGCAAAAAAGTTGATATATCAAACAATATATAGTCACCATCTTTTTTGGCATAAGGCGTCCACCTTTCCCTAAAGCCGAATAATCATGTTACATGAATCAAATGCTCTTCGGCCAACTCTTGATGAACGGTCCCAAATACTATAGTATTAAAATGAGTCATTAAGTTACGAGGCTAACTCTTCTTAAGTTCCTTTTCTTCAGTCGTATGATGCTATTATTATTGGCATCAGACTTGCCCAGAAATATTGTTTAGGGCCCTCCTTTCCTTTGGGTTCTATGCACTTTATAAGAGGAATCCAATGTACCCTGAAAAGATCCAATTCATGGTAAACATGCAATCATCTCAAGGATGGAACGTGCATGCTGTTTATGGTGCAAACAATAAACAATCACGACTAATGGTAACCGGATTAGGATATAACAGGTAAAGATTCATTCGATTTCCATTTTTTTTTTAGCAAGCATTCGATTTCAAGTTTGGTTCATGTTTAAGATCAACCTTTCAGAAATATGCTCCACGAAATCTTAGATCATTAAATACCAAACAGAACCCTTTGAACGAGATAGGAGGCAAGTCAAAACTGAGATGATTGACCCAACCATGAGTTGGTCGCCATTCATCTCATGCTTTGAAGACTTCGTCATAAAGGTTAATTAGATGTGCAGGATTCTTAAGCTATAACTTACCGACAGTGAATGTGAGATAGAGAATTCCATTAGGACTGAAATTTGTGCAATTTGTGCACTTCTGGATTGAGCAAAGTGAGTTGTAGTCTTTTGTTTAACATTGCATATGAACTCTGCGTCTTCAATGGGTTTTGCAATTATGAACACACCCTACTTTTGTGTCATGATGCGGAGCAGTAAGATAAGCATTGTATAACATTCTCACTTTTTTTGTGTAAGAAGATGAATTTTGTCTAAGATTCTGTATATTTGGTGAGTGGAATATGACTCATTTCCTGTGCTTGATGGAGAATCGAGAGCTGTTTGTGTCAGGATCTCTATTGGTTTCTTGATCAAATTAATGTAAAGCATAGTCACTACCATCTCTTTTTCTTGGTGAATGTTTATGTCGGTAAAGCCAGACATTGCATTTTCAAAAAGTACGCGCCTTTTTAAAAAATGGCATCTCAAAGACATGGAAAAGCTTCTTCAAATAGAGACATGCCATGTTTCCATGTTAATGCAAACTTGTCGTAGAACGGTGATTATCCTCAAGTCAGTTCTTGCCATGGTTTCTTATATAATGTATCTGAACATTAGCGAACTTAAATTTTATCCGCAAGTCAGTTCTTGCAACTTCTCATTGATGAGCTTACTTGTTTCATGAAGTTGTGGCCTTTCTAGAGTGGTCATCGAAAATTATTTGGTCAAACTCTGATCTAACACTTTAAAAGAACATTGCTAGGAGTGTTCTGACTGTTTGAGTATTCCTTTTCACTGCGGCATGCTATATTCTTAACAGATATTAGGTATTCTTGATATTGGTTCAGAAGCTTGGACACATCGTATGAACTGATTTCAAAAGGAATCCATGTTGGTAGCGGCAGACAGTACAAGGACTCTTACTAGGTGCAAGCACAGTATGTAAATTCTTGAAAGGTAAAACAGCAGAGGCTCATGGCTACTCCCATTAAACGTTGACTGACATCATCATGACCTATGGGATGTTCTAAGTTTATACGAGCATTTGGTACAAAATGTTGGAAACTGCATTTGAAGACATCGATTGTTAATCTTGATGGGTCTAAATACACTTATTTGTCTACCATGCAGCATCGAACGTCAAAGTTTTAGATCATTTTCACTTGCACAGAAATTTCAGCAGGTGGCTTCCCCTTCTTCGAGATCCACGAGCCAGGTCACAAGCCTGCTGCTTTTGGGTCTATCCTCTTTTTTCTCTTTAGCCCCTTTTTTGTGGACCCCACCCGTCTTTGACACCACCCAACATTTGCACACGCTTGTCCCATCCCCTTTTACCTTTTAGTCGATTCCATTTCCACTTGCTAGAATTCGATCACAAGAGAAAATAAACAAATAAGTGTGTTCTCCAACCTTGTTTTCTGGTATGACGGTCACACGGTGCTACATTAACGTTACGTGTCTGCAAAAAAAGAAGAAAAAAAGAAGAAGGAAACATTAGTCAAATTAGGGAAGGAAATCATAATCAACACTGCAAGAAGGAAAAAAAAAAACAAGAGTGATGGTCCTCAGCGATTCCATATTATGGGAGGGAATCCAATTATGGCAAGTGGGAATGGAATTGACCCAATGAAGAAGACAAAGGAGGTGTAAATGTTAGGTGATATGAAAGAAAGATGCGTGGGGTCCTTGCAAATGTTGGGTGGCGTGAAAGACCTCCACGGCACAGCGGTCTCAAAGTCGTCGGGAGTTCACTTCAATTAACCTCCAGCAATAAGCCTATTCACGCACAATGATGTTTTTGAAGAAAATAAATGGGAACACTCTCCTGCTTGGGCTAAGAGCACGTTTGATAGCATTTATGTTCCTGAAAATAATTTATTTTTAAAAATAATCTTTTTTATTTATATTCTGTGAAACAATTTCTCGAGTAAATAAACGTCTTTGGTAACTATACAAAATTTTTATTCTCAAAATAGAAAAAGAATGGAAATGTGTTTGGTACGATACAAAATTTCTTTTAATTTTTAATAATTATTTTAGATTTTTATTTCTTTCCGCTGCCGACTATCGCGCTGGTGACCAAGTGATGACAAACAAGGACGGTAAGGGGTGGCTAACGGCATGGGAAGAAGAAGAAAAAAAAACTTATTTCTAAAAATTATTTCTGGGAATAAAAAGCCATTTTTTTCTACTTCTTGTTTCTATTGCAAATCTATTCTCCAGGCACTAGTCTATTCTCAAAAATAGAAAAATTAGTTGATGTTATTAAATAAATTTCTGTTCTTTTTTTGTTCTGGCGAATAAAAAAAAGAGTAGGCAAGTTGACATGCACACCCTAAGTGGCCATGTTACGTCGAACTTCTCTTTGCATTCCATGGAAATTAAAGCAGCAACATTTCGTTCCTTGTGCATTTATTTATATATACATTCATGTTTTTGATGTGTTAAGCTACTACTATTTCTTCTTCTTTTTTGTTTCTTTTTTTCTTTGAAAAGAGTGAATACTTACCATGGCGTAAGTAATTGATTTTTTCTTTTCTTTTTCTATATGAAAGGGAAGCAACCCCGTTATCATTTACCTATTTGCAATACAAGGATCAAGCCGACATGTAGCCTATGACCACATCTCCAGTACTTTGACTTGTTTACATCTAGAATATTTCAGTGTCAATGACAGCTTACACGGCTAACCTAATCATGTTGCATTATTATGTAGTTTAAAAATTTACAATAAAATTTGTTACGGTTTCCTAAAAATCACATTTTCTTGACAAAGGATTATAGTGGGAAAAACAAACATAATGTTTTCAAAAAGTATGTGCCTTAAAAATGGCATCTCAAAGACACTAAAAAGCTTCCATGAAAAGAGTGAGTACTCAACATGACATGTTTCCATGTTAATGCAAACTCGTTACATAATGGTGATTTTATCCTCAAGTCAGACTTTGACGTGGTCTGTTAAATAGTGTATTTGAACATTAGCTAACTTAAATTTTTTTTTCTTGCAACTTCTTGTTGACGAGCTTACTCGTTTCATGAAGTTGCAGCCTTTCTTGAGTGGTCATCTCACTATTAATTTGGAATGCAATCCAAGAAAATTGTTTGGTCAGAATTTGATATAACATTAGCTTTTGAAAGAACGTGGCTAGGAGTGTTTTGATTCGTTGAGTATTCCTTTTTTATCGTGGCATGCTTTGTTCTTGAGAGATATTTGGAATTGATATTGGCAAAGATGCTTGGATGCATCATATGAAATGGTTTCATAATGGAATCCATGTTGGGAGCAGCTAAAAGTACAAGGACGCTTTTTATGTCCAAGCACAAGCAACATCTTACATAAATTCTTGAAAGGTAAAATGAATAAGGTTCATGGCTACTCCCATTAAACTGTTCGGGTATCCCATCAGAGTTTGAACATCTGTATTCCCTTCCAATTTTGCCTTCAAGTTTCCCTGGTGCCCTCGGCAAGACTATATCTTCGTCTGCGTTTGTCACTTCATTTTCTTGGAGTCGGAAGCATTATATTAGAGCATGACGGTGGTATGTGGATCTCGGTGGTTGGCCTTTAGCTTTTCCTGTTGGAGTTCCAAATTAAGATATACAAAAATCGATCAGCTCATCGTTAAGTAATTTCTTCGCCTTCTGTTGATTTTTTAGCTAAATCTCTAGGTGCAGTGAAATTGAACTTCAGCTTTTCTTGAGTTGCAGATGATAGGAACGATTCTTAATTTTGGGTCTATCCCCTTTTTATTTTTTTCTCTATAGTCCCTTTTTTATGGACTCGCTAAAGGTGAGAATGGTTCTTGGGTAAAATTTGGAACTTGAGATGAAAACTCGTAGATTCCTAATTTTAAGATATACCAGGTAAATTCTAATGATGATCATTAAATGTTTTAAATCATTGTAGTTATTCAATTAATAATATAAATGGAACTTGAATAGAGCTTAAAATCGAATCCAAAACCTGTAAATATGATTAATTGCAAAATCTATAATCGTCCACCTCTATCTCAAGCGTCCTTTTTTTCAAACCCCCGTAAACATTTGGATTGGGGTCGACCGCAATTTTTGGGTCGATCCACTTTTTTCTCCTTTAGCCCCTTTTTTCAAGTCCCCATAAATCTTTCTGTCACACCACCAAACATCTGAATTGGGTCGATGCGACAGTATTTTCTGGGTATATCCCCTTTTCCTCTTTTAGTCCCTTTTTTTTCTGGATCCCACGTTTCTTTTTTTTTCATATCACCTATCATTGGCACCTGCTTTACATTCTTATTGGTCAGTTCCATTCCCACAACGGATGAAGATACTATTTCCATGAATTCCATCTCAAGAGAAAATGAACAGAAGTAGTTAAGGTTGTAGGATGTGGTTTAGCTTTAGTAGTTAAATAGTTCTGGGCTTATCCCATTTATTGAGTTGAAATTCTGTAGGCTTAGTCATGTTGCTGGTGGAAGAGTTATTTATCTAGATTCTCTGGTGGATCCTTCATCCTTATTGATATGCTTTTCAAAAAATACTTTTATAACATGAAATAGTGATTGCAACATCAATGGATGCAGGATGAATTTCATCTTTACCTTGAGCGGGCGGTACCCGTGCACCTATGCTCCAAATATGTCTTTTGTTAGGTACAGCAACAAGGTTTTTCTATGGCAACATTTCTGCAAACAGCTTCCCTTGTTTTCTTGTAAGTTGAGCTTGTTGCATTGAATGCATGTATCCAGAATCCACAATTGAATGAAAAAAAAAAAAAAAAAAAAACATGTGAACTAGTAAAAAAGCTTATGATTTTAACCTAAGTTCATTCCGTGATATGATACTGTCTTTAATGGATGCTTACTTTCAAAAAAACCACGTCCACTCAGTTAATGGAGCAAAAAGTTGATATATCAAAGGATATATAGTCACCACCTTTTTTGACTTAAGGCGTCCACATTTCCCTAAAACCGAATAATCATGTTACATGAATCGGAAGCTCTTCTATCAATCCTTAATGAACAGTACCATATACTAAAAGATCAAAATGCGTCATTAAGTTACGAGGCTAACTCTCTTTAGTACTTTTTTTTTCAATCATATGAGTTATTATTATTGGCATCAGACTTGACCAGAAATCTTATTCGGGGGCCTCCCTTCCTTTTGGTTCTATGCACTTTATATGAGGAATCCAGTGTGCCGCAAATGCTCCAATTCATGATAAACATGCAGTCATATCAAGGACGAACGTGCGTTCTGCTTGCGGTGAAAACGATAGACAATTGAGACTAGGAGTAACCGGATTAGGATTTAATGGGTCAAGATTCATTTGATTTCAAGTTTGGTTAATGTTTAAATAAAACTTTTAGAAACATGCTATGCGAAATTTAAGATCATTAAATACCAAACATAACCCTTTGAACGAGGTAAGATGCAAGTCTAAGCTGGAATGATTGACCCAAACATGAGTTGGTCACCATTCATCTGATGCTTTGAAGAGTTCATCATGAAGGTTAAATAGATGTGCAGAATTCTTAAGCTATGACTTACGAACAGTGCGTATGAGATAGGGTATTCAATTAGGACTGAAATTTATGTAGTTTTGGATTGAGCAAAATGAATTGTAATCTTTTGTTTAACACTGCATGTGAACTCATGCGTCTTCAATGGGTTTTGCAATCAAGAACACACCCTACTTTTGTGTCATGGAAAGGTCGAGTAGCAAGATAAGCATTGTACAAAATTTTCTCACGTTTATTTTGTAAGAAGATGAATTTTGTCTAAGATTCTTTATATTCGGTGAGTAGAATATGACTCATTTCCTGTGCTTGATGGAGAATTGAGAGTTGTTTGAATTAGAAACTCTTCATTTCTTGATCAAATTATGTAAAACATAGTCACCACTATCTCTTTTTTCTTGGTGAATGATTACGCCAGTAAAGGCAGACATTGCATTTTCAAAAAGTATGTGCCTTTTTTAAAAATGGCACCTCGAAGGCATGGAAAAACTTTTTCAAATAGAGACATGTCATGTTTCCATATTAATACAAACTTGTCATATAGTGGTGATTTTATCCTCAAGTCAATCCTTGTCATAGTTTCTTAAATTGCGTATCTGAGCACCGGCTAACTTAGGGGCTATTTGGTAACGTTTCGTTCTTTTTTTGTTCCAGGGAACGGAAACAAAAAAAAAAGTGTTTTTGTTCGGGGAATAATTTTTAAACAAAAAGATGCGTTTGGTAAATTTGTTCGGGAATAAAAAATGAATAGAAACACGTTTGGTAAATTTTTGTTCTTTTTTTGTTTCTTTTAATTTTTTAATATTTTTATTTTATTTTTCATTTTTTCCTTTATTTTTTATTTTTTCTTCTTTCGACCGATCGTCGGCCTCCGGCGACCGCCGCCGGGGGCCGGAAGCCTCGCCCGGCCACGAGGAGGCTCACCGGCCCCTAGCGAGGCCGAGCCTTACCGTCGTTGGGCGAGGCTCGGCCTCGCCTTGGCTAGGCGAGCTCGGGCTCGCCCAGATCCCGCGAGGCTCGGGCTCACTCGCGCCGGCGATGCCGAGCCTTGCCAGGGGCCGGCGACACTCTGGCAAGGTCGCCGACCCTCGACGGTGTCGCCGGCCCTCGACGGCCGGCCATGGCCAAGGCCGAGGCCGGTGACCGGCCAAAGAGAAAGAAGAAGGAAAGAGGAAGAGAAGAGAAGAGAGAGAAGAAGAAACAAGAAACAAAAAATTGTTTCTTCAAAATTGTTTCTGGAACGAGAAACAATTTTTTTTTTTGTTTCTCGTTTCTGTTCTTTTTGAGTTTCAGAAACCAAAAAAACAAAAAAAGAACAGAAACGCAACCAAATGCGTTTCTGTTCTTTTTTTGTTCCCGGGAACAAAAGAACAAAATTTCTGTTTATAAACAAAAAAAAAAAAGAGTGAAGACATGCAAGGCCTTAAATTCTTTCACCAATGTTGATGTCCATCATCCAAACTTGCAACTTCTTATCGACAAGCTTACTTGTTTCATGAAGTTGTGGCATTTCTCTTGTTTGGCCAAATCTGATATAACACTAGCTTTTGAAAGCATATTGCTAAGAGCATTTTGACTAGTTAAGTATTCATTTTTTACTGTGGCATGCTTTGCTCTTAACAGATATTAGGAATTCTTGATATTGCCTGAAATGCTTGGATACATCATATGGACTGGTTTCAAAATGAAATCTATGTTGGTAGCAGCAGAAAGTACAAGGACTCTTACTATGTCCAAGCACAAGCAAAATGTTACGTAAATTCTTGAAAGGCAAAATAAGTGGCGCTCGTGGCTGCTCCCATTGAACTGGTCAGCTGACATGCTTTCATTATGAGCGGGGGATGTTCTAAGTTTATGCGAGCATTTCGATACTGGATGTTGGGAGATAGCGATTGCTGATCTTGATGGGTCTAAATGAACTTATGTGTCCACCGGGCAGCATCAGATGTCGAAGTTTTAGATCACTTTCACTTGCGTTGCAGCAGGTGGCATCCCCTTCCACGTGATCCACGGGCCAGGTCATAAGCCTTCTGTTTTTGGTTCCATCCTCTTTTCGTCTTCCTTTTTTTGTGGACCCCATGCGTCTTTGACACCACCGAACATTTGCATGCGCTTGTCTATCCTCTTTTACTTTTTAGTCAATTCCGCTTTAACTTGCCAATAAAGAAGATAAAGAAGGTACAATTATGGTTTTGAAGAAAAGAAACGGGAACATCCACTCTTGTTTGGATTAAAATTGTATTTAGTAATCATTTTATTTTCGAAAATAATTTTTATTTAAAAATAATTCTTTTTATTCTGTTATTTAAATAAATTTTTGAGTATTTAAAAACGTTTAGTAACCATTCAATTAATTTCGGGAAAAGAAATGCATTTAGTGAAATCTCAATTTTTTTTCATGAATTAGAATTTCTTTTAATTTTTAATACTTTTACTATAGTTTTATCTTTTTTCTTCTTCTTTTTTTTTTTTTTTTTTCCATCCCTCTTCTTCTTCCTAATTGATGCTAACCACAGCAATGACTGGCAACTAGCTAAACAAGGTCCAACGACCTTGCTGGAGCCTGCACAGGCCAAGGCGAGGTCTAACAAGTTTGTCGGAGCCTCGCCAAGCTAAGGTGAGGCCTAGCGAGGCCGAGCCTCTCCTAGGCCGGGCGAGCTCGCTAAGCCACCAACAAGGCTCGACCTCGCCTAGCCAGCCTTGGTCTAGCAAGGCTAAATCTTGCGGTGACTAGTAGTGAGGTTGAGCCCCGCATTGGCTAGGTAAGGCTTCGGGGAGGCTCCAGTGAGCTTGCTAGATCTCGCCCAACTAGTCGTCGACCATCGCCATGGCCGGTGACTGGCAATGAAGAAGAAGAAGAAGAGGAAAGAAAATAAAATAAAAAGAAGAAAAGAAAAAAAAAATTGGCTTGATTCTGGAATTGTTCTTGGGAATAAATAAGCAATTTTTTTTCATTTTTTATATTATATTCCAAATCTATTTTTGAGAATAAAAAAGTTACCAAACTAATTTTTGTTTTTTCTTTGTTCTGGAAAATAAAATAATAGAATAAGTTACTATTTGACTAGTTATTGACCATAAGTGGCCATGTTACATTGAACTTCATAAAAGAAATGGGTACACCCACAATGATGCTTCTTTGCATTCCATGGAAATTAAAGCAGCAACATTTCATTCCTTGTGCATATATTGATGAAAAAATATTTATGTTCTTGACATATTAAGCTACTCCTATTTCTTCTTCTTTTATTTATTTATTTTTTTTTTTTAACTTTGCAAAGAGTGAGTACTTACTATTTAACATGGCATAATCTTGTTTGGAATATAAGGATGGAGCTTACAAATAGCCTACGACCACATCAATAGTACTTTGACTTATTTACATTTGAAATATTTCCATATCAATTAAATAACTTGCATGATTAACATAATTATGTTGCATGGTTAGGCAGTTTGAAATTTACAATGAAGTTTGTTACCGTCTTCGTCATCGTTTAACGTTCCTAAAAATTTCACTTTCTTGGTGAATGATTATGGTGGTAAGGGCAGATATTGGATTTTCAAAAAGTACGCAACTTTTTAAAATGGCATCGCAAAGACACTAGAAAAACTTCTAAGACGTGACATGCAGACTCGTCACACAATGGTGATTCTATCCTCAAGTCAAACCTTATCATGGTCTCTTAAATAATGTGTTTGAACACCAGCCAACTTAGTTTTTTTCACCAATATTGATGTCAATCATTCAAATTTGCAACTTCACGTATTTCATGAAGTTGTAGCCTTTTTCGAGTGGTCACCTCACTATTAATGTGGAGTGCAATCCATGAAAATTGTTTCGTCCAAATATGATATAACACTAGCTTTTGAAAGAATTCTGCTAGGAGTGTTCTGACTAGTTAATGGCACGTTTGGTAATGATTCTATTCCTGGGAACAGATTCTAATCAGAAATTATTCTTTTTTATTATGTTCTCGGAAACAATTTCTAATAATTTTAAGCCATTTGGTAACTGTCCAAAATTTCTAATTATGGAATAGAATTGTGTTTGGTACGGTGCTCATTTATTCGTTCCAAAACAATTTTTTTAATTTTTAAATAATTTTTTTACTTTTTTTCTTTCTTTTCTTTTTTTGCTTTTTCTCCTATTCTTCTTCTTCTTCAAGTGGCCGGTCGCGACCGTGATCGGCCAAACGAGGGCCGGCAACCTCACCAAAGCGTCGCCGGCCCTTGTCGGTCAAGTTTCAGTCTCACCGGTGGCCAGGCCGACCTCGCTGGGGCTAGGCAAGCCTTGCCTGGTGGGGCTGGGCGAGGCTCGCCTGGCCACCGGCAAGGCTCGGCCTCACCAAATCGCAAGGCTCACCCAGCCCCACCGAGCCTTGCCGATGGCTAGGTGGCCTCGCAAGGGCTAGGCGAGGCCCGCCTAACCCTGGCGAGGCTGGGTTGGGCTTTCCCCCGACAAGCTCATCAAACCTCGCCCTGGCCCAGCGAGCTTGCCAGACTGATGGCTGGCGACCAGCGATCGGCAGCAAGGGACGACAGCGAATGGCAGCCGCAGGATGGCAGTAGATGAAGAAGAAGAAAAGAGAAGAAGAAGAAGAGAAAAGAGAAAAAGACTTGATTCTTAGATTTGTTCCCGGAAACAATAATCAACTTTTTTTTATTCTTGATTCTACTCCAAATCTGTTCCCAAAAACAAAAATTTTACCAAATGTGATTCTTTTCTCAAACTGCTCCTGGGAACAAAAAATCAGAATCAATTACTATTCGAATGGTTACCAAATATGGCCTAAGTATTCCTTTTTACTACCATATGCTTTGTTCTTAATAGATATTAGGAATTTTTCATATTGGCTGAGATGCTTAGATACATTGTATGGACGGTTTCATAATAGAATCAATGTTGGTAGCAATCGAAAGTACAGGGACTCTTACTATGTCCAAGCACTTTTTGAAAGGTAAAACAACTGAGCTCGCGGCTACTCCCATTAAACTGGTCGGGCATCTGATTAGAGTTTGAACATCTGTGTTCTCCTTCCAATTTTTCCTTCAAGTTTCTTTGGTAACCTCGGCCAGAGTATATCTTCGTCATCACTTCATTTGCCCAGTGTCAGAAGCAAAGCACAACAGTGGTATGTGGATCTCAGTGGTTGGCCTTTAGCTTTTCTTGTTTGAGTTACATATTAAGGTATACAAAAAATCGATCAGCTCGTCCTTAAGCAATTTCTTCACCCTCTCTTTCTGTTTTAGCAGACAGAAGTAGAACAGGTGTGAATCTTTGGGTGTAGTGAAATTTAACTTCGGCTTTTCTATTGAGTTACAGTCGGTATGAACGATTCTTACTTTTCCTTCGTATTTTGCCATGGCAATGAATCGTTTCGCATGCATTCATTGGATATAGTTGACCCAAAAAATTGGATACCCTTATCATTCAGAAAAGGAAATTTATCTTATCTTACTAAAGAGGTCCAAAAATATAGTCATTTTCAGCAACTATAGAGTAAGGATTCAACTTGGTTTAGAACAGCAACAGAAATAAAAACCCCAATAATGTGTATATTTTCATGGTTATTAGCTAAACTGGTAATAGCAAAACTTGAAACCCAACGTTTGGAAAAACACTTTGCGAAAAATCAATGTTTGTATAATTTATATCAACAAACGAATGAAAAGATATTCTTCATCAATAAAAATAGTAGGCATAAATTGTGAATAATAAAAACATTTTTAATAAAATCAACGATTTGAAAAATACTTTCATGAAAATGATCATTTATAACATTTGTGAAAATAACTTTAAACGTAAAAGATTGTTGATTATGAAAATGTTTTCTATAGATTAATTATTCTAAGCGATGTAAATAATTATTTGTCAACAAAATATCTTTTAAATCATCGATTATTTACGACACAGAAAAATTCTGAATGTGAAAGTTCATTAATTTCTTTTATAGGTAATTTACACGCAAAAGGTACATTTTCGATAACTATCAATTAAATTTATCACGTCAAGAATATCATATTCAAAATTTACGCAATTGTGGGGTCTATCTTCGTTTGTCCCTTGTGGTTTCTTTTTCTTGGGACCCCAAGCGTCTTTTCCTTTTCTTTTTTTGTTTTTGACAAAGTCTTTTCCTTTCACGCACCAAACATTTGGGGTGCGGTCAACGTCGATGCGAACACAATTATTGGGTCTAATCCTCTTTTTTATCTAAGGGTGTGCATGATAATGCTTTTTGACTGGAGAAGAGTTTTCTTTCAGAAATAATTCTTTTCTATTTCTATTCCAATGATCAATTTCTAAGTAAAAGAATCAATTTGGTAATTACACAAAATTTTTATTCTTGGAATAGAAAAAGAATATAAATGCGTTTAGTAACGCAACGATTCTTTTTTGTATTTATTCAATTTTTTATTCTTCGCTAGCGGTCGACAATTGGCGGCGCAGTGGCGGCGGCGATAGCAACCGGCGGCGGAACGATGGCGGCGACAAATGGCGATCGTGGTGGCAAGAAAGGCAGCGAAGAAGCAAGCGGTTGGAGGTGGCCGCGGCAAGAAAGAGGAATAAAAAATAAAATAAAAAAGAAAATTAGCTTATTTGTAGAAATTGTTTTCGGGAATGGAAGCAATTTTTTTTTATTTCTTATTTCTACTCCAAATCTATTCTCGGGCTAACTTTCTATTCCGAGGAATAGAAAAACAACTTGGCATTACCAAACGGGCTTCTGTTCTTTTTTTGAAACTGGGAATAAAAGAATAGAAATTCTAAGAAATTTAAATGTTACCATGCCCAACCTTAAAGACCCTTGTGGTGGACCCCACGAGTCATTTTTCACCCCACCAAACATTTGCACCTGCCTTATCTTCTTATTGTGCCAATTTCATTCACGCAACGGATGAAGAAAAATTTCCATTCCCAGCTTGGCAAGATTCGGTCTCAAGAGAAAATGAACAAGTGTGTTGGCGCCCCCTCTCTCTCTCCCTCCCTCTCTCTCTTTCTCTCCTATTGTTTTCAATCTTTTTCCAATACAGTGGTCATGTGGTGATGCATTAACATTGCATGTCTGCAAACATGGGAGAAAACATCAGTCAAATTAAGGGAGGAAATCATAATCAACATTACAAGAAAAACTAAGAGTGTACAAAAGAATTGGGACCTGCCTAGACTGCCCGAAACCGAACCGGAACCGCCCGGAACCGGTGGTTCTTGAGAGAACCGATCTAGTTCCCAATTCCAATATATGACAACCGGTGGGTACTAGTCCAGTTCCCAATTCCATCAGCGTATCTGCCCACCCACCCACTCTGACCGGATCGATTATATTAAAATAATATATTAATTTTTAATATTAAAAATTACATCCCGAGCAACTTACGCCTAAAACAACAGGATGGTCAAATGCGAACATGAAAGACAATTCCAGCAAAAGATAACAAAACTTAATTGTACGATTCTACACTAGATAGTGAACTTTCCAAAGCACATTCCATGCAATCACATGTGACTCAACCATGTATAGGATGGCCAGGACTAGAACACTCGAGATTCATTCCGAATATATTTATCGGTGCCTAAAAGAACAAGATAATGAATCATGCACACTCCTCAACTATATCGCACTAGCCTAAGACCAATTCCGATCTTGATTCTATCACCCCAAACATTGAACCAAAAAGAAATTCACTCAATCGCCCTAGGAGGCCGTAACGGGAGGAAACCCGAATTGTGACCACAAAAGACGAATAGAACAGTACTGTCGCGACCTAATTTTCGGGTGCACCACCTAAAACTAGGTTAATGGACTACTAAGCTTTTAAACTTATCTCGGGCTCTCCTAAGCCCATACCAATTCGCGACTTAAATCCAAATGTTTAAATATGCAAGATTATTAACTAGGAGTCACCACTAATCGGTTTATGGTAAGTCGATTAGACACCTAAGTAAAAAAAATGGAGGTTTATTTTACTCCTACGAACCAGAAACTAAGGGTACGGGGATTTGGTGACACTTGAATTTTCTAATACCCTTTCGGTACCATTTCTTTTAATTTTCAAAATATTTTTGCAGGCAGCTTGGATTTATTTTAAGCTAAATCATTATCATGCAAATGTGGTGACCACACAGGTGCTCATCCACTATTAAAACATTCGAATAAATAAATCGCGTCACACAAAGCAAGCAAACAACTTTTTTTTGGATTTTCTTAAAAATTAGAATTCTTTTATAAAAAAGCATTTTAAAACTAAATGTCTTAATTTTATTAATATGCAAATTCTAATTAGATGGGCCTATTATGCAAACTAATAATTATGCACCTCATGACCTAACTTCACTAATGAACAAATTCTGATTAAATAATCCTATTATGCAAACTAGTTAACATGCACCTAGTATTTTTGGATTTTTTATATTGAAATTCAGAATTTATAAAGGTCTTAATTAATCCATCTAAAAAGGATAAATTTCTAATTTATTCTAGGGATTAATTTGATTTAAACCCTATCCTACCTTAGAAAACTATTTTTTTTAAATGAGATTTGAGATGTGCGAACATTATCCAAAACCCTATTTTGTAAAAAAGTTATTTTGGTTCAACCCTAACTTGTTTTTACCAATGCAATCCTAAAATGTAATCCTAAAGAAATTCTAATTTATTAAACCTACATGCCTGATTTACTAGACCTATATGCTCATGCATAATTTTGATTTTTCGATTTTTTATTTTTTTTAGTTTTTTTAAAGATAAGTAATTATTAAATAAATATTAAATCTAAACTATCAACAAAAATAAAGGATTAAAATAATCAAAAAAATAACATGTTGTCTCACATGTCAAATTAATGATTATTCAAACCCTAATTATCACGACAAAGAGGTTAAAATAATTTAAAAATCTAACCCAAAGTCTTACGGATCAAATTAATAATTATAAGGATTTAACAATTAATATGCTATCAATAAACCCAACAATTAATATAATTAAAAAAATGACCCGACATCTTACGAGTCAAATTAATAATTACAATAATTTTAGGGATAACTCCTGCCGATAATGCCTAATATCCATAACCTAAAAGTCACCTCACAAAATGCAAACTTAAACAATAATAGCAAAACTAACTAAAAATAAAGTAAATAAACATGAAATAAGAAAAATAAAAATAAAAGAAAAAATGGGCAACCTAAGGAATATTGGGGGTAGCAAATTTGTCCGTGGGCAAAGGCAGCTTCGGGGTTGCTGCAAGGGAGTCGACTCAGCGTCTGGTGGGGCTTCGAGCGAGGCGGTCGCGAGTGAGGTGGATCGGCGATGGTGCAAGCGCGGTGAGAGGGAGGCGCGGCGGTGCGGATCCGGCGCGACGGCAGCACTAGTGTGGCGGCGACGCGAAGGCTCTGCAGGTGGAGCTTCGGGTTAGAGTCGGGTCAGAGCAGAGGGCACAGAGCGGCTTCACGGGGGCAACGCCTCTCGATTGCGGATTGCTGGTGGTGGCGAGCAGCGCGGAGACGGAATGGTGAGAGGCACAGTAGGCGCCGACGAGGCAACAGCGGCGGGCTTTGGCGATGAGGCTGGGTGTCGCGATGGTCGGCGCGGTGCGGGTTGCTGCGGCGACAACCGGCAAGAGACAGGCGTCGGCGTCGGGTGAAGCCTCCTTGAAGAAGACGACGTTTTCTTTTGTGGTTTCTTTTTTTTCTCTCTCTCTTCTCTTATCTCCTCACGTCTCTCTCTCTCTTGCTCGTGTATTTTCTGCTGACTACTTTTGCTTTTCTCTGCAGCTTGTCAGAGAGGAAGAGACAAGACCTCTCTTGGACGAGAAAGAGGGGAGGGGGGTTTCCTCTTCTTTTTTTTTTTTTTTTTTTTTTTTTCACGAAAATTCTCCCTCTTTTTCACTCTCTCTCTCACGAAACAAAATACTTTTTTTCTCTTCGATTTTTTCTCTGAATTTCGCTCTTGAATTTTTCTCTCAAATTTCTTCCTCCATTTTCGAAAATCACCTTTCTGAAAAAAATTTTGAATTCGCTCCCCTTAGTCACGAAAAATGTAGCTCTCTTTTATAGTGATTCCAGACGGCCACTTTGTATGGTATTTTCCGAGTTTCCATCTTCCGTCGCATTAAATCAAGCGCCGCAAATCGAAGCGAGATTTCGCAATCAACTCGATTTTGCTCCGATTTATTCCGTTTTATAAAAATTCTTGCCCTTTGTTCACCTGATTTTTAATTGTTTCTACATTTATCGAAATCTTAATGCTCATCAGAATTTCAAATTTCCTTGCATACTTCAATCAAATCAATTTCCCCCAATTTCATCATTTTTTTATTTGTCCAAAAATGCAATTTTTATTTCCTTATTTTCCTAGATTTGCTAAAAATAGGTGTCAACAGCTGCCCCTCTTTGAAAGTGAGCTCGTAGAGGTTGCCTTCAAAGACAAGTTGAGACCTAAATGTTAATCATGCAGATGTACTAAGTGACCCTTTTTTTTATCTTTTTTTGGAGATGAGTCCCATTTTGAAATGAAATTTATATGATGCATGGAAATGTTAATGCAAATGATAAAGGAACTTACCTAGAATTACTTACCTTTGGGAATGGTAGAGTAACTCAAGATAGATTAATGTTACATGTCCGAGACCCGTACCATTCTACGATCGCCCAGTATGGCATTGTTTGGTTGTGTCTAGGACCCGTATCATTCTACGGTCGCCTAAACGAAAAAATATGATTTTCCAAGACCCGTACCATTCTACGGTCGCCTGAACTGAGGTTGTCTAGGACCCGTACCATTCTACGGTTGCCTGAACTGAGGTTGTCTAGGACCCGTACCATTCTACGGTCGCCTGAACTGAGATTGTCTAGGACTCCTACCATTCTACGATCGCCTAAAGGGAGATCTGTTTTCCAGGACCCGTACCATTCTACGGTCACCTTGACGAAAAAATGATTTTTCAGGACCCGTACCATTCTACGGTCGCCTGAACTGAGGTTGTCTAGGACCAGTGCCATTCTACGATCGCCTAGACTAAGGTTTTGCTTGGCTAGGACCCAAAACATTCTTTGGTCGCCCAGCCTTGCGACAAAAATCATCCGACCAGGACCCCAACCATTCTTCGGTCGCCTTAATCAGATTGAATCTGGAGGAAAAATTTTCGGGGGACAACTCCATTGAGTGTCGGTGCTTGAAAAGGAATACTTGTACAGTGACAAGCATTTAAAGTATAGATAGAGATAAATTTACCTGATGACATCTCCGTTCCTTGGGGATATGTTTCCTGCAAAACATGGTCATAGGAGAGACAACATGCATTTGTAATCATAAACACGCATCAATATAATGGAGGTTCATGATGATTTCCATTAATCTTGCGTTACTTAATTCCCATTCTGAACACATGAGTGTCATAAATGTGTCAAATGAGGAATCCTTTGGTTTGAAAGGACTTTTTCTCTCATCCTCATTAAAATGGACATTTCATCCTGACCTTTGATGCAGGATTTTGTCAATTACTCTATCTTACCATCGTCATGCCAAACAAGGGTCTGAACAATCTCGCAAGTGGTACGATCTCACCAATCTGAGAGGTCTTGAACAAGGACCGTAATGTGGGCTTGGTCAATGGCTTAACAAAAGGGACTCTTTGAGTCGAGACTTTCGAAAGAATGAGTGATATTCTGTAATCATCTCTGGGTTTACAAGTCAAGAATCCTGCAAAATGAGAAAGAAATAATCTTGCCTGCACTTCTTCGAGCGATGCTCAAAACATGCAAACCCCTAGATTAATTCAAGTGACATAATCAGAAGAGACTTTGCAAGGGACGTAACATAGGCTTGGTTCATGGGTTGAGAAATGAAATGATCAATAGGCTCAAAAAGTGTTTAGGGGGGTTAAAGTTGGTGATCATCCTGACATTTCCACCACTTTCCTTCTTCACTGTCGAAGATTTTTATCACAATTCTATTGATTGCAATAGCATCTTGGAGTTTTTTTTTTTTTGGTACCTCCTTGTAGGGGATACGACACAAGTGTTTGGTTTTTTTTTTTTTTTGTATTGGCCTTGCTTTTATCAGGCACACTACTTTTTCATGCCCCATTATTTTGCACTTTTTTTTAACTTACACAACCATCCTTTACAGCATTCTAAACCATGTTACTGGAATGGTTCTTTTTGCCTTGCCCTAGTGTGGGGGATGATCACCAACTAGGTTTAATATGAAATAAATTCATAGGCTCAAGTGGGCTATGCAATGGATAGAAGTGTATAGGATAAAGAAAAAACTGCTCTTGGTCATTCTAAGGCACTTGAATTACCGTGTAAGTTACACTGCATAAGTGATACTCAAAGATCGATACAAGTGTGAGCAAAAAGATTCCTACCATTCATTTTAAATTTGTCCCAGTAGGGATGATTCTTGACAGGGATAATTTTAAAAAATCTCCATAAGTGTATGGGGCTCAAAGGGATTGAGCAATGGATCACCTGTAGTGTTTGGGATAGAGAAACGAATGCCTCTCATCACCTTGGTTGACGTACCATTTGCGAGATAGCCCTCTTCCTTGCGGGCATGAAATTTTTCACACAACTCACTAGGGGTTAGTGTATGAAACAGTATATGGAACAAGGCTTGCCTTTCATTATTCCAAAGTATCCATTTAACACATTCAATTTATCTCACACAATTCATCAAGGGAAAATATGCAAAATTTGCAACGATTCAACTCATTGAAGTATTTTACTCATCATAGAAATGCTTGCAGTTCAAAATGTGACATGGCAAATTCTATCACAGATAGTACTTCTTGACAACATTAGAATTAATTAGAATGGAACACTCATGACCATGCACTTTTGCCAAGATCAAGGCATATTCAGGAAGTATCTTTTTTTACCACATATGGGCCACTGTAATTTGGAGCGAACTTGCCCCTAGACTCCGGAATTGGATTAGACCATTTCCACACCTTTACATGCTACAAGACTATCTCTGAAACAAAAAGTAGATTGGTCAAAAAGACAAACAGAATAGATCAAGTCTTATTTTTTTGAATTTTTTTTTTGAAATTTTTTTTGAAAAGCATTTGGGAAAGCATTTTTTTTAAAACATTTTGACACGAGAAAGCATGACGAAGCCCAGGCCTCAGAATTCTCCTTGGATTTTTCTTTTCTTTTATCGGTTGGATATCATCACTGGGCTGGTTTGGTATACCTCATCATGCCCTCAAATTAAAATTTTTAATTTCATTGAAATTCATCAATCAATTACATTTAGTAAATGCAATGCTCAATCCCTAAATGAAAAACGAAAAAGAATGAATTGAAAACATTCCCTAAAAAGCGATAAAACTCCCACACAGGGGAAAGTGCAACTAAACATGCCCCTAATTAACTAAGGAAAGTGAACTACTTAAGACCATGAATCATATGTGCTTGAGTTCTTCACCCTCCTTGATATTGTGATGCGAACCCTCCAAGTTAGATATTCTTCCTTCTAGATAGGTCACTAATCTCTTCATGGTGGCATCAAATTCAACTACTTCAGGAAAATGAGACGGTTCAAAAGTCCTCTTGGCTCTCTTCTTCGAGTCGTAGTTTCTCACTGAAGATAGAGTACCTATGTCATCACGGCCTTTTTGCTTGACGAGACGATCCACAGTAGCAGACAATCCATCGACTTGACTTTGGAGGTGCGCAATTCGCTTGTTTATATTAGCAATGATACGGTTTAGCACCTCATTTTGATCTGCCATTTTAGCTCTCGACCATGTGTGGATGAGTGAGCAAGATCGCTCCATAATCACCTAAGGGAAATAAATGGGAACATGTAAGCATGAGGTGTAAATGGAGAGTCAATCCATGACAATGATCTAATCGATTTTATTTTTATTTTTATTTTTTTATATTTATTCATGAAAAGTCTGTGCAAGAAGGGAATTTCCTAAAAATAACTAGGAAAATAAAATAGGACACCCTAGCAAGAACCAAATTTCCTAAACACAAATTAGGAATGGCCAAGATTTGAAACTCCATAATGAGAACAATAAAGACATGAATTGAAAACAAATTCTCCAAAGTTTTTGTTATTTTCCAAATGATTCATTACATGGCATTTCCCTCATTTCATTTCTAACTAACAAAAGAATTAAATTCAATGATTGACCTATATTGCCATGGACTGACTCAAAAAATAAATTGCATGATATAAGGATAGAGGACTTACTTCACCAAGGAAAATTAACGGCAATCACATAAACATGCACATGAGATGTGAGGCTCGATTTCTACCTAGACGGCTTAACAAAGTGGAGCTAAGAGGATGATCTGACCGTTGCAGTCTCGCATTAACGTGTCAGGTCCCCCTAACTCCGGCTCAGTCAAATGGAATGTCCAATAGTCACGCAGTCTCGGGGATATGGACAAACACATTCGACACCATAAAAAGATTTTTCGGGGAAGAGAAGCTCAATTTCTTCACAGCAGTCTCGCTTTGGAAGAAGTATCATTCTCAACACCATTTTAGAAATCCTATCGCAGCCCAGGTCCGGCCACAGGTTGTGTGTGCAATAGTATAGTGCTAAAGCAATAAAGCATGCACAATAGTTTAAATGCAAACAACACTCCTATGGTTTTAATTCAAACATTCATCCCTAACTTCAACCTGAAAGACAGGGGTTAGCAAAGACTACTCCCCTTATACCTCCCATCTGCAAGAACATTTAACACTTAAATTAGGGATGTACCTGGGCTCCTTGCTGCTAAACAAAAACATTTTTAAAAGAAAAAGAAAAATTGGCCTAAGTCCACTAAGTGTTTTAACACAAGTCCCCAGTGGAGTCGCCAAGCTGCTGCGACCTAATTTTCGGGTGCACCACATAAAACTAGATTAATAGACTACTAAGCTTTTAAACTTAGCTCGGGCTCTCCCAAGCCCATACCAATTCGCAACTTAAATCCAAATTTTTAAATATGCAAGATTATTAACTAGGAGTCGCCACTAATCGGTTTATGGTAGGTCGATTAGACACCTAAGTAAAATAAAGGGAGGTTTATTTTACTCCTACAAACTAGAGACTAAGGGTACGGGGACTTGGTTACACTAGAATTTTCTAATGCCTTTTCGGTACCATTTCTTTTAATTTTCAAAATATTTTTGCAGGCAGCTTGGATTTATTTTAAGCTAAATCATTATCATGCAAATGTGGTGACCACACGGATGCTTATCCACTATTAAAACATTCAAATAAATAAATTGCGTCACATAAAGCAAGCAAACAACTTTTTTTGGATTTTCTTAAAAATTAGAATTCTTTTATAAAAATGCATGTTAAAACTAAATGTCTTAATTTTATTAATATGCAAATTCTAATTAAATGGGCCTATTATGCAAACTAATAATTATGCACCTCATGACCTAACTTCACTAATGAACAAATTCTGATTAAATAATACTATTATGCAAACTAGTTAACATGCACCTAGTATTTTTAGATTTTTTATATTGAAATTCAGAATTTATAAAGGTCCTAATTAATCCATCTAAAAAGGATAAATTTCTAATTTATTCTAGGGATTAATTTGACTTAAACCCTATCCTACCTTAGAAAACTATTTTTTTAAAATGAGATTTGAGATGTGCGAACGTTATCCAAAACCCTATTTTGTAAAAAAGTTATTTAGGTTCAACCCTAACTTATTTTTACCAATGCAATCCTAAAATGTAATCCTAAAGAAATTCTAATTTATTAAACTTACATGCCTGATTTACTAAACCTATATGCTCATGCAGAATTTTGATTTTTCGATTTTTTATTTTTTTTAGTTTTTTTTAAAGATAAGTAATTATTAAATAAATATTAAATCTAAACTATCAACAAAAATAAAGGATTAAAATAATCAAAAAAATAACATGTTGTCTCACAGGTCAAATTAATGATTATTCAAACCCTAATTATCACGACAAAGAGGTTAAAATAATTAAAAATCTAACCCGAAGTCTTATGGATCAAATTAATAATTATAATGATTTAACAATTAATATGCTATCAATAAACCCCAACGATTAATATAATTAAAAAAAATGACCCGACATCTTACGGGTCAAATTAATAATTACAATAATTTTAGGGATAACTCCTGCCGATAATGCCTAATATCCATAACCTAAAAGTCACCTAACAAAATTCAAACTTAAACAATAATAGCAAAACTAACTAAAAATAAAGTAAATAAACATGAAATAAGAAAAATAAAAATAAAAGAAAAAATGGGCAACCTAAGGAATATTGGGGGTAGCAAATTCGTCGGTGGGCAAAGGCAGCTTCGCGGGTTGCTGCAAGGGAGTCGGCTCAGCGTCCAGTGGGGCTTCGAGCGAGGCGGTCGCGAGTGAGGTGGATCGGCAATGGTGCAGGCGCGGTGAGAGGGAGGCGCGGCGGTGCGGATCCGGCGCGACGGCAGCACTAGTGTGGCGGCGACGCGAAGGCTCTGCAGGTGGAGCTTCGGGTTAGAGTCAGGTCAGAGCAGAGGGCACAGAGCGGCTTCACGGGGGCAACACCTCTCGATTGCGGATTGCTGGTGGTGGCGAGCAGCGCGGAGACGGAACGGCGAGAGGCGTAGTAGGCGTCGACGAGGCAACAGTGGCGGGCTTTGGCGATGAGGCTGGGTGTCGCGGTGGTCGGCGGGGTGCGGGTTGCTGCGGCGACAAGCGGCAAGAGACAGGCGTCTGCGTCGGGTGAAGCCTCCTTGAAGAAGACAACGTTTTCTTTTCTGGTTTCTTTTTTTTCTCTCTCTCTTCTCTTATCTTCTCACGTCTCTCTCTCTGTTGCTCGTGTATTTTCTGCTGACTGCTTTTGCTTTTCTCTGCAGCTTGTCAGAGAGGAAGAGACAAGACCTCTCTTGGGACGAGAAAGAGGGGAGGGAGGTTTCCTCTTCTTTTTTTTTTTTTTTTTTTTTTCACGAAAATTCTCCCTCTTTTTCACTCTCTCTCTCACGAAACAAAATAATTTTTTTCTCTTCGATTTTTTCTCTGAATTTCGCTCTTGAATTTTTCTCTCAAATTTCTTCCTCCATTTTTCGAAAATCACCTTTCTGAAAATTTTTCTAAATTCGCTCCCCTTAGTCACGAAAAATGTAGCTCTCTTTTATAGTGATTCTAGACGGCCACTTTGTATGGTATTTTCCGAGTTTCCATCTTCCGTCGCATTAAATCAAGGCTGCAAATCGAAGCGAGATTTCGCAATTAACTCGATTTTGCTCCGATTTATTCCGTTTTATAAAAATTCTTGCCCTTTGTTCACCTAATTTTTAATTGTTTCTGCATTTATTGAAATCTTAATGCTCATCAGAATTTCAAATTTCTTTGCATACTTCAATCAAATCAATTTCCCCCAATTTCATCATTTTTTTTATTTGTCCAAAAATGCAATTTTTATTTTCCTTATTTTCCTAGATTTGCTAAAAATAGGTGTCAACAAGTACCCGAAGCCGGAGCAAGAATGAAGCCAAAAACAATGAGGGGAAATGGACCCAGAAAGCGAATCACGAGAGCGAGACCAATAGACAGCATACCCATTAGAGCATAGCATAAACGGAGGCAACCAGAAGGGAGGGAGAAATCGAGGGGCAGGGGAACGCCGGCGAGCTTTGCCACCGCGATGATAGAGAGAGGAGGGGAACTGGTGAGTACTGGTCCAGTTCCTGGTTCCATGGTTCAGCCCTCCGGTGTTTATATTATTATTATTGTAAGACCAGTTCCATGGATCCACCGGGGAATTGGACTGCCAATCTAGTCCAGTTCCCGGGTGGATTCCGGTTCCAATTTTTTAGAACCGGTCCTTAGCGAGCGGTTCTCGATTTTAGGTCGGGAACAGCCCACCCGAACCATGCATACCCCTAAGAAAAACTAAGAGTAATAGTCCACAACGATTCCATTTGCACAAAAGTCGAAACCTTAACCCCCATTCGTTGTTGTGTTGATGGGAGGAAATCAAAATTATGGCAAGTGGGAGTGGAGTTGACCCAATAAGAAGATAAAGCAAGTGCAAATGTTTGGTGATATATGAAAGAAGAGACTCATGGGTTCTTGCAAATGTTGGGTGGCGACCTCCATAGCTTGGCAACCTCAAAGTTGTCGCGAATTCACTTGATCAACCTCCCCAGTAGTAAGCCTATTCATGCACAGTGGTGGTTTCGATGAAAAAGAAATGGGAACGCTCACTTCTGCTTGCGCTAAGCGGCCATGCTACATTGAACTTACCATTGCATTCCTTGAAAATTAACCATTCCGTTTCTCTGCTTTTTAATTTTTTTTTCTGTTCTAGTAAACTAGTTTGGAACATAATTCCTTTTAGTAACGCAATTTCATTTTTCTATTTTTAGAATAATTTGTTAGACTAGAAATAGATTTAGAAAAGAAATTAGAAGTAAAACTTATTTACTTTTATATTTCGGAACAATATTGAGAAATAAAAACCCTTCTCATCACTCGCCCTCGCTACTAATTGCTTGCCTGCCACCTGTTGTCTGCTAGGATTGATCGGTTTCTAGTCTAGTCCAATTATGAGGTGAAACCGGGAACTAGTTTCCAAATTTCAGGGCTGGGAACCGAACCAACTAGTCTTGAAATCCAGTAAATTTATTGTTTTGGGCCAAAAATAAAATAAAAAATGAGAAAATTTTGGAGGAATAAGGGTTTTTTTCTTAAGAAATTCAAAAATATATTGTGTATATATATAAAATTAACCGAACTGGCCATCGGTTCCAAAAGCAGGAACCAGGAACTAGACCACCATCTTTGGAAACCACCCAAAACTGACTAGTCCAATTTGGTCCGGTCTAGATGGAACTTGGTTCGAGCGGTTCCTGGTGCACTGCTTAGTAAGCACCAATAGGAGGGAGAATGGTACATAAACAATGCCAAATAGTGCATAAACAATACATGAACAATACTTTTGCTATAAATTTCTATTTTTGAAACAAAAATATTGGATCCTTGTCAAACACGTATTTTTGTTTAGAAACTCATCCAAAGAATAAAAATTGATTTCTATAATGTAATGATTATCATTCATGCCCTAAAATGGTAATATTTCGTTCCTTGTGCATATATTGTTGAAAAAATATTTATATTCTTGAGGTGTTAAGCCACTTCTATTTTTTTTTCTTCTTCTTCTTCTTCTTCTTCTTCTTCTTCTTTGAAAAGAGTGAGTACTTTTGACTTGAGCATGTCCTTGAAAGGCTTAAGGCAAAGAAACAACGGAAAAACCCCCAAGAGGTGGGACTCCCCAACGTCACTCTTGTATTTCCTCTAGCAAGGGTGGCCTTGCTCTTGCCTCTGGCCAATTGCAAAGGTCCAGTAGCTAGCTGGAGGAAGAAGAAAGAGAAGGGGGAAAAAGAAAAGAAAAGAAAAGAAAAAAAAATAAAATATATAAATAAATATTCGAAAAAATATTAAAATATTATTCAAAGTTATCAATCTCAGCGCCGGCCATGTCACGTAAGCCAACTGGTATCCCCATTAGTAATATCCGGCCAAAATTAGTCGAAAGTACTAAATTGACACTAGGTCAAATAGTTTAAAATTAAATTGACAGCAATGCTATAGGTTTAAGACTTTATTACTAACACTATTCCCAAGAAACTTACGCTAACACATGAGAGGATCTAAAGGCAAGACGATAACAATTTTGTTTTTATCAGCAAAAGAAAAATGATTTAGAGGGCCTGATAGTTGCACCCAACAAATAGGGTGAAATAAATAAATATATTAAATGTGTCTAAACACACAGCCAAACAACAAAACTTAACAAAAGTGTATGGACGGTGGCGGGCGTGTGGGTTAGGGTCTATCCTTTCCGTCGGTTTCGCGAAAAAAAATGACTTTCAAGAAAAAGATTCGCATAGAAAACAAATAAGTTTTTCTAATAGAAAAGGAGTTTTTTTTTTTAAATAGAGGGAAATGATTTATGTTTTTTAAAAGCGGAAATCATTTTCTTTCTTCTTTGGGTCAATATCCCGATCTCAAAATCGTTATATCTGTGACAAATTTAGCCCATTATTTTTTTTTGCTACAAAAAATCCTAAATTGATATATTTATATCAAATTTACCCCAAATGACTACAAAAAAACCCAAACCCGACACACTTGTGATAAATTTACTCCAAATTAATTTGTTCGATTGCCACAAATCTCAAACCGGTACATATATGACAAATATATTCTATATTAAGTTGGATTAATAACATAAAAAAATCACAAAAATAGGATGATAGTAAAATCCCAAACTAGTATATTAATCCACTATCACATATCATCCACCTCAATAATTTGATGTTAAAATTTAATGAAAACTAACGGGAGATAAATTTATTATAAGTGTACAAGTTGAGGTCAATTCATCAAATGTGTATCAGTTTAGAGTTTTTGGCGATCAAAAAATTAATTTTGAGTAAATTTATATCAGTTTAGGGTCTTTCAAGATATTAAGTCCTCTTCTTTCTTTCACCCATGCTGAAAAATTCCTTCATTCACTCCCTTTAATTGTTTGCTATTTTTTTTATTTTTCCTTCTTTCACCAAAGGCGAGGGATGAGATCACCGGCCTACAATGAGCTCGAGCTTTGCCGACCTCTAGCGAGTAGGTTCGATCAAGAAGAAGGGAAAAAAACATAAAATATATTTAAAAAACAAAACATAAAAATAAAAAATTATTTAAAGGAGTGAATAGAGAAAAATCAAATTTGATTTTTCATATTAAATGACAAAAAACATTTTCTAGTTTATTTTGAAGTTTTAGCCAAACACCTAAATATATTGTCATCTTCCTAAAAATAATTTCTTAAAAAATATTTTTTAGAAATATTACATTTTTCATGAAATAAACATAGCTTTAATTTTATTTATTTATTTTTTTTTTTTGGGATCCCATGCGTTTTCCTTTCACACCACCAAACATTTGGGTCGGGGGTCGTTGCGACCGCAATTTTGGGTTTATTCTCTTCTTTTTTTTCTTTTAATCCTTTTTCTCTGGACCCACACGCCTTTCCTTTCACACCACCAAATATTTGTGTTGCGGCCAAGGTCGATGCGATCGTACTTTTTGGGTCTATCCTCTTTTTCTCTTTTAACCCCTTTTTGGGTAGACACCACGACTCTTTCTTTAACACCATCAGACATTTTGCACGTCCTTATCTTCTTATTGGGTCAATCCCATTCCCAAAACGGATCAAGAAAAAATTCCAATCCCACCAGGCAGAATACGATCTCGGGAGAAAATGAACAAAAGTGTGTTGGCGCCCTCTCTCTCTCTCTCTCTCTCTCATATTGTTTTTCAATTTTTTTCTGATATGGCGGTCGCGTGGGCTTTCAATCTTTTCTGATATGGCAGTCGCGTGGTGCTGCATCAACATTGCATGCATGCAAAAATAAGAGTCAACATTAGTCAAATTAGGGGAGGGAATCACAATCAGCATTACATGAAAAAACCAGAGAGTAATGGTCCACGGCGGTTCCATATGCGCTCTCATCTGTTGCTATTTATTTTTATTTTTTTGGGAGGACATCAAATTGTGGCAAGTGAGAATGGATTTGACCCAATAAAGAAGATAAAGCAAAGTGCTAATGTTCGGTGATATAAAAGAAAGACCCGCGGGTTCTTGCAAATGTTGGGTGGCGTGAAAGACCTCCACAGCAGTCCCAAAAATGCCGGGAGTTCACCTCACTCTGTCACCACAGCAGTAAAGCCTATCAATGCACATGACAGAAGAAGATGGAAAAGCCGATGACATCTGACTCTCTACAATAGCGTAGGGTACAGACAGACACGGTTTTGAAGAAACGAAATGGGAATAGTCACTCCTATATCTCTTTTATTTATTTATTTTTTTTAAGTGCGAGTACTTAACACAGCATGAGAAATTGATTTTTTTCTTTTTCTAAATGAAAGGGGAGCAACCCATGTTGGTGCGCACCGGGAACCGTTCGAACCGGGAACTACTCGAACTAGACCAAACTAGCTGAATTTTGATGGTTCCCACGATTGACACGATTGACAGTCTGATTCCCGGTTCCTATTCTTGGTTTCCACGATTGACAATCCAATTCTTGGTTCCTATTCTTGGAACCGGTGGCCCATCGATTCAATTTTCGATTTCAAGGTGGGAACCAAATCGGATCAATTTATATATATATATATATATATATATATATATATATATATATATATTATAAATAAAACTCATTACAACCGGAATTGCAATTGAGGTAGCAATAGCCAAAAGGCCGACAAAACTCTTCTTGTGACTCTTTATTAAAAAAAAAAAAAAAACTATTTGTTAGTTTCTTTTTCTACCTGATATGGGACCAAGATTCCAAGAAACCCTCATTCCTCATGCTCTCACACACTCTCTCTTACTCCCCTCACTAGCAAAAACAAGGCACTCCAAGCATCCAAAAGTTCCACATCGACTAAATACTTAAAGAGTAAAAGAGAGATTATTTATAAAACCCAAGCCAAATACAATCTCTAGTCATATTGTTCATGGCATTTGTGGTTAAGATTAAGCGTGAAAAATAGGAAGTGTGATTGATATTCACGCAAGTGAAGTTTGAATTTTTTGCACGTGGAAACATGTGCAATTAGTATTAACGAACTGTTCGGGAATTGAATTTGAATGATCGATTCGGAGCATGACCACTCGTTACTGATCCAATTCTCAGTTTCCAAAATTGGGAACTTATTTTCCCGGTTCAGTTCCCATTTCGGTTCCATCTTGGAACCGGACTGGAAATCGATCACCCTTAACCTGCATCCACATCGTCCCTAGACCCTCCAATACTTTGACTCATTTACGTGTAGAATACTTCCATATCGATTACACAGCTTGCATGATTAACTTGTTCACATCGTGTGATTTTGTAGTTTGAAACTTGCAAATAGGAGGACAATGACGATTGGAGCCCTTGTACCATTTACAAGTGATTGAAATATTTAGAATTAAGATGTGATATCATTCATTAAATTATCTCTTTGATTTTATTGTCACAAAACATGAAGTATTTTGATAAGTATCCCCAATCTAAAGTTTATACGTATTCTCACATATGAAGGCGATTATGAAGTTATTTTCTCATTGATCAAAATAAGGATATTCAATTATTCTTATATACGAATATAAAACCATTCAAACTTTACTTTGAAAAAGCGAATTGATATCTGTAGATAGTGCTATATATTTTGAGAAATTATTTTAAAAAAAGACTAAGCGAGGTGCAATATAAATTTTCGAGAGAAACAAAATGATTGAGAATATGTTAATTGTTAAATATCTTATTTCTTTTGTTCTTTGGATAAGAATTTTCATTTCTACACAGGTTTTCATTATTTGAGGTCATTTGGATTTTCGTTTGGAAACTACTCTCAATACGAGACCAAAGGCTTTTTCAAAATTATTTTCATGTCCGAATGGAAACGAAAACCAAAAAGCGACGAAATTTCTTCTGGACAATACAGGGGCAACCTGCTTTTTCGACCCGTGAGGCCTTTCGTCTGGTCTTTTTTATTTTTATTTTTTTTATCTAAACTTTCCTCTGCTCTTTACTCATTCTTTTTTTAAACCCTTTTTTGTGGACCCCACACCTCTTTTCCACATCCACCCAGCACTTGCACCCACTGATTGACTGACTTTTAAAATGAGATGCCGTTGGCCTCGCTCTATAAGTTCGCGCATGAAGTAGATCACGAGGCACCACCAAACCGTTGTTACCCAACAAAAGCCTCAACTCTGCAGCCTTCT
The DNA here is from genome assembly GCA_016097545.1 of Eucalyptus victrix. Classification (NCBI taxonomy): domain Eukaryota; kingdom Viridiplantae; phylum Streptophyta; class Magnoliopsida; order Myrtales; family Myrtaceae; genus Eucalyptus; species Eucalyptus victrix. The sequence goes on from CM027842.1 coordinate 39,579,533, forward strand.
CTCCAGCTCTCCTTAACCCCTGCTTTTGCCTTCTGCAAATGGCAGAAGCAGTGCTCTTCGGCCTCGCCACCGAAATACTGAAACGCGCCGGTTCCATCACCTATTCCAAGAGCGGACTGGTATGTGGTGCGAGGGATGAGCTCGACAATCTTAAGGACACCGTCGAGACCATCCGAGTTGTGCTTTTGGATGCCGAGAAGAAACGGTGGCATAGCAATCAGGTCGAGAACTGGCTCAGGAAGCTCAAGGACGTGCTGTATGACGTACAAGACTTGCTGGATGATGTCGCAACCGAAGATCTAAAGTGGGAGGTCACTCCCGGCAACAAGATGCAGAAGGCGGTACGCGTTTTCTTCTCTAAATCGAATCAGCTTGCACGCCGCCTCAAAGTGGCTAATGAAATTCAAAAACTTTGGAGGAGACTGGAAAAGATAAAGAAAGATAGGGACTTCCATTTATATGAGCATCAGAGTGAGGAATCAATGGCCATTGCGACAGGAAAGAAAGAAAATTTATTACCCGACACAAAAATAATTGGTAGGGAAGAGGACAAGAAAAAGATCAAACAACTTTTGTTTGCTTCCTCCCCTAGCCAGAGCGTGTCATTTGTCGCCATAGTTGGTAAAGGAGGTCTTGGAAAAACTGCACTCGCACGACTTGTGTACAACGATGAGGAAGTAAGGGAACATTTTGAGCCTAAGATGTGGGTGTGTGTATCTGATGTCTTTGATGTGAATTTGATTATCAAAGAAATTCTTAAATCAGCGGACTGTCCAGATCTTGAGAATAAGCCTCTAGACCAGTTGCGGAGTCTTCTTCATGAGACTCTAGATGGGAAGAAATACTTGCTTGTTTTAGATGACTTGTGGAATACAGATCGGGATAAATGGGTGATGCTTGGAGATTGGCTAGAGGGTGGTTTGCAGGGAAGCAAGATACTTATAACCACTCGCAATCATAGAGTTGCAGAGATCACGAGTGCGAAATCAGTTATATATGAACCACGTGGCTTATCTGATGATAATTCGTGGGACTTATTTAGCAAAATGGCTTTTGGAGATGGGGTAGAATCGTTAGACCCAAAACTAGAGGAGATGGGTCGAGATATAGTTAAAAAATGCACCGGGGTTCCCCTTGCCATTAGAACTATAGGAGGCCTTTTGTGCGGCAAAAGCAAAGATGAATGGCTCCGTTATAAAGTGCATGAACTTCCAGAAATACCAGAAATTGATGTGGATGGAGGAATTATGCAAGTCCTCAAGTTTAGTTACGATCATCTCCCGTCATGCTTGAAAAATTGTTTTGCATATTGCTCATTGTTTCCGAAAGATTATGTCTATGAGAAAGATACACTAATCCATCTTTGGGTGGCACAAGGCTTTATTGAGTCATGCAATGAGGAGGACAACCTTGAAAAAGTCGCTGAGAATTACTTGTCCGAACTACTATCTGGGTCATTCCTCGATGCTCACTCAATAGTCAAATCTGGCTATGGCCGTGAGGTCGAACAATTCATGATGCATGATCTCATGCATGATCTTGCCCAGAAAGTTGCTGGAGGTGAATGCAAGATTGTTAATTTTAAAGGAGGAGATGATGAAAGAGGAATTCGACACGCGTCGTTTATTTCAAAGACTTTCTATGAAGAGAAACTGCTGTCCCTACTCAAGACATCCAAATTGCGGACATTTCTCTCTTTGAAAGGTGAATCTTCTGTAGGCAACTGTCACAAAGTGTTCTCTAGCTGTGGACATTGTCGAGCATTGTATTTGGACTATACAAATATTCCTCTCCCTCCTTCCTCCTTAGGAAAGTTGAAGAAGTTAAGATTTCTTTATATTTTCAGGAATCAATCCATCCAGAGTTTGCCAGATTCGATCACTGATTTGGTGAACTTGCAGACCCTTAAACTCTCGTTTTGTTTGCGCCTTCAGACATTTCCTAGAGATTTGAGGAAATTGGTCAAACTTAGACACCTCTTAATTGATAAGTGTCACTCACTAAGCCAACTACCGCCCTTGAGTGAACTCCCTTCCCTAAGGACGTTGAGTCTCAAGTTCTTGGATGTGTTAAAGTTCGTTCAACTGACAAGTGACCCGGAGCCATCTAATACTACACTCCCCTTCTTTCAATCTCTTGAAAGTTTGAACCTCCACCACTGCATAGAGTTGAAAGGATGGTTAGGAAGAATGCAAGAAATGGGAGCACATAAAGAGCATCGGTCAGACAACTCACGGTCATCCTTCCCAAAACTTCGGTTCGTGCATATATTTTATTGTCCCCACTTGAATTCTATACCATCATTCCCCCAGGTGGAATACTTGTTGATAGATGGCACAAAAATGTTGGAACAACAAATGATGGCCAGTCCAAATTGCCCATCAGAAGGAACAGTGGAAGCCACATTCATTCATTTCCTTGAACTAAAATATCTAACACTTTTTAATACCGATATGAATCTAGAGCCCTTCATGCTTAAGACTCTACTCCGATCGGCCAGTAACCTCGAGTATATGAAAATCTGCCATTTCAACCTAAGGAGTCTCTTTCATGAGATGCAGCTCCTTTCCTCGCTCAAGGAACTCGACATTTGGGGTTGTCAAGGACTTGATTTATTGTGCCAAGAAGACGAGCATGGCACTCAATGGCAATGCCTTACGAATCTTCGTGCTCTTACCATTGGAATTTGTAAAGATTTGGTGGCATTACCTGAGGGAATTCAACGTGTGACAACTCTGCAATGTCTCCATATTTCAAAATGGTCGAGTTTAAGACGTTTGCCGGAATGGATTGGAAATTTCTCTTTACTCGAAGAGCTTGAATTAATTGACTGTCGAGAATTAGAACATTTACCATTTGAGATACGCAACCTCACACATTTGAAGAAATTGAGAATTCGTAAGTGTCCCTTATTGGATGGAAGGTGCCTAGCTGATGTGCACATCCCAATGATTGTTTGGGAGGGTGATGAAATGTATGACTCGTCCGATTCGGATTAGCATGAGAGGTACCAGAAAAGACTTATATCGCCTATCAATAGTGTGCCTTTTTCAACTATTTTACCTTCTCTATAATTTAACTAATTTCTCTTCCCTTCACTATATATTGGCAGGTCGCAGCGCAAAAATTTATCGAAAAGAAGGATAGCGTCCCTCCACTCCACTCCAGTTCGCCACCATCTTCCTCGTTATGTCGCGCGTGTAGAACAAACACCACCGTTTGCCTCCTCGTCTTGCTCAATCCCTCCTTCATCTCCTCCATCACCGCCGCCGGAAGAAACCCCGCATCCTCTCCATCGCCTCCTTCCTCTTTGGCCGTGTCTGCCGAGGTCGATGATCGGGAAGCTGAGATTCTCGGATCCGCCGCTCGATTCGGAGCTGTCTTCGGATGTCTCGTCGCTCGCTCTGTCATAGCTCTCTGCTCGCCAGAGTCGGAGGCCTTATCGATGGTAGGCATTGTTCCTCTCTCTCTCTCTCTCTCTCTACTGCAATTCAGTTTTCACTGTGAATGTGTAATGAGTTTGGATTATGAATCGAATGTTATGGAGACACTTGGATTATGAATTGAGTGTTATGGAGACATTACAATGTCAATGCATGATATGAGCATCTTCTTTATAGCTGATTGATTTATTGAGAGAAGAGAAGTGAAGAGAACAATGACATCCATTGCGAGGTTCATTTGACTTTAGAATTATGAGGTTCATAAAAAAGGAAGGAGAAAGTCATAGCTTATGAGCTACCACTAGCTGAGAAAATGACAATGCTGTTTAGTAATGGCTGATTCTTTGGGGGATCGGGTGGCTAGTACACAAGTTTTGCAATTCATGAAAACAAAATCTGGTAGGACAGAGTTGAACAATGATAGATGACAGGACAATTCGATATTGTCTTAGCCCTTGGATCAATGCTTGTGTCGTCTTAATGCAATACTAACTCGATTAGATCAATTAGGCTTCAGATATGTCGTATCTTAATGCAAACCTACTGTTTCTTAGAAAATCTAGGGAGTGTACATAAAATTTTGCCTTGCGGTTGATTCTGGTTATTGTTGTTGAGCGAGTTGGAAGCTGGCAAAAATTCCACTTTTTATCCTACCTGCTAATATACAAAGTGGAATTCAAAGTTGAACCAAACGGAAATGTTCCTGAAACCGCAAATTTTCCCAGTGGTAGATTAATGCTGTAACTGTCAGACAAGTATTCAACACCGTTTCATCTAAAGATAACATATTTCTTTTGATCTTAGAGCGGTATGTATTAATCTTCCTCTCCCTCTATTTTGTGCTCTCTTTTTGGTTCCGCTTTTATTTAGAGAATGACTTTGTCTTTTGGAGTTGTGTTGGTGCTCATAGATCTATCATTTGAAGCGATATAAGCATTAGAGACCGAGCACTGAAGAAGCGCAATCTTGTTCTGTGGTAGTTTTACTTAGGTGAACGGATGGACAGACTTTTATCTTTAAGTACAAACATCAATAAGACCACATAAAAAGGTTCACACGGTCTACAGCTTGAAATCAGGAAGTTTAGAAGCTCCATACAGGCCTTTGGAAATGTAATGGGCAGTGTAGTTTGGGAGCGTAGTCTCCTTGTAGATCGGTGGGTTGTCTGCTGATGTTAATTCCTTCATGGGCTCATACAATCGTGAAGATGGTCGGGGAGTGTTGCCGAAGAAGCACACCACCAACACTGTTGGGTCTCTCTTGTTTGCCATGATTCGGTGTTCAACACTCTCAAACAGGTTGTTTGTTATGAGCTGCAAATGCAACAATTAGCGAATCGTTCCTCAGTAAGGAACGTAATTTCTATCTACTACTATGATTGCAATCTTGATGTTGATAGATACAAAAACTGCAGAATATCTAGAACCGACATTGACCCCTCCTGTGAAAAGCAAAGTTTTCAAACAAACATCTGTCTCATTTAGACAATTCTGAACTTGTCAATGCGAGGCTAGCATGATCTAATGGAGTTGGAATCAAGTTTGGATTAGTCAAACAGCTCTGTTAGAATACAAAAGAAAAGTGCAGATTGTGAAGACATAATGTTATTGCTACAGGAAAGATTCCATGGTAATTTACATCCTGAGTTCTCAAGAGCTCTTTTAACTAACTTAGCATATGAGAAAGTACAGTAATGAGAATGAGAAGAGGATCACAGTGTGTCGACCAATCAAAATACGGTTTCAGAAAAATTCAGAGATGAACAATGATATCTGGCCAAAGCTACTTGCCTGCGAAAGATCTCCGATGTCAATCACTAGTGCTCCAAGGAGTGGGGGAATGTCGATCACTGGTTCTCATGAAGCACCTGAGGTCCTCCAATTTGATCTTGGATGAGAATGGTGGCACATGATTGTGTGTCCCTTTCCCCACTCCATCTCCTTCAAGTGATTTGGGTGGAGTCCTAGGTCTTCGGATAAGAGCTCGAGCAGACGAGAGTAGAGTCTCCATCCGCATTTCTCTGCCAGAGATGTTGCAACGCATCAGAAAACTGAACTAGAGCTGCCGTAAAAGTATGGTCGGATGGATACCCAAAGAATACAACCAAGGGTATTGGCATTTTGTATCAACTTGAGTGCAATATTTTGGTTCCACTACCGATAGAGCACGAATAAAGTCAATTATCGAGGAACATCCTTTTTTCTACCCAAAAAGAATGGAACGAGCACTTCTGAGGTTCCCGTCAGTGAAAATGATCAATCACTGAGGATCATCTTACTGATTTGTCTCCTTGATTGAGAATAAATGCAAGATTATATGCTATGACGTGTAGTGAAATTTAGGCAAGAAAATTTGTACAGATTCAGCAGTGAAAATTGCCTTGGCCGACTGTCATTCCCTGAGTGTTCAACACCTATTCCGGCCGATTCAACCAAAAATTATGCAAATAAGCCAAGGTTCATACACTTGCTAGTTTAGCCCTTGATTTAGTGAAGAAAATGGAAAAGACTATCAAGTACCATACAGTGAAAACCATATACTTTTCATCAACTGCAATTATTTTGCATACTATCTTCGTTGATTCACTTTGTGAACTTGTTCATGAATTTTCCCATTTCGAAAGGTGAAAAACGCAACAGAAGCTTATCGGCTCACCTGCAAGCTTCGGGCAACTCCTCGTGCTGGGGAGGCTCCAGTCCCATGAAGCAAAAACATATATCTGAACAATCAGCGGTGACTAAATTATGTAAGTCCCATGTTGCTGTTGTATATGACCCTCTTAGTGTAAAATTTTTTCTTGGCCTCCGTCTCCAGCTTGAAGAACCTGCGCTACTCGTTCGTCACCTCCTCCAAGAGGCTCTCAGGGACCTCATGGTTGATCACCCGGAAGAAGCCCCTTTTTTCCAATGCTTGCGCAATCTTTCGCAACGTCTTGTCGTGACTGGTGGGGCCTGCATTCAGGCATCCGAGGTCGATGAGCGGGATCTCTCCACAATCCTCGCGGCAAGCCAATTTGTCAGGTGGCTGAACGAATATGCGTGGGACTTGGGCAATCCCGGTGCCCACGAGGCTTTTGACTCCGGCTTTCGTCTCGTCGAATACTCTCAATTCGTTAGCTCAGTCGTTTTCGTCGTCTCCGGCAGTGACCATTGTGTTCTCTATAATAAGGGATTACGTGTATGAGCGAGTTAAGTCTCGATGAAGTTCGCTTTGCGTGGTTATTTAGTGATGATATTGGATATTCATCATTGTTGATCTAGAGAAGAGCTAAGCACGATCAGGAAGTGACTGAAAATAATACGGCGTTTTCTTTTAAGTGAAAGTTGCCTAGGAAGATATCAAACAAACGATAGGAGTTGGTAACGAAAGAGCTCCCCATTTCTCAAGTATAACTTTATTTGTTGCCAAGTCCTTGAAAGCACGTATGAAAGGGAGGATAGTGACATAATTAGTCCCTAAACTTTGGTCTAATTTATAATATAGCCTCAAAATTTTTAATTTATTTAATATGGTCCATAAACTTTAAATCAATATGTAATATGGTCCTTAAACTTTTAATTTATTAAATAAAATCCTTGGATTTTTTTATACATGTTCAACTTAATCCATGAATTATATAAGCAACTCTATATTGGATATTAATTATATATTATGACATCAAGAAAAGATACAAATTTTCATAAAATCCAACCGCAAAATTAAATTAAAATAATCACAATTTTGTGATACTTCTATTTCACATAATTTACCAACGATTAATTTTAGGAAATTACAATTTTGAATATTTATTTCAAGTGATATAGACGATTAATTTTAGGAAATTATTTTTAAAAAAATTATTTGTTTTTTGACAAAAAAAAAATTCGGGACTAAAATCACAAAATACGACGAAGAACTTGGCGCTCTTTCTATCACACAGCCTCTGCCTCTGAGTTGGGGTGGACCGACCCAAATAAACTTTCGTTACTCTCGCATTTAAGCCTCGTTCGTTAGCAATTAACAGCAAAACCGTCGTCCCTCTGGCATCAACTGCTTCTGTATGGGTCGCCACTTCTCTTTCGCTTTCGGAGACAGCGAGAGACTCTCGCACGAGAAGCTTTTCGACCTCGCTTCGCTTCAGCCACGGTGATCATCTCCTCTCTCTTCTCTCCTGATGTCTGCTCGAGTCGTCGAGCTTCTTCACTGAATCTCTTGCAATTTCAATTTTTTTGTTTTTTCAGAATTATTTGAAGACGGCGATCCCTTCGCAGCAGGACGCGCCTTTCATCGTTCTCACTGCATCGCCCGATACACCAGCCAGGTCCCCAAGCGAAACGTGCAAGATCGGGTCCCACATCGTTCGCGACTTCCCTTTTCTTTTGTTCGGTTTTCCGTGTGTGTTTGGGTTTGGCATTGCGGGGTTTGCGTTGAGCTGAGCGTTTTCTAAATTCGCTGGGTTTCCTTCTGATTCGTTGTTGTTGTTTTGGAGTTTTTAGATGCTCTGTTCTCAAGTTACCTCGGCGCAACACATGGAGAGAGAGAAGGCGTATTAAATCGCGAGTTTACTTCTGCTGTCTGTCTTTAGTTGTGACAATGTAAATTGCTTTACATTTCCTCGTTATTATCATGTGGGTTAGTGTATCTCAGATGGCTTCATTGTTGAAGATTCCATTCTTGGACGAGGAGGTCGCGAACTATGGCTCTTTCCAGCGCAAGGTCTATAAGCTTTTTGGAAAGAGGTTGCCCTTAGTTCTTCATCGCCTGAGTTGAGCTGCTTTCTCAATCTAAGCTTGATCTTTACAATGATATGGAAACCTTAGAGGAGGGCTGTTGTGTGAACTTCACTGGTTTCATCGTCCAGTTATCTTTTTGTTCTGTCAGTTGAGTCGGCTACTCGAAGGTTTAGTATTTAAGCAATTCAATCAACTTGTTTTTTGTTTAAAGTATTTTCGTTTCTATGGGCGTATTGTCCTCTGAGGAAGTTTTGTTTCTCTGATGGTTAGTAAAGGACTTGAATTATTTTAATGTATTTTCCTTGATAACGTAGTATTTGAAATAGCTAGTACGAGTACCTAGAGGGGGGGTGAATAGGTATACAAAAATTTCTCGAAGCTTGCACGATATTTAAACAGTTAGAGGATTTGCAACAGTTAAAAATTCAATCGCAAGACCGAGTAAGGGAAAGAGAATTGAACACTCGGTTTATAGTGGTTCGGCTTGATTCAAGCCTACGTCCACTCTTTCGCAGACCGAGCCGATTGGCTGGATTCCACTATGATCAAAGAGATGTTACGGTGTTGATCTTCCTTGATTTCTAGGTGTAGATGATCTACCACACTCACTCAAGGCGTCACCAAGTATAAACACTCTCTCGTATACAATTTCGCTCGCCTCAACTAACAATCAAGGATCTTCGACGGAATTTTTCTATCGATCACACACTTAAAACAACTAGACGTCTTCCTTTTATACTCCTTCATGCCATCATAGCCGTTGGCACTTACCAAAGGAATTCCTCCAATCTACCCGTTGGACGGAATCAATCAAGAAGATCATCCAAGCTATTTAAGGAATCTGATGATAGCCCATCAATCCTGTTCGCCCATACAATCAGGATCTCGGTTTCCAAGAATAGAATATTCCAAGATTATTTCGTCGACCATCGGATCTTCAATCGATCTTAGATAAGAATTAAAGAATCCGAAACGATTATCCAACCAAAGAATCTATTCTAGAGGATAGGATCGAATCCTCAACCATAAACCTCGGCTTTGGATTTCCTTCGACACTGGATTAGAAAGACTGTCAGTGAGAATAGACTTAAGTCTTGAGTCCTGAGTGTTAAGTCTTGAGTCTTGAGTCTTAAGTCTTGAGTCTTGAGTCTTGAGTCTTGAGTCTTGGGAGAACAAAGTCTTCAGACTTTAAACTGACGGTCTCCGAACATCCAGACTTTAGACTGAAAGAAACGTTTTGTCAGCTTCAAAATATTCTGGAAAGATTTCTCCAACAATCTCCTCCTTTTTGATGGTGACAAAACTTTCTTGAAGATTTGAACAACTTTGACCTGCAAAACATTTCTTAAGCAATATGGCTAACTCATAAAGATTAATGAAACTACCGACTCGCATCCACGTAAAATTGGTTAGTCTTTCATGAGAAACACCATATAACAACACTTGAATAAATGCAACCAGTCAAGTTCATAATCCACAGCCAATTCAGTCAAATTCACACCCAAGTTCAAGTTCTCAAGTCATACTCAAAAATAAACATAACTAAAAAAGGTCAAAGTTTAAAAATGTGAAAGTTCAAATTGGTTCTCCCCCTTTTTGTCAGCATTGAAAAGGGTGAGAAAGGAGTCATGTCTGCTTGGGAATGCGCACGATCTGGAAATCCCCAATGGATTGGACTACTCCTTCGAGCTTCTTCAGGTCTTCTCGCAGATGAGCTACCTCTTCTCCCTTGGCATTGGCTTGAAGTTGCGAGCGAGGTCTTTGAATTTATCCTCCGAGAGAGACCGAAGATGATTGTCCAGCATGCTTCAAAGCTTGGATTTCACAAGTCCGTAACATATATCCGGTTACGCATTTCCGTAAGAATATTCATGATACTACGAAGATCCGCAGAATCATCCGTCTCGTGTACCGGCATTGGCTTTCTCGATGGTGTGTATGCGACGATGGCGCTTCGTACGGTCCGGCAGCATTTGGAATCGACGTATCACCTTCTTCGTGCAATTGAGAGACCGAACTTCTTCCGGGTCTTCGGAGATTGTCTTAGATCTTCAGCAACATGAGGTGTAGACCTCTCTTGCACGCTAACTCCCCCGTCTCTCTAGGACATCGAAAGGGGAAGAGAGATGATCATGCTCTTGATTTCCCTTCTCTCCGCATTTATCGCCAGACTGTTCTTTTTCTTCTTCTCCTTCTTCCTCAACTTCTTTCTCCTTCTCTCTCTCTCTTCTTCTTCTTCTCGCTCCGCTGAAGTTCGTCGGATAAGACACGAACGTCTTGTTCTTGTCGTGCTTTGGGATAGTGGGATCTTCATCATCTTCATCTTCATCCTCATCCTCCAGGATAAGAGTTCTTTTCCTCTTTTTCGATGAGGCACCAATAGCCTCCTTTCCTTTCCTTTTTGAAGCGGATCGGATCTGGAGATTTCACTTTGAATTTCTCCATTGCCTTGGAGAGTTCTTGCGACGCATCTTCATTAACATTTTCAGCCCTACCACCATCTTGTCACACGGCCGAACACAAAAAGTATGTGGCGTTCAATATTCAGTGTGTCGAAGATCTTGGTCACCGAGACCGGGATAAGGCAATTGTCCTTTGTCTTTTGACACCGCTCCGTACATATGGAAAAGAATAGTGTGCGGGAGAGAAAACTTCCGTCCCGAGTTGATCGCATACATCAACTTTGCTTCGTAAAGAGACACGAAGTCTTTGACGTAGACTTCGGTCCGAGACAATTGATCACAATCTTATGAAGCACAATGTTGATGGCATTCATCCCGGAATAGATAATTTTCTTATCTACATCCCTATCTTTGACAAGATCCGAGTAGTACGAGCGGTGAGACTTTGATTGGGAGATAGCGTCCCCGTTCAACTCCAATTATGTCCGCCAACATATTCACATCTACCACATAGACTTGGTCTCGAACACTGAATGAAATTCTATTCGCATCCAAAAAGCTAAGATTTGAATAGAAATAAGCGGTCAGTTGATCATACCCGTCCGTAGAGTCAGAGCAAAAAGTCTCAAGTTGAAGCAAATTCAACTTTTCTCTTAAGTTCAAGTTGATGGAATCCAGGAAGTTAAAATCGACACTTCTAGGGTTGATTACCCCTCTTTTCAACAGCCTGAAATACACTTTTTCCTGATACTTGGATTTAAACAAATCCATCCGATTTTATTTCACCTTTGCTGCCACACCCATTCTAGGTTTAAATTCAAGGAACATTTTGTCATCATCGTTCCCGTCAATCGATTCTCGTCCCGGCATACGAGGATCACTTGGAATGTTCGCAAGAGCCTCCTCTCGCTCTTCCTTTCGGAGCAATTCCCAACTCTTCCATTTTCCGCAGAAAAAGATACTCATTTCCATAATTTTTGTCCTTAAGAAAGTCATCTATATACTTTAATGAAGAACCGGTGCTTTTCAACGCACGATAAAGCTTATAGATAACGAGGGTTTTTGGACTCTTACCGGGGGTCGGCATCCTCGATTATCTCTTCTTCTAAATTTTGACTTGCACCTTGTGGGTCGAGATGCTGAATGACGTGGAGGAGAGCGAATCGGACTTTGTCGCGACTTGGAAAGTCTTCTTCCTCGCAAGATCGAAGTGAGTCGGTCCCTTCTCCATTCTTTGTGGTCCCCTGCTTGCGATTCTTGATGATTTCCTCGAAGACGACATCTTCCTTTGTCTATTGGAAGATTCCTTCACTTGCTTTTCCCAAGAAAAATGACCACTTTCTCGACAATGAACAAAGAGTAGAAACAGAATCGGGAGGAGAATGCCTTTTAGGGTTTTGAAAATTGGGGCTAGAATGACTGTGTATTTATATATGCCTCGGATTTGAAAAGAGAAGTTTAAACGGTACAAGGAAAGTGTACGAACACTTCTTTTCAAAATCAATAACTGCCAAAATTAACTTCCTTTAAAAAAGACAAGTTTTCAAATTTCACACAAATTATATCTCGAATAAAAGAACGTACCTTTTCGAGATAAGATAAACGAGAATTCGTATCTTTTAGATAAAATAGCAACTTACGTCTTTAGCGATGAATGATTGAGTCTCAGGATTTAAAGTCTAAAAGATCAAAGTCTTAGAGTTGGTGAGTCTCTAGACTTTAACTTCTTCAAGCTTCAAAATGTTGAGTCTTCAGCGGATGAAGTCGAATTGATTCTTCTCCAAAGGCTTTGTGAATATGTCCGCTAGTTGACTTTTTGAATCAACAAATTGAATCGAGATTTCTCCATTTTGAATATGATCTCTAATAAAGTGATGACGAATCTCAATATGCTTTGCTCTTGAATGAAGGATTGGATTTTTGGTGAGATTGATAGCGCCGGTGTTGTCACATCTCGATTTCGTGCATGAGTCTTCAATGCCAAAGTCTTGTAGCTGTTGTTTTATCCATAGAATTTGCGAACAGCAGCTTCTAAGAGCTACATACTCGCTTCGTCGTTGAGAGAGCTAAGTGCTTTGCTTCCTTGAAAACCAAGACACCGTCCCGTTTCCAAAGTTGACAAGTTCCGAAGTGCTCTTTCGATCAACTCGCAACCGGCCGATCTCGCATCCGAGTATCCTAGAAGATTAAAGTCTCCCCTCTTTGGATACCAAAGACCGATGCTTGAAGATGAAGCAACGTATTTGATAATACGTTTCACGGCAATGAGATGTGATTCTCTAGGATCGATTGAAACCTAGCACAGATACAAACACTAAACAAAATATCAGGTCTAGAAGCGTAAGATAAAGAAGTGAACCGATCATGCTCCCTGTACATGAGCTTTTGATCTACTTTCTTCCCTTCTTCATCCTTGTCTATCTTCGAGAACATGACATTGGTATGTCGGTCTTTTTGCACTTTTCCAATCCAAACCTTTTGACAAGATCATTTGCATATTTTTCTTGATGAATGAAAGTTCCTTCCTTCATTTGTTTCACTTGGAGTCCAAGAAAGAATATTAACTCTCCCATCATACTCATTTCAAATTCATCCTGCATAGACTTAGAAAATTTCTTGCAAAGACTTTCATTAGAGGATCCAAAAATAATGTCATCAACATATATTTGAACAAGTAAAAAGTTTTTGTTTTCCTTTTTGATAAACAAAGTAGTATCTACTTTACCTTTGACAAAACCATTCTCGTAATAAAAACTTACTTAGTCCGTCGTACCAAGCTCGAGGTGCTTGCTTTAGACCATACAGAGCCTTTTTCAGATCAAGACCGAGTCCGGCTTCTTTGGGTCTTCAAATCCAGGCGGTTGTTCCACATAAACTTCCTCATGGATAAATCCATTTAGGAAAGCACTTTTGACGTCCATTTGGAATAACCTGAAATTTTTGTAACAAGCAAACGCAAGTAATAGTCGAATAGCTTCTAACCTTGCAACGGTGCGTAAGTCTCGTCATAGTCTATTCCTTCTTCTTGCGTATAGCCTTTGGCCACGAGTCTTGCTTTGTTTCGTACGACTTTTCCTTTTTCGTTCATCTTGTTCCTGAATACCCATTTGGTTCCAATAACAGTTTTGCCTTTTGGTTTAGATGTCAATTCCCAGACATCATTGATGTTGAACTGTCTGAGCTCTTCTTGCATAGCTTCGATCCAGCTTTCATCAGATAAAGCTTCTTCTATGCTTTTTGGTTCAATTTCAAAGATGAGAGCCACAACACTAGATTCTTCATGCCTTTTTGATCTGGTGCGGATTCCTTCATTAAGTTCGCCAATAATAAGATCTTTGGGATGACTGGATTTGTGCTTCCAGTTACTAGTTGATTTAGGGTTGATGATCTCTTTCTTTATTTGATTCTCCATGAGCGTCTTGATGATGGACTTCCGGACTCGAGATGCTTCTTGAGATGTAGACATTTGAAGGTCTAGAGCGGGTTCGGGTCTCTTCGTACCGAGTCCGGGTCGGATTCATCTTGCACCGAGTCTTGGAATTTGACATTCATTGATTCTTCCACAGACCGGCTTTTCTTGTTGTAGACTCGTAGGCTTTGCTTGATGTAGAATATCCAAGGAAGATGCCTTCATCGATCTTTCTTCAAACTTACCAACTCGATCATTTGCATTTTTCAAAATAAAGCATTTGCAACCAAATACATGAAAGTATGAAACAATAGGCTTCTTACCTTTGAACAATTCATAGGGGTTTTCTCAAGAATAGGTCTTAGAAAGACTCTATTTATAATATAGCAAGCAGTTGAAACATCTTCAGCCCAAAATCGTGAAGAAATTTTACTTTCAATTAAAAGTGTTCTAGCCATTTCTTGAAGAGATCTATTCTTTCTTTCCACGACTCCATTTTGCTCGAGTATACGGAGAGGAAAACATGTGATTAACACCAGATTTATCACGTAATCTCGTAAAATCTTGATTTTCAAATTCACTTCCATGATCTCGTTCTTATACTAGAAATAGCACATCCTTTTTCATTTTGAACCTTTTTAGCAAACTTTTCAAAGTACGAAAAGGTTTCGATTTATTTGCAAGAAAATATACCCTGTGTAAAACGAGAGTAATCATCTACAATTACTAGACAATATTTCTTACCTCCAATGCTCGGGTTCTTGTTGGTCCGAAGAGATCCATATGAAGCAACTGCAGTACATGATTAGTAGATACATGATTTATTTGCTTAAATGAATTTCTTACCTCGCTTCCCGAGAATGCATGGAGTGCATAAGTCAGACTTTTGGTAAGGCAATTTAGGTAGACCTCAAACAAGCTGCTTTGAAGAGATTTTGGCTAATTGCTTCTTGTTGATATGGCCAAGTTTTATGTGCCATAGAACTGCTTCATCTTGAATTGAGATTAAGCATTGTTCTTCATTTGGCTTTACATCAAGGAGGTAGATGTTTCCATGCCTTCGACCCATGAAAGACTAAGCCGAATCTTTGCTAATTCCAGAACATATGCCTTCTTGAAAGGAGATCTTGTAACCAGTATCACACGTTGGCTAATGCCGAGTAGATTGTAGTTGAGTCCTTCCACTAGAGAGACATTGCTTATTGTGAGATTTCCAATTTTCACAGTTCCGAATCCCACAATACTTCCTTTGCTATTTCCTCCGAATGAAACTTTTCCACCATTTACTTGAATAAGCTTTATGAAACAATTTGAGTCTCCTGTCATGTGTCTTGAGCATCCGCTGTCAAGATACCACTTTACCTTCTTTTGATGAGACCCGTATTCAAAAGAGAGTCTCAAGCTTTCTTTGGTACCCAAATTTTCTTGGGTCCTTTGGTGTTAGTAGGATGAGCATTATTAGGCCATACTCTCTTAACAGCTTCCAAACCATAGGACACTCTTTTTCAAAATGATCCTTCTTGTTACACTTAGAACACCTTAAAGCATTTCGACCTACGGGCTTTACAAAAACTCTTTTGAAATGATTTTTATAAGCCTCTCTTGATGGTCTTTTCTTAATTCTTTCTTTTACTTTCGGAAAATCAATCAAAGGGATTGTTTCAAATTTGTCATACCTAGACCCGACTTATTGAAGTAAGGTCTTTGGATTGAAAGGACTTTTTCAAGTTTTTCGGACCCTATTGAAAATTTCTTTGAAATATTTGATAAATCCGTTTTTAAGAAAGCATTTTCTTTTGAAAGATTGTCTTCACTCTCTTTAAGAGTAGAAACATTCAAATCTAAATTTTTTACCTTTTCTTCTAAAATGTTTTCCTTTTGTTTTAAAACCGAGTTTTCCTTTTTAAGTTCGGAAATCTTTTTAAGAGAAGTCTTAAGACTAAAACATAACTCATCAATATATTTAGAGACTTTGACAGGGATTTTATAATCACTTACCTCAAATTCACCGTCGAGAAGTCCGATCCAGTCCGAGTCCGATTGTGCCATCGACACGGGTTGGCATATTCCTCATCACTCTCTTCACACTCTGTATCGCTCCAGGTTTCGACTTTAAGAGCTTTTCGAGACTTCTCAGCTTTTCCTCTTTTCTTTTTCAGAAGAGGACAATTGGGTCTGATGTGTCCCTTCTTTTTACATTCGAAGCAAACTACATCTTTGTTTGGTTCCACATCATCACCGACTTGGTCTCGTCTGTCTCGAAAACTTTGTTTCTTTGGAATGAACCTTCGCCTTTTCTATTCAGTTTTCTCAATCTTCTTATCATGAGGGCGAGCTCCTCATCATCCATATCATCTTCGAATCTGCATCATCGAATCATCATTTGATTTTAGTGCAATAGATTTCTTACCTCTTGGATCTTCGTCTTCATTAATTCGTTCCACTTCGTAAGATCGAAGAGTTCCAATCGTTCGTCTACGAGATAATGGCATGATTCTTTGCGTCTCTCTTATTGAAGTCTTTATATGATTCCAATCCTTGGAGAGTCCACGTAGAAGCTTGTTCACCTTCATGGGATCAGAAATTTTTTGTCCTTGGTTCTCAAGACCAGTGACAATATCTGTAAAGCGACTAAACATGTCAGTTATAGATTCTCCTGGTTTCATTTTGAAGGATTCATATTGACCAAGAAGAATGTTAATTCTGGTCTCCTTCACTCGATTTGTTCCTTCATAAGTGATATGTAACCTGTCCCAGACTTCTTTTGCCGTAACACAAGAAGATATTCTGTTATATTCAGTTGGTGACAAAGCACAATATAAAGAATAAATTGCTTTCGCATCGAGTGCTTGTCTCTTGTTTATTTCTTCTTGAGACATTCCGCTGGCTTCAACAGTTTCTTTCCCTCTTTCAGAGATTGATGGAGCAGCAGGAGTGATTCCTCTTTCCACAACGTCCCATTCCGAGGATCCTTTGATCGTAGGAAAGCTTTCATCTTGTTCTTCCGGATGTTGTAATCCTTTCCATCGAAGTAGGGAGGTCTCGGTATTGCTTTGCCCCTCCATCGCCCCGGTGCTAGCATACTAGCCATGGATCTTTTACTCGAAGTAAAACACTTCAAACAAAATAAGAACACGAGCTCGATACCAATTGAAATAGCTAGTACGAGTACCTAGAGGGGGGGTGAATAGGTATACAAAAATTTCTCGAAGCTTGCACGATATTTAAACAGTTAGAGGATTTGCAAAGCTTAAAAATTCAATCGCAAGACCGAGTAAGGGAAAGAGAGAATTGAACACTCGGTTTATAGTGGTTCGGCTTGATTCAAGCCTACGTCCACTCTTCGCACCGACAGTAGCCGATTGGCTGGATTCCACTATGATCAAAGAGATGTTACGGTGTTGATCTTCCTTGATTTCTAGGTGTAGATGATCTACCACACTCACTCAAGGCGTCACCAAGTATAAACACTCTCTCGTATACAATTTCGCTCGATCTCAACTAACAATCAAGGATCTTCGACTCGGAATTTTTCTATCGATCACACACTTAAAACAACTAGACGTCTTCCTTTTATACTCCTTCATGCCATCATAGCCGTTGGCACTTACCAAAGGAATTCCTCCAATCTACCCGTTGGACGGAATCAATCAAGAAGATCATCCGAGCTATTTAAGGAATCGATGATAGCCCATCGCCCCTGTTCGCCCATACAATCAGGATCTCGGTTTCCAAGAATAGAATATTCCAAGATTATTTCGTCGACCATCGGATCTTCAATCGATCTTAGATAAGAATTAAAGAATCCGAAACGATTATCCAACCAAAGAATCTATTCCAGAGGATAGGATCGAATCCTCAACCATAAACCTCGGCTTTGGATTTCCTTCGACACTGGATTAGAAAGACTGTCAGTGAGAATAGACTTAAGTCTTGAGTCCTGAGTGTTAAGTCTTGAGTCTTGAGTCTTGAGTCTTGAGTCTTGAGTCTTGAGTCTTGAGTCTTGAGTCTTGGGAGAACAAAGTCTTCAGACTTTAAACTGACGGTCTCCGAACATCCAGACTTTAGACTGAAAGAAACGTTTTGTCAGCTTCAAAATATTCTGGAAAGATTTCTCCAATAGTATTTTCTTTCCACTTGTTCTATTTAAATATATACTGCATCGTTTTCCAAGAGGAGTCTCTGCTGAGGCACCGCCCCCCGGATGTAGTATATTCTAGAATATAAGTACTGTCAGCTCATTTCCTGGCCCCCAAAAACATACACATTTACACAAACAAATTACTAAATGATCCATCCAGTGCCACCCAAAAAAGAAAAAGAAGTGCATCCAAAGTGCTTGGATGTCTATATGTCTATGTAAGGACGTGTATTTGAATGGCCCTTACTGCCTTTTATTTGTATTGTTTTGAAGTCTTCAGTTTCTAATGCATCATGATATTTGTTATTGGAGCTCGTCTATGATTGTGTTGGGCAACCCATTTCGTTGCCAGTGTGTTTTCACAGTGAAAGAAAAACTGACATACTTGTTATACAGATGGGATGCGTTGATGTTTATAATCCACAGAATGTTAGGAAAGACTCAGTCTTTGCTTAAACAGATGTATATGACAAGCAAAGTTCACTCTGGTAACTGGTCTATATATAACTTTTATTTCCACTTAGTGGGATAATGATTCTTTTGAGTTTGTTGTCATCACTTTGGCTCATACCTTTTACCTCTCTCTTTTTGCTAATGTTATCTGCTTCTGCTAATTGATATGTCAGACTCAAAATTTAAAACCACTCTGGCAGATCATGGACCGGGTCATCTATTCAAAGAAAATTGGCAAGGTTTCCTTCCCTTTTCTAAGATTTGATGAAGTAGTATAGGCTTCAGTGGCTTATATGGTCGTAACAATATAAGATTCTTAGCTTTTGTCTGCACTGAAGCATGTTTTCAATATACTAGATAACTAGGAGAGCAACACTGCCACGAAAAAGTGATAATCTCTATGTACATTTTGGAACTTAGTAGAGAAATTATATAGTAGATACAAAATAAAAATTCCAAATGATTTTCTTGTTTCTAATTTGGAGTACCAGGGATGTTAATTAGCTTAGATGATTAACATCCCATGTAATGAAAACTGTCACTAAAAATTGTAGATAGCTGGCAGGATGGTGCATTCTGTCAATGTTAGGAACTTCTGACCGTCCACCTTAAATCATGTCTGAAGTTGATTTTACACGCAAATGCTTGTTCTGATTATTTCTCAATGAGCATACTATATAGTTTTGCCCCCTGCACAGAAGAATCTCTAAGAGTCTGTACCAGCTTATGTTTTCGAGCAGAAGCATCCAGTGTCAACGGCCCTAGCCTGTAGTCAGTCTACTGAAATTGTTCTGTTGGCTGCATAGTGCGTTGTTTTGTTTAAGGATGTGTGGAGTTGACAAGGAGATGGGTTGTTTTCATTTTATTTCTTGCTATTCAATGATATGTGGAGTTGGCTCCCAGCTAGAGCAAAGGTCTTGGGCATTTTATAAGTAATCAAGGTTGCTAAAATGACCTACAGAATTCGTGGAAGCATCCCTATTTCCTCTGCAACTCCATGTCACCTGCATCTATGATTGCCGAGCTATATGAATAATCAAGTTTACATTTTTATACAGTGGCTGCAAAATCCAATATGATTTTTATGCTGATATAGAAATATGCAGCATGTGCTTCTTTATATGACTTTCAACTTTGCTTTGCAGATAGCTAAAAGGATAAAGACTTGCCTAGTACTCCGTTGGATAATTTGTGGCAAGGAAGCTCTGAAAATATCACCCATAGAGGCGTGCTGTTTGCACCGTCCTATCCAAAGTGGTCATTTTAACATTGGGCCATGCTATTTCCACCCCGGTTTTTGCTTTAAAACTCCTTTTTACAGTGTTTTCCTATATGGCCCCTGCTGTCCCTCTTTTGGTTTGACTGCTTCCTTTTCTTTCCTTGCTGGTCCCACCTTCTTCTTTCTTCTTCTCTTTGTTCTCTCTCTTTTCAACTCATGGTGATGTTGATCTAAAGGAACCTATGCCTGACTGCAGATGCTGGCTTCACTACATTATATTCCTTCTTTCAAAAGGATCCAATGCTCTGTAATTGATATCCTGTTAAGGTGGTGCTTACTGATTGTAATGCTTAGACATGCACCCTGCAGATGCAATTTTCTTACCAAAGAAACTTGTGCGAGTCCCTCAACCGGCTTGCCAGCAAGATCCCACGGACCTTGTCAGGAGGATCCCAAATTCTCCTTCAAAGAGTTCACCGGCAAGCCGGAGTCTGTCGTGCTGATGAACCAGGATGAGAAGTCGTTCAATGTGAGCCGAACCTCTTTTTCAGGAATTTTAAATGTGCGCATTTTGAACAGATTTTGTAAGAAACCTCAAAATGAAAGAAACAGATGATTGGATTTTCAACAAAGTCTAGTCTTGGATTATGCACAGAGAATCAAGACGGTTGATTTGATCACATCTGAACTAACTTGTGAAACAGGTGAGAAATATTGTGGTCCAATTAGTGCAACCTTAAATTGACTTCAAATGGCATCTTCCTTTTTCCTATGAAATTACTAAAACATAAGCACGAATCATAGTTTTCCAATGATATAAAGTTTTCTGGTAAAAAAAAATTTGCTACATAATTTAAATTGGTCATTCCCTCATATGCATTCCCTTGGATTTGCCACATTTCCTCTTCATCATCTAAGGTATCATAGGTCGAGACATGCAATGTTTCTGCAATGAAAGTAGGAATCTGACTGTCGTTTTCTTCTTATTTAATCCTAAAACATACATCAACCATAGACTTAGATGGACAATAAGAATGCAATAGGTATCAGAGTGATAGCCAAGAACAAGCTCTATGAAAGGTTAACACTTACCACATGATGCGACAAATGCAGAATAGTCTCGAAGATATCTTTAGCGAACTTAATTACGTCTTCAGCTGATTCCGCCTATGGCTTTGCCAAGATTTGCTAGGATCGAGACTTGTTTGAGGTAGTCGACGGGATCAACCTCGATCCAAGGCTACAAGGGCTCAGTAGCAGCCTCTATTTCCAATCACTGGGAGGTGCCGGCAATGAGGAGATATGGAAGAGAGAGAGTGTTGGCTGGGTCCACCTTCATGTGGGGCCCAGCCAGCATTAAAATAAAACAAAAAAACAAAAAGAAAAGAAAAGAACAAAAAGAAGTGGAAATTGTCATGCGTGGGGTCCGTCGAAAAGTAAAGAGAGGAGAGAGAAAAAGAAAACAAAAACTGCACGGAAGAAGAAAGAAGAGAGCTGCAACTTTGCGGTTTTGATTAGAAGGTCAAATATTGACGGAATCGGCTCAAATTTCAGTATGTTGTTCGTGAGACCGAGGGCTACAAGTTGATGATTTTTGTTCGTCGAGAACCGTCTCCGAATTCTTTAGTTGCAGTTAAGGTTTTCTTACTTCCAACTTGTTTGTCTACTTATGTTGTGAGAAAAAGATGATTGTAATGTTGATGTTGAGCCTCTAGTTGTGACTAGAGAAGAATACTTTGTGTATCCTGCTATTTTTGGTGATTAGTGAATGTTTTTGGGCGGTCTGTAGTTTTTCTTGCATCGGGTTTTCCACGTTAAATAATTGGTATCGTTATTTGTTTTGTCTACTTATTATTTCGGCGTTATATTTGCATTTTGTGAGGCTATACATTGTTGGTTGTTGCTGGGGTTAAGAAATTTTTAGTTGATTTTGCTTCAAGGGAGAAATTGATCCTGGATTGCGTTTGGACGTGGTAAATTGTTGTACCTAAGTTCTCCCCAATAGAGAGAGAGAGGGGGGGGGGGGCGCACTACGGCCTTCGCTGCCCCTGGCTCCGGTCTCGCCGTTCTCAATCAACTCACTCCTGGCTTCAAGAGTCGAGACCTTTTCCGACTCTTTGATGCTCGTCGTGACCTTTTTCCAACTTGACTGGGTACACTGTTACCCCCCTCGAATAATTGGGCAGAGCGTCGCCGGCATCATCCTCGTCATGTCGCTGGCATCGTTCTCTCAACTGACCACCATGGCCAGATGTTGTTCAGTGAAATTTCCCAGCTGTAGCCGCATGCACCGCGTCAGACCTCGCATCTCCATGTCTCGCTTTTCGTCTTCAAATTAATTCAAGCAATTACAGCGGCGTGGGCTTAGAGGTTGTGCGGATGAGGACAGAGGCGCACGCCCGAGGGGCGGGCAGAGAATTGTGCTAAACCGCGAGCTTCCTGTAATTCCAAGCGGAGTAGTACTCATCATTGATCACAATGAGCTTCGCTTTCGTGTTGAGAGCCTCCTTTGTGCATCTGAGAGCAACATCACATCAAAATCAGTTCCAAAAAACCTGATCAAAAGAAATCGTTCCACGCTTGTATGACGCTTCTGATCTTGCAGAGGAGGACAGGACAGAAGTGAAATGGGCTTGAGCGGCTGATGCTGCTGTATCCTCCCGGTTCGGAGCTGTCCGAGCCTGGCCATGCATTTTTTTTATTTTTTTTTTCCGGCGGAGAGGGAGAGAGGAAGTGTGAACTTCGAACCAAAGAGAGGCTTAAGGATTAAGGAAGCTGCTGAACTTGAAACTGAGCCTTCTGATCAGACAAAATTGAGAGAGAAACGTGGGACCCATGATTTTAGTATTTCTGTCATTCTGACCATCAAGGGTGTGGATGAAGCCGAAGGAGGGGTGGATTTAGCGCCGCACCTTGAAATTATTCCATGAATATGTACTTTGGGCTTTTCACGAAGAAAAAATGTTCACGCTATTCTTTTTCTCTTTTGCAAGTTATGCTATTTCATCCGGTGGATTAACTGAGCATGAAGTAAGATGGAGATGCATTTGGCCTTGCTATATATTCGTGCCTGAAGTTGATCGTGAGGCACCACCAGACCATTGTTTCACCACAAAAGCATCAGCTCTGCAACCTCCTCTCAAACACTTCCCAGCCCCCGCGTTTGCTTTCGGAAATGGCGGAAGCGGTTCTCTTCAGCCTTGCCACCGACATACTTAAAAGCCTTGCCACCGAAATGGTGAAACCTGGAGGTTCCTTCGCTTCTCAAAAGATCATGTTGCTCTGCTGTGCTAAGGACGAGCTCCAAAGCCTCAAGGGCACCGTCCAGACCATCCAAGCTTTGCTTTTGGATGCTGAGAAGAAGCAATGGCACAACAACCAGGTCAAGCTGTGGCTCACGAGGCTCAAGGATGTGTTGTACGACATACAGGACTTGCTCGACGATGTTGCAACCGAAGATTTGAGGCAGAAGGTCACTCTCGGCAACAAGATGTTGAAAGCGGTATGCATTTTCTTCTCTAAATCGAATCAGATTGCACACCGCCTCAAAGTGGCTAATGAGATTCAGGAACTTAGGAAGAGACTGGATCTAATTAAAAATGATAGGCAATTCCATTTAGATGAGCATCGTGAGGAATCAATGGCCATTGTGAGAGGAAGAAAACCTGAAAATTTATCACCCGACAGAGAAATAATTGGTAGGGAAGAGGACAAGGAAAAGATCAAACGACTTTTGTTTGATTCCTCCTCTAGCCAGAGTGTGTCATTTGTTGCCATAGTTGGTAAAGGAGGTATTGGAAAAACCGCACTCGCACGACTAGTGTACAATGATGGGGAAGTAAAAGAACATTTTGGGCTCGATAAGATGTGGTGGGTGTGTGTATCTGATGTCTTTGACGTGAATTTGATTATCAAACAAATTCTTAAATCAACAAAGTGTCAAGATCTTGATAATAAGCCTGAAGACCAATTGGAGAGTCTTCTAAGTACGAAGAAATACTTGCTTGTTTTAGATGACTTGTGGAATGAAAATCGGCTTGAATGGTTGAAGCTTGGAGAGTGGCTAAAGGCTGGTTTACAGGGGAGCAAGATACTTGTAACCACTCGCAGCCACAAAGTTGCAACAGTCACAGATGCGAAATCAGACATCCATGTTCTGAGTGACTTATCTGAAGGGAAGTCATGGGACTTATTTAGGAAGATGGCTTTTGGAGATCGGGTAGAATTATTAGACCCAGAACTCGAGAAGATGGGTCGAGATATAGTTAAAAAATGCACCGGGGTTTCCCTTGCCATTAGAACTATAGGAGGCCTTTTGTACGACAAAAACAAAGATGAATGTGTCCGTTATAAAGTGCATGAACTTCCAAAAATTAAAGAAATTGATGCGGTTAGTGGAGGAATTTTGCAAGTCCTCAAGTTCAGTTACGATCATCTCCCATCATGCTTGAAACATTGTTTTGCATATTGCTCATTGTTTCCAAAAGATTATGTCTATGATAAAGATATGATGATTCATCTTTGGATGGCACAAGGCTTTATTGAGTCACACAACAGGGAAGATAACCTTGAAGAGGTCGCCAACAATTACTTGTCAGAACTACTATGTAGGTCATTCCTCGATGTTGAATCCACAACAAAAAATGGTGATGTGGTCCTACAATTCAAGATGCATGATCTCATGCACGATCTTGCCCAAAAAGTTGCTGAAGGTGAATGCAAGATTGTTCATTTTAAAGAAGCAGACAATGATCAAGGAATCCAACATGCGTCCTTTATTTCGGAGATACTCTTTGAAGAGAAATTGGTGTCTCTACTCAAAACATCCAAATTGCAGACGTTTCTCTATTTGAGAGGTGAATACTCCGAAATTTTTTTTGGTCGGTCATCCTCCGTACTCAATAATAGTCACAAAGTTTTCTCCAAATGTGGACATTGTCGAGCATTGTGTTTGCACCATGCAAATATTTCTCTCCCTCCTTCCTCCTTAGGAAAGTTGAAGCATTTAAGATTACTTCATATTTCGACAAATCAATCCATCAAGAGTTTGCCAGATTCAATCACTGATTTGGTGAACTTGCAGACCCTTAAACTCTCGGATTGTATGTGGCTTCAAACATTTCCTAGAGATTTGAGGAAATTGGTCAAACTCAGACACCTCTTAATTAAAGACTGTAGATCACTGAGCCAGCTACCACCCCTGAGTGAACTCCCTTCCCTAAGGACGTTGAGTCTTGTGTTCTTAAATGCGTTAAAGTTCATTCAACAGACAAGTGACCCAAAGCCGTCTAATACCACAATCCCCTTCTTTCAATCTCTTGAACGTCTGACTCTCTCTTGCTGCGAACAGCTGGAAGGATGGCGGGGAAGAATTGAAGAAATGGGAGCACATCAAAAGCATCGGTCAGACAACTCATGGCCATCCTTCCCGAAACTTCAATTTGTGAGTATAAATGATTGTCCCCACTTGAATTCTATACCATCATTCCTCCAGGTGGAAAACTTGTGGATAGATGGCACAAAAATGTTGGAACAACAATTGCTGGCCAATCCAAATTGCCCATCAGAAGGAACAGTGGAAGCCACATTCATTCCTTTCCCTAAACTAAAATATCTAACAGTTTCTAAATGTTATATGAGCGAAGAGCCCTTGATGCTTAAGACTCTACTTCGATCGGCCAGCAACCTCGAGTATATGACAATCAGCCGTTTCGACCTAAGGAGTCCCTCTTGTGAGATCTCTTGTGAGATGCAGCACCTTTCCTTGCTCAAGGGACTCAACATTCACAATTGTCAAGGACTCGATTTTTTTTTCCAAGAAGGCGAGCATGGCACCCAATGGCAATGCCTTACAAATCTTCATGTTCTTACCATCAAAGGTTCAAATTTGGTGGCATTACCTAAGGGGATTCAACATATGACAACTCTGCAATCTCTCAAGATTTCAGAATGGAAGAGGCTTAGAAGTTTACCGGAATGGATTGGAAATTTCTCTTTACTGGAAGAGCTTGAATTAATTGGCTGTTCTAGATTAAAGCATATACCATTTGAGATACGCAACCTCACATGTTTGAAGAAATTGGTAATTCATTGTGCTCCCTTCTTGGACGAAGGGTGCCTAGCTAATGTGCACATCCCAATCATTGATTGGAAGGATTCCTACTACGTTTCGGATTAGCATTAGAGGCACGAGAAAAGACTTATATCACCTATCAATAGTGTTCCTTTTTCAACTATTTTACCTTCTTTATTATTTAACTAATTTCTCGTCTCTTCACTGTATATTCCCAGGTCGCAGTGCAAACATTTATCAAAAAGAAAGATAGCGTCTCTCCAATCACACTTCAGTTTGCCACCGTCTTCTTCGTCATTTAGCGCGTGTACAACAAACGCCTCCTTTGCGGTCTTGCTCGTACACCTCCTCACTCGCCCTCCCCTCCTTCATCGCCTCCATCACTGCCGCCTGAAGAACCCTAGGGTCCCCGACGCGCGTCGCATCCTGTCGATCGCCTCCTTCCTCTTTGGCCGGGTCCGCCGAGGTCGATGATCGAGAAGCTGAGATTCTCGGATCCGCCGCTCGTTTCGGACGGTCGGATGACGAAATTCTAGGGATTTCGGTGATCGCGGCGTCGACGAGGCCTTTGACGCCGGCTTTCGAGTCGTCGCCCGCTCTGTCGTAGCTCTCTGCTCGCCGGAGTCGGAGGCCAGATAGATGGTAGGCATTGTTCCTCTCTCTGTCTCTCTGTCTGTCTCTCTCTCTCTCTCTCTCTCTCTCTCTCTCTCCTGCAATTCAATTTTCACTGTGAATGTGTAATAAGTTTGGATTATGAATCGAATGTTATGGAGACAGTACAATGTCAATGCATGATATGAGCACCTTCTTTATAGCTGATTGATTGATTGTGAGAAGAGAAGTGAAGAGAACAATGACATCCATTGCGAGGTTCCGCTTGACTTTAGAATTATGAGGTTCATAAAAAATGGAAGGATAGCTTATGGGCTACCCCGAACTGAGAAAATGACAATGCTGTTTCATGATGGCTGATTCTTTGGGGGATTGGGCGGCCAGTACACAAAGTTTTGCAATTTATGAAAACAAAATCTGTTAGTACAGAGTTGAACAGTGATAGATGACTGGACGATTCAATGTTGTCTTAGCCCTTAACTTCTTCGCAATTACAGAAATCTATATGTAGAGGAATCTTTGGTTTGTAGCCCTCTCTTTGTCATCACTTTATGTGAGTTTCTGGACTTCTCAGGTAAACATGACTATTATCTACGAGCTGGGTCCATATAATCTAGTAAGCATATAGAAATCTCCAGGTTCATCTGAGTGAAACAGACAACAGGTTCGTGAATCTTGGACAACCTTAATTGATGCCGAGGCTTGCTATAGTTTTATAAATCATTTACAATTGGACCTTTTTGAAACTAAGGTACTGAGCTCTGTGAGCAGCTAATTTAACAATCATATGCCTTTGGACATGAGAAGCTGAACTGCGAAAGATGTGGTTCTGATGTTACTGATTAGAGGAAAAACCCTTCTTGCTTTCTTTCTGGAGTCCATACGTTGAAAAGTCGTGTTAGGATGGGGACTTACCTTGTGCATTGTTTCATAGGGCGGGGCCATCCTCTCGAGCGTTACTCGAGATGTTGCGATGCATTATAAAACTGAACTAGAGCTGCTGTGAAAGTATGGTGGATGCCTAGGGCTTCTGATAAGTGCTCAAACAGACGAGAGCCCAGTCTCATAACATGCTTTGAGTACTCCAGCATTTCTCTGCCAGAGATGTTGCGATGCATTAGAAAACTGAACTAGAGCTGCTGTAAAAGTATGTTTGGACGGATTCCTGGAGAATACGACAGAGGGTGTTGATATTTTGTATCAACTCAGGTGCAGAAGTTTGCTACTGCTGCTGCTACTGCTAGAATGCGAATAAAGTCTAACCATCAAGGAACATCCTTTTTCTTTCCACCCAAAAAGAATGGAACGACCACCTCCGAGGTTTCCATCGGTGAAAAGGATCAGTCATTAAGGATCGTCTTACTGATTCGTATCATTGATTGAGACTAGATGCAAGATTATATGCTATGACAGATAGTGGAATTTAGGTGATAAACTTTGTACAGATTCAGCAGTAGCAATTGCCTTCGCTGGTTGAACGAAGTAACTGGGTACTTTCATTTCATTCATGTTCAACATATATTCTAGCCGACTCAATGGAAAAGTAAGTGATAACTCAAGTTTCGTACGCTTGCTATCATCATACAGTGAAAACCATTTACTCTGCACTTGTATGAACTACTGCGATTTATTTTGCGAGCTGTCTTTTATCAATTCACTTTGTGAACTTTCTCGAGTTTTCCCTTTTTGAAAGGTGAAAAACACGCATCGGAAAGTCACGAGGCAAAAAATGATATTCCTCCAATCAGCAGCGACCGAATTACGAAATCTCTTCGGCCAAAAAAGGAAAATTATGAAGTCCCATGTTGCTGTTTTATATGACCTTCTTTGTAATTTTTTTTTTTTTTTGGGCATTTGTCTCCTGCTCGAAGAACTTGCGCAATCCGTGGATCACCTCCCCCAAGAGGCTCTCAGGACCCCAGAATCGCGCGATATTTTGCAACTACGTCATTGTGATGGGGGCTCATAAATGTTTGCTTAACCATTACATCACTTGTCTAACAGTCGGACGAAATAGACTACGATGATCAGTAATGCACGAAATTGCAGTAACTTCATGAGATATTTTCATAAGGCAAACGGTCATCAATTTACATGAATCATGTGTTATTTCAAAGCTATTGGAGTCCTCTAAGTATGTCTAGAAGGAATCACACGAAAATTTTGCTCATAAGGAGCTTAATTAATGTCATCTTTATAGAGACACTGATTAGTAACAATTGCAGCAATTTTTACACAAAACAAGGACTATTTTCCCCGATCGAATGGCATGATAAAAATCCATGAGAATTCATGCCTATAGGTTATAATGTCCCAATCATTTCTCATGAGGACATTTGATCCAATTTGAATCACAGAAATCAACAAAAAAAAAGAAAAATAGTGCAAATCGCAACTCAGGACTAGTTTGGTAACCGACCAAATAGTGCTAATTTCTATTCTTTTGTTCCCGGGAATATATTTGGAACATAATCGCGTTTGGTAAAAATTTTGTTCGCAAGAACAAATTTGTGTCCGAGAAACGATTTGGAATAAAATCAAGAATAAAAAAAAAAAGTTAAATTATTATTCCCGGAAATAATTCTATAATCAAACAACTATTTTCTCTTTTTCTTTTCTTTTCTCTTATTCTTCTTCCCTTTTTCTTCTTCTTCATATGCTGCCACCGCCACGGTTGCCATTCGCTGTCGTTCGCCGTCCACCGACCACCACCATTGATTGCCGACAACTAGTCTGGCAAGCTCGCCAGTGGCTAGGCGGGCCTCCCCCGACCACCGGCGAGGCTCAGCCAGCCATGCCAAGGCTCAGTCGAGCCATGGCTAGGCAAGGCTCGACCTCACCCAAATCTAGCGAAGTTGAGCCCCACTGGTGGCTGGGCCGAGCCTTACACAGCGCCGACGAGGGCCGGCCTCGCCGAGGGCCAGCGATGCTCTGGTGAGGTCGTTGGCCCTCATTTGGCTAGTCGCTGGTCATTCCAAGGGCGGCGATCGGCGACTTGAAGAAGAAGAAGAAGTAGAAGAAGAAGAGAAAGAAAGGAAAAAAAGAAAAGAAGTAATAAAATTATTTGAAAATTAAAATAAAATGATTTGGAGTAGAAATTTTGAGCATGGTACCAAACGCAATTCTATTCCGCAAATTGAAATTTTTGATAGTTACCAAACAGTTTAAAATGCTTAAAAATTGTTATCGGGAACAAAATAAAAAAAAATCATTTCTAATTAGAAATTGTTCTCATAACAAAAGTGTTACCAAACACACCCTCAGTAGAACAGCAAAACATTTGACAAATTTTGGACACAACTTTTAGTATGCAACAAGCATATCAAATAATGTTTGTTGGGGACGTGCGATGAACCGTTGGACAGCTATTTGAGTCATCTCAGACTTTCATGAAGGCATCCAAATTAGAAAACTGCATTTATAATAAGCTCATTCCGAAACGTTTACTAGATCAGTCATCCAAGCATCCGAAATTGCAAAACTACCTTAAATCAGGCAATCAATCACATTCAAGCTATCATCAACCATCTGTATCCATTCTAGGGCAT
Source organism: Eucalyptus victrix (assembly GCA_016097545.1). Classification (NCBI taxonomy): domain Eukaryota; kingdom Viridiplantae; phylum Streptophyta; class Magnoliopsida; order Myrtales; family Myrtaceae; genus Eucalyptus; species Eucalyptus victrix. Next base: position 39,609,545 of record CM027842.1, read on the forward strand.
CCTAAACATCCTTAAATACGTGTAATTATCATTGATCAAACACTAGGTGTGAGCTCTAGCTCTGGTCTCCTAACGACACCTCACTTCATTGAGCTCAAGGTTTAAACGATACCTTTTGCACATTTTGATCAATTTAAGCTCAATTTAATCAGCGATCAAGCCTCCACGGCAATCAAGGAATGCCAAGGGAACTCCGAGGGACCTGAGGACCATCGAAGAAGGATTGGAGTGGCCCGGATTTGTACCGATCAGCGGCTGAGGAAAAATCAAACGCCAATTTGGACCAACGAAGGAAGATCGGTTACCAAGAGGCCACCAGTGACTGTTTTGCTGGTTTCCAACCACCAGCTACTCGAGGACTCAATGGCGGATGCAACCAAAGTGATCCGAAAGCCAAGGAAATGCTGCGGACCATCGATCGAAGCTGAGGAAGACGCCGGGCTCGGTACCGCCGTGACCGACATCCTCGTGCCCTCGAGGGAAGGACGAGTGAATCGGGCGACCATTGGAGGCAGCAGCGACGTCAAGCAGCATCGGATTCGGGAGAGAGAGAAGTAGGGCCAGAGGTGGTGGCACAATGCAGGATGCAGGGTGGTTTTGGCAGCAAAGGACGAAGGCAGTGAGGTGGTGTGTGTGTGTGTGTGTGTGTGTGTGTGTGAGAGAGAGAGAGAGAGAGAGAGAGGGGCAGGAAAGGAGAGGGAGATTTTTGAGCTTTTCTATAGATTTCCAAACTTGGAAATTGGAAAATATGAGACCCTCCTTTGGAAAAAAATCATATTTATATTGGTTTAAGGGATGGAATCTTGGCCCTTGGATTAACCCAAGGGCTAGGATGCCATCTTACCTTTAATAAACCCTAGATGACATCCTAATTAAGCATATGTTAATTTCAATGGTCATGATACATTCTTAATAGATGACAATGATCTAATTATAAGATAATTGGTTAATCAGGGTCTTCTTTTGCAATTTCACCAAACTTTGGGAATAAATTTGCAAATTTCGTAAAATCCATGACAAAATTGGAAATCAGAAAATTAAGGACACGAGTGCATTGGCCATGAGCTGGGCCACCGTGAAACAATCAAGAAGCAGCCAAACTGGCCGGACCGTTTAGTCTAGTTTGAACTGGTCTTGACCAATTCAGCCTCAATTCCCTATTTATGCAATTAGGTCCTTGAAAAGAATTTTTTTTTTTCTATCCTAGGGACAAAACAAACTGATTTTGGAAAATTGGCTCATCGAAAATGTAAATTAATCAAAATTGAGCTTAATCGGGGTCAAAGTGATATGGATCCATCCAATCACCCATGGTTACAATGACCTATTCAACTCAAATTGATATCAAAATGATAGCGTGACTTTTATATTAAAATTGAACAGAGGTTTTGTGATAAAATTAGACCTCAATTCTCGAAATTAGACCTTAATCTCAAATGGGTCAACTTGAATTTTGCTAATGGGAGTTCCTTAGCCTACTTTTCTCAAATTCAGGAAGGCTAGATCTCCCAAATTGAAAAGTTCCCAAATGAATTTTCCAAAATTGACTTCAAATTCGGACTTATCTCACAAAAATGAGTGGAATGGAAGTGTCAATTTGCAAATCATGTAGAATCGATCTAGACCCCCTAATCATGGCTAAAAATGAGAATCCATATTTTGGCATGCCCGATCTTAAAATTGATTAAACGAGTGAATGGGTAATGATCTCTAGATCAAATTTTGTAAAATGAAATAGGCTTAATTATGAATTTTATTTTTGGTCAATTTTAAACTTAAAATCGAAAAATTTAGAAAACAAAGTTCTTAAGCGATTTTTACAAAAAAAATTTATGTTAAAGTCAAATTGAGACTAAAAGGAATCTTTATGTGTAAAAAGTCAATCTTTGACCAGAGAGTTTGACTTTTAATTAAAGGGTTTACCAAAAGTCAACTTAAAAGTCAATCGTTACTTTTTAGGTTTTCTATGAAAATGGCTAGGCAAAGAAAAAAATGGAAATTGACACTTTTGTTCAAGAAATGGGCTTCGTCACGATCAAAAGCCCTAATCTCAAGTTTTCTACCTATATCAACGCGTCAATTGAAAATTAGATATCAACACAACAATGTACATTTCGACAATAGTCATTGGACTAATGAAATAACCATTTTGGGTGTGGATTCGCACAACATCAGAATCTAAATGGAAATAGTAATCGAAAGGTTAGGTAGTTTGATAAGCTTGTCAAAAACTATAGCGGAGAAACAACAGTCAATGCGATGCTATTTTTAGATAGTCTACAAATGTTCAAGAAAATGATTGTATGGATAGTTCTACCTTTGGATAAAAGCTCAATGGTAACTCTAACGGCTCTTTGCTTCTCCAATAAACCTCCAATGGATAGATCTTTGAAGCCAAATGTTAGAGAGAGCAACATACCAAGATCTGAAAATTTTGCTTCTAGCTATGTTCTAAGCAATACACTCTCTTTCGATTGTTTTTCTAAGTATTGTATTCATGCTACCTTAATAATTGTGCTAAATATTAAGTGTATAAGAGTAAGAGTAGTAGCTGCGTCCTGATAGTGTGATCTATCGTGTAATAAGATTAGTGCTTGCCAATTGTAACTTTATGAGCAAATTACTAGTTTGATGAGTAGACGTACACTTGGGGGATGAAGCCAAACCACTATATATCGTTGTGTGCTATTGTTTTCTATGTTATTACTTTTACAATTACACAATATGGTCACGAGCTTTGAAACATCACCTTAATTAGATCTTTACTTAGCATCAACTATTTTTCGCTAAAGATTGTCAAGTTTTCTAAGTTGTATTATTAACCCCCAACAAGTAATGGACAATTACTAGAGCCATTAAGATCAAACATTTGGTGAGCAATACCAATTGCAGCACGCTTAGAAGGTTGAGTTGATTCGATATAGTCGAAATAGCATATCTAACTTGGAATCTAGACGATATAATACGTTCAACAGATTCTATTTGCGCTTCAAAGAATTGAAAGAGTGTTTTCTAGCAAGCTATAGGCAAGTAATTGGATTGGATGGATGCTTTACAAAGACTTTAATTAGAGGGATGTTGCATGGGGTATTGTTGAAGCTAAGACCAAAAAATCTTGGACTTGGTTCCTCAAGCTACCAATGAAAGACTTGAATATGACACAAGATCTTGGCTAGACCTTCACGAGTGACAAACTAGAATGTTAGACTGTGCACTAGCTTTACTAATAGAAGTATTTGTTGTTTGCAGACTACCTTTTTTGCATGTCAAATAATGTGTTGCAAGGCCTTGTCAATGCAATTTCTAAACTCTCTTTGCAAGCAGAGCATAGGAATTGTGCTTAGCATATTTATGCCAATTGGAAAAAATTATACAAGGGAGAAACATTTATGAATTGCTTTTGCAGAGCAGCATATTCGACATATGAGGCTAATTTCAACATAGCAATAAAAGAAATGATGAAAGAGTCTATTCATGCAAACGAAGACTTCTTGAGATAGGGTCCAAAACACTTTTGGAAGGCATTCATCAAGTGTGGACAAAATTTCAATGCTATTGAGGACAATTTAAGTGAGACGTTCAATGCAAATATATGCAGAGAAAGGGAATGTGCCATTCTCAATACGTTAGAGGGCCTAAGAAAATGACTTATGGTATATTAGAGAAGCCAATTAATGGTTGGTTCAAAAGATGAGATTTGTCCAAAAATCATATTGAAGATTGAGGAGGAAAAGATGAAGTTTGGGTTTTGTAGTCTAATGCCATCTATGGCTTCTAGATTCGAAGTTGAAGTAAATGATGACACTTTTTTGTTGATTTGAATGAGAAGACATGCACATGCAAACGGTGGGATATATCGAGGATACCATATAATCATCCTATCTCATATATCAACTTCATGAAGTGTAAACTAAATGATTATGTAGTTGATTGTTTCAAGAAAGCCGCATACGAGCATTGCTACCAATTTGCATTACCTACAAGAAAATGTGGTTAAAGACCAATGAGAGCCTTTATTACCTCTCCCATTCAGAAAGCTTCCAAGGAGGCCCAAGAAAGACAAGAGGAGACCCAATGGTGAGAAGAAAAAGGATGAGAAAAGCAAAAGAATGAGAAAGCCAAGGGTCAACAAATTTGATCCTACTAAAGTATCAAATTATGGTATTACCATGAAATGCTCCAATTGTCGTGGTATTGGACACAACAAGACCTCTGGCACCTTCCTAGACTAAACTAACTATAAGGAATTTTAAACACAAATGTGATGTATTTTCTCTTAGAATACCTTATATATGTCTATTACACAAGGCAAAAAGGTAGGCCAATGAATCATCCAAAGCAACCAACCATTGACAAAGAGGCATCTAACAAATGAAGTGAAAGTACCTCAGTTGGATTTGTAAGAGGACAATCAAATATTGTCATATGTAAGAAGAGGAGGGTGACTAGTCCACTAGTACAATTCATACGGTTTTTGATAATACCAATGTAAAACGTTAATATGGTTTGTCTTCTTATAGGTGTGACGACCCGAGCGGCGGTGCGCGGGGAGGAGGGATGGCGGTGCGTCCGCGCCTCCGGTCCTCGGACGCGCGCAAGGGAAGGAGCGCGAGGGAAGGGGAAGGGATTCCTCTCCCTCTTGTCCCACATCGCTTAGGGAGGGGTCATGGGCCTTGTATATAAGGCTTGGGTTCCCTTAAACTTGTGTGACGCGTTTTAAAGCCGTGAGGACTCAGTGTCCAAAGCGGACAATATCACACAGTGGGGCCCGGGTCGTTACAATAGGTTCTACAAGGATATGGATTATATGTATTAGAAGCCACTAGAAACTCATATTTAAGTGTGAACATTTTATTTTGTTAAGGATTTTTTAAACCATTATGATTAGCATAATAACATTATGTTTTTCCCTCAATTTTCAAATGCCTAGTAGTAACCTAGTACAATAAATTCATCAAGGTGGTGCAAATCATATAGGGGATCTTTTAAGCCAAGTTTTTGGACTCCCTCAAACTGAACAATCTCAAAGTGAAGCAAGGCAATGAACCTATTGGGAGAGTTGGGTGTTGGGTATAAAGCTTGTCTTGTAAAGCTTGTTCAAGACTAGCATATATTGACTCTTTTTTTTTAATGGTTGTGATATGGAACATGCTTTTGGACCTCTGTTGTACGTTGTAGATTGTGCCTTTTTTGGCTAGTTGGCTGGTTGGATGTCTAGAGTAAAGGCTATTTTGCAAAGCTTGTTCAAATCTAGTGTGAAGGATATTTTGTAAAGCTTTTTCAAACAAATATTGATCTATGGTTTTAATTTTGTCATCTTCATTTTGGTAGTTGATGTTATGTGCCTTCTTATGATGAATTTGGTCAATTGCATATGGTTTGTATGCTGGAAGGGTCTCTCTCTCTCTCTCTTTGCCCACTATGGTGATAAATATTATTGAAATCGATTTATGGTTTCACAGCTGCTAGAATAGGTTAATATTCTAATTTAGACTTACAACTCTACAATATTTGCATCTTAAGTCTTCTTTTATATTTAGAAAAGTATATTGCTCCTGACTCATAATGTAAAATATTACTTCGTTTGTAGATTTGCACATGCAATTTGTCCATCTTTCAGTTAGTGGGCATCGTCTGTAGCCTAGGAACGAAATGCGTATTTGGTAGGCTTCCAATTGTCTTCTAATGATGATTCCGATAGAAAGAAAAAAAAATCAAGTGTTAATGGTATAGATGCAATGTTAGAGTACAATTTGGTCAAATTTATGAAAATTTAAGGAAAGTATATGTATCACACATATACCAATTTAGAGTTTTTTATGACCGAAAAAATTAGTTTTTGGTAAATTTGTCACAAGTATATTAATTTTGGGATAAATTTATAACAAGTGTACTAGTTTGGGATAAATTTATCATAAATATACCGGTTTGAAATTTTTTGTGATATTAAACCTATGAATTGATGTCACGCCACCATATGTCATCCACATTAGCAAATTTAATAGAAAAATTTAATGGAAGTTAATGAAGAGTAAATTTATTATAGGTATATCGGTTTGAGGATTTTGATGATAAAAAAATTAGTTTAAAATAAATTTGTTACACGTGTACCAATTTACAGTTTTTCGTGGTATTAATCCTAAAGAAAATAATCTAATTAGTATTTAAATTATGATACTCTCATTGGTAGCCCTATATAGATATTCAAGACATATACAAAATCTAATTAATGTCCAATCACGGAAAAGAAAGAGGACAAATTAAAATAATCACAATGTTGCAATACTATCCACATATGACCCTAATATACTTTTCTTTTTTTTGTGGACAAAACCCTAATATATATGAAGTTACTTGAAGATGCTTTACTTAACTCGATATAAAAGCTTCGTCAAACTTATACAATTTTCCAAAATACCATCTAAATTATGGCAAATCTACATCAACTAGTATTATAATTCCGAGGGTTAATATCCTAAAAAACTACAAATTGGTACACATATAACAAATTTATCACAAACTAATTTTTTGACAATGAAAAACCCTAAATCAGTACACATATGACAAATTTACCTCAATTACCAATAAAAAAACCACAAACTAATATGTTTGTGACAAATTTATCCCAAATTAATATATTCAACCTTAAAAAATCATAAACCGATACATTTGTGACAAATATATCCTCTGTTAAATTGGGTTAAATACCACAAAAAATCACAAAAATTGTATAAACTGTAAGAAACGGAGAGTAAAATCATAAATTGGTACACCAGTCAATTATCATGTGTCACTCAACTTAGTAATTTAACAATAAAATTTAAGAAAAATTAATATAGGGTAAATTTGTCATGAGTATACTAGTTTGGAGTAAATTTATTAAAAATATATCAGTTTGGGTTTTTTTGGTCAAAAAATTAGTTTGGGATAAATTTATCACAGATATATTAGTTTATGATTTTTTAGGATATTAATCTTAATTCCGAAAAAAAAAATAGTATAATCTTTTGTTTCTCTTATGTTTAAGCCTCGTTCGGCAGCAAGTGAAGGGGAAAACGTCGTCGCTGGGGGCATCAGCGTCTGCCTCGGTCGTCAGTTCTCTTTCGCTCTGAGAGAGAGCGAGAAACGCTCGGACGAGAAGCTCTTCGACCTTCCTTCGCTTCAGCCATGGTGATCATCTCCTCTCTCTTTTCTCCTAATGACTCTGCTTGATTTTTCGAGCTTCTTCACCGAATTTCTCGCAATTCCCTCTTCCTTTTTTTTTTTTTGGGGACCAGGATTATCTGAAGACGGCGATCCCTTCGCAGCTCATATCGGAGAGAGGCTCCAATCTCGTCGTCATCAACCCTGGTACTCCTCCCAACTCCTCTCTCTTGAACTGAATAGCTCCTCCTTGCGTTGAATGCTGTAGCTTGAACGCGACTCGTTCCTTTTGCATTTTGATAGGTTCTGCGAACATCAGGGTGGGCCTCGCTCAGCAGGACGCGCCTTTCATCGTCCCTCACTGCATCGCCCGGCACACCACCCAGGTCCCCAAGCGAAACTTCCAAGATCAGGTCCCACAATGTTCATGACTTCTTCTTTTTTTCGTTTGATTTTGCGTGTGCATTTGGGTTTGGCATTGTGGGATTTATGGTTTGCGTTGAGCTGAGCGTTTTCTGAATTCGTTGGGTTTCATTCGACTTCGTTGTTGTTGTTTTGGAGTTTTTAGATGCTCAATTCTCAAGTTACGACGGCCCAACACATGGAGCGAGAGAAGGCTTATGATATGGTGAGTTCACTTCTGCTGTTTTGTCCTTAGTTGTGACAATGTAAATGCCTTGAAATTTTCAAATTTTCTCAGTATTAACGTGTGGGTTAGTGTACCTCAGATAGCATCTTTGTTGAAGATTCCATTCTTGGATGAGGAGGTCCCGAACAGCGGCTCTTTCCAGCGCAAGGTTTGTAAGTCCCTTTGAAAATATTGTTGGACCTGATTCTTCATGGCCCGAGTTAAGCTGCTCTCTTGCTTCTACCTAATCTTTAAAATGATATGGCAGACTCAGAGGAGGCGTTTTTTTTTTTTTTTTGGTGAACTTCACGATTTTCATCTCCAATTCATACAGTATTCAAGATAATGAAGTTTTTCTCATTTTTATGGGCATATTGTCCTCTGAGGAAGTCTTATTTCTTTGATGGTTAGTAAAGGACTCAAAAGATTTTAGTGCCTTTCTCAAGAACTTAGGGAGAAATTTCTCCTCTTGTTCTATTTAAATCTGTATTGCATTGTTGTCTAAGAGGAGACTGCAGAGTCATTGAACCTTGGATCTAGCATATTTGTCAAATTTAAGTACTGTCAGCGCAGTACCTACCCCCCAAAACCTAATTAATAAATAAACACACCCAGCACTGCCCAAAACAGAATAGGGGTCTACCCAAAGTGCTTGGATGTCTATGTGTCTTACATGTAAATGAATGTCCTTTGCCACCCTTTATGTGTATTGTTTTGCAGTCTTCAGTTTCTAATGCATCATGATATTTGTTATTGGAGTTCATCCAGGATTGTGTCGGGCAACCCATTTCCTTGTCAATTTTTTTTTCAAGATGAAAGGAAAACTGACTTACCTTTTATACAGATGGGACGCGTTGATGGTTATAATCCACAGAATGTTAGGAAAGATTCAGTCTTTGCTTGGACGGATGTGAATGAGAAGCAAAGTTCGACTCTGGTAACAGGTCTATTTATAACTATTATTCTCAATTTGTGGGCTGATGATTCTTTTGAGTTAGTTGACTTTGCTATGGCTCTGACCTTTTACATTTCTCTTTTTATTTATGTTGTCTGTTGCTACTTATTTATATGTCATAGACTCGGAAACTTTGCTGTTAGATCATGGACGACTTCTATGCAAAGAAAAATGGCAACATAGATCTTTCCTTCCCTTAAGATCTGATGTAGTATAGGCTTCTGTCGATTAAATAGTCGTAGCAATTTAAGATTTTTAGCTTTTGTCTGGACTGGAGCATGTCTCCAATACACTAGATGCCTAGGATATTGACCCACTACCTTGAAACAGTGATCATCTCTATATACTTTGTGGAACTAAGTAGAGAAATTATGCAGTAGATATAAACTAAAAATGCCGTATGATTATTTTGTCTCTAAATTGGAGCATCAGGGATGTTAAGTAGCTTATATCATTAGCATGCCATGAAATGGAAGCTGTCATCTAAAATGTAGATAGCTAGCAGGATGGTGCACTCTGTCAATGTTTGGAACTTCTGACCATAAACCCTTAATCGTGTCTGCAGCTGATTAGACGCATAAATGCTCGTTCCGATTATTTCTCCGATGAGCATGGTATAAAGTTCTGCCTCTTGTACAAAAGCAGCTGTAGCTGCTTATGATTTTGAGCAGAAGCATCCAGCTTCAATGCCCCTAGCCTGTAGTCAGTCCACTAAAGTTCTGTTGGTTGTATTGGTGACTTGGTTTGTTTAAGAATGTATGAAGTTGATAAGGTAATGGGTTGTTTTCAATATTTTCTTGTTTACTCAAGGATATGTAAAGTCAGCTCTCAGCTAGAGCAAAGGTCTTGTCATTTTATAAATAGTCGAGGTTGCTAAATGACCTACAGAATGAAAAGTGGAAGAATTTTTTTCCCCTGCAATTATGTGTCACCTGCATTTGTGATTGCTGAGCGATATGCATTATCAAGGTTGATTATTTTAAACACGAGTTGCATAATCCAATATGATTATTTTTTGTGCTGATATTGAATCCACAGCAAGTCTTTAGTTTGTGCTTTTGTATATGACTTGTACCTTTGCTTTGCAGATAGCTCAAAGGATAAAGATGTGCCTAGTACTTCATTGGACCAACATGAAGGAATGGATATGGACTTAGGTGAACGTAAATACAGAAGGTTCATTTGTGGCGAGGAGGCTCTGAAAATATCACCCACAGAGCCTTATTGCTTGTGCCGTCCTATCCGAAGAGGTCATCTTAACATTTCAGAAGACTATCCTATGCAGCAGGTGAGATACCCCTAAACATTATGTGTTAAAAGAAGTTGCCGTCTGATTATTACTGAGTTTTACTCTTTCATTCCTAGAAGGAATAAATTAAGTACATTGCTTAGTTAGATTCATTGGTATCTACAGCCCCAAGAGTCAGCTTTAAGCATCCAGCGAAACTCCTGTGATACATCTGCTACGTAATACAATAGTAGTATGGATATGGTGAAGTGAAAAAAAGAATGATATGGAAAGATGTTGCTCAACCCTATAATTTTGCTTCACAGGTATATGAAGATTTGCATACTATCTGGGACTGGATATTGGTGGAGAAACTGCATATACCCCAATCTGAGAGGAATATGTATTCTGCTATTCTTGTGGTGCCAGAGACATTCGACAATCGTGGTACTTATTTGCATTGCTCTGATTATGTTCATTTGTTATATCCACGAAGGGCTTACTTTTAATTTTTCTGCTTATACATTTCATAGGATTCTCTGTGTTTGTAAGTGGATACATGAACATATGCTTGATTATAAATAGAGAAATGATAGTGCGGTTTCTTTCCATGCTTCTTTATTTTTTCCTATGGTTCATTGGCTGATTTTACTTTGGTTTATCTTTAGGAATGGATTTCTTTATTCTACTCTACAATTGAGAAGTAGTGTACCATTGCTGTGGCTAAAGATTACTCCAAAAAAGGACCTTTAAAATCTTAAGTTAGTGTAATAATCTATACGTTGACAATAGGAAAATTAAATTTGCCGGGATTAATGCTCTTTTGCGGATTCTTTTGCGTCTTGTTGAGCAATCAGTTGCCTTTTCTTAAGCTTTAAAGCATGGATCAGTAATAAATTATGTTGGTCCCTTTTGCTTCAGGAGTTTATACCAGGTGCAATTAAGGTGTCTGACATAGAACTTTGGATATGAGGTTTAGTTGTATGTTTGATCTTATATCAACTTCTTCCCACCTTTTTCTTCAAGTGCTCAATGATTTTTCAGATGGCAGTGTGTCAGATTCATATTGCAACATAGCATTTATGTGAGAAAGCATAACATACACTAATTGTAAAAGAGTTATGGAGGGTTGCCACCCCTGTTAAAACAATTCTCAATAGAAGACCTCTTCAAAAGCCGTGAATAAGTTTTAAAGTAAATGCTTCATTTGCTTCTCCTATAAAATATTAACATTTCTCTCTTTAAATCAGCAGTGATACTGCTGGGGAAATTGAATGGAATCCTTCAATTTCTTCTTCTCCTTGCTTTTGCTAACATGTTTTCTTATCCATGGTGCTAGCTTATTCTTGACCATGGCTGTTAGGATCCAATCTGGATTCTAAGATCTTATTTGAAACTAAAGAAGTGATTCAGATATTAAGGAAGATCTTAATTAGCTAGGATCTTTATATGGTCCTGATCCTAAGCTAAAAAGTGATAGGATCAATGCAATCCTTCTGATCCCACCGATCCAATCTTGACATACTTCAACCTTGAAATATGTATATCCTAACATCTATGTGATAGAAATATAGATTCTTCTTGAGCATGAAATATATGAACTATAAATTGACACCATTGGAATTTTATTGTTGCACAAATTTCATAGTTATTAAATTCAGACAACTATTCAAGATTTTGGTATTGTTGGAGTAAATTTTAGGATCTTACAATCCACAACCTGATGTTACGATTTGATGCCTTAGACACCTTCATGAGTAGGATTCTGATCCTAACAAACTGGTTCTTACTATAGAAAACTCATCCAAGAAAGCACCGATAGTGCTAAATTAGTGTTCCAGAAATGTAATGCCCTTGTGGAGTGGCTTAGTAGGTGATTTAACCATCTCTAGGGCATACATACAAAGAACGCACCTAAACCAGAATCAAAGCCGTTCTGCACATTACTGATTGTCAAAATACTATTCAAAACTGCGTTCTTGTCTAGGGAAAGAAAGCGACTCTTGAGGAACTTCCCTTACTAGATCCGCCTTTGTGGGAAATTAACCTCCTCACTCAAATTTCTCTGAAATGACAGATTAGAACATGCTTTGATTAAAATACCTGCTAATAGACCAAGACCAAATGATCCTTATCTTCATTGTGGTTCACACCCTCAAGATTGTAACAAAGGATGAAGAAATACCACACAGTCTCAATTCCCACTCTTGAGCGCTTCAAATGATATTTGATCTCCATCAGGTTCTGTTGTGACTGGTATACAAAAATCTCAAAATTGTACTGGCTTGCTACAAGCCTTAAAAGAATGGGGGAATAATTGTTTTATGAATGGTTCTACACTTAAACCACTATGCCTGAAGGAGATAGGGTACTTTATAATCAATAGATTATGATGGATTAGGTATCCTTCTCTGATCAACTTCCAGTCTATAAGTGCTCCTGCTCCCTTAAATCATCCATGCCATGCAAGAATTTCTGTTTTTTTAAAGTAGTTAAGGTAATTCATTCGGGTTGAAGATGCGGTTTAGTTAAACTAGTTAAAGAGTTCTGCGTTATCCAATTCATCGAGTTGAAATTCTGTAAGCTTAGACATGTTGCTGATGGAAGAGGTTTTTATTTAGATTCGTCAGTGGATCCTTCATCCTTAGTTATATGCCTTTCCAACCATACTTTTAAGACATGACATAGTGTATGTAACATCTATGGATGAAAGATGAGTTGCATGTGTACCTTGAGTGGGTGTATCCTTTTTTATCTGTGATCAAACTGCATCTTTTGTTAGGTAAAGCAAAAAGGTTTTTCTATGGCAATATTTCTGCAAACATCTTGTCTTGTTTTCTTGTAAGTTTAGCTTTTTGCATTGAATACATGTATCCAGAATCCAGAGAATGGTTTCTTGGTTGTTTTGCTGTTTTTCTTTGCCAGGGAATCTTGCAGATTCCATATTGAATTTTCTGTTTTCTATGGTTTCAAGCAGAAATTAAGGAAGTGCTTTCTATCGTGTTGCGGGACTTGCAATTTAGTTCCGCTGTGGTCCACCAGGTTGGTAACTTTCTGCCCTCCAATGACTTGCAGAAAATTATTCCCATTTATGTTAACTGTGAAAGATGTTGTATGATAAAATAGTTAAATCGTAAAATAGTATGTGCTCTAGCACGTCATACTGTTCCGATGACAGTAATTGCCAAATATCATAAAATTATAATTAATTTTTATGGACGTGCATATTTTGTAACTTCATTACCAGATTATCTTACAGCTTGTTTACTTTGCATGGCATTAACTTTTTCCAAACGTGTGATTTTTTCTCTTCTGTACTCTGCAAGGTCCAAATTGTGTTTTGAGTATCATGATGTGATCATCGTCCTGGACAAATATATATATGGCTGTACATTCCCACTGTTTTCTGCATTAGTAGACTAAATAGTTTATTGACCTGAACTGATTCCTCAGGAAGGTCTTGCTGCAGCTTTTGGGAATGGTTTGTCAACTGCATGCATTGTAAATATGGGAGCTCAGGTGACGTCAGTCATATGCATTGAGGTACTTGCGGTTCTCTAACTTTTTTCCTTCCTTGGAGGACAAGTCTTGCTTTAAATGATGCAGAGCAGATGATGCAGTGCTAATCATTGCCTCCTAGCTTTTGAAGCAAATTCACTGGTCATTTCAACATAGATTGACCTTAGATATAACATCCTTCAATAAATCAAAGGAAAAGAAAAAGGAGCTATCCTTGTTTGTGTTTGTACGTGACCAATGATCAGTATAATTATTTGCAAAATCCATATTGCTCAGTAATTATTATGAAAGACAGTGCAGTCTCCACTTTGAACATCATTCTTGACTTGTCATGACCAATACCAGCTGTGAGATCGTTGCTCACACCTGTGTTTATTTTACCTCTTTGCTATAAATTTCTTGTTCCGCCATCTCTCATTTTGTTAATGATAATGTCACCTCCAAATTAATGGATGAAAACTGAATCAAAACGACAAAAAAATTCTATTTAGGTTTGGATTTTGCCTTCCATCAATTACACTACGAAGGTAATATTTGCGAACAGGCACTCTCCTTTTCTAGACCACTATGATGCTGCATTTTATATGTCTGACTAACATTCTTCTTGTAAAAAAATAACCCTCAGCTGTGCCAATATTTTCTGAACAGCAATGAAACAAATTAGACTTTTACACATTGTGCCCAGACATTATATCTACTGATGACTTGAAAACTATGATATATTATGTTCCACTGAGTTAATGAAGGAATTGTCTCTTTTAAATGTCAGGATGGAGTGGCTCTACCTAACACCGAGAAGACATTACCATTTGGTGGAGAGGTGCTGTTTTTTATTTGTCATAGATCTGCATTAGCCTAGCTACCATCATTTGCTGAATGTTTAAAGTTGATTTGCCTCCCCACCTTACATACTTGAATATTCCTCTTTGATTTGCTTGTAGTATGTGAGGTCTGCCTATAACTATTTGGCTTTGTTCTAGAGATAGAAAGCTTTGGACAAAATTTTATATTATATCTTGAGATAACTTAATTCAGCGTGCAACTTTTTATTATTTGTCCAATATATCAACTTTGTTGTTTCCTTGGACTTGAAACTATTTCATAAACATCAATGGTTATGATATTGATGTGTAATGTGGTTTCAGGATATATCCAGATGCCTCCTATGGACCCAGAGGCATCATCAAACTTGGCCACAAGTTCGCACAGACATGTTGACCAAGCCTATAGACATGTTGATGCTAAACGAACTGAAAGAATCCTACTGTTACATCCAAGTGAGTCTAATTCAGTGTTAAACATTAAAAATTTTATACTCACGAGGATTATAAACTTATATCTATGCTCCACTTTTAGTGGTGGAAATCCCATGCGAGAACTGGGATTTATTGAATTTAGGAACCATAAATATGTGTTGCATGCTTTCTATCGGACAAGTTGTGTCTTAGCATTCTTCCACAACTAAGTTTCATGCTTACAGGAGGGGGAGGTTGATGCTGTAGCAGTTGTTCACTCGTACGAGGATGGGATGCCAGCTGCATCTCATAGGACAAGGCTTACTGCTCTCAATGTATATCTCCCAAATTGAATTCTCTTTCTCTATATTACTTCGCTTGCTAGATGTTTCTCTGTTTAGAGATGGACTAATGGTTCTTTTCTAATAAGGTACCTCCTATGGGTTTGTTTTATCCAATGCTTTTGGTTCCAGATGTATATCCTCCACCACCTCGTTCTTGGTGAGTGAAATTGTTACGTTCAAAATACTTTTCTGAGCAAGTTTAATAGTGATAAAACGACTCTACCACGGTGATTGTTTACAAGGTTTAATGACTACGAGGATATGCTAGAAGAAACATGGCATGTTGATTATCCCAGACGACCAGACATGGCGGATGGTCTCTATCCTGGTTTTAACATTGGATTGCCAATGTGGGACAGCTATCCGATATTTCAGACAAAACCTAAGAAGGAAGAGAAGGTTGGCCTTGCTGAAGCAATCACTAGTAGTATTCTTTCAACTGGTAGGTCCCTACCATTTTCTTCTTTAACTCTACTTGCAGAGTGTCATGTGGTATGGATCGTAATATGTTACTTTGACAGGCCGCATCGATCTCAAGAGAAAACTGTTCTGTAGCATACAACTGGTGAGTCTAGTGCACACAATGAGATGTTTCTTGAATTGCTATAAATTGACTTGGAAAAATGACTTGGTCTTGTGATTCAGATCGGTGGTGTAGCTCTGACTGAGGGTCTCATTCCTGCTGTGGAAGATAGGTTAGTTTTACTGATGCTTTAAACATTTGCAGAATCGTGGCTTTGTGAGTATTCTGGCATGGGGACAGAATTTCATGTTTGACTCTGTATAAACGGGTCTAAAGAGCTTTGTCTATGCTGAAAGAAAATCAATGAATTTATTTTTGGAAATCTGCTGGAGTAATCCCCCCTTAAATCAAGACATTGGCCTCTTTTCTGGCAAAAAGTCCGAAGAAGGATCACATTAATATAAGACCATGGGCTATATACTTGTATGTTTCGGACTTGTCACAAATTCATGATATTTGAAACCCTAAGTTATTCTTCTATGTTACTATCTTTTATACTGTTGATGGTTTATCAGTATTTGAGCTCCCTTTTTATTTTGACAGCTATTTCTTATATGGCTTTAGTTTTTTGGGCTCTTTCCATAAATGGGTTTGCACCCCCTTGGTGCCCTATATTTGAACTTTTTCCATATATCAAGCAACAATCATTGTTAGGACTTGCAATGTTAGCTCTTGTTTATTTACATCTCTTCCATTTAAATAGAAGGATTTTTGTTTGGAGAACTTAAAAGTCCGAACCTTGGGTCAATGATAATGTGTCTCAGTGCCCATCACGGTCTCTGGTGTCATTGTCTGGTATTTTTATTTTTATTTTCGCAAAGAACCTTTTCAATAGAAATGCCGAAGCCTAGAATTGTTTCTCATTACTCATTGATTCTGTTGTTACAGAGTATTGCATGCAATTCCTTCAAACGAAGCAATTGATACAGTCGAAGTCAGTACACTCTTTCTTTGCTTCGCTGCTCTCATGTTAAGTATTTCTTTGCTATATTTAGTTGTGGACTAGCCCTGGAGATTAGGTGGTCGTGCAGCATATGGTCATTTTATTGGCAACTGCATGATAAGCAGAATTAATTGGCACAATGTTTACGTGTTAAATAGGTTGATTTGTGGATGTTTATATTGCTGGATCAAAGAACTACATTCTATCTATGCTGCTCGGTTGTAGTCATCCAAATAAATTAAAACATGTCTTATTCAAAGGTTATAGAGGCTCGGCTTTTCCTGGGCGTATCATTTGTATCACATAACTTGAGTTTGTCACCTTTTCATCTCATACTTTGAAGAGTTCATCATAAAGGTTAATCAGATGTGCAATATTCTTAAGCTGGACTTTACCAACAGTGTATGTGAGGTGAAAATTCCAATAAGACTAAGTTTGTGCACTTCTGGATTGAGCAAACTGAGTTATTGTCTTCAACAGGTTTTGCAATCAAGAACACACCCTACTTTTGTGTCGTGGAAAGGCGGAGCGGTAAGATAAGCATTGTATCAATTTATTTTCTCACTATTTTTTGCTGTAAGAAGATGACTTTTGACTAAGACTCTTTATTTGGTGAGTTGAACATTACTCTTTTTCTTTCCTGCCTGTTGGAGATTGGGGGCTGTTTTGTATAAGAAATTCCATTGGTTTTTTAATCAAAACATGCAGAACATATTCACCAAATCCCCTTTTACTCGGCCAGTAATTATGGGAGTAAAGGCAAACATTGCATTTTTCCAGTACATGCCTTTTTATAAAACACCATCTTAAAGACACAAAGAAAAACTTCTTTAAAAAGAGATGTGCCATGTTTGCAGTACCGTCACATAACGTTGATGGTGATGCAAACTTGTCTCATAATGTTGATGCTATCCTCAAGTCAGACCTTGTCATGGTCTCTCAAATAGTCTGGCTAACTTAAATTTATTCACCAATTTTCATGTCCATTGTTCAAACTCGCAACTCCTTAGTGATGACCTTGTTTAAATTAAGTTGAAGCCTTTCTTAACTTGATTGATTATCATGCTATTAATTTGCAGAGCAATTTATGAAAATTTTTGTGTCAAAATCTGATATATCTCTAGTTTTGAAAGACTATTTGCTGGGAGTGTTCTGACAGATTAAATTTTCCTTTTACTGCGGTGGCATGCTTTGTTCTCAACAGATTCTAGGAATTCTGGATATTGGCCGAGATGCTTGGATACATCGTATGGACTGGATTCACAATGGAATCCATGTCGGTAGCGGCAGAAAGTACAAGGACTCTTATTACGTCCAAGCACAAGCAACATGTTACATAAATTCTTGAAAGGTAAAACAATTCGGGCTCATAGCTACTCCCATTAAACTGGTCAACTGACATGCTCTCTTTATGACCTGCGGGATATTCTAAGTTAATATGAGCATTTCGCCACTGGATGTTGGAAACTGCATTTGAGGACATTGATTGCTGATCTCCATGGGTTTAAATACACTCACGTGTCTACAAGACAGCACCAGATGTTGACATTTTAAATCTATTTCACTTGTACAGCAGTTGCAGTAGTTGGTCTCCCCTTCTACACATTCCGCGGGCAAGGTCATAAGCCCGGTAAGTGTCCAGTGTCTCATCTGAATGATTGCATAATTGCAGGGTAGTTATAATTGTTGCATTTCATTCCTTCGATTTCAGTATCTGATCAGAGTTTGCACACTCAAATTAGTGAAGCTTCTCATTGTTAGTCAAAGTGGATCCGAAGCCAGCTGATTTTTGTGGACAAAGAAAGCGGGTGCTTCAACAGCAGTATTAAGTGGCTGGGAAGAGTTTATCTTCGTTTGTACTTGTCACTTCATTTGCTCGGAGTCGGAATCAGAACGTTAGAGCATGACAGTGTGAATCTCAGTAATTGGCCTTTTAGCTTCTCCTGTTTTGAGTCACAGTTTAAGGTATACGAAAATCGATGAGCTCGCCGTTAAGTAGTTTCTCTTCCTTTTTAGCTGACTGAAGTAGAGCAGGTGTAAATCTTTTGGGTAGTGAAATTAACTTCAGCTTTTCTATTGAGTTACAAACGGTACGTTTGATTCTTGCTTTTCCTTTGCCTTCTGCCACGGGAACGTAAGTAAGCGCTTTGTATGCATCCGTGGATAATAGTCGAGCCAGAAGTTAGGATGATCGTGAAAAATAAATTTATCTTATCTTACTGTACAGATCCAACAAAATGTAGAGTCATTTTCAGCAACTATAGAATAAGGATTTAACTTGGTTAAGAACGGTGATCTAAATAGAAATCCAATTGATGTGTATTTTTTTCATGGCATTAAAGTAAACTGGCAATAGCATAACTTGAAATGATATAATTGCTCAGGAATGTGTTTGTTTTGCAGAAAATAAATCATTTTTCTATAAAATTTGCGTGTATGACTTATAAAAGTGAATGAAGGAAAAGTAATATCATCGGCAATGAAAATGTTAGGTATAGATTGTTGTTGATTATGAAATGATTTTCTGTAAAATCAATAACAAATAAGACATTTTTGTAAAATATGATCACTTGTATTATTTACGAAAATAATGATAAAAACATTTTTCTTTGATTAAAATAACTAGACCAAATTACTGATATGTAACAATTTCGATTCAAGCCATGCTGGATTTTCTTACAAGAAAACGTAACGAGATCGAAATAAAGGGCGCTCCTAGGGGGATCCAATCTGCAAAATTTGTATACCCTTCAAGCGAATTATAAATCCTATGATATTCAGCGAGAGGTAAAACGATAATCCAAAAGCAAAACAAATTTCTAATGCTTCAAATCGTGATTCATTAGATATGCAATTTTTATATCTCGAACGATTCTGTTATTTGGTAATATTTTTCTATTTGTAAAATGAAACCAAATTCTAAATATTTTTCTTCTAATAATTAGTTTTTGATATTTTAATCGCCACGCTAAAAAGGCGCACTTATATACTAATATGAACGCATGATGCCCTAAGATAGCTTTATTTCTAATTCTATCCTAAATTTTTTTCATCTCATAAAAAGCCCTCAACTTTTGGTCATGTCCTAATTGTATCTTATATCTTTTTTTGTCTCATAAAAAATTGCTAACTTTAACTTCAATCTCAATTCTGTCATATACTTTCACTTGTTTCGTAGAAAAACCACCACCTCTGCCCTTAGTGATATGGCATTTCTATGTCATTACTCTATTTTTTCCCCAAATTTCATATTCAAAAAGGATTTTTTTGAAGATGAATTTCCATGTTAACCTAAATGATGTCTTCTTGGATCCAAAATTCGGGTAAAACTAGATGAATTAGAATTGGCCTTCTTCAATTGCTCTTAATTTTAAGTGAGTCTTCTAATTATTTCGCTTTGGGATCTTCGATTTTACACTTAATATTCAATCTCTTGTACTCAAGAGTCTTTCATCTCTCGTGGTCAAAGAACTTGCACTTAGGAGTTTTCAATCTCTCGGTTGTCAAAAGAAAACTTGGACGAAGGGTTAATAATGACAAATTCAGGACTTAAGTAAAAATTTGAATTTTTTTATGAGATGAAAAAAAGTTTATGATATAATTGGGACCGAATCTAAAATTGGAGGTTTTTTATAGAACCAACAAAAAAAAAAGTTTAGGATCAAAATAAGATTGGACTTAAAGTTAGGATTTTTTTTAAGGGTTTATTTAATAACATTTTTGTTTCGGAGAATAATTTTTAAGTAAAATAACGCATTTAATAATTATAAAAAATTTATATTTTTAGAATAGAAAAAGAACATGAATATATTTGATACGATCTATAAATTTTTTTTATAACATAGTATTTCTTTTAATTTTTTAAGAATTGTTTTTCTTTTTTTATTTTTCTTTTTTTCATCACCCATTGTCCACCACCGCCGCTTGCCCACCTACCGCCACCCACCCGCCTATTGTCTGTCGCCATCCACCCACCGCGGTTTGCTCACCACCGACCATGCCGTTGTCCACTCACCACGGCCGAAGAGCACAAGTGGCAAGGAGGAAGAAGAAAAGGAAAAAGATGACTTATTTCAATGAAATTTTTTCCAAAACAAAAGTTGCTTTTTTCTCCTTGTTATTTTTCTTTCAATTCTATTCTCGACCATCTTTCTATTTTGAAGAATAAAAAAATTAATTGATGTTATTAAATGGACTTATTTTTTTCTCTTTCAGGAAACAAACGAATAGAAAAATAAAGAAATAGAAGCGTCACATCAAACGTAGCCTTAACTTCTAGGCATACCTCCCTCTTTTCTACCTTTGAAAAGAAATTTTTTTAAAATTACCTTTTTACCGCTCGCTTCCTCTCTTCCTTTTTCACCCCCGCCTTCACTTTTGGCGCCATCTTTTTTCCTATTTTTTCACCAACCTTTATTGCACGATCCAAAAAAGAAAAGGAAAGAAAACGGCGGTAAAAAAAAAAAAGCAGCGCCAAACCAAAATCCCACGTCATCTAAAGACTCCCCCTCGCGCCCAAAAAAGCAACACTCAGCTTCTCCATTTCACCTCTCTCTCTCTGTGCCTGCAACGCGATGATGATCCGCGACGTCGACGGCGCCGGCGAGGCGCCGACCGAGCGATCGGAGAAGATCGAGCAGATCCGGACGTACATCGGCTACGAGATGTCCACGCCGGACGTCTCCTCCGCCCTCTCCCAGTCCCTGGACGACGTCGACGCCGCCGTCGACCTCATCCTCCGCACCTCGAAGGTCCCCTTCAAAGTCAGGCGCGCCCTCGCCGGCGCCGGCGCTAGGGTCTCCGCCGGAACGGAGCCGGGGCCGCGCGAGGCGCCGGAAGGTCCGAAGGGAGGACCGGTCGATAGGATGTCTGCCGGCGAGTCTCGGAAGGCGACGGACGCGAGAGCGGCTGCGGATGAGGAGTGTCTCGGGAGTCGGAGCGCGGTGGAGGCCGCGGCCGCGGTTCGGGTGAAGGAGGAGCTCGGTTCCGTTCGGGTGGAGGAGTCCCTTGCGTGTGAGCCGAGTGAGAGAGAAGTTGTCTCTGCGGAATCTGAAGCAGAGGAGGCGTCGTTTGGGAAGACCGTAGTCAAAACAGAGCCTGATGTCGTCGTCGTCATTGATGACGGTATGCCGCCCGAAGAGAAAGCACGCGGCGGAGCACCGGAAGGGCCCCGGCCGGTTCGGCTGTCGAAAACGGAGGGACCCGGTGATGTCTCGACGATGTCGTTCGATGAGTTCCTCGAGGCCACCGGTACGAGAGTGGTGGCCGATGAGGAGTACCTGAGGAGCCAGAGCATGGAGACGGAGTCAATGGCTCAGGTAAAGGTTGAAGCTGACTCTGTTCGTGAGGAGAAGACAACCGTGAGGGGGGGAGAAGAGAGTTTGGTTAGAGGAGAGAAAATGGTACCTGATGCAAGAGAGGTAGAGGTGGTGGTGTCTGAGGAGGGATGTTTCAGGAACCAGGGTGTGCAGGGGAGTGGTGAAGGATCAAAAGTTGATGGGTCATCACAGAGGACCACAGTCAAGGCGGAGCCCGATGCTGTCACCGGTGCAGAAAGTACAGCGCCAAGAGCAGAGGAGGGGAAGAAACTTTGGGGCGATTTGCAACTCCAGACCTGGGATGGCAAGAAGGATGTCAATCCCAAAAAGAGGAAAGACATGGATGCAGATGCTATAGATGCTACTCCGGTCAACTGGGCTAAACCGGAGCCGAAGCTGGAGAGGCGTGATCCGGGGTTTGACCAACTGAGGCCGAAACCATCTGGTCTGAAAAGCAGAGTTGTTGAAGATAGGAGTCTAAGTTGTGTCGCAGTGGAAGACTCCGATTTTGCAGTAGAGCCGGACTGGTGTTTGGTGGGAAGGAGGGTGATCAATGGGATTTCGACTACGAAAGGAAGGAAATTAGTCGACAATGAGATCATCCATTTCAATTTTCCTACTGCGAACTCGAGGAATAATGCACAATGGATAGTTCGGTTCTCTACGAAGAGACATGGGGAGGTTAGCTATGTTTCTTTGTATACTGATTTTTTGTAGGTAGCTTGCTTGGATTGTTACGAGATCACAAGAATGCGTACTTTTGCCTGGTTGATAATTTTGTATATCCTCTGATCGATAATTAGATTGGTCGGCTTGAAATGGCGTGGGCAAAATGCGTTGTTCCCCTTGTCAAATCTTCAAAGGTGAAGGTTTGTGGTCGCTGCATAGCTGCCCCAGCAAACATGTACATAGGGCAAGAAATAATGTTGTATGTAAGGTGAATGTCTTTCCCTTTCGCCCCAAGTATTTTTCTGTATGAGCTTTGATTTAAAAAGTAACCTTCTGAGATTCAAGTTCTGTTTTCCTATTTGTGAAGCTTTTACATGCACAATTCCATCTTCACCAATGATTCCAAGTCATCCTGGAGGCTAGATGATCCATCCAACATCGACTCCACCGAATATCCTCTGTTGACCCTATTCAAGTTGTTGAAGATCAAACCTTATCGAGAGGTAATTCTTCCTTATTTGTTGTCCTCATCTCTTTGAAGTTCGATGTCAATCCTGTAGCGTCATCACTGAAATCTCTACTTTGGTTTATCCAGGCTGCGTACAACCCAGAA
Organism: Eucalyptus victrix; assembly: GCA_016097545.1. Classification (NCBI taxonomy): domain Eukaryota; kingdom Viridiplantae; phylum Streptophyta; class Magnoliopsida; order Myrtales; family Myrtaceae; genus Eucalyptus; species Eucalyptus victrix. The sequence goes on from CM027842.1 coordinate 39,632,663, forward strand.
GAAATCAATACGGGAAAATGTTTGGTAAATATCAACCAGTGTAAACTTACCACCTCGTGTTGTTTTCCTTTGTTGTGAGCAGATATAAGCTTTATTGCCCAAACGAGCACAGATATCATGAGTAAATTGTTTTCTATGATGGAGCACACATTGTATTCAGCCTTGACATGCATGATACTGTGGAAAAGCCAAATATCCCAAGGTGTTCACTTGTCCTAAAAGCTTTCCCAAAGTAACTAGAAGAATCGGCTTTATCAAAAGTTCCAAAATACGAGATATTATTGCAAAATGAGTATATTTGCATGCATAGTACTACTACAACTTCTGCTATAAGCATGGGTCTGAGTTCTGACAAGACGTCGAGTTTCTGTTTCTTTAAACCACGTGCTTACCATTGATTAAAACAGGGAAATACAAATCTAACTGTGCCAGCATTGCCAATGGCCATGACAAGAAAGAGTGGCCAGAAGTGTCTGGAAGAAAATAAGGATGAGCAAGCCATCTCTGAGGCAGCCTTGAACAAGATCATTGGTTCTGCAGGCGTATATGACTTGGAGGTAAAATTGCATGATATTACATACTTTTCTAGTTTTTCCATTGTAAAATCTCTTCTTAATTCTCTCAATGAACTGTCTAGGAGTTGGAGCCCCCAGATACCCTTATGTGTACCCTAAAGCCATACCAGAAGGAAGCTTTGTACTGGATGTCACGGCAAGAGAACCAAACATATGTTGATCCAGGGAATGGCACAAAAACTCTTAATCCTTGCTGGGCAGAATACCGTATATGTGATGAGTAAGTGTTTTACCTGAAAAAATTTCTAGCTTTGCACTTCATTTATGTTAAGCATACGGGACGCCAGGATGCTAAAACCACTTGACCGAAATTTTGCAGGGCGGCCTCTTCAGTATATGTAAATGTATGCTCTGGCGAAGCAACCACACAATTTCCTGATGCTCAGCAAATGGCAAGAGGAGGGGTCAGTTTTCCACTTCTACATCTTGCACTCTTGTGTTGCGCTTGCAAATGGCAAAAGCAGGGGAGATTTCTGACTCTGTAAATTGTAGATTTTAGCAGATGCAATGGGGCTTGGGAAGACTGTGATGACAATTGCTTTAATACATGCAAGACCAAGCAAGCAACATCCTGAAGCTAAAAAAATTCTCATGGAGGATGCTGATGACGCTGGTCACACAAAGAGAATGAAGAGAGATTCAAGTGCGAGAAACACACAAAAAGTAAAAGGTGGCACTCTTATTGTATGTCCAATGGCTCTGTTAAGCCAATGGAAGGTGGGCTCTCTTAAAAATCTTCACTTATTTCTCTCTTTTGCTTGAAATTTATGGACACCGCAAACGGCCATGTATAAGCTTGAACTGAAGTTTGTTGTCTTTTACTCCTTGAAAGGGCAATATGTAAGTATTCCTTCTGTTGACTTCCTCAGGATGAGCTCGAAACTCATTCGAAGCCTGAAAGCATATCAATTTTTGTTCACTATGGTGGGGATAGGACAAATGATCCCAGGGCGTTCTCAGGATATGATGTAGTCTTGACTACATATGGTGTCTTAACAGCTGCTTATAAGCATGTGAGATTGCATCTCTTAAAACTCGTCTTTTGGCCATCTTCAACCATGTAAAACCCCTCCCCCCACCTAATGCTGAATAACCAAAAGAATAATAGAGTGATTCAAATTCCATCTCAGGATCAAGAAGACAGCATTTTCCACAGAGTTGAATGGTATAGGGTAGTTTTGGATGAAGCTCATACAATTAAATCTTGGACGACCCAAGGTGCTCAGGCTGCCTTTGCTTTGCTCTCACATTTTCGGTGGTGTCTCACTGGAACCCCCATTCAGGTCTGTTCTGTTACCGAGTGGATCCATTCTTTGCTGCATTATAGCAGTTTAATTTTGCATGTAGGTGATTGATTATAAAGAATAGAAGCTGAGAGATTCTTTGCCGTGCACAACTGGTGTTTAACAACCAACTTTTGGTAAATTTGCAGAATAACTTACAAGATCTCTACAGTCTTATCCATTTCTTGCGCGTTGAGCCATGGTGCAACTGGGCATGGTATGAGTTTATACAGTTAGAGTGTTGAACTATATTTGAGTCATGCTTCATTTTGATTTCTGTGAACCAATTGCAGTTACAGTTATCATTTGCTTAAAACCTCAGGCTTCTTAGTAAAATGGGAGCTCTTCAAGATACAAATGTCATTGTCATTTGCACCTTATAACTGTGTTCATCATATTTATTCCTTCTTCCTCATTAGGTGGAAGAAGCGTATACAAAGTCCTTATGAGAGTGGAGATGGAAGAGGGATAAAGCTGGTCAAAATAATATTGAACTCTCTGATGTTGAGACGAACTAAAGAAAGCAAAGATAAAGAAGGAAGGTAATCAACCGATGCTCACAAAGTCTTTTTTTCCAGACTCAGATGAGTGATTTCATATCATATCCTAATATTTTGATACTTCTCATTCAGGCTGATACTTACTCTCCCTCCAACTGACATACAAATTATTGTATGTGAACAATCAGAAGCAGAACAGGATTTTTATGATGCGCTCTTCAGGAGATCTAAAGTAAGTCTCACTGCTGTGCGTAATAGTGTGCATGTTAGTTTAGATGAATTAGTTATGTTCCACGGGCCTGATGCATGAGAGGATGATTCAATCCAAGTATTGAACTATTATTTTAGTGCCTGCGGTTTCTTCCAGAGACACCTTCAGCCAGAGTATTCTCTTTTACTGATGCAGCTAACATTCTTTTGCAAAATCACAACAGGTACGGTTTGATCAATTTGTAGCACAGGGCAAGGTTCTTCACAATTACGCATCTATCCTGGAACTTCTACTTCGATTGAGGCAGTGCTGCAACCATCCATTCCTTGTCATGAGGTATCAATAGACTCAAAAGTTCTCCATTTTGTTGGTTTGTGCATGAAGATTTTCTTGACACGCCATTGGATGCGCAGCCGAAGTGATTCCCAGCAGTATGCAGATTTAAACAAGCTTGCAAGAAAGTTCCTTGATATGAATCCCCATTCAGCCTCCTGTAATCAGATAGTCCCATCTAGAGCTTATGTTGAAGAGGTAGTTGATGGCATCCGACGGGGCGAAAATACAGAGTGCCCAATTTGCCTTGAGTCAGCAGATGACCCTGTGCTCACACCTTGTGCTCATAGGATGTGCAGGGAATGTCTTTTGTCAAGCTGGCTTACACATAGCTGTGGCCTGTGCCCAATCTGTCGTCAAATGCTGAGGAAAACTGATCTTATTACCTGCCCGACAGAAAGCCAGTTCAGAGTTGATGTAGAAGAGAACTGGAAGGAATCTTCAAAGGTGTCGAAACTTTTAGATTGCCTGGAAAAAACTCGGCAGTCATGCTCTGGTGAGAAGAGCATTGTATTTAGCCAATGGACTTCTTTTTTGGATCTCTTGGAGATACCGCTAAAGAGAAGAAAATTTGGGTACCTGAGATTTGACGGGAAACTGTCGCAGAAGCAAAGGGAGAGGATCTTGAAGGAGTTCAATGAGACGAATGACAAAATGGTAAGACTGATTAGAACAGCTTGTGATCATCCTGCTGTGACACTTGACCAGTTGTTTGTGCTGATTCCTGTTCCTTTGCTTGCTCATAAACTTCAGATACTTCTGATGTCTCTTAGATCTGGTGGGGTAGGCTTGAACTTAACTGCTGCCTCTCATGTCTTTCTCATGGTACGTTTCGAGATAGCTTTCATCTACTCCTACTTACACCCACTACAATTAGAAAATTTGTGAACTGGTCATTTTATACAAATTAATCTTTCTCACACATGTAGGATCCATGGTGGAATCCTGCCGTAGAAGAGCAAGCAATTATGAGAATTCACCGCATTGGACAAAAACGAACTGTTTCGGTTAGAAGATTCATTGTCAAGGTGAGTTTGATGTTTGTGCGTATTCTCTCCTACGGCGATTGATCAAACTATGGTGTCAAAACACAGCAGGAATATCTAAGAATTTAAGCATATGGGTCAAACCAAGCTTTGGGCTTGCCAACTCCCAACAACATTTTTCCCCTTCCACGCGCTTTTTGTATCTGAACTTTGAACAACCACATACTGGTATGCCCTGTAAGTAGTCTAAGACCAAGTCCAGAGGAACTTAGCTTCGTGGGGGGTCAACTTATGGAAAAACTTAATTAGGTAGTCCTAGTAAAAAAAAAAAAAAAAAAAAAACCATGAAGTCCCATTCATCCAGTTCTCTTCAAGTTTGACATCAGCCTATTGTCCAAATCTGACTGTTACCCACTGAAAATTGCTGTTCGTTAGTTCAGAGTATGCCAATCTTTTCTGTTCAACACAACTTGGACGAACAGGTTTCCATCTAGGTCGATTCTCTTCATTATGTTGCGGTTCTTGGTTATTTCTCCAAATGAATTGAACCAAACTGAGACTGGACCGAGTAAAAGAAAAATCAAAGCCAATTTGGTATTTTCCCTATTGAACCGTAGTCTTGAATATGTGATCAAAGAAAAACACCAATTTCAAGACGAAAACTACTTCTGTCAGATTAGAATGATGCCAGTTGAAACTGAAAACCATGCAGGACACAGTAGAGGAGCGGATGCAGCAAGTTCAGGCAAGGAAGCAGCAAATGATCGCCGGCGCCCTCACCGACGAGGAGGTCCGGTCTGCCAGACTGGAGGAGCTCAAGATGCTCTTCAGATAGAGAGAAAAAGGGAGCCCGACAAGATCAAAGAAAATGCAAAGCCACGCTCCGCTTTTCAGCTAATCTTCCCGTAGTTTAACATGAGAGGACACTTATGCAGACAGCTCAGGTCCAGAGATAAGATTTTGGTCTTTTGACTATTTAAGAAGGAGGGCATCTCCAACTTATGGCCAGGAGATGAAGCCCGGTTTTCGTAGATTCTTGGGGGTATCCTATTCCATCTGGTCAAAAGCTGAATTTATGAATGAATTCACGAAGGAATGGGAATACTTTTTTCCCTTGTTTCTCCGCCGTTATATCGCGTTCCCGTGTCTGCATTTTCCTTTTTTTGTCGTTGCTGACTCGCAGGATGTAAAATGTCCTCCGGAATATTCTCGAAAATTCTTTTTTTTTTTTTTCCAATGCTTGGACCGGCAGGATCTTTGACAGAAAGGGGGCCGCGGAATATAAAGCGTACGCCCGTGTGAATGGTCTTGGATGCACGCCTCGCATGGACTAGCGAAATTTTCTAAAGTTGTGGGGAACTCTTCGAGAAAAGTTTAAACAAAAGGGGTAAGAATTACTTAAGCAGTTTTCGACTTTCATTACAGTTCACACGTGAAATGTTCTCCTTCCATTTTCAAAACTTAGGATTATCCTCACTTTTTATAATGAATTTTGGGTTAATCTTGGTTACGTCTAATTTATTCAAATTATCATTCTATTTTTCAAACTACCTCAACTTTCAAGGGAATCCGATATATGCCCACTCTCTCCTTCCATCATTGGAGAGGCTTGACCTCCGACCAGGGCAAGGGACTCTCGCCGTGCCAACTCGAGGCCAAATTAAGACCGAACGACCTTGATCTAGCGGGGCATGACGACATGGCCGAACTCTGTTGTGGAGCTTGCATGCCTCGTGAACTCAAGGCCGATCTAGGATGGCCCTAGAGATCATAAGCTGTAGATGTCTCAACTTCGTGAGCAGCGAACAATCTCACCACAAAGAAAGATAAGGATGTGGAGAGAGGGGCAAGGGTTAGGGCGTCCTTAACGAATCCGAGGCCGGGTTCTCTCTCTCTTCGTCTACGATATATTGTTGTGATATTACAAGTAAGGAGAGAGAAAGGATAGGAAAAGAGAGTGAGGATAGGTTCGGGCATAAAACTTGGTTATGCGCAAGACAAATGACTCTTTTTAAGTTAGGGAAATGCAAATTGTAGGTCTTGAGATTTTAAGGGTATTAGACATGAGGAGAAAATTGAGAAAACATTTGGTCAGGGCTTGCAGTGTCTTATTCACCTTATGACTATTTTCAAACAAATTTTAATGAGGGTGAAATGTCGTGTTCCAAAAAAGTCAATAGGTTTCGGATTTCGATTGAAGACCAAACGGGATTCAGCCATTGAATTTTGTATTAAAAAAATCGGCCACGTCATCCCACATTGACCGACTGGGAAAAGGTTGTGCCACATGGAGCGCCGCAATAGGATCCCATCCTACGTGTCTTCGTCGAGATGGAGGAGGAAGAGGAGAGAGAAAGAGTCTTCGAGGCCCTGCCATAATTGGTCAAAATCTGGTGGTGGTGGTGGAGACGGTACGTGACAGAACGGGGAAGAAGAATTCAGCGGACGCACCCGGATTCGCGTGTACACCCAGCGCGTCCGGACCGTCCGATCTCGCGGGGCCCGCTGGCCCATTCTAGCGATCCGACGGGCCGCGTCTATCGGATTTGCTGCGTCGGTTGCACTGGATCACTTAGAGAGAGAGAGAGAGAGGGGAAGGGAGGCGGTGGGGTCGGTCGGTTAGAAAAGCGTGGGCATCCGTTTGGAGCGGAGCGCCTAGAATTTATCGAGGCTTTTGACGACGCTCTCTCTACGTTGTCCTAGAACTAGGAAGATCCAAGAACGGGTAAGAGCGGAGCGAAACGTCAAAACGATAAACAAGAAGTTCACAACGGCTTGTCGGCTCAGCCCCGCGCTCCTCGACACGACGTCGCTTCGAGAAGAGATGTTGCCCTTTGATACCGTTGGGGGCCTATTTCCACTTGTCCTTCTGTTTTTTTTTTTTTTTTACCGGGCCGAGGGATAGGGATACCAATCTTGTTGTGGAACTGTGAATGAGCCTCGAAGCTTCTGGAATATGCAACCAAGTCTTCGCGCTTGTCAAATTGGTGCAATTAAGTCTTTTTATTAATCTTGTTAAATTTTGGTTGATGTAGTTTTTTTTTTTTACTTTTTTTTCTCTCTTACGCGACATTAAGGTTAACTTAAAGTACAAACACAATGTCGTTTTGATATCAATCCTAATTTTTATATCAAATATTAATTAAATTAGATTAAAAAAACCAAAAGTTTTTCCAAATTGGAACAAAATAAGAAAAAAAAAAAGGGTAAAATTTTAAAAATAAAAAATACCAAGGACTAGGCTATCCTACCTATGGCCATCATCTCATCATTGGTGGGATCTCGACGATAGCACCTAAGTGAGGGTCGAGGACCTTGGCCGACCATAGACGAGGCTACGAGGGCCCTTGACCTTGTTGGCCATTGCTAATGTGCCAATAGCGATGGGGTCGCCGCCACAAGTGAGATGCCCAAGTCTTCATGGTTGATCTTTTTTTTTTTTTAAAAAAAAAAAAAAGAAGAATCTAGCTTTTGTATTTTTTAAATATGATTTAACTTGTATTTAGGTGTAAAAATAAATTAATAATGGAAACGGCTCTTGAATTTTAGTTGAATATATAATTTTGTAAACTTTAAAGCTATTCAATATGATCTCTAAATATTAACCTAATATGTAATATGATTTCTAAAATTTTAATTTAATCAAAGTAATTTCCATAGTTTAATATACATTCTATTCGGTTTTTGAACTATACAAAGATATTGAGCATTATTGTCAGTCCACTTATTATAAATTTATAATTAAGGGACACAAGAAGAGGAGTAAAAAACAAAAAAATTCCACAAGGACAGAAGTGTCCATCTAGCAATTCTTCATCGAAATGCCAACCATCTCCACGAAAATCAAAATATTTATTATATTTAAGAAGGAAAAAAATAAAAAGGAGGAGAAGAAGGAGAGGAAAGAAAGAAAGAAAGCCCCCCGTCGCAGCTCGAGAGGAGAGCCGAGCCGACAGCAGAAAGCAGAGAGCCGCGTGCGCCGACTCTCGTCCTCGACAAACTTCCGTTCCAACCTCCCCCTCCCTTTCGACCCAAAAAAAAAAAAAAAAAAAAAAAAAAAAAACTTCTCGAATTGACCCCTCTCTCTCTCTCTCTCTCTCTCTCTAGCGTGCCTTCCACATGTCCACCCCCTCTCTCTCTATAAAACTCTCTCTCCCCCCCCCCCCCACCTCGTCTTCATCATCATCCTCCTCATCCTCCATTCCCGTTCCCCACATTCCCCTCTCTCTCTCTCTCTAAACCATAGATTTCTACCGTCGCTGACGCACGCCTCGACTCCTCCTCCTCCTCCATCTCCCTCCTCCCTTCGATCGAAGCTCCATGGCCGACAGATCCAGAAGCGCCGCCGCCGCCGCCGCCGCCGCCGCCGGGAGGCGCCAGCCCAGCCGGCTCCAGCGCCGCGCCCCGGCCTCCCTCCAGATCACCAGCCCGGCCTCGCAGCAGTGGAACGTCGCGATCCCCCTCCTCTCCCCGCTCGCGTCCTCCCCGACCTCTCCGCCGACGAGGCTCGCCGACCTCCGGTCGTCGTCGGCCGCGCCGGCCCCCGGCGGGGCCAGGGCGCGTGAGGAGCAGCCGGAGAAGAAGCCGGCGGCGATCGCGTTCAAGAAGTGGCAGCACCCGGCGGCCCCGTTCTGCTACGAGCCCGCCCCGCGCAAGCCGTCGTTCGTCCCGGGGTGAAGCGCCGGATTGTTTTCTTCTGCGCGTGTACAGGAGGAATTCGTGTCTCACGGGGGGCCGTGTGATTTTAGATCCGACGGTGCTCGTGCGCTTTCCCGGAGCGCGCGGGCCGACCGACTGACTTCAATGTAGCTGCGATAAGAAAAATGTAATTACTATATTATATACCGAATACGACCCCCCATTTATGCTGATAATTTGACTTTTGATGGGGGCGATAACGTCTTTTCACCGCGCAGCAACGGGTTCCTGAGCCTAATGATTCATAGTCGCACCCAATTTCATTTTTGCCTTTCTTCCTTGTTTTTTTCTTTCCTTTAAAATGAAAATCATAGGGATTGGCGTTCATCAAATTAATTTCACGAAATTCTGTCAGTGTGCTCGCTCATTGTCCTCGAAGCTCATTGTCGCAAGGGAAAAGTATCAAATAAGTGTTTCAAGTGGCCTTATTTGAGACTAACCGGCTGGCTATTTCGAATTGTTATTGGAAACAAAATACAACATACATTTTACCACCGCTTGCGATGGCCTAACTGGATAAGAGCCCCCATAACATATACCGTCATATACCCAGGATGGAGGGGTTCAAATCCCGCAGGACGCACATAATTTTAAGCGCGACGTCGAGTAATGGATCCTCCGCTAGAGTCGCTCCAGGGTTTACCCACCGGCTACCGGATGTACGGGTTTTCCTGGGTATCAAAAAAAAAAAAAAACATCCATTTTTGTTTCTCTTTTGAAAAATTGATCTTATTTCATAGGCTTATTCGGAATATTCTCCAACAACTTTATGATTCTAGTAGTATTTGGAGAGAAAATTATGTGAAAGTCATATAAGCTCATTCAAGGCTAAGAGGTAGTTAGTGTGAGGGTTAGGTAAGTAAGAAGGGTCTAGAGATACCCATTAATAGAAGTTCAACTTGTTCCAATTTGGTCAACTGGAAAAAAGATAACAGAATCATAGAAAAAAATGAAACTTCTTTATTGACATTAATTGCTATCGGATACTTTTATTTGAACTAATAAATGTGGGACTTTTATCTTCCTTTCTTATTATACATTTCAAGAACAGGTCCTTAAAAGGCTCATGGAGGAAATAGGCGGAAAAACCGCCCTAGGGTTAGAGACCCCGCACTATTCTCCTATTATCTCTTTGTTGAGAAGACAAAAATAGACGGGAAAGGGGCTTCATCAATAGATAGGAAATTATGAGGCCTCACGGTAATGAAGATAAACGCCATGTCAGAGCTTCTACTACCGAGTAGGCATGTATACGCCTAGAGTGAGTGAGGGTGAGTTAAATACTCACAGCTGGATTAATACGCCTTACGATATTGTCCTCAATCACAAGTTGACCAAATTCCTTCGTTGACATTAATTGCTATCGGATTCTCTTATTTGAACTAATAAATTTGGGACTTTTATTTTCCTTTCTTATTATACATTTCAATGCTTTGTTTAGGTCAAAGCCCATATTGGTCAAAGTCCATATTGGGAAAAAATATTGGATAGTAATCGACAATGATCCCATCAAATTTTACAGACTAGAAGCAGTTTCCTTATTGACATTAATTGCTATGATATTTGAACCGATCAATTTGGGACTTTTATTTCCCTTCCTTATTATACATTTCCAAACTTTATTTTAGGTCAAAGCCCAGATTAGTCAAAGTTCATACTGGGAAAGATATTTGATAACAATCGACAATGATACCATAAAATTTTACAAACTAGAGGCATTTTCAGCATAAAATGGATTTCTTCTCAATTCAAGCATAGATTCGTGTATTAAGACAGGCGGGTCATGAAATTCTAGTCAAATGAAATTTAGATGCCGATGATATCTTTCTTTTTTTTTTTTTTCTTTTCATTTCTTGCGTATCAATAAAACCCAAGCTTGTCCCACCATTTTCGCCACGCCTTACTTGGTCCACATGGAGACCAGGACGATATGAGATATGTTCCTTTGGGGTTTGAATGGTCATACACGAAAAGGACGCAGAAAACATGCGAAAAGCTAACCAACAAAAAGTGTTCGGCAATGAAAAAGAGATGGTGGGAAAAAGTATATGGTATATTATATCCCATCGCCATTCCCGATCATATTATAAATTTGAAAAATATATATTTACCCAAAAAAGGAAAATTTAGAAGGAAAAAGGCAACACTGCATGACCCAATTATGTTGGCTTTCCGTTGTCTGACGTAGGAATACACAAGGAACGGTCTTTAGTCTGTTTCTAGCCATCCATTTTGATAGTATCTTAGAAAAATAATATTATCCCTTTTATTAAAAAATGTTTTTGTGGTCACCCCAGTTGGCAATCAAAGCTTGTGGAAAAGGAGCCACTCATATCTGCCCAAAAGCACCCCAAGATAACAGTTCAATTATGTTGGAATGATTACATCAATCAACTCCGTGGAACAATTTTATTGGGAGAACTAATCAGAAAAGTTTTCAATGTTATATAAATGTTAATCCAGTCCTAAAATTTTCGATTAAATAAATTAAATCAACAATATTTTAACGATTTATTAATATGATTATTTTGGCTAATTTAGCTAAAATTATTAACTTGGACATCGACCGTCTAACGTGACACGAACAATATTGACATAGACAAATTTTTAAAGATTTTTTTGGATTTTTTGGATTTTTTTTTATTATGGCCAACAATGGCTTGTGAGGATCGTTACAAGTGTCATAGCCCTTGTTAGCAATCCCCAAGATTGACGTGATGGTAAGTCATGTAAGATGGTCGGTAATGACTAGATATTATATTAGTAATTTCCAACGAAAATTGATTTAAAAAAACAATATTGGAATTTTGCTAAAGTATTTATAATCAAATTGGTAAAATTGAAATATTTAGAAATGAATTGTCATGTATACAATTAGTTTAGGATTAATTCTATAAATTTTCTTTTTTTTTATTAATGAATTCCGAAATCTATATAATGTTGAAAGCGAAAAGCTTCAAACATAAATGGGGGGACGGAGGCCCTCCTATTAACACCTTTACCTAGTGTAAAATAGCCGAAAAAGTTACCCTAGCACTGCATGGGAAAATGGGATAGAAAGATGCACCTATCGTCTAAACCATGCATTGCTTTCAATACTTTTTGTTATAGGTATTGAGGTACACCGGTGATAATTCCTAATCTAACACAAGCAAACAAATCGAAAGCTACATGAAGTCATTAGGAAATATCCACAACCAACCCAAACTGAACTCGAGACTAATGTGAACAAACACATTTTTACCACTTTTTCAACGGAAAATATTTCATAAAAAGTTGACAATAATTGCTTACCAGCTGGGCAGCTAATCTAGTCCATTTGACAGTAGCAATTATGGTCATGGTCCAAGCAAGTGACAGCCCCACCTGCCAAAGCAATCCTGAGTGATTTGCTGACCAATTTGCCTAATCTAGATCAACAAACGCCACCCTTCAATCCCGAAGTCACGTCAACGTTTTAATTTATTTTTTTCTTTTTATTTTATTTCTATTTCATTTTGGCTTTTGCAAACTTCTTTTTCAGAAGAAGTAAAGTGGAATGCCTAGCAATAGAGATAAAACGGGGACTTGCAAAAATTTGAATCTATTCTTAAATTGTTGATGATTATTATTTACAAATTAGTGGAGAACAGCAGGAGTTAGGAAGTGCAACCAATCTTGGGATCTTGGATTTGAAATAGCATCAATGCAAAATCTCCAGCCAGACCAAAAAAAAAAAAAGAATTTTAAATAGCAAGTAATGTCATATCTAGAACGAGTATGGAAATGATTTAATTTTGACCAGAAAAAGTATTTAAAATAGCCTTAATTTTGAAATTTTGCATTGATGCTAAAAAAAACTGGAGTTAGAAGCGCTTCCATTCAAATATAGGAGCGTTTTGCAATTACTGTTTTGCAAAATACTTGTAATGCAATTTTCAAAAAATTACTGCTCGGTAAAGGAGTACTTACAAAGTCCTTTCATTAGTTTTCTTTTCTTTTTTTGGTCGAATTACCATAAGTAATATCGATGGTATAAAATCATCGGAGCTCCCTAACTTTTTTAATCTATACAATCTACTTCCTGAATTATTACTTTACCGTTTTGTCCCTAAACTATATAATTTTTTGTTTTAAACCGATGGGTTTCTTGGGAATACAAAATATTTTTAGCATGCCTTTATCAAGAAGTTTAACAGCTCACATTAGGATCCACAAAAAGCTCGTGTTCTCATATAAATTTTCTACTGTGATTAATTTTTATTTATCACATCATCCAAAGAATAAAAAACTTAATATTCACTCAAGAAACTCATTGAAACTATATTCTTTTCTCTTAAGCTAAAAACAATGGTTAAAATTCTTGTATAAATGTTTTTATTTTCAATTGGCGCTAAATTTATGGTGATTAGAAGCAGTTTTTAAAATCATAATAAATAAAACGATCATTGTTACATGAACCGCCGTCCTAATATTGGTGGTAGAGACTAGACTAGATCTAATTAAAAAAAGATTGCCCTTATCTCAGAAGAATTATCATGCGGCGCCTCCGGCAGGGGGAAACCAACCGCTAATGCCCCAGATTTCGCCACGTGTCAAGGTCAGCGCCGTCCGATATCCATCGTGGTGTGCCTATTTTCCATATTAGATTATACACGTAATAAAGAACTCCATCTTCATCCAAGATTCCAATGCACCAATTTTCAGAGGATACCAAAATCTGAAATCTACCATAAATTGCTATCCTTTATCCTAAAAATCTTGAACACAAAAATAAAATAAAAGCAAATTTATAAATACCACACTCAATCAAATTTTTTTTTTTTGAGTCGGAACACTCAAATCAATTTACCGATGATCTTTGATAATGCTTGTAAATAACTCTTCAACTTCTCCGAACATCTCCTCTAACATGACACTTTTCTCCTATTTCTTGCTGTTTTCAACTGGATCTCATGCAAATTTAGTACCGATTTTTGTACTTTGATTAATTTTTACCCCCGACATCGTCCACGAAACAAGAAACCAAACCTTCGCCGGAAAAACCTGTCGTCGAAGAACAATTTTTGAATTTTCCATTGTATAACTAGCTAAAAAAGAGTTACACACGTACACGCACGCTAAAGATTGAGAAACAATAGCATGTCCCATACGTGACAACAAGTGCAAATAAAAGATTTTGAGGAAGCAACTTCTTGAACTTGCAGTATGAGTGACAGGACAGGAGGATAATTGTACAGTGCTCCGGCGGAAGAGACCGACCGCGAAAACACCGGATTCCGCCACGTGTCCAGGTTTGGTGCCGTGTCCCTATTATCTTTATTTTCTATGATTTCCTTTCCTTAAACTCAACCCTCATCCAAAGATTCCAAGGCACCAATTTCGCAGATTACCATAGCTAACATCTCTCAAGAAATACTGACCATAGCTAAGATCTCTCAAGAAATAGTGCTCTCCCTATCCTGAAATTCTTGGACACGAAAATTAAAAATAAAATAAAAGGAAAGAAAATTGCCTCTCCAACCCATTGAACAAATATGAAAAAAGGCAACAATATCCTTGAGAAATAGGTCCTGGAAAACCGCTTTATTGTGCCTAGAAAGATCCCCCAAAACGAGCACCATTGCCCAGAAAATACGAAAGGACAGGAAAAATGGCTTTGTAGATGATCACTTAATGACATTAGATGGACAAATTTTCTAGTTGATAATGGATATCAATGTGAATTCAAAACACGAGATCGAAAATTTTGCACCATAATCGCATATTTTTATCGCCTATTCTAGTTCGGATCACATTTTATTTAGGTTTGCAAGCTTGGTATGACAATTATCAGTGTAATAATCACATACCTAAGTTGGGTTTCCCTATCATCCAAAGAGAGGAACCGATAGCTAGAGGGAGCACCAGTCAATTTTCCAAAGATCTTTAATATCAGGAGTAAATAATACTTTGATCACTCATCTCGAATTAAAATTTTAGAATTTCTATGAACCCACGAATGAAAGGATAGGACAAAAAGAAAAAGAGGCTTAAAAGTAGTGAGGCGAATAAGTGGATAAGTGAAGCCAGAGAATTTTGATAGGTTTATCATCTTTTGAAGAAGAGGCATGTATAATCACTTGTAATTATTGGCGAAGACAAATTGCAATAGGCTTTGATTATATCATGGAATATGACTGATTTGAAAAATATTTTCTTCAAAATAAGTGTTTGAATGGGGTTGGTAAGGCGAAATGGGGCCACCCTGGCCCATTGAGTGCTCTACCTCGGGCCATCGACATCATACGCTCTATTGAAATAGATTTCGCGAAAAACCAGCTATATTTGATCTTTGCAAAAATAAATAATGGATTTTGCTACTATTTATGAAAATATTTAGATATGAATTATTATCATCATTAACTAATTATTTTAAGCGATACTAACAATTGGTTTTAGGAATATATTTTTCGGATCAATCATTTTTCTCAAAACAAACGAATCCTTAATCAAATCTATCTCGTAAACTTTACATGCCGATTCACTTGTAGGAACACTTTCCCAATCGACGCATTTCTCAATTTGATCGTTCAAATTCACATAAAGTAATTACGCTCGTAGTGCATGCATGCTCGAAATCTAGTTCTACTTTAAATGGAACAGTTATAAAACCTTTTGTTTCGAAGTGTTTTTCGTAGAAAGAAACGCGCATTTGGCAATCATTGTATTGCGAAATGCCGGTAATCCGGCTTGTCAAAAAGATGTGTTAGGCAAGTTTGGACTTCCAAAAGTCCTTTCATTAGTTTTTCTTTATTAGTCTAATAACCCTAAAGAACGTTGACGATAATTTGGTAGAAATATAATAGTTTTACCAAAATAAAGCATCAAACTTGCTTCCCAGTGAAATTAATGGATTTTCGAAAAATGATAATTAAAGATTAAAAAAAGTAGGGGGATAAAAGCACTGATGGTCTCTAATCATTTTAATTTATGAAATTTGGTCCTTAAACTATGTACTTACTACTTTTGGTTTGAATTGGTGCTTCCATTAGAAAGTTAAACCAAAATGCCACCGTGGATGCTAAATTGCCGTAAAATGATATCGTGTCATCCTACTTATATTTTAATTCTTTTTAAGAAGTATAATAATAAAATATATTTTTTTAAAAACTCATGAACTATGAAAAAAAGACTCGATGTGGTTATTGCTTGGGCAGGGAGTGGTAGCGTGGCAGTGGTTGCTGTGGCAATGGCAATGCCTCCTGAACATCGACATGGATAGCCATGTTGGCTATAAGGTAGCATTTCATCCACGTGACAAGGAATTTCACTGATGAAATTCAACACTTAAGAAAGTCAGTTAAATTATGTTTTCTTTTTTTCCTCTTAGGCCGACAAACATTGGTTAAATTCCTTATAGTATAACTAGCGAAAAAGACTTACATGTTAATACGTGTGCTAGAGATTAAAGAGCAACAGGTCAATCTTGTACATAGTATATGTAAATAGAAGTGTTCAAGAATGCAAGTTTTCATACTATTATCGAGAGAAATTGTCTGATATCATCAAATATATATACAAGTTCTTATACTTTAATTATTTTTTTCTGATTTTTCTTTTCTCCCCGTTCATTTATTTTCTTAATGGATTGCATACGTCAATAAAGAACTCAATCTTCATCCAAGAATTTCGATAAAAAAAAAAAATCTTCATCCAAGATTCCAAAGCACCAATTTTCAGAGGATACCAAAATCTGAAATCTCTAAAAAATGGCTCTCTTTTATCCTGAATCTTGAACGCTAACTAAAAACAAAAGTAAAAATAAGAACAAAAGTGAAAATAAAATTAGAAAATATCACCTCAACCGCACTCAATCAAGTTATGGATGACCTTCGATGATTTTTTTCTCCTATTTCTTGCCGTTTTCCATCAGAGCTCGTGCAAATCCAGATTTTTTTACTGCGATTAACTTTTTGCCCCCAACATTATCCACGATACAAGAAACCATGCCTTCGCTGGAAAAACTCGTCGCCAAGAAAGCCGGTTAAATATACGTATTTTCCTCTTAGGCTGAAGAACAATGGTTGAATTTTCTATAGTATAACTAGCAAAGAAAGGCTTACACGTGCATACGCGTGCTAAAGCTCAAGGAACGATAGCATGTCCTCCACGTGACAATCAATAGGTGCGCACAAAAGAGTTCGAGAAAGCAAGTCCTCGTACCTGGTACCGATAGAATTCCTCTGTTATCATCATCGAACATAATCAAGTTCTTCACGCAGGAAAGGAATTTTTTTTTTTTTTGGTGATCCGAGAACAATTGTACAGCTAGCAGCCGACGACTTAAACCCGGATAACGCGCATGGACCTGGGCCACAAGTGAGTCGCGCAATAGGGAAGCGGAGTTTCGAATCCCTCCCCCCCGGATGAGGGGCAAGGCACGAATCAGCACGTCCACCGCGAGCTGGGTAACAGAAAAAGAATTGATAAAACATGAAACTGGAAAAGAAGAGAGAGAAAAACTTACTCCGATTCTACTCCACATCGTCCTTTGGCTTCGGGCACCGCATGAGGACGATCCCTTATCTAGCACACGAGAATTAATGTCTTGTCATCAGGCCTATCATCCCTTTTCGACATTGATTCTTAGTGGGATGATAAGCCTGAAGAGACCAAAACATTATTTCTCGGTTCTTTTTCTTAATGGGATAGATCTTGAAAATTGATGTTCTCTCTGAATTAAGCATGTGGGAATGAACTTGTGAATATATAGAGGCGCAAAGATTTATAAGAAAAAGGTGCAGCAAATTTTTTTTCAAATTAGGGCCAACTATGTGGCGGTTGGAGGCAGATCAAAGATTATAACAAATAAAAACAATTGGACCTAAGCATGTCTTTAAACTGCTTTTATTCTCGGAGTCAACTCCAACAGTAAAATGGTTTAATGATAACTGTAGGGATCTGGACCACCCTTATTGTACACGAGGATAATTGTACGGTGCTCCGGCGGAAGGAACCAACCATGAATACACCTGATTCCGCCATGTGTCCAAATATCGATGACGTGTACCTATTCTCTTTATTTTCTCTGATTTTCTTTTCCTCGTCAATTCCTTTCCTTAAACTCAACCCTCATCCAAGATTCCAAGCACCAGTTTCGGAGATTACCAAATCTAAGATCTCTGAAGAACTACTACTCTCCCTATCCTGAAATTCTTGAACACAAAAATTAAAAATAAAATAAAAGGAAAGAAAATTGCCTCTCCAACCCATTGAATAAATATGAAAAAAGATAAGTAGACAAATAAAAAATTCTGTGTATAAATCGAATAGTGCCATAAAGGCAACAATATCCTTGAGAGATAGGTCCTGGAAAACCGCTTTATTGTGCCTAGAAAAATCCCCCAAAACGAGCACCATTGGCCAGAAAATAAAAAAGGACAAAAAAATGGCTTTGTAGATGATCACTTACTTAATGACATCAGATGGACAAATTTTCTAGTTGACAATGGATATCAATGGGAATTCAAAACACAAGATAGATAATTTTGCATCATAATTGCATATTTTTGTCACATATTCTAGTTCGGATCACATAAGATTACAAATTTGGTATGACAATTATCAGTATAATATTCGCATACGCAAATTGGATTTCCCTATCGTCCAAAGAGAGAGACCGACAGTTGGAGGGAGCACCGGTCAATTTTCCAAAGATCTTCAATATCGGGAGTAAATAATACTTTGATCACTCATCTCGAATTTAAATTTTAGAATTTATATGGACCTGCGAACGAAAAGGATAGGACATAAAAAAAAAAAGGAGGCTTAAAAGTAGTGGGGCGGCCAAGTGGATAAGTGAAGTCAAGAATTTTGATTGGTTATCATATTTTGAAGAAGGGGCATGTATCACCCACTCCCTATAAGCGAAGGTAATTTACAGTCAAACTCTTATTAAATTATGTCTTTCCGTAAACTTTAAATTCCAATTCACTCTTAGGCCTTGTTTGTTTTGCAAAAACTATGGTAATTCTGAAAAATATTTTTCAGCAAGTCATTTTCATAAGAAATAACAATATTTTATGATATTTGGCTAAAACTTGAAAATAAATTGAGAAATAATTTTTGTTATTTAGTATGGAAAATCTTGAAGATGCTTGTGAATGGTTCATCAACTGCTTAGTATATCTTATGGTTCTTCATCTCTATCTTTGATCGCTACACTAGAAGCATTTGAATTCCAAATAGGGATTGAGCCACCCGGATTCTTGAATCCAAGAATTATCAAAAGCGGCCAATCTAGCCATCCCACCTAATGAATTATTAGGATTCATTTTTCAATAGAATCTTACGTATTTATAGCTTCCATCGTTCCCATCACTTCGCACTTAATGGTTAGGTTTGAATTCTACAATAGAGCCTCTCATGAAATTTGTTCTTGAGTCAATCTTTTTAGTCTTTATTGGCTCGAAGCTCTTGATTTTTTATTTTTTTTTATGAATAGATTCATATACTTATGGATTAATCAGTATTGATACTTTATTACACTGCCTTTTATGAGATGACTCATAAACCTTACATGTATTGTGGTCTACAAGAACTCGTGAAAGCTGATTCGGAGTCCGTCCGTGACTGCCCTCATTGGTCGTCCGCGTCAGCTTCACCGTAGGGCGAGCATAGCCAAGCTTCCCTCATAGCCAAGCCTCACTGTTGAGTGAGCCTTGCCTAATGCCTACTCGGGTTGCGCAAATCCGGCGGAACTGCTCTCCAAACATGGGCAAAAACGCCTATTTAGACGTAGGCTTGCGCCTTATTCAGTCCCAGATGTTAATGGGATATGATGGACCTTGATATTTAAAGCGTGGGTTTCCTCGTCATAAATTGGGAAAATAAAATTCTCAAGAGGGAAAATTATTTGATAAATTGGTGTCGATATATTAGCTATTAAATAGAAATCCGTCGAAATCATGAAAACAATGAACTTTGAAGTTTAAGAAACGAAAGTTCTTTATTGCCTAACTTGAGAGTTATTTTAGGTGATGATCATGAGTCGACATTAACATTGTAGGAGTTATGTTAATTTTAGTTACGTATAGTTGAAAGTTTCGACAGTGCTTTAAAAAAGTTCAATCGAATTTTATTGAGCGATTACTCTCTCGTCCAATGCCTAGTCAACTTAATCATCATTACTTTGGAAAGCTTGTGGCCTTTAATTTCATGATTTTCATTAGGGATTAAGAAATTGCTCTTCTTGATGCTACTAGTATAGCCCTCTCTGCCTCTAGTGTCGTAAATCAAGGGTTGGACTTATCGGATAATATTGGTGCCAAGAGAAAAGTCTTCCGCCAGTAAGACCCATTTAGGGAGTTAAAGCCCCACTTCAAATCATGTCAATCGAAGGAAAAGTTTCACTCGATATGTGGTAAAAAGGTTGAAATTTGTGGATCCATGATGTTAATGGGGGCATTTAATGGATCGCAATACTTATCTAGTTAAAGTGGGTTTCCTCGTCATACTTTGAAAAAAGAAAATTCTCGAGAGGGAAAATTGTTTGACAAATCGATGTTGAAATGTTAGCCCTTAAATAGAAATTTGTAAAAATCTTGAAAACAATGAACTTTTAAGTTAAAAAAAAAAAGTTCTTGATTGCCTACCTTGTGAATTATTCTAGGTGAGGATCACGAATCAACATTAAAGTTTTAGGAGTTTTGTTAATTTGGGTTATGCACGATCGAAAGTTTTGACATTACTTTAAAAAATTTCAATCGAATTTTGTTGGGTGATTGCCCTCTTATCCAATATTCGATCCATATGATTCTCATTACTTTTGGAAAGTTCATGATATTTAGTTTTAGGATTTTCATTAAGGATTAGGAAACTGATCTTCTCAGCACCGCCAGTAACGACCTATCGGACTCCAATGTCGTAAATTGAGGGTCGGGCTTATCGCGTAACGGTGGTATCAAAAGAAAATTCTTCGCCTGTGGGACCCATTTAGGAAGTTAAAGCCACGAATCAAGTTAGTCATTGGAAAAATTTCAATCAAGACGTGGTAAAAATGGTTGAAATTTGAGATGCCGACAATCTTTACTATGATTCCTCCCTCCTCGGTATTCGATTTCAGTCCCAGGTTTCTATTGAATGCAATCTTCGATTTATTTTT
Source organism: Eucalyptus victrix (assembly GCA_016097545.1). Lineage (NCBI taxonomy): Eukaryota > Viridiplantae > Streptophyta > Magnoliopsida > Myrtales > Myrtaceae > Eucalyptus > Eucalyptus victrix. The sequence continues at coordinate 39,653,373 of CM027842.1, forward strand.
TAGGAAGTAATCTTCAAATGTATTTTTTTGGTAACTAGTATCAGTCAAAGCAGCCTTTTTTGGCAAAGGGCTTCGGTGTACATCTGGGCCTGCCATTGAAAAACCTAAAAAGTTTTTGGTAAACCGAATAGTGCCTTTAAGGCAACAATATGCTTGACAAATAGGTCCTGGAAAATCACTTTAATGCGCCTAAAATCCCCAAAACATACACCGTAGCTCAAGGAAAAAAAAAACAAAGCAAAAAAAAAATTGCTTTGTAGATAACCACTTGAATTAGGGAGGAATGGCTCTAAGGTGGGTGGATTCCTGAATTGCAATTGGGAATCGAAAAAAAAAAGGGTTAGTTATGGGTTTGTGAAATCGAGAACCGACCTTACTTACCCTAGAACAAGACTGGATTGAATTGATTGATCTTGGTCTGGTTTCTAGATTATCCTAAGAATTGATAATGTTATTTTTTATGGATAAGTATATTCGAAGTCTTAAAACTTATCATAAAAGTGCTATTGTGTTATAAAAATTTTAAAAAGTATAATTAAATTATAAAAATTACTAATAAAGTGCAATCGAGTTCTTAAAATTTTAAAAAATGCAATCAAGTTTTAAAACTTGTCATGAGAGTGCAATTGAGTCCGAATTTTTTAAAAAAATACAATTAATTGTACATTCGTGACAAATTTTAGGACTTTCAATGCATTTATTTCTATTTTTTTAAAATTAATTTCTTTCTCAAAAGTTGTCAAGTACATTTAGAGTTATTTTAGAATAGAATAAAATTACTACTTACTCCCAAAAATGATCTTTTATGTTGCTCTTATAGGTTATAAAACAACAAAATAATTTGGGTAGTTTTCATCATTTCGGTTCAATTTGGTTGGTCCAGTGGGTCCAATCCTTCTCTAAGAACCAGAAACTAGACCGGTTATACCCAGTTTCGAAATTTTAAAATCAAGAGTGGCTCGGAATTGACCGATCGAGTTCTCAAGTTGGATTGAGACTAATGCAAGCCCAAGCCCCTTGAAGCCCATGACAAAAAAATCATTTGAATTCCTTTTGTCTCGGGTAATTGACGTTGGATCGACAAAATCTAGTAATTGATTTAACAGCCGATGATGGATGTACATGTGACTTCGGGATGCGAGGTAGAAAATTTTTCATTGCAAAATTATATTTATATTAAATATTTTGAGTTTGGTCACCTCCTATTTGGTTTTAAAAAATTCGAAAGGTTATGCAAATACGATATTTAATTACCTAAATTAGATTTCCGTACCATAAAAAAAACAGGAATAGATGGTTGGAACACCATTCAAATTCCAAATATCTTTATTAGCGGGGAGTACAAAATATTCCAAAAAGATATCCTCATATTACTAAAAAAAATAAATGAACAAATCAAAATATTAATCACCCGCAAAACTATCTAGATGTAAATTATAATTGATGATGAGAATATTTTCACTGACTATTTCAGGATATAGAAATAATTATTTTTAAAAATATAACTTTCACGAAACAAACGTAATCTTAATTATCCTGTTACAAGGCAACAGAATTCCTGAAATAGAACAAGTTATAGGAGGGATAATTCGATTTGACGATGGAGTCCTCTCCCCAAAGAGGAAATTACCAAATTGGACTCCTCCTGCTCCGATCCCAGATCGCTAAAACCCTAATTTATAAATCCCCTCCTCCTCCTCCTCCTTCTCCACCTCGCCTCCTCCTCACTCTGCACACTGCTCGAACTGCGAAGTCCCCAGCAAGCCTCTCTCTTCGCCCTCGTCTCGTCTCTTCCAGGTAAATCTGGATTTCTCGATGCTTCTTGTTCCTCTTTTCTCGTGAATGTCGTCGCGATTGCCAAGGATGGTGTCGGAATGTCCGGCGACGATCTCGTGTTTCGTCTGGACGGATCGGGATCTTTTGTGGTAGTTTTCCCGCCGAGGGTGTCGTTCGGAACCTCGATTGAGTAAGAGAGAGAGAGAAAGGTCCGATTTTGTTGTCGATTCGGTGATAATTTTTGGGTTGGGTTCGATCTCTGGAAGTTGGGGCGATGATGTGTTCGAGGCTTTTGTTTTAGACGTCTGTAGCGATCTGCAAATTATGCCCTGTGGACCAGATGGGTCTTCTGTCTTGTTGTTTATGTTTTGTGATGGCTTCATGAAACTCCGTCGAAGCTCTATAGCGAAGAGTGTAGCGGTTCCGTGTGATTGTTTCGTGCTTGGCTGAAAAGTGGGATCTTGCTACATTGTTATGTATGATTGGTAATTCAAGACGATGGTTAATCTTTTGTTTGGTTGCTTAGATAGTGTTAATTAGAGTTTCTCGTAGAGGGTTTTGTTTTGCGCATAGATTGTATTTTCTGTATAATTATCGGGAGAGAGGAATCTGCGCCGAGCATTCGTTTCCACTTGTTTATGATTTGGGCATTAGAGTGGTTAAATCAAAGTGGTAGCTCGCCCATGTTCCAATGCTAAAGCTTATAATGTTTTCTTGCGTGTCTGCAGTTTATAAAGAATCACTCCCCGAAAAAGTGATGGCAGTTGCGTTTTACGACCTTGGCTCGGCAGCAGGACTGAAGAAGCTTGATGAATACCTCCTCACACGGAGCTATATAACTGGGTTAGTATCTGATCATCCCTGTTAGCTTTTCGAATAATAAAACGATAGGTAAGGTCGAGTGCAATTATTTTTTTGTCTTGCTATGTTAGGTACCAAGCTTCAAAGGATGATATCACCGTGCATGCTGCACTTCCGAAGCCCCCGTCATCTGAATTTGTCAATGTATCTAGGTGGTATAACCACATTGAGGCTCTACTGAGGATTTCGTAAGTTTTCGTGACACATTAAGTTTTAATACATCTTGGTTTCAGCACTCTAGGCATATGATTGAGGATCTACTTGTTAGTTCTAAGTTTGCTGTTTTCAGTTTCTTCCTATCTAAAGTTTAACACTTCACCCATGTCAGTGGTGTTTCTGCGGAAGGTTGTGGTGTTGTTGTTGAGGGTTTTGCCCCAATCACCGAGGAGGCAATCGCAACTCCCCCTGTCAGTGACACAAAGGCAAGCTGTTGCTTTTTTTTTTTTTTTTTTTTTTTTTTTTTTTTTTTGGGGGGGGGGTGTTGATAGATGCTTCGTTACTGTTTTTATGCTTCTGTTGAAAGATTTATTTCAAAACAGTAGTGATGGGATTATTTTCTTTAAAACATGATCGTGAAACCTAAATGCAGCACATTACCATGATATAAACTTGCTTATTGCAGGCTGCAGCTGCAGAGGATGACGACGATGATGACGTAGATTTGTTTGGTGAAGAGACTGAAGAGGAGAAGAAGGCTGCTGAGGCACGTGCAGCTTCTGTCAAGGCATCTACAAAGAAGAAAGAATGTGAGTTTCTTATATACACGTAGGAGGTTGATAATTCAGCACAGTTTTTGTTCATATTTCCCTCTCTTAGCTCATAATTTATTTCCCTTGGTTTCTGGACTGGTCAAGTTGCTTTGACAATTAACATATCCGGAAGAAAAATCTGTTTTTAATGTGAACATATTGTAGGAAAATCATGGTGTCCGGCGACATCTAACTGATTGTCTGAATGGAGGCTGTCAATAGGTTGCTCCAGTTACATACCATGTTCTTGTATTCAAGATATAACCTAATTCATATGATGCCTACCATCTGATCCATGGCTTATAGATCATCTTTTTTTGATGGAAGCACTAAGGACTGTTGGCTTGCTCGACCCTCTGCTTTAGAAAATCAATGATAATAAAGAGAGTACTTACTGTCATATTCTTATTTTCAGCTGGCAAGTCTTCTGTGCTGTTGGATGTGAAGCCATGGGATGATGAGACTGACATGAAAAAGCTCGAGGAAGCAGTAAGAAGCGTCCAAATGGAAGGGTTGTTTTGGGGAGCATGTACGTTCTATTGTGTTTGTTTGTCCTCGGCTTTACTTAAATGCAGCGGGTCTTAGCTATACTTTTGTACAGCTAGATATCATTAGTTCCTGCATGATTATGAAACCTTATTTACAATTTGGTATGCCTCCAGATGAATTTGGGGGATAAGAAAAATTATGTTTTCCTCTTGTTATTGAATCCTTGGTGTTGCTATCTTGAAGAGCCTGTTAGGTGAGAAGTCTCTCTGATACAAATATTTGATGTTACGCAGCCAAACTCGTACCTGTGGGCTATGGCATAAAGAAATTGCAAATTATGCTGAGCATTGTGGATGATTTGGTTTCGGTTGACTCTCTCGTTGAGGACCATCTTACGGTTGAACCAGTGAACGAATACGTCCAGAGCTGCGACATTGTCGCTTTCAACAAAATATGTAAGAAGATTCTTTGGCCTATTAGTTATTATTCTCTCCTGTTATATACATCATTTGGGAGCTGATAGGCCCTTACATCTTTTCTATATTTCTGCTTTGGCGCATCCGTGTAATTGTTCTTGTTTTTCGTTTGGTGCAGAATTTATGCGATGTATTGAGGTTGGCCCAAGTGTCTTCTCGTTGACTTTGTGGCTGCTATTTGGGCGTCTTATCACCCTGAGTTCTATGCAGGACTAGATTTAAGAGATGTATTTCTATGTTCATGGATTTGGAATCAGTATTTTACTTGGTTAATGTCACAATGTTCCGATCATAGTCTTGATCTTTTATTCTTTCGACATTGTGTGCAACAAGTATTGATACTGTATTTGGTATGGACTAATCATTTTGATCCAAACTCTGAGGCTAGTTGTTGTTGCCCCATTCGGTTCTTTTCTTTCTTTCTGGTACTTGTGCAACCAGTACGTATTGAACATGGTGTCCCAGGATTGTGCGCCTTGAGGTAGATCGATATCCTATGCTTCAAGTTAATTGAGGCTGACATATATATCAAAATATTTTCACGGATGGACAGATCCGAGACAATCAATGATTGTTATAGTGACTTGCCATCTCAAATTTTGATTCCTAGAAATATGGCTGGTCTTGCATATTAGCGTGGTGACTGCGGATGTTCTTCTCTGGATACTCGGTTGAACTTATTGGTATTGAGGAGATAAATTAGGAATGAAACAACCGACTAATTCCGATTGGAAACTACTCCGAGTAGAGTCGGAGTCTGCAAGATAGCACAGAGTGTTATCGAGTCAACATGAACGGATTGCATCAAGATTTCACCAATCGATATGTTGCTTGATTTTCCATCATTCGTTTTCAGAGTCGATTAAAGTGCCCGTCGATAGTTTTTGCCATATCTCCGTCTGAACGAAAACCAGGAAGCATCTTTAACTGTTCCTCACAGCATTCCTGTCGTGTTTATTTAAGCCATTAGGCGCAATATACGGGAGTAGGAATGATAGCAGTTTCCGTATTGCGAATATTTATCGATTTTATGCATACAAGGTTTAGGCTTGGATCAGCAAAACACTGAAATACGTAAAGGCAACGAGCTTGAGCGAGATTGTAAAGACGAACTGTTCTTCAAACAGCTCGTGCAATACTAAAATCCTTCTCTGATTGCCTGGAGACGTGCTCCCTCAAATTCCCAAGTGAGGAGCAGAAAATTTAGGGACACGCGGCAGGATTTTTCTGCTATCTTTATCTGATGATTGACTAGGAGCTGTGCCTAAAAATGTTATACGGGATCGCTTTTAGAATATTCATCTTGATTTTCCCTTTATGTAGATCTTTCCCGACCAACAGCCTGGTTATAAGTAATGGGTATACATTGTAATAACCGAATCAAAAATTTTCAGCTGGAGAAATTTTTTGGTGCTCTCTTAGCAGGATATTTTCGTCCACGCAACCCAAGCAAACAAAGCTCAACATCACTATTTCACTGTTCTTGAATAGCTTGGAGCTGGGCCTTCATTTCGCACTACTACGGGCACAATATAATGGAAAAAAGTTGGATTCGATTCTCAACCGTTCCTATCGAAAGTAGGGTTGAACACAGATTGGAAACACCACATCTAGAAGTGTTCCAAATTCTTGATATCCTCCCAAATGAGTTATTTAGTTAAAGTCCCTAAGAATGTGATCCTTGACAACACCCGAAAACATCATTGATGTGAAAGTGGGCATCTTGAAAATCTACCATATAGGTTAATCGTATTTCCTCGACCTGATCGATGACTTGACCCGGCACATATTCGGGGCGAGCCTAGGTGGAAACTCTTACCGGCTCGGCTACCGGCTCGGCTCGGCCTAACCCGGTCTGTAAATACCAAAAATGGATTTGGGCAGACTTGGATGGATTCCATCATTAAAAGCACGTCCAACCTTGTCCATGCCTCCCTAAGCCCAAATATTTTCATGTGTTTCCCTGAAACTGTCACATGACGATTGGCCTTGGTCGTGACTTTTCAGTCATCAGCTTGGACCGACACAAGTAGAACGTTGTGCCAAGAACTTTGGCGGTCTGTGGCCCAAGCCCACCCATTAATCATGTCTATGATTGTCCATAGCGGCGGTTGGCAGAACCACACGGTCTCTAGACCAAGAGGCTTAAATGGGCCTTAGTGCGGCCGTGGGCCCAAGGGCTGCAAGATTGGAGGCCTGGCCCATGTCTAGTGTCAAGACGGGGTTTCCCCTTCAGTCACTACTCACTCCCCCTCCAAGTATAGGCCCTGACTGATATGAATGTTGACATCTTAAAAAGTACAAAGAAGCATTCATATTCACAAATTTTGGGCTAAACAAAATATAGATCAAACCGGATTACAGATCCCGAATTTGGTAGATAACGATCCTGCACAAATATATCTAACCTTATCTTGTCGAAAGAGTTTTCAAAAGTATAGTGACGACTGCCTTTTGAAATCATTTAATGCGACGACATTCGGACTTCGGGATGCTTAATAACAAGAAGTATTGTTCTCATATTTTTTTGTTGTTTGCTAGGTGTAATCCTGGGCTTTGGAACTTCTTTACGAGGAGTTTGGTGGGCCCCCTAGGAGCCCACCTAGAGAAAACCCCGTAAACCCACAAACCCTCTAAAAACAATCTTTTATAATAAGCTAATGCAGTAGAATTTTCCCCTCTTTGCCTTTTTCTTTGAACGTACGATTAAGCTAGAGTTTGTTGCTTTGCTAGCATGTTTCTCAAAAGTCAATAAAGACACGTTGCAAAACATTTCTCCCCATTTGTTGCGAGAAAAAGTGAAAAGTCTTGAGTTGACGATCTCAAATCTCCTGAGAGATCGATATATCTTTTGAAAGATAGTATATCATAACTTCTCGAGACCGTGCCATAAAATAATCAACTCTTCACGAGCCATTAGTCCAGCGTAGATAACACGCCTCGCATCAAATCGAAAACATGGGCGAAACCTATTTGTGACACCGACCGACACGAAAGCCATAGGAGCCTCAATTCCAAAGGATCACGACAACTCGCTTACTATGCATCTCGAAGAAAATCAATAACCTCGATCGACAAGCCACCACACGGTTGTTAACTGATTGATGACCTCCTCTTTCTTTAAACAAAAGGATCCAATGTCAAAAGGCAAGACCCAGTTGAAACAAGAGAACAAAACCGCCTCTCCGCCCCCATTGAAAATGACTTTGAAAAACCCAACCAAACCGCGTCTTGCAAGAGAGAACAAAATAGACATGGGCAAGAAACGTGGAAAAGCGGGAGCCAAAGTAGGCTTGACTTGTGGGGTAGGTACAAACCGATCTCTCCTACTCGCACCTTCATAATATTATTCTCCACCCAAAAGTGACTCCAAACACAAACTTACATGCAAATGGCGGGAGAAGTTTGGAATCTACCAACTTTTTGGTCCACCCTCTTCCAATTCACTTGAACACGTCTCGATTGTCCAACACTGAAAAATTGAAAAAAAATTGAATGGAAAGGGTTGGGCAGGGCCATGATCAAGTGATCATTTATAGAAAAGTGTTTTTCAAATCATTTATTTTTTTTTCATAAACACACACCATAAATGATGTTTTGTCTTTTAACCTTGATTTCTTAGTGAGTTTGGAGATTGCTTTAGTTGCTGGGAATAGGCACTTTAGAGCCTTATACGGACAAATTGGTGTTGACTCTTGAATAAAACTTGAGGGAATACTCTTAAATAAATTTCAGGATGAAAAGGGAAGAAAAATGGGTTGGAGATCCAAGTGTTTTAAATTCGAATTTAGAGGGTATAGTCTCAAGAACATAGTAAGGACACTCTTAATATAAGTATATGATATCACCATACAACAAGATTCATTTGGTTGATCAATCTCTAGGGGTTAAAATTGTCGAGACAATTGTGATTTTTTTTTTTTTGTTTTTTCACATAAATTAATCTCAAGTTCAATATTATATCACACAAATCTCAGAAGTCGGGCTAGGAAAAGGTAGTTTTGAATGTGTTTTTAATTTTTATGGGAATGGTGTTGGCCTGGTGTGCCGCCTAATGGAAAGGATATTCTTTTGGATTAATTACTCGATAGGTCATAAATTTGTTGTATAGATATTAATTAGTTCCAAACTTTTCAATTTTGCTAATATAATCCTACATATTTCCATGAAATTCCAATGCAGTTTTCCTAGTGAATTGCATCGAAAATTACTGACATGGCATCCAATTATCACTGGTTATCCTACATGACATGTTAACATGGACAACTTATGAATTGTTACTTTAGTGATTTTTTGTAGCAAGTGACCAAAACAACTACAGTAGAATTTCACATAAAGAATTAAGACTATGATAACAAAATTAAAAGGTTTAGAATTGAATTGGTATTCGTACAATATATTTAAGACCAAATTGGTAATTTTCCCCTAGTCTACATTGCACTTACAAGAGACCTAAGTTATTGCCAAAAATAACTATCATTTAACAAATTAAGCCGTTCAGTAATAGCTGGCCTTTCTTTTCTTATACTTGCAAATTTTGATAACTTCTGATTATTATGGAATATTTTGTTTTATACACGAGGGCTAATTACTTTTAGATGTTAATTGCGAGAAAGCATTAATAAACATTTTCCTTTGTCAAAATAAAGTAACAGAAAAAATCTATTTCACATATGATATTGATCTCACATTTCAGTTGGGTCTTTTGTTTTGTTTTGTTTTTTTGTTTTTCCTTCTACTCACGACGCACGTCCCTTATCCTTGGAGAAGAACGACCGCGATTTTACGAGAAAAAGGCAAGCATGATGTAAATAGAATCGACAGATAAAAGGTATGGTCCCCATCCTTTGTTTTTTTGGCTAGTGAATGTCCTTGTCTTTTGGACCGACCGCATGAAAAATGAAAAGCATTATTGTAATTTAACATCTTAGTGCCCTCATTCTATCGATAGAATTTTTAAATTGATTATTTTCTTTTCATCTATTAAACTATACAAATATGTCTACTAATTGGGGGGCATCGAATTATTTTATTCTAATGCCGAAAATTAAAAAGATTATGACATAAAGGAAACTGATCACATCTTTGGAAAAATAATGAGATTCAAATTGACCTTCTGCTACTATCTAAGCTATAGAAGCAAGTCTATTTTTTTGGAGCAGGCTAAATTTTATTTCATTTATTTTCTCTTGCCAACTCTTAATATGCTATAAACTATCAAGATGAACTGAGAGAGACCTAATGCTAGGCACCAACATTCAACTAGGTGGTGACCGATTACACGTGCAATGTCCAGTGTATGTGTTGAAAAGGGAAACAGTGTAGAAACAAAATTTACGATTTCAGCTGTTGATTAATGAACTTAAGGTCAAAAAAATCACAATCAAGTTTCGTGCTCGCGATTGATAGAATTCGGATGTTGAAAATGACAAATGGGCTTGGATTTTAAACTCTCAAATTCCACTGGCAATGGGTTCGAGGGTTGATTAGAGCTCTATTTAGAACCTTAAATTCTTAATTAACCAAACTAAAATGTCAAATCCTCAATAGATGGACAGTCAAAATGTTATGTTTCCGCACTAGTTCCCTAAGTAACCAAACCCCTTGATTTATGTAGGCTGAGCAAAGCAATCAGGATAAGATGACAATCAATCCCCTTCTCTTCTTTTTGTCATCATGTGCTTTGCCCTTGGATTTGGACCTCTCTTTTTGGATCGGGCGAACTGCCCATGTGTCCATGTGGGTGGTCTAAGTAAATCCACTCCCCAAATCCAAAAACCACACCTACTCCCACTATGGTTCCAACCCTTTTTGACAAGTTCTTCTTTTACCTTTTGTCACTACATAAAACTCCTTATCATTCCCCCAAAAAATAATCACAATATAAGAACAGAAAGTCTAAACCCACAATTTTTGAATCCAGGGTCATATTGCAATTGAAAGGGACATCATATATTGGAAATTTTGACATCTTCCTCATTTCACATCCTCTCCATTATTATTCCAAGATTCCCAAGCATTCTCACCCTGTTTAGCTTGCATATTCTAGAGAGAGAGAGAGATGGTAGATGGAGGAGTCACAGCTTGTTCATGATGCTTGAGGCATTGGAAGGCAAAAGTGTGCTTTGTCTTAAAAAGGGGCAGCCATTTCCCCCCCAAGTCAAACTTCGCATTCTCTCATATGAGAAAATTGCATGCAACAAATTTCGGACCCACCATCGAATTTCCCTCGTTTTCTGTCCCTCTCCTGTCTTGCACGGATTAGATTAACAAAAAGGAGAAAAAGCGGATTCCAAAATTTGATTATTGAAGACATGAAGGCCTTTGAACTATTCTTGCCTCGACATTTTTCTTGCCAATTGCTTGACTAATGGACGCATAGCTTCCCTAGGCATAGATAGAAGTATATTTAGGTGATTTCCCGGTGATTTGTCCGGAATCTGTGGAGGTAATGTAGAGAGAAGAAGGGCCATGATTACGGTAGAAAGGGTTGAATCATTAATGTCTTTCACGAGAAATTTGTCCCGTGAGTTGACCTTCATGCACCATATAGACGTAGGGCTTTGGCATCTAGCGACCATGAGCATCATCTGTAGTTTACCTAATTTGAGAAGTACCCCCCCAAAAACCCGAATTGATACAATGTCGAAGTAGATTGACGAGAACATTACGATATTCACCTTTGCTTTCTTCTAGGAAGGTGTAATGAAATTTCGTCAGTACGTCCATTCAATGAATAAACAAAGGAGATTCCAATTTCGGGCTTATTTGTTTTCACTTAAATTAAAGTTAAAAGTACTCTTTTTTTTTTTTTTTGCTTTACCTATCAAAATTTAAAGGATTAAAATCATGAAAAATCTCAAATTAATATAATTATAATAAATTTATTTCAAATTGATATTTTGATCTTAAACTGGTATATTTGTTATAAATTTACCATTTGTTAGTTTTCGTTAAATTGGATTAATACTATAAAATATCATAAAGTGATATACATGTGACAAAATAAGGATAAAACTCCAAATTAATATATCTGTTAACTGTCACATATCATCAAATTCAGTAATTCGACTGTAAAATTTAACAAAAACTAATAAAAGGTAAATGTGTCACGTGTGTATTAGTTTAGAATTTTTTATGGTGAAAAATTTAATTTTGAATTAAATTATCATAAGTATTTTAGTTTTGAATTTTTCATAATATTAACCCTTTTAATTTTGCCTTACGTCTTACTTTTCACGAGGTGAGCAAAACATTCCCATTGGTTGGCAATTTATCTATTCATTTAAAGACCCCCCAAACCAGTCTAGGCAAATAGGGGAGTCAGTAAACAAGAATGAATTGGTATAGCGGTAAGGAGTATGAGACATTCTCTTGAAAAAAGAAGGAGAAAATCTCAAATTCGATCCTTTCTATTGTCAATGCCAACTCCTCAATTTTGGGTGTAAATTAGGCATAGAATACTAGTCTAATATATTACACTAATAGGTGCAAGTAATTTCATGTCTTGGCTTAACACTATATGTAATTTCTTATTATGGTCAGCGGGACGAGGAGATTGCGATAAGATTTAGATATTTTTTTCCTTTTTTGTATAACGCCGAGCACAAGGCTTAGAAAATAAGTGAGACTTTGGTCGTGGAGTGGTTAACCCGATACACAATCGAAAACACTTGGAATAATATAAAATACAAAAGCCAGAAAAGGAGAGCAAAATACACGCCCAATAAATAATAAATTCGAGGAAAGACATGAGAAATAGTTGATTATCCCTTAAATAAAAAAAAAAAAACTCATTTCATAGAGAACAATAAAAAGAAAAAGAAAAAGAAAACTATTGACTGCTTTCAAAATCAATCGATCCCCCTTTTGAAACGCCAAAAGAAATCACAGTCCCCCGTCTCTCTCTCTCTCTCTCTCTCTCTCTCGTTCGCAAGCTGCGATTTTTAAGCTTCTTGGAGCTCCGCTGTTGCTTTTTTTCTGCTGCTTCCTTCCCATCATTCCCTCGCCATTCTCTTGTTCCCTCCATTACTTCAACAACCGCTGCGGTTCCATCATTCCCCATCTCTCTCTCCTCGACCCCTTTTTCCCACGCCTCCACTGAACGCTGTCTCGCCAAAGCATCGCGCGGCGTTCTCCACGCCCTGTTTTGTGCTCTTTCGGCTTTCTTGAGCGCCTGGTTTTGATAAAAGTTGATGACTTTTGACGCGGTTTTGCTTTAGCCTCGCTTCCATTGTTTCCAAGTACAGAAGAAGACACCCTTCACGAATCTCTCTCCTCAGAGATCTTTACTGCGCTCAAATGGGTCGACATTGACTTGGGTTCGGTGGAAAGTGCTGTTCTTTTGGGGACCCGGGACGAGTTTCTCGTTCTTGTCGGCCTCTTTGGGGTGGTGAATTGTGGAGGGGTTGGTTGTTCTGGGGCTGCTTCAGATCTTGGGAGCATTTCCGTGGGGATATCTTGAGCAGACATGGTTGCGGAACCTTGGATACTCAAGATGGGCAATCAGGTAAGTGCGAATCTCAAGCACGCTCTTCTTTTAGAAAGTTCCAAGAAAAGGAGGAACCTTAAGAAGCCCGAGGTTAAGCAGGTTATTGGGATTCTCTCTTTCGAAGTGGCTAATATAATGTCCAAAACTGTTCACCTGCACAAGTCCTTGTGTGATGGGGAGATAGTGAAGCTCCAAAGTGAGATCTTGAAGTCCGAGGGGGTTAGGAGGTTGATTTCGTCGGACGAGTCTCGGATTCTAGAGCTCGTCCTGGCCGAGAAGCTCGATGACCTGAGCCGGGTGGCTAGTGTTGTGTCTAGGCTCGGTAAGAAGTGTAGTGAGCCCGCATTGCAGGGTTTCGAGCATGTGTATGGGGACATAATGAATGGAGTGATTGAGGTCAAGGATTTGGGGTTCCTAGTGAAGGACATGGACGGGATGGTGAGGAAGATGGAGCGGTATGTGAGCACGACGACAAATTTGTTCAATGAAATGGAGGTCTTGAATGAGTTGGAGCAGGCAACAAAGAAGTTCCAGAATAACCAGCATGAGGAGAGCCGGCGCGCTTTTGAGCAGAAGCTGATTTGGCAGAAGCAAGATGTGAGGCATCTTAAGGATGTCTCTCTTTGGAACCAGACTTATGATAAGGTTGTAGAGCTTTTAGCAAGGACGGTGTGCACGATATACGCGAGGCTTTGTGCTGTGTTCGGCGAGTCTGCTTTGAGAGGGGATGTTTCAGGCTTTGTTAGAGGAAATTCTTCTCCGGTAATGAACAACCGTACTTATGGTTCTGGTCAGATTGGCGATGTGCACCAGAATGTCCATGCAGTTTCTGGGCAATTGCAACGAAATCACAGCAAAAGTAGCAATAGCTTTTATTCGGGGCCAATTGAGAAACGCATGATCGAGAGAGGACGAAGTGGTTTGAAGCCTCAGTTTGGTACGAGGAGAGGTGAAGTAGAGTTATTTCACGCTGAAGATTTTAATTTTCCATGTGTGACTAGCCCTGGGAGAATTTTCATGGATTGTCTTAGCCTGAGCAGCTCGGTTTCAAGAATAGATGATGATGATGATGATACCTTGGATCATGATGAGCAAAGTAGCCAGATTTCCGGGTGTGGCAGTATTTTCAGTGGAAGCATAAAGAAAGAACAATTGACATATTCTGGCTCTGCCGGTCAATCCCATTTCTCGGTGTCTTCCATCAGCAGTCAAAGGCTATCCAAATCAGCTGTCATAGGCAATCCTCAGTTCGGTCCCAAGAGTAGATTAGCACTCTTTGCCTCTCCATCCACCGTGGGAGGTTCTGCTTTAGCCTTGCATTATGCAAATCTCATAATTGTTTTAGAGAAGCTGCTGCGATATCCTCATTTGGTCGGCGAGGAAGCTAGAGATGATTTATATCAGATGCTACCGACAAGCTTAAGAATGTCCATGAAGACTAATCTGAAATCGTATGTGAAGAACTTGGCTATATATGATGCTCCGCTTGCCCACGATTGGAAAGAGAGACTTGATGACATACTAAGGTGGCTTGCCCCGCTGGCACATAACATGATCAGGTGGCAAAGTGAACGTAACTTTGAGCAGCATCAAATTGTTACCCGAACAAATGTTCTTTTGCTTCAGACACTGTATTTTGCAGACAGGGAAAAGGCTGAGGCGGTAATATGTGAGCTACTCGTCGGGTTGAATTATATATGTCGATATGAGCTTCAACAGAATGCATTGCTGGACTGTGCTAGTAGTTTTGATTTTGAAGACTGTTTGGAATGGCAAATGCAGCGCTCTTTTTCTTACCTTAGTTGAGTACATTGCTAATGACTAAATATTTGCATGAAGAAAAATGATACAACTAGAGGTGTGTACACAATCTCTTTACACTGAAGATTTCTTTTGTTGAAGATTGTAGCTTTTTGTACTTTGTCAAAAGGTATGGAAAGTTTTGACTGCTCTCATTTCACAAATTCAATTCCTAATCTCTGTGCTGGAGATGTATATATTAGTCTATGTATAGCAGTGGTGCAAACGATTTGTCATTAGTTATGTACTCGTTAATGAAAATTTCACTTCAGTTTCCCATCACTAGTGTCCTTCCATTCAATTTGTACTTCGAATCTACTGAACCATCTGCTTACTCGGCCAAACTGAGCTGTCTATTTGTGAATTGTGAGCGGCTATTGCTGCACGAGTATTGTGTGACATTGATAACCAGACACTAGTGGCAATTGGAGGGCAACTTCGTATTTTGCGCGAGTATCATGTGCTCGATAGTGCTTCCTGCAGTTTACGTAACTTTTGTTCATGAGCAGTTGTTTCCTGGTTCTACTTCACTTAGAACAGCATAAGGCACAGCATGCAAATCATTTTTTGATGGTTGGTTTGCCTGGACCGCTCTGTTTAGTAAATTATTATCTCTTTCTTTTGCTTCTTGCCATGTCCATCTTGCTGAAGCTTATGCAGCTCTACAGTCAGTGTTTTGTGCTCAAGTCATGCTTATGCACTACAATTAGAGAAGCCACAAAATATGTTGTAACTATTCTTATGCAGGGAATGGATTTGTCCCAGTGGAAAGTTTGTGGTTGACGCATATATCGTGATGTATTATGAGTATACAACTTTTCCATTTTCTTGTGTGTTCTGGATTTAATCTCAGTAGATTGTTCTCATCCCATGGCAGATAAGTTATTAGTTTGCGCTTTATTGTGTTATAGAAAAACTTTATCAGTCTGCATGATTTTATTGCTATTGAAATGGATGAGAAGTATGTTGTGAGAGCTTTCCTTTGTCGTCCTGCTTCTGCTGTATGCCTTATATTCACACACCATGGAGACATGAAAAGAGCTTGGGCTTGCAAGGTACTGTTAAATTCAGTAATTGAGGACTATTGCCTTGCGAGCAGGTAATTCCTACGACTATCCTGATCATAGGATCATATGAGCAGGCAAGTCCTACACTAACATTCTTTTCTTTTCTGCCAGAGGATGTAAGAAACTGCTGTTTGGAACTGTAGTATTGAGCAGTTTCATGAAATAGTATAACGAAACAGACAAATTTGGATTATGAAGCCTAGTAAATGCCAAATGCAATAGGTTGAGTCATTTTTATTACTTCAGCTGTTGAAATATGGGATGCTCAGTATTCTTCTACTTGATCCATGTCTGCATTCCAATCTTGTGTAGCTCATTAATTGGTTTGGGAGACTTGGGTGATTAAGCTTGTTTTAAATACTTTTTTCCCATCACGTTTGTTGTTTGAGGCGGTTCCCATCTCAAGTGATTATTTTTGTTTGTGTGGAGTCATCTTGAACATTGTACGGACTCGTTCTGTATCTCTTAAATGTTGCTAGACATGCTTAAACTGGTCTGTTGAGTGATGTGGCAAGACTCATTTTGGATAGTTGAATATGGTCAATTTTGTTTTGATCTTGAATACAGTTTCCTATATCACATGGTAAATCCAAGTTGTTACTCTGTTTAAAAATTCCCTCAATTTTCTTTCTGTAGAAAATCATTACTATTTCAACTTCTACTGGGCTGCTGGAACTTTCACATATTGAAATAGACCCGTGATCTTCAAGTCTATATGTCGTGTCTCAAATTAGTCGACTAGGATATTTTCTTTGGTTAAGTTTTTTGCTCTCTGTCCTCATATCTGACAGTTTCTGGATCAGCATGTCGACTCTTCCTTTTACTAAATATGGCCAATTTTTAATATATAAATCTTCTACCTGCAGTATTAGTGTCTATTATTCCAGTAGTTAACTGAAAAGAAGACTTCATCTCTGTATTAATTTGTGATTAGTGATTAGGCTCCAGAAGTCTTTCTGCTTCCTTTCTGGAAAGGAAAGTCATTGAAGACCCAGCTAGCTGGATTTATCTTCTTAACTCTCCTAAATTGTGTATAGACATTAGTCACCCACTCTTGTTCAATTGCTATTTGCTAGAATAATGGTTGCTTGATGCACTTATAGCAATAACTCATCACTTGTTAGAGTTATTCATCTCAATCATTTTAATTTGCCGAGAAAATTATGAGGAAAAAGAAAAAATCCTTAATATGGCCCTATTATAAAACTCTTTAGTATAAGGGGGAAGTTCTTACAATCCATTTATTTTCTGTAATTTGGGATAAGAGCTTTGTAGATAGAGGGTACGGGTAGCGAATGAAACCTTTGTTAACGGGGAGAAAGTAAACGGGTATTCTAGAAACACTTATACAGCAAATGCTCAATACGCTCGGAAAACTTAGGGTAATAAATCTTGCAAAGTTGGTTTCCTTTTTCAGGTGCATGAAATTTTGAAATCGTACTCGTTTTGACTGTCCTGAGAAAGAGGGAAATTTTCTTTGCAAATTCATGAATCAGTCAGTCCTCTCTCTCTCTCTCTCTCTACCCTTTGACTATGTGACACGACGCTCCGACACCCATCTCAAATGAGCTTTTGTCAAAGTTCTGTAAAATTCATTTATTTGCTGACTCGTGGCAAAGTAATGGGCTTGGCTGGACATTGAAGAGCTTTGCAGAGCTGAGAGCATTAAATTTGTGACCTTTGCTCTTTTGCCCTGTCGTTTGTGGTGGTTTTTGTTTGTTTTTAAGGGGGACTTAGGACAAATCTTTCACCGGTTCGACAGCGAAAACGACAGCGTCAATAAATGGGAGTCGAGCTGCTTCAGCCAACGCACTTGAAGGTGGCATCATGTGGCCTCGAACAGGAGGTAGAACAGTGCATTTAGTGTGGCAATAACTCTTATCTCCCTCTTCCACCAGCTGGTTGTATTAACTTGTAGAGAGGCTCAAATGAGGCCGACATTTGAGAACTCTGGAGAGATTGTACGTGGCTCAAATGCTAAGCGTGTTCGTCTCGCTTCACGATCGGTAAATGTATTAATTTTTCGTTGCTCGAGGTCTTTGATGTTTGTTGATATCCGATGTGCGTTGGGGGCAGAAAGATCGCCTCGCCTAAGTGGATGGTTCTGCCTTCAACGAGTTCCTCGTAGGGTTTCCACGATCTTTCGAGAATCGGTTTTCAGGAGATTGATAAGCGTTGGGTTGCAAATGTATGACTTGCTCGATCATTGAAGGGTTATCGTGTAAAAATTAAGATAAAATATACTTGGTTGTGAAGTGTCGAGGACGATGATCGATCTCTCTCGAGAAACTGGAAAACGCCCGTTTTTTAAGTAGCCTATTATACTATGACCAAGAAAAAAAGTAGGCTATTATACGTGTATGTGTGTTGGTGTTTTGTTAACAATTTGTTTATGTGTTCGTGCTTTCTTCATATGTATACGATGGAGCATCTTAAAGGTAGCGAATCGTGCAAGTTAAAACTTATGCGCAAACGCAATAGAAGGCAATTAGGATTCCTACTTCATCAAAACCAAAAAGACAAGATCGTTGTTTATGTATGTCATTTCAATTAGGTCTCTCATTTAAAGTCCAAAACATTCTTGCAAAATCTACTAGGGGTGAGAATAGGTTCAAGATAAACCTTAGAATTGGACTAGTTTCGGCCTTACCCAGAGTTGGTTTCCATATGATTTCTAGTTTCAATATTTTTGAATCGGCTATTATCAGTTTGGTTCCCAATTCTGAGTGTAGATCAAATCAAACCTGGGGAGCTAGATCAAGAAAACCTAATTCTCGGCTTTTAGTTTTACTTTGCATTTTATATTTTTGTTATTCTTGCCTCTGCCAAAGGAAGCGTTTTACTAAAAGTTGTCCATTTGAATAGTAAAAATATTTCTAGCACAAAAAAAAAAAAAGAATAATAAAAAATGAAACAAGGAAAAAAAATTGAAATGGCTAATTCTCAGGTAAATCTTGGAAACAAACCGATAGGGTGAGTTCAAGTTCCAAAAATTAGGAATTAGTATCGATATGATAGGTTTGTAGTTTTAGGTCTAGTACCTATCCACCCTAAAACTATTTACATGTAATTTCTCATACACCGAAAATGTCCATGCAAACCTAAGGATATTTTAACCAAACCTTACTCAATTGAACATAACTTCAAAATATATTGCGACCAATAGAAATTGAGATTTAAAATCCAATAAATGAACTTTGGTATGGGGAAATTTTTTGATTTGCAGTCATTAAACATAGTTATCATTTGCAACAAGGCCTACTGGAGATATGATTGGAGATATTAAGGGAATTGATTGTGATATCGATTCTGATTGTGGATTAATGATTCGGTTAATCCGTGATTGATTTAGTAGAATAGGAAAATGTAATCTTATACCTTTTTTTTTTTTTCATATTTCTCTTTTGTACCATAAATAGACTTATATAATTCATAACAATAAAATAAAATCCTCCAATTCATTTATTTTTTTTGTCATGGTATCAGAGTCTTCTTTCTTGGCCTAGCTTCCGCAAAGACCTTCCGGAATTGCCTTTGGTTCCATTTTCTGATTTGTTGTTGCTATCCTAATTTTGCAAATCAAGTTAGCACCCTAGGTAGGAATTCACACTTTTTTTTTCAATGATACAATGCCAAAAAATCACATCGATGAACATAGTCATCCTTCGATGAAGGAAGCCTCCAATTCACCTCGAAATCAAACTTCAAATCAAATTGGTGCGATTGAAGATGAACTGTCTTCTATTCAACATTCTGCTGTCTCTACCCTACTTCAGTTCAAATTCTTGGCCCAATCGAGTGGCCACCAATCTACTGATTTCCAATTCAAGGCCAATGGGTCACCAGGCCAAGTTAGGCATTGGCCCAACATGGCCTACATGAAGAGAAAGACAATCCGAGCCTTGGAACCCTACTTAATGGAGGTGGGCCAATTCTTGCGGTTCCTTTTGTCCTTGGGGCCAACTTGAATGGCAGAACGGGTTGGACAGCATTGGGTCACAAACATGAATTCATTCCATTGAGTACAAATCCCTCCCTGATCCTTCAACTTGTTTTTGCACCCTACGCCATCCCAACCATGGCGGCCACCTAGAGCCCAATGACCCACTCTATATGTCATCGGTTGACTGACCAGAATTGCGACTCATCAAGCTACAACTCACCGGACCAGACAACTACGGTCATTGGGCTCAAGACTTCCTATTAGCCTTGGTCATGAAACATATAGATGACTTCCTCGATGGAGCCACCCACTTTCTAATTGACAATTGACTACAGCAACATTGGCATAAATGCAATCGGTTAGTTCACACTTGGATTGGGATTTGCCTAACTCCTGATGTTGCAGTCAGAATCCCACCAACTGAGGACTTAAAGACAATGTGGGAGAACATCCGCTAGATGTACAATAAATTCAATCGAGCCAAGCTATTCTCACTCACTTAGGCTTTGTCGGAATTGAAGCAAGGAAACCTTTTTGTCACCGCTTACTTCAATTGACTCTAGGCTTTGTGGAACGAGCTCGAGGTGGCCGAGGAACAACTTGAAGGACCCAAAGCTAATCTCCGATAGTATTGAGTGATGAAGGGCAGAGAGATGGTGACTCAATTCTTACTAATTCTAAACGAAACCTACTCACCTTTTTAGTCATAAATTCTGGTGATGAAGCCAATGCCATAGCTTGGCCGGATCTATCAATTGGCCGTCCAAGAGGAGAGCTTGTAGCTGGTCATAGCTAAGCATGCACAAATCGAAGGTGTTGCTCTCAAAGCCCCGACAAAATCACTGCATCAAGGTTACAAAAGCCTCAACAGCGTTGGGACTCTTATGCTACATTGAGCTATGAATACTTGCAGGAGGAGGACACAAAGCCTAGTGGGTTTTCTTGAATGAATGGCCAAGATCAGAAATTGAGATCCAATGGCCATCATTTATCCACTCACTTGGCCAAATCTAATGGCTCATATTTGGCCATGTCAGCAAGACTCTTTAAGCATCCAATGGTTCACGAGGTGCTACGTTATCACAAACGGGAAGTGGGCAAAATTTCAAAATAAAAGGTAAATTTTTGTGAATATTGCAATCACCTACATCACACTATTGATACGTGCTAGAAATTACATAGAAAACCAAATGATAAAGAAAAGAGGGAGAGAGGATTTTCTACTTAGTAGGTTGTGGCACAAGGGACCGAAAGGATGCATTGTACAATTACCCAAGTCGGTATCGGAATATTTTGAAAGCTCCAAGTCAATTAAGAATTGCCAACAAGACTAGGAGTTTTTTAGGTACTTCTTTCTCAAAGAGGAATTCAATTTCAGTTGATGCATAGGTAATTGATTTGGGTGCCAATAACCATATAATTTGCAATGAACAATTCTTTTCTCTTATTCACAAAGGACCCAACTTTTCTCTTAGTATGTCTCTTAAATGGGAGTACCACTTATGTTAGCAAAATTGGCACTGTTTGTCTTAGTTCAAATATTATCCTCAAGAATGTCCTTTATATCCCTAATTTTGAGTTTAATCTCATATTTGTTTCCAAAATCTATGAGGATAATTCTTGTCATGCCATATTCAATTCCAAAAATTGCTTATTTTAGGACTAGTTTATTGGCAAACTAATGGGCTTGGTAAAGGACTATATTTTTGGACCACATTTTTGAAAGATTTTGATTTGTTCAATTAGATCATCTTTTGTAATGCTACTACTAGTGACAAAAATCTTATTTCTCCTCAATGGACCTTAGTTATAGTGCTTGATTTCTTCATATAAAATGTCCAATCTGTCCTTCGGTTAAGTAATCACGAGTATCATTTCATATTAGTATATCTCGAGCGACTAGTGCTTTTTCCTTGATTTCATATGGATATCTAAAGCCCCTACCACACTCTATATCGTGATGGACCCCCTTTTTTCCTCACTATTGTTGATGATTATACCTGCACAACTTGAGTTTTTCTTATGCTATTCAAGAGCCAATTTTTTTCTCATTTGTCGAAATTCCTATCATTAGTAAAAAATCAAATTGATAAATTTGTTAAATGAATTCATACAAATAATGAGCACAAGTTTCTCAATAGTGAATGCAATTATTTTCTTATCCTCATGAGGGTTACTCCATGAAAACTCCTACACTTACACTCCCCAACAAAATGGCGGATTGTTGAGTGAAAATATTGACATCCCTTGGAAGTAACTTGAGCGCTAAAATGATAAGTTTTTTATTCCTGAAACCTTTTGGAGAGATTATGTGGTCACAACAACCTATAATCGTATGCCAACTTGAATCCTTGAAGGTCAAACTCTTTTTGGGATACTTTTGGGGAGACAACTCGAGATTGACCATCTAAGAGTTTTTGGGTGTTCATGTTATGTAATGATTGTGGGCCCTCAAGATAAAATGGATTCTTATGTTATTCAATGTATTTTTATGAGATATCTTACTCTATAGAAATGCTATCAAGTTTTGCAAAAATCTTTAGGCCGCTTTTTCATGAACCAAGACGTTGTTTTCCATGAAGATGCATTCCCATTCCAAGATAACATCTTCATCCCAATCACTTGTCTTGTTATCCAACCACAAATTATTTTTGTCAGAAGATGATCTATCTATTACACCCCAATGCATCTTCATTATGCCAAAGCCACTTGTGCCAGTTACTCTCAATTCCTTGGATCAAGCAATTAGATCTCCAACATTACCATTTGAGGAATATCAATTGTCTATTTCACCAGTGACATCTCCACCACTTCTTGTGCAGGATCTTCTTCAAAAAATTTTTAATAGACAATTACTAAGCAACCTCGATGCTTTAGATGTCATGTTCACCCTTCCACTTGGACCAAGGATTACATATGTCCTACGCTGAATTCTCCAAGTACACATTGTCCAATATCCTCATATGTCTCATTTAGTTGACTATCACCATAACACGTGTTGTTTTAGTTGTATTTTCGAGGAACATGAACCATCCTCTTATATGGAGCAATGGGTAATCCACGCTAACAACATGCTATGGAGATTGAGTTAAATGCCATTATGAAGAATCATGTTTGGGCCCCGTTTGGTTCAGCATTCCCAAGGGGCTTTGAGCCCCCAAAATCCCTTGGGAAAAATATTAGGTGTTTGGTTCAGCATTTGGAGGTTTCTTTGGCTAAATGCTTGCCTTTGAAATGTTGAAAGTCTAAAACAGGCAGGGACCTACTTTTGGGTGCGTTTAGGAACTGCTTTCCAAGGGGCTTTAGGGGGGGGCTAAAGGCCTTTGGGCCAAATTGAAGGTGTTTGGAAACTACTTTCCAAGGGTATTGAGGCAAAGCTGACATTTGCAAGGCTAAAAGCCCAAGGCAGGTCCTAGGTTGCTTTGGGCTTTCAGCATTCTCAGAATGCCTTGTGTCACTGTTCATGCTATTATTCATCTTCCTTTTCCTTTTCCAACGGTGTGGTTGATTAGAGGTGAGCTTGAGAGGCCGGCAAGGTCACGGCTGAGATCAGTGAGGTCGTGGTGACTGTCACCGGCCAATCGCCGTGACTGCTCGCGAGTCTTAGCGACCGCCTGCGAGTCACGTTGCCACGCCTAGCTCTAGGTCGCGCGGCCTCAGGCGCGACCTAGATCTGGGTTGCTGAAGGTCGCGTGACCTCGCGGCTAGATTTGGTCGCCACGAGGTCGCTCGACCTTACGCGCGACCCAAACTTGGTTGTCACGAGGTTGCGCAACCTTAGGCGCGACCTAGATCTGGGTCACCGGAGTTCGCGCAACCTCATGGCGATCGGTGTGACTCCGACGACCAGATCTGGTTGAGGCGAGATCACGCGACCTTAGGCGCGACCCAAATCTGGTCGCCGCGAGGTTGCCGACCTCTGGCGACTAGATCTGGGTCACGCTGGTCACCGCGAGGTCGCCTGACCCTAGGTGGCCCTCGCCAGTCGTCTCCTGGGGCTGCTTGAGGCCATCAGCGGTTGCCTGCCTCGCCAGCGAACTCTTTCATTTTTTTGATAATTTTTTTCTTTTTCTATTAATCACTAAAGTCATTTGTAAACGTAATCTTTCTAAATACTATTTTACTCAAAGGTACTTCACAATGAACTTTTAAAGTACAATTTACCAAACACAGTTTGCATTTCGGAAAACCCCTTTAACTTAAAGGTCTTTGCATTTTCCCAAAGGCTTTCCCCAAAAGTCTTCCCAAAAGCACCTGGGCATTTAGCATTTTCGGAATGTTACTCTTCTTAATTAATGAATTTTGGCTAGTTGCCTATTTTACCCTCAAAATATTATGAAAAGTTCAATTTTACAAATTTACAAAACAAAACCCTAACACACACACACACACACACACACACTCTCTCTCTCTCTCTCTCTCTCTCTGGAACACTTTCCTCTGTTTTGTAGAATTCTCTCAACTCCATCACGTGATGGCCGATCTCTCTTCTTCGTCTCTCTCTCTCTCTCTCTCTCTCTCTCTCTCTCTCTCTGTGATTCACTCGACAACTTTCGTCTTTGGGCGAGAAGGGTTCGTCTTCATTGGTACTTTATGCTCACAACTCCATCAGGCAAAAAGTATGCAGCAACAGCTAATGTGCTATTTTTCTCAGATTCTTGCCTTATGCTCTTGCGTAGGTAGATCTTCCCTGCAACTCTTGTGAGGGAAGAATTTCGTTTGACGAAGACTTGATAAAGGCTGAAGTTTGTCGCAACGAGCGAGTGAATCCAAGATCTGGATCTTTTACCCTCTTGACCCTTTCTCGCCCCTCATTAGATTCGTTCTTTACGTGGTTCCTCGAGGTATCCTTTCTTGGGTTTATCTGTTTTTAGGTTGCATTTGTATTCGTGAATGCTTTTTCTCTTTACATGTTTGGGTTGTGATTTTGCCTTGTGGATGTTGAATTTTTTATTCTTGATGATAGATTTTTATGGTCAGAAAGTGTCACACCCCGATCCTTCGAGCACGTGCCCATCCCTCTGTTGTCGATTAAATAGCGACATCCTAGGGCGCATCACCGATCCTTTCATTTTAAATGCACATGCGGAAGTAATTAAAAAGTAAGGCCACAATTTTCAAATTAACACATTATTAAAAACCATAATTTGGTTTACAAATAGAGGCCAACTCTAGGATTAAAGTACATGAAATTTATCTTCAAAAAGAACTTTTGAGTCATCCATGTTCCTGACCCTTCCGACTCAGCTTCCGGGATTCTTCACCTTAGGGACCTGAAAATGTTATCCCACAACGGGGTGAGACAACGTCTTAGCAAGTTCACCCCCTAAGACTCGATTAGGAAGAAAATATGTCCCAAGGGTTGCTTGTGCACAAACATGAGTCAGATGACTCACCTTGCCCCAGTTCTTTCTTGCAAGTCAGTACAATTTATAAGTTTAATAAACCACTTCAACACACCAAAAGATTAATTTAGATCGAATTATCGATCAATCGACTTAGTCGGTTCTATGTCATTACGATCATTTCTCGGTCAACTCATTCAATACTATCTATCCAGTTCGATCACATCAAGGACTGCTCACCTTAAGCTGGAGATAGATAGAATTGCTCACCAAAAGCTAACAATCATGTATACTGCTCACTCTAAGTTGATATATCCATGCCCTAAGGTTGATATAGTATACAGTTAATGCTCACAAAAGCTGTGCGGTACTTAATTGCTCACAAGAGTTGTGCAATACTTAATTGCTCACTAAAGCTGTGCGATACTTAATTGCTCACCAAAACTGTGTGATACTTAAGGTATACTACTCACTCTAAGCTAACATATCAAGTCCTTTGGTTGATATAATATACCATTCTACCCAACCGATTGTCTTACCATTTTTATTATACTCGATAAAAATAATCATGCGTGGGTACACGATCAGCCTCTACAAAAAATATAATATATTTACTTTATTAAATTCCAATAATTATATAATCGATAAAAACATTTTTGGCGCTGTAAACCGATGTTCGATGATTTTCTAATTAAATATTGAAATTAATAAATTTTGGAATAAATACCCAAAGTTGCACCAACGGGGGCTTGGATCGGGCCAAAATTGGCCACACAAAGCTCATGATTGGGCTAGTCTTGCTGCTCCAATTCTGCGGGGATGAAAACAGTGATTGAATGGGCGCGATTTAGGTTGGATTCAATTGCCGCAGGTGGAGGTGCATGCTTGTTTTGATGGGGCTAGTTGCAGGCTCGATGTGGCTGAAACAAATGTTGGAAATGGGCTGTTGGGCGAGCTATTGGCGCTGGAGAAATCGTGGAATGGAGTGGTGGAGATGGGCATGCGACGTTGCTGCTGCGTTGAAGAAAGGCGAGGGTTGACTGGAGGAGGCTAAGCTGCGAACAAGTGGTGGCTCTGGTGGAGATGAGGGCATGCGTGGGTTTAGGCATGGCAGAGGAGAAGAGACCGTAAGGTGGGGTGTTGGGGTTTGCGACCAAACAAAAGAACAAAAGAAAAAGCAGAAAGAGAGGAGGTATGAGGGAGAGAGAGAAAGCTAATGGCAGAGGTGGGGGAAACGTGCGAGAAAACAAAAAGAAAGGGAGAGATAAGCATTGACTTAAAGTCAAAGGAAATAAAGCAAAAGAAGACCAAGGCAGGTTTGGTCGGTCGAGGGGAAGACGTGCAAAAATAAGAGAGAGAGAGAGAGAGAGAGAGAGAGAGAGAGAGAGAGAGAGAGAGAGTCGTGCGCGAGAAGGAGAGGGGAATGGCGTAGGCATGAGGGGTCACGCGGAGGGGAGGGAAAAATAATTAAAACACAATTATTTTTAACACAACAATATCAATTGGTTATTCAAGGCTAATTTCCACATTAATTTGTCTTAATTGAAGTCCAAATAAAGATCAAAATGCAACAGTCCTTCAAGCCTACAAATTTCCCTCAATTCTAAATTCTATTTCCTTTTTCCCCGGAATCCAATTTCATAACAAATCTCTCCAACTGATGTCCAATTTTGTTGAAGAAAAGGCCCACACAATTTCTTTTCACCAAGTAGCTTACACAAGAGGCCAAAAATCACTTCAAATTGACCAATTCGAATTTCCGTTCGTTTTTCGAATCGTTTGAATCGATTTTCCTTAAAAATCCCAAACTCGCCAAAAATTCCTTGAAAGATAAGTTGACGTTCCTAAAATAACCCGTGACATTACAAAACTTTCAATTTCTGAAATTGTGTTCAAATTTGCGGTTAATTTCAACCGGATATGATTTTAGCGTGACCTAATCTACCGAGTAGCTTTTAGAAATTTTTAGTACAATTGACCCGTGGTCGATTTTCTTCGAGCTACACGTACTTGTTCGACACATTGACGGTTCTTGGTTGTCATGAAAATCTCAAGATTTCAAATGCGGACACGGGGCGCTAAAACAACCGAAAAATCAGTCTAGTGTCGATCGACGAGAATTTTGTAATTTAGTGGAATCACTCACGCTTAGCTACACATTTTAGTCTAATCGACCTATCTCTAATCTTTGATTGATTTCCAATTGTGCCATAATGACCCTTGCAGACTAGCACGGTTGAATAATCGATTCATGATCGAATTCCCAAGTCTATTGCGCTTACATTTCTTAACGTCTTCACCTGATAAGCTAGTTATCTCGTGAGTGGCAATCTTAGAGAAAAGCACTATAATTGTGTTGATGAAAGGCCCAATTTATCCAATCGAAATTAGATTTTGAAATTCAGGATGTCATAGAAAGTGTAACGAGTGAACTTTGTCAAAATGCCACGGTGGGTGTGATGGTTTGTGTTCTGGGTGTTTAGTAATTGCAATGGATGAGGTTCGGTTTAGTCATTTTTCTTTTGTGGGGCTTTGCATAAGTCACTACTGGTTGAAGAATTTCTCTTTATCTCTGGCTAATAGTGAAGTAGTTGTGCAAAAACTCGTTAATCTTGGAGGGGGTTTCATTGAATTATTGTGAATAGGTCAGGTTTTACGTATGTTTATGCCCATTTTGAGATGAGGTAGTTATATTAGGAAGCTGCAATAGAGGTCAAACGTTTTGTAATTATTGTGAATAGGCTAAAGTCGTCTTCCGATTTTTGTGTGCTATTCTCAAATTGTCAAATGTGAATTGACAGAATACACTTGTTTGTACTCATTTGTTTATATTCTTCATTTGGATTGGTTCATGGTTGATCTTGTTTGTTTGTGTCTCTTAAATTTGTTCATGTCACTTTACTAGTAGATGAGTTCATCAAAGGAAAATGCATTTTAGAGCTCAGAAGATATAGGAGCCTTTTGTAAGTTGTACATCAAACAAATTAAAAGAAGGCAATCGTTCTACAAATAACAAAAGAGATGGATGGATAGTCATAATTAGTAAGTTTGAGGAGCTAACAGACAAAAAGTATGATAAATAACAAATGAAGAGTAAGTGGTGTGACATCCAGATCTTCGGGTTCTGATTTTGATTAGATAAATTGGGTATTTCATTGACGTAATTACAGTGTTTTTCTTTGAGTTGGCTACTCACAAGATAATTGGACTAGCTGGGTAAGCTATTAATGACTTTAAGGCAGATAGACTTGAGAATTCAACCAGGAATTGATTTATCGACCGTGCTCATTTTTAAAGGTTATTACGGCATAGTTAAAAATTGAATTAAAATTAGAGATAGGTTGGTTCGACTGAGATGAATGACTGATCGTGGGTGACTCCACTAAATTGGAAAACTCTCATCGACTGGCACTAATTTGATTTTACTGTCATTTTGGTACCCTGTGTTCGTATTTGAACCATCGAGATTTTCACGACAACCGAGAATTGACAATGTGTTGAGTGGGTTTATCGCGGCTTGAAGAAAATCGATCATGGGTCATTTGTCTTAAAAAGTTCTGAAAATTACCCGGTAGCGTAGGTTACACTAAAAATGTGTCAGAGTGAAATTAACCACAAATCTGAGTCCGATTTTAAAAATTGGAGATTCTGTCATGTCACAATAAAATTTAGGGACACCGACTCAGTCTCAGAAGATTTTTCTGGCAATTGAGACTTTTTGGGAAAAAAGTCATGGTTAAGGCCTGTTTTCGTTCAATTGAAGTAGAGGATTGTGAAATTGAGAAGCATGAGGGATTCTTGGATGAGGAAAATAATCAATTTGATAAGTGAGACATCAGTTGATTTTGTGAGAGTCATTTGAGAGAAATTCAAGAGAGAAATTGGATGCGAGAAATGCAAGAGGGGACCAAGAACTCTAGTTTGGAATTTCTTTTGGCATTAATTGAGCTTATTCAAAAGAAATGTGATGAGAATTTTCTATTATAGGAAATTCTTTTCTTTTAAATTTATTCCCATTTCCTTTTCCCTATTTGGCCAAACATCTTTTCCCCTTTTTGCCACAAGCTTCTCTCTTCTTTCTTTCTTTTTTACTTCTCTCTCTCTCTCTCTCTCTCTCTCTCTCTCTCTCTCCCTTTCTCTTTTCTCCTCGTGCAAAAGCCCCACCGATTATCCTCTTCCGTTTCTCACTTTGCTTCTCCTTTTCACTTTTTACTTTTTGACTTTTCAAACTTATCCTTTCTCTTTTATCTCTCTCTCTCTCTCTCTCTCTCGACACTCTCTCTTTATCTCCCTTTCGGCTTGTTCGAAGACAGGAGAAGCAAAAGCAGTGACTAGCGTTGCTTGAAGGAGCTGAAGCCACGCTAGAGCTGCCGTCGCTATCGTAGCCCCTTGCCTCACCACGCGTAGCTCCACCCCTCTCTCTCCCCCTGCTGTTCGACTGTCTCTCCTCCTTCATCGGTGTGCCTTGAAGGCTTCAAATCCCAGTAGATCTAAGAACACTAGAGCAGTTAGCGATTGCACGCGATGCCACCGCCCTTCGCCGTTTGCTGCAGTGCTGCCGTCCTCGTGAGCTGTTACTGGCGGTGTGCCTTGATCGCCCTCTTGCCTAGCTCGCTATTCCAGAGCTACTGTCCAGCTCCGTTTGGTCAGCACAGGCCGTGATTCGGCCACCTCTGGCCATTGTACACCGCCATCTCGACCCATTAGAGTCCCTTTGCCCTCCGCCGGCCTTGCCTCGCCATCTTAGCCTCGAATCCGCCCTAACCAGCAGCAACCAGTGAGCAGAAAAAATGGGTATGGCAGCGCCTGTTTGGCCTTTTTGGCCGGTTTCTCTAGCCCGAATGCTCGGTCTGCCTTGAGGAAAGTCGATCCTCGCGTCGATCCCGTCGTTTTGAGTGAGTTTTGCTCACTAATGCCTTCTTAATTTTCTAATTATACTTAAAGGTTGATTAGATTTAATTAAGTGCAATTAGGCATTTAGATTAGTGTAGATTAGTGATTATTAGATAATTATGATGCATGTTAATCAGTTGGATTGTGCAATTAGCGAGTAGACACGTAATACTATTTATTAAATGCTTCTAGGGATTTTTCCTGACCCTTATCGGATGTTAATTGGGCAATTCGGGCCTAAATGGAATTTTTAGGAATTGAATATTAATTTTCGAAATTAATTATTTAATTATTTATTTTTTGGAAATTCAATTGGGATGGCCAGTGATTGGCATTTTATGCTGATGATCGTGGTGCAGTCCGTTTATTTAATTGAGCTTTATTTGTGCCAAATTGAATTTATTATATTTATTTATTTATTTTTCGAAATTAATTATTAATTATTTATTTTCCGAAAATTCAACTGGGATGGCCAGTGACCGGGATTTTATGTTGATTGTCATGGTGCAGTTTTTTTATTCAATTGATTTTTATTTTGTGTTGAATTGAGTTATTTGTGAAATTGAGAATTATTCTTTAATTGAATAATCTTTGGTTATTAATAGAAAAATAATCGGGCATTGGTTGACAACGCCAAAAATATTTTGGTAGACTACAAGAAATGGTGGGATTTATAAAAAGGAAACTATTCTATTTTGGCTAAGGCTGATCACGTACCCACACACAATATTTTATCAGGTGTCTTTTATACCAAGAAATTAGGCCAAGATATTATGAAATTGAAGAACTTAATTATGAAGTGCAATATCGTTGGCCGCGGTTGAAAGGGTTGAGTGGGACCGTAAAGCTATTGAATGTTGAAAGGGTCGAGTGGGACCGTAAAGCTATTGAATGTTGAAAGGGTCGAGTGGGACCGTAAAGCCTTTGAATCTTGAAAGGGTCGAGTGGAACCATAAAGTCATTGAATTTTGAAAGGGTCAAGTGGGATCGTAAAGCCATTGAATATTAAAAGTGCCGAGTGGGACCGTAAAGTGACTAAATCTAAGATAGTTGCTTGGTGGAGCTGTGATTACCACCTATAAATAAGTTGTGTCCTAAGGACCGTGATTCATAATTGGGAATCGAGTTGTAATAGTTGAAATGAACGGAAGTGGTCTCGTTGCTATGTAATCGACTAAGTCAATTGATCATTGCTTTGATATGATGTTGTGAATTGATTGATTGGATGGAAATGACTGGTGAATGGTTTGATTGAGACGTAATCGACTAGGTTGATTTGATCGATGCTTCGATCTGTGATGTGATTGGGTGTCTATTTGAATTGTGCTAATCTGAAGGGCAGAATCTGAGGCTAAGGTCAGTCCTCTAACTCATGTTGTGCATAGGCAGCCCTAAGGTGTATTAATTCATTAATCAAGTCTTAGATGGTAGAACTTGCTGAGACGTAGTCTCATCCCGATTGTGGGACAACATTTCAGGACCTTGATGAAGAACTTAGGAGAAAGAACTCGAAGATGAGTATATGAAGGAGAGCCCCGAGAATGATCTAGAGTAGGATCCTCATGACTGTTGCTGTATAATCTATTTGAGTAGAAACCAACTTTTTTAGTATGGTTTGTATATGTATATATATGACTGAGTCATTATAGATGTACATAAGGGTGTTGGTTTTCAAATTCAATTTTTTAGTTCTACTTATATATATTCCATTGTTTTATTGTCTTGGGATTTTTATAACTGTTTCCGCATCTGCTATTGAAAAGGAAAGGGTCGACAATATGTAGTCCTGAGATATCACATTTTAAAATTGACCAAAGTTTGAAGGATGGTCACGTGACCGAGGGTCGGGGCATGACAAGTGAGATAACCATAAGAAAGAATGGAAAAGATGAAGGTTATTGCTTTACAATGAAATTGGACTAGGATGAGATTCAAGGAAGAAAAACATTGATGTGAGTGACAAATGGTGGGAAAGTAAAATTCGGGTTTTCTTCACTTTTTTTTTTTTTTACTTTCGTGTTAAGCTCACCTTTAATGATACAACTTATGTAGAATTTAAGGCTTTTAGGATTGAATGCATACATCTTGATCTTGAAGTAAAGTTAGCTATGATGTTTGAAGATACAATTGTTATCGGAGGAATCACATGGAATCCTGCACAAGGTTCATGTATTGATAATGACGTGGAGGCCACACAACCTATATCGATGATGTTGTGGGTCTACTGATGAAAACTTGGAGGATCATGTGGATGAATTTGTTGTTGAACCAATTGGAACTCAAACCCGTAAAAGAGTCACGTAGACTTCAAAGATGCAAACTTAAGGAAAGAAAGATAAGAAATTGAGCACAAGATAAGAGCTCGGAACACAAATTAACAGGCTGTTTACAATTGTTGAGAGTAGGAGTACTACTAGTGCTGCATCCAAAGCAACCAATTTAGTCAGTCCTTATGAGGACCTCATAAAGATATTGGATTCCATACCTGAGATTGTGGAAGATGAAAACTTGTACCTTTTTGCAATTTCTCATTTAAAGGAAAATGAAAAGATAGACAATAGACAAGTTTTCATGAGCTTAAAGGAGAATGCAAATAAAGTAAACTATCTCGAATATGAGTTGAGAAGAGAATCAAATCTTCGTAGATATAATGTTAGCATTTTATTGTCTTCATGTTTGAAGCTTAGTCATTCCACTTTATTTTTATGTATGGATATTTATTTATAGTCCTTGTGAACCTAATTTCAATTAATGCTTGATGTTAGAATTGTTTTCATTTGGTGTTTTCTTAATGTGATAGTTTGCATATATGCGATGGTTAATACATTGTTTCTCTTTATATTTTGTTACTTGAAGTAGTTATGGATGATTCACATACAAGGGAAAATCATGAGTAAGAGGAAAATGAATTATGGGATTTTGTTTTAGTCGCTCAAGTTGCAATTTTTTATCAAGTGACAAACCTTTGCAAACAATCTTGCATGACCTCAACATATATATGTTATGTATGGATAAAAGAGTTGATTGGCGAAGATACTACTCTGATAAAGTGCTACAATATGTTCAGAAAGCATAAGATTGTATTTAATAATTTAACGTATGATTTAATAACATGTTATGGCCTTCGAGAATTTAGGAATACTAATGTTAGAGAAATTGTTGGTATGTTTCTTCATATTCTAATACATGGTATAGGTAATAGGTTAGTACAAGAGTCTTTGCAACGCTCTTGGGAAACCATAAGTAAGCACTTTAGCTTAGTTTTAGATAAAGTATGTGATATGGAAAAATATTTGATTCAATCAAGTGATCGACAGTATAGAAAAGTTCCAGAGAAGATCAAGAAAGATCCATGATTTTATCCATATTTTAAGGATTGCATTGGAGCTATTAATGGTACACATATTCCAGCGATTATACCTATATATGATTAAATTCGTTTTATTGGTCGAAAATAAAAAACTCAAAATGTGTTAGCTATTTGTAATTTTAATATGGAATTTGTTTATATTTGGGTCGATTGGGAGGGATAAGCTCATGATACCCGTGTATTTTATGACACTATTGGAAAACGTGATGCACATTTTCCCCATCCTCCTCCAAGTATGTTATTTAATGGTTTAGATACATTCATATATCTAATTGACATATGTTAATTAAATTTACAATATATTTATATAGGTAAATATTACTTAGTAGATGCTAGATATCCAAATCCAATTGTTTATTTGGGCCATATAGAAAAGTTAGATATCATTTGCTAGAGTTTCGAGAAGGTCCTTCACCTATAGGATATCAAGAAGTGTTCAAATATACTCATTCTTCGTTATGCTTGACAATTGAGTGAGCCTTTGGTGTATTAAAATAGAAGTGGGGGATTTTAACTCATATGTTAAGTTATCCGTATGAAAAGTAAGTGCAAATTGTCATAACGGTAATGACTTTGCACAATTATATACAAAGAAATAATGTGACCGATACGGATTTTTAACAAGTAGAATTGGATCCCAATTATAGATATTCAGTTGACCATGATGATGTAAATGAAGGGGTGGGTGTTTCAAATCCGTATGCATCTCTGAACATGGGACGTTTTTGTGATGAAATAGCCATGAGTTTACAAAGTCGTAAAGGTTTGTAATACTAAGTATAACGTATTTCTTTTTTCCAGACATATATGACCATGTTTATTATCAATGTTTACTATCATGAAATGACTATTTCTATTCAAATTTGTATGAGAGGAATTTGGTTTTATTTTTATTAATGATGACCTCCCTTTTTATATACGGTGCTTACTAACAAAAAATTAGCATCCACAATCGGTTGTTTCACCATCCACCGAATAAGTTCACTTTTTTTTCTCCGTATCATTTTTTTCTTCTGACAATTAATAGCTCAATTTTTTATCAATATACTGTAGAATGATCATTAATTAACAAAGATGATTAATATTACAATAATTAAAAAAATTTAATTCAAAGTTAAAAGCAAAGCTAAAAGAACCCTAGGCCAAAAGTTGAGTTTTGCATCTAATTTATAATCAAATTCTTTTAATATAATTTTTAAATGAATTTACTAATATTTATCTTTTA
Organism: Eucalyptus victrix; assembly: GCA_016097545.1. Taxonomy (NCBI): domain Eukaryota; kingdom Viridiplantae; phylum Streptophyta; class Magnoliopsida; order Myrtales; family Myrtaceae; genus Eucalyptus; species Eucalyptus victrix. The sequence continues at coordinate 39,687,858 of CM027842.1, forward strand.
CATTACTCTCAACATGAAAATGTAAAAGGTTATATAGTCATTATTATTTTTTTTTTGCAATTTTAAAAATACTAAAACTAAAAAACTTAATTTGGTCACATTAAAAGGCTTTTTAAATATATGCTTACCAAACAGTTTTATATTTCCATTAAGCACTTTTCAGTTATAGTTTATTAAATAGTCTTGTATTTCCTCAAAGTTCTTTGGGCTAAAGGCCTTTGCATTTGGCTAAAGGCTTTTCCCAAATGTTGAACCAAACGGCGCCTTGGTATGTTGTTCCATTTCACCACATCATAAATCCATTGGTTGCAAATGTGTATACAAGATCAGATACAAAGAAGATGGCATTGTTGAATGCTTATAAGGTTGCCTAGTTGCTAAGGGATTTACACAACAGGAAGGTTATAATTATTGTGAGACCTTTTCTCCAATAACCAAAGAGGTCACTATTTGTTCTTTTTTATCCATCATTGCTTTTTATAATTGGTAACTATATTAAATGGATGTCCACAATGCCTTTCTACATGGGGATCTGGCTATATGAAGTAATATATATGGAACTTACATGGAGCTTACGAAGACAAGGGAGGCTCGAGTATGTCATCTTTGTAAATCCCCATTAGGGCTTAAGCAGGTTTCTTGGCAATGATTTGCCAAATATACTAATGCACTCACATATGTAGGCTTCCAACACTTCAAACATGATTATGTCCTATCTATGTGAACTAGAGGTAAATCTATGTTGATGACATATTTATCATGGGAAATGATGGATTTGCCATTGAGAAATTCAAAAAATATATGCACTTTACTTTTCACATCAAGGTTTTGAGACTTCCCAAGCATTTTTTGGTATAGAGATAGCTTGACTTAGTAAGGGAATCTATCTTAGCCAACCAAATGAATTGAGTAGAATGTCAAGGGGTAAACTAGGGTGTAAATCAGCTGTTATATCAATTGAGTAGAATGTCAAGCTAACAACAAATGAATATGATGTGAGTTCATCATCTAATGAATGCCTATTGCTTAAAGATCCGTTAGCATATCAATGGCTCATTGGAAAAGTATTATATCTCACCATGACAAGAGTTGATATATATTATGCAGTGCAGATATTTTGTCAATTTATGCATAACCTGAAGAAATCTCATATGAATATGACACTAAAGGTTGTAAAGTACTTGAAGGGATGTCCATGACTCACTATACCTTTGTCTAGAGATTGTAATATGAATATGACAGCTTCCTATTGTGATATGGATTATACTACTTTTCCAATGACTAGAAGATCTATCATTGGTGTTTGCATCAAACTGAAAAGATAATTGATTTCATGGAAGACAAAGAAACCGTCAACCATCTCATTATCATAAGCTAAATTAGAAAATTGAGCATTGGCGAAAACTGTTTGTAAAATGATTTGGATATGGGACCTATTCTTGGACTTTGGAGTAGAAGTTGATGGACCAATTGAGTCATTTTGTGACTATGATGCCACACTCAAACTAGTAGCAAATCCAGTCTTTTATGAAAGAATGAAGCATATAGAGGCCGATTATCATTTTACTTTAGAAAAGATCCATGAAGGAACATTTGTAGCAAGAGGAATTGGAACCGTGGAATAACTTGCAAACCTTTTCACCATTCCATTGTGTCAGGGATAACATGCATATCTATTGAACATAGCGTCTTCAACATATATAAGCTGCTAGCTCGAGGGAGAGTGGTGGAGATATGATTGGAGATATGAAGGGAATTCATTGTGGTACCGATTTGATCACGGACTAATTGATTCAGTAATCCATGATTGATTTAGTAGAATAGGAAACTGTAACCTTATATATATATTTCTTATTTTCATCTTTCTCTTTTGTGCTATAAGTAAGCTTATGTCCATGAACACAATTCATAACAATACAATACAATCCTCTAATTTCTTCAATTTTAGTCAAGGCCAATCAACTTTGATTGCAATAGTCCAGTGCACTAAGCTGTCTACTTTTTGTAATTGATGCACTGTAATGAAAATCCAACCATTTTTCAAGCAAAACGAGTCTCACCTAAGACAAGTTATTGAAAGAAAATGATACAATGATTCATAAAGTTTGGCTCAACATATAATGTCATCTCTAAATTTTTAATTTGCTCAACATGGTCCTCAAATTTTAGCCAAATATGCATTTAGTCTAGGAATTACATTGAACATATATTAAAAATTCATATATCATATTGAATAAATTAAAATTTTAGGAACCATATTACATATTAAGCTAAAAATTGAGAACCATAGGTGTTGGTGGCTACTATATCAACCTACCTATTGGTAGCCAAGAAGTGCAAGCATACCTCGACGTGGAGTCTACCTTCCTCATTATGAGTTTTTCAAATTCCTTATTTATCTTTATTTTCCTAATAGAGAGGGAATATGGAGGATAGCGCAGGATCTCTCACGATCTCCGGATGGATCTCCTACCCATTTCCTCTTTATTAGCAGATTAATTAAGGACCATATTTTACATTGAACCAAACCCGGTTCTGGAAAATTAGGGATATATCGGATCTCGTAGGTCCCACGCGAGTGTCCCGTTACAAATTGGGGGTAACGGGCCTATAACGAAAGCTCTAGCACTTCCATCAGTCGGTTAAGCTCGAAACGTACGTCTCTCCCGTTTCACCGTTTTCTCGTTTCTCTCCCCCACCTCGTCCGCCGACGCAGAGATCTCCCGTCTCTCGAAATCCCCCTGCGCCGCCGCGAGGATCCGCCGTCGCCGTCGCCGTCGCCGTCGCCTCCGCCGTCTCTGTCCGCGATCCTTCCCGACGCTCGGGCCGAGCGAGCCTCGATCCGGATCGCATTCGCCTCCCTCCGATTCCGCGTCCTCTCTCTCTCTCTCTCTTCGAAATCCGGTCCAGATTGGATCCCTTCTCCGAGGCTCGCGAAGGAGCGAAGGGAGGAAAGAGCGGCGGCCGGCTGAAGTTCCGATCGCCCGCTCGAGCGATGAACTACAGAAGGTTCGTCTGTTTCTTCAGTTCCCGCGTTCCCGATTGGGCTTCCTGAATCGAGTGTCGATCGTGCCGCGAATGTGCTGCTCCTTTCGAGGGGGTTTTGGCGTGGCGAGACGTGTGCGATTCGGCTCCGTCCGAAATGGAGCTCTTCGGGCGCGATTTTTCGGGCGCTCTTGATTTGCGAGGTTATGCTTGTTCTGATTGGGAATGTCGAATCGAGAGAAATGTAGAGAGCTAGGAACAGCGCTAGAGGAAAGAGTTAGGTTGGCTGGGAAAAGAAAATGGTTTTACATCGTGCAAGAACGAGTGCGGAGCTTTTAAAAGTATGATCGGTGAAAATCGAGTTTCAATAGCACTTTGGCTCATGGGAGTACCGGGATAATTCGGTGTGCTGTGCCAGTGCTGAAGTTGATTGATTGTTGCTGAGCTGAAATCTTTTTCTGTGAAAAATGGTTGTGATTTGAGCAGATCTCTCTGTGACATGGTGAAGGAGTCGAATTATCTCATTTTGAATGGAAATGTGGCATTTGGCGGTGCATCTTTTTCTTTGGAATACATTTTTGCTGCTGCAAGATTTGTTATTCAAGAGGATGCTATACATTTGTGATTGAGTTTAGTCTTGGATTCTCTGAATGAGACCGTTCATTTTATGCATGCTTTAGTCAGAGCCAGAGCATGGGCATACTGCTCTTTTTGTTCTGGACTCCTAACATAGATTCATGTTGTAATTGAAGTGGATTGCTGATCAGTGAAAAGCTCACCTGATCTCTCTTGGGGGAAAGTATCTTGTGTAACCATTACACCACATGTCGTGATTTAGAGTTTCTAGATTTTCAAATTCAGAAAATGAGGAATGTAACTAATGAATAACATTCTTTCTCCTATTAGATGTCTTATTACATTTCATTACCATGACAACAACAATGATGAAGCATGAGGTTGATGACTGTTCTATCAATTGTTGCATTAGCACTTGGTTGGTTTTGGTTTTACTGAATGAATAATAGGGAAAAAGCCATAAAAAACTCCAAACTATATCCACTGTGACACATTTACCTTGAACTTTTTCTTGTGACATAAAAAACCCTAAACTTGTATCTATGTGACACATTTACCTCTGTTAAGGTTCCATTAGATGATATTTCAGCTAAAGTGACGTCTATTTTATTTCAATTAAACCATGAGGGCGCCATTTCAACACTGTTTGCTTTGTGGCATCTATATAGGTAGATTTTTATCGGTTCTCATTGACAAAACTTTAATGGAGGGTAAACATGTCAATTAGGTACAAGTTTGGGATCTTTGGTGTCAAAAAATAGTTTAGGGTAAATGTCAAAATGGACATAATTTGGGTTTTTGGTGGCTTTTACCCTAAATTTTATCGTGATTATTATTGGCTGTGAAGAAGTTGATAGGTCATCTAGAAGCTAATAACCCTTCTACTTTTGAACTTCTGAATTTGCTTCTAAGCATTGGGAGTTGGAGTATGTGCATATAGTTGACCTCTGGCACATTGGCTACAAACTTAGCTGAATTGTTAATTGCTTTGTTCTTTTGCTTAGTTATATCATTGAGCTTGAAACACTTTATTATTACCACTTCATCAAGAAAAATGCAAGGAGTAGGGCAGCAATGCTGTGTAGTTTACAGTTTTTTCGGGTACTTTGGTGTACAAATTGAAATTTGTAACTACCTAAAGATGAGAATTTGGATACTAACAATAATGTGTATTCTCTCGCTTTTTTTCTCAGAATGTAATTTATAGACCCTGCTGTCCCCTTTGTGTTGTGCATGACAGTCCACTGCTTTACTTTCAGAATAGCATCTTTTATGTTCAAATATCTCCTGTTTGGTCCACCTCTCTCTCTCTCTGTCTCTCTCTCTCTCTCTCTCTCACATGCTTGTGCAATGTCTTTAAATATGCATAGATTCCCATAAATGTAGATCACCCTCACACATTTCACGAAGATGAAAAGATAATTGATTGCCTTAACTCATTTGTAATAACTATTGCTTCGTTTTGGGTGATACAGGGAGCCCCGTGCTGCTAAATCGGCTCTTTTTGACGGTTATAATGGTCTTGAGGAAGGCCTTAGAGCCTCCTCATCCTACTCCCATCAGATTAATGAGCATGACAATGACAAAGCAGTTGACAGTTTACAAGATAGAGTTATATTCCTGAAAAGAGTAAGTCCATTTGAGCTTCTCTTTGCTCTAGTTATTCTGTTGTGGTGTAGCTCTTTGTTAATATATTGCTAATTGTCTATATGTGCACTTTATTTGATTTATATGTGATATATATTCTATGGTAGTCTAGGTAGTAAGTTAGTACAGAGTATGGTTGGTGAGCATGGGTGAGTGATGCTATCTCTTCTTTGTGAGCAAGAATCCCCGTTTCCTTGCAGAGTATATAATTTGAACCTGTATACATTCATTTGAAAAGTTGCCTTGGGAGTTGATGTGGGATTATAATCCTATTTTAGTATTTTTAAGTGTTTTTCTTCTTTATTTAGTCTTTCCTCATATTATTTTAGGGTTATAAGTGGTCATATGAATGTTTAATTGGGTTGGTTGGTTGAGATTAGAATTTGTTATTTATGATCGAGGGTTGAGATCATGTTATGTTTGTAACCCAGTATAAATAGTTCTTATCAGTCCCTTTTGTCATTAGTTTTTCTCATTCAAGGAACATCATTGGTCTTTATAAATCCTAGAATACCTTTTCCCTGATATAGTCTCAATTCAACTCAATTTTAGTCAGCTTTGCTGTATTTTAGTTCTCCAAATATGTCACTTAGTCGCAGAACCTCTTGTTAGGTTTTTCCTACATCAGAAGTTCCCTGCTTGGCATGTGCACTATTAGAAAGCTATTTGAGATTTGAAAGAGGAATTTTTAATATATCCATCTCAAATGGTGTTGACATTTGTTGGTCACCTCTGCTTATGAGGCAAGTTAGGCCCTGTTTGTTTGTGTTCTTTTCTCTTGGTTATGAACACAATTTCTGTTTTTTTTTTTTTTTTTTTGTTCCGGGGAATTAAAAAAAGAACAAAAATACGTTTATTTGTATTTTTGTTCCAAATCTATTTTTTTGTTCCGGGAACAAATTTGAAACAGAAACAAGAAACAAGAAAAATTTGTTTATTGTTTTTGGAATTTTTCTCTCTTTTATTTTTTTTTCTCTTTATTTTCTTCTTCTTTTCTTTTTCTTTTTTCTTTGGCTGGTCGCCAGCCTCGGCCATAGCCGGCAATGCTGTCGAGGGCCGGTGACCTCATTGGAGTGTCGCCGGCCCTCGGTGAGCCTCGCCGTTGTTGGGTGAGGCCATCAACCCTCGTCGGCCGGTCGTCGGCCATGGCCGAGGCCGGCGACCGGCCAAAAGGAAGAAAAAAAGGAAAAAAAAAAAAGGAAAAAAGGAAAAATAAAATAAAAAAATAAAAAAATTAAAAGAAACAAAAAAATTATACAAGTTTACCAAATGTGTTTCTGTTTTTTTTTTTTTTCTATTTTAGGAACAAATTTACCAAACGCGTTCTTCTGTTAAAAAATTGTTCCTTGAAACAAAACTAGTTTTTTTCTATTTCTGTTCTCTGGAACAATTTTTGAACAGAAACGTTACCAAATATACCTTTAGATTATCTTCTTATCATCGACCATTGACCAATATGACCATGTAGCTTTGTCATTGAGGCCGTGCTAAGGCAACTGCAAATTGATTTAGTAATAGCCTTACGTTGAATATCACAAGAGGAAAATTGAGGGCCTTTTTGGTAAAGCTGAAAATTAAGTGCTAAAAATTCAAGTACTGAAATCACGAGTGCACATGATTGAACTTCTTCAGAGTATGTCACGACTCATTATGTGTGAACTGGGCCTGAGTTGCGCCATTCTTGCTCATATCTATTCATGACTTTAATTAGAATATTTTGTAGATTCATTGACTTGGACGGACAAGAAGGTTTTTCTTTGGTTGGAAAAGAATTTTTAAAAAGTATGTCTTGTCAAGGATATTGTACTAGGTCAGTGCAGGTCTGGTAAAAGGCAACTAAAATAGTGTTGAGAATCCAACTCACTGTTCACTACTAATTAAACAACGAGTTTTTCCAAGTCTGTTTGGATTGATGGATCTCTTGCACTGATTACCGGTGTAATTTGGTTGATTAGCACATGAATTATTGCCTTCCATTCATGCTGCGTAGCAATGTTTATTGCAAAAAGTCACATGCCCAAAAATGTCGTACAAAGAAAATGCAGTTTCTGAATCTCTCTCTCTCCCTCTCATTCACAGCGTGCTAACGTTAATGTGCTCTTGTATTGGCAGTTAACAGGGGATATTCATGAGGAGGTAGAAAGTCATAATCGCTTTCTTGATCAAATGGTATGCTCACTATATTTGTTTGTGCATTAGATTGAGCTGCCTATGCACCATGCATTTGACCTGTTAATGTTTTGACCCATCAATTTAGGGCAACAGCATGGATTCATCAAGAGGTGTCATGTCAGGAATGATGGATCGATTTAAGAGGGTATCACAGGGTTATCTCTATTAGATTGGTTTGCTGTAAATTATTGGATTCTATTTCCTTTTTATGGCTTGGTAGATTAAAAAAAATAACGGGGCCGCTTTATTGTAGGTCTTTGAAAAGAAATCTAACAAGCAGATGTGCAAACTTGTGTCGTATTTTGTGGTTTCCTTTCTCGCAGTATACTTCCTTATCAGGTAAAATCATCAAATCTGACTACTATCTACTGTTTCAGTGCCGCATTTACTTGAACTGGGGGAATTACCTCTTCATATTTCCTCTTGGTGGGAAGGTTTCATAGTTGAGTTCCTTACAACTTGGCAAAATGAATATTTGTTCAAAATCTTCATCATGTAAAAGTAAGAGATTTTATGGCCATATTTAGGCTACAATGAATGCTAATAATTATGTGTCCTTGTTAGGCACCATTTTATGTCCAACATGATTGTTTTATGTGATTTGCTTATTATGGCTAAGCCAGTGTACTCAGATTTGTGTTGTTTAATTTTTGGACGTTACATATAGTGATCGTGGGTTCTAGATATTGAAGTTTCCATGTCCATACTCTGCGCCTTTCTAAGTGAAGACAGTAAGTCTTTGTAGAGCAGCTGAAAACTCTAATTATTAGCATGAGAATTAATGAGATTTGTCCCAATACGCAATGTCCATCCATTGATAGATGTATGATGTTGAAAGTGATCGTTCTTCCTCCTTGGTTCACAGGTTTCTTGGATATTTCATGCATGGTTGAGGGAACAACTTTTGAACTTCCTCTCTTAATATCCGGTGAAAGTTTGGTTTCACAGAAAAGGCATGGTCCTTTAATCTAAGGAGTTCTTTTTGATCTTCAATTGAAACTGTAGCATGGAATGGTGGAGAGAACCGCTTGACGTAAGTCAAATTCCTGGCTAGCTTGTCACTACCTTGATATGAAGTATAGAATCATGTAAATCCCGACTGAATTTCATTTAGCCAGAGTTCTTTTGTGATTCTCTGAGATTAGTATCATTTTGCCCCATTTTATCCCCTGGGATATCCCTATGTAAGTCAAGTGGCTAATGGCAAGAACTTGTTCATAATATTGCTCTAGTTAAACCTCTAATCCGGAGAGACCATTCCGGAGAATAGAGAACATGAATTGACAATGGACAGTGCACCTTTGGCAACCTCAAGTTGTGTCTTTAGAAAAGAGAACACTGAGAAGTGGAGCTTTTAATTGGCTCGTAATTACATACGACTGATGTCGAAGTGAAATGCTAACATCTGAGGCGTGTCATACTGACATCTTGAAGAAGATAGAGCTTACTTTATAAATAAGTTAAGGAGTCTTATCGTAACAGTCGCATGATGATAGTCGAAGTCAAAGAGTTGTAGATGAAGCGACACTGGATCAATCACTTGGCCACTTCATGGTACGTATAGAAGCGAAAGCATTGCGAAGATACCTTCGATGCGCAATTGAGGCCACTAAGATGGATAACGACCCCTCACAGGTATAATAGGACTTCACCTCGGATCCTCAAGGCACATGAAAGTTGACTTTGGATGTATTTAATTTGGTTTTTGGGAAAGTGTTTGGAAAAGTGTAAAGGATTTTAGATTAAAGGATTTTTTGAAATGTAAGTCTTGTTTGGTAAATTGGAATTTAAAAGTGCATTAAGAAACAATTTTGGATTAAATGGTGTTTGGAAAAGTCACATTTTGTAAATGGCTTTGCTAGTTTTTTAGTACAAAAAAAAAAAAAAAAAAAAACTTCAAAACCATTTAAGAATTTGGCAACTGGTGGGACGCTGATAAGCTTAATCTGACATCATCGGTCCTCACTTGAGGTCGCATGACCTCAAGTGAGGCTTGTTTGGGTCACACGACCCCAAGTGACTTGAGCTACCCCTTTAGAAAGTGGTTCCCAATGCATCCTTTATCATGTCCTTGGCCTTTTGTTACAATATGAGTAAAGTCTCTGTTTTACTTTTCCTCTTGAACTTCTCCCAGTTTTTTTTTTTAGTTTTTTTAATTTTTCCCTTATTATTTTGTTTATTTTACATTACTATTGTGTGATTTTAAAATGTTTGCATCTTTGTTCAATATCTACTCCTGTCGAGACATAGCGTGAAAAAGAATTCAAGAATTCTGTCGTATTTCTTTTACAATAATGATTCTTTTAATTATTGTTATAAATGCATTAAAGTACATTATTTATGAAAATGTCACGAACAAATTAATTTCTTGCTTCTCATTGCAAGGTGTTGTTTTAATACTAGTTCGATGAGAAGAAAAGCGAAAAGAACATAATAAATCTCATGTATAACAACCCTCTAAAGGAGGTGAGATTTTTTACAATAGGTTAAGGCCCCAATTGCATTATTGGTCCTCACGTGAGGTTGTGTGTCCTTGAGTGAGGTTTGCCTGGGTCATGCGACCTCAAGTAACATGGGCTGCCCCTTGAGAAAGTTGTTCCCAATACACCTTTTGCCGTGTCCTTTGCCTTTCGTCACAATATGAGTGGAGCCTTTGTTTTACTTTTCCTCTCCAACTTCTCTCATTTTTCTTTCAATTTTGCCCTTATTATTTTGTTTGTTTTACACTATTATTGTGCGATTTTAAATTGTTTGTATCTTTGTTCAACATTTACTCTTATCGAGACACCGTGTGAAAAAGAATTCAAGAATTTTGTCTCATTTCTTTCATGATAACGATTCTTTTAATTATTGGTATAAATGCATTAAAGTACATTATTTATTAAAATGTCATGAACAAATTGATTTCTTGCTTCTCATTGCAACGTGTTGTTTTAATACTAATTCGACGAGAAGAAAAGCAAAAAGAACATGATAGATCTCGTGTATAACAACCCTTTAAAGCGGCAGATGAAATTTTTTTACAACAGGTTAAGGCCCCAATTGCAGTATCTTCTTCACAATATCGAAGAGAAATTGGCAACACTGGCTCTTGCATCCTTACTGCATGTTCAAAGTCTATAATGTGTTTCCAGGTAGCTTCATCGAGATTCTGATGTGGACTTCAGAGATATTGTTTGAACATATGGAGCACAAAATTTCAGAGGCATTGTCAGAGTTTTTTTGTTTTTAAATATTAAGATCAAGAACTATTTTAAACAATTGACTCTCCTAATTTATAAGCCTAATCGACGGCAAGTAAAATCTGTCATTAGAAATTATTGAAGGATTTTCGGGAAGCCCTTTCAAAAGTATGGAGATTATTTGGAACCGATGAATAACAAGGATAACTTATAATTTTGACTCAAAATCCCGGGAATATTAAAAAGGGTGTTGTGAAGAAGCACCTCGGGGGCATTTTTTGAACAAAAATAAGTTCGAGAACGCTTGTTGACAAGATCTTCCTACTCGTCCCTTTCTTCAACTTTCAGTTTGGCTTTTACCGTTTTTCTACACAGTTTTCTTGCGTAATTACTTCTGAATTTCGATTATGGACATCCGTCTCACGGCCTAAATTTTGAACTTTTAGCTTTCTCTGTAATTTTTTAGGGCAAAAAGCTCTGATGAAACGGGTAAGGTTATTCCATGTGGTCCAGGGGTCGCGGGTTTGAGTCACAGGAAGATAAGCAGTTGAGGGAGGCTCCATAAGGATCTTTTTCATTTTCTTTCCCTACCTTCTCTTCCCCAAAACACGTGCTGTGATTCCAAGGATATCTTGGCTGGAACATACACTTGGGAATATCTTCAACGTTTCTGGGTGTCTTGCTTCCTGAACCGGACTCGATCTGCCTTGTTTTGCAGCAAGTGGAAGCCTCTCTATCTTCTAATTCAGTATTTGCTCAAGAAAAATACCAATCGAAGTGAGGTTTCATCCTCTTTATAGCGCATGATAGGTCTAGGCTGATGGTACACAAATCACCGAAACACCTTCACGGATGAAATCAAATGAAGAAGAGTGTTGCTTCCAATTTCTGTAGTGTTAGGTATTTGAGGTGGATCGTCGTTGCGTTTCCTTTTCGGCATGCCACGGCTGCGCACATTTGAAGGTGATTGGCAGGCTTCCGCTTGAGTTGACAACTAGCTTGGAAAATTTCACGTAATTCAACAGTCTCCTTTTGTCTGCTGACAATGCAAATTTTGTCTCTACTCTGCAACCAATGATCAAGTGGAGATAACCACTTGATGTTGCTACTTGACTTTAAGACCCCACGGTGGCATTATTTTCTTCGAGTTCCTGATCTTCCCCATAATGGGGCGGATGCGTTGATGTCCATGTAAACCCACTCATCAAGTTAATACAAGTACCGTAAGAAGTAAGATGTTTACACAGAAAGTAAAACGATCACATGTTTACTAATGCTTAACCTTTTAGGTGGTAAATCTTTTCAAATGGTATCGGAATCCAGGATTTCTAAATTCGATTCCATGGGTTCTTTCTCACATTGCTTCATATATATGTTTGGGAAGTAAGACCTCCGGCCATTCTTTCATGCCTAATTTTTATGTGATGAGTTCCACGCTTGTAGCTATTGTCATCTTGCCGGTCTTGAGACGGATTATGTTTTTGAATGCACGGTATTCATGCCGTCCAGTTAATCTTTCGGAATAAATTAAGTGCATTCAACTTCAAGATACAGTATTGATAATTTAATGCCGAGACCGAGGAAACATTAGGGATACACATTCATTTATCTTTCCTTTGTGCAGTTGCCAAAAAAAAAGAATCAGTTACAAGAGGGGAAGAATGGAGCGAATTATACGAGATAAACAAAACCAATCATAGCGTGTGATCCTGCTCGTCTTGAATTGTATGTGGTTCGGTGGTATATTCTACACGATAATTTTCAACGAAAGTGACGAAAGAAAAGAAGTCGCCCCATGCTTGTTTGTTGGTTCTCCAATTTCGATGCTCGACAAAGGTAAAGATTTGCGTGGTAGGCCTTGTGCAGTTCACTCACTTCCAAAGCTGTCTGCCAACAAAAAAACGCCCCTAGACTTTTCTGTCACGAAGGTCACGTCTTTTATATTCGAAAGACCATACAAAGGCACAAGCCAACAGATCGAAAATTAATTATAAAAAGGCTCAATTTCACTTCAACTCAAAGTACAGGTAGAGTCCATTTAGGGAAAGACCTTCCAGACATGCCGAAAATGGGGGCAAAAATCTATCCCTAACTCTCCTGTGATCCGAACTTGCAAAAGAAGGGCATGCAAAGAATATGAGCAACTTATTTTCTTCCCCCGGAAAATTGGTAAGGATATTTGACTTTACCTGTACAAGACTTGTGTTTGAGTGATCTCACTTATGACGTTTTTTGAAATAGTCTGGACTTGTACATTTCCATGATTGACGTGATTTGTGACTTAATAATCACCAAACGAATCAGTTGAGTGTTCCGAAAGTCTCGTGTACCTTATAAATTTATTTAAAAAAAGGAAAAAGAGTACAAATTTGCAGCACTAGAACTTGCAACGCTCTCCACTCTCTCTCTCTAGCTCTCTCTCTCACTGTCTCTCTCTCTCGTTCAAAAGTGGGGGCTCAAGAAAAGGACTTGCTTCCCACCTGCCCAAGCACGCTACCCTAAAAGAAACCCTAATTTCCAAGACCCACCAAAAGAAGAGAAGAATATATAGGAAGGATCAAACGAACATAACAGAGAGAGAGAGAGAGAGAGAGAGAGTGAGCGAGTTCTATAAACAAGGCATGAGATGAAAAAAAATACTGAAAATAATAGGACATATAGTTCACTATTCTCATGAGTCATTTCTCTCTAATCACTCACTGTTCAATTCCCAGTTGCTTTTCTTGTTCTTTCGTTCTCCGTGATTGATACTACAAGGGTTTGCATATGTCCCTTGTTTTCTTTTCCTAATCCCCACCGAGATCACCACTTGATAATCTTTAATAGATCTTCTAATTGCATAAATCTTCTCTTCCCCTCACAAAAGTGCTCTATTCCTTTTCCTGTCTTTACTCGATTCCATTATGCTATTTCTTGAATCTAATTCTCTCACCATACAAACTTCTACTCTCTCTCTCTCTCTCTCTCTCTCTCTCTACACTTCACCAGAATAGATCATGAACAGCTGATCTAAGATTCCAGACAAGAGTGAAAAGAAAACAAAGAGGAGGGTTTTGAGTTTGACTCTCTTCGAAGAGGCTAATCCGATTTTAATTTGGTTTAATTTGCTTCCCTCGGCGGAAAGGAAGATTTGCAAGCCTGGCTACTCCTTGGTGGACAGGGCAAATAGGGTTACCGGCCCTCGAAGTGGCCAGTAATTCAACGGTGTTGAGCAAGCGCGATCTCGAGCTCTCTGTGTGCGAGAACAGTGACAAACGCGCGAGCCGGGGGGATGATGATGACGATGGCGACGAGCCTAAGGAAGGAGCTGTGGAGGTTGGCACCCGCAGGCCAAGGGGACGGCCACCGGGATCCAAGAACAAGCCTAAACCACCGATCTTCGTGACTAGGGACAGCCCTAACTCGATGAAGAGCCACGTGATGGAGGTAACCAGCGGCGCTGACATTGCAGAGTGCCTTGCCCAGTTTGCGCGCCGCCGCCAGAGAGGGGTCTGCGTGCTCAGCGGGAGTGGCACAGTTGCAAATGTAACGTTGAGGCAACCGGCAGCTCCTGGTGCAGTGGTGGCCCTACATGGGAGATTCGAGATCCTATCGCTGACGGGCACATTTCTGCCCGGCCCTTCGCCACCAGGCTCCACCGGGTTAACTGTGTACTTGGCAGGTGGTCAGGGTCAGGTGGTTGGCGGCAGCGTAGTTGGGTCGCTTGTTGCAGCCGGGCCTGTGATGGTGATCGGTGCAACGTTTGCAAATGCCACCTATGAGAGATTGCCTCTCGATGAAGAGGAAGATGGAAACACTGCTAATGGTGGTGGGCAGGGCCAGCTTTCTGGATCAGAAGGCTCACCACCGACAGCAGTAAGCAACGGAAACAACCAGTCTCAACAGGGGCTAGCGGCCGATCCCTCGACGCTGCTGTTATATAATTTGCCTCCGAGTTTCCATGTTAATGGTACTCACACCAATCAAGATGCTCATGCTTGGACTCATGTTCGTCCACCATTCTAAATAAATCCCACCACATTCAATGGCTGTAGTAGATGTGAATTGGGTTTTAGGTATGATCTCATCTGATAGGAGAGACATGAAGAGAAGGGAGAGAGAGTACACTCATGGCTGTGTATATGATACTTCTCTCTCTGTTTTGGCTTCTTTGTTGTTGCAATAAAGGTAGGATTGGTGTCCTCCTCCCAATTCTGATATCCAATCTACCCTTTTTTCTCTGGCTAAGTGTTCTTTAATAATCTTTTCCTTGGTCTAGTTGAATGACAAATGGGATGCCTTGTGTTCGAGTTGATTAAACGAATTGGTGAATGAGTGAACTTGATGAGTGAGGGTCTTCATCTGAAGTAAAAGAAAAGGAAAATCTGAGCGCGGTTTTGATTCTGTTCTGATTGATTTTTTCTCTTATTATATCCTCTATAAGCTTGCATCTAACTTTACCCGGAGGATTGATTGCATTGGACTTGAAAGAAGAGACCGGGGATCTATGCAGGTCTGAAGATTTCTAGGGTGGGTCAAAAAAAGTAGGGTTAGATGTCACTCGGGTCAGGAGAAGAACAAAGATTACCCAGTTTGGCAACAAGAAGATGTAGTATTATTGCACTTTTTTTACAAGACAGGAACTTATCGGTCTTGATATGATAAGACATTTTGTCCAGCACATATTTTAATGATATATTCTTGTCGCCAGAGTGATGTTCTTTTTACATTGTTGGATTGTGATGATTGGAGGAGTTTGTGCCGGCGTACATTGTATATTTCTCTTTTTCAGGGGGAAGAGCTACACTAGTTGCAGCTGATGAAAATATCCGAAATTGGTCTTTTTTGTTGATAAATGGCATAGATTATCAAGGTTACTTTTTATTGGTCAATAGCGTCCAGATTGATATAAAATTGATTATTTTGTTTATTTAATCAGGAAAATATGAGCTTTATACATAAACCAAACGTAGTCTGTAACTTGAAACGGATATGGTAAAGTTAATGATATGCTAGCCGTTGTGCTCTTAGACTTTATGACGGGGTAAAATCGAGTAAAACCATGGATCTAGTTCACCGGACCTCGAACAGTAAGCAAATGTAGAGATAACTCTCAATTATTTGAATTGATAGGACTATTATTTTACATTTTGCCATCTGTTTAAAAGGCAAAGTTTTCTGATGGCCAAAGATTCACAGTTACGTGTCAACTCAAAAACCTTAACTTAGTAAAACAAGACGATACAGAGAGGGGGAAAATACCAATAACATATTCGCTTTTGGTCTGGTGCGATCACTTACATATTTCTAATTTTATGAATATTGTTCAAGTGCTTCTAAGCAAAACCTTATATTGAGATGACAAAACTTTTTCTCTCCTTGCAAACTCATTCTTAGCGTCTCGCATTGCATAGGTTTGGAAGGTTTGGTTTTTAGTTAATTTTGAGTGTTTTGAGAATTTAGGGTTTGGGAGATGGACATTATTGAAAAGAAAATGGCATTTTTGTAATTGGAGACACCACGAGAATTGATGTCTGAGTGTAAAGTGATCTTCAAAGGTAAAAATAATTTATGTATTTTGTATTTTATATAAGTGGTCAATGATAAAAGGTGAGGTATATTCTTCACACTTACTTGAAAAAAACAGTAAATTAATTGAGATGAATGGTCGAAATTCAGACCATAACTGGTTGAGATGAAAAATGAGCTCGCCCGCTTGCTCTCCACTTGGACCAAAATATTGTGCCTGAAGAAGCTTTCAAAATTAAACTTATGATCTCCGTAGAACATCCCCCTGTAATTGTACATGCTCCCATAGCAATAACATATTTTGGTTCAGGCATTTGTTCATATAATCTCACTAAAGAAGGAGCCATTTTCATTGTTACTGTGCCGGCTGTTAAAATGAGGTCTGCCTGTCTAGGACTCGATCTTGGTACTAGTCCATAATGATCAAAGTCGAATCGTGAGCCTATTAATGAAGCAAATTCAATGAAGCAACAACTGGTACCATAAAGAAGCAGCCATAAACTAGAGAGCCTTGACCAATTTGAAAGATCATTTAATGTAGTGGAAATAACTGCATTTTGGGTTGTTCGAGCAAGTAAGGGAAATTCTATGGAATTCATAACCATGATTAGAAGTTATGGCTTGTCGAAGCAACAAGAGTGCTAAGTTCTTGTTTTGTGGAATACCACAAAGACTTTTGAGTAATATCGACTGTATCAAATCTTTTAAGATACGTTATCTTGTTTGGTATTATTTTAATCTGCGAGAAAATATTATATTTAACTCTTATTCCACGTCATACTTGTAAGAGTCCATTGACTGAACGGCATGTGTGATCAGCGGGGCCCACCATCAGAATTTTGAAAAGTCTTTCTCTCTCCTCTCTCATGCGACTAGACTCTTTGCTTTGTGCAAATCAAGCACTTGAAGAGAGGTGGCGGGAACCATGCTTGTTTGTAAATCGGTGAGGTCTGGGAAAGCATCGCGAAGCATCAGAAGAGCCTTGACGGTGGCGGTGGCGGCAGGGATGAGAGAATCGACCTCTCACTTTTTTCAGAAAGAGAGGGAGCAAAGAGGATTTCGAAGGACCCAACCACGGGCAGCGCAATTGATGTAAGTTCTCTCCCTCATTGCAGAGGTCGAGAGTTCAAACCCTCTTATTGCTAAAGTGTCTGAAGTGGGGGGTCCTGGTATTGGGATCTAGGCTAGCCTCCCCCGAGGTTTACGTCTAAATAGCGGCTTGCAGTAAGGCCCGACGGTGCCACCGGGTACTGGAGGGTCATGTGATCCTCGAAGGGTGATTTCCGGCAGTTCCTCGGTCAACAAAAAAAAAAAAAGAGAATTTCGAAGGGAAATAGGTGGGGACCACAAAGTGTATATGCTTCCTTATTTTCGAAGATGTGTAGAGCAATAGATGTCGCAGTCGTCGTCTTCCTTGTCGTTGATGATCAATTGAACCAAAACGACATAGATGGGCATTGCAATATGAGAAATATTCGGTATACCGAGTGAGTTTGAAGGGAGATGTAGAGAGCAGATCGAAGTTGTGAAGGGCGGAGGTGCTGGCCTGGTTTGTCGGACAAGAGATAGCAAAGGGCTTCTCGATCGTGAGTCGAGAGGGACAGAGAGAGCAAAGTAGCATCGCGAGTTGGGAAGGGGGGAGAGAGAGAGAGAGCGAAGCGTGAAGACCGATGAGGGAGGAAAGAGAGACTTTCAAATAGGTGGGCCCACATTGACATGTGTCACACAGTGAGTGAGTGGATTATTATATAAGTGATGTGGTATCATAGTAGTATGTAATATTTTCTCTTACTCTGTACATCCTCGGTTTCATTACTTAGATCTGAATTACCCCAATTAAGATTATGTCGTTGCCATGATCATTTCATCGGTATCATAAGGTTACTATGCATGCATTTTGAAAAATCTAGAATCAATTGGAACTTTGACAACCCATAAAAAGCTTTTGGACACATTAAACCAAAGTTGAGAGTTGGTTTGGACTTCTCATTGTCGTTAGTGTCTCCATGTTTAGGTTTGTCAAAAGCCTATGACTTTAATTGAGACTTTTCCTCATTTTAACTGCCTTCACATATGACTATAGGGCGGTTTCTAGTAGCATAAATTTTAAACAAAGGGTTACGTGCTAATATTTACACGAGAAACAAATTCACTGACACTAAAAAAAAGAAAATTCAAAAGAAAAAGACACTTAAATGATTCCTTTAACCCCATCCACATCTTTTTACTTTGCATCCACTTTTTCCTGTGTCAATCTGAAAAATCATATTAGCTTTGCGTCGTTTACCCCACTTTTTGACCGGTAAAACGATGTAGAAGAGGCCACAATTTCCTTTTTGGAGCAATGTAGCCTTGAAGGTATTAAATAGGGGAAAGTTTTAGGGTTTTTGATATTTAAGGTATTATTTCATAAAATTAGAATATACAGTGTCGGTGTATAGAAAGCTTTATACGAGTGGTCTAATCCTCTCTCAGGGTTTTAACTGTCCACTCTCTAATCAAGCATCAAATTAGATCAAGAGTTTGTGATGCTGCTTGTAGAAGCTTTTTTAGTCAGAACATAAACTACTAGTACAAAAAAGTTTGCGGTCTAAATAATCTCTTAATTTAAGAATTTTAATTGCTCACTCTTTCAATTACCAAAAAATCAATTATGGATAAGACCTTTTGAGAATTTTTTTACATCACCAATTTATAATATAATTACTCTTATTTCATCCCCCGTATAGAACATTGCTTGTATTGTCCTTTTTTCTTTTAATTTGATAGTTGTGATGGCTGTAAAAGTGACAAATGATAACTCAAAAAGTATCCAATATTTCCTCATAAATATGAATTAAAAGTTCTACACCAAATAGGTGGCATCACATGAGATATTCTTGGCATATGTAGCATTTTTCTTATCGTAGGTCTTCTTTTAACCCCATGAATGCAGTGTATACTTATAAGTAATCAGTACCATCAGTAACAACAAAGAGATTGATTGAATGTTTAATCGTCCGATTTGGATATCATACGTACCAAATTCGGATTGTAGCGTCTCCCATTTAGAATAATTTTAAGGAGCCAGCCCACTACCCTGAAATGGAGCCCTACTTAATACATATGGGACATAGAATTTATGTATATTTTTAGGTTCAGTTGAGGCTGAAGGCTCTAATATATATGTATTATCATATAAAAAAAATTAAGTACCATTAACATACTTTGTTTATACAAAATGACCGAGGGATTTGAATAATGATGGTCCAACATTGCTAAGATACGAGAAATCCTCGTTACATAATTGGAAATTCAACATCTAGGTTCTACAAAGAGCCCCTCTCTTGTACATTAATTCGAAAGAGTGGATACGTCTTACACAAAACACATTTGCTTCATTCATATTTATGTTTCATAACCTTTACTTTTCTAGTCATCCCTCTTTAGAACTATATAGGCATATTCAGAATGACTGCCTTTCGGTGCATTGGCATATTCGTCGCTTGTATGGGTCAACTAGTTTAGTGATCTTAGGCTATGTTTGTTTTAAGGATAATTAATGATTTTATTTTCCTAAAAATGATCGAGTGTATCTATTATAAAATTGAATAAATGAATAATACTTTTAATGAAAAAATCCATTAGGGGTGTTCATAGATCGATTCAGTTTGGATCCCCATCAATACCTGTCCCGACCTAGACATGAAGGGAATATGTTTTTAGTGACCCAATTCTATATTCAGCCCACATAGAACTCAAATCCCGTCGAGTAGGCTTTTCGTTATTTTTTTAGATTGCATAATCATCCTCAATTATATTGAGCCGAAATTTAACGAGGTTACATAATTGCGATCTTCTACCAATTTTCCGTGATGCATGATTTAACTGTAATGATTTTTCTACAAAATAACTCTGTCAAGTTCATGTAATAAACTAGGTCTCCACTGTACGGACCTTATCTATTTTGGATACTAAATTCTCACGGTTTTGTTCTTCTCGGGGCAGCTCATACTACCCCAAGAAAACGTGTATGTACAATTAAATGGTACATTGCCTTATAAGCTAGCCCATGACTCCCTCCTTAGGCGATATGGGACAAAAGAGGGACCCCTTTCTTGCGCACATTTAGGGATTGAGGCGCGGATGCACAACCATCCCTCCTCCCTGCACACCACTGTTCGGGCCGTCACACTCTCCTCGCTCGTATACTGCCAAGGCGATCTTAGTCCGTCCCTCCGTACTGCCTCGAGTCTGCGTTGTCACACTAGTGTGATGACCTGAGCAGCGGTGTGTGGGGAGGAGGGATGGCGGTGCATCCGCACCTTGGTCCCTGGACGTGCGCAAAGAAGGGATCCCTCTCTTGTCCCACATAACCTAGGGAGGGAGTTCTAGGCTAGCTTATAAGACAATGGGCTCTCTAACTGTACATACACGTTTTCTTGGGATAGTATATGCTACCCCAAGAAGAACAAAACTGTGAGAATAGTGTCCGCCAGGGTGTTACAGTTTATGCATTAATTTGAATCATACGGGGCAAGCTTTTACTTCAATCAAGTTTATCAAACATCTCAACAATAGCATAGAGGATTGACAAGATTGAAAAAAAGAATGGCAAACAACAATTGCTAAGCTTTTACTCTAATTGTTTTGGCTTCGAAATAAAGTTCAGGATGTGTTTCAATTCAGTTCCAATTCAGTTCAGGTTTATCGCTGAAATGGAACTGAATTGTCTTGAATCTATTATTTCACTTGGTTACTCGAACAAAAAAAAATAAAAAAATCCAAAAAAAAATCCGAATTTTATGGTTCAAATCAGTTTGGTCTGGTTTAAGTTTCGGTTTGACACCCATAAGATTCATGCTCCCAATTGGTCTTTTGATAGTCACATCAAATTTAAAATTTTCTTTCTTTTCTTGAGTCCACCGTGATCAAACTTTGGTGAGCACGATTCTTGTTCGGAAGACCAATCAAACCATATCAATACAAGAAAAATCAACATATAGTAGAATTCCAAAATGACCAATCTGGCTCCCACTCATCGATTAAGCGCCAGCCAAAATAACAAAACCAAAAGTTAGACATCAAATCAAGTCCCATTCAAAAGCTTTCACCTTTACATCAAGTTAATCTATTCTAATTTAATCTGCTGCCTTGAACGGCTAAAATCACACCCGAAGAGGATCCTAGAGAGACACACAGCCGCCCAGGCAGCGACAAACGGGACCCTCGTCACCTGAATTCACGTGCCCTAGATATTAAACAAATCCCAACTGTCCAATCCATAGAGAAAATCAATTTAATATGGACATACGATAATGTAAATGGACCCACCACTTGGTTCAATAATTACTAGCCCTTCATTATGATAAACCATTCAAGGCCAATAGAGACCAACACGGAGTTTCCCTCTTTTGATTTTGTTCTCTTTGCCTTTACAAGTGTGATAAGCCAAATCCCATTTTGCCAGGTGCTTAGGCAAATTGAAAGTCCAATTAGGCAGCAACAGATGGAAAGTGAACCCACTGTTCTCATGTCGTATTAATGAAACGTAGATCACCCATTAAAGCCCTAACCACAATCATTGAGTTTAATAAATTGATTGAATATTTTGTGGTGGGGGTGGAGGAACAGAAGGAACCACCCAAGAGAGAAATCAGGGATCGTGTTGGGGGCGGTCTTTCTATGAAATTCATGGTGATGTGGACCCGTTCATTGTCATTGTGCTCGTCGTGGAGTACAGGTCATCTTCTTGAACCTCTGGAGAACCGCAGTGTGATAAAACTCATTTAATTTGCTAATGGAAGTCTCAGAGGGACTATTATGGGAATTAGTATGTAATATAAGCCAATCGTGTATGACATATATAAGTTGCAAACTAGAGAGTGTCTTTTATTTTTTTGTTAGACAGATAATATCTATTCATTAAGAAATTATTTGACTATAAATAGGTGCAGTTTCAAATCATAAGAGAGCCTAAGAGACTTAAGGATCAAATCCAATTAGAAGAAAGGTTCTTTCTACGATGGGTTTTGACAATCCAGTTTGCTACCTTATTTGTTTCTCTATTGCAATGACCACTCTTAAATCTGAACAGAGATTCAACTGGGTTGGCTTTCTTGATAAGTAGATTTATCTCCCACGGGGGCTGATCTGCATTAGTTAGACACCTGTGTAGTTCCAAAGTAGCTTCTGATCTTCATTAAAAGTATTCTAGGGTTCCAACAGAGCGAGCACTTCGGTTTGCACAGCAGAGGACGACTTGACCGTGCGGGAGAAACCATCGATGAGAAGACCCAAGCTATCATGACACGCTATGGCACTTTCGTTTTCCCCATCAAGGTAAGAACAGTCAACATTTATACTCAAATTACCCTGTTTTTGGTGGCACCCAGGCACGATCTGGGTTTGACTGAAGCTCAGGTCTTCATATAGGCCTTGTTGCCCATCGACCGACACTTGCATTCATGGCGACTGCTGATTCCAGCAGCCTCCCGTGGTCCGTGACACTTGCTTTGAATATGGCGTGGTTTCCTCTCTTTCCAGAGGACTACCGAATGACACCGAGGCATGTCGAAACTTGAGCAACCATCCCTCTATTCTTGACAAGCCAGAGATTTGATATGTTGATACTTAGAGTCGGGTCAGACCATACCTTTCACATCCAGGGGCAGAGCAAGAGGACATGCTACGATTATTTCTGGTTGCTGATGGCACAAATAACCTAGTTCAGCTACCATTTTTCTCTGAAATAAATAGGGATTAATGCTACGAAATCATAAAAAACCTCAAATCAATACATCCATCAATATAATGAAAAATCACAAACTGGTATATTTGTGATTAACGGAAGGTAAAACTCCAAATTAGAATACTCGAAAATTATCACGTGTCATTCAACTTAGTAATTTATTGGTAACATTTAACGGAGGATAAATTTATTAAAAGTATATTACTTTGGGGATTTTTGTGGTTAAATTTAATTTGAGGTAAATTTATCACAAATGAATCGGTTTGAGATTTTTCGTGATATTAACCTAATAAATTATCCTCAATAGATAAGGCACTTTGACAAACACCCCAAAGGAAATGTTTGACCTTGGGCAGGATAGATGCCTTCAAAATTTTGGACAAGAGAGCTCCAGGTTTTCGATATAATGAGAATGCCCTATTTACATATTGAACCGCACTCTCCAATCTGTTCAAACAATATTCACAGTGAAGATCCCTGCTCTGTCATTAGTGCAAACAAGTGGGATTGTGAGTATTTCGCTTTGTAGCTTTCCACCAATAAAGTTCGGAGTGTTTGTTGATTCCATCACTACTCCTTCTTAACAATAGGGAAAATGATATAAATGGTCCATGAACTTTGACTTAATATGTAATGTCATCTTTGAATTTTTAATTTGTTCAATAATTTCCTTGAACTTTAGCCCAATGTGAAACTAAATTTCAATTTGTTCAATGTGATCCTTGGACTTTAAGTAAATATTTAACTTAGTCTCCGAACCATGTAAAAATAATTATTACCATTCTTGAACTTAAATTAATAAAAGGACAAAATTGAACATTTTTTTTATAGTTAGGGGACTAAGTCGAACATATACCAAAAGTCTAGGGACCAAGAAGAAGGACATTAGAAGTGCAAAAAATTGTATATAACGCTCATTTTAGTGCAAAATTTTTATTTTAAATAACTTAAGTGCCACTTTAAAAGAAAAAAAAAATCACTTAAGTGCCAATTCCGATCTAAGTAGCTAAAAATTTGATGTTACTATATTTTATTAATTTATCAATCTTACGTAACTTGCCAGTGTACGCAGTTAGCATATAACCCATAAATGATATCGTTTAAAAGTTAAATATAGTAATCATTTGAGTATTAAAATTTTGTTTAAAATGATTATTTCAATACTAGTTGTTGCTAAAAAGTGATTACTTCAGTACCAAACATGCCATGTGGAAATGCCACGCGGACTAAATTTCTTAAATAATTTAATTATAAAAGCCATGTATTAGTTTTTGTAGGATTTCTCGTTGTTGATATTTAAGTGATTGTTTTTAATCTAATACCTCAGTGACCATATTGTACTTTAGGCTAAAATTTAGAGATTATATTGAATAAATTTAAAAGTTCAAAGAATACGTTGCATATTAGTTTAAAGTTTAGGAACAATTTATGTCATTATCCCTTAATAATAAGATCATCAACCATGCATGGATAACTAGAGAGTGCTTTTGGAGGGCACAAGTATTAGGTAGATTACGTAGAGTTTCTTACCTGACCCCATCCTTAGCATTACATCCAAATCTGAACGAGAAGATGTGTTTTGAGTATGTTAATCATTTGTGTGAGCACGCGTTATAGCCAAATAGAATTACGGCCTGGCGGCCCAAAGGACGTGAATAGAGTACTTAGAAAATCTAAACTTGCCTGACCGAAAATTATTATGCATTTCTTCCGATTAAATGGTAATCTGGGCAAATGAGTTAATGTCCAATTTCAATCCGCTCGATGATGTCGCTAATATGCCGCCTATTATATGGAGGCAAGGGATGACATCGAAATGAATATAACAAGACATAAATTGCTATTTGCTTTATGAGAGGACCACGTGTTTTTTTTTTTTTTTTTTATAGAGAGAAGCTCATTGTATCTTGCTAATATATATTTTTTAATGTGGTTGATATATGATAAAAGGAAAGAAAAAAAGGGGGCCAAAAAAGTTTAGTGGTGGGGGAAGCCTAAGCGTGCAGCCCCCAAAAAAAGTTAAAAGACATTGACAAATAGAAGAGAGATAAGTTCCAAAAAAGAGAGCCTCTATCTCAACCTCGATTGCTAATTTATTTATTTATTTTAATTTCCAAGTAAATTCATTGTAAATGAGAAAAAAAATGACACAAACGACATTTTACAGGACCAATGATCATGAAGCTTGTAACAATTAGTCAAGTGACATTTTTATTTATCAATAATGAGCTTAATAAAATTGCCTTTTCTTGGCCTAATTGCTTGGATTGTTGAAAAATTTTCAATTCAAATTATTTGTTCAGATCTCATCAATTATAGACAAATTATTCTAAGTTAGGGTTATTTGCACGAGAGAAAGTATTAGACTTAGCTGGTACATGATACTTGTGTTTGAGAGGGCTAATGAACGGTTTTCCGTACTCTTGACCCTAAATCATGGGAAAAAAATAAAAAAATCCTTTGTCCGCTTCCTCTTCAACTGCATTGTTTGTCCGCTTAAAAAAATGCAAGATTTGCACGATTCAATAGTGTGCTTTTCTCATGTTAATTTTATTCAATTTTTTTTGTAAATATTATATTCGAAATTATATGATTTTCCCGCGTGGCGGGAATTCACTAATTCCCAAAATAAATCAGTTGACCGGTCATTTTGTAACATGGCGCCACGTGGGGAATTGTCGAATCAGCTGTCTCTTCGCATTTTGTCCGTCAAAAGCGGGGGACGCGTCTTCTGTCACCACGCCAGAAAACACCGAGACAAAAAGATAAAAAGAAGACCGGGAAGCACTAGGGAAAAATAAATAAATAAACAAATATAATAGAATGTTAATGCGCTCTTAAGGAATATTTTCAGACTTATTAAATATGTCTAAAACATGTAAAATCTTTTAATAGCTGGTTTTCATTAAAATATGTACATTTTCTATTTTCTAATTCTTTAAAAGTATATAATTCTATATTTAGTTAACTTGATTAGTACTTTAAAATCTAGAGTTTGTTGTGATAATATTATGAAGTATTGTCGGATTGTATAAGATTGTAAATAATTCCATAATCTCGATCATGTTCTAGGGTAGCTAGTTTTCTCATTAAATTATTTCCTTTCATGTGTATGTTCTTCGGGTGTAATTACCCTAGAGTGTAGCATACAATTAATTTTCTCTATCATTCTGACTATTTACAAGTGGAAGCATTAGAAACTGTTCGTAGGATGCTTATTAACATTCATCATATGTATATGAAAATTTGAAGTTTTGAGAATATAAAATGAATAACTTTCTTAAGATGTTTGTTTTTTTTTTCTATATAATTATTTAGCTATTTTCAAGATGTCCTAAATATTCTTATATACATTCTCTATCTTTTTAGCAATGGTAATTATTATAAATGTCTGAACACCTGCTCATAAGATAAACTATACCCGTCCTTTAGTACAAATTACACTGACAATGTGACATGGGTCCCTCATTTCTAAGTTTTCAACATGAATAATGTTAATAAACGAGTTACGAGACACTTTTTTTCTAAAATAACGTAACATTTATTCTAAATTGATGAAACGCCAGGGCCTTATTTATATATTGCTTCATAAAGCTTGGACATTTGACATTGACGTTAATACAACCAAATTATAATATAAAATATTGAAAAACACTTTCAACCCAATTGTCATGTCGCATCTCCTACTTTAAGACATGTAATTTGAACCTTTTAGGTAAGCAACTGTTAAACCTAAGCTAGCCTATAAAAGAAAAGCCAAAAGACTAACACACTATTTTCATCGAGAACGGCGATAGTGTTGGATCAACGTCTCATGGAATTAGATGAAGTCCGAAAGTTAGGCCTCGATGAGAATAAACCCGAATTGAATAAGAAAAAAAAAGATTTTTTTTTTTTTGAAAAAAGAGGCAAGAGATTATATTATTGGAAGCTGCACTACCATCGACGTCAACGGTGAATGATCACAGTTATCACTACCTTTCATTTCGGTGAAAGGTCACATCCTTTTCATATATGTACATATTGACTACTTATACATGAGGTTTTGGGTTTTGAAGGGATTATCTTTAATTGTCATTATCTGTTAATAGAATCATTAATACAACCTTGCCCTAATTCATCACTTCTCTGTTTATGCTTCCAAACACTCGGGGGTTGCCATCCTCAAGGAGACTGTCCGCCGTGGTCACACTCCTAAGGCGACCGCCATGGTGCCTCTCAATCAACCCAAGCCACCACCCTTGTGTCATTGTCACTTCCCCTTCTTTTTCTTCTATCATCCTCCATTTCTCTCTCTCTCTCTCTGACTGATACATATCGCCCTAGACCACCACAACAATGGCGACCGCCATCGTGATGGTCTTGATTGTGAATTGTGGCCGGCCGCGGCAACTATGGCAGCGAAATCATATTCAAATACGTGGAAGTTTTTTTGTAAAGCACCCCTGCATTGTCAAATCTTATTCAAATACATGGACGTTTTTGTGTAGGTGTCTTCAACGGCTAAGCCACTAGTCATTTGTCAGCAAGTACAGAACATGGGTGAAATACCAAAATGCCATCCATTGGGTTGGAGACTCTTGTCAATCATAGAATTTACAAATTAAGTGGATGCATTGTCAAGAAGATTTTCCTCCTACAATTCACGAGGAACAATATCCATTTTATACAGCGGCCAAAACTTCACTAATTCTCGTATTTGGTATTAAACGAGGCTTATAGCCCCGATGAATTTACAATGTGCTCAACCGCAAAAGCAACTTTGAACTGATTTAACTCTCCTCATGAACAGAAATCAACAGAAGAATGTTAGAGGGCCGTGAAACTCCGACTCGCTCCGTGAAGCCGCTTGCTGTGGCCTATGGGCCTTCGGGCTTCTTTCCGATAGACTCCATTCACATAACTAGTAAATTATCTGGGATCATCCCATCTTCTTAAGAAATTCTAATTCATATGGATTTTTCATAGGCATACAAAGAAAATATACGACAGCTAGGACCAACGATGGATCGCTAAAGGGAAAATTGTCTAAAAAATCATAAACCTACTATATGGCGAGCCCATTCAGTCATGAATTTTTTAGTTTGGTCAATTTAGTCCTAAATTTTTTGATAATTTGTCAATGTAATCATTTCAGCCAATTTGGTTAAATAATGCTAATGTGGCAGTCATACCATGTAGGATGATTGACGTCATCATTAGTGATTTCCGATAAGCCAAAATTAGCTAGAAGAATTATATTGGAAAATTGTAAAATTTTTTACTGTTAACTTGAAAAGCTGAAAACTAAATTGACCTTTGTATTATAAGTTTAGGGCTTTCTAAATAATTAACACGGCCACTAAGGGCACACGTGAAAACCATTCTATTTCTGTTCAAAAAATAATTTTCTATTCTAGATTTGTTTTTGGAACATAAATCTGTTTTATAAAACTATTTTTTTATTTATTTCTAGAATAGATTTTTACTCCAAAAATAAGTTTGGAATAGAAATCATAAGTAATTTTTTTTTCTATTTTTTAGATAGAAATGAGAAATAAAAACTCTTTCATCAGTTCGTCCTTACTATTGGCCAACTGCCCATTTGTTGCCACTGACCATCGGCCACCATCCACCATCCACTACCGCTACTCCTTAGCTGCTGGTTACCGCCCCTTGCTTGTCATCCATTGATTGCTGGCTACTGCTCCCTTGTCATCATCCATCGATCGTTGCTCGCCGTTCGCTGCCGCTTGCTAGCTGCCGTCGCTTGTCGTCTACCATGCATTAGTTGTCAATCGTCGTCGTTGCTTGTGAGCTGCCGCTGCTTGTCGTTTGTCGTTCATTGGTCGTTGGCCATCATTGGTCATTGCATGCCGCTCGTTGTAGGTTGTTGGCTGGCACTTGTCACTGGCTATTGTCCCCCATCGGCCGAGTTCCCCTTTGTTGGATGATAAGCAACGGACAGTGGGTGGGAGAAATTTTGTATTGTTATCAAATGAATTTTTATTCAGGGAATAGAAATTTTATGTTGTTATCAAATGCATATTTTTGTTTAAAAACTCATCCAATAATAGAAATAGAAAAATCTAATTTTTTTTTTCCATAAATCAATTTTTGGCAAGAATGATTATAATTCGTGCCTTGAGTGCTCGATATGAAATCTAGTAAAGATTTATTATATAGCCTATTATATTTCATACCGTTGTCAAGAAAGCCCAAATAAAACTTACCTCATTTTACGGGCTGGACGTTTCCTTGAAAGGCCCATCTCCACCCGAGTGCAATAAAGGGGGTTGAGAAAAATTTAGCACTATGGCTAGGGTTATTAAGAAGTGGATTTATCCTTCTTTCTTAATCCAATCTATCTGAGCCCAAATCTTCATTTGCCGAGTGGGAGACCCATCGCCCGACCCGGAATTCAAAGGCCCAATTAAACCCTATTAGGGGAGCGGGCCTCCACAGATGGAAGACTCTGATTACTCCTAGCCATTGATTTTCATCCCCTGAGATTCATCTTAGGTTAATGAAACTAGAAATTAATACCCTGTAATCTCATGAAGTAGGTAAGATGAGAGTCGAAATCCAAGCGAATGGATGAAATTTGGTCATAGGTTCAAGTCAATTTTCTGAATCTTTGTGTCGATCGCTATTTAGTCAAGGCTCTTTCATTCAAGGTGGGTGGTAAAATCAACATATTTGGTTAGATGAATAAAATCGACAGAAGATTTTCCATGAGGCCGAATATATTTTTCTCGAGTCGTGCCGACTTTTGCCACCTTCAACAAATATGAAATCTTACCCAGCCTATGACAATTTAATGGGATTTGGAAAGGAGGTGAGACATTTGGTAATAGTGATATCGATTCTTTCCTGAAGAAGATTAAAAACAATGATCAGTCCATGTATGTCGTTATTCTCAAAATTTGCTTTTGAAAGATTATGCAAGTATAGTAATTGCATCAGAGAATTTGCATCTTAACAATATTTTGCTCTATTACTGATT
This sequence comes from Eucalyptus victrix, assembly GCA_016097545.1. NCBI lineage: Eukaryota > Viridiplantae > Streptophyta > Magnoliopsida > Myrtales > Myrtaceae > Eucalyptus > Eucalyptus victrix. The sequence continues at coordinate 39,717,643 of CM027842.1, forward strand.
AAAAAAATATGATCCTTTTCTACAAGTTGGATAAATCATATGCATACCCTTTCAGCCGGTCCCCACTGCACAATATCTTATAGAAAAGAAAACGATCTTAATTAATTCCATACTTTCTCTTTCCAAAGAATAATAACTATAATAATAACAAGAATCCAACTACTAGTAATAGTAATAATAATATTTTCAAATTGTACCAACTTCTCTCTTCTTTCTCTGGGTGGTCCTCGTACAGTCTTACCAATGTTTTTTCTTCTTTATTATTATTTTTTAATTTTAAGGTGAAAGTACAATAAACCAACTTGACCAAGGGAATCTAGACTTTTTGTGGCCGAGGATGCCTATACAAGATCTATGGGGTGCCAAGTAGGTATTACATTACATTCGTAGAAAGCACACATTTAATAATTTAATAAATTAATTTTCATTAGATTTCTCGTACACCAGCTTATGACCTCATTGATTTGGTTCCAGGCTGTAATGTGTCTTATGTAACGATCAATTCGGGAAAACTTTTTGATATATAAAAGGTTTGACTCTCTCAAAGAATTCTTTCAAAGCAAGAAAAGGCAAGTCCACATGAAATTATGGAAGGGATTAATAATTTAATGGTTCCTAAAAGTGCCATTTAGAGCTGGATCACATGATAGTGTCAGGGATACAGTACGGAAGCGACATCAGAGGCAGTAATAAAGTAATTAATCTGCTCAGCAAACCGCATGCTCGGATATATTTTAAAATTAAGTCAGTCCAACCTGACCGGTTTACTCTAATATACTTAAGAAACAGTTTTAAAATGAATGATTGTGGTCCATATTTCATATGTTAATACTATTTCGCAAGAAGTCTCCTAATTCGGAAGTACATAGGTTCGTGCTTCTAGGATAACTTCAAGAGAATGGGCATGTGATTTGCCGATTGAACTTTGAATAAGGAAGACGGACATGCTTAAAGCTCCGATGGTCTGGTCTTTTTAAAGTCATTTCGGTCGCCCAAAATAGGAGAAATATATAGTGGGAAAATGAAGATTCTGCATTGAAGCCGCATCGTGAGAGGAGCATCAAGTGGCCCAAAATATTGTTCCCTTTATACTTGAATGGAATATAGAAAGCCGGAATATGATTAAATAAACTTTCATTTGGTTAGTGGAGTTATTTAACTTAACTACGGCATCATTTTGCAGCTAAGCACGAACCTGAATGGAAGTGGTTTTTTTAGGACAGCACATCCTCGACCTTTTCAAAAAATGAGTATATTCCATAGGTAATGCAATTTGTTAGCTTTTCATATTATAAGGAACTACTGAAGTAGCCGGATTCTAAGAAATCGCGCTGAACAGGAACCCGATGTGTCTTGTGCCCTTTGAGATTCAAGGTCTGAACTCATTTCAATGCTCGGGCGACCCCCTGCTCCTTATCGGTTTACATGCCGGCCTATAGTTGCGCACGAGATTAAGTCACGACTGTAGCAAATGCTTGGCATTATTTGACCTCCTGGTGCGGAAGAAAGCGAAGGGAGACGGATTTAGTCATGGTGCATGCCACGTACCCTTTCATATCACCAATCAATAAACGCATTCTGATCCGTTGAATGGTACTTTCTTGGTGACGATAATTCAAATGCCGAACAGTCCTATTTCAACGACAAAAGGAGCATCATTATTCAAAATGTGAGGTGCACCTGACCCGGTTATTCAATGGCGTGAATCATCAGTCTTTTGGCCCGACACCTGTGAATCCAATTTCTTTATGATGCCCATTAAGAAGTCAGAATTTCCATCTCGCATTTTTCAAAAGCATGTTCTCATTTCTTTTAGTTCTTTTTTCACACATTCAGATTCAGACCCCCTCGACACCCAACTTTTCACCCCAATCGTTTATCTAACCCCAACTTGCTCGAACCTGTCCTTGCATAGCCCATCTCTCTCTCTCTCTCTCTCTCTCTCTGTAGATTTTTTCAAGTTGCTTTTAGTTTAAGGTCAAAAAGGGGGTTCTTAGATTGATCACTTCCTGCAATCCAATGCCTTGGGGAGACCAAATTCATTGTGTTCGTAAAATATTCCGATGCAGAGCCCTTGGCACAAAGAGTTCCGTATTGGGTCAAGACAAGTCTCTGTTTCCTCGTGTAGATGTTCACGGCACGCAATACAAAACTTTAGATGCACTTTGTCCCTTTTGTGAAAAATTATGGATCAAGTCACGTCCTCTAAGCAGAGCAATATTGTCACCCTAGTGCTTCCCAAACAGCAAATGATGTCGACCTAAGTTCCCCACAACAATGCATGGCGAATTAAGATTAAGTACATATTTAGTTATGGAGAGATTGAGTTCCATCGAACGCTGTCTTGTTTGGGGGAACTTGCGCGCCACAATCTCTAGTAGAATGGATACATTTCGGAACCAAATTTACATAAATGTCCGATCCCCAGCAAAAAAAAAAAAATTCAAAGAGAGTTTACAATAAGTGAAAAAAGTGTCAGGTCGATAATAATGTACAAATGAAAAATTATCTTTATATGACTTACTAAAATTTGTCACGTATCAAGAGTAGGAGTAACTGGAGCATGTATTGCTAAATATAAGTTTGGTCAGTAAAGTTTAGGGCTAGAAGTCATGCGAATGCAAAAGCTAGAATCAAAGGACGGAGAGCTAGACTTGAATTGACTTCGACGTGTAAGAACTATGTTTAAGAGATGAAGTGCAAGATATTCTTCAACACGATGCAAAGAACTAGCATCCCCACAATATAATCTCCCTATGCAGATGTACTTTAGAGATTACTTTTGAGAAAGAATTTGTTCCTGAGTGTCTTTGAGGTACTTCTTGTGACAACTGTGTATTAACTATTATATAGGGAATCGTGGAATCAGTAGCATATTAAGCCTTTGCTTTTACAATATGCTTAACGAGTTGCATAGAATAGTGGTTAACGAGACTAAGGCCAGAATCAAGCTCAACATGACCAGATACCTGAAGAACTGGTCGAGAAATAGTCATACCTGATTGCTGAATTGATCTAACGATTGCTGAACTTGGCTTAGCAACTTAGCCAACTGTTTATAGTCTTCCACCAACCTATAGATTGACATGTGATGAGCAACTGTTTATTCACTCTGTTGGCATGTGATTGATGAGATTGTTGACACCTCTAATTCTACCCCTACCGTAAAAAAATCATCAAGTTTGACCTAAAGTTGACCGAGAGTTATCAAAGATTTGACTGATGAATATACAAAGCACGGAAAACATTATTTGAACCTCAAAGTGGTTTTTGCTCGCCAAATTGAGTATTTTAACACATTTTGTCACTTGAATTTGACCATCAATTTTTGATTATTTGGAATGAGGTGCCTTATTTTCACGGTATCAAGAAGTTTGTGAATTCCATGTTTTAACGCTTCATTAAATTAGGGGCCTCGCAACAAAATTGGGCTGATCAGATGTTAGATGAGAAACTTCTTTGTCACTACCTGAATTTCCATGCGGTTTGAATCTCGAATGAATAAATTATATAGCCTTAAATGATGTACACAATTTTTCATTTTTATTTATTTATTTTTTGTAATCAAAACTCCCTGTATAAAAGATCCACCTCTACGTATGTTATGCAATTTGGAGCAGTCTTTAAAGATTCAGAAGTTCTAATCTAAATGTCTTTGAATTTCGAACTTGACCAATTTATAAATTTTTTTGGAGTAGCCTAAACTCAGTAAATGATAGGAGATCTATTCATACTCAATCTAATTTTCATGTGATTATTGCCTTGTTATTCGATGGTTTGGTTTGGAATGTCACATAGCATATGATCATTGTCTTATTATTTGTTATTGTGTTTACCATTGCCAATTGTTATTGATTATTATTATGTCATGTTACTTGTGATTATTGTCATGTTGCTTGACCTATAAATATTGTTACTTCCTCATCATATGCACCGTGTCACATTGCCTGTGATGATTATTATGGTACTTTGTCACCCTGTTTTCCATGTAATGTTGGATTTGAATATTACCACCTAGCTATGTTTGAATTTCAAATATTCCATGTTGTTGTTGTGCCATTCGAATTTTTCTTCGTAGTTGATAATATTTAAGATATTAAGTTAGTGAGAATTATTGAAGGAAATATAATCAATATAGCGATTGTTGACGGGGACCAATATGCTCTAGAGTATGCATTGAATAATTTTCAAACATTCGGCTTTACTGAGTCAAGGTGTCCTATTGTACTATACTTTTTGTTAATGACATGTTGTTTTTCACCCTAGTAACTTTATATCTCTTATCCACTCTAATTAATTGATGTCATTAACCCATTAATAAATTCGAGTTAAAACTGTTCTTCAATAAAGAGTAAAGGAGGAAGATAAGAGATAGAGATAAACATTTCCTTTCCTTTTCTGAAATGTGCATCTCCATCATCCTAACAACTTCAAGTTCAAATTTTCCCATTCCGATCTTTTTCAACTCAATCAAAACCCAAAGTCTCATTGTCAATTGAGTGTCTTATAGTGAATATTCAAGGACTTCACTTCCTTTTTTTTATAATCAAATTAGCTTTGTCATCTTCTAAAGAATGAGACTTATTAATTTCAGTATTTATCTTGATTTCAAGGTGATTAAAGGCTTTGTTTGTTCAAGATTTCACTCTAGGTCAGTGAAACTTTATGGGCTAAGTTAGATTGATCTACTTAGTATTTCTTGACTTCGTAGGTCGATGGTTGTTAATTTTTGTTTGGCTTTTGTTGTCAAGTGTAGGTAAGTATTAATGATGGTATGTGAAATCCCTAGTTACTTGAATTGGACCGATAGGCTTTTTACATGCCTATGATGTATTTGATTGATTTCCTAAGGTTATTTGATTGTTTTTGTGAGATGTGATGACATTTTTTAAGTGTAAAAAATGTGAAAATGGGGAAACTAAACCTGACAATGATATTTTTCTTATTCAACTAAGTTATCGAATTACTAACTAAGTGTTGTTGACTAATCACGTAGAAGAAACTCCAAGTTATCGATATTCATGTTGTTATTGAGTTGTCAATGTTCACGTTGTTGATTATTTGAGTTGTTGATTTTTTTTTTTTAAATTTGTCAATTTTTTAATAACGTTGCTTGTACTGAAGCTGCCGATTTATACGTATCAGTTTCTAAGTTATCGATTACGTATCTATAGTTTCAATTAAATGATGATGGCTTAGCATGGAAAGAATAAATTATATGTGTTTAAGTGCACGCGGTCATTTATTGCATGCGAAGGGATAAATTGTTGTGATGCATACATCAATTGTTGTTTTATAATAATGCGTATGTCTTAGATGCCATGAGATAAAGATCTTTGCCACGACCTATTCATCAAAGAGCGAATTTCCTTATATGAGTATGCAAGTGAGTTCTAGAGTTAGTTAGAGGTTCTATGAGACAATTCTTTACAAGGTTACGATGACGTGGTTTGTGTAATAATGGTATGATGTTAAGAAATGACCATCATCAAGTGAATGTATAGTGATGTGTTTATCCTTGCCGATGTAAGGGACACTTTGACGAACAGTCTAAGAGGCATGGCAAATTGGTACGTATGATTCTATCTCCCATGAGTTAGTGGTGATGATGCCTCGTGAGTCGAATGAGTTAGTAACTCACTTGTATATATGGGTGAGCTATTATGTGGTAATTGCACATCATGAAATAATATGTTGTTTGTTTGTATTTTAAGTGAATAATTTCATGCAATGTCGCTAATGATTTTTATCGGCATATCATTTTAGGAAAGATGGTGCACTTATTTTTGCATTTGTTGTACATTGTTGTTTTGTGCTTGCATTGAACTCACAATATTTGTTGGTGCCAAGTTAAGCGGTAACAGGATATCCTGTTATATACCTAGAGATTTTATTTATTGGCTTCGGTTCACTCCTTTATTTCGTAGGATGGATCTCCCGTCTCCATTACTTTTTGGAGCTTCCATATATTTTGATTGTAAATATCAAGATGTGCTTATTTCAGAATTGTCAATTGTATATTTTAAGTGTAGTCCTATTGCATGGGTCATCGCAAGGTTTCTAGAGTGGGTTCTTCATCAATCTGTCACTTGGTGATCGTTGAGGGGCTTCGATGGTTCCCTTAGTTTCAACAATAATGACATGTCAATGGGCAAGGTTGTCGATCCATAGTTCAGGAATTTTCAAATTAATGCTTCTAAAGATCACCCGAAAGGATTGCACTAGAGTGTGCACTGAAAGTGGAGACGGATTTTTGTACAAAAGGTTTGATGTGTATTATCTGAGATTAACATATTTGTACAATTGATGTTAAATTAGTTAGTTATCGGAGAATTGAAGTGAAATTAATTTAGAAACTTATCTGAGGTTCACATTTTATGAAAGTATGAATTGTTACAGTTAGGGAAAAGACCATAAAAAACTCCAAACTTTATCCCAAGTGACACATTTACTCAAAACTATTTTTTTCTTTGTGACGTGAAAATCCCAAACTTTTCAAACTGTGACACATTTACCTCATCAAAGGCATTTTTGTATTATTTTTTTTTCTATTTTTTCTATTTTTCATTTTTTTTCTTCTTCTTTCCTTCGCCAGCCATGGTGGAGCCGGCAGAGGGAAGTCGACATCCAGTGAGGGCTTGGCAAGGGAGGCCCTCACCCAACGTTGATGAGAGCGGCCCTTGCTTGTGCTGGGCGAGGGGTGCCCTCGCCGACATCAGGTGAGGGCCTCCCTCGCCAGATCTGGGTGAGGGCGTGAGGGAGGCCCTCACCCCCAGCTAAGGGCCGCCCTTGCTCGACGCCAGTGAGGGCAGCCCTAGCCAACCTAGGTGAGGGTGACCCTCGCTTGATGCTAGCGGAGGGAAGAGAGAAGGAAAAAAAAAGAAAAAAAATTAAAAAATAAAAAGACCAAAATGCCCTATAATTTAGGGTAAATGTGTCACTCGATAGAAGTTCAAGGTTTTTTATGTCACAAAAAAAAGTTTGGAGTAAATGTGTCACGGTTGGCAAAGTTCAAGGTTTTTTACGTCACAAAAAAAAAAGTTCGGGGTAAATTTGTCACTTTGAGCAAAGTTTGGGGTTTTTCATGATTTTTTTCATCACAGTTATTATGTCATGTCATTTTCCCATTATGTTGAGTTTTAATGTTTGAATTTCAAATTTGCACATCACCATCTCGTTTTGTCTAAATTTCAAATTTTCATTGTCATGTCATATCATTTTCTAATTTTGCCTATATTCAAAATTTTCCATGTGATTGCCATGTCATAAATTTCTAATGATGTCTGAATTCCAAATTTGCCATGTAGTTTCCATGTCATTTACTTAATCATGTTTGAATTTTGAATTAGCAGCGTTGTAGTCATGCTGGTTATTTTTTTGAAATCATGACTGAAATTTGTATTGTAATTGACATTTGCATACCCACTTTTGCACATGGATGGAAACAGGCCGCCATATACAAGAAAACAACCTCGTTAACTAGTAACAACCTTGTATAAGGCTGCGTTTGGGACAAGTATTTGCAAGTAGCTTTGGGTGTTCAAAGCTCATTCGACCAAGTATTGGGTGTTTGGGAACATTTTTGAAACCTACCTTCAAGGAATGCTGGCCTTCCAAAGGCTGAAAGCCCAAGGCAAGTCCTAGGTTGCCTTGGGCTTTCAGCATTTTCTGAAGGTCCGATGCATCGTTCATCTTCTTCTTTGTCAGATTCTCAAATGTTGGTTGGCGAGGTTGCAATGGGTTAGCAGTCGGTTGGAGAGAGGCTGGTGTGGTCGTGGCACTCTGGCGACCATCACCGACTAGTCATACGACTTAGATCTGGGTGGTACGACCTCGTCACGACTCGGATTTGGGTCACAGAGGTCGCTTGGGTTGCGGCAAGGTTGGTCGCTGCGACCTTCATCAACCCACGACCTCGCTGTGACCCAAATTTGGGTCACGGAGTTGTGGCGAGGTCTGTTGTAGCGACCTTTGACGACCTTCATGACCTCATCGTGACCCAGAGGCCTATTGCCGCAACCTTTGGTGACCCATGACCTCGCTGTGACCCAAATATGGGTTGCGGCGAGGTCACAAAGGTCACTGGAGGTTGCTGCGATAGACCTCGTCGCTATCTAGATCCAGGTCATGGAGGTCACCTAGGTTGAAACAAAGTCAGTCGTCACGACCTCTGGTGACCCACGCCGTGACCATCGTGAAGGGCCGCTTGAGATCGCACGACTGGGCAGCCCCCACTGGTGGTTGCTAGGGGTCGCTCGACCCTAGGCAGCCTTCACTAGTGGTGTCTGGCAGCCGCCTAAGGTCTCGCAATTTGAGACGTTGGCTGCTGGCATCTGGCTGCCTAAGAAGCATAGACACTCTCCAGGAGCTTTTGTGTCGTGTTCGATACTCCGACACATTCTGACACGCTTCGACACGCAGTCAACAAGTATCTGACACGTGGTCAACAAGTGTCTGACATGTTGAAATTTATCGAAATTCTCTATTTTTTTTAGAAATAACATGTCGGCGTATCGTGTGTTCGTGTTGGTGCTACATAACTGGTGGCTGCCTACCCTTCGTTGGCCAACTATTTTTTTTTTTCCTTTCTTTTTATCATAAAAGTCCTTTGTAAATGTAAATTTCTCTAAACACTATTTTGCCCAATAATATTTCACAATATACTTTTAGATTATAATTTACCAAACACGATTTGCATTTTAGAAAACTCATTTTAACTTTAAGTCGTTTGCATTTTCTCAATGGCTTTTCCCAAAAGTCTAATCAAACGCACCATAAGTGCTTATTGCAACATTTCGAATTTTGAAAAAAAATATTATGCATACTTAGGAAATTAGGAGATGAATGACTAAAAAGTTAACAAATTAACCAAAAATAGGGTTGTGCTATCAAAGGGGCATCATCGTCTCACGAGTAATGAACACCAGGAACCAAGATCTTAGTTTTTCGTCTAACCATTTCTTTCGTACGTACACCTATGTTATTGACTTTCTCATGACCATATGAGCCCTTTATATGTCTAATCGGCCTCGATTTACTTAAATTGATTGGTGACAATGATTATTTACAATCGCGATCATATCGACTCCCAAACCTAGGATTTGGGAGGATTCTACTTACTGAGGCGCCTTCTCACTAGCAATCCATCTAATATGCTAAATTCCAAGCGTAGAAGATGCTGGCATGACGGTGTGGTCCAAGTGAAAGAGGACGAGCACGACTACGCATTTGCTAAAGGGAAAAGACTATCAAAAATCCTAAACTTTGCATAAAGTGATAGATTTATCTTAATTTTTTTTTGTGACGTGAAAAACCCCAAAATTTTCAAACTGTGACACATTTAGCCTATTAAGGGCATTTTTGTTTTATTTTTTCTGTTTTTCCTTTTTTTTTCTTCTTCTTCCTTCCTTCGGCCGGTTTGGTGTCTAGTGAGGGCTGCCCTTGCCGGTGTCGGGTAAGGGTTGCCCTCACCTGGGCTGGCTAGGGCGGCCCTCACCTACGTCGGGTGGGGACGGCTCTCGCCTACGTCGGGCGAGGGGTCGGGCTAGGACGGCCCTCACTCGATGCCAGTGAGGGCCTGGTGAGGGGTCCCTTTGCCAGATTTGGCAAGGGAGGCCCTCGCCTGACGTTGACGAGGGCCACCCTCGCCTGTAGTGGGTGAGGGATGCCCTCGCCGGCATTGGGGCGGCCCTAGCTAGCCTAGGTGGGGGGACCCTTGCCCGATGTCGGCAAGGGTAGCCCTCGTAGGACGCCGGCTTCCCTTCGCCAGCTCTGCCATGGTTGGTGGGGGGAAGAGAGAAGAAAAAAAAAGGAAAAAAATAAAGTAAAAAGATCAAAATGCCCTTTAATTTAGGTTAGATGTATCATACAATAGAAGTTCAGGGTTTTTTGTGTCACAAAAAAAAGTTTGGGGTAAATGTATTACGGTTGACAAAGTTCAAGGTTTTTCACATCATATAAAAAAGTTTAGGGTAAATCTGTCACTTTGAACAAAATTTAAGGTTTTTCGTGGTTCTTTTCCCTTTGCCAAATGGAATTCTATTGGCAATTGATAAAATCTTGGAGGTAGGCCAAAAGAATGCCTCAATAACAATAAGGTTAAAACTTACAAATAATGGATGCTAATTATGTATCTTTAAATTGTTATTTAATGCAAAAAATATCAATAAAAATATTGTTACTAATCTAATTTTTAACACTAATTAACACTTTGAATATTCATAGTGATAACCCCTCGTCATTGGCCTTTTATGGTATTTTTGGTAACGTTTTGTTAAAAAATTGTTCCCACGAACAGAAATAGATTTGCTATTTATATTCTTTGGAACAATTTTTGAACAGAAGAATGAGTTTGGTAATTGCACAAAATTTACATTTCTAGAATGGAAAAAGAACGAAACACGTTTAGTAAATTTATATAATTTGTATAATTTTTTTTATATTTTTTTATTTTATTTTTCCTTTTTCCTTGTCTCTTTGGCCGGTCGCGGCCACCGCGACCGGTTGGGTGATGTCCGGCGAGCTCATTGGAGCCTCACTAGGCCACTGGCAAGGCTGGCCTTTGACAAGCTGACTAGGCCTTGCCCTGGCTTTGTGAGGCTCTGACGAGGCCTGACCTCACATCGGCTAGGGAGGCTAAGCCTCACTGGGCCACCATTAAGCAATGCCATCCTAGAGGTGGCCTGACGAGCCTAGCCGTGGCTTGGCCTCTTTGGGGGTCGGCAACGCTCCGACAAGGTTGTCGACCCTTGTTTGGCCAGTCGCTGACACTGGCCATGGCCAAGGCCGGTGATCGACAAAAGGAAGAAGAAGAAGAAGAAGAAGAAGAAGAAGAAGAAGAAGAAGAAGAAGAAAATAAAGAGAAAAAAGAAGAAGAAAAATGAGGAGAAAAAAAAAGCATTTCTCGGAAGTGTTCCTAGGAACAAGAAATAAGAAAAATAGATTTTTTGTTCCCGGAGCAAAAGTGTAAATAAATGCGTTTTTGTTCTTTTTTTGTTTCCGTAACAAAAGAACAGAATTTGTGTTATGGGGAACATAAACAATTTTAAACAAACACACCTTAGTTATCGAGGCATTATCCCTTTGTAATTAATTTGCAATTAATTTTTTTTCTAGGTCAATAATAGTGGCTATCAAACTTTAGCGGAACTTTTTTTTGTCTTATTTATTTATTTTTCTTCCATTTTTGAAAATTTTCATTTTGTTTAGCAATTGAGGGTAAAAGAGACATTTCTTACAAAAAAGTGAGATGAAAAATTTAATTTTATCCTTTAAAAACTATATGCATTGCACATGCTAATGAAAATGACCAACGGAGAGTTTACCACTATAACAAAATAAAAGTTCCAATAATCATAAAATGGTTGAAAGCTTAAAGTAAACGCGTACTACCCTAAAAAGAGCTTATGTATTTTCCCCTACATATAATGGAAATGCAAAAAAATTGTATCATGTTCCCTAATTTGAAGAAAGAGTATTGCAAACCCACGAGATCAATGGATAATCACAAACTATTCCAATATTTGTAAATTTGTAATTCTATACCTAACTCAAGAGAAATGACTTCTTAATGTACTTGGAACATGCGAGCCGACTCATTTGAATATTGAATAATGTGAATTTCACATGGGATTTACATGAACCGATGTTAGTGCATAGTGGGATCATGTGCATCCGGAGCATGCAATGCTTGCCCACATGAGAGAGAGAGAGAGAGAGAGAGAGAGAGAGAGAGAGAGGTGGGGCCCGGAGAAGGGGTCAGCATAGGTTCATCATGCAGGATGTTGGCAAATTGACCAACCAAACCGTGGGTGCACCATTTATGACTCTTATTGGTGCCACCATCACCCAAATCAAAATATCACCAGCAGCCAGAGAAAGACTTGATTCCCGAAAGCGACGGGTGGCGATAGAGATAGAGAGAGAGAGACTTGACTTTGGGAATTCTTCACAGTCCAACCTGATCTTATTGTGCCCAACGTCAACTCCACTGCACAGTACACATAAGGGATAAAGTTCTGGTATACCAAAATCGGTTTCTACGATAAGTTATTATTATCTAAGCAATGTGGTTCAATTCCGATTGGATGCTCTAGTATAATCATCTTACTTAGATAAGCACTAGCAAATAATTTGCTCATACTGTATATTACCAAATCAAACTGGAGCCTCTCTCAAAGGGTTTGCTTTCATTATTAAAGAAAACCCAAATGGGATCTACTTTTGTATACAATTTAGTAGTAAGTTGCTTGTCGAGAAGGTCTGGGCTTGTGTGAACAGTTGAAGATCCCAATATGAGGGTAGATACGCCATTTTCAATGTATGTTGTATAATATGATATAATTTTTTCTCCTATACCTTTTTTTTCTCACCTAGACTTCAGCAGGGGAGAAATTGGAAAAATTGGACCGTGTGGGGAGAATAAAAAGGACACATTGAAAAGGTGGCGGCCACGTGATGTGATGGCCAATGTTTGAAAAAAAGAGAAGAAATTAAAGTCGTTGTCGTTTGGTGCACGTACCAAAAGATTCATGCATGGTTTCGGAAAGAAGCAACATCAGAAGCTTTTCATTGACCCATGCTCTTTTCATCATCTTCCCACTCTTCGTCCTCTCCTCGCTTTGCCCATCTTAATCTGCCGGAACGTGCAAGTCACGCACAAGCCGGAATCTACAAGATGGATGGACATGGCGGGGGCAATTTAATAACAAGAAAATGATGTAAATAATCTCTCAAATTTTAATTTATTCAATATTATCTTTGAATTTTGATTCAATATATAATATTGTTTTTGAACTTTCAATTTGTTTAATGTAATTTCTGAATTTTGTAAAATATTTAATATCGTCCTTAAAATTTTTAAACATATTCAGGGATTACATTTAATATTTAAGGGACAGCAAGAGTTACATTGCACAAATCAAAAGCTTAGAGATGATATTAAAATCATTTATTTAATAACTGTTGCATTTCCAAGTTAATATTTTAAAACCCTCTCTTTCAGATTAGTATTTTAAAAACCCCTCTTTCTTTCTCTGCACGATAAGAATGACAATCTCCCTCACAACCCATTTGGTCCAAGAGTTCATATCTATTTCACTGAAATGTGATTTGCATACATGTATCGTTTAAAAACTTGCAAGCAATAATTTACTTTTCTCGAAGAGCTGACATCTTTTGCCAAAATGGCAAATCTAGAAAGGATCTCTGATCACTACAAAATGCATAAAAAGCAAGGGCATGAAAAAGGACTAGTATGTTACATTTCTAATGTTGACTGAGCCTTCTTTTGTGTGTAGGACAACTTTTATATGTTGAAAATCTTGGTAGGTAATAAGGAGGAAGGGTAAGTTATTGACATTGAGGCATTACATCTTGGAATGAAGCTTCATCCACATTTCATAGCAGCGTTTTGCTTGGCTGCAACAGGACTCTCCGAAGCTCGTTGGCCATTCCGTGCAAGAGGACTGGTTTTCTGATAACTCCGTTGATTCCGACCTGCGAACATCGATCCCAAACATCATCGTCACCGCTAGTGGTCAAGGCGACAATCACTGGCCAATTGGTACTGCTGTGGAACTGGCGAATCTTATTTGCCACTTCAAACCCGTCCAAGCTGGGCATGTGAAGATCCAAAAGGACAATCTGGAAAGACGATTCAGAGGGGCGGAGGGCGCTGAGGCACTCGAATCCCGAAGAGGCAGTGGACACCTTGCAGCCTAGCTTCTCAAGAAGCTTCCGGGTGACGGCCTTGTTCGCATCGTCAGAGTCCACGAGCAATACTTTTAAGCCTGTGAAGACTGAGTTGGAGAGTGTATAATCTGGAGATGGCCCCGATTCAGAAATGGTCACTGAGATGGACTCTCGGAGTGGGAACCGTAGGACAAGTGTCATGCTCTGAGCGAAGCCCTGAGGGTTCGGGACTACCGAGATGTTACCTTGCATCAACTGTCGATCAGGACAAACAAGTTCAGTTAACAATTTTGGTGTCAATAAGTGAGGTAAAGAAAGGGAAAAGAGAGAGGAAAACATTAACAAGCAATATTGAGAGGCACATTGCGATATGTCTACTGTCTAGCAAATCAAAACAATATGTTTCAATCCAAAGTTCTTCAACAAGAAAGGTTGTACACTACTCATGAAAGACATTAACAGGCCTTACGCGAATTTTTTTATAGTAACCAGATTAGAAAGCAATGCAATAAGTAGAAAACATTGCGAGTTTGTCCAGTTCAAAGCAGCGGCCAGGTATGGGAAGATGCTATTGTCCAGGAGCTGTCAAACGCAAGTCTACACAGCGACTTAAATCAGATTAGAGGGGATTCTTTTCCAAGCATGCATTATCAGTAACCAGTAAACATTAACCGAATTACCAAATTCCAATAAAAATAAGCGTATCTGACAGTCTACATATACTAATGAGTCTGCTAATGTCCACACACCAAGGGGGCAGATGTAATTACACATATCTGACCTCTCGCATCTGCAATCCACATCTAACACTAATTTTCATTATTTTTTGACATAGGTGTGCAAGAAAGTCACCAGTACACAACTGACATACATAACCTCACTAAGGAAATATGGCTACCGAAGTCAGTGAAAATGGAAAAGAGAAAAAGAAGAAGAAGAAGAAAACTCAGTACCTGTACTAGCCATTTGCAGATGCTGAAGCTGAAGCCCTCCTCAATCCCATCACTGTTGTATTTCCGACCTCCAAGCTGGATTGTCGAAACTGACCTCTCCAACAGAGAAATGTCATCGCTTATTCCAACTTCAAATTTGATACGCACACCTCTATCAGATGATTCGGACCTCCACATCACCCAACCTCGATCATACCTTCCGTGACTTCCACTGGCTTTCTCACGAAGAATTCGAAGGGTAACTAATTTCCCTTGATTACTGTCATTCAGCAAGTTACCGATCATATGCAGAATTACCTGAAAAACCCTCCTTTCATCGCCCATTACGTTGTTCGGCAAGGACCTATCAATGTCCAATTCAAAACTGAACCCCTTGTAGATACACAAGCACTTAGCCAAGCAAGCTGCTTCTCTTATCATGTCATGCATAGAAAATGATCTTACTTCCAATGGACATCTCCCGCTATTCTTAGTTGACATGTTCACCACATCATTTATCAAATTTGCCAAGACGGCGCTGGTTCTTGCCATTGCGTTTCCAATAATTTTTTGGTCCGCATTCAAACTCTCATCCTGCATAATCGAGAGCAACCCTGAGATCGTGTGCATAGGCCTCTTTAGCCCATCGTTCATGACCTTTTGGAATGAGCTTCGGGCCTGACTTGCCATCATAGCGTTCCTCTTTGCCTGCTGTAGAGCCCGGTTTTGCTCCTCCAGTTTCTCTCTCATTAACTGAGACTCTTCAAGGATTGCTGCATGTGAGAGAGCCACTGCCACCTGATCGGCCACCACCTTGATAATCTCGAGTTCTTGATTGCTCCAAGATCGTGGCTCTCCACCTGGAAGGACCAGGACCAGTATCGCATAACATGCTGGTTGGAGTTCAGGGGTCCCTCCCTTGAAGTTGGAGACACGAAGCATCGGCATCCGAATTGCGGCTACTGGGCCGGACTCCCCAGGCCCTACACTACTTGCAGTTGCGAGTACTGAGTCAGGCCTCAAAATATGCACCTGATCGCTCTGCTTAATTGAAACAACATCTGGATCAGTTATTGGAATAGGGATGTGATAGGTTCCTGAGTAATTCCTTCCCCTCTCATGCGTCAAGTTCATCTCGGTTTTACCATTGTTAGGCATCCAAACTGCGCAGTTCTGCAACCCCAGTGTCTTGGTCAGCTCGACCAGAGTCGTGTCCAAAATAGTATGCCTATCAAGCGATTTGCGAATCTCTTGTGTGAGCATCCGCACATGCAAACCAGCTTCTTTCTGTTTCATTATGATCCCAACCTCTCGCCCCAAATCCCAAGCCTTCTTCTTCAACATGAACTCTCTCACCTTCACTTTGAGAAGCAGAGGAATGAGGGTGATGAGCGTTATTGCTGTGGCACAAGACACGAGAGCAGTTAAAATCTTGAACACGGTGAGCGCGACCATGAGTTGGAAGGGATGGTGGGCATAAGTCCACCCATTGATCAGATGGGTCAATCCGCACAGAACAATGAAGGCAATGAATTGAAACAGGACCCATTTGAACGGGATGTTCGAGCAGCTAATAAAATACAGCAATTCAATTGGGATTGAAAAGTAGGCCACGGCGATCAAAAAGTCGCTCACTCTCTGGCACTCCAGAATGCTTTCCACGCTCCACAAACTTCCCTCGTCATCGCAATTGCATCGCGGGAATCCATCATCAGCCACTGAAACGGTAATGAGCAGAGAAGAGATAAAAATCCCGGAAGCTAATTTCTTTAACATTGCATTGAAGCAGGGCAACCAGTTCAATCCATCCGACGCTAAACTTCTCGAGAGCAGGACCCGTCTGAAAATCTCGACGACATGACGACGAGCTCACGCGTGGTCTCAGAAGACTTCTCCGAACCGAGATCTCCGGCATCCATTATCCTGTGAAAACCAGAACCCTACTAAATTAAAGTGCCTGCAAAATCCAACCTTATAGAGAGACTGATCCTAGAATCCGACGCACCAAACAACAGACTAATAAAAAATCCCAATAGTCACGAGCTTTATCCCTTCTTTACAACGACTTATACGGGGAGACCTCAAATTCTGGCACAGATGCATTGTATCACCGAGTAGATAAACCATAATCTATCAGAAACAAACAGTGATTACGAAATTTCTTCCACTAAAATAATAGCCCCCCACGATGACAACAAAACAAAGCGACCCTCCGAAGTCACGACCAGAAACGCCCCACCAAAGGAACAGTAAAAATCCGAATAAATTAATGCGGTCGCCGGGCCAGGCCAGAAGAGAATAAAAGAAACAGAACCCACCAATGAAAACGCACAAGGCATCCTTGAGGAGGACAAAAAACGCCCCCTGAACGGAAGCAAAGTAGGCGAATAGAGAGGGAGAGAGAGAGAGGGAGTACCGGTGAAACCTACCAAAAAATTGCCGTTCCCAGATTTCGAACAAAGCCCCCGGCTCCGAGTCCAGATCCTTCACATGCAAAGGAAGAGAGAGCACCCTCTCTCTCTCTCTCTCTCTATCATGTACTCGTACAAATAGTTATATTGGCACTGATATCATTTCGCTCCATTGGATACAACGAACCGATTTTGGTACGGAATACAGACCCCCCAACCCAACAGCAGTCGCGAATCCCGAGAGCAATCGGAGAAAAGGGGGGAAATAAAAATTTGGGTTTTTCTTAGGCGGCACTCGCCGCGCATTCAACCGGCCACCTCGCGCCGCGCGAGCCGCTGACGCAGCGCCAAGAACGAGAAAAAGACGAAGGCAGAAGACGAAGACGAAGACGAAGACGAAGACGAAGAAGAAGAAGGGGAGCAACGCTTGTGTCTTCTTTCTTCTCTTCTTTATGCAAGGAGGCTTGGGTTTTGGTGGGGGGGTGGTTTGGGAATTTTACAGGGCTGGATTCAGACACGACCAGAAGAGGGAGAGAGAGGAATGCAGGTTCCCGGAAGCAGCTCTTCCGCCCGACGCATGCGCTCGTGCTGCTGCTGGGGCTTCTTATTTCAATCAAGACAGACACTAGAGAGACACTAGACAGAGAGAGAGAGAGAGAGGTTTCGAAGGCGCCGTCTGTTTTCCGGGGTCGGGGGGAGAGGGGAGGAGGGGGAGAAAATGGAAAGACAAGTGGAAAGAGAAGGGAGGGGGAAGTGGGGTCCATGGGGACTTCCCAGGTGAGGAGTACTTAGACGCTCTTTCGGAAACCCCAGAGCCTCCCCCTCCTCGGCAGACGGACCCCCAATTCTTTCTTTCTCTTTTTTTATTCAACCTCTCTCTCTCTCTCTCTCTCTCTCTCTCTCTCTCTCTCTATAGAAGGATACGTCTGCGTTTCCCTTTTTTTTTTTCTTTTTTTTTCTTTTTTCCTTTTTGATCTTTTTCCAGTCGTCTTTTTCGATTTTTTTTTCGAAAACTGTTGTTGACGTTTGTAAAATATCTGCGTGTGGAAATTGGGTCGGTTTCAAAGAACCGTTTCTTTTTCCATGTAAATGCGCGGTTAATGCGGAGAATTTCGTCAAGCAAATCCTCGACTTTCATTATGGATATGATCCAGTTGAGATGGCGTTTGAAACGAGGCCTCTGGTTTATGTAGTTGGATTAGTAGAGGGTAACTGCTATTTTGCGTTATAACAGTAACCTGGGTAAACTGTCAAGTGAATGAGAGTTATACAGCACGTGACCAAAAAATGAAGCCCCAGTAAGTGGAGGACAATAAAGAAGTGTATAAGTACGGATATGGTTAATTAGTACTTTGGGGGTACTCGTTAACGAGACCCTTTCTCAAAATATTCTGAGTGCAAGAGTATCTATGGAACCTATGAGACTTGTAGAGTAGGTGTTAGATTTTTCTAATCTAAAAGTAAGAGAGATTATATAAATATAAAGAGTATTTATAATCCATTACTAAGTGGAACGATACTTCAACACTCCTTTCACATGCAAGATAGACTATGGGCGGCACACGGAACTTTTGACCATGGCACATGGAAATTGACTAAAGAGGGTTGATGCACATTTGCAAAAAGGATAACATTAACTTTGATATCATGTAATATTTTATGAGACCATTATCAATTATTCTAAAAGGTTAAATTGCTAAAGGAATATATGATTTAATATTTACATATTCTAACACTTCTTCTCACAAAATCTCTCAAACGGTTTTAAGTTCAAGTATTTCATGCTCCTATTTGCCTCCCCAATCACAAATTCTCACATTTTTAGGTTGAGGCCAAAATCCAATCTACGTGTGAGGAGGAATGTTAGAATATTATAATAGTAAACCATATAATGCTCTAACAGTTTAAGTCTTTAAAACAATTGATAGTGATCCTATAAAATTTATAGCTCGATAGATTCCTCAATAGATATTAAAGGTCAGGTGGTGGTTCCAAATTTCAAAATATAGGAATAGGTGTGTGTAAAGCGGTATCTAGGATTTGGGGATGTGCCAACCCTACACTGTATTTGGGATGCATTTGAAAATGCTTTGTGAAACAACCGTGAACTTCTAAAGAGACTGAATTTTTGAGTATTTGGTGAGCTGTTTTGGAAGAATTGCAGCCCAAAGTTACCTTATCAAAGTCCAAAGCAGGCACCTCTTGCTTTGGCTTTCGAGCATTTTCGGAACACGAATGAGGGGTTTTGTGATTTTTTAGTCTTTTATCTTCCAACCTTCCCCTAACTGAACTATCTAAATTTCAGTTTTAGAGAGAGAGAGAGAGAGAGAGGGTTTAGACGCTCGAGAAGCTTTACTGGGTGGTGTGGCGCCTCCAAGTTCCAGCAGAAATTACGCAATGTCGGCAAGATCTGATTCCGGGCTCAAGGGTGGTGTGGCGCCTCCAAGATCCAGCAGAAATTACGCAATGTCGGCAAGATCTGATTCCGGGTCCCTTGAGCCCAGGTGAGATCTCACCCGGGCTTGGGCACCCTCTCCAAATTTATAACGGGGTCACGAAGTTTTGATGGCAATTCGCTCGCTTGAGTAAGACAAATCTTGATGAGCAAGATCTTGTTGACAAGAAAGATCTAGTGGCAATGACCTCGACAAGCAAGTGAGCTAGATCTTGACTCAGCCGCATCGCTCGGGGTCGTACCACCTTGGTGGCTCTTCGCATGGGATCCCACGACATTGTTGGCAATGCGGCTGGGTAAAGGTAATTTAGGGTCTCGAAGGTTGCACATGTTCTACTGGCTTTTATTATTTTTCTACTCTTTTTTCAAGTTGATTTATAACAAATGCTTTACAGGTTATTGATCAAACATCATTTTTCGTTCACTAAAAAACCTTCTAGTGTATTAATCAAACAAATACTTGGCACATAACAGATTTGGCTAGAAAATTTCCTGGATTATGATAAATGTATATCAATTGAACATAAAGAAGTTTAGTGCATTGAGTTACCGACATTGAAATTCAATTCGGTAAATGCTTCTCTCTTTTTAACTCAAAATTCGATGCAAGAGATGGACTTATACGAGGGGACCTCGAAAACAACCCTCAAATACTCTTTCATCTCCGTAAAAATAAATTGAATTAGTAAGCTTCAATCTTCATAAACTTGGCTAAACAAAACTTCTTGATTATCGTGGTAAAGGAGGGGGCTTTAGGCAGCACATCTACCCATCTCTCTCTCTCTATCTCAAACGTCACTGAGAAAAACCATCCAATAACTTCTATGTACAATTCTTGATTCAAAGTAGTTATCTTTACCTATCCAAATTATGCTCTCCACCCGAAAGGCCACTAAAGCAACGACGGTACTTGGTCATCTTATGAAAATAAAAATGCAACAACGATGGTTCCTTGGTCTAGAAGAAATTTCCATGTCTGGGGTCAAATCCGCGTCAAGTTTGATGGTTCCTCGTACGATATTTCTTGTTACTATTTGAGCAATAGTCTCTCATGTCAAACCTGGTTTGAGGTCTCCCACAACATCTAGTGAGATAACATGGATGGAAGACCAAGAAACAAGGGCACTTTATAAACCACATCTATATTTATCCAACTTTAATTACCGCTCCTCTCAATTTTTACGCAATCAGAGAATTTTATAAATGGAGACTTGCTTACGCTAATGTTATTATTGGCGTCATTTTGGTATTTAACTTGAAGGTGTGTTATCTAAGTGATAATGCAAATGTTTTTGCAAGGAGTTTGTTGAATTTCTAATCTAGTTTTAACCTATCTAGGAAAATAAATTAACAATGTATTGAAATGACAGTGATGTAAGTAAACATCCAAAAAATTGAAAGGTATTTATCAAGTGCAAGAAAAGGAAATGACCCGTTATTACCGACCTCATTATTAAGTCACCAGATACATACCCTTGGAAGCTTGCTATTAGAATGCGAGTCTAATTCAAATAAAGTTGATTTAGGTCTAATCTAAACTAGACTACCCTAACTATTCATTGAAATGCGAGGCTACGTCTAATCATTTTCATTTAGCAAAGCTTAGCTATTCATTGATTTTTACACTTGATTTTTAGTTGATACATCGAAACAAGGTAAAAATCAAGATTTGGGTTTTTAATTACGATAGAGCTCATTTCTCGGCCAAAAGGTATCGTTTTTCATTTCCTTCTTTTGTAGTGTTGTTTTAAAGCAATTTCCAAGTCGTTTTAAAGAAAAATCCGAAAAGTCAAATGGTTGACTTTTGGATTGGCTTTTTGATCAACCCTTTGACAAAAGTCAATCCTACATTAAAGATTGGTTTTTTGCCCAAAAAGATGCCATTTAATTTTAATTTCACTTTTATCAAGTCAATTTCTCGAAAATCCAATGATTTGATCAAGAAATCAATCTTTTTGGAAAAGTCAACTAAATGATTGATTTTTGATGAAACCTTTGACTAAAAAATCGAAAAAAAAAATTTGCAAATACATTTATTTTAGTACAATTTGAATTTTGTGTCAAAAATTAACAAAAATCGATTAACAACCTTATTTTCCAATTTTTTTAAATATTTAAATATTTAAATATTTTAATTTTTCTGTTTTAGATTCTAAATTGGCCAAAAATCAAATTACTTTCATTGTAGTCATAATTAGGTGTAATTCTTTCTTTGACATTTGGTTTAGATTTTAAACTCGGTAGTATATTCAATTTTGCGAATTGCTGGACCAATAAATAAATTGCCATTTTGAGTCCTAATTAGGAGAACCTAATCGATACTTCATGACTTGCGAATGGATGATTGTTTTTTACTCATTTTTTTAAGATGAGTCCAAATTCAAAATCGATTTTGAGAAATTCACATCAAAACTTCTCAATTTGAAGAATTTTATTCTTCCAAGCATAAGAAAGTCAAGTAATTAAGCTTCAATGACAATATTCGAATTGACCCATTCAAGGCTTTTAATTTCATAAATCTAGATCCAATTTTGATATTAGACCTATATTTATTTTTGATATAAGCTCGAGCACTTTAATTCAAGGTCAATTTGAATGTGATAAGTGTCTTACACATAGGTAGTTAATTAGATAAGACAATTGTAACACTAATTGAACTTAATTTCAATCAATTTGTAATTTTACCCATTGAATTGTAAATTTGATCATTTTAGCTATTTAGGCTCAATTCAAAGCACCCATGGTTTTGACCTATTGCCTTTCATAATAATCATTCAATTAAGTCAATAAAAGAACCTTAAATCACATTCATAAGGTTTGATTAGCCTAATTGAATCATAATTGGGCAATTTCCTCCCAAATAGGTCAATTTTCTTTTCAATATGGTCATTTAGGGACCAAATTGCATATATTTTGAACCCACAAGGATCCCAATGAATAGATTAGCCAAAATCGGGTCAAACCGATCAAGAACCGATAATAAACCGAACAAATCGAGTGAATCGGTCTAACCGGCCGGTAGCGGTGTTGTGCAGTTCAACGGCTTGTCGATCTGTTCTAGACTTCTCATGACTGGTTCTGAGATCCTCTTTGTGCCAATGTCACTTATGTACCTTCAATTTTCCAAAATTTTGCAAATTGATTCTCAAATTTCATAAAATCACAATTTGATCCATAATTGGACATTTTGACGTAATTCTCAATTTTGGCTCAAGTTTTCGCAAATCAAACCCACTAGATCGATTACCCAACACCTCAAAATCATAATGGATTAAAATTTTGACTGTCGAATCGAATCGACGGCTGAGATTACTTGATTTGGGGATCGTATATAAGTCAATTTTCCCTTCATTTTTTTTAGGGGGGCTTATTTTGGCACGAAATACTCTCTCTTTAGACCTCTCTCTCTCCCCACTTTGAAATTTTCCTGCCTAGCTCCTTTCTTTCTCCTCCCTTGTGTGTAGACCGATTCACTCCACCTCGCCGATCATCGCCGGTTCTTGTCCCCGTCGATAGTCCTCATCACCGCATCGCCCATCCCAATCTTCTTCTCCTCTCTTTTAAGTTGACTGGAACATCATTTGGTCCTGGTGGCCCTTGCATTCATCCTTCCAAGCCCGATCTCCAATCGGAGAGCATCACCCATGGTCGAGCTGGTGATCCAAGCTGATTTGTTCCATAGCTGAACTGGGCAGCCTAGCAACTTACCGATGCTCTAAAGCTCGCTGATCATCCTCATCAGTTGGTCCCTGAAGTTCTAGTGGCTGGAGTCTAGTTGAATAGTGATTGGAAGGTCACTAAACTGCCTGATTTGTATCGGCGGTTCAAAGATCGATCCAATCGGATCAATCTCGTCCTTAGCTCTAATTGGCAGTTGACGGAGGAGTAGCTACCATCGGATTTGATCTGATTTGGTTTATACCTATTCTTGACCAAAGTATGGTCGAGATCAAGAAGATCGGTCGTCGAATCATCTTTGGCGGCTTCTTCTCCCATTGGTGCCCAAATTGGTCCATCTTTGGACCAATTTTGCCTAAAGATTCAAGCTAGCAGTCTGTTCGATTTTGAGCCGGTTTTGAGGTGCTTTGATATGCTATTCGAGCCTCCGATCAACGTTCCAGCGAAGACTTCGTTTGATCATGGATTGAAATCAACAAAAATCGCATCAAAGGTAGATTTCCTTGATCTCTAACCCTTGAAGTAAGATCAGATTAACCGGTTGGGGTTAGGATTCAATTTTAGGGCTATATGTTATGTTTAGATACTTGGTTGATGGATTGATAGTTAATTTGCTGTGATTAATTGTTCTTTGATGATAAACCTAGATGATTGAACTTGATTTGGTATTAAATTTGCATTTTCATACTACTGAACATGACTTGCTGTTTTGATCAAAATGAGGTCTTAAATGACCTAATCTTAGTTTGAGTCCTTTTAGAATTTGAAAATTCATGTTACAAGCTTCAAATTGATGGGTCACATGCCCCGATTGAGTGATGTTTGACTCTCCAAAAACACCTCCGAAGTTGCTTGGTTCTGCAGTATATTAAGTCTAGTTTAGGTTTTGCTTCGAATCTAATTTCTAACTTTGCTATTTTTTCACTTGATTTCTGTGGTAATTTCTGGAGAAACTTGCCTTCATACAAGTTGTTTTTCATTGTGTGGAGAATGTCCTGCAATTTTTTTGAAAATTTTGGACATGTTTAGCTAGGTCAAAATTACTTAGATCTGAGCTAAGGTCAATCTACTTTATTTTGGTCCAAGATGAATTTAGATATATTTGAACAGGAAATTGACCTTGTTCAAACTTAAGGCCTTCATAAAAATGAACCATATGTCATAAGAGTTCAATTGATACAAGATTTGCAAAGTTTTGATGTCGTTTAGTGTGTCAATTGCATGTATCAAAGTAAAGGGGTGTTGCTGCATTTAAGGCCTTGCATGTTGCAAATCTGTTTTGTCATTTTTGTCATGACTCATGTGATCCCATTTAGATTTTGGACTCTTAACAAAAAATATTCATCATTGTGTGTTCTACAAGTGAAACTTTTCGTTAGATTTTTGCATGTCCCTAGGTGACTAAAATCATGCCCGTTCTGTGGTGTTAAGGTTATGATGAAACCTTATCATGTATGCACTTTACCATGCCCGTTTAAGTCTATTTGAGACTAAATCTTGTATTAATGTCTTCTTGATTTTTAAAGTACATATAACAAGGTTTATATACATATGTGAATTGTCATGATCAAGCATCATTTACTACATGAACACTATGCCTCAATTAGGTTAGTCGCATTTCAAAATCATCAAGTATGTCATTTAGGTCTTAAGTCATTTGGTATTGACATTGACTTGCATGATCCTCTTACATAAAGACTTAGGGTTAGAAGTTTACCCAAATCTTTTGTCATTTGTGAATTTCATACCGTTTGTGCATTGCATAAGTGACTTCTGGACTTAATGGTGCATGCTATGTTTTGTTTTGTTTTGTTTTGTTTTTTTTAATTATTGATTTGCACTTTTTTAGAAATCTCGATCTTAGAATGCTAAGTTGACCTCGTTTAGACTTGAGCCCTTCTAGGAAGTTGTAAAACACATTTAGAACTTTTGAATACTGTGATTTCATGTGATTTGCTTGTCATTAGGTCCAGTTTATATTTTTCATAAACTAGACTAGAATCTCGACTTATAGTCAAATTTGGATCATTGTCTTTATCCCTGTTTAGATAGACCTTTACCATATTTGCACACTTTTTTCGGTAAGAATTCTTGTCTTGGTCCCTTAATAGAATTTTTTTGCCATCATGTTGGCTATGTTGTGTGAAAATTCTATGATTTTTAAACTTCATTAGTAGGTCAAATCTCAGTAATAATGATTGAGTGTCCTACTGTTTTGACAATTTCCTGATGCATTATTGTTTGTTGTCTAATTTTTATAAAATAATGCTTGGCTAATTTAGGAAATCTTTTTCCACGAGAGTTGTTCTTTATCATGTCATGCATGCTAGGGAATTTTTTCACGAATAGATTGTCAATGGTTATCATCCAATTTGCTGATTTTTCATGCTTGGTCTAAAATTTACTGACATGAAATTGTTGTTGTGATTGTTTAGCTAAACCACTTAGATTAGTTTGCGTACGAAATTAGGCCATGTCATCTTCATGAAAGTTATTCTAAATGCCTTGATTTTCATTGCCAAATAGATTTTACTAAATTGGCATTCCAAATGATATTTTGAAATCACTTTGGTACATGTGATGTTTCCGAAAATAATTTCTTAGAAACTCTTTTTCAAAGCTTGATTTGGCTTAAAGAAGAATGATGGTTTGGGCCATATTCAAAATGTTTGTGATGCTTGTGAATACATTTATGCGAGTTCCAAGTTAGCATTGATAATTGAATGTGCTCCATAGCTTAGATATTCCTTAATCCGAAATTTTTTCAAATATCTTCAAATCCCATGTTGACACTTAAATTTTTTTGACCAAGATCAATTTCAAAAAAAAAAAGGGAACTTATGTGACGCCCAAAAAAATTTCATTAGTAGTAGATTGAGCGTATTAAAGATTATATATATATATATATATGTATAGGTATTTATGTAAATAATAAATAGAATAGTAATAACCTAGAAAAATAAATCAAAACCCAAAAAGGAATATTTTGTTGAAAGATTTTTATCCGTAGAGTAAGAGTAAAACCCCACCACTTCTTCCCCATGTGTTAAAAAAAAAAATTAAAAAAAACAGAAAAGAAATTTTGAAACGTTTGCACATAGTGTCCAGGTGTGTCGAAGAAAAGAGGGGGGGATTACACGCATCTCTTTTTTCTCTCTCTCTCAAACGAACAAACCCATCCGCGTTTTCTCTACCGAAAGACCCACTTCTTTTCTCCCCTGTTCTTGCTTCGTTCCACCAAAAACCCGACCTCATCTCGGCCTCTCACAACCGGTGCCTCCATCCAGCAGCGAAATCTTCTGTTCGGAGCTCCGCCGCCGGCCGTGGAACCCTAGCTCGCCCGACGCCTCCTCCCTTCCCCAGCGGTGAAAGATCCAGGCAAGTGGAGCTGTGTTTAGAGTTTCGGGTTCACAAAAAGGCTGTTTCTAGATGTGCATGTGAGAATCGGGGTAGATTTTGAAGTTGGGTGCGAGAAATTTGGGAATCAAAGCTCTGTTTGGGAGCTAAAATTTGGGGGAGTTGAAGTTCTATTCCTTTGCATTAGACATTGGTTGCTGGATGAGGTACTATCGCGTGTTATCTAGAGGATTTTCCTCTCCTCTGGTTCTGTTGTGGTTCGGCCTCACCTATGGTGTGTCGTTTGCAAGTTGTCTGTCTGGTTAATGGCCATCATGGGAGTAGAAAGTCTGCAAGAAAGCTGAGAAATATTGTTTGCTTGGTAGAAGGCCATGAGTGTTGTGAATATTTACTTTGTACCGAGTTGTAGAATGTTTGTGGTGGGTAAAGACCTACTGTGATTAATTTTAGATGCTGTGGAAGAGTCTTGAGGTGTGGTAATAGAGATTGGTAGAGAAATTTGCAGTTTGGTTGAACTAAAAATAGAAGAAAACAGTATAAGATGCTTCTGTTTTAGAGAAATA
This sequence comes from Eucalyptus victrix, assembly GCA_016097545.1. NCBI lineage: Eukaryota > Viridiplantae > Streptophyta > Magnoliopsida > Myrtales > Myrtaceae > Eucalyptus > Eucalyptus victrix. The sequence continues at coordinate 39,744,731 of CM027842.1, forward strand.
TAGATGGAAGCCTTTTGTTTTGGTGTCGCCTTAAATTCTGATGATGTGGATAAGGAAAAGAACAAGTTTACTTGAGAGAACATTCATTAGATTAAGTTCAGCATCTAGTTATAGCAAGGTTAATGAGAAAATGTGCTGGTAAGAGCATTTACCTTGAACTAGTAAGCTGTACTTTAGAAAACAGCAATACCTTAGGTGATTCCACGAATTTTCTGAAATTTTCTAGAAATAATTGGACATTAAATTCTTAATGAAAGTTGTAGGACACATCCTTAGGAATGACATATCAAAATTTGAGAGAAAATAGTCAAGGTTAAGGTGGTGAAACGATATTTCTCCTGTAGGTACTAAATCTGAGAGTTGCTGCAGAATTTTGAGGAGAAGACAGCAAATTACTGCTCTTAATACATTGAGATTTAGGCTTAGGTTTCTTCACGGAAAATGTTACTCTATGTCTTTTCTATAACACCCTGAAATTTCATAACATTCCGATGAGGTTAGATATACTTTCTGTGTCTGTGATTGAAACTGCTCATTTCAGTCTATAGACTGCTTTGATCCGAGAATGTGCAGCAGTTGCTGTGTCACCTTTAATGGGGTTCCTTTATACCTTGAAGTATCTAATGATGTATGTTTAGACCTATTTGTGATTGTTCATATACTGAAGTTGTTGGTGCTGCAATAAGGCTGAATTGTGAATGTGGGATTGGCTAAAGAGCCAAGGTGAGACCCCGGGTGTCGGGATGCCTGGAGAGGGATGAAAAGAAGTAATGGTGTTCTCTCCAGAGGTCTGAGAAGGGTTGAACAGCTTCTCAGGGGACCTCGTGATGCCAGGTTGGGTGTGAGGGGGTTCAGGGTGGAGTGTCGTCTTCCCCTGGGTGATGGTTGCAGCTGGGTTTCTGTGGATTCAATAACTTGATGGTTTTGTTTACTTATTTGCACTGTTTTTGGCCAATCCAAGTTAGGACTAACCACCCACTTGCTGAGTTTTTATTTTAAAAACTCACACTTGTTAATTTGTTGTTTCTTCAGAGTAGAAGATGTTGGCTGCACCGCCTACACCGCCTGCTGCCATGATGACCATCCTTTACGGCTCCCCCGCTGACTTTGTTTGGCTGCAAGAGGACTTCCAGGACCGCCATTTCCCGGGAGTCGTATTTGTCAAATGCACCTCGTGTTTGACAATAGACACAGGGGCGCCTACGGGACCGGCTTATATGGTCTTCGTGGCCCTTTACGCTCGGGTTGATGGACGGTTGGTGGGACCCTTGCAGCTGTATGATGGGCCGGGGCAGGGTGGTAATCCTGCGGAGTAGGAGGTGCAGAGAGGTGCCGAACGTGTGGGAGGATTTTTGGTTTTAGTTGTTTAACAACATGTACATAACAAATGAGAGGCGGAATAGTTAGTGTTCGTGGTATATGGTGTTTTTTGTAGAAATTCCCCTCTCAATCTCATCTTCCCCACGTGTAAATGAAGGAACCAAGTTTATAACAAATAGAGCCGAGTAGCTCAGTTTCTTATGTTCTCGCTTGATTGGAATCTATTTATTTATTTTTATATAATTCATGAAGTACAAACAATTATTGAATGAAATCAAGGTATATGAGATCCTGGGTGTCACAACTTATTTTTTCCACAAAAATATTTCTCGTCAAATTATTGGATAAAGAGTACCTAGGCATTTAGTATAGTTTTTAAATGCATTTATTTTCTTGATATAAAAACAATCAAAATAAAAATATAAAAATATAAAAAAATCTAAAAAATCTAAAAAAAAAAGAAAAAAGAAGAAGAATAAAAAATTGGAGTTGATGATCTGAATGTGACAAGCCAAGCTTAGGAGATTGTAATTAAAACGACAAGTTGGGGCCAAAATGCAATTTTCAAAAGTTGAGAGACCAATTTGTAAATTTTTGCAAAACTTTCACCCGAGCTCTTAAATCATCATCTTGGCTCCAATTAAGTTGACATTGAACTTGGGCCAGGTCAAATCAATCCAATCGGGCCAATAGGACCAAATTTGCATTGAATTGGGCATTCTTGGGCAAGAAAATGGCCAACTTTGAGGGATTTTTTTGAAAAATTGGGTGGAGACAATTGCAAAGATTGGACAAGATCTTAAATTAATATACATAAACTTGCTTATTGATAAAAATTGCAGCCAAATTAATGGATTAAGACGCTCAAATTAGCTACCAAAACCTAGTCCACAATTTGGTCTCTATTTGGAGTTGCTGAGTAAGCAAGTTTGTGGCCGCAAAATATCCTACTCAACAGCCCAATCAACCTGATCTTTGTAAGTGATGGAAGACCATAATTAATAGTGTAAGTGGACAAAAATTGGCCAGGGATAAGTTGCTAAAAGCATAGGAAAATCGCAGCAAAATCCGCACACTCAATAGTTGCAGAAGTTGAAAAATTTGACTTAGTCAGAAAGTGGGTGAACTAGCTCAGTTGGCAGGCTTGGTAGAGGGTCAAAAAGCCAACCAAGAGATTAGTGAATTCAATGGATAAGATCAATGAAACAAGCTCTTTTGAGGGATAAAAAGGTAGGAGACAAGAAGCATTGGAGGGAGTTCATGGTCGTTCTCTAAAAACACCCCCACGAGCAACTCAAGAAAAGCAAAAATCTAGAAATTCTAGATCTTGTTAGTGACGATGAAATCATAGAAATAGAAGAGCCAATGCTTGATGATGAAATCGTTATAGTAGAAGGTACGTTCCAATCTCATCTTGTTAGTTTCACCATTTAATCAAAAGATTTGCCAAAATGTCAGTTCTTTAATGACTGTATTTTTAGATGACCAAATTTTATGACAATTACATAGTAAGGTGTGACGGCCTGAGCGGCGGTCCTTGGATGTGCGCAAGGAAGGGGTCCCTCTCGTTCCACATTGCCTAGGGAGAGAGTCTTGGGCTAGCTTATAAGGCTTGGGTCCCTCCAATCGTACATACGCGTTCTGAGCCTGTGGGCGGAGGAAATAAAACCTTGAGTGGGACTGTTGCGCTGTGCACTCTGATGTGGGCGTATGTACACAAATAGGACAATATATTGGCTTGGGAGAGAGATGGCGATGCGTTTGCGCCCCTGCCCCTGCAATATGTGTTTTTATGGGGTAGTATGGGCTGCCTCGAGAGGAACAAAACCGTTAGGACTTAGTGTCCCAAGTGGACAATATGTGTACAGTGGAGACCTAGGATGTTACATAAGGAAAGGGAATATATCTCTTCCCCATCTACTTCACTAGTAGTTGCCGGGATCCTTGGCATTTTGTTATCATTATCTCTAGCATTTGGTGTTAAAAGCTTTTTTGCTTTTATGGGCGTGATCTTTAAGTGTCTTCCTTCTAGATATAATTTTTGGATTACTTTGACACTACATTGACTAATTGCAGCTGTTCCTTGTTTGGATAGGCTCTCATACAAACCTCAGCTAGGAGCTACTTGCGATTGAGATCCATTGGTGCTTTTGCTATTCTCCTTTCTAATGTTCTGCAAGGTGTGTTTCGAGGATTCAAGGATACTAGAACTCCTCTTTATGCCATTGGGGGCAATCTTGCGGCGGTGGTCGGTGGCGACAATCATGTGGCGATCGTGTGACGGTCGTGCGGCAGTCGTGCAATGGTTATGCAGTGGTTCTGCAATGATAGTGCGGCGGTCGTGTGGTAGTTGTGTGACGATCGTGCAGTGGTTGTGCGATGATTGTGGAGTGGTCATGAGGTGGTCGTGAGGCGACGGTTAGCAGTTAGTGGTCCGTGAGTAAGAAGAAAAAACAAATAAATGCAAAAAATTTAGAAATTTTTACCAACCTAACAAGAGATGAAAGTATCAAGACGTGCTTAACTGAGGAGATAGAATTGGAAGAGTCGACGCATGACAATGAAAGTGATTTATCTCTGGAGATAGATGGCGAATCTTATCTTGTTAGCGACGATGAAATCATAGAAAGAGAAGAGCTAAGGCTTGATGATGAAATCGTTCTAGTAGAAGGTACGTTCTAATCTCATTTTATTAGTTTCACCATTTAATCAAAAGACTTGGCGAGATGTCAGTTCTTTAGTGACCGTATTTATGGATGACCATATTTTACGTCAACTACATGTAGTAAGGAAATGTAATATATCTCTTCTCCATCTACTTCACTAGCAGTTGCCGGGATCCTTGGCATTTTGCTACCATTATCTCTAGCATTTGGTGCTAAAAGCTTCTTTACTTTTATGGCGTAAGATCTTTAAGTGTCTTCCTTCTAGATATAATTGTTGAATTGCCTTGACACTACATTGACTAATTGCAGCTGTTGCTTGTTTGGATAGGCTCCCATACAAACCTTAGCTAGGGGCTACTTGCGATTGAGATCCATTGGTGCTTTTGCTATTCTTCTTTCTAATGATATGCAAGGCGTGTTTCGAGGATTCAAAAATACTAGAACTTCTCTTTATGCCACTAGCAGCAATCCTGCGGTGGCGGTCGGCGGTGACGTTTGGCAGTCGTGCGGCGATTGTGCGGTGGTTATGTGACGGTTGTGCGGTGATCGTGCGGCGGTCGTGCGATGGTCGTGGGGCGACGATCGGCGGTTGACGGTCTATAACTAAGAAGAAAAAACAAATAAAATTTTTACCAACCTAGCAAGAGATGAAAGCATCAAGACATGCTTAATTGAGGAGATAGAAATGGAAGAGTCCACGTATGATGATGAAAGTGATTTATCTTTGGAGATAGATGGCCAATCTCATCTTGTTAGCGAGATTGAAATCATAGAAATAGAAGAGCCATCTCAACTTGCTAGCGATGAGGAAATCATAGAAATAGAAGAGCTGATGCTTGATGATGAAATCATTCTAGCAGAAGCAACGTTCCAATCTCATTTTATTAGTTTCACCATTTAATCAAAAGACTTGGCGAGATGTCAGTTATTTAATGACCGTATTTTTGGATGACCAGATTTTACGGCAATTACATGTAGTAAGGAAATGAAATATATCTCTTCCTTATCTACTTTACTAGTAGTTGCTGGGATACTTGGCGTTTTGCTATCATTTTCTCTAGCATTTGGTGCTAAAAGCTTCTTTACTTTTATGGGCGTAAGATCTGTAAGTGTCTTCCTTCTAGATATAATTGTTGGATTGCCTTCACACAACATTAACTAATTGCAGCTGTTGCTTGTTTGGATAGGCTCCTATACAAACCTCAGCTAGGAGCTACTTGTGATTGAGATCCATTGGGGCACTAGCTATTCTCCTTTCTAATGCTATGCAAGGCATGTTTCGAGGATTCAAGGATGCTAGAACTCCTTTTTATGCCATTAATGGCAAACCTACGACGGTCGGCGGTCGTGCGGTGATAGTGCGGCGGTCATATGATAGTCGTGCGACGATCATGCGGTGATCATGGGGAGACGGTTGGCGGTCCGTGAGTAAGAAGAAAAAACAAATAAATGCAAAAATTTATAAATTTTTACCAACTTATCAAGAGCTGAAAGCATCAAGAATGCTTAACCGAGGAGATAGAAATTGAAGAGTCAATGCATGATGATGAAAGTGATTTATCTCTGGAGATAGATGGCCATTCTTATCTTGTTAGCGATGATGAAATCATAGAAATAGAAGAGCCATCTCATCTCTTTAGCAATGATGAAATCATAAAAATAGAAGAGTCAAGGTTTGATGTTTTATCGTTCCAGCAGAAGGTATGTTCCAATCTCATCGTATTAGTTTTACCATTTAATCAAAAGAATTGGCGAGATGTCAGTTCTTTAATGACCATTTATTTGGATGACCAGATTTTACGGCAACTACATGTAGTAAGTAAAGGGAATCTATCTCTTTGCCATTTACTTCACTAGTAGTTGCCAGGATCCTTGGCATTTTGCTACCATTATTTTTAGCATTTGGGGCGAAAAGCTTCTTTGCTTTTATGGGCGTAAGATCTGTAAGTGTCTTCCTTCTAGATAAAATTGTTGGATTCCCTTGACACTAGATTGACTAATTGTAGCTGTTGCCTATTTGAATAGGCTCCCATACAAACCTTAGCTAGGAGCTACTTGCTATTGAGATCTATTGGGTCTCCTGCTATTCTCCTTTCAAATACTATGTAAGGCGTGTTTCGAGGATTCGAGGATACTAGAACTCCTTTTTAGGCACTGGGGGCAATCCTGTGGCAGTGGTTGTCGGTGAAGGTCGGTGGTTGTGTGGCGATTGTGCAGCGATCGTGCGACGGTCGTGCGGGGGTTGTGTGATGATAGTACGGCGGTCGTGCGGTAGTCGTGTGTCAATCGTGCGGCAGTAGTGCGATGATCGTGAAAAGGATTTTTAAATATGCCAAGTGGTAATGCCTAAAATGATGGAAGACAACCCCTTTATCAAACACATCCTTATACACTCCTTGAGAGAATTGAGTGAAAAGAACCATGTTTAAGGCATAGGATTCATTCACAGTGAATACAAGGTTTGAGATTAGAAAAACATTTCATTTCTCAATCCCAAACACTATTGATATCTTTTGCAAGCCACTTTGAGCCAAATAAGGAGTATTTCCAAAATAACCTTGTCAATAACAACCCCACATTGGAGCAAAAATAGGGGGTCTTGGTTGAAAATTATGGAACAAAAGATTAAGAAAGAAAGATTTTATTGCTTTCACTTGCATCAATCTTCTTGTGCTAGCTTAAGGTGATTTCTTATTGAAACTTGAATCATCTTGAAGTGACGAAGAGCATTCCGTTCACTATTACAAACACAATTACCCTTTACTTAGCCAATTTGAGCCTTATACAATTCCTTCATAACCCCAGGTGATGATTATCTCCTTAGATTAGGGAAGGGCACATGATTTACCAACAAAATTGAGAATATTGGTCATGCTTGTAAATGCCACTCGAGAGTCCTAGATACTCAAAAGAGAATGAAAACTAGGGGGCATGAAAAAGTAGTGTGCCTGGTAAAAGTAAGGCCAATGCCCACTGATTTACCAATGGATGATCTTTTGAATGATCGTTGCTTTCGCTTTTCTTTGCACAGAAAAGCACAAATTTTGTTGGTTGGTGGTGAAGGTCGGCGGTCGTGCGGTGGTAGTGCAGCGATCGTGCGGCGGTCGTGCAGGCGTTGTGCGACAATAGTGCAGCGGTCGTGCGGTAGTCGTGCGGCGGTCGTACGGTAGTCGTGGGACGATCGTGTAGTAGTAGTGCGATGATCGTGAAAAGGATTTTTAAATATGCCAAGTGGTAATTGCTAAAATGATGAGAGGCAAGCCCTTTATCAAACACATCCTTATACACTCCTTGAGAGAATTGAGTGAAAAGAACCGTGTCTTAAGGCATAAGATTCATTCACAGTGAATACATGGTTTGAGATGATAAAGACATTTCATTTCTCATTCCCAAACACTATGGGCGTGCATGTTTTCGTTTCTTTTTTATGTTTAAGAATAGATTTTTTGTTTTTTTGTTTCCGGGAACAAAAAAAGAACAGAAACGCATTTGTTTGCGTTTCCGTTTAAAAACTGTTTTTTTTTTTGTTCCTGGAACAAAATTGGAACAAAAAAAGAAACAAAAATGAAAAGAACGAAAACGAAACACTTCTCTTTCATTTGTGCCCTATCCGAAACAATGCTCTCCCTTTTCCGGCATCTCTCACAAGTTCACCACCGGCTGACTCTCCGGCGTCGACAGCTGCTGCTCCTTCATCGGCTGAAGCTTCTGAATCGAGGTAAGTTTATGCTGTTCCTCCTTCTCCGTTCGACGAGGGCTTCGGTGAGAGCCACCCCTCGCAAATTTGGGCGATGGCTGCTCGGGGCTCGAGCGTGACAGCTCGTTCAAGCCAGCACTTGCCCAGATCTGCAAGAGGCTCGCTCGAGCGAGCCCTCGTGCTCGAGCCCCAAGCAAGCATTGCTCGCCCAACTGCGGTAGATTTGGGCGACAATTGCTCGCTGGAGCTACTCTGCCGAGCTCGAGTTGCTGTGGTCGCTCGACAGAGCAGCGACGCTCGCTTGGGCAATAGAGCAGCGTCTCTGCCAGCTCAAGTGAGCAGAACGAGCCTTAAGCAGCCACAGTAGCTCGAGCTCCATTCTTCTGGAAAAGCACATGCTACATTACAAATTGATGAACTCCAAAAGCATATGCTTAAATCTTCTGTGACTCTCCTTTCTCTGGGGTTTTTCTATTCCTTAGTGCAGCTTCATAATTATGATGTCTAGGAGCCTTTTCTCCATAGAAAGGAGGTTTCCGATGGCTACATTTCTCTTTGCTTGCTGTCTAATATGTAATCCTATCGTTTTAGCCGTGTAATAGCTGCCTATTTTTGTTAGATGATCCTAGTAATTTTTTTCTTCTTTTTTCTTTTTAAATGCATATGGGAGGCTCTAGCACTTCTGCACTTGATCTCCTGAACTTTCTTGCATCATTGTAAAAACATCAGTTTTCTGAAGGTGAATGTAACTTTTAAGCTGATGTTTTACTGGCTTCATCAAGTGTTAGGCTGGGAAATTTGTATTGTGACCCCTTGATGACAACTGGTGGTCACAAAATGATTGCTAGGCAGCGATGGACTCCAACACCTTTACAACTTCAAATTCTTGAGCACATCTTCAATGAAGGAAATGGTACCCCAAGCAAACAGAAAATCAAAGAGATTACTATCGAACTGAGCCAACATGGACAAATTTCAGAAACGAATGTCTATAACTGGTTCCAGAACCGGCGTGCACAATCCAAAAGGAAAATGCATAATGCAACCGGCAACAATACTGAATCTGAAGTAGAAGCAAAAGTTGAGTCACCAAAGGAGATGAAGACAAAACCTGAGATCTTTCAATCTCAGCAAAATCCTGTATCAAGGAAAGAAGATTTGTTCTTTCACAGCCCTGAGATTAGCTCAGATCTTCATTTTGCTGATTCACAGACCAAAGTGGGGAGCATGGTTTATTCAGATGGCAGTTTGAGATCCAGGAACAGGAACCTAGGCCAGCTATCTTTCTATGATGCCATGCTGCCAAATCTAGGTACATACTCAGATATACACCTTATTATTAAGGGGAGTCATCTAGATTGATAATGGTGTAATTTGATTTGATAACCTAGAGTCTTATCATTTCCAAATTTGCTTTTGGACACTATCTAGATGAAACACGACAAATTAGGTGATTTTTAGCGATGATATCAGCAGAGAAGTGTTTTTATATCCATGCATTTGCTAATTATCCTAATAGAGAGATTTAGAAATTGGTATGAACAGTTCTTGGTGAAGTTAATCTTTGGTCAATTCGATAGCAAAGAACTGTTCAATTGACCCTCCCGAGCTTTTCCATTCTACGTAACAACAACATTCACTGGTTTTTGAGTCTAAATATGCCTCATCGATTCTTAATTTCATATATATTTACTATAAATTTTGACTGTTCCCTGCTATCTATGTAATGATTATGATGGGTTTCCCATCTCAGATTTGGTTAATAGCATTAATGATGGTAACTGAATTGCAAATGTTCCTTAGCATAAGAGTTGCTAATTTCTGATATGTTCCTAGGCGGTCTTGCAAGAAATGAGCATTTGGGTGGGAAGATGGAGGTACCAGGAGCCTATGGTCTGTATCATTCTGTGGAAGACTTCGGCATGAGTGGATGATGCTGATCGGTGCCACGGATTTGCCCCCCCTCTTTTCTTCCATATAGCATAACTTGCCTGCCATGCTAATGCTGATGCTGATGTTTAGCTTTTGCCACTTGCGGCATCATAGCTTGGTCGGAGCCTAATCTTGCAGAGTTGGATGTTCGGTTTGCTTTTTGTGAAGGAACTAATTTTACTGAGGATCATACACTAGTTTGACTAGTTTGTTTGGATTTTTGATGGACTAGTGTCACACAAATTTGTTTATGAGAGTGGGATGAGCACTGTATATTCTATTCAAATCACTTTGGCTCTTGCAATTTCAGAATGCAGGCATTTAGATAGACCGTGGAGTTAGGCCCGTTTTTTCCTTGTATCCTAGTGGCTTACCTACTGTTGGAGAAGAATCTAGAAAACTTTGTGTTTGATCTAGTTATGTATGTGCATGATTTCGTGCACCTGTTCAATCAATTTGTCTTGAGCGTGTAGAATTCTTTACCTTGGCCATTGACTTTGATGGATTCATGGTTGAGGAGAGCAGTTCTCTCATTTTCGTGTTGTTTGTGCATGCGTGCATGCGTAATGCAATTTGAGGAATGTGACCTCTATGACAAGCGCAGGACTCAATAGGGAGGGCAAGTCTTCATTTAACTCGTGGGAAAGTAATTATTATTTTCTCTCGAACTTCTTAAAGCTAAAAAAGGTAATTCAATCATAGAAATTGCGGAAGAAAAAAATTCCAATTCACTATTAGTTGCAACATGTTTTAAATAATTTGGCATTCGATACTAATTTATGTTGGATTTTGAATTCAAAGATGAATGGGAATAGATAAAGTGTATGAGTAGTGTGTGACATTATATTAAATAGCCTGAGCTCATCCAATTAAAATGACCTTTCTTTATACAAGAAAGGATGCATCCAAGAATGTGTAACACGAAAACATTGCACTTGTAAGCAGTAGTTTGTTACTTAAGCTGCAATAGTCGTGCCTCGTTCTCACATCTCACTTAAAGGTAGCGATTTAACTTTACGTACAATAATTTATTCATAGAGTTCGTAACATGAAAATATAGCTGCTTGTTAAATGCCAAACAATAGTGTAGTAAAACACCCTCAAATTGTCCATCCATGATGGTGTCATTCGAGAAATTAGGAAGTAACAACTTTTCTCACGTGGTAATTTACTTTTAAGGTCTTGCATGATCCAATATCTAGTGAAAAATCGTGAGCAACCTAAATTTGTGGTAAATCTTTGGTGATCATGACATTTCTTCACTCACCATGAACAAAATAAAATTAATGAGCATTTCATGAGAATGAGAATTCAATATCAAGTTTAAACTTTATTAAAAAAAAGCATTTTTTGAAAAATTTAAAACAGAAATTTTGTATAGTTTACCAAATGCGTTTATGTTCTTTTTCTATTCTAGGAACATAAATTGAGTGCAGTTACCAAATGTGTTTATGTTATTTATTTATTTATTTCAAGAGCAATTTTTTTTTACACTTACCAAATGCGTTCTTTTGTTCAAAAACTGTTCCCCGGAATAGAAACACTTTTTATTTATTTATTTATTTCTGTTCTCTTGAACAATTTTTGAACATAAACGTTACCAAATGCGTCCTATTGATATCCTTTGTAAGCCACTTTGAGCCAAATAGGGAGTATTTCCAAAATAACCTTGTCAATAACTACCCCACATTGGAGCAAAATATGGGGTCTTGGTTGAAAATTATGGAGCAAAAGATTAAGAAAGATTTATTGCTTTCGCTTGCATCAATCTTCTTGTGCTAGCTTAAGGTGATTTCTTATCAAAACTTGAAGGATCCTGAAGTGACGAAGAGCATTCTGTTCAGTATTACAAACACAATTACCCTTTACTTAGCCAATTTGAGCCTTATACAATTCCTTCATAATCCTAGGTGATGATTATCTCCCCACAATGGGGCAAGGCACATGATTTACCAAGAAAATTGAGAATATTGGTCATGTTTGTAAATGCCACTTGAGAGTCCTAGATACTGAAAAGAGAATGAAAATTAAGGGGTATGAAAAAGCAGTGTGCCTGGCAAAAGCAAGGCCAATGCCCACTGATTTACAAACGGATAATCTTTTGCATGATCGTTGCTTTCGCTCTTCTTTGCATTTTTGCTTTTCTTTGCATTTTTTTTTCATGGGCATCTGGGGCAATCCTGCGGCGACGGTCGGTGTCGAAGGTTGGCGGTCTTGCGGTGGTCGTGCGGTGAACGTGCAGCGGTCGTGCAGGGGTCGTACGACAATAGTGCCGCGGCCGTGAGGTAGTCGTGTGACAATCTTGCGGCGATTGTGCGATGGTCGTGAAAAGGATTTTTAAATATGCCAAGTGGTAATGCCTAAAATGATGAGAGGCAAGCCCTTTATCAAACACATCCTTATACACTCCTTGAGAGAATTGAGTGAAAATAACCATGTCTTAAGGCATAGGATTCATTCACAGTGAATACATGGTTTGAGATGATAAAGACATTTCATTTCTCAATCCCAAACACTATTGATATCCTTTGCAAGCTACTTTGAGCCAAATAGGGAGTATTTCCAAAATAACCTTGGGAAGAACAACCCCACATTGGAGCAAAATAGGGGGTGTTGGTTGGAAATTATGGAGCAAAAGATTAAGAATGATTTTATTGCTTTCACTTGCATCAATCTTCTTGTGCTAGCTTAAGGTGATTTTTTATCGAAACTTGAAGGATCCTGAAGTGACAAAGAGCATTCCATTCGCTATTACAAACACAATTACCCTTTACTTAGCCAATTTGAGCCTTATACAATTCCTTCATAATCCCAGGTGATGATTATCTCGCCACACTGGGGCAAGGCACATGATTTATCAATAAAATTGAGAATATTGGTCATGTTTGTAAATGTCACTCGAGAGTCCTAGATACTCAAAAGAGAATGAAAACTATGGGGTATGAAAAAGCAGAATGCCTGGTAAAAGCAAAATGCCTGGTAAAAGCAAGGCCAATGCCTACTGATTTACAAACGGATGATCTTTTACATGATCATTGCTTTCAGTCTTCTTTGCATTTCTGCTTTTCTTTGCATTTTTTTTTAATGGGCATTGGTAGCAATCCTGTGGCCGTGGTCAGCGGCGAAGGTTGGCAGTGGTGCGGTGGTCGTGCGGCGATCGTGCGACGGTCGTGCGGGGGGGTTGTACGATGATAGTGCGGTGGTCGTGCAGTAGTCGTGGGATGGTTGTGCGGCGGTCGTGCGAGGGGGGGTTGTACAACGATAGTGCGGTGGTCGTGCGGTAGTCGTGGGACGATCGTGCGGCGGTTGTGCGATGGTCGTGAAAAGGATTTTTAAATATGCCAAGTGGTAATGCCTAAAATGATGAGAGGCAAGCCCTTTATCAAACACATCCTTATACACTCCTTGAGAGAATTGAATGAAAAGAACCATGTCTTAAGGATAGGATTCTTTCACAGTGAATACATGGTTTGAGATGATAAAGACATTTCATTTCTCAATCCCAAACACTATTGATATCCTTTGCAAGCCACTTTGAGCCAAATAGGGAGTATTTCCTAAATAACCTTGTCAATAACAACCCCACATTGGAGCAAAATAGGGGGACTTGGTTGAAAATTAAGGAGCAAAAGATTAAGAAAGATTTTATTGCTTTCACTTGCATCAATCTTCTTGTGCTAGCTTAAGGTGATTTTTTATCGAAACTTGCAGGATCCTGAGTGACAAAGAGCATTCCGTTCGCTATTACAAACACAATTACCCTTTACTTAGCCAATTTGAGCCTTATACAATTCCTTCATAATCCTAGGCGATGATTATCTCCCCACACTGGGGCAAGGCACATGATTTATCAATAAAATTGAGAATATTGGTCATATTTGTAAATGTCACTAGAGAGTCCTAGATACTCAAAAGAGAATTAAAATTATGGGGTATGAAAAAGTAGAATGCCTGGTAAAAGCAAGGCCAATGCGCACTGATTTACAAACGGATGATCTTTTGCATGATCGTTGCTTTCAATCTTCTTTGCATTTTTGCTTTTCTTTGCATTTTTTTTAATGGGCATTGGTAGCAATCCTGTGGTGGCGGTCAGCGGTGAAGGTCGGTAGTGGTGCGGTGGTCGTGTGGCGATCGTGCGGCGGTCGTGCGGGGGGGTTGTACGACGATAGTGCGGCGGTCGTGCGGTAGTCATGGGATGATCGTGCGGCGGTCGTGTGTTGATCGTGAAATGGATTTTTAAATATGCCAAGTGGTAATGCATAAAATAATGAGAGGCAAGCCCTTTATCAAACACATCCTTATACACTCCTTGAGAGAATTGAGTGAAAATAACCATGTCTTAAGGCATAGGATTTATTGATAGTGAATACATGGTTTGAGATGATAAAGACATTTTATTTCTCAATCCCAAACACTATTGATATCCTTTGCAAGCCACTTTGAGCCAAATAAGGAGTATTTCCAAAATAACCTTGTCAATAACAACCCCAAATTGGAGCAAAATAGGGGGTCTTGGTTGAAAATTATGAAGCAAAAGATTAAGAAAGATTTTATTGCTTTCACTTGCATCAATCTTCTTGTGCTAGCTTAAGGTGATTTCTTATCGAAACTTGAAGGATCTTGAATTTATGAAGAGCATTCCGTTCGCTATTACAAACACAATTACCCTTTGCTTAGCCAATTTGAGCCTTATACAATTCCTTCATAACCCCAGGTGATGATTATCTCCCCACACTGCGGCAAGGCACATGATTTACCAAGAAAATTGAGAATATTGGTCTTGTTTGTAAATGCCACTCGAGAGTCCTAGATAGTCAAAAGAGAATGAAAACCAGGGGGCATGAAAAAGTAGTGTGCCTGGTAAAAGCAAGGCCAATGCCCACGGATTTACAAATGGATATTCTTTTGCATGATCGTTACTTGCGCTCTTCTTTGCATTTTTGCTTTTCTTTGCATTTTTTTTCGTGGGCATTGGGGGCAATCCTGCGGCGGCGGTCGGTGGCGAAGGTCGGCGGTCGTGCGGTGGTCGTGCAGTGATCGTGCGAAGGTCGTGCGACGATAGTGCGGTGGTCGTGCTGTAGTCGTGTGACGGTGGTGCGGCGGTCATGCGATGATTGTGAAAGGATTTTTAAATATGCCAAGTGGTAATGCCTAAAAAGATGAGAGGCAACCCCTTTATCATACACATCCTTATACACTCCTTGAGAGAATTGAGTGAAAAGAACCATGTCTTAAGGCATATGATTCATTCACAGTGAATACATGGTTTGAGATGATAAAGACATTTCATTTCTCAATCCCAAACACTATTGATATCCTTTGCAAGCCACTTTGAGCCAAATAGGGAGTATTTCTAAAATAACTTTGTCAATAACAACCCCACATTGGAGCAAAATTGGGGGTCTTTTTTGAAAATTATGGAGCGAAAGTTTAAGAAAGATTTTATTGCTTTCACTTGCATCGATCTTCTTGTGCTAGCTTAAGGTGATTTCTTATTGAAACTTGAAGGATCCTGAAGTGACGAAGAGCATTCCGTTCGCTATTACAAACACAATTACCCTTTGCTTAGCCAATTTGAGCCTTATACGGTTCCTTCATTACCCCAGGTGATGATTATCTCCCACATTGGGGCAAGGCACATGATTTACCAACAAAATTGAGAATATTGGTCATGTTTGTAAATGCCACTCGAGAGTCCTAGATACTCAAAAGAGAATGAAAACTAGGGGGCATGAAAAAGCAGTGTATTTGGTAAAAGCAAGGCCAATGCCCATGAAAAAAATGCAAAGAAAAGCAAAAATGCAAAGAAGAGCGAAAGCAATGAGCATGCAAAAGATCATCCATTGAAAAAGAAAAGAAATGCCTTGCAAGAGAAAGCATGTGTTGCAAGCAATATCATTAGAACAGAGAGCGAAGCTCTCATGTCTCAAGACAAATTATTAAAAGGATTCTCGAGATCAGTTAAATTTCAAGATTCAAATTTTTGAAAGGTTATGTGATGGTAATGATGCCAAGATAATCACTTACTTTTAATCCTTCGATATTTGAAAAAATTTCAAGCCTTTTTAAGACTCATCCGAACCAACATTACAACCCTTCTCCGAAGTCTCTTATGATTGGGATGGTTCGAGTTGAAATGAGAGTATCACATAGGAGCTATCGCTAGAAGAAGTGGACGCAATCCTATCTTATCTTATCTTCCAGGTTCTTCACTTGTAAACCTGATGAATATATTGATTCAATATTCATTTCTTGGTCTCAAAGTACACACCCTTTGTGTAAGCCCTTGACCAAGCCATCATTACAGTCCCTTCAAAAGACCTTTTGATCAATGGATTGTATTCATTGTGAACATTTACGAAAGCCTTAGACATAGGTTGAGTGAGACTTCTCCAGTGAGATTTAAATAGTTTTCCCATATCAATGGTTGGGAATAAAAGCTTTTTTTGAGAGTCAGTGTGAAAGACCTCTTTCAATTAGGATATTTCCACTTGGCATATTTGATTTAACCCGTAGATGGTTAATCTGATCTCGTTTTGTTAAAATCTTCTTTGAAAGGATTTGATAATCAATATGATTTCGCAAGATTGGTTCTCCAGTAATTTCAAAACTCATACCCAGTCGAAGCCCGTTTGTACATAGTGAGACTATTATACCTGGTCGAACCCCGTTTGTACACGGTGAGACTATTATACCCTGTTGAAACTCGCTTTTACATAGTGAGACCTTTCTCTCAGTTGAAACCCATTTGTACATAGTGAGACTATCATACCCAGTTAAAACTCTTTTTTACATGGTGAAACCTTTCTCCCAGTCAAAACCCGTTTGTACACGGTGAGACTATCATACCCGGTTGAAACTCGTTTTTACATGGTGAGACATTTCTCCCAGTCGAAACCCGTTTGTACATGGTGAGACTATCATACCCAGTTGAAACCCATTTTTACACAGTGAGACATTTCTTCCGGTCGAAACCCGTTTGTACACGGTGAGACTATCATACCTGGTTCAAACCTGTTTTTACACAGTGAGACCTTTCTCTCGGTTGAAACTCGTTTTTACACAATGAGACCTTTTTGTTTTCCAATATAAACCATAAGGTTTGTGGGTCCATCCTTAAACCTTGTCCTTAGGTTCCAGGTTATCCTTAAACTTGTCTTTAGGTTCTAGGTTATCCTTAAACCTCGTCTTTTCAGGTTCTAGGTTATCCTTAAACTTTGTCTCTTTAGGTTCTAGGTTATCCTTAAACCTTGTCTTTTCAGGTTCTAGGTTATCCTTAAACCTTGTCTCTTTAGGTTCTAGGTGATCCTTAAACCTTGTCTCCAGGTTCAAGGTTATCCTTAAACCTTGTCTCTTTAGGTTTTAGGTGATCCTTAAACCTTGTCTCCAAATTATAGGTTATCCTTAAACCTTGTCTCTTTAGGTTCTAGGTGATCCTTAAACCTTGTCTTCAGGTTAGTGGTTATCCTTAAACCATTCACTTTTCATTTAGTGATTTTATTTCCTTCATTCCTTTCCACAAGAGAGAGCAAGAGACATAGTGAATAAACCCCAACAAGAGTTCAGATACCCTAATGAGCAAAGGTAAGTATCAGGTATGTCCATAACTAAATGTCATTTCTTTTGTCTTCCTCTATTTTTGAAGTGGGGTTGACTAAAAATTGCAAGTATCAATTTTGTCTTTAAGTGGAACCTCTTCGAACTCCCACTCAAAGAGGATCAGCTGTTGACACCTGATTTTTAGTTGATACATCATTAAAAAAGATAAGTCCAAATTTTGTTACGGGTTTTACGAAATTCGTAAATCGACCTCGCATGTTATGAAAATTAAAAAATATATATATAGAGAGAAGACCCCAATTAGTTCACAATTGATCATCACCATTCATCAAAAATGCATTGTGACCATTGAAATAGGCATGTGCTCAATTAGAGGTGCTCTTAACAACTTCAAGATCAACCCTAGCCCTTGGATTAATCCAAGGGCTAAGATTTGATCTCGCTTTAGACTATGTAACAAATTTTCCCTCCAAAATTGAAGGTGGGGTCATTTTCCAGATCTTGTTTCTCTGACTAAAATTCTCTCTCTACATCTGTCTCTCGGATTTTTTTTTCTCTCCGCATTCGGTGGAACAAAGAAAAGGGTAGAGGGATTCTCTCAACATGAGCCTCTCTCTCTCTCTCTCTCTCTCTCTCTCTCTCTCTCTCTCTCTCTCTCTACACAGCAAGCTCGTAACTCAAAAGAAAATCCCCCAACCGAAAAGCAGAACCGGCAGAAGAAGATCGATCGATCGATCGCCATCGCTCCTTCCCCGTGCCTCACGTGCGATTCTAGTCGATCGGGACCATCGTTGGTGGTGGCGAGCAACATGGCGGAGGACAAGTACAACCGGAAGAACCCGGCGGTGAAGCGAATCTTGTAGGAGATCAAAGAGATGTAGTCCAACCCTTCCATCTCTAACGGTGCTCTGTCGAGTTCCCAGCTTCGCTCCCGCTCAATTTTGGAGATCTTCGGATAAGTCAAGCCGGCCTCGCATCTGGTTCTCTGCTCTAGCTGGCAGGCATTGGCGTTTCCGGATCGTTTCCGGACGAGACGAGTTACGTTGCTTTTTCTTGTGTGAACTTCGGGAGGAGATTCAGCCGTTGAAGTTGCAGATTTAGCCATCCACGGTGTCCTTCCGATAATCCTTGACGCTCTGAAGGTGCTGTAGTGGTTTGGTGTATGCTTGATTGAGCTCGAATCACTTGGATCGCACAAAAGGTAACTATCGACTGCTCGAGCTCAATGAAGCGAGGTTAATCTAGACAACTAGGGCTATAGCTCACACTAGGATTCTCATATCTGCAAATGATGATGTATTAGGATGTTAGAATGGCCTTATATTAGCATTGATTGAGCTTGATTGTTTGAATATGCTTGCTCTGCAAAAATCACATGTCTCTGTGACAGATCTGAGAAATGCTGTGCTATAAACTTGTATATATATATATATATATATATATATATATATATATATATATATATATTCTTTTTTATGTTCGATGTCTTCATGAGAGTTGAAGACAACTTGAAGACCTTTCCAACGACCCATAGAACGTTCCGATCTAGTGTCGTTTACTACCTGAAAATAGCTAGGCATTTAGTGCATGTTTCTGGAAAATTGTTGTGTTCTGACTTGTTCTCTGTTTTGGATGACATTCTGTGCAAATGACTTGATACGAGCTGGTTGCTGTGGTTTTTTGTGTTCAAAGTCTTCATGAAGGCTGAAGATGGTTCAAATATCTTTCCAATGAGCTATAGAATGCCTTGATCGGACCTCATTTGATATGGTTTTTGCATGTCCAAAGTCTAGTCTAGAATCTGTCAACTGTTTGTTTTTTTGTTAACTGGATGACTGATATGAGAAATGGCTTGATATCAGCTTATAAATGTGGTTTTCTGTGTTCAAAGTCTTCGTGAAAGTCATAGTATACTTCATGGAATTTTCAATGATATAAATTTTGCACCGATTAGCATCCATTTTTCCTATCAATTTCATGTCCGAAGTTCTACTATGTTCTATGATATTGATGTAATCTTGTATTTTGGACAACCTGATATGTTTCACAATTTTGTGTGCAATTTTGTTGATTGAATTGGACTAGGGTATCTTCATGAGATTTAACCCTAACATTCAGACCTAGTTGCATAATTTTTTTTTTTTTAGAATTTTCGCATATCATATTTGATAAGATTAATCACAATTGATTCTGGTATGTACTGTTGTTTCTATGACTGATCTGACTTCCAAGAGGAATGTCTTAGATTGAGCTTATTAATGAACCAATTTGTAGAATATGCCTTCTAGACATAAGAGAACACCATAAGCTTCACGATGATGTATGGCATGCCTCATTTGAGGATCATTTACTATGTAAAAACCATGCATCAAGTTGATATGTCGCAACTGAAATTGTCATGCATTTTGCTCCTAATGACATGTCACATATCAACGTTAATGAATTTGTGTGATCTTTTGCACATGGATTTAGGGTTATATGTCTTAATCAAACTTGTTCTTCACATTTAGCCCTACGTCATGATCAAATTTCATAATTTTCATGCATTGATTAGGTGGCTTAACAAGATAGTTACCATGCATCACTTTTTGATTTGCTTATGATTGATTTGCATGCTTTAGATATTGTTGATTTTCGGCCATAAATTTGACCTTACTTGAACTTGACATCTCTTAAAAAGTCTTAGGGCACGTCTTAATCTTTCTAATGACATTAATTTTGCATTATATGCATGTCATTTGTCCCATTTTCCATTTTTTGCAAAGTTGGCATTGAAATCTGCTATGAGTGAAATTCGGAATGCTTTTCTGCCCTTGTTGAGTCAGACCTCTTATTAGTTTTACATGGATTTTTCCCTAAGGATTTTGCGATCGACTCCTTAAGGAAATTTGTTTGTCTTTCTCATGACTATGTCATGATGAAATTTCAGAATTTTTAGACATTGTCTACTAGGACAAATTGTTGTTGATTTGCCATGACGTCTTGCTGTCTCGTTATGTTTCTAATGTGTTGTTATGTGTTCTTGAATTTTTTTTATAAATTCATGTGTAACCCATCCTAGGAAACTTCATTCATGAAATGTTTTCCTCATAGTGTGCTTGATGTTCTGTGCTTTTCTTAGAGCCAATTATCCATGGGTTCTACCCCAATTGCTTTGATTTTATGTGTGATGTTGATGATTTCCGTTGTGATTCTTTGTTAGGATTTCATTCTATGATTTCTTTTAGAATATCTAGCATGTTGAATTGAGATTACTCGTCTTCATGAAAGTTGCTTTAATGTGTATGCTTGTTTCTTTCCATTATATGCACATAGTTATAAGTTTCTTAGGTTAGGATTAGATTAGAACCCCGAAGAGGAAGAAAGCGTGAAGACGATCAAGGTCAATGTCTATTCCGACCATTATTGTATAATATTCATTTTCACGACATATGTCTCGGGTTCCATTTGTTGTATAAAACCCGACGAGTTGGAGGTCTTTTTTTTTTTTTTTAATTGTGTTCTTTTTTATATTTTTAGGATTGCATGATATATTTACTGCTTTCCTTGATTGTTTACTTGCTGTCTTGCAATTTCAATTTCATTGATTGTTTTCCTTTCTTGTTTTTCTAGAAATAGAATAGAATGAAAATGACCAACCATGCATGATTGCCTAGTTTAGGATTGATAATCCCAAAAATGTAAAAAGAAACGTATGGACATGTTAGGAAAACACACCATACTGTTTAGGTATTGAAAGGGTGCAAATAACAATATTAGCGTAACCTAAGTCCCTGAACCTAGATATTTGGTTGCGTAGGAATCGAGAGAACACTCCCGACCCTCAATTGGGTTTTCTAGCCAACCCCCAAAATAAGGCTAGTGGCGACTCTCGTCTATTTTTAGGTTGACATAAACAACTAAATTGCATAAATAAACTCGTCACGTGGGGTATGAGCTTGGGAGACCTCATGATCTTGTGAGGGAACTCTGATGATCAAGTACCCCTAAACTTGACCTTTCCCCCCTTTGAATTGAGGGTGGCGAGATCAAGCCGTGACAAGGAGCTACTTGTGATTGTGATCCATTGGGGCTCCTACTATTCTCCTTTCTAATGCTATGCAAGGCGTGTTTCAAGGATTCAAGGATACTAGAACTCCTATTTATGCCATTGGCGGCAATCATGCAGTGGCGGTCGGCGGCTACGGTTGGCGGTCGTGCGATGGTTGTGCGGCGGTCGTGCAGCAATCGTGTGGCGGTCGTGTGACGATTGTAAAGTAATCATGCGATGATTGTGCGACGGTCGTGCAATGATCATGTTGTGGTCATGCAGCGATCGTGGGGCAATGGTCGGCGGTCGGAGGTTCGTGAGTAAGAAGAAAAACAAATAAATACAAAAATTATAAATTTTTACCAGCCTAGCAAGACATGAAAGCATCAAGACATGCTCAACTGAGGAGATAGAAATTGAAGAGTCGGCGCATGATGATGAAAGTGATTTATCTCTGGAGATAGATGGCCAATCTTATCTTATTAGTGATGATGAAATCATAGAAATAGAAGAGCCATCTCATCTCTCTAACGATGATGAAATCATAGAAATAGAAGAGCCAAGGCTTGATGATGAAATCGTTCCAGCAGAAGGTACGTTCCAATCTCATCTTATTAGTTTCACCATTTAATCGAAAGACTTGGCGAGATGTCAGTTCTTTAATGGCCATTTATTTGGATGACCACATTTTACGGCAACTAAATGTAGTAAGGAAAGGGAATATATCTTTTCCCCATCTACTTCACTAGTAGTTGCCGGGATCCTTGGTGTTTTGCTACCATTATCTCTAGCCTTTGGGCTAATTCTATGCTTTTATGCGCGTAAGATCTGTAAGTGTTTTCCTTCTAGATATAATTGTTGGATTGCCTTGACACTACATTGACTAATTGTAGCCATTGCTTATTTGGATAGGCTCCCATACAAATCTCAGCTAGGAGCTCCTTGCGATTGAGATCTATTGGGGCTCCTGCTATTCTCCTTTCTAATGCTATGCAAGGCATGTTTTGAGGATTCAAGGATACTAGAACTCCTCTTGATGCCACTGGGGGCAATTTTGCAGCGGCGGTCGACGGTCGGTCGGCGGTCATGCGATGGTCGTGCGGTGATCATGCGGTGATCATAAGGTAGTCGTGTGATGATCGTGCGACGGTCGTGCAATGATCATGCGGTGGTCATGTAGCGGTCATGGGGCGATGGTCGGTGGTCAGTGGTCCGTGAGTAAGAAGAAAAAACAATTAAATACAAAAAATTATAAATTTTTACCAGCCTAACAAGACATGAAAGCATCAAGACATGCTCAACTGAGGAGATAGAAATTGAAGAGTTGGCGCATGATGATAAAAGTGATTTATCTTTGGAGATAGATGGCCAATCTTATCTTGTTAGCGATGATGAAATCATAGAAATAGAAGAGCCAAGGCTTGATGATGAAATCATTCCAGCAGAAGGTGCGTTCCAATATCATCTTATTAGTTTCACCATTTAATCAAAAGACTTGGCGAGATGTCAGTTCTTTAATGACCATTTATTTGGATGACCACATTTTATGGCAACTACATGTAGTAAGGAAAGGGAATATATCTTTTCCCCATCTATTTCACTAGTAGTTGCCAGGATCCTTTACGTTTTGCTATCATTATCTCTAGCATTTGGGGCTTCTATGCTTTTATGCGCGTAAGATCTGTAAGTGTCTTCCTTCTAAATATAATTGTTGGATTGCCTTAACACTATATTGACTAATTGTAGCTGGTGCTTATTTGGATAGTCTCCCATACAAATCTCAGCTAGGAGCTCCTTACGATTGAGATCCATTGGGGCTCATGCTATTCTCCTTTCGAATGCTATGCAAGGCATGTTTTGAGGATTCAAGGATATTAGAATTCCTTTCAATGCCACTGGGGGTAATTCTGCGGCAGCGGTTGGCGGTCGTGTGGCGGTCGTGTGGTGGTCGTGTGGCAGTCGTGTGGTAGTCGTGCGACGATCGTGCGGTGGTAGTACGATGATTGTGCGGCAGTCATGCGGTGGTCATTGGGCAACGGTCAGCGGTCGGCGGTCCGTGAGTAAGAAGAAAAAGTAAATAAATACAAAAATTTATAAATTTTTACCAACCTAGCAAGAGATGAAAGTATTAAGACATGCTTAACGGAGGAGATAGAATTGGAAGAGTCAACGCATGATGATGAAAGTGATTTATCTCTGGAGATAGATGGCCAATCTTATCATGTTAGCGACGATGAAATCATAGAAATAGAAGAGCCATCTCATCTCGCTAGTGACAATGAATTCATAGAAATAAAAGAGCCAAGGCTTGATGATGAAATCGTTCTAGCAGAAGGTACGTTCTAATCTCATCTTATTAGTTTCACCATTTAATCAAAAGATTTGACGAGATGTCAGTTCTTTAATTACTGTATTTATGGATGGTCAGATTTTACGGCAACTACATGTAGTAAGCAAAGGGAATATATCTCGTCCCCATCTACTTCACTAGTAGTTGTCGGGATCCTTGGCGTTTTGCTATCATTATCTCTAGCATTTGGTGCTAAAAGCTTCTTTGCTTTTATGAGCGTAAGATCTTTAAGTGTCTTCCTTGTAGATATAATTGTTGGATTGCCTTGACACTACATTAACTAATTGCAGCTGTTGCTTGTTTGGATAGGCTCCCATACAAACCTCAGCCAGGGGCTACTTGTGATTGAGATCCATTGGGGCTCTAGCTATTCTTCTTTCTAATGTCATGCAAGGCGTGTTTCAAGGATTCAAAAAATATTAGAACTTCTTTTTATGCCACTGGCAGCAATCCTACGGCGGTGGTTGGTGGTGACGGTTGACGGTCATGCGACGGTCGTGCGGTAGTCATTCGGTGGTCGTGGGGCGACAGTCGGCAGTCGACGGTCCTTGAGTAAGCAGAAAAAATAAATAAATGCAAAAATTTATAAATTTTTACCAACCTCGTAAGAGATGAAAGCATCAAGACATGCTTAATTGAGGAGATAGAAATGGAAGAGTCGACGCATGATGATGAAGGTGATTTATCTCTGGAGATAGATGGTCAATCTCATCTTGTTAGCGAGATTGAAATCATAGAAATAGAAGAGCCTTCTCATCTCGCTAGCGACGAGGAAATCATAGAAATAGAAGAGCCAAGGCTTGATGATGAAATTGTTCTAGCAGAAGCTACGTTCAATCTCATCTTATTAGTTTCACCATTTAATCAAAAGACTTGACGTGATGTCGGTTCTTTAATGACTGTATTTTTGGATGACCAGATTTTACGGCAACTACATGTAGTAAGGAAAATGAATATATCTCTTTCCCATCTACTTCACTAGTAGTTGCCGGGATCCTTGGCGTTTTGCTATCATTATATCTAGCATTTGGTGCTAAAAGCTTCTTTGATTTTATGGGCGTAAGATTTGTAAGTGTCTTCCTTCTAGATATAATTGTTAGATTGCCTTGACACTACATTGACTAATTATAGCTATTGCTTATTTGGATAGGCTCCCATACAAATCTCAGCTAGGAGCTACTTGCGATTGAGATTCACTGGGGCTCTTGCTATTCTCCTTTCTAATGCTATGCAAGGCGTATTTCGAGGATTCAAGGATACTAGAACTCCTCTTTATGCCACTAGGGGCAATTCTGCGGCAGTAGTTGGCGAGAAAGGTTGGCGGTCTTGCGGCGGTTGTGTGACGGTCGTGCGGCGGTCGTGCGGTAGTCGTGCGATGATCGTGCGGCGGTGGTGCGATGATCGTGCGGCGGTCATGTAGTGATCGTTGGGAGACGGTTAGTGGTTGGCAGTCAGTGAGTAAGAAGAAAAACTAAATAAATGTAAAAATTTATAATTTTTTACCAACCTAGCAAGAGATGAAAGTATTAAGACATGCTTAACTGAGAGGATAGAATTGGAAGAGTCGACGCATGATGATGAAAGTGATTTATCTCTGGAGATAGATGGCCAATCTCATCTTGTTAGCGACGATGAAATCATAAAAATAAAAGAGCCATCTCATCTTGCTAGTGACGATGAAATCATAGAAATAAAAGAGCCAAGGGTTGACGATGAAATCATTCTAGTAGAAGGTATGTTCTAATATCAACTTATTAGTTTCACCATTTAATCAAAAGACTTAGTGAGATGTTAGTTCTTTAATGACTGTATTTTTGGATGACAAGATTTTATGGCAACTACATGTAGTAAGGAAATGGAATATATCTCTTCACCACCTATTTCACTAGTAGTTGCTGGGATCCTTGGCATTTTGCTACCATTATCTCTTGCATTTAATGCTAAAAACTTCTTTGCTTTTATGGGCGTAAGATCCTTAAGTATCTTCCTTCTAGATATAATTGTTGGATTTCCTTGACACTACATTGATTAATTGCAGCTGTTGCTTGTTTGGATAGGCTCCCATACAAACCTCAACTAGGAGCTACTTGCGATTGAGATCCATTGGGGCTCTTGCTATTCTCCTTTCTAATGTTATGCAAGGCGTGTTTCGAGAATTCAAGGATACTAGAACTCCTCTTTATGCCATTTGCGGCAATCCTGCGGTGACGATCGGCGGTTGTGCGGGGGTCGTGCAACGGTCGTGTAGCGGTCATGTGGCCATCATGGGCGATCGTGCGATGATTGTACGATGGTCGTGCGGTGGTCGTGCGGCCAAAATTAGCCAAAACTTTCAACTAGAGAGTGAAACTTCACTCAAAGATCTTTCCAACCAAAGGTTGCACGTCCAAAATGAAGATCGGAAAGACTTCCTAAAGCCCCCCGAAAAATACCCTCCTAGTGGGCCAAGAAGTCCTAAATTTTTTCGAAGTGTTGAGCCCGGTTGGTCACGAGTGAGAAAAAGCGAGTGTTTTTTAGAAACCTGAGAGATATATGAGGAAAGCCATGAGTTGTAACCTAAGTTAAAATACATATAGTTCGAGTTGGTGTTAATTTGACCATCAAAAGAGGTTCTAAAGTCTAATTTTGTAGGTCAACAAGAACCTTTGTTGTTAGTTATTTTCTTCTACAGATCTCATTTTCGATTTGAATGAGCCATTTTCCACGTGCCCCCTAAAGGATAATTTTTTGTTTCCTTGACCAAGAGCCACTTGCAAAAGAAACTAGGAAGCAAGGTAAGAATCCTAGATATATTTTTGGTCAAGTTTGAACATGTTTTGATAGTGAAAAATCAAGAGGAAAACTAGTAAAAAAACTAACTTTGAGCTTGGAATTTTTGTAAGTGTTGAAATCTCTTCAAGAGTCTTGCATATTTGATTTACTATACCCTTTTTTTTTGTGCATTACTTGTCTACGTGGCTTTGATTAATATTATATGGGAGTACAAATGATGCACAGGTCAGCTCGGTTTAGTCTTTAAATCTCTATGAGAACCGTGAGATCATCTATAACTTGAGCCAAAAGCCAAACCAACCCACATTGAGACATGGTTGGCCAACATAGATCATGCATATATGCTTCTTAGGGAGTTCATTTTGATGTGTTCGGTTGCTTGTTCTCTGTAACGTTTGTTGCATTTGAAAGTACATACCTTGCAAAAGAAACTAGGAAGCAAGGTAAGAATCCTAGATATATTTCTGGTCAAGTTTGAACATGTTTTGATAGTGAAAAATCAAGAGGAAAACTAGTAAAAAAACTAACTTTGAGCTTGGAATTTTTGTAAGTGTCGAAATATCTTCAAGAGTCTTGCATATTTGATTTACTATACTTTTTTTTTTTTTGGTGCATTACTTGTCTTCGTGGCTTTGATTAATATTATATGGGAGTACAAATGATGCATAGGTCAGCCCGGTTTAGTCTTTAAATCTCCATGTGAATTGTGATATTGTCTATAACTTGAGCCAAAGCCAAACCAACTCACATTGAGACATGGTTGGCCAACATAGATCATGCATATACGCTTCTTAGAGAGTTCGTTTCAATGTGTTCAATTGCTTGTTCTCTGTAACGTTTATTGCATTTGAAAGTACATATTACCTATTGTTATTTGGATGAAGTGATATTTGTTATGGATTTTGCATGTGATGGTTGTCGGGGCTTAAATATGGGCATACAACATGTCTGTTTGACTTGGGTTCAAAATCCATATTTGCAAAATCAGCTCAAACCCGCATATTTGAGGATGATTTTAGTTTGGTTTTTGTGTGTTTTAGGCTATGATTTTTATCTAATCTTGCTCTTTGCATATGGTAGTATAACCTTGATATTTTAGTTCCACATGAGATTGCTTGTGGGTCGAGATTGAAGGCTACAAACATGATCTGAAGAAGTTGCTTGGGGTGGTTCCATGCACATCAAATGTTCGATGAAATGCCCATAACAAGTTTCAATCTTGAAATGGTCAATTTGAGCTTGACTATTGTGATATTCATGTGCTGTGTTATTCCATGTTAGCATAGATCGTTTTAAGGAATTATTATTAATATTTTTAAAAAAATAATAGAAAAAAGTAAATTTTGAAAATTTCAAAAATATATAAAAAAAATGTTAGATAGTATCAAATTAGGGCATAAATGACATTTATGAGATTTTCCTAATTTTATAAAGTCATTGTCCTAACTTGATGCTATTTTGATATTTTATAATCATGTTTGTAAATAAATTATTTTGCGTAAATTAAAATTATTTAGAGTAATTTCATGCATATTTAAATTCTCATTTCTCTCACGGGAGTCCCATCCCAAGGCATGATAATAAGGCAATGTAATATTATTTGCCTGACTTGTATCGGGTTTTCCTTTTTTGTATTTTTTTTCAAATCATTTCAATTTCTTGGGTGTTTACTTACTGCATCGCTTTTCATTAATTTAAGTGTAAATTTCACTTCTAAATTAGGTTATGATTAGTCTAGACATTAGGGAAAACAAACTTACAAAAAAAATTGCGTGGATGCTTAGCAATTTCATAAGGATTATAATTGGTAATCAAAATTGTATGGCCATTTAGATAAACAACCTTTCAAGTTAGTGATACCATAAGGGTGCTAATAAAAATATTGGCGTAAACAAATCTCCATTCCTAGAAATTTCTAGTTATGTAGGAATCGAGAAAACATTCCCATGTCTTGATTGGTTTCTAGCCAACCTGAATAGGCTAGTGGCGACTCTTACAAATACATTGGTTGTTAAGAATTAAAACATGAAATCCAATGTCACGCGAGGTATGAGCTTGGGAAAGCCCGTGCCTGATCTAGGGCCGTTGGTCTACCTCTTTAGGTAAATACCCCTAAACCTCTTCCTTTTCCCTTCCATGGAAAAATAAAGGTTGTGACATCCCAATTTGACAATTGTGAAAGTCATGGTTTGGAATGTATTTAAAATGTTTGCAATGCTTGTGAGTGTAATTATGTGAGCTTCGAGCTAGCTTTGACAATTGAATGCCTTCCATAACCGATACATCACTTTATCTAAAAAACTTTGTGGATGATTTTAAAGAAATTACTTTGAAATATCACATGTACCCTCATGCATATAATTACGTCATTCATTAGAAATGCATGTATTCATGATTGATGCATGCCCTTGATAATAAATAAGCCGTCAACAATTCACTTTCTTGTTTGATTGGTTGAGAAATAAAGTCCAAAAAACTTGCATGCATGTTTAATTCTTACGATGCATGTGATTTCTGGATGTACGTTAGGGTCGATTTTGGGATCACATAGATAGCTTCATTAGGGACTTGTAAGTGTTATTAGCCAAATGAGAATACAATTGGTCAATAATGACTGTAAGTCATAAAATGAACCGGGTAGATGTCTTAGAGGGACCTATGTATGAATTACAAAGGCTAACCCCGAGACCCAAATTCG
The DNA here is from genome assembly GCA_016097545.1 of Eucalyptus victrix. Taxonomy (NCBI): domain Eukaryota; kingdom Viridiplantae; phylum Streptophyta; class Magnoliopsida; order Myrtales; family Myrtaceae; genus Eucalyptus; species Eucalyptus victrix. The sequence goes on from CM027842.1 coordinate 39,773,756, forward strand.
ATTTGTGAATGGAATTTCCTTTGAGTAATTGACTTTGGTATGATGTCGTGTTCGTAGTTGTTTTGATGTATATGATTGTTTCTTTCCATTGTATGTACTTAGTTAAAGTTCTTAAACTAGGTTCAAAGTAGGATCCTGAAGACAAAGACGATGTGAAGACGATGAAAGGTCGACATCTAATCCGACCATATCTTTGTACCATTCATTCCTAGCATACGTCTCGAGTTTCTTATTGTCTATATAAAAGCCTGACGAGTTGCGGGTTCTTTTCTTTCTTATTCTTTTAATTGTGTTTCTCTTTGATCTTTCCTAGGATTGCATGATAGATTTATCGCTTTCCTTGGTTGGTTACTTACCATCTCACAATTTCAATTCAATTTATTACTCTCTTTTCACATTTTCTAGAAATAGAATGGCTTGTAAATGACCAACCATGCATGATAGCCTAATTTAGGATAAACAATCATGAAAAATTAAAGCAGAATTGCATTCACACCTTAGGTAAACACAACATATTGTTAGGTACTGAAATGACGCTAATAGAAATATTGGCGTAATCCAAGTTCTCGAACCTAGATATCTAGTTGCATAGAAATCGACAGAATACTCTCAACCCTTGATTGGATTTTCTAGTTGACTCCCAAAAATGACGCTAGTGACGACTCTTGTTTTATTTCTAGGTTGTTTTAAACAACTAGATATTATAAATGAACTCGTCGCAGAGGTATGAGTCTTGATAAGACTCACAGCAATTAAGCACACTTTAAAGGATAAAGTTATGCCATTCTTATGGGCGAAATGTCCTATCGAGAAGGTTATCATGGTAAAATTATCCAGATTCCTTTCGACCTTAAAACCATTGATCAAGATGTACAGTGGTGTCTAAGTAAGGTCATGACACTTCATTGTCATGTGGGGTATGAGTTTAGGATAACTCACAATTACGATTAAGTGGACTCACACGAGATTCATCCGGAGGATGAGGTGATGGCATCCTTATGATTAAGAACCATAAGGGAACATTCGTGGTCAAGTACCCCTAAATCCGATCTTTCCACTTCCTTTCCTCTTGAGGAACGGTAGCGAGATTAGGTTGCAAAAAAAGCCTAAGATAATTAACCTACAATTGTTTAAGTTAGCTTAATTGAAGCTATCCTAAACTACACTATTCTAAGATTGAAGACTGAATTGGAGATCGGCCTTCCACAACTTTCGGGTCCCTTTGATGATCATCGCCTTAGGCATTGCCTCCAACCATTCATGGGTGTTGGTTCATCCTTTCAACCATACAATCAATGCAATCAAACTAACCAAAGCATTAGCAAAGTTCACTTAACTAAATACTCAATTGCCTTGGGATGGATTGTCTTTTGATTAACGCCAACCATTTCCTAATCTTCTAGGTTTCTCTGATCAAGATTAGTGGTTATTACCTTCCACTTGCATTCACAAAGTGATAGACTAGGCAACTAATCTCTAATTAATTTTAATCATTCCCACTTAAGTTATCCATTTATCAACATTTGTCATGGGCCAAAATATTTATATTAAATCACATGCAAAGCTCAATTAAATATGCATTTAGGCTAATTAGGCTTAAACAATCAGCAATCAATTAGTAAGCCAATGATTGGATCATTTTTTCATTTTTACTAATTTGGGCTGTTATGTTTGCATTCAAGTGAAAGCCTTAATTACCTACCCACCAAGTGATTCATGTGTCATTATAAAGCTTGAAGTGTCTACTTTAAAGTTCATGAAGATCACTTGACCTAGTTGGGATTCTGTTGACCAAAAATCGACCCAACATCGAGATTGCTCTTGATTTGACCTGAAATCTAGCCTGGTTTAGTAAATTGTGAGAAACATTTCTTAAAATTTTGAAATCCCACCACATTTTACGGAGATCTAGTTCATTCTGTTTCAAACAACTTTTATGTTTTCAACTTTTGCAAATAATCCCTCCAACTATGTGATAATTTCAGGTTTTTCCAGGGAGTCAATTGAAAACAGCTTTGTAGGCTGGGAACGACCTTCTCCAATGGCCAAATTGACCCTCTAAACTTTGTTATCTGGTTCTAAAACTTTCCTGCACACTCAATTAGAGCCCCAAAAAGACTTTTAAATATTAATCTCTCTCTTTTTTTTTTTTTTGCAAAAGAAGACTCGAATTATGTTGAAATTGCAAAATAAAGTTCGAGAAAATCTGGTGTAGTTTTTGTTGAAAGCTCAAAAATCCATTGCTACTTTATGGATGCGAGATTTTCAATCAAATGGCTTTGGAATTTTATAAAAAAAAAAATACCATTGCGAATATTTCGATCCCGATATTTCACGTGAGATTTTGGAATTTTAACTATATAATTTTTAATAAATGGAAGAACACCTAGACATCATGAAACTCCGAATTTTCAGTTTTCAACAAACAAGTTCAATCTTCCAAATGAGTCCATATATGGATCTAGTCACTTTACTTTCACCATTTCAAGCAACATTGGCCATTATTCATCCAATTTCCGGCAAAACTTCATCAATCAAGGCCTAAAGAATCTATTTAAAACATGCTAATTCTAATAATTTATCTAATTATATGTATGAAAAATCATTATCAAATCTATCCTAAACATGAATTTCGTGAACATATGTCAAACTAAGCACAAACTCAACATCCAAACATGCTCGTTATACTCATTTCAAGCTTAGGCCAAACATGCCATACATTTACGTACTAACCTTGAGTATGAATAATTTGACGATCAATTGAGCTATCTGACCTTCGTGATCACTTCGAGAATTCCCCGGATTGGTATTGGAAGCTCACCAAACAGCTAATATGAGTAGACAAAATCGCTGATTAACTTGGGAGTATAAGCTTCAAATGAGCTATCGACAAATAGGAGCGAGTTGAGGAGATTCTAGTGAAAATCTCAATGAACTCTGGCCATGAAGATGTTGTAGACATGTTAGGAATCAAAGTCACCAAGGTCGGATCATCAAAGGAAGCTAGTAATTAGTAGAAAAGCAGCTGGAAGTCACTGACAAGGAGGACGACGAGAAGATTTGTGATTGTCAAGGGAGTTTAGTTGGCTGATTTGTGGTCTCCCAGCGAAAATTTCGACCAACTCTGATTGTGATGGTGACAAGTAGACTGTGGGGGATGTTGAAGTGGTGGTGGCACGCTGTGAAGTGACCATCGATTGGGCTATACAATAAGGAGAGCAGGTGGCCAAGACAATAGCTTGCACGTGCTCGCAGAGAAGTGATAATGTCAAAATGTCTAAAACCTTGAATTTAGGTGCGAAATGTTTTTATGTATTCCCCCAAGTAGAGATAGAAGTGATAATTGCAAAATGTCTGAAATCCTTGAATTTTAGAGGGAAAAGTCTTTATGTAGTCCCCTAAGTTTGGATCCTAGCCTTTGTATTAATCTAATAGCTTAGGTTAAATGCTTGATCATTAAGAAATATCCTCATTGGTTGAAATTTCTTCGCATGGATTGATGAAGGTCACAATGGATAGCCTAGATTGAACATGTAATGGGAGGCCAACATTAATTCCTTAATTATTAGGCATGCTCCCATTTGTTGATTTTAAATGACAAATATCAAGGGCATTTTGGTAATTTTCGCACTAAGGGAAGGGGCTAGTCAGTCGTCCATGGTATGGTTGTCAGATGGCTGGATTTTGGCTACCAAACTCGGCGGATCAATTCTAGTCTAATCGGGTTTAATGGTGGAATTAGGCTGACTTGAGTTTGATAAGGTTGAATTGCTTCACTGTTTTTCCTAATTTTCTTGATTTTGTTCAATTAAGCTGAATTAAAGATTATTCTAATGATTCGAATCAAATTTCCAAGTTTCCTAGGTAACAGCCTAGGAATTCGATTGTAACTAGCTTTATCATTCTTTACACCCCCTTCACCTACTTCGGAGATTCAAGACTAAGTGGTGGGACAATTTCAAATTCACAGAAATTTTTTATGAGGAAGCAGTTTTAAACTGGCTAAATCGATAAAATCACAAATCACCCAATCACAGAATTACTGAATTTTTTCAGCAAAAATCACTGGCTCAAGCTCATTTGGTTGTCATGCAGTCATAAGAAGAATATTGTTGTGCATTGGCAAAACTCATGTTAGAATTCCCATTCACCAACCCACTTGCAAAATCTCCAAGTTCCTCTAATGATGATGAATTCTATCATAGTGGTAATACCAATGAAGATGATTACTATGGCATCAACCTATCAAATGATGATAGAGATGAGTAGAGGAAATTGCCAATCACCAAAACGGACAAAAATTGAAGAAGACAATAAAGGAATTTTCAAAGCACATTATCATTTTCTATTTGAAGAATCTTAACATCCTGCAAATGGACTGAAGATGGACTCGAGATGCTGTTACAGATTCGTCCAAAAGAGCAAAAAAAGAAAAAAGAAAAAGAACTTAGTCCAAGCCTTCCCTATAAAAGGAGGAGCAGAAGAAGAGGGGGGGGGGATCACCCCTTGCCTTTAGCTCGCTGGTGCTCTTGTGCTCTTGCCTTCCTACATCCTAAAAGTCTCTTTTAATCACATCCTTTCACTTTCATCTATCCTTCACTTGTATTTTTCCAGACACTTGTAATCACTCCTGATTAGTTGTAATCAATTCTTCAAAATATCTCCGATCACTCGTCATCATCTCTAATCACTTGTATCAAATATCTGTGAGTTTTCTTATCATTGAACAATATAACCAACCAAATCTTTTGGTTGGCATTATCACTTCATATTATTAGTCTTCTTTTACTTTCGTTTTAAGTAGGATCTCTACTCGCGTGCGGACTACCACCCTTTTAGAAGGTCACATTTTCTTTTATTATGCATATCGATGGGGTCTCCGTTCAAGTGCGAACTATCGCTTCCGCATGAGATCATATTGTTAATTAATGTTTACTTATATTAGTGGGATCTTGCTTGAGTGCGGATTACCGCCTTGCGTGAGATCACATTGTTATTTTAATTACTTTCAATTACGTTTCACATCATTTTATGATCAAAATCATAATTAGTTTAATCTTCATCTATATCTCATTTCTTCACCTGACTCGTTTCTTATTTATTATCATTATCACTCTTGAATTATTATACTTTATATTAGATAATTTCATAGAATTAGCAGATTTTTATGATTACATTAGAGATATATAACCTATAGAATTTTTCTACATATTAACCAATCCAAAAAAACGTAGACGTTTAGATTAAATGACCAATTACTTAACAATTTTCTAAATAATGTCTAGGAGTACCCCAGATCTCTTATTCTTTATATAGTACCCTAGATCATGAGGGTTATTTAGTATCAAAGCCAAGGGAAATATATTGATTAACTTGGTATTTCCTTTTAATAGGTTTGTCCAGTTTAGCTGGAACCTTCCTTAGGTGAGATGTGTCAAACCAGTAGCGGTCAAAGCAATCAAACCTAGTAGGGTAGTAAGCTCGTTGGTCAGATCTAGTTGGTGGCCTAGGAAGTGGTGAAAAAAAAACTTATTAAATTGGATTTATTAAGAAGATTAACATCTTTCTCTAGTTTTTTTATCAGGTACGTCTTCAGGATTAAGGTCCTATACATAAGGAAGAAATAAACATAGAAGATTTCAATAATCTATAGAAAATTGGAAAATTCCTAAAATACAACTTGATCAAATTTATAAACAATCAAAGTTTAGATTTTTGAAAAAAATCAGATTACATTATCACAACTGAAGAAAGAGATCTATTCCTTTCTAGATCTTTTGAAACTATTAAACTATTAAATCGAAATTCTCTTAACAAAAACATGCAAAAATATAATTATATTCACATTGGGTTAGTACAAGTGGGTATTAAGTATCTTACCAAAGAAGGCTTAAATACACGTGGGTATTAAGTATCTTTTAGAAACAGTTGAAACAAGTCTTTGTAATGGCCCAATTCATTTTGACTATTATCCAAATTTTTTCATATCACTCAGAGATCCAAATATTATTAAATCTCTAACTCTCCAAGTCAAATCACATAATTACAAAATAGCTGAGGGGTTAATTCCTTTCACTCTTGTTTATAGAGTTCATTATAAAGTCATGATTTCATCTTTTGGAATTAGTGCTTATAAACATAGACCAAAAGGAGAAAATCTTTTACTCCAAACCGATATCACTAGAGCCAATACTATTTTTCCTAGATTTATAAATTGGAATGATATTAGTTTACCCGAACAATGGGAGTTGGAAGACCATGCTCCTCTAAAGGTTGTTCATATAAGTGAACTAACAAGTATAGTTTAACATCTTGAAGGAAAAGTAACCATTCAATTCCCCAAAAGATCATTTGATATAATATCTATTCCTTTCTCTTCCTCTAGGAGATTAGTTGATCTCCATCCTAACCTTCCTCCTATAATTGCTCTACCACCATAAAACCATGATGGGGCTACAAGGTCTAATCAACCCAATAATTCAAATATTAGTGGTCTTGATAATTGGTTTGGAATTCCAAGGCCTATTTATCAATAAGACCAAAATGAACAAATTTTGATAACCCAGGCTCTTCTCATCACTCTCCTACTTATTCACAACTAGCAAATCCTAAGGTTCTTGTTCTTGAAAAAGAATTTGAACCTAAACGTGAGTTTCTAAATAAAATTTAATTCAGAAGAAAACAAAGATATTAGACAATGGTTTGTAAATACTTCTCATAAACAAGTCAAAGAAATTAAAGAACAATATTATGATTTTCTCTATGAACATGACACCCATATCTTCTTTTTTGACCGGTCTGAAGAATATTTTCTCCAACCTAAAGAAATTTATGTTTCAGATCATGCTTATAAATAGCAACTCAATAATGACCAAACTATAGAATCTAATCATCCTCCTTTGAGAAAGATTAGAATCAAGCATAGGGACAGTGAAAGCACTGCTACTTCTTTCAAAATCAAAGCTGACAATGATGATCCCCAAACTTTAAAGATAATATAGCAAAATAATTACACCAACCAATATCTCCATACTATTAGTTATCAATTAAATATAATAGAATATTCTATTCAATTGTACTCTACTCAATTACCAAAATGCAAAACTCTTAAACCACCGATTTTTAGCCCTTTTGAATTCCTAAAGCTTATAGACTAGAATTTGCTAAAGGCTTAGAAAATAGAAGGAGTTCTTTAGGAAAGATACCTGTCCTGGACACTCCTAATGTTAAAGGACCTTCTCTATAGAAGAAACTTCTAAGATAAGAGGTCTAGTTATAATTGATACTTTCCTTGAAAAATCCAATGAAGAATCTGAAAGTGAATCGATTCTTGAAATAAATAGACTTTCATGGAAAAATCCCCAAAAACTTTATTATCAAATGGCCACTCCTCCTAATAATGTCCTTGAAGAGTCATCACAAAGGATTCAAAACAAGTATTCTCTTGATGTTATTCATGAATGGAATATAGATGGTGTCTAAGAAAATAATACTATTAATATTCTGAACCAAATGGTTATGGTAGCAAATGCTTATAAAAATCAATAAGAAGTTTATAACCATGCCATTGCTAGCCATTTAGTAGCTGGATTATTGGACAACTAAAAGATTTGTGGGATAATTATCTTACCGATGAACAAAGAATTCAAATCTTAAATGCATATAAAATAGATGAATATGGACAGCATATTGAAGCTGCCAATGGGCAAGCCATTCAAGATGTTGTTTGTACTCTCATCTATTCAATATCACAACATTTCATAGGAGATTTTTCCCATATCACGATCTTCTTTTATACATGAAATGCAAATCTTTAGGGAGACTTCAAGAATATATGGATCTTTTCCTACAAAGGGTTTTGGTTAGACCGGACTATAACCAAACCTGTTGGAAGGAAAAATTCCTAACTACTTTGCCTTGTTTAATAGGAGATTAGGTTCATAATAAATAAGAAAAGAATAGGATGGCCAAATTCCTTATCATTTAATATCATACGGAGAATTAAATTCTTATGTTTATAGACAATGAACACCTATGTGTAATTCAATAAAATTATAAAGCAATTAAAGAAAGAAATTACTAGGCAATAAAGATTTAAGAGATTTATGAGCACAATATAATCCTTCATACACTTCATCAAAACCAAAGTGTAAGGGAAATTGTTCTTTTGAAAAAAGAAAACCTAAAAATCGTTACAAAAATAAATCATAAACCAATAAATAGGATAAACCCAAACAAAAACCAAAAATCAAAATTAACAAAGACATTAAATGTTACAATTGTGGAAAAAGAGGGCATATTTCTAAATACTGCTGTATAAATGAAAAATTTGAATGAACTCTTTATAGATGAGGAGACTCTCTATCAACTTAATAACATCTTGGTTGCTATAGATGATAATTCTTCTTTAGAAGACTTTCTTGAAGAAGCGAGTCTCCAAATCAATGAGAGAAAAACTTCATCAGAATAAGAAGAAAATAATTCCTCTCCTGAAGAACCGACACTTGAGATCAATGTTTTAACAAAGGAAGAAGAATTCTTGTTAGAAACAACTGATAATATATTAGCTTTAGAAGCCAAAAAACAATATTTAGATAGAATCTAATCTTCTATGAAGATTCCAACTAATTCTAATACAACTTATAATCTCAAAGATATTTTTAATAGAAATAAGAAAATTCAATCTAGACCTATCGATATAAATGATCTCAATAATGAAATAAATTAGCAAAAATTAGAAATAAAAGCTCTTACGAAATACCCAAGCCTAAATACAAAAAGGAATTTTGGCAATAAATCTAAAAGGGAAAAGAAAAAGAAGAAAATCTAATTGATAACACTGATCCTAATTTTTTTAATGACTTTATTAGAAATAACATCTAGAAAATGGATAATAAATATAATAATAAAAATCATGATGAATTTACTATTGATACCATAACACTGTTTGATATAGGAGTTGATCTTAGTTGCATAAGAGAAGGCTTGATACCAACAAAATATTTTCACAAAACTTCAGAATCATTAAAGTCAGCCCCATGGGACAAACTTAGGATAAGTTACAAATTGCCTGAAGCTTTTGTAATAAAAAAAATTAAATGTCTTATAAAACATATTTTCTTTTAGTTAAAGATATGAGATAGAATGTAATATTAGGAATACCCTTTATTCAATTAATATAACTTTTTACTGTTACCAATGAGGGAATTGAAATACAAGCTTTAAATAAAAATATTACTTTTGAATTCCTTACTAAACCACATACAAGAAATTTAAACATATTGCAAAAAAAAAATTCAATTGCTGAAATTAATTGTCTCATAAAAAACAAAGAAGATCAACTTTAGTATTTAAAAGATGATTTGGAATTCAAAAGGATAGAACAAAAATGACTTGATCCAAAAATAAATGAAAAAAATTATTCTCTCCAAAAATATATTGAACAAAACATATGTTCTACCTTACCCAATGTATTTTGGGAAAGTAAGAAGCATATTATTAGTCTTCCTTATGAACCAGATTTCTCATAAAAACGAATTCCAACAAAAGCTCGACCAAATCAAATGAACCAATACATTTTACAATTTTGCTAAAATGAAATTCAAGACTTATTACATAAGAAATTAATTAGAAAAAGCCAATCACTTTGGAGTTGCTCTGTTTTCTATGTCAATAAAAATACTAACTAGAAAGAGGGGCACCCCAGATCTCTTATCCTTTATATAGTACCCCAAATCCTAGGGGCTATTTGGTATTAGAGTCAAGAGGGATATACATACATACATACATACATACATACATACATACATACATGCATGCATATATATATATGCTCAACCTCTCTAAATAACTAAACAAAGATAATTCTCATCTATACATACTTATGCCCCGTAAAAATAAGACACTCCGACATTGTAAAAACTTTTGGCTATCCATCTTAAATCACCATGAACACCACTAATTGAACATCAAAATGCTTGGGGGTAATTCTCTCTTTGTTCTTCTTTCTTTTGTGGGACTAACTTTCATTTTTGAGGTAAGGTGAAGAAGAGAGAGGGAAGGGAAAATAATAGTTAAAAAATGCAAAATGAAATTTGATAGAAAATTTGGGATAAAATATGTTTAGTAATATTTTTAGTTTCAAATATAAGATGTCTCTCTATTTTAGTTGGATGGCCATGAAAAAAATAAAAAAAGAAGAAAAGAAAAGAGATTATACATGGGAATTACAAAAATCGAAGAATAATCGTCATTTTTTATCCTACTTTTATATTAGCTGGACATGATTAGGTAATTGACCATAAATTTCTTATTTTGTTACATCCCATGGCATTAACTGTCTAATTCCTCCAATCAACTTTATAACCATTCTTTTGAACATTATCAAGAACGCAAAGCTCAATTATATTTGGATACAATGACTAGAAATATCAACTATCAATAATGCCCAAAATTCACTTTTACATAGATAATTATGGAATAGTTTGCTTTTTTTGTTTAACATTCTCCTTATCCACCTTTTATATTTATCACATTCCAGTAGCGGAAGAGAGCATGTATGAACCATCATTAATACACCTTTGAAGACTCTTTTGTTTTTTGTTTTTTGTTTTTTTGGATTTTTTTGGTTGCAAAGCCTTTTTACGTTCAAATTAAAAAGATTTTCTCATCAGTAATGTCACAAGCTCACTTTCACACGTATAATCATTCAACACGCCCAGGCTTTTTGCAGATTCATGGAAGAATCGAAAAGAAATCGATTTCAAAGGCTTCAAATCAAGTGACTGATTTTTAATTTGAAGATGTAGAGTTATCTACAAATTTTCGAGAAGTGTTTCAATTTAAAATGTTTTTCTTCGTATTAAAATATTTCAGGGAAATGCACAACAAATATATAAAAGAAATTGGGAAATTACATTGGTCATGAATTTTTAGTACTTTTATAATCAAGTGACTGATTTTTAATTTTATTAGCCAGTGTGCCAATTATCTTATAATTGATGTCCTTCGATCTGATTTCAATCAAAATTTTTGACAAAAATATGTGAGATAAAATAATAAAAATTATTAAAAAATTGCAAAATTGTCCACCTTGGCATCGGAGGTCAAAGATTCCCAGGTAACTATATTGGCAAATCATCGAAAAATAAGGAATAAATTTACAAAATTGAAGGGCACCATTGTTGTTGTTGTGAAAAATTCTGAAGTGTCTTCCAAGGGCCAGGCCTTAGAAACATATTCTATTATTATCAAATGTAGAATGGTTGCTGCATATATCCAAAAATATAGGGGATGACTTCTTTCTCTTCGTGTGCTGAAGCAAGATTCTAGTCATTTTATTATTGTCATTGCATTAATATTTTGTGCTATAGATTATGATATACATTTGATTATAATAGTTACTAATATTAAAATGTCCCCATTAAAATGTCGACTGATTTTACACTAGGTTGGGTGGGTAGATTGGTGCAAATAGCTAGAGAGTTGTCACCATTATTTATAGCATTAAGCAACTTTCTAATATGTGTTGGTGTCTGTGGTCTATTAATTTATAGCTACTTTCTTGCATGACGATTACGACTTATATTCGAGTAACGCAATGCCTAAGGCTACGTTTGGTCGTCCGAATTTCTAATCGAGATAAGATTGGATAGGATATGATATGAAATCCTGGAATTTTTTTATATCATATCCATTGTTTAGTGAATTACACTATTAAATTCGGATATGTTCACATTATATCATGTACATATATATATATATATATATATATATATATATATAAACGGCATATCATTATAAATGAACCTAAATGTTCATAAATGGAGATGGTGAAAATCTCTCGTAACACTATTCCTTATTTTATTTTATTTTAATTTTCCTTTTTATATTATTTTCTTTATTATTTCTTCTTTCCCCTTCATCATTCTTTCATCAAATAGTAAACTGTACTAACATAACTAAAATACAAAAATCCCTAAAATATATACCAAATATAAATATTTAATTTATAGATTGAATTTTTATAAGATAGAATTAAAGTTGAATATATAAATTAAAATAAGATTAATTAAAAAATATATTTTTAATTTTTAATTTCTTAAATTAGAATTCAAATATTATTTATATTAAAATATAATTTCAATTTTGTTAATTTAATAAGTTTGTTATTCGAGAAAAATAACTTTCTTATTATGAATATTAGAAATCATATCCACCTTTATCTCACCTCCCTTATGGGATAATTTTTTCCTGTCTATGTTCCCTTAATATCTGACTTTATTCTATTATGAGCGAGCACCAAACGTAAGGTAGGATAAATTGTATCGTATCCTGAATTTTATTCCAATTGCCAAACGTAGCCTAAGAGTTTTCTCAAGTTTAAAGTGTCTAATATTAAATGGCCACAAAAAGAAAGAAAAAAAGAAAGAAAGAAAACTAAACCTCACCACCTTGGGTTTGACTCATCTACTTATGTCTCATTTTAATTTAATGGAGGAGATAGCATATAAATCGATAGTTTTTAGGTGTTTTCAATAGATTCTTATCTACTTAGCAATACTCCTTAATATTTATTATATATATATTTTTTAAACTTGACCAATTTGAATATGGGAATATGTAAAGGGGACATGAGAAGCTCTACATTTTAAACAAAATCATTCCTTTTTATTTCTCATTTAATATTGGCAACCTTCGTTCTTTTTAGGGCTGCATGTTTTTGTTTCTCGGATCTGTTTAAAAACATATTTTGTGTTTTTTTGTTCCGGGAACAAAAAAAGAACAGAAACGCGTTTGTTTGCGTTTCTATTCTTTTTTTGTTTTTTCGTTCCTGGGAACAAAAAAAGAACAGAAATAAGAAACAAAAAAAAATTATTTCTTGTTCCATAAACGATTTTTGTGTTTCTTGTTTCTTCTCTTTTCTTCCTCTTTTCTTCTTCTTTTCTCTTTGGTTGGTCGTCGGCCTCGGCCATGGCCGGCGACCGGCCGTTGAGGGCTGGCGATGCCGTCGAGGGTCGGCGACCTCGTCGGCCCCCGGCGAGGCCGAGCGTCGCCGGCCTTGGCTGGGCGAGCTTGCCGAGCCTCACCTTGGCTGCGCGAGCTCGGGCTCGCCCAGATCCGGCGAGGCTGACCCTCGCCATGGCTGGGCGAGTTTGAGCTCGCCCAGATCCAACGAGGCCGAGCGTCGCCAGCCCAAGCTCGCCCAGCCAAGGTGAGGCCGAGCCTCGCTGTGACTGGGCGAGGCTGCCGGCAACCGGCCGAAAGAAGAAAAAATAAACAAGAAAGGAAAAAATGAAAAATAAAATAAAATAATTAAAAAATTAAAAGAAACAAAAAAAGAACATAAATTTACCAAACGTGTTTCTATTCATTTTTTATTCCTGAAACAAGTTTACCAAACGCATCTTTTTGTTCAAAAATTGTTTCCTGGAACAGAAACACTTTTTTCTATTTCTGTTCCCTAGAACAGTTTTTGAACAGAAACGTTACCAAACGCGCCCAAATACTTCTATGCTAACACGAGAGAGAGAGAGAGAGAGAGAGAGAGTCCATACATTGCACTAAGATTGCACTAAGATAATGTTCTTATTGACAGACACTAGACTCCCCTTAAAGGGGGCAAACAACACAACTAAAAGTGATAGACATTAGAAGAAACGGAAGACCAAAAGGATAGGGTTTTCATTTGTAGTTACAATTTTGCCGTCACTCATACTCATCATTGTTGCCCAACCACCAACGTTGCCGTTCAAATCCAGCCATGACCGTCTTCGTTGAAGCCCAACCACCATTGTTGTCGTTGGAGCCTTAGGCCACCATCGTCGCCACCAGATATAGGTGGATGCCTAATTCATTGAGTTAAGCTCTCTCGTCTTGTTTCGGTGAGTGCCTGTCTCGGTGATTATGCCTCTTGACTAGCTTGAGTGCTTGTTCTTGATTCCATTTTCTTTGGTGGGTAGTTGAATCTAAGCTTTGGGTTTTGGGTTTTTGGGTAATGGGTGAAAGTAGAAAATGCAACTATTCTCAGTCTTCAATCTTATATTGTATTTTGCTTTAGCTTAATTCTTATTGTGTGCTTGGAAGGATGATTTTTTTCCTCAATTTTTGTTATTATCAATTCTAGCTTGTAGAGATTAATTATTATCCGGATAAGTTGTGGATATTGTCTACACTCAAGGAGGCACGTAATTAAATGAAATCCCCTACAATTTCTTGATATCATGTAAGCAGCTCGACTTCTTGAATATGACTATTATATTTAGATCTGGGAATGTGAAAATGACAAGAATAGTTCACTATTTTTGTTCAACCTGAAAGCACATTGATATGGATTTCATGCTATTAAAATTGTGAAAGAAACTAAGTCTAGTCAGGAGGTGAACTCCTTGAGTCGAAGCTAGCTTTAGATTTTGAGCATTATTTCTTGCTCTGAAATGTGATATTGCATGTGCAACTTGTCCTGCTACAAGCAATGTTTATTACATGAGTTCACCTTTACTTTTTGAGCTTACTCTATTAACACAATTAGGCGTTTTGTTTTGGGCCATTTATTTTAACTTTATGATTTGATCTTTCTACTCACAGCATACACTTTGGCAAGAAATGTTGTAACCAATTATGAAATTAAAAGCCCAAGCCTTGTTGATATGTATGGTGTGACATCATGAATTTTAGGTTTTATTTTTGATTGGATAAGTTGGGCTTTTCATCGACGCGCCTATAATCCTTTTCTCGGAGTTGGCTGCTCATGAGATAACTAGCCTATCAGGTGAAGCCATTAAGAATATAAATGCAATAGACTTGAGAATTTGACTAGAAATCAACTGCTCGACCGTGCTAATTTGCAAGGGTCATTACGGTATCATCAAAATCAACTAAAGATCAAGGATACGTCGATTCAGCTAAGATATGTGATCAAAGTGTGGATGATTCCATCTAATTGTAAAATTCTCGTCGATCGACATTAGATCAATTTTTCTATTGTTTTACGTATTCTGTATTCGTATTTGAAATCTTGAGATTTTCATGACAATCGAGAGACGCCAATGTGTCGAAGATGTACATTTAACTTGAAATAAATCGATCACGGGTTAATTGTACCAAAAATTATGGAAAGCTACTTGGTAGATTAGGTCACACTAAAATCGCACCAGATTAAAATTAATCGAGAGTTTGAATATGATTTCAGAAATTGAAAATTCTGCCATGTCACAAGTTATTTTAGGAACATCGACTCATCTTTTGATGAATTTTTGGTGAGTTTAGGATTTTTGTGGAAAATCAATTCGGACGATTCGGAAAAGAACGGAAATTCGGATGGGCCAAATTGAGTGGATTTTTGGCCTCCAAAGTGAGCTATTTGGTGAAAGGAAATTGTAGAAATCGAGTGGGCTTCTTCCTTAGCAAAATTGGATATCAAATAGGAGATTTTGACGAAGAAATGGAACTCCAATTGGATGAAATTCGTAGGCTAGAGGGGTTGTCATAATTTGGTCTATATTTGGACTTCAATTGGGGCAAGTTAGTGTTGAAATTGGCTTTGGATGACCAATTGAATTGTTGGTTAAAGGTGAGCTGAAGATGAGGATGATTAAATACTCATTCAAGACATTTTGTTTGACTTCAAACTTCCCCCGGCCACAACTCTCTCGAACACTAGCTGTTTTTCCCCTTCCTTCGACCTCTCTCTCTCTCTCTCTCTCTCTCTCTCTCTCTCTCTCTCTCTCTCTTTATTCGCATGTTTTCCTTTTTCCCCCCTCTCTACCGACATCTCCTGCTCTCTTATCCTTTCCCCCCCCTTTTTTTCGATCTTTTGCTGGAACACGCCAGCGCTGTCTGTCACGCCCCGACTTTCGGTCACGTGACCATCCTTCAAGCTTGGTCGATTTTAAATTGCGATATCCCAGGACTATGTATCGCCGACCCCTTTCATTTATATATGCACATGCGGAAGCGGTTATAAATCCCCAGACAATAAAACAATGGGATATACAAGTAGGACTAGAAACCTGAACCTGAAAACCACATCCTTATGATCACATACAAGCCATACTAAAACAACTAGTTTCTATTCAAATTGATTCTATAGCAAACGTCATCAGGATCCTACTCCGGATCATCCTCGGGGTTCTCCTTCACGTACTCCTCCTCAAGTTCCTCAACAGGGATCTCCTCGTCAGATTTCTCCTCCTTAGGCTCCTCATCCAGGTCCTGAAATGGTTATTCAATAACCATTGAGACAACGTCTCAGCAAGTTCTACCCTCTAAGACCCGATTAGTAAACTAATACACCTTAGGGCTGCCTATGCACAACATGAGTCAGAGGACTTACCTTGGCCTCAGATTCCACCTGCATATTAGCACAAATCAAATAGGCACTCAAGCAATAACATCACAGATCGAAGCATCGATCTAATCGACTTAGTCGATTTCACATCAGGAAGACCACTCACGATCATCTCCCTTCAATCATTCAATTCACAACATCAAACCAAGGCAATGAATCACATCAAGTCACACTCTGATCGAATCATCGATCAATTGACCTAGTCGATTATAAGTCAGTTAGACCATTTCTAGGTCATTTATCCAACACCAAGCAATTCCTTAGATTTAGTGGCTTTACAGTCCCACCCGACCTCATCAATATCTAGTGGCTTTACGGTCCCACCCGACCTCATCAATATCTAGTGGCTTTACGGTCCCACCCGACCTTTCCAAGATTTAGTGGCTTTACGGTCCCACCCGACCCTTTCAAGATCTAGTGGCTTTATGGTCCCACCCGACCCTCTTAAGATTTAGTGGCTTTACGGTCCCACCCGACCCTTTCAAGATTTAGTGGCTTTATGGTCCCACCCGACCTTTTCAAGATGCCAGACTATGTCACCGAGCCACGTGCATTCTCCAGGAAGACATACCGAGTCTCCGAGCCACGTGCATTCTCTAAGGCTACCTTTTCGCCAAGATGACATATCTAATCACCGAGCCACGTGTCCTTCCCAGGTGACACTCCAATTCACCGGGTCACGGGCATTCTCCAGGTGATTTACCAACGCATTTTCGATACTGACAGCTGTTACTCGACCAATCCTCAATCACAAGGCCAAAATTGCATTATTTAATAACATGCTTAAAAATGCATCATTAAATCAATTCGACACGAATTAAAGCTCAAATAAATAAACAGACTGCTCCACGACAATTAGCACGAAATTCCGGTCACCGGCCATCCCGATTGAATTTCCGGAAAATAAATAATTAAATAATTAATTTCGAAAATTAAATAAATAAATACAATAAATTCAATTTAGCACAATATAAAGCTCAATTAAATAAACGGACTGCGCCACGATCATCAGCATAAAATCCCGGTCACTGGCCATCCCAGTTGAATTTCCGGGAAATAAATAATTAATTAATTTAATTCCGAAAAATAAACAAATAAACACAATAATTCCAATTTAGCACCATATGAAGCTCAATTAAATAAACGGTCTGCGCCACCATCATCAGCATAAAATCCCGGTCACTAGCCATCCTAGTTGAATTTCCGGGAAATAAATCATTAAATAATTAATTTCCAAAATTAATATTTAATTCCTAAAAATTCCACCTAGGCCCGATTTGCTTAATTAACACCCGATAAGGGATGGGAAAAATCCCAAGAAGCATCCAATAAATAATAGGACATGTTTACTAGTTAAATGCACAATCAATTTAATTAACATGCATCAATGAGTCTTTAATTTAATTACTTTAATCTAATCTATCCACCTAATTACAAATAATTAAATCTTATCAACCTTAAGCATAATTAGAAAACTAATAAAGCATTAGTGAGTAAAACTCACTTGGCAAAGCAAAGATCGGAAATCGCAACGGCGACACGACGGCGGCCGAACTTGGGCCGGGCCAAGAACTTCACAAGCCCAAAGAAACTCTGAGCTAAAAAAAACAAGCTGAACTTGGGCCTGAGCTTGGGCTTCAAACTAATCTCCAATGGATTGCGGACTGATCTTGCGAGCTGGGCCGAAAAACAACTTCAATGGGCTGAACAAATAAACTGAGAATGGGCTGTTCTCTTGGGCCGAACTCCACATGGGCTTCAATTAAATTAAACCCCCATGGACTGAATTGCTGCAATTCACGTGGGCTTCAAGTCTTCAATTGGGCTGAATGAAGAAGCAGCTGAAACAGTAAAGGAGGAGCCGGCGTTGAAGAAGAAGCAGCTTCGTCCGAGTTGCGACAGACGCACGGCAGCTAGCACACGATCTTCCTCTTCGCTGAACGTTGACTGGAGATGAGGAGGAACGGATGAGTGGCGCGGCTGCTTCGTGGGATGCTTGGACGGCAAAGCTGGCGTGCGGCCATGGAGATGCTGGGACGCGCGGCAGAAGAAATGGAGAAGCACGTGGGAAGCTGAAATTTGTTCGGTGGAGATGGGCAATTAATGGAGGAGCAGATGGTTGGCAGTAGCTTCGGTGGGGTTTTACGAGTCAACTCCAAGCTTTCGGTGAAATTGTGGTTGACCGAAAGATGAAGGAGACAGCGAATGGTGGAGCGACCAAATGGAGAAGCAGCTGCTGGCGTCGACCGGTGGCTTCGCTGGCTTCGGTTCACGGTTGAATTGTCGAGCTTCAAATAAAAATGAAAGAAGAGGCAGAGGAGATGCTTCGTTGATCTTCGGTGGGCTGGCAGAAGCGAGGAGTCCACTAAAGAAATTTGCTGGTGGAGGTTTCGTTTGTTGCAGGCTGATCGAAGGAGTTGGGCTTCTTCTCTTCCGTTGATGCTGGCGTCGCACGAAGCAAGAGGGAGAGAGAGAGGATGGAGGTGGACGGTGGTGAGAGAGAGCAAGGAGATAGAGATGGGGGAGAGGTGGGGCCTTTGGCTTGATATTTTTTTCACAAAATATCTCTAAGACTTAGTCTTGGCCATGTATCATCCTTGGCTCACAATGGGCCACACCAACACCCTAAATCACATTTCAATTGGTCCAATCTTGCTAGGCTTAGGGGGATTACGAATTTTGTAAGAATTGGCTCCAATTGGTGACTCGATCCACTTGAATTTCATCTCAATTGACCTCCAATAATTTATTCAATGCTTCAATTGAATATTCTCCTCATCCAATAGCTCATCTCGCATCTCAATTTTGTATTCCATTTTAATCCCCGGCTCCAATTGCATAGAAATGACCTGATTAATGCAATTGAAATTAATACCGAAAATTCTGGATGTCACAACTCTTCTCCTCTTATAAAAATTTCGTCCTCGAAATTTAAACCTTTACCAATCCATAAACGAAAGGTGGGGGTATTGTTGTCTCATCGAGTCTCACTTTTCCACGCTGATCATTCGGTCTCGTGGCGTTGTCTGACCACTTTGACCAAGGAGACCATCTTGGTATACAAAATCTGCTCTTTCTAAACCAACTACTAAACTGAGCTTCTCATATAACAGACTCTGTCATCCACATCTGATCTCTTTTTCTCGACTCCCTAATAAACCTTCGAACCTCAACAATTCAAAATTTCTGATAGTTCTGAGCAGTCTTTACTCTGACACTGACCTTACAACTGTAAACACTGATTTCTGAGCTGACTCTGGACTTGAAATCTTTATTCACTTTCTTTTTCACCACTGAAATTCTGTACCATCTGCTATACACTGCTTAATAAAGAACCCTCTGAAACTTTGCCAAATTTATAATCTCTGATTTAGATTCGAGATATAATTTATCCTCGATACTCCATGCCAACGAATTATCTTATGCATACACACTTTGGTATACCCACTCCGTGACAAGATAGGATCTTCAATTTCTGAAATCGAATTTAGATTGGCGGTTAATTTCACTCCGACACGCTTTTAGTGTGACCTAGGCTACTGGGTAGTGTTCAGATCTTTTTAGGACAAATGACCCGTGGTCGATTTTCTTCGAGCCACAATAAACCCACTCGACCCATTGGTGACTCTCGATTGTCGTGAAAATCTGAAAGATTCAAATACGGACACAGGGCGCCAAAACGATAGAAACATCAAATTAGTGTCGGTCGATGAGAATTTTCCAATTTAGTGGAGTCACCCACGATCGGTCATTCATCTCAGTCGAACCGATCTATCTTTGATTTCAAATCAATTTTATACTATGCCGCAATGATCTCTAAAGATGAGCACGGTCGAGAAGTCGGTCCATGGTCGAATTCTCAAGTCTATTTGCCTTAAGGTCCTTAATAACTCACCCAGCTAGTCTAGTTATCTCATGAGTGGCCAACTCAGAGAAAAACACTGTAATCGCGTCGATGAAATGCCCAATTTATCTAATCGAAATCAGAGCCCGAAATCTGGATGTTACACTCTCAAACAAGATCTATTCGTACCGTACCAAAGTTGACCAACTCCATATATCGATCAACTATTATCCTCAAATGGTATCAGTAATCCCCTGAATTCTTAGTAAGCCTATCACAATGTTCTATTGTGATATATTTCCATTTCCACTTGGCACTCTCAAGTGATGGTAAAATTCTCCCGGTTCGCATTCCACTTACTGACACTTCTGACGCTTGCAACCTGCTCAGCGATATCTATCTTCATATTAGCTTACTAATCTAGCTGATGCTGATTCTGATTTACTTGCACCATCTGGTCAAAACTGCAATACTGTAGTGAACTTCCGACAAGATCTTTTCCCTGAGTGCTACACTGTCAAGTGTATTCAATCACTCATAGAACCTGAACTTTCCATTCTCAGAAGTCTTAAAGTCAGATTCTCTCTTGCCAGTATCCTCTTATGAGATCTTCTGAACATCTTTATCTGCCAACTAGGCGCCGATTCTAACTTGAACATTTGGTTCAATCTTGAGGGTGGCTATAAAATTCAAAAGGTAGCCTACCTCAATTTTGAAAACCAAGCTTCGAAGTCTTTTCACGTAAAGTCTACACTTTAGCCAATCTATGCACAATTGAAGACTCTCGGTTCAACACATTAATGACTCATTTCGTTCCTCCAAGGTGATACCCGATATCACTATTATAGTTTGCCAAAATTCTGGTTCACGACACCGCTTCGTATTCCACTAATTGGGTCTCAACTGGTGGAACGGTTATGCAACAATCTTCTCATGTTGCATCAATACGTACCCCATCCTTTAAACTCTGGAAATTATCCTCATACTTGTCAATGCTGATGAGTTTCTCTTCTTTCTCAAGAGGTCAATCCTGTGATGATACTGATACTAAAAATTCTTTCACAAACCTTCTGTAGTAATCTGTCCAATCCCCACAGCTTCTGATCTCTGACACTGATGTCGGTCCCGGTCTATTAACAACTGATTCGATCTTGGCTAGGTCTATGAAGATTCCTTTACCTGTAACCACACGACCATTCTTAGGGGCTTTCCTAATCCTCAGCACTTAATGAATACCCTAGAATGTCGCTACACCACACGATCACCGTTGATCTAGATATTCTTTGAATACTCGGTTTGTCAAATCTATGACAACGGCTGGAGCGTTCGTCAAATCAAATGGCTTTACATTATTCTCACAAGGGAAAAATCAAGTGTGAAATGTTGTCTTCAGTATAACCTTATTCCTGGTTCTCAACTGACAATAACCTGTCCTCAAGTCGATCCTTGAAGACATCAACACTCTTTATAACAAGTCACCCAATTAAGTTGACAATGGTTGATGCATGATTGCAATGAACCATTTTCATTCCTTAAAGCAATGCACTAATATGCATGAATTCCTCGTTCATCAATCTTCACATCCGTACCTTCGGTTCTATCAATTCAAACAACGATAACTAGTGATTCCCCTTTCTTCCACTTATTTCATAAAATGAAGTTCCCCAAACTTCATCCAAACTCTGCTACGATACTCTGATAGAATTTTCCCCCAAAACATTCTTCCTCTGTCTAATGCCAAGTCGGTTTCATTTATGATCTTCTCACCATACCTGGATACTAAATTCATCCAGGTTTTCTTCCACAATTTCGACACATATCTGGTGAGTCTTCTACCTCTTGTCAAGTGCTAGGATGCACTATTTCTTGTGCCAGAGACCTATCCCAGAAATTCCACAGTGCGTTCTATGGCGCACTTCTCCTGACCTGTCCTATCAACGGTGACAACAGTAACAGTTGTCGAGATTCCATCTACTAATGCGAACAACCCATAAATCATTATTCGTACTGGCGACACTTACCACAATTTCCTTCCTTCAGAATACACGAGACTAATCCCTATCGTCTTTCATAGAACAACATGTTCCATTAATCTGAATACTGACCTGACTATGCCACCTTTCCTATTGGGTGGAATAGAATACCATTCTCTCAACATCAGTCTTTACTCTGACCGAATTCCCAATCTGGTTGCACTGAATCTTGATTCAAATATCGAAATATATTCCCTGATCATCCTTCCAGGTTGGACCTCAACAAAGGTAGCAACAACAACAACTTGATTCTGATCATATTGGCTCATCCAAACCCCAAGGAACACTTGCATCAAATCAATCTTATCGAGCTTAAGATCAATCAATGCTGCTACACTAGTACCAACCCGCGGTGGCACTCTTACACTCAAACTGGCCAGAGTCAACACTCTGCCTTCCAAATCCACAATAATTAAAAGCAAGCAATTCACACATGACAAACAATTCTACCAATCAGCTATCAAAGACATGCACCAGTCATGAATTTAAAGGCCTTTCCTACTACTATCCCATAGGTCATCGCACCTTATCACTCCAATACCTAACCATTGCTCTGATACCACAAAAAGAGGATGTCACGCCCCGACTTTCGGTCACGTGACCATCCTTCAAGCTTGGTCGATTTTAAATTGCGATATCCCAGGACTATGTATCGCCGACCCCTTTCATTTATATATGCACATGCGGAAGCGGTTATAAATCCCCAGACAATAAAACAATGGGATATACAAGTAGGACTAGAAACCTGAACCTGAAAACCACATCCTTATGATCACATACAAGCCATACTAAAACAACTAGTTTCTATTCAAATTGATTCTATAGCAAACGTCATCGGGATCCTACTCCGGATCATCCTCGGGGTTCTCCTTCACGTACTCCTCCTCAAGTTCCTCAACAGGGATCTCCTCGTCAGATTTCTCCTCCTTAGGCTCCTCATCCAGGTCCTGAAATGGTTATTCAATAACCATTGAGACAACGTCTCAGCAAGTTCTACCCTCTAAGACCCGATTAGTAAACTAATACACCTTAGGGCTGCCTATGCACAACATGAGTCAGAGGACTTACCTTGGCCTCAGATTCCACCTGCATATTAGCACAAATCAAACAGGCACCCAAGCAATAACATCACAGATCGAAGCATCGATCTAATCGACTTAGTCGATTTCACATCAGGAAGACCACTCACGATCATCTCCCTTCAATCATTCAATTCACAACATCAAACCAAGGCAATGAATCACATCAAGTCACACTCAGATCGAATCATCGATCAATTGACCTAGTCGATTACAAGTCAGTTAGACCATTTCTAGGTCATTTATCCAACACCAAGCAATTCCTTAGATTTAGTGGCTTTACGGTCCCACCCGACCTCATCAATATCTAGTGGCTTTACGGTCCCACCCGACCTCATCAATATCTAGTGGCTTTACGGTCCCACCCGACCTTTCCAAGATTTAGTGGCTTTACGGTCCCACCCGACCCTTTCAAGATCTAGTGGCTTTATGGTCCCACCCGATCCTCTTAAGATTTAGTGGCTTTACGGTCCCACCCGACCCTTTCAAGATTTAGTGGCTTTATGGTCCCACCCGACCTTTTCAAGATGCCAGACTATGTCACCGAGCCACGTGCATTCTCCAGAAGACATACCGAGTCTCCGAGCCACGTGCATTCTCTAAGGCTACCTTTTCGCCAAGATGACATATCTAATCACCGAGCCACGTGTCCTTCCCAGGTGACACTCCAATTCACCGGGTCACGGGCATTCTCCAGGTGATTTACCAACGCATTTTCGATATCGACAATTGTTACTCGACCAATCCTCAATCACAAGGCCAAAATTGCATTATTTAATAACATGCTTAAAAATGCATCATTAAATCAATTCGACACGAATTAAAGCTCAAATAAATAAACAGACTGCTCCACGACAATTAGCACGAAATTCCGGTCACCGGCCATCCCGATTGAATTTCCGGAAAATAAATAATTAAATAATTAATTTCGAAAATTAAATAAATAAATACAATAAATTCAATTTAGCACAATATAAAGCTCAATTAAATAAACGGACTGCGCCACGATCATCAGCATAAAATCCGGTCATGGCCATCCAGTTGAATTTCCGGAAATAAATAATTAATTAATTTAATTCCGAAAAATAAACAAATAAACACAATAATTCCAATTTAGCACCATATGAAGCTCAATTAAATAAACGGTCTGCGCCACCATCATCAGCATAAAATCCCGGTCACTAGCCATCCTAGTTGAATTTCCGGGAAATAAATCATTAAATAATTAATTTCCAAAATTAATATTTAATTCCTAAAAATTCCACCTAGGCCCGATTTGCTTAATTAACACCCGATAAGGGATGGGAAAAATCCCAAGAAGCATCCAATAAATAATAGGACATGTTTACTAGTTAAATGCACAATCAATTTAATTAACATGCATCAATGAGTCTTTAATTTAATTACTTTAATCTAATCTATCCACCTAATTACAAATAATTAAATCTTATCAACCTTAAGCATAATTAGAAAACTAATAAAGCATTAGTGAGTAAAACTCACTTGGCAAAGCAAAGATCGGAAATCGCAACGGCGACACGACGGCGGCCGAACTTGGGCCGGGCCAAGAACTTCACAAGCCCAAAGAAACTCTGAGCTAAAAAAAACAAGCTGAACTTGGGCCTGAGCTTGGGCTTCAAACTAATCTCCAATGGATTGCGGACTGATCTTGCGAGCTGGGCCGAAAAACAACTTCAATGGGCTGAACAAATAAACTGAGAATGGGCTGTTCTCTTGGGCCGAACTCCACATGGGCTTCAATTAAATTAAACCCCCATGGACTGAATTGCTGCAATTCACGTGGGCTTCAAGTCTTCAATTGGGCTGAATGAAGAAGCAGCTGAAACAAAAAGGAGGAGCCGGCGTTGAAGAAGAAGCAGCTTCGTCCGAGTTTGCAGACGACGCACGGCAGCTAGCACACGATCTTCCTCTTCGCTGAACGTTGACCGGAGATGAGGAGGAACGGATGAGTGGCGCGGCTGCTTCGTGGGATGCTTGGACGGCAAAGCGGCGTGCGGCCATGGAGATGCTTTGGGACGCGCGCGAAGAAATGGAGAAGCACGTGGGAAGCTGAAATTTGTTCGGTGGAGATGGGCAATTAATGGAGGAGCAGATGGTTGGCGTAGCTTCGGTGGGGTTTTACGAGTCAACTCCAAGCTTTCGGTGAAATTGTGGTTGACCGAAAGATGAAGGAGACAGCGAATGGTGGAGCGACCAAATGGAGAAGCAGCTGCGTCGGCGTCGGCCGGTGGCTTCGCGGTTCGGTTCACGGTTGAATTGTCGAGCTTCAAATAAAAATGAAAGAAGAGGCAGAGGAGATGCTTCGTTGATCTTCGGTGGGCTGGCAGAAGCGAGGAGTCCACTAAAGAAATTTGCTGGTGGAGGTTTCGTTTGTTGCAGGCTGATCGAAGGAGTTGGGCTTCTTCTCTTCCGTTGATGCTGGCGTCGCACGAAGCAAGAGGGAGAGAGAGAGGATGGAGGTGGACGGTGGTGAGAGAGAGCAAGGAGATAGAGATGGGGGAGAGGTGGGGCCTTTGGCTTGATATTTTTTTCACAAAATATCTCTAAGACTTAGTCTTGGCCATGTATCATCCTTGGCTCACAATGGGCCACACCAACACCCTAAATCACATTTCAATTGGTCCAATCTTGCTAGGCTTAGGGGGGATTACGAATTTTGTAAGAATTGGCTCCAATTGGTGACTCGATCCACTTGAATTTCATCTCAATTGACCTCCAATAATTTATTCAATGCTTCAATTGAATATTCTCCTCATCCAATAGCTCATCTCGCATCTCAATTTTGTATTCCATTTTAATCCCCGGCTCCAATTGCATAGAAATGACCTGATTAATTCAATTGAAATTAATACCGAAAATTCTGGATGTCACACTGTCAATCCCTCCCTCTTGGCCACTTCTGTTTCTCTTTCATTTTCATCTTTTTCCCCCACACGTTCTTCGTCCCACCAGCACCAATTCCCCTCCCCCACGCCTCATCCGTGAGCCCCATTCCCCCTCTGCCACCGAATCAACCGCCAACCCCAATCACGAAGTTAACTCGCTTAGCTCTTCTCATTGGTTGGTTGACTGCTCAACCTCACGCCCGTTTTTCGCCCCAGCCCACTCACGAGTCCAGCCATCATTCACCAAGATTTCACACCCATTCAGTGGCCCAGCTTAGCCTACTCATCCACCGCCCAAGGCCCGACTCTGCACCAGCTCGCATCTCCACCAAGCTCCCTTTGCAGCCACCACCTCATCACGGAACAGCCCCACCATTTGGCTGCGTGACCAGCCCAAGTTTGAAACCAGAACCCGCAGCCCCACTGTGGGCTTTGTGATTGATTTCGGCCTGGTTCGAGCTCCCATTGGCTCTGTCGTTAGTTTGAGTTTCGGCCATCGTCACGTCACTGTCGCCGTGAACTGGTTTTCACGTTAAACCGGTGAATTTACTCACTAATTTCCGCTTAGGGAGTTAATTATGCTTAAGGGTTGATTAGTTTATGCTAAGTATGGTTTAGGTGGTTAGTTAGAACGGATTAGTGATTTAATTACTCATTTATGCATGTTAGGTGGTTAGAGTAGCATAATTAGTAACTAGATAGGTTGTATTATTTATCTAAATTGGTTCAGAAATTTTTCAGGCTCGTCTTGGTATTTAATTAGGTTTTTTCAGCCTAAGTTTCTATTTATAGCATTTATTGGTATTTATTTCATTAATTTTAGTAATTATTTAATTAATTATTATTTTTTGGAAATTAGACCAGGATAACCAAGTGACTAGATTTTTGTGCTGATCGTAATGGTATGATTGGTTTATTTAATTGAGTGTTAAATTGTGCAAATTGAGTGTTGATTATAACTTTGGGTATTTATCCCAAAATTTGGTAATTTCAGTATTTAACTAGAAAGTTACCGGGCGTCGGTTTACAATGCCAAAAATATTTTTATAGATTATATAATTAGTGGGATTTTACAAAGTAAAGATATTATATTTTTGGCTTAGGCCTACTGTGTACCCATACACGATTATTTTTATTGGGCGTTATAAAAATAGTAAAATGGTTAGTTAATGAGTATCATGAACATATATCAGCTTCGGTGAGCCACACTATCTATCTATATCAGCTTTGGTGAGCTATATTATCTATCTTTATTAGCTTACACGAGCATTTATATATATCAACTTAGGTGAGCAGTGACCGTTTTAATGAAACGAGTTAATAGATGGTATTGGTTGATAGATAGTATTAATGGATAGATAGAGTGATTGGTTGAGTGTTTGAATTGTATTGACTAGCAGGAAGGAACTGAGGCAAATGTAAGTCATCTATCTTGTGTATGCATAGACGGCCTTTAGGTGTATTTCCTTCCTAGTCAGAGTTTAGAGGGTGGATTTGTTGATACATTGTCTCACCTCGTCATGGGCTCAACTTTTCAAGTCCCTAGGGTGAAGAACTCGGAGCTTGAGGCGGAAGGGTCAGAAGCATGGATGGCTCAGAAGTTCCTTTTAAAGATAGACTTCATGTACTTAGACCCTAGAGTTAGCCTCGGTTTGTAAACCAGATTGTGGTTTTATAATGTGTTTGATTTGAAATTTGTTGTCTTACTCTTCTATCCCACGTTTGTTATTGTCAAGGGATTAGTAATTCGCTTCCGCATGCGCATTAAAATGAATGGGTCGGTAATGCATCCTAAGATGTCGCAAATTTATCGACCACCGAGAGATGGGAATGCACTCGAGGATCGGGACATGACATATGGTAAAAGGAATTATGGTAATCAAACTAGTCAAGATCCTGAGGCACAAAATAATTTGCCCATTGCCTTCTCTCCTTCAAATTTTGCTTAGCCCAACCTTTGGCAACAAAATATTACTTTTATGGACGGTCATGTTCTTCTAGGACCACCTCATATTCTATCATTTCAGGCTGCTCCTATTGGTCTCAATTATAGGGTAAACTCCCACCACTTTCCAACTCCCTCACTTCCTCCTCCCTTTATTGTTCCATCTAAGGGAGAATTTTTTCAAGCACCACCATTGCTTCCTCCTTCACTTCTCTATCCATATACTTACACATCGCCATTGGCTCGCCCACCCCCACCATCTCCCCTATCCCATCTCCACTTTCACTTGTAATGAGAAAGGAGTGGAAAATGCAGAGGAAGAGGTAGAAAAGAGAGGCCAAAGCTCAGAAGACATGCCACCAGACTATGCGACAAAAGAAAAAGGCAATAGAGAAGTAAAGGGGGAGGAATAGGAAGAAAAGAACGACAGAAGCTCATAAGAAATTATCCTCAACCCATGGTAAGCATACTGACATCGACAAGAATATTTGTTATGTGCAAATTATGGACATATTGTCGAGGAGGACTAGTGTCGAACCTTCCCAAAACTTATGCAACGGGCCATTTGACTCCATGCGCTTCAATATTAGTCAAATTGCATCATGTGCATATGCTACTCAATATGAAACTTTTGCAACGGCATGTCATGCAGATGGGCTTGCGAATGCTTGGATACATGCATGTGACCTGAACTTGCCACCCTCATTGGCTGAAGATGCAATGTCGAAAGGTTCTTAGGGCAGAAAATAAAACTACTTCTCAAATGTGGAACACATGCGCATATGAAAGGCTTGAGTGTAACTTGGCCAAGGTGGATAGAGATTCCACCAAAAGGCTCAGACCTGAGACAATCGACAAGATAAAGAACTCCAAGAGCCTGTGATGGAGTTGCTATCTTCGGTTATTTCTACATTGATGGAGAATCATGACCTTGGGAAAGGAGACCCCCAGATCTTGAGCTTGAACAAAAAACACAGGCCAAATGTGGTGAAAGAAGGAAAGTTGAAATGGACTTCGAGGTCTACAACTTCAAAGCCTTTTGATTTTGTTGGGGGGGGGTATTGGGTGAATACCCTAGTTAAGAGAAAATATTTGAGGAGAAAAGGAGTAGAAATACCACCAATTTCGCTTAGAGAAGAGGCTGAGGAATCCTCCATTAATCTAAAAGTACACCAACTGCCCAGAAAGTCCTGCATGAAGGCCTTGAACTTTGACATCGAAGAATAGTCGAGAAAGAAACGAACTAAGAAGAGACTTTCTCTTGTTACTTAGGCGGTGCAATGTAGTTGCATGGACCACCTATCATGCACAATAACCAAAGCACTTTCGACAAATTATCAAGTACTTAAACGAAAAGTGACCGATCCTTTGGGTTTGCTGGTCTAACCGCCTTTGAGAGACCCTAATGTATAAACTAATTGAATCCTTCTTTTCTTACAAGGACTCAAACAGAGTTATTGTGGAGACATATGACCTCTGTAGGTGCAATTGTCAAACAATCAAAGCTTATAGATATCAACGGAGAGACTGATGTAATTCAAAATGCATTAGCATATTATGAAATGACGAATCATAAGCATAATGCACTTGTTCTCTATAAGAGGGGCGGAAGCATCGTGCCTTTTGACAATTCATTTGGCCAATGAAGAAGCCACGCCCATGACCAAAAGTTGACCTTGATGAAGAAACCAGCCAATCGTGGAAGCTTCTTTCAAAAAATTTAAATAGTGAAGGTATTGATGGAACATCCGAAGAAAAGGCAAGATGGTGGGAGGAAGAATGGAGAGTCTTCCTGGGGCATGTAGACTCATTTGTTGCCCGGATGCATCTTGTACAAGGTATGTTATCTAGATTCAAAGGCTTTGTGTGACTCCTAAAATAAATCTGCCCACTAGGTGGATAATGTGCTGATGTTGTCTTGAATTCCACAAAATTCAATCGGGAAATCTGGGAAGGCTTGAAGATTTTGAACTATTTGTTTCCTAATATATTTCCTAGATTTGGGTTTCAAATTTGATATTATCTTTATGGTGGAATTCCTTTCCTACTAGGTTTAGGAAAGTGGGGAAATCTATTTATTTAAGCATTATACCTTGTACTCTTGACATACGCTCAAGTAAGGAATCATATCTCTCTCTCCCGTGGATGTAGGCAGATCTTTTGCCGAATCACGTAAATCTCTGTGTTCTTGATTATTCTTGATTACTTTTCTCATCAAGTTAAGGCGTTCTTCTGCACAATAATTGGTATCAGAGCAATCCAGGTTCTCTATCCTGTATTGCGACTTCTAACTAGATGGCTAGAAAAGGTTCAACCGTTCGATTTGATATTGAATGATTCACTGGGAAGAATAGTTTTACACTATGGCGGAGAAGGATGAAGGATCTATTGATTCAACAAGGTTTATCAAAGGTTCTTCTGGGAAAATCGAACAAGCCGGACACCATCACTGATGATGATTGGGCCGGCATGGAGGAGAGGGCGCGTAGCGCAATCCGATTGAACCTATCGGATGAAGCCCTTCAATATGTAGTGGAAATCGAATTTGCTCTAGAGGTATGGCTCAAACTCGAAAGCATTTACATGACGAAATCTCTTATGAACAAGTTGTTCTTGCAGAAGAGATTGTATTCACTTCAGATGAGTGAAGGAGGAAATCTGTTGGAACACCTCAACATGTTCAATTAGATGATTAGTGAACTTACAAGCTTGGAGGTAAGGTTTGAGGATGAAGACATAGCGCTTTTACTACTGGCATCGTTGCCGGATTCGTTTGACCACTTGGTGACTACGCTCCTTTATGGCAAGGAAACCCGGGAGATCGGAGAGGTGACTGCTGCCCTAATTTCAAATGACACCCAAAAAAGGGCAAGTAGTTCAAAATCTTCGGGAGAAGGACTCTTTGCAAAGGAGAAAATCAATCAAGGAAGAGGAAGATCAACAGATCGAGGATCGAGCAGTAGGGGTCGATCAAAATTCAAGGGAAAGTTCAAAGGAAGATGCTACAGGTACAATCAGGAAGGGCATACCAAGAGATTCTATCCAAAAGAGAACGAGAAAAAGAAGAAGAGCTCAGATGAGGCAAGTATAGCCAACAACATTGAGACCAATGATGGGGACGTCTTGTCCATATCGTCAGGGAAGGACACCTTTGAAGATTCGTGGATCATGGACTCCGGATGCACTTTTCACATGTGTCCTCATTGAGAAGCCTTCGATGAGTACAAGGCATTTGATGGTGGTTCAGTTCTCATGGGGAATGATACTTCGTGCAAGACTGTGGGTGTTGGAACTGTGAAAGTCAAGATGTTTGATGGCATGATTAGAACCTTGGCAGATGTACGTCATGTTCCAAGCCTAAGGAAGAATTTGATCTCATTGGGAGCACTTGAATCCAATGGATGCAAGTACACGGCTCAAGGTGGAGTCTTCAAGGTGATTAAGGGAGCTTTGGTTGTTCTTAAGGAACAGAGGCATGGGAACCTATATCGACTTATAGGAACCACAGTGCAAGGTGGAGCATCTATGTCCACGGATGCTAGCACGGAGATAGATAACACCTATCTATGGCATATGCGTCTCGGGCATATGGGAGAAAGAGGGTTGATGGAGTTTCACAAGAGGAATGCACTCCAAGGTATAAAAACATGCAAATTAGATTTTTGCAAATTTTGTGTGTTTGGAAAACAATGTAGAGTATGGTTCAATGCTGCAACTCATACAAGCAAGGGCGTGCTCAAGTATGTACACATGGATGTATGGGGTCCTTCACCAGTAAAGTCAAAAGGAGGAAAGGAATACTTTGTGACATTCATTGACGATTTCTTTCACAAAGTTTGGGTCTACTTCATGCGACACAAAAGTGAAGTCTTTGAAAAGTTCAAAGAATGGAAAGCTCAAGTTGAGACTTCAGTAAGGAAGAAGTTTAAGTGCTTGAGATCGGACAATGGAGGAGATTACAAATCGACACCATTCATGGAGCTTTGCAAGAATGAAGGGATTAAACATTACTTCACAGTTCCGGATATGCCCCAACAGAATGGCATAGCAGAAATGATGAATCAGACCTTATTAGAGAGAGCTCAAAGCATGAGGCTACATGTGAGACTGAGTAAGGAGTTTTGGGCAGAAGTTATATGCATGGCATGTTATCTTGTGAATCGGTCTTCATCAATTGCAATTAAATGCAAAATTCCCGAAGAGGTATAGACTAGTAAAATTGTTAATTATTCTAATTTAAGAATATTTGGTTGTCCAGCTTTTGTACATGTGTAGAGCTCGAAGCACCCAAAATTGGATCCAAAATCAAAACAATGCATATTTCTCGGTTACGAGAAAGGAGTGAAAGGCTACAAATTATGGGATCCAAGTGAGAAGAAAGTTCTGACGAGTAGGGATGTTATATTCGACGAATCTGCAATGTTGAAGTCAAGTTGTGTGCCACACGCAGCTGCTGAAGAGGAGAGTGATAAATCTATCGTTAAGGTGAAGCTTGAAACCAGAGAATCTGCAGAGAATGGTGAGTCATCCAATGAGGCTCCGGAAGTCAAAGAAAAGGTAGAAGTTCCTCGTACCATTGCGACGGGTCGAGGAAGGCACACTCCCAAAGCACCAGAGAGGTACATTTTTGAGGATATGGTTGCTTATGCTCTTACCGTAGGCTCTGGCGATCCAAGCTCCTACCATGAAGCTTTGAAAAGTGATCACAAAGAAAAGTGGATGACCGTAATGATGGAGGAGATGGAGTCGTTACAAAAGAATGAGACATGGGAACTTGTGAAAAAGCCCAAGGATTGGAATGTCATTGGTTGCAAATGGGTTCTTCAAAGAAAGGAAGCAGCAATAGAGAAAGAGCAAGAGAGATATAAGACCCGACTTGTTGCACAGAAGGAGGGGATTGATTACGATGAGATATTTTCCCCAGTTGTAAAACACACATCAATTCATGTTTTACTAGCTATGATAGCCATGTATGACTTGGAGCTTGAGCAGCTAGATGTGAAGACGACATTCCTTCATGGTGACTTGGAGGAGAAAATTTATATGGAGCAACCCAAAGGCTTCAAGGTGGAAGGGAAAGAGGATCATGTTTGTTTGCTTAAGAGATCACTTTACGGTTTGAAGCAATCTCCGAGGCAATGGAATAAAAGCTTTGATTCTTTTATGCTTCGTATTGGTTACATGAGGAGTGTGCATGATTCTTGTGTCTACTACAAAGTTTTGGATGATAAGTCGCTTATTTTGTTGATGCTCTATGTTGATTGCTGTAAGAAAAATGAGAGACATTATTTCCCTAAAGTCTTAGTTAAGTAGTGAGTTTGATATGAAGGATCTTGGTGCTACAAAGAGGATCATTGGCATGGAAATCTTTCGAGATAGACATGCAAGTAAGCTTTGGGTAAATCAAAAGAAGTATGTTGAGAAGGTCTTGGAGCGGTTCAACATGGGTAAAGCTAAACTAATTAGTACACCCTCAGCAAATCACTTCAAATTATTTGAGAAACAATGCCTGTTTCACATGAGAAAGTTGTAAAGATATCTCGAGTACCTTATGCCAGCACAATAGGGAGCCTCATGTATGCTATGGTTTGTAGCAGACCGGATTTGGCTCATGCGGTGAGTCTCGTCAGTCGATACATGAGCAATCCGGGTAAGGAGCATTGGGAAGCTGTTAAGTGGATCTTTCGTTATTTGGCTAGAACTGCCGGAATGGGTTTAATGTTCAGTTCCAAGGGAGGATCGATCGATTTAGCAAGTTATGTTGATTCAGACTTTGCTGGTGATTTGGACAAGCAAAGGTCCATCACACGATATGTCTTTACTCTTGGTGGTGGAGCAATTTCGTGGAAGGCAATGCTTCAACCTACTGTAGCATTGTCTACAACCGAAGCTGAGTATATGGCAATAACTGAGGCTACGAAGGAGGGAATATGGCTGATTGGTTTGGTCACATAGTTGGATATAAAGCAAGAAAGTGCTACATTATATTGCAATAGCCAGAGCGCAATATGTCTCACGAATAATCAAGTGTTCCATTCCAGAACGAAACACATTGAAGTTCTGTACCACAAAATTCGAGAATTTGTGAGAATGGTAGCATTGATTTGAAGAAAATCCATACTAAAGATAATCCCACAAATATGCTCACGAAGACGATTACTACAGAGAAGTTCAAGTCCTGTAGGGACTTGATTTATCTCACTCATCATTGAAGTTGATGGAGGCCGCATCAATCCAGGTGTGGGCGTACCTTTGCAGAGGTACGATGGAAGGAGAGATATATTCATTTTTTTTGTTCAAGTGGAGGCTTATGGTTTATTCAAGCCAAATGTGGAGATTTGCTGATGTTGTCTTGAATTCCACAAAATTCAATCGGGAAATCTAGGAAGGCTTGAAGATTTTGAACTATTTGTTTCCTACTATATTTCCTACATTTGGGTTTCAAATTTGATATTATCTTTATGGTGGAATTCCTTTCCTACTAGGTTTAGGAAAGTGGGGAGATCTATTTATTTCAGCATTATACCTTGTACTCTTGACATACGCTCAAATAAGAAATCGTCTCTCTCTCTCTCTCCTGTGGACGTAGGCGAATCTTTCGCCGAACCACGTAAATCTCCATGTTCTTGATTATTCTTGTTTACTTTTCTCATCTAGTTAGGGTGTTCTTCCGCACAACATAATGATCCAGTCCACCTTCTACCAAAATTAAGAGAAGCTAACACAATTTTTCCTTATCACAGCCTAACTAATCTATTTCCCCAATTGCCTCTTGAGAGAGAGATAGAGAGAACACTATTCACGTCAACCCTACTGGCTCCTCTCATTGCATGCTGACCTAAGTCATGCCATCAACATAGACAAGGACTATGACTTGCTAAACTTCAAAAGTGCTAAGAGATATCTTTAATGGCCTTTCAGATTAACTGATGACAATACCTTTCCTACCATTTGCTACATGACACTAAGTGGGAGATTTCGAGAGGATATTAAAGAAATTATAAAACCTTTTATAAAGCTGTTAAAGCAGGAGTGCTGACTATAGAAATCATAGGTACTTGTCAAGGAATAGAAGCAAGGAAGCAAATAAGAATTACAAACAGATTGTACCCATGGCAAAAAGGTTCCTTTAAAGGCGATTATAAAAATAATTCACCTAATCCATGCAAAATTCAAAGTGCCAATACTATAAAACATGGCATTCAAGAACTTCACTGCACTTATGTGACGGGTCTCAGCCATTACTTATCGACTTCACCAACTGCTTAAGAAGATAACCCTGGTGAATTTCTGCAGGTGACAGGCGCTTTTCTCCATGGAAAGTATTAGTGATTAATTCAGCTGTAGGAGTTTTTTAACTCAAAATGCATCAAACCATCAATCTAGGTTAATTGGCGTTTCTGATGTAGTATTCTAGAGATCTTCCTATCTTTCACTAAAAAGGATCCTCTCTTCCCATTTTCTTGCTTTTGAAGTTCGGCATTCATGTCACTAGTATTGTGATTTTTCTAAAATCCAATCCCTTAACTATGCTCTCACGAAGGAACTGCAATAATTATCAATAAGCCAAGCACACACATCCTAGAGGTGGAGTACCCGTGAGTGAAAACAATCCAAATGAAATAATGTGTGGACATAGCTCAATCACCAACAATAAACATGAGAAGAATGAAACAAAAGAGGTTGTCAGCAGCAATAATTCTGTCGGAAGTAAAGCTTGTTGCATTAGCTTAGCATATGAGCTAAAATGCCTTATGTCAATTTCAAGTGCAAGTGTTTCAAAGAAGTTATCTCCTTCCACTGTAGTATTTCAACTTATGCAATAACCCAAATAGATGAGGGTCATATCAAAGATGATGGGAAAGTAAAAAGTTCGTCTCCAAATTCGGTAGTATCATCTCAAAGTTTTATGGACTCGCCAACAGCTCAGGCTAGTGAAAGGACAAGATCAAGTTCAAATGTTTTGATCAATAATTTTTCCAAAACTGATAGCTTGGATGGTTTACAATCATTTATGCAGACATTGGATATGGCCGGCTCAGATGTTCCACCAGAGGTTTTTGTTCTTGAAATTGAAGTTGCGTCAATTAATGAGAATATGTAGAATGTAATAAACAGATCCAGTAAGATGAATGATGGTGAGGAAACACTATAAACAAACACTTCATATACAAGATCTACCTTAGGTTTCACCTGTTGTTTGGGACTTCCAAAGGTTGAATACCCAAAAAAGTTCTCACAAGAAACCTACTTTTTTGAGAGTTCCAAGAATGACAACGAGCAAATTATCAAGGATGAAGCAACAATAAGATTCTCTATAACAAATAGTAAGATGATAGAGATACGTGAAGAATTGTGCGATCATTCAATCAAGAATAATCAACCATGCAACATTTGTATAGGAGGTGAAAACTCTAAAGACAGGCCTGTGGACTGTGAGATTGTTCCTGAAGTAGTGTGCCAAGGGGAAACTAGCAAAATACAAACAACTATCTACTTCTCAGAACTTTCAGGGGAGAAAGAAAGCACGGGCACAAGGGACATTTCAAAAGGCGCTGATCAAGAATCCTCAGAGACACACCCTACTAAGCATCGTCTTTCACTAATTGATGACTCGAACATGATGAATATAACAAATTTGAAACGAAAGAGTAGAGGTGCTAGTAAGGAGGAAAAATAAGATTTTGAATGGGATAGCTTAAGAAGACAGTCAAAATCCAATATAAGGAAAAGAGTACGGACATCAAACACAATGGACTCCGCAGACAGTGAAGCTGTCAGATGTGCAGATGTCAATGAAATTGCCGATGCCATCAAGGCACGGGGAATGAATAACGTACTTGTAGGAAGAATCAAGGTAATACACAACACAATAGTGAAATTACCATTAGTTCCGTGAAAAGGCTTCATATAATATCATAAGCCTTGCAAAATGCAGGATTATCTCAACCAGCTTACGCAAGAACATGGAAGCGTTGATCTAGAATGGCTCAGGCATGTCCTGCCTGACGAAGCAAAGTATGGTTTAAAACACTTGTGATTTCATTTGCATGTTATGGAAAAATGCATTATTGACAAGTGTCGTTCTATAGAACTCAAATGCTTATATTTTTTTTCTCTCAAAAGTAAGTTTCATGCGTCATATCCAATAATTGCTATTATAGAGTATTCTGAGGTAAGGCAATGTTAGTTCTCTAGTCAGTATATAGATGGAACTGTCCTTGATTCTCAAGTCTAGCTCGGGTTTTGTAAAGAATATTTGCTAAGCATGAGAGGCTTGGGGCAGAAGAGTGTTGAGTGTGTGCGGCTTTTGACACCTCACTATTGGAGAAAACTTCTTTGAGTGTTTTGAAATTAAGAAAACGTTTCCATCAGTCTAGTCTGAAAACTTGCAGACTCTTTCATCAAAGTCTGAAAACCACTAGACTGCCAGACTCAAGACTCAAAGTCTATTTTCATTAACAGTTTTCTAGACCGTCGAAGAAGGCTTATCCAAAACTAAGTATTTTGTTAAGGATTTGATTTTATCAACTAAAGAAGATCTCTTGGTTGGATATATGTCGGAATTCATTATTCAAATTGAGATTGATTCAGGGATTTTGGATCTGTTGATTGGCAAAGTATACTTGGGAGGTTCTACTTATGGAAACCTAAATCCTGATTGTATGAGCGAGCAGGATTGGTGAGCTATCATCATATTCCTTAAATAACTTGAAATCTCCCTAATTGATTTTGTCCAATGGGTAGATTGGAAGAACTCCTTTGGTAAGTGCCAACGGGTGTGATGGCATGAAGGAGTATATAAGGAAGGCGTTCCAGTTATTCGAGTGTGTGTGCAATAGAAGAATTCCAAAGTCTAAAGCTCCTCGTTTTTAGTCAATTCAATTGTTGAGCGAAATCAAGTACTCAAAAGAGAGTTTATATCTTTGTGAGGCCTTGAGGAAGTGTAGTAGGGTCTCTATACTGTGGAATCAAGGAAGAGTTATATTGTAATAACTCTTTTGATTCATAGTGAAATCCAGCCAGTGGGCTGTCAGTGCGGAAGAGTGGACGTAGGCTTGGATTAAGCCGAACCACTATAAACCTTATGTTCTTATTATCTTCCCTAAGCTCTTTTACTTTGATTGTAATTCTATTTAATTATTAGAGTGTAATTTCTTTTTCATAATCTATTGCTGAGCAGAGTTGCTTTAAAAATAAAATCATTCACTTCACTCTGAAAAATTTGTTTTCGCACCTATTTACCCTCTTTAGGTGCTCGTATTAGCTTTCACAATTGGTATAAGAGCTTGCGTACTCACTTAAGTTGAAGTGTTTTACTTCCGAGTTAAAGATCCATGGCTAGTATGTTGGCTTCAGGTTTGGTTGAAGGGCAAAGCAATACCAGACCGCCTTATTTTGATGGAAAGGAATATAACATATGGAAAAACAAGATAAAGGCATTCCTAAGATCAAAAGATCCTCTGGAATGGGATGTGGTAGACAAATGAATCATTTCTAAAGCTGCAACAGTCTTAAAAAGAGGAAAATAAGCTATTGAGTCTAGTGAAATGACTCAAGAAGAGATAACCAAGAGACAAGCTCTTGATGCAAAAGCAATTTATTCTTTATATTGTGCATTATCTCCTATTGAATATAACAGACTATCTTCTTGTGAAATAGCTAAAGAAGTTTGGGATAGATTACACATCACCTATGAAGGAACTGATTGAGTGAAAGAAACCAGAATCAACATTCTGCTCGATCAATATGAAGCATTCAAGATGAAACCAGGAGAATCTATCACTAACATGTTTAGTGGTTTTATAGAAATTGTGAATGGTCTTGAATATCAAGGTCAACTAATTTCTAGACCCATGAAGGTTAACAAGTTACTGCGTGGACTGTCCAAAGATTGGAATCACATAAAGACCTCAATAAGGGAGACACAAAGAGTCATGCCACTCTCTGTTGATGAATTGGTTGGTACTCTTCAATCTTATGAAGTGGAGCAAATCAACGAAGATGAAGATCCTAAAGGTAAGAAATCAATTGCATTAAAATCTAATGATGATTCTGATGTCACAGATTCTGAAGACGATATGGATGATGAAAAGCTTCCTCTCATGATAAAAAGGTTCATAAAACTAAACAGAAAGGGGAGAAGATTCAATCCAAAGAAACAAAATTCTCAAAAGCTACAAAATAAATTAGTTGAGGATGATGAATCCAATAAAGATGTAGTTTGCTTTGAATGCAAGAAAAAGGGACACATCAAACCCAACTATCCCCTGTTGAAGATAAAGAAAGGAAAATCTGAGAAATATCGAAAGACGTTTAAAGCAAAAACTTGGAGTGATACTGAATGTGAGAAAAGTGATAATGATTATGCCAATATTTGTCTCATGGCACAATCAGACTCTAAAACAGACTCAGACTCAGATAGTGAAATCGAGGTAAGTAATTTAAAAATTCCTACTAAAGTCTCTAGATACATTGATGAATTGTGTCTTAGTCTTAAAATCTCTCTCAAAAGGATTTCCGAACTTAAAAGGGAAAATTCTACTCTAAAATAACAGGAAATTGTTTGGAAAGAGAAGATCAAAAGTTTAGACAAAAGTGTTACTACTTTGAAAGAAAATGCAGACAATCTTTCAAAAGAAAATGCATTATTAAAAAATGATATTTCAAGTATTTTTAAAAAAATTTCTATAGGATATGAGAAACTTGAAAAAATTCTTTCAGTACAAAGACCTTACTTCAACAAATCAGGTTTGGGAATGACTGCTAAAACCATTCCTTTAATTGATTTTCCTAAAGTAAAGGAAATAATTAAGCAAAGACCTACAAAAGATTCTTACAAAAATCATTTCCAATTTTCTTTTTGTAAAACCTATTGGCCGCAGTGTTCTTAAATGTTCTAAGTGCAATAGCTCAGATTATTTTGAGAAAGAATGTCTTATGGTTTGGAAACCCATTAAGAAAGTATGTGCAAAGACCGTATATTACACTAACACCAATAGACCCAAGAAAATATGGGTACCAAAGAAAGCTTGAGTTTCTTTTCTAAATGCAGGTCACTATCAAGAAAAATGTTAAATGGTACTTGGATAGTGGATGCTCAAGACATATGACATGAGACTCAAATTGTTTCATAAAACTTGTGCAAGTAAATGGTGAAAAAGTTTCTTTTGGAGGAAATAGCAAAAGAAGAATTGTGGGACACATAATTGTAAAGATTGGAAGTCTCATGATCGGTAATGTTTCCTTAGTGGAAGGACTCAACTACAACTTGCTAAGTATCAGTAAGCTGTGCGGCATTGGTTTCAAAATCAACTTTCAAGAATGAATATATTCAGGAACTAGTAAAGACTCATCTCAGTCTTTCACGGGGCGAAGACATGGGAATATCTACCTATTAAACTAGATGAAATCCAATGTCTAATCTCAATTCAAGAAAAAGCCAACTTATGGCATAGAAAACTTGGGCACATCAACATGAAGCAAATAGCTAAAATCTCAGCAAAGAAGCTTGTTCGTGGACTACCTAAACTGACATATCACAAGTCTGATCTTCTATGCGCACCATGCGTGTTGGGAAAACAGGTAAAAAATTCATTCAAACCAATAAATCAAGTATCCACTAACCGTGTACTGCAACTCTTGCATATGAATCTCTTTGGACCAACCAGAACTCAGAGCATTGGAGGTAAGAAATACTGCTTAGTAATTGTGGATGATTATTCACGATTCACTTGGGTATATTTCTTGGCAAGTAAGTCTGAAGCCTATTCTTATTTTATAAAGTTTGCTAAGAAAGTCCAAAATGAGAAATGGTATGTTATTTCAAGTATACAAATAGACCATAGAGGTGAATTTGAAAATCAAGACTTTGCTAAATTCTGTAAAGAATCTAGCTTTCAGCATGTATTCTCTTCACCATACACTCCAAAGTAAAATGGAGCTGTGGAAAGAAAGAATAGATCACTGCAGGAAATGGCTAGAGCTTTTTTAATTGAAAGTAACATCTCTTATCATTTTTGGGTTGAAGTAGTTTCTACTGCGTGCTATATTATTAATAGAATCTTCTTAAGGCTTATTTTGAAGAAAACTCCCTATGAGTTATTCAAAGGAAAGAAGCTAATTGTTTCGTATTTTCATGTGTTTGGATATAAATATTTTATATTGAAAAATGCAAATAATTGAGTTGGTAAACTTGAAGAAAAATCAGATGAAGGTATTTTCCTTGAATATTCAATCACAAGAAAAGCTTACAAAGTATACAACAAAAAGACTCAATTTATGGAGGAATCGATGAATGTCAAATTTCAAGACTTTATATAAAACCAATTGATTCAATGTGACACCCCGAACCCTTCGCAGGTCGTCACCAGCGCCAATGTTACTCCTTATTACCTTTTCCTCTCTTGTACTTAGAACAAGCGTCGTTAATCGCAGGCATTTTTTTTTTTTAAAGCGGTCCCAGCGCAACTCGTAGCGGAAGCAAATTAAACATCACCATCTATCCGCCTACCAATCCATGATACCAATACACACCAGCTAAACATCAGGATTTTATAAACAATCCACGATACTTTATTTACATATATATTTTCAAGATGGGATTTCTTTTGGGTCGGTACATCAGAAAGGAAAAGCTAGGACTCAGCCACGTCCAGCCTAAAACCTCAAAAAAAAACTCTCGACCCTCAACATCATACGAATACGAGCCCCCATCAAAAGTGTCGACTATCTACATCAAAAAGAGATCCAGCTCCTACTCATCGCGCGCAGGTCTCACACCCAACCCGGTGCATCAGGCGGTGGCAGTGGCAGCATCCCTCGCATCGCTCCATCCCGACGAACGTGTACAGAAATGAACTCCTGAATAACAGGACCCCCAGCTAGGCCCACGTCATACATCACTAGACAACGTACTCGGATAAAAGTCAGTCCGAGAACAGAGGGACAGTCTATCTCAACACACTCGACCTCTACATCGGATGGTATCCCGTAAAATGTACCCCGCGTGACGGCAGGAAGCGGCATATTGGCTAATTTGAAATGTTATCCCCAAAAAGGGTGAGTACAACCACTCAGCAGATAGAGAAATCCAATAACAACTCAATGCACCATGCATATCATCATACGATGCAGGCATTGCTTACCTTTGATGTCATGCGCATTCATGCATCATCATATCATACATATCATCATCATGGCATCTCATATATCATTATCATCATCATGCATTTCATCATGCATATCATACCATGGATGATCATCATATCACATCACGCATCATCATCATCATCATATCATCATGCATATCATATCATGGGTGATCATCATATCACATCACATCACATCATCATCATCATCATCATCATGCATATCATATATCATATCATAGGTGATCATCATATCACATCACATATCATCATCATCACATCATCATGCATATCATCATGCATATAATATCATGGGTGATCATCATATCATATCACATATCATCATCATCACATCATCATGCATATCATCATCATGCATTAATTTCCATTTTTTTTTTTATCTTTAGATTTGATCACCACATCACCCATTCTCAATTATCATCAATTTCATCATCCCTTCGGGCAAAGACCTCCGACAGGGTTCCCAGCATTCGAGCCATCCCATGGCCATCGAGCTTCCGGCCCCCCCACATTCCGGGCATCTCGCATCTCGACTAGCATCACGAGGCATTCCCTTTGGGCAGAAACCTCCGACAGGGCTTCCGGCCTTTACCCTTCTAGCCAGGCATCCCGCACCCCAATCCTGGTGTCGCGAGGAATCTCCGGGCATGTATCCAAGATACAACCGGACCTCTGGCCCCCCACATTTCGGGCATCCTGAATCTCCCAGGGAATTTCCGGCAATGCATCTCTGCACATTCCGGCCTCATCCTCCACCACAACCTCTTACTCACATATCATTTTCCATATTCACCATCCTTTTTAATCTCATTATTACATGGCATATAAGTCACACATGCATCACAATTTATGATCATACACTCACCAATGTCATATAACAATGCATAATAAATTCAATGGAATTCATGGCCAATAAAATAATCTCATTTTATTTTATTATTATTTTATTATTATATTTATTTATTTTCATAAATAAATATTAAATTTAATATCTATGATTTTCCCAAAATCATAATATTCAAACAATCATTAAACAAACCAATAGGATGACAAATTCATACAAAATTCATGGCCAAATTGAATTTCACATAATTTCACAATTTCCACAAAATAGCACATGATATTCGGATAATGACCAGAATTGCACAGCTTCCAAATAAATTCGATTAAAATACTCATATGGCATATGGCCTCCAAAAATTACGAAATTTTACAGGGTGATAGCCAAGGCATTTTCGTGCATTTTTCATGAAGAACTCCAAGCCAAATTCTTTTTAGATTAATTTATACAACCCCACGAAACTTCTGGAACCACTACCGCGTCGTCCAGAATACAAATCTCCGAAATGCTGAGATTTCACCCATCTATTCTCTTTCGTTTCCTCTGAAATTTGATTATGTTATGTACCAAGGTGTCCTTTACAAGTTTCATGAAGAGATCTAGGTCAAATAACCAGAGTATGGTCACCATTTAAGTCCATGAAGTCTCGGGTATCTCGGAATACTTCACCAGAATCATCGTTTCCAAGATCTAGCCGATTCACCAAGTTATACTTGTTCTTTTTGCTTCAAATTTGAGTATATTGTAGATTAAGGTGTTACCTACAACTTTCATGAAGACATCGAAGTCAAATCTTCAACAAAAATCAACATGCGAACAAGAATCCAGCAAGAGGTCAGTGGAAACTTCACAGATCTAGGGTCTCCGTATAATAGAACTTTAACCACTCATATCTCCATAATTTTCCACGAAATTTCAGTATGTTATACTACAAGACGTTAGCTACAACTTCCATGAAGACA
The DNA here is from genome assembly GCA_016097545.1 of Eucalyptus victrix. Classification (NCBI taxonomy): domain Eukaryota; kingdom Viridiplantae; phylum Streptophyta; class Magnoliopsida; order Myrtales; family Myrtaceae; genus Eucalyptus; species Eucalyptus victrix. Next base: position 39,817,885 of record CM027842.1, read on the forward strand.
TTGAAGCCAAAATCGGACTCCAAACACACATGCAAGCTCAAACAATCTACTGACTCCCACAAACCGAACAAGAACAGTCACACGGTTTGAAAATAAGCCACCCTTACCTCGGTTTTTCGCACTTAAAACACCTAAAATCTAACATGCAATCAACGAAACAAACATGCAAGAGAAGTTAAGGACTCCACTTGCCTCTAAGATGAGCAAACGACGGCGTACGGACGGCGTACACGGCGAACGGACGGCGGCACACGGCGGTTCCTCCTCGGCTCCGCCTCCTCTCCCTCTCGGTCTCTCCCTTTCTCTCGAACTCTCTCTCTCTCTCACCCTCTCTCGGACGAATGAGCAAAGAACCGGCTACCTTCTCTCTCTTCTCCCCTCTTATACTCCCTAATCTTCATGATTGATAATGATTGCTTTGCCTAAAAACTAACCACTGCACGCTCTTGCCCTTTGCCACTTGTCTCATTGGATTTTAAATTTGATTTTGGCTTGGGCTTTGGAGTTGGGCCATCCGGCCACTCCTCTTGGGCTGGTCGAAAGCCTCCTTTGGGCTCTAATGGGCCGACTAGCTTGACCCACCAAGCTTTAGGCCAATGGGTCCAAGGCCCACTCGAATTTAATCCCCCTTTTTTTTTTTTTTTTGAAATTCTTCTTTAAATATTTTGGAATTCCAATTTTCATCTCGGCCAAAGTCTTGGGATATTTTTGCTCATTGAAATTTAAATCATATGGCCAAGCATAGATTATTAATCTTATTAAATTTAAATTTCCACAATCACAAACACCAATCATCAAATTTAAAAGACTAATGGCTAAAACATAAGCCATGGAAATTCTACCACCTAATTAAAGACTTTAACACACCTTATGGCTTGGCTTTGAATTTCTGGGATGCCACAATTCTCCCCTCCTTAGAGAATTTCGTCCTCGAAATTCAAGCACTACTCGTGCCTTCTTGAAATAAATAGGGATACTTTTCCTTTATCTGATCCTCACTTTCCCATGTGGCTTCCTCCACATCATGATGTCGCCATAACACCTTAACCAATGGGATCTTTTTGGTCCTAAGAATTTTCTCCTTTCGATCCAATATCTGCACAGGCTCTTCAATGTACCTAACTTTCTCATCCATTTTGATGGCTTCATGATCGAGTATATGACCAGGATCCGGCTGGTACTTCCTCAACATCGATACATGAAACACATCGTGCAGATTTCCTAGCTTAGGAGGTAACGATAAACGATAAGCTACATCACCTATCCTCTCCAGAATTTCAAAAGGTCCAACAAATCTAGGTCTTAGCTTACCCTTCATCCCGAATCGAGATATTCCTTTTATTGGAGATACCTTAAGGAATACATGGTCTTCCACACTAAATTCCAAAGGTCTTCTACGTCTATCTGCGTAACCTTTCTATCTACTCTGAGCTGCTCTTAGTCTTTCTCTGATAATATCGATAGCTTCAGTGGTAACTTGTACCAGTTCAGGTCCTGTCAACTTCCTTTCACCTACTTCACTCCAACAGATAGGAGTCCTACATCTCCTTCCATATAATGCTTCATAAGGTGCCATGCCTATACTCTTCTGAAAACTATTATTATAGGCAAACTCTACCAAATGCAACCTTTCATCCCAATTTCCTTTGAAATCAATTACGCATGCCCTTAACATATCCTCTAATATCTGAATTACTCTTTCCGATTGACCATCTGTCTAAGGATGAAAAGCAGTACTAAATTGAAGCTTAGATCCTAACGCAATTTGAAGACTTCTCCAAAAATTCGAAGTAAACCTCGAATCTCGATCTGAAGTAATGGTCACTAGAACACCATGTAAGCATACCACTTGACTTACATACATGTCCACATACTTATCCATTGGGTAGTCCATGCGAATCGCTAAGAAATCTGCCGACTTAGTCAAACGATCCACTATAACCCAAATTGAATCATGACTACTTGATGTCCTTGGCAATCCTTGCACAAAGTCCATCGTTATATGTTCCCATTTCCATTCTGGAATATCTAATGGTCTCAAAAGTCTTGCGGGTTCACGATGCTCCGCTTTTACTTGCTGACATGTCAAACATCGAGATACGTACTTAGCCGTATCTGCCTTCATACCATTCCACCAAAATTGCTGACGCAAATTCCTGTACATCTTTGTACTACCTGGGTGGATACTATAATTACTTTTATGTGCCTTTGACAGAATTTCCTTCCTCAATCCCTCATTGTCGGAAACACAAAGTCATCCTTGACATCTTACTATTCCATCATCAGAGATTTGAAATTCTGATCTTTTCCCTAAAGATACAGTATTTTTCACTTTCAAAATCTCTGGGTCAGATTCTTGTAGGATTTTAATTTTCTGGATAATCTCTGGCTCAATCCTTAATGCACTAAGCATGCCAGTAGGACAATCCATTTCCAATTTGAATTCGGAGTTTGCTACAGATTCTAACAATTCCCATTCTGCCATTCTCAAACTAGCTATCTTTAAACTTGCTATGGAAATAGCCGACTTACGACTAAGAGCATCTGCCACTCTATTCGCTTTTCCTGGATGATATCTTATCTCACAGTCATAATCCTTCAATAACTCCATCCACCTCCTTTGTCTCATGTTCAACTCCTTTTGAGAAAACAAATACTTCAAACTCTTATGATCCGTGTAAATCTCAAACTTTTCCCCATACAAATAATGTCTCCATATCTTCAAGGCAAACACTATAGCTGCTAGCTCTAAATCATGCGTCGGGTAATTTAGCTCATGAGGTTTCACTACAACCTTGCCATGCTGCATCAACACACATCCTAGTCCTTTGTGAGATGCATCACTATACACCGTGAAACCATCAGGTCTAGTAGGTATAGTCAGAATTGGAGCTGAAGTTAATTTCCTTTTGAGCTCCTGAAAACTCCTTTCACATTTCCCATTCCACTCAAATTTCACATTCTTTCGGGTCAATTTAGTTAAAGGTCCTGCCAGTCGTGAAAATCCTTCAATGAACCTTCTATAATAACCAGCCAATCCTAAGAAACTTCGTATCTCAGTGGGTGTCGTTGGTCTCGGCCAATTTACTACCATTTCAACTTTTGCCGGGTCTACTGCAATTCCTTTTTCTAACACCACATGCCCTAGAAATATTATCCAATCCAACCAGAATTCACACTTACTAAACTTAGCATATAACTTATGCTCTCTCAGAGTCTGCAAAACTATCCTCAAATGCTGCTCATGCTCTTTAGGTCCTTTTGAATATACCAAAATATCATCAATAAACACAATCACAAACTGGTCTAAATAAGGCTGAAATATTCTATTCATCAAATCCATAAATGCAGCCGGGGCGTTAGTCAATCCAAATGGCATAACAAGGAACTCATAGTGTCCATAACGAGTTCTAAACGCAGTCTTAGGAATATCCTCCTTCTTAATTCTTAATTGATGGTATCCCGACCTCAAATCAATTTTAGAGAAAACTGAACTTCCCTGGAGTTGGTCAAACAAATCATCAATTCTAGGCAAAGGATACTTATTCTTAATGGTCACTTGGTTCAATTGCCTATAGTCAATGCACAAGCGCATCGCTCCATCTTTCTTTTTCACAAACAAGACCAGTGCACCCCAAGGTGAAGCACTTGGTCTAATGAATCCTTTGTCAAGCAATTCTTGTAGTTGTACTTTCAATTCCTTCAATTCAACTAAGGCCACTCTATACGCGACTTTTGATATTGGTCTTGTTCCAGGCATTAATTCAATTTCAAATTCAATCTCCCTCTCTGGCAGCAATCCAGACAATTCCTCAGGAATACATCTTGAAATTCGTTAACTACGTGAACTTCCTCAAGATTAGGCTCCTCCCTGGCATAATCTCTAACTATGGCTAGGTACCCTCGACATCCTTTGTCAAGTAACTTACATGCTTCTACTGTCGAAATAAGCGCTACAAGCAAATGGGTCTGACCTCCTAAAAATTCACAACTAGACTGATCAGGTAAAACAAATTGAACCACTCTTCTATAGCAATCCATTCTAGCCCGATACTTACGAAGCCAGTCCATTCCTATAATAACATCAAAATCATACATAGCCATTACAACCAAGTCTATTTCCATATCTTTTCCTCCCATTGATATCTTACAATTTCCACACACCAATGTAGACAATACCATATCCTTTAAAGGCGTAGAAACACAAAGAGGCGTCTCAAGAGGCATAACTTCTATCTTATTCAAACATCTATATCTCTCAGACACAAACGAATGCGTTGCACCCGTGTCAAACAATGCATATGCCTTTTCACCATTAATAAGAATCGTACCTGAGATAACATTTTTAGAAGCTTCCGCTTCCTCCTGGGTGATCGCATACACCTTTCCTTGTGCAGGCGGTCTCTGAGGATTCCCTTGTGGGTTTGACCTAACAGCATTCTGATATCCCTGTCGCACTGAGCCGACACTTACTTGCAACCTCTCTTGTGGGCAATTCCTCCTAAGATGACCTACTTGTCCACAACCAAAACATTTCTGCTGTCCAGTACAAGGTCCTGGGCCATGGCGTCCATTACACCTTTGACAAACACCAGGCTGATAAGGTGTTTTCCCTATATTCAGACCACTCCCTCCAAAATTCCCAAAGTTACCCTTCTTCTTCACATTCCAGGTCTGACCTTGACCAGAATAAGGCCTCTTCCCCTTTTTCACATCACTAAAATTCAACGGTTTCTTAAACTCTGACCGTTCCCTCAACAACTCTTGCTCCACTAACTGCGCCCTTTCATAAATCTCATTATAATCCCTTATGTTCAAAGGCACCAGTTGCTTTCTAATGTCAGTCCTCAGCCCTTTCAGGAATCTCTTAGCCTTCTCTTCTTGATCCTCAATCAATCTAGGAGCATATCTAGACAATTCAAAAAATCTAGCCTCATACTGATCTACTGTCAATCCTTTTTGTTCTAGCTGAACAAACTCATTAATCTTCCTGTCCTTAGCAAAATCAGAAAAATGCTCCCTATTGAAAGCCCTAACAAACTCCTCCCAGCTCACATCAGTACCTGGTGGAAAGATTATATCCTTCGAAGCTCTCCACCAAAACTTCGCATTTCCTTCCAATTGATACTCTGCTAAGACTATTTTCTCAGCATCAGTGTAGTCCAACAGCCGGAAAATTCATTCCATTCCATCAATCCATTGCTTTGCCTCATCAGGACTTCCCATTCCATTAAACTTAAGTGGCTTCAGCTTCAAAAATTGCTCCACTAGTCATTGAGTACGGCGTTCTGCTTCGGGCTGTTGCTGCGCCTGCCTCTCCGTCAGATTTCCAATATTGGCTAATGCCTGCAGGATATCTTCCATTCGGGGTTCAGCCCTTGCAGCAGAGGCTTCAGCCCTCGATGGATGAGCACTTCCAGCTCGCACCATGACTCTCCTGCAATTTCCAAGCATTGCCTCAGGAATAATCTGAGACTCACTGCCTCCACTCAAAGCAATTACTGCTACTACATAAGTAAGATATACATGTTACTGGCACCTAAAGGCAATCCAAAATAAACTACTAGGGATCTACGAGTGAATACTCATCACCCGTTATTCAATTATTTCGCTTTATATCCTATGGTGTGCATTGTCATCATGTTTCCTCAATTTCCAAATGAGGCTCCTTATCACTCCACCTATAACCATTCGCTCTGATACCAAAAAGCGCAATTGTGACACCCTGAACCCTTCGCAGGTCGTCACCAGCGCCAATGTTACTCCTTATTACCTTTTCCTATCTTGTACTTAGAACAAGTGTCGTTAATCGCAGGCATTTTTTTTTTTTAAAGCGGTCCCAGCGCGACTCGTAGCGGAAGCAAATTAAACATCACCATCTATCCCCCTACCAATCCATGATACCAATACACACCAGCTAAACATCAGGATTTTATAAACAAGCCACGACACTTTATTTACATATATATTTTCAAGATGGGATTTCTTTTGGGTCGGTACATCAGAAAGGAAAAGCTAGGACTCAGCCACGTCCAGCCTAAAACCTCAAAAAGAAACTCTCGACCCTCAACATCATACGAATACGAGCCCCCATCGAAAGTGTCGACTATCTACATCAAAAAGAGATCCAGCTCCTACTCATCGCGCGCAGGTCTCACACCCAACCCGGTGCATCAGGCGGTGGCAATGGCAGCATCCCTCGCATCGCTCCATCCTGACGAATGTGTACAGAAATGAACTCCTGAATAACAGGACCCCTAGCCAGGCCCACGTCATACATCACTAGACAACGTACTCGGATAAAAGTCAGTCCGGGAATAGAGGGACAGTCTATCTCAACACACTCGACCTCTACATCGGATGGTATCCCATAAAATGTACCCCGCGTGACGGCAGGAAGCGGCATATTGGCTAATCTGAAATGTTATCCCCAAAAGGGGTGAGTACAACCACTTAGCAGATAGGGAAATCCAATAACAACTCAATGTACCATGCATATCATCATACGATGCAGGCATTGCTTACCTTTGATGTCATGCGCATTCATGCATCATCATATCATACATATCATCATCATGGCACCTCATATATCATTATCATCATCATACATTTCATCATGCATATAATACCATGGATGATCATTATATCACATCACGCATCATCATCATCATGCATATCATCATGCATATCATATCATGGGTGATCATCATATCACATCACATTATCATCATCATCATCATCATCATCATCATCATCATCATCATCATGCATATCATATATCATATCATAGGTGATCATCATATCACATCACATATCATCATCATCACATCATCATGCATATCATCATCATGCATTAATTTCCATTTTTTTTTTTATCTTTAGATTTGATCACCACATCACCCATTCTCAATTATCATCAATTTAATCATCCCTTCGGGCAAAGACCTCCGATAGGGTTCCGAGCATTCCAGCCATCCCATGGCCACCGGGCTTCCGGCCCCCCATATTCCGGGCATCTCGCATCTCAACTAGTATCACGAGGCATTCCCTTCGGGCAGAAACCTCCGACAGGGCTTCCGGCCTTTACCCTTCTAGCCAGGCATCCCACACCCCAATCATGGTGTCGCGAGGAATCTCCGGGCATGTATCCAAGATACAACCGGACCTCCAGCCCCCCACATTCCGGGCATCCTGAATCTCCCAGGGAATTTCCGGCAATGCATCTCTGTACATTCCGGCCTCATCCTCCACCACAACCTCTTACTCACATATCATTTTCCATATTCACCATCCTTTTTAATCTCATTATTACATGGCATATATGTCACACATGCATCACAATTTATGATCATACATTCACCAATGTCATATAACAATGCATAATAAATTCAATGGAATTCATGGCCAATAAAATAATCCCATTTTATTATTATTATTATTATTATTATTATTATTATTTTATTATTATATTTATTTTCATAAATAAATATTAAATTTAATATCTATGATTTTCCCAAAATCATAATACTCAAACAATCATTAAACAAACCAATAGGATGACAAATTCATACAAAATTCATGGCCAAATTGAATTTCACATAATTTCACAATTTCCACAAAATAGCACATGATATTCGGATAATGACCAGAATTGCACAGCTTCCAAATAAATTCGATTAAAATACTCATATGGCATATGGCCTCCAAAAATTACGAAATTTTACAGGGTGATAGCCAAGGCATTTTCGTGCATTTTTCATGAAGAACTCCAAGCCAAATTCTTTTTAGATTAATTTATACAACCCCACGAAACTTCTGGAACCACTACCGCGTCGTCCAGAATACACATCTCCGAAATATTGAGATTTCACCCATCTATTCTCTTTCGTTTCCTCTGAAATTTGATTATGTTATGTACCAAGGTGTCCTTTACAAGTTCATGAAGAGATCTAGGTCAAATAACCAGAGTATGGTCACCATTTAAGTCCATGAAGTCTCGGGTATCTCGGAATACTTCACCAGAATCATCGTTTCCAAGATCTAGCCGATTCACCAAGTTATACTTGTTGTTTTTGCTTCAAATTTGAGTATGTTGTAGCTTAAGGTGTTACCTACAACTTTCATGTAGACATTGAAGTCAAATTTTCAACAAAAATCAACATGCAAACAAGAATCCAGCAAGAGGTCAGTGGAAACTTCACAGATCTAGGGTCTCCGTATAATAGAACTTTAACCACTTATATCTCCATAATTTTCCACGAAATTTCAGTATGTTATACTACAAGACGTTAGCTACAACTTCCATGACGACATCGAAGCCAAAATCGGACTCCAAACACACATGCAAGCTCAAACAAGCTACTGACTCCCACAAACCGAACAAGAACAGTCACAAGGTTTGAAAATAAGCCACCCTTACCTCGGTTTTTCGCACTTAAAACACCTAAAATCTAACATGCAATCAACGAAACAAACATGCAAGAGAAGTTAAGGACTCCACTTGCCTCTAAGATGAGCAAACAGCGGCGTACGGACGGCATACACGGCGAACGGACGGCAGCACATGGCGGTTCCTCCTCGGCCCCGCCTCCTCTCCCTCTCGGTCTCTCCCTTTCTCTCTCTCTCTCTCTCTCTCTCTCTCTCTCTCTCTCTCTCTCTCAACCTCTCTTGGCCGAATGAGCAAAGAACCGGCCACCTTCTCTCTCTTCTCCCCTCTTATACTCCCTAATCTTCATGATTGATAATGATTGCTTTGCCTAAAAACTAACCAATGCATGCTCTTGCCCTTTGCCACTTGTCTCATTGGATTTTAAATTTGATTTTGGGCTTGGGCTTTGGAGTTGGGCCATCCGGCCACTCCTCTTGGGCTGGTCGACAGCCTCCTTTGGGCTCTAATGGGCCGACTAGCTTGGCCCACCAAGCTTTAGGCCAATGGGTCCAAGGCCCACTCAAATTTAATCCCCCCCCCTTTTTTTTTGAAATTCTTCTTTAAATATTTTGGAATTCCAATTTTCATCTCTGCCAAAGTCTTGGGATATTTTTGCTCATTGAAATTTAAATCATATGGCCAAGCATAGATTATTAATCTTATTAAATTTAAATTTCCACAATCACAAACACCAATTATCAAATTGAAAAGACTAATGGCTAAAACATAAGCCATGGAAATTCTACCACCTAATTAAAGACTTTAACACACCTTATGGCTTGGCTTTGAATTTCTGGGATGCCACATTCAAACTCAAGCTGAAGAATCGGAATCTGCTCCAAACTCTACAAAATCTAAATCTACAGAAGCAGCTCAGACTTCAGAGGACCAGCAACAAATGATCATCGAAGATTCAAATGAAGGAAATGATAAACAATCTGACAAATCAACCAGCAACTGGAAGCATAAGTCCAGTCATCCCATAGATCTCATTATTGGTGATATTGATAAAGGAATTCTCACAAGATCTAAAAGGCGTGAAAAGTCTAGTGTTGTGGCTCTTATTTATGATATAGAACCCAAAAGCATAGAAGAAGCTTTAACTAATGAAAGCTAGATTGAAGCTATACAAGAAGAACTCAGGCAATTCAGTATCAATGATTTTGGGAATTGACTCATAAACCGAAAGGTAAATCCATCATTGGAGCTAAATGGGTGTTTAGGAACAAGATGAATGAGAAAGGAAAAGTCGTAAGAAACAAAGCAAGACTCGTGGCCAAAGGATATATGCAAGAAGAAGGGATAAATTATGATGAGACTTATGCGCTAGTAGCAAGGTTAGAAGCATTTAGATTATTACTTGCTTTTGCTTGTTATAAGAATTTCAGGTTATTCCAAATGAACGTCAAAAGTGCTTTCCTAGATGGATTTATCTAAGAGGAAGTCTATGTGGAACAACCTCTCGGTTTTGAAGACCTAAGGAAACCAGATTCTGTATTCAAACTGAAAAAAGCTATATATGGTTTAAAGCAAGCACCTCGAGTGTGGTACAATAGACTAAGTAAGTTTTTAATTCAAAATGGCTTTGTCAAAAGTAAAGTAGATACTACACTGTCTATCAAAAGAGAAAGCAAAATTTTTTTACTTATTCAAATTTATGTTGATGATATTATTTTTGGATCTTATAATGAAAATATGTGCAAGAAATTCTCTAAGTCTATGCAAGATGAATTTGAAATGAGCATGATGGGTGAACTAACCTTCTTTCTCGGGCTTCAAGTAAAACAATTGAAGAAGGGAACTTTTATTCACCAAGAAAAATATGCTAAAGAACTTGTCAAAAAGTTTGGACTAGAGAATTGCAAAAAGACTGATATACTAATGTCAAGTTCCTTGAAGCTGGATAAAAATGAAGGAGGAAAGAAAGTTGACCAGAAGCTATACAGAAGTATCATTGGTTCACTTCTTTGTCTTATTGCTTCTAGACCTGATATTCTGTTTAGTGTTTGTATTTGTGCCAGATTTCAATCAGACACCAAAGAATCTCATTTAAGTGCTGCAAAATGTATTATCAAATACATTGCCTCAACTTCAAATTTAGGCCTCTGGTATCCTAAAGAAGGAGACTTCAATCTTCTTGGATACTCAGATGCAGACCTAGCAGGATGCAGAGTTGATAGAAAGAGCACATCGGCCACCCGTCAACTACTTGGTAATAGGACAGTGTCTTGGTTTTCAAGGAAGCAAAGTACCGTAGCTCTTTCTATAGCAGAAGCAGAGTATGTAGCTCTTGGAAGTTGTTGTTAACAAATTCTATAGATAAAACAATAGCTGAGAGACTTTGGAATTGAAGATTCATACACTGAGATCAAATGTGACAATACCAGCGCAATCAATCTCACCAAGAATCCAATTCTTCATTCAAGAGCAAAACATATAGAGATTTGACATCATTTCATTAGAGATCAAGTTCAAAATTGGGAAGTTTCAATTCAGTTTATTGATTCAAAGAATCAACTTGCAGACATATTTACAAAGCCTTTGAAGAAAAATCAATTTGAAGTTATTCGTTCTAGACTCAATATCTTAAAATCTGAGAAAGTTCATACTTAGGGTTGAAAGTCTAAAGACACTCAAACTCAGATGATCAAGATTCACGACTGTAAGTTATTTCTATTTTACAAATTTATCTCTCGAATAAAATCTCGAAAAGGTATGATTATCTATCTGTAATTGATTGATGTTATCTTCCCCAATTTTCGTGATTATTGCAATCTTTCCTTTTCAAAAAAGAATTTTTTTTTAAATGACGGTTATCTAATTTTTCAAAAAGGCGGTTATTTTTGAAAATGCATTTTTATTTTTCCTTTTACGATGTTCCGTATGCCTCGCTTCAATTGCCTTATATATTGTTGGTTCTTCTTTGTTTTACTCACAAAAACCCTAAGAGAGCACAGATCTTCAACTTCTCTTTTCTTGTCTTGTTTAATCCTTAAAAAGTTCTCACCTTTCTTGCAAAACAATCTTGGAATCTCTCAAAGACTGTGAAGGATGTCGTCTCGAAGAAAGTCTTCGAGGATCACAAACAGGGGACCACAGCAAATGCGTGAGGCTCCTACGCATTTTGACCTCACCGAGGAAGAAGAATCTCTTAGACAGCAACAGAGCCCATAACATTCCTAGCAGTGTCCATCTCCTCCATCTAGACCTCAGAATATTGAACATCGAGAAGAAGAAGAAATCATTGAAGATGCAGAACCCGAAAGAACTCAAAAGCTCGCTTTTACTTTAAGCTTTAGCGTGCTTTGAAGAAGAGCGGTACTCCCTAGAACTATATTGATAAATTTTTGAAAGACAAAGAGTATCGAAATGAAACCTACTTTTTACGCACAATGGAACGATTGGGAATTGCTCCTGCGGGGTCAGCGGAAGAAGCATTTGCAAATATCCCAAGCGATCCACGTGTTGGAGGGCTGAGTCAACCTAATGGGAATGATGATGATAGGATGTACACTCATTTTAAACCTAAAATAGGTGTTGCAGCGAAAATCCGAAGCAAAAGGACAAATTTGTTTCACTCGAAGGAACACAAGCAACTGTACTCTAAGTTGCTAAAGTATGGTGTGATTAACCCTAGAAGTGTGGACTTTAATTTTCTTAATTCTCTGAATGTCAAACTACGAGAGAAATTCAATCTTCTTCATCTAGAACGGTTTTGTTCTGAAATGACAGAGGCTCATGCTAAACTCACTGCTTACTTCTATTATAATCTAAGTTTCTTAGATGCGAATAGATTTCTTTCAATGTTCGAGATCAGGACTATGTAGTTGACATGGATACATTGGCTGATGTGATTGGGGTTGAAAGAGGGAAATTCCAACTAATCGGTGTGTCTATTGGTCGAGCGATGGTGAAGCTTGTTCGGGATAGAACGGCAGAAGGAAAGATTTCATATTTGAGGATGAATGCCTCAAATATTTTGCTTCACAAGATAGTGATCAACTGCCTTAGACCTAAATCAACTTTGAAGACCGATGTTTCAAACTCGGAGGCAAAGCTAATATATGCCATTAACGCTGGTAAAAAGTTCTCTCTTCCACACACTATTATGTTCCACATGTACAAAACAATGGTGAAAGACAAGGGCCAACTTCCTTACTCAACACTCGTCATTAAGTTATTCAAACATTTGAACATTCAGCCTCCCAGGATTCTTTGTGTTCGAACATGTGATCAAATGGTGGTGTGACTGAAAATGATATTTAAAATGCGTCTGAAGGAACTTAACAAGGCTTTGGAGCGATTCAAGGATAAAACCCTATTAAGACTCATCCAGTCTCTTTGGTTGTAAAATGGAAAGGGAAGGAGCCCATGGTTGCTTCATCCAAGAAAAGAAGAGCATTCATCTTGGAGGATGAAGATGATATCACAATTTCTGCTCTTGCTTTGAAAAACTTAAGTCATTTTGTTCCAGCGATAGAGGTAAGACAAGAACAAGATAATGAGGAGATCGAACAGAGGACTGGAGAGAGAGAATCAATGGAGAAAGAAGCAGAGGAAGAAGAAGAAGAGGGTAGCGGTGAACAAGAAGAGGCTGAGCATGAAGAGTACTTCTCACCGCTTGAAGGCAAAGAAACAGGGGGGACATGTTGAGAAAAGAGGTACATCTTCGATTGCTGCTACTAGTGAAGGGGTAAGTCGTTTACCAGCAGATCCAGAAGACATATATGCCTCTCAATTTCTTGAGGAAGGCCATGAGGTTTCATCGCTCAATCTGAGTGATCGTGCTGACTTGCCATCATCTGCTAATACACCTTCTGATCGTGTAGAAGCTAGTACTTATAATTTAGCAGATTTTCGCAGAGTGCTTGATGTTCTTATGGAGATACGAGGCCAAATTTATGCTCTGGGATGCGAAGTTCAGAACTTGCAGAATGCAAATCAAGCCTCTTCAGTTTCTTTGCATGATCAAATTCATGCCCTTATTCTTCAAGTTCAAGCAAATGCTAAGGGTGAAGATGTGGCTCAACTGAAGGAGGATTTGAAAAAGCTAGAAGGGATTGTCCAGTCAATGGGAGATTTCCAGCTTGTTCGTGTTCCAAAGCAATCTTAATTCCATTTGTTTTTTCGTATCTACCTTTTTTAATCCTGACAAAAAGGGGGAGAGTTGTGGTGCATATTTGAGATTTGAGATTTAAACTCTTGACTTTTTGATCGACTTTACTTTTGTGTTTGGCTGTTTGGTTGTGACTGGATTTGAATTTGGATTTGGATTGTTTGATCGTTTGTTTATTTTAAGCACTATTGGTATTTCATGGCAAAGATAGCTGCTCATTTACAGGACTAACTTATTTCCTGTGGATGTAGATTTTAATGTTATCCTTACTAAGCTAAATATCTTTTGTGAGATATCCATGTTTGCTTGAGTATTGTTTTGCAGGTCAAAGTTATCTAAATTTGCAAGAAAGTTTTGTCACCATAAAAAAATGGGGAGATTGTTGGAGAAAACTTCCTAGAGTGTTTTGAAGTTGACAAAACGTTTCCATCAGTCTAGTCTAAAGATTTGCAGACTCTTTCATCAAAGTCTGAAGACCACCGGACTGCTAGACTCAAGACTCATAGTCTATCCTTATTGACAGTTTTCTGGACCGTCGAAGAAGGCTCATCCAAAATTGAGCATTTCGTTAAGGATTTGATTATACCAACTGAAGAAGATCTCTTGGCTGGATATAGCATGTCGGAATCCATTATTCAAATTGAGATTGATTTAGGGATTTTGGATCCGTTAATTAGCAAAGTATACTTGGAAGGTTCTACTTATGGAAACCTGGATCGTGATTGTATGGGCGAGCAGGATTGGTGGGCTATCATCATATTCCTTAAATAACTCGAAATCTCCATGATTGATTCTGTCCAACGGGTAGATTGGAAGGACTCCTTTGGTAAGTGCCAACGGGTGTGATGGCATGAAGGAATATATAAAGAAGACGTTCCAATTATTCGAGTGTGTGCGCGATAGAAGAATTCCAAAGTCTGAAACTCCTTATTCTTAGTCAATTCAATTGTTGAGCGAAATCTTGTACTCAAAAGATAGTTTATATTTTTGTGAGGCCTTGAGGAAGTGTAGCAGGGTCTCTACACTATGGAATCAAGGAAGAGCTATATTATAACAACTCTTTTGATTCATAGTGAAATTCAGCCAGTGGGCTGTCAATGTAGAAGAGTGGACGTAGGTTTGGATTAAGCCAAACCACTATAAACCTTGTGTTCTTATTCTCTTCCCTAAGCTCTTTTACTTTGATCGTAAATTCCATTTGATTATTAGAGTCTAATTTCCTTTTCACTCTGAAAAATTTGTTTTCGCACCTATTCATCCACTCTAAGTGCTTGTACTAGCTTTCACACCCACCACCTTGTTTTTCCAATAAGTTGAAGGCATAACCAGATACATCGTCATTGTTTTCGCAAATAATGTCAGCTAGCTACCATTGTGAATAGGTAGATGTTGATACATGATTTTTAGTCGACCAGTCATTAAAAGATAAAAATCGATGTTTTGGTTTTTGATTGCAATGGAGCCCCATTTCTTGGCTAAAATGCGTTGTTTTCATTTCTTTCTTTGCATTTTCGTTTTTAAGCAATTTCTAGTTCATTTTCAATATAAAAAAAACTTGAAAAATCAAACGGTTGACTTTTGAATTGATTTTTTGGTCAAATGTTTGACCAAAAGTCAATCCTAGGATCAAAAGTCAATTCCGGGTAAAAATTTGGCTTTTTATCCAAAAAGATGTCATTTAGTCTTAATTTCACTTTTGTCAAATCAATTTCTTGAAAATTTAAAGATTTGATTTTTAAAAAAGTCTACATTTTAGGGAAAGTCAACTAAATGGTTGACTTTTAGATAAACATTTGACCAAAAAAATTGAAATAAATAAATAAATAAATGCACAAATACATTTCTTTTAATGCCATATGAGTTTTATGTAAAAAATTTCATAAAATCCGACTAAGAACCTTGATTTCTAAATTTTTCAGTTTTAGTTTCTAAATCGACCAAAACAAAAAATAACTTTTATTTTAGTCATAATTATGCGTAGTTCCTTCTTTGACATTCGGTTTAGGGACTATTTTAAATTTTTTTGTGCATTCAATTTCACGAATTGCGTGGTCAAAATGTGAATTGTCATTTTTTGCCCAAATTAGGGGACCAAAATTGATCATTCATAACTTACGAATGAATGATTGCTTCTCACTCATTTCCTTAAGATAAGTCTAAATTTGAAATCGATTTTGACAAATTCACAATAGAACTTATCAATTTGAAGAATTTTATCCTACCAAGCATATGAAAATCAAACAATTAAGCTTGAATCATTAAAATTTGAATTGACTCATTCATGACTATGGTTTAATTTTATAATTCTACGTCAAATTTTGACATTAGGCCTAAGTTCATTTTTGACGTAAGCCCAAATGCTTCAATTTAAGGTCAATTTGAAGGTGATGAGTGATCTTGCACATGGGTAATTCATTAGATAGGGCAATTGTGTCATTAATTGAACTCAATTTTGGTTAATTTGCAATTTTGTCCATTGAATTGCAAATTTCACCATTTTAGCCATTTAAGCCCAATTTAATTGGCCCATTTTTCTTCACGATAATCATTCAATTAGGTCAATAAAAGATCCCTAGATCAGGTTCATAAGGTTTAATTAACTTAATTGTACCTTAATTGGCCAATTTCTTCTTAAATAGGGTAAAAGTCATTTTCAATTTGGTCTTTTAGGCACCAAATTGCATAAATTTTGAACCTAAAGGGGTCCTAAGTGGGTGAAATGGTAAGAACTGGACCAAAACAGTCAAGAACTGGTCAAAATCTGGCTAAACTAGAGCGAACCAGTTTGACCGGTTTGATCGGCCATCGGCTGAGCTGGCCTATTCGACCCCTTGCCGGTCAAAAACTAACCTTCAGTGACTGGTTACGAGATCCTCTCAATGTTAATTTCACTTATGTACCTTCAATTTCCCAAAATTTTACATATTGATCCTCGAATTTCATTAAATTACAAATTAACCCCTAATTGAACATTTTGATGCAATTCTCGATTTTGGCCTGGTTTTTTGTAAATCAAATTCACTAGATCAATTACCCGATATCTCAAGATCATGATAGAGCCTCCAAAATTGATTTTTGATTGTTGGATCGAAATTTCGACCATTGGATCAAACCGACGGCCAAAAATCGCTTAATTTGAAAAGTATGTAAGTCAAAATTTCCCTCCATTTTAGGGGGGCTTCACTCTGCATGAATTTTCCTCTCTCTCTCTCTCTCTCTCTCTCTCTCTCTCTCTCTCTCTCTCTCTCTCTAGTTCGATTCGACTGGATCTCTCTCCGGCGGGCTCTTTGCCGTCGATTCTAGCCCCTACCGACAACATCTTGCTCCGATCTTTATCCCTCACCTCTCTTTGTTGCTGCCACTAGCTCAAGTCATCCCCTGAGTGATCGAAGACTCCATTCTAGCTGCTGATTCAATATAAGCCCAAAAATTGGCAATCAAGCCGGTTTGAATTTCAGCCAGCTTGATCATTGATCCGGCGACTAAGATCAATGAAGTAGATCTCACCGATCTGTTCTCAGTCTTGTTAGTCACTGGATTGTGGCTTGGTCCTCACCGATTGGTCACCAGAAGAGCACCGGTGACCCAATCTACTTCGATGGCATAAAAAATCGGTCCAATTTTGGACAGGTTTTGTTTTCCCTTACTGCATGCGGTCCAGCCACCTTTAGAAGTTGTTCCTTGTTGTCTAGATCTAGTCCTTGGTGGTTTATGAAGGTCTGATTGAAGTTTCGGCAAAAACTTCAATTGATTTTGATATTAAAAAAAATGATAAAAATGTAACAAAGATAACAATCTCGATCTCGAACCCCATAAAGCAAGGCTTGATTAGCCGCCAAGGCTAGGGTTCAATTTTAATTAAATAGATAATTATTAAATGCTAGATGATGGATTTGGATGGCGATTTGTTGCAATTGAGTGTTCTTAGATGATGAACTTGAATAATTGTGGTTGATTTAGGTTGAATCTATAATTTTGTAGTTATAGGACCAATCTACTGTTTTGGCCAAAACAAGATCCAAAATGACCTCATTTCAATTCAAGTCCTCTTAGGTTTAGACAATACATGTCTTGATCTTCGAATTGATAGGTCGCACGCCCCAATCGAGTATCCTTTGACTCTCAAAAAATACTTCCAAAGATAAGCAATCCTGTAGTGATTTAAGTGGATTTTCAGTTCTATTCTTGTTCTAAAATGAGATTTTACTATTTTCATGTAGCCTTCTGTGATGATTTATGGACAATATTGTCTGCATGAGTTTTGTTCCAAATCATCTTGTGCATGTTTTGTAATTTTTTCAAAATTTTTAGATGTGTTTAAATAGGTCAAATCTACTCAAATCCAAGTCTAGGTCAGTCTATTCCATGCTAATCTCTAATTTTATCATTTTTGTACTGATTTATATGTCGATTTCTGAAAGAAGAATCCTCCATGAAATTTGTTATTATAAGTTTGAAGCATGCTTTGTATTTTATTTTATTTGTGGAATTTTTAGATATGTTTCACTAGGTCAAAATCACCTAGATATGAACATAGGATAGGTTGCCCTGCACTATTCTAAATTATGATTTGTTGAAATTGAACACAAAAATGAGCTTATTTGGCCTTAAATCCTTCATGAAAATTGAAATACATGTTGTATATGTTCAATTGATGTATTCTTTGCAATGTCTTGATGTTGGCAAGTAGGTCAATTGCATGAATTAAGGTGAAAATGCATTGCGGCAATACATAGTTTAGATATGCATTTCTATTTTGCTATTTTTGTTATGAATCATGCGGTCACATTTAGGTTTTGAACTCTTAACGATAAATTTTCATCATTACATGTTTTGTATGTAGGATTTTTGTAAGATTTTTGCATATCTTGAGATGGCCGAAATCATGCATGTTTTGTGAAGTTAATGCTGAAATGAAACCTTGCCATATATGTGGCATCCCAAAAATTCAATGCAAAGCCATAAGGTGTGTTAAAGTCTCTAATTAGGTGATAAAATTTTCCATGGCTTATGCTTTAGCCATTAGTCTTTTTAATTAGATGATTTGTGCATATGATTGTGAGAATTTAAATTTGATAGATTATGATAATAATCTATGCTTGGCCATGTACTTATAAATTAAATTTCAATAAGTAAAATGTCATAAGACTTTGGCCATGTGGAAAATTTAAAGTTTAAAATATTTATAGAAAAGAATTTCAAAAAAAAAAAAAGGAAAAGGTCAATTTTTAGGTTGGGCCTTAGGCCCATTGGCCTAAGCTTTTAATGGGCCAAGTTGACCAGCCCAATGGCGGCCCAAGAGGAGGTGGTCGACCGGCCACAAGAAGCCCAAGCCCAAATTCAAAAATCCAATAGGACAAGTGGCACTAGACTCTCATGCATTGGCTTAGGGAAGAAGGCCATGCATTGGCCATGGTTAAGGCAAGTAATGATTGTTAATCATGAGCTTTTGGGGGTATAAGAGGGAAGAGAGAGAGAGAGGGTGGCCGGATTTTCTCATTTGGCCGAGAGAGAGGGTGAGAGAGAGAGAGAGAGATTTCGAGAGAGAGGGGGAGCGGCCGAGAGAGAGAGGAGGAGGAACCGCCGTCCGTCCGCCGTGTTCGCCGCCCTATGCCATCGACCGACCGGTCTAGAGGAAAGTGGGAGTCCTCTAGCTTCTCTTGCATGCTTGTATGTTGTTTGCATGTTAGATTTTTGGGTGTTTAAGTGAGAAAACCCGAGGTATGGTTGGCTTGTTCTTAAATCGCATA
This sequence comes from Eucalyptus victrix, assembly GCA_016097545.1. Lineage (NCBI taxonomy): Eukaryota > Viridiplantae > Streptophyta > Magnoliopsida > Myrtales > Myrtaceae > Eucalyptus > Eucalyptus victrix. The sequence goes on from CM027842.1 coordinate 39,837,179, forward strand.
ACTGTTCTTGCTCGGACCGTGTGAGTCAGAAATTTGTTTGAGCTTGCATGTGTGTTTAGAGTCCGATTTTGCCTTCGATTACTTCATGAAAGTTGTAGCTAACATCTTGAACTACAACATAATGCAATTTCACGGAAAACGATAGAGATTTGAGGGGTTAAAGTCTCATCCTACGGAGACCTCAGATTTGGAGAGTTTTTACTAACCTCTTGCTGGATTCGTGATTGCATGTTGGTTTGTGATGAGAATCTCACTTCGATTTCTTCATGAAAGTTGTATGGGATATCTTAAAATACAACATACTCAAATTTGAAGTGAAATGAACAAGTATAGCCTAGTAAATCAACTAGATCTTGAAGACGATGATACTGGTGATGTATTCCGAGACACCCGAGACTTCAAGGACCTAAATGATGACTATATTCTGGTTATTTGACCTAGATCTCTTCATGAAACTTGTCAAGGACATCTTGATATATAACATATCCAAATTTCAGAGAAAACAAAAGAGAATAGGTAGGTGAAATCTCAATATTTCGGAGATGTGTACACTGGATGATGTGGTAATGGATCCAAAAGCTTTGTGAGACTGTATAAAATAATCTAAAAAGAATCTGGCTTGGAGTTCTCCATGAAAGTTGTACGAAAATTTCTTGGCTATAACTCAGTAAAAGTTCATAATTTTCGGAGGCCGTATGGATATTTTAGTTTAATTTATTCGGAAACCGTGCATTCTGGTTTCATCCGAGAAATATAGGATGTTTTGTGAAGATTGTGAGATTGTGTAAAATTCAATTTGGCCATGAATTTTGCATGTAATTATCATCCTATTGGTTTGTTTAATTATTTCTTGAATTTTTATAATCTTGGGAATTTATAGATATAAAAATAAAATAATAATAATAAATAAATAAAATAGATTATTTTGGCCATAGATTCCATTTAATTAATTTATGTTGCATGTGTGATAAAGTCTTGATATATGTATGACATTGAATCGAGATGCATGTGTGAATTTCATGCCAAGTATGACTTGTGTGATGTCATGACATATGCCATGTTAAAATGAGATCAAAATATTGGTAAACATGGATGATGGTAAATGAGGAGATAGTTGTGGTGGAGGATGATGCCCGGAATGTATAGAGATACATTGCCGGATTTCCCTGGGAGATTCAGGATGCCCGGAATGTGGGGGGCCGGAAGCCTTATCAGAGGTTTCTGCCCGAAGGGAATGCCTCGCGATGCCAGGATATGGGGTGTGGGATGCCCGGCTTGGGAGTGTAAATGCCGGAAGCCCTGTCGGAGGTTTCTGCCCAAAGAGAATGCCTCGTGATGCTAGTTAAGATGCGAGATGCCCGGAATGGGGGGGCCAGATGCCCGATGGCCTGGGAGGCTGAATGCCGGAAGCCTCGGAGGTCTTTACCTGAGGGGATGATGAAATTAATGATTTGAGGAATGGGTGACGTGGTGATCAAATTGAAAGATAAAGATGAAAATTTACCCATGGCATGATATGCATGATGATATGTATGATGATATGCATGATGATTATGATGATGATTGATGATATGTGATATGGCATGATAATATGCATGATGATGATGACATGTGTGATGTGATGATATCATGATAACATGTATATGATTATGAGATTGACACATGATAGTATGCGCATGGCTTCAAAGTAAGTAACGCTTGCAATGCATGTATGATTTGTATGATGCATTGAGTTGTTATTGGATTCCTTATCTGCTGAGTGGTTGTACTCAGCCCTTTGGGGACCAACATTTCAGCCCTTTGCGGGGTGCATTTTACGGGTTACTGTCCGACGTCGAGGTAGAGTGTGAGGAGTTCAGCTGTCCTTTTGTACCTAGACTCACCTATATGTGTGTATGCTGTTTTGTTACATACGACGTAGGCCTAGCTGGGGGCCCGGTCATTCAGGAGTTTGTTTCCATCCACGTTCACCGCGATGGGGTGATGGGAGGGATGATACCGCCGCCGCCGCTTGACGCACCGGACTGGGTGTGAGACCTATGTCCGATGAGTAGGTGCTGTGTGTTTTTTTTTTTTTTTGGAGTTAGTTAGCTGACACTTATGATGGGGGTTGTACACATGTGATGTAGAGGGTCGAGGGTTCTTTTTGAGGTTTTAGACTGGACATGGCAGAGTCCTAGCTTTTCCTTTTTGATGTACTGATCCAAAATAAGTCCCATCTCGAAAATATATGTAAATAAGTGTCGTGGCTTATCTATAAAAATTATGGTGATTTGTGGTGTGTATTGGTATCATGGATTTGTAGGGGGATAGATGGTGATGCTTTATTTTGCTTCCGCTAATGAGTCGCGCTGGGACCGCTTTAAAAAAAAATGCCTGTGAATAACGACGCTTCTTCTAAGTATAAGTACAAGAGGATATTAAGGTGTAATGTTGGTGCTTGTGGCAACCGTCGAAGGGTTCGGGGTGTCACAGCCGTGCTTTTTAGTATCAGAGCGAATGGTTATAGACGAAGTGATAAGGAGCCTCATTTGGGAATTGAGGAACATGATGACAATGCACACTAGATGTAAAGCGAAATAATTGAATAACGGGTGATGAGAACTCACTCGTAGATCCATAGTAGTTTACTTTGGATTACCTTTAGGTACCAGTAACATGTATATGTTACTTATGTAGTAGTAATAACTGCTTTGAATGGAGGCAGTGAGTCTCAGATTATTCCTGAGGCAATGCTTGGAAATTGCAGGAAAGTCATGGTGCGAGCTGGAAGTGCTCATCCATCAAGGACTAAAGCCTCTGCTGCAAGGGTTGAAGCCCGAATGGAAGACATCCTGCAGGCATTAGCTAATATTGGAAATCTGATGGAAAGGCAGGCGCAGCAACAGCCCGGAGCAGAATGCCGTACTCAAGGACTAGTGGAGCAGTTTCTGAAGCTGAAGCCACTTAAGTTCAATATAATGGGAAGTCCTAAGGAGGCGGAGCAATGGATTGATGGGATGGAACGAATTTTCCAGCTGTTGGACTGCACTGATGCTGAGAAAATAGTTTTAACAAAGTACCAGTTGGAGGGAAATGCGAAGTTTTGGTGGAGAGCTTCGAAGGACATAATCTTTCCACCAGGTACTGATGTTAACTGGGAGGAGTTTGTTAGAGCTTTCAATAGGAAGCATTTTTCTGATTGTGCTAAGGATAGGAAGATTACTGAATTTGTTCGGTTAGAACAAAAGGAGTTGACAATAGATCAGTATGAGGCTAGATTTTCTGAATTGTCTAGATATGCTCCTAGATTGATTGAGGATCAAGAGGAGAAGGCTAAGAGATTCTTGAAAGGGCTGAGGACTGACATTAGAAAGCAATTAGTGCCTTTGAACATAAGAGATTATAATGAGATTTATGAAAGGACGCAATTAATGGAGTAGGAGCTGTTAAGAGAACGGTCGGAGTTTAAGAAACCGTTGAATTTTAATGATGTGAGAAAGGGGAAGAGGCCTTATTCTAGTCAAGGTCAGACCTAGAATGTGAAGAAGAAGAGTAATTTTGGGAATTTTGGAGGAGCTAGGAATGGTCTAAATATAGGGAAAGCGCCCTATCAGCCTGGTGTTTGTCAAAAGTGTAATGGGAGACATGGCCTAGGACCTTGTACGGGACGAACGAAATGTTTTGGTTATGGACAAGTGGGTCATCTTAGGAGAAATTGCCCATAAGAGAGGTCGCAAGTGAGTGTTGGCTCTGTGCGACAGGGATATCAAAGTGCTGTTAGGTTAAACCCACAAGGAAATCCTCAGAGACCACCTGCACAAGGAAGGGTGTATGCGATCACCCAGGAGGAAGCGAAAGCTTCCAAAAATGTTATCTCAGGTACGATTCTTATTAATGGTGAAAAGGCATATGCATTATTTGATACGGGTGCAACGCATTCGTTTGTGTCTGAAAGATATAGACGTTTGAATAAGATAGAAGTCATGCCTCTTGAGACGCCTCTTTGTGTTTCCACGCCTTTAAAGGATATGATATTGTCTACGCTGGTGTGTGGAAATTGTAAGATATCAATGGGAGGAAAGGATATGGAAATAGATTTAGTTGTAATGGCTATGTATGACTTTGACGTTATTATAGGAATGGATTGGCTTCGTAAGTATCGGGCTAGAATGGATTGTTATAGAAGAGTGGTTCAATTCATTTTACTTGATCAGTCTAGTTGTGAATTTTTAGGAGGTCAGACCCACTTTCCTGTAGCTCTTATTTCGGCAGTAGAAGCCTGTAAGTTACTTGACAAAGGATGTCAAGGGTACCTAGCCATAGTTAGAGATTATGCAAGGGAGGAGCCTAAACTTGAGGAAGTTCGTGTAGTTAACGAATTTCAAGATGTATTTCCCGAGGAATTGCACGGATTGCCGCAGATCGGGAGATTGAATTTGAAATTGAATTAATGCTGGAACAGGACCAATATCAAAAGCCCCATATAGGATGGCCTTAGTCGAATTGAAGGAATTGAAAGTGCAATTACAAGAGTTGCTTGACAAAGGATTCATTAGACCAAGTGCTTCACCTTGGGGTGCACCGGTCTTGTTTGTGAAAAGGAAGGATGGATCGATGTGCTTGTGTATTGACTATAGGCAGTTGAATCAGGTGACCATCAAGAATAAGTATCCTTTGCCTAGAATTGATGACTTGTTTGACAAACTCCAGGGAAGTTCAGTCTTCTCTAAGATTGACTTGAGGTCAGGATACCATCAGTTAAGAATTGAGAAGGAGGACATTCCTAAGACTGCGTTTAGGACTCGTTATGGACACTACGAGTTCCTTGTTATGCCATTTGGATTGACTAACGCGTCGGCTGCATTTATGGATTTGATTAATAGAATATTTCAGCCTTATTTAGACTAGTTTGTGATTGTATTTATTAATGATATTCCGGTATATTCAAAAGGGCCTAAAGAGCATAAGCATCATTTGAGAATAGTTTTGCAGACTCTGAGAGATCATAAGTTGTATGCTAAGTTTAGTAAGTGTGAGTTCTGGTTGGACCAGATAATATTTTTAGGGCATGTGGTGTCAGGAAAAGGAATTGCAGTAGACCCGGCAAAAGTTGAAATGGTAGTAAATTGGCCGAGATTAACGACACCCACTGAAATACGAAGTTTCTTAGGATTGGTTGGTTGTTATATGAGGTTCATTGAAGGATTTTCACGACTGGCAAGACCTTTAACTAAGTTAATCCGAAAGAATGTGAAATTTGAATGGAATGGGGAATGTGAAAGGAGTTTCCAGGAGCTCAAAAGGAAATTGACTTCAACTCCAACTCTGACTATACCTACTGGACCTGATGGTTTCACAGTGTATAGTGATGCATCTCACAAAGGACTATGATGTGTGTTGATGCAGCATGGGAAAGTTATAGCCTATGCATTCAAACAATTGAAACCCCACGAGCTGAATTACCCGACGCATGATTTAGAGCTAGCAGCTATAGTGTTTGCCTTGAAGATATGGAGACACTATTTGTATGGGGAAAAGTTTGAGATCTATACAAATCATAAGAGTTTGAAGTATCTGTTCTCACAAAAGGAATTGGACATGAGACAAAGGAGATGGATGGAGTTATTGAAGCATTATGACTGTGAGATAAGATATCATCCAGGGAAAGCGAATAGAGTAGCAGATGCTCTTAGTCGTAAGTCGGCTATGGAAATGGCTAGTTTAAGGATGGCAGAATGGGAATTGTTAAAGTCTGTAGCAGACTCAGAATTTAAATTGGAAATGGATTGTCTTTCTAGTATGCTTAGTGCATTAAGGATAGAGCCTGAAATTATCTAGAAAATTAAAATTCTGCAAGAATCTGACCCAGAGATTTTGAAAGTGAAAGATGCTGTATCTTTAGGGAAAAGATCATAATTTCAAGTCTCTAATGATGGAATAGTAAGATGTCAAGGACGACTTTGTGTTCCCGACAATGAAGAATTGAGGAAGGAAATCCTGTTGGAGGCACATAAGAGTAATTATAGTATCCACCCAGGTAGTACAAAGATGTATAGAAATTTACGTCAGCAATTTTGGTGGAATGGTATGAAGGCAGATACGACTAAGCACGTTTCTCAATGTTTGACATGCCAGCAAGTAAAAGCGGAACATCGTAAACCCGCAGGACTCTTGAGACCATTAGACATTCCCGAATGGAAATGGGAACATATAACGATGGACTTTGTGCAAGGATTGCCAAGGACGTCAAGTAGTCATGACTCAATTTAGGTTATAGTGGATCGTTTAACTAAATCAGCTCATTTCTTAGCGATTCGCATGGATTACCCAATGGATAAGTGTGCGGACATGTATGTAAGTCAAGTAGTATGCTTACATGGTGTTCCAGTGACCATTACTTCAGATCGGGATTCAAGGTTTACTTCGAATTTTTGGCGAAGTCTTCAAATTGCGTTAGGGACTAAGCTTCAATTTAGTACTGCTTTTCATCCCCAGACCGATGGACAAACAGAAAGAGTAATCCATATATTGGAAGATATGTTAAGGGCTTGTGTAATTGATTGCAAAGGAAATTGGGATGAAAGATTGCATTTGGTAGAGTTTGCCTATAACAATAGCTGTCAGAAGAGTATAGGCATGGCTCCCTATGAAGCATTATATGGAAGGAGATGTAGGACTCCTGTCTGTTGGAGTGAAGTAGGTGAAAGGAAGTTGACAGGACCTGAACTGGTACAAGTTACCACTGAGGCTATTGAAATTATCAGAGAAAGACTTAGGATAGCTCAAAGTAGACAGAAAGGCTACGCGAATAGGCGTAGAAGGCCTTTGGAATTTAATGTAGGAGACCATGTATTCCTTAAGGTATCTCCAATGAAATGGATATCTCGATTTGGGATGAAGGGTAAGTTAAGCCCTAGATTTGTTGGACCTTTTGAAGTACTCGAGAGGATAGGTGATGTAGCTTATTGTTTAGCATTACCTCCTAAGTTAGGAAATTTGCATGATGTGTTTCATGTATCGATGTTGAGGAAGTACCAACCAGATCTTGGTCACATACTCGATCATGAAGCCATCAAAGTGGATGAGAAAGTAAGGTACATTGAAGAGCCTGTGCTGATATTGGATCGAAAGGAGCAAATTCTTAGGACCAAGAAGATCCCATTGGTTAAAGTATTATGGCGACATCATGATATGGAGGAAGCCACATGGGAAAGTGAGGATAAGATGAAGGAAAAGTATCCCTATTTGTTTCAAGAAGGCGCGAGTGGTGTTTGAATTTCGAGGACGAAATTCTCTAAGGAGGGGAGAATTGTGGCATCCCAAAAATTCAATGCGAAGCCATAAGGTGTGTTAAAGTCTCTAATTAGGTGATAAAATTTTCCATGGCTTATGCTTTAGCCATTAGTCTTTTTAATTAGATGATTTGTGCATATGATTGTGAGAATTTAATTTGATAGATTATGATAATAATCTATGCTTGGCCATGTACTTATAAATTAAATTTCAACAAGTGAAATGTCATAAGACTTTGGCCATGTGGAAATTTTAAAGTTTAAAATATTTATAGAAAAGAATTTCAAAAAAAAAAAGGAAAAGGTCAATTTTTAGGTTGGGCCTTAGGCCCATTGGCCTAAGCTTTTAATGGGCCAAGTTGGCCGGCCCAATGGAGGCCCAAGAGGAGGTGGTCGACCGGCCACAAGAAGCCCAAGCCCAAATTCAAAAATCCAATAGGACAAGTGGCACTAGACTCTCATGCATTGGCTTAGGGAAGAAGGCCATGCATTGGCCATGGTTAAGGCAAGTAATGATTGTTAATCATGAGCTTGTGGGGGTATAAGAGGGAAGAGAGAGAGAGGGTGGCCGGATTTTCTCATTTGGCCGAGAGAGAGGGTGAGAGAGAGAGAGAGAGAGAGATTTCGAGAGAGAGGGGGAGCGGCTGAGAGAAAGAGGAGGAGGAACCGCCGTCCGTCCGCCGTGTTCGCCGCCCTATGCCATCGACCGACCGGTCTAGAGGCAAGTAGGAGTCCTCTAGCTTCTCTTGCATGCTTGTATGTTGTTTTCATGTTAGATTTTTGGGTGTTTAGGTGAGAAAAACCGAGGTATGGTTGGCTTGTTCTTAAATCGCATAACTGTTCTTGCTCGGACCGTGTGAGTCAGAAACTTGTTTGAGCTTGCATGTGTGTTTAGAGTCCGATTTTGCCTTCGATTACTTCATGAAAGTTGTAGCTAACATCTTGAACTACAACATAATGAAATTTAGTGGAAAATGATGGAGATTTGAGGGGTTAAAGTCTCATCCTACAGAGACCTCAGATCTGGAGAGTTTTTACTAACCTCTTGCTGGATTTGTGATTGCATGTTGGTTTGTGATGAGAATATCACTTCAATTTCTTCATGAAAGTTGTAGGGGATATCTTAAAATACAACATACTCAAATTTGAAGTGAAATGAACAAGTATAGCCTAGTAAATCAACTAGATCTTGAAGACGATGATACTGGTGATGTATTCCGAGACACCCAAGATTTCAAGGACCTAAATGATGACTATATTCTAGTTATTTGACCTAGATCTCTTCATGAAACTTGTAAAGGATATCTTGATATATAACATATCAAAATTTCAGAGAAAACGAAAGAGAATAGGTAGGTGAAATCTCAATATTTCGGAGATGTGTACACTAGACGATGTGGTAATGGATCCAGAAGCTTCGTGAGACTGTATAAACTAATCTAAAAAGAATCTGGCTTGGAATTCTCCATGAAAGTTGTACGAAATTTCTTGGCTATAACTCAGTAAAATTTCATAATTTTCGGAGGTCGTATGGATATTTTAGTTGAATTTATTCGGAAACCGTGCATTCTGGTTTCATCCGAGAAATATAGGATGTTTTGTGAAGATTGTGAGATTGTGTAAAATTCAATTTGGCCATGAATTTTGCATGTAATTATCATCCTATTGGTTTGTTTAATTATTTCTTGAATTTTTATAATCTTGGGAATTTATAGATATAATAATAATAATAATAATAATAATAATAATAATAATAAATAAATAAATAAATAAATAAAATAGATTATTTTGGCCATAGATTCCATTTAATTAATTTATGTTGCATGTGTGATAAAGTCTTGGTATATGTATGACATTGAATCGAGATGCATGTGTGAATTTCATGCCAAGTATGACTTGTGTGATGTCACGACATATGCCATGTTAAAATGAGATCAAAATATTGGTAAACATGGATGATGGTAAATGAGGAGATAGTTGTGGTGAAGGATGATGGCCGAAATGTATAGAGATACATTGCCGGATTTCCCTGGGAGATTCAGGATGCCCGGAATGTGGGGGGGCGGAAGCCCTGTTGGAGGTTTCTGCCCGAAGGGAATGCCTCGCGATGCTAGGATATGGGGTGCGGGATGCCCGGCCAGGGAGTGTAAATGCCGGAAGCCCTGTCGAAGGTTTCTGCCCAAAGGGAATGCCTCGTGATGCTAGTTGAGATGCGAGATGCCCGGAATGGGGAGGGCAGATGCCCGGTGGCCTGGGAGGCTAAATGCCGAAAGCCTCGGAGGTCTTTGCTCGAGGGGATGATGAAATTAATGATTTGAGGAATGGATGATGTGGTGATCAAATTGAAAGATAAAGATGAAAATTTACCCATGGCATGATATGCATCATGATATGCATGATGATGATGATGATGATGATGATGATGATGATGATGATGATGATGATGATGAAATGTGATATGCATGATGATGATGATGATGATGATGATGAAATGTGATATGCATGATGATGATGATGATGATATGCCATGATGATGATGACATGTGTGATGTGATGATATCATGATGACATGTATATGATTATGAGATTGACGCATGATAGTATGCGCATGGCTTCAAGGTAAGTAACGCCTGCAATGCATGTATGATTTATATGATGCATTGAGTTGTTATTGGATTCCTTATCTGCTGAGTGGTTGTACATTTCAGATTAGCAGTATGCCGCTTCCTGTCGTCGCGCGGGGTGCATTTTACAGGTTACTGTCCGATGTCGAGGTAGAGTGTGAGGAGTTCAACTATTCTTCTATACCTGGACTCACCTACATACGTGTGCGTTGTTTTGTTACATACGACATAGGCCTGGCTTGGGGCACGGTCGTTTAGGAGTTTGTTTCCGTCCACATTCGCCGCGATGGGGTGATGGGAGAGATGCTACCGCCACCACCGCCTGACGCACCGGACTGGGTGTGAGACCTGTGTGCAATGAGTAGGGGCTGTGTTTTTTTTTTTTTTTGGAGTTAGTAAGCCGACACTTATGATGGGGGTTGTACACATGTGATGTAGAGGGTCGAGGGTTCTTTTTGAGGTTTTAGGCTGGATATGGCAGAGTCTTAGCTTTTCCTTTTTGATGTACCGATCCAAAAGAAGTCCCATCTCGAAAATATATGTAAATAAGTGTCGTGGCTTGTCTATAAAAATTATGGTGATTAGTGGTGTGTATTGGTATCATGGATTTGTAGGGGGATAGATGGTGATGCTTTATTTTGCTTCCGCTAATGAGTCGCGCTGGGACTGCTTTAAAAAGAAATGCCTATGAATAACGACGCTTCTTCTAAGTATAAGTACAAGAGGATATTAAGGTGTAACGTTGGTGCTTGTGGCGACCGCCGAAGGGTTCGGGGTGTCACAATATATGCATATTGTCATGCTTGTTTGAGACATTTAGAGATCAAATTTTGCGATGATGTCTTCTTCACATTTAAATTGCATGTTACAAGGTTTGAATATATACTCACGTCATTGCATTTGAGTGTCATTTTGCATGTTAAATATGTGCCATAAGAGCGCATGTTCACCTAGAAACCCTCCAGAATTTCATTATGAATCTTGAGTCATCTTATATTGTCATTGAATTGTATGATATTTTCTCATGCTGATTTAGAGTTAGATGATTACCCCAATCGTTTGTCGCATCTAATTCTATGTTGCATGCGATTTTTTTAATGGAATTTGTGCATTACTTGAATGGTTTTGAGATTTATTAATGCATATTTGGATTCTAGTTTTTAGCTTTTGGCATGCACACCTTTAGAGATCTCGATCGTAGAGCACCTAATTGACTTAGTTTAGACTTGAGCCATTCTAGGAAGTTGTAAGACACACTTAGAGGTTTCTAATACTGCTAGTTTCATACAAATTTCTCAATGTTTGGACCACTTTTTATTTTTTCAAAACTAGATCAAAATCTGGACAATGGATCAAATTCAAACCCCTATTTGAACAGAATTTTGACATTTTTGTTCTATTTTTTCTATTATAATTTTGTATTTAACCTCTTAATAAAAAAAAATTTCATCATGTTGGCTATGTTGTGTGTAAATTTGGTGATTTTTAGACTTGTTTTGATAGGAAAAATCCTTGTGATATTGACTGAATGTCCTATTATTTTGACGATTTTCTCACATGCAGTTGCTTGTTTTCTGATTTTTGTAAAATTAAGTGTAACCTGTTTGGGAAAACTTTCTTCATGAAAATTGTTTATTATTATGTCATGCATATTATGGAATTTTTCCATAACTAGATTGTCAATAAGAATTACTTAATTGTGTTGACTTGACATGTTTGGTCTAAAATTTCCTGATCTGAACCTTCAGTCGTGTTTGTTTAGTTATACATTTTAGATTAGTTTGGTGCATAAAATTAGGTCATGTCATCTTCATGGGAGTTGTTCTAAATGCTTTGATCTTTGTTATTAAATAATTGGCCTTTCCAAATTGCGTCTTTAAAAAAAAATACTTTGGTATATGTGATGTTTCCCAAAAACAATTTCTAAGAAATTCTTTTCCAAAAGCTCGATTTGGCTTAAGGAAAAATTGTGATTTAGATCATATTCAAAATGCCTGCGACACTTGTGAGTGCATTTATGCAAGCCCCGAGCTAGTTTTGGCAATTGAATGTATTCCATAGCCTAGATCTTTCTTAATCCTAAATATTTTCAAATCTCTTTAAAATTCTGATTTGATGTAATGAAAGTCATGATTTGAACTATATTCAAAATGCTTGCAATGCTTGTGAGTGCATTTATGCAAGCCCTAGGCTAACCTTGGCTATTAAATGCATTTCATAGTTGAGACATCACTTTGTCCCAAAACTTTTTAAGGATGATTTCGAAATATGCATTTGAAACATTACATGTACTTCTATGCATATAATCACACCATTCATTAGAAACGCTTATGTTTGTGATTGGCGCATGCCCTTGGTAATAAGTGATCTATCGATGGTTCACTCATTTATTTAATTGATTGAGAAACAAGGTTCAAAAGACTTGCATGTCTGTTTAATTTCTGCAATGCATATGACTTTTAGATGAATGATAAGGCCGATATATGATATCGAAGGAAAACCCTACGATCACATAGATTGCTTGGTTATGAGATTTATAAATTTTATTGGTTATGTGAGAACACAATTGGTTGATAGTGGCAATAAGTCACAAAAATAGATTGAGTAGGTGTCTTAGTAAAATCCACGAATGAAAGACAAAAGCCGATCTCGAGATCCCAAAATCTGATTTTTGCATTGAACTTTCTTTAAGTGATTGATCTTGACATGAAGTTGTGTTTTTGACTATTTTGAGGTGTATGTTTGTCTCTTTCTATTGTATACACCTAGTTATAGATTTCCTAGATTAGGTTTAGATTAGGACCCTGAAAATGGAGAATGCGTGAAGATGGTGGAGGTCGATATCCATTTAGACCATTATCATGTACTATTTATTTTCCTAACATATGTCTCGAGTTTTTTTTTATTATTATTGTATAAAACCCGACGAGTTGCGAGTTCTCTCTTCCTCTTATCTTTTTTAATTTTGTTTCTCTTTTATATTTTCTAGGATAATATGATCAATTTACAACTTTCCTTGGTTGTTTACTTACTGCTTTGTAATTTTCAATTCAATTGGATGTTTCATTTTCATTTTCTTTAGAAATAGATTAACAAGAAAATGACCAACTATGCATGATCGCTTAGTTAAGGACTAACGATCTTGAAAATGTAAAAAGAAATGCATGGACACGTTAGATAAATACAACCTATTGTTTAGGTACCGAATGGACGCTAATAGAAAAATTGGCGTAACCCGATTCCCATAACCTAGATATCTGGTTGTGTAGGAATCGAGAGAATACTCATAACCCTCAATTGGGTTTCTAGTGGACCCCCAAAAACGAGGCTAGTAGCGACTCCCATCTTATTTTTAGGTTGTCATAAAATAACTAAACCGTATAAATAAACCCGTCGTGAGGGGTACGAGTTTTGATGAAACTCACCATGGTTTAGCATACTCAATATGGGAGTACCCTAAAGGATGAAGTGATGCCATCCTTATGAGCAAAGCGTACTATCAAAAGGACTACCATGGTAAAGGTACCCTTAAATCCAATATCCACACTTGATCTCTTCTCCCGAGATATGTCACCCATGTTGATATGGATCGCAACACTCCGCTGTCACGTGGGGTACGAGCTTGGGAGTGCTTGCAGTCTCGTGGAGGGAACTCATGAGAGGCTTGACTTGAAAGGTGAAGTGATGACATTTTTTGGAACACAAGTCGTGAGGGAACTCTTGTGATTGAGTACCCCTAAACCCAACATTTCCCTTTCTTTCCTTGTGATGGAGGATTGGCAGCGGTGAGATCGGGTTCCGATAATAGACACCAACGTTGCATGCATAATTATAAGGCTTGGATGGGTACCACTACGACCATTGCCCGAGTCACTTTAGTTTAATCTTTTGGAACTGTGAGTATCATCCAACCACTTATTGATTGATTCAACAAACTAATATTTGGGTTTGCGCAGCTATTCTGTCTTAGATTCTATTCAACAATATCTATGGCCAAGACTATGCAAGTTCGATCTTTTGGAACTGGAAGTATCATCTAGCCACTTATGAACTGATTCGACAAACTAATCTTTGGGCTTGTACATCTATGCTAATATAAATTCTATACGAAGATATCTATGGCCAAGATTGTGCAAGCTCAATTAGAGAACATTTTAAGGATGTTATCTTCTAATTTGGTGCCCAGTACCTGCTTTAGATTGAATTTATGATAATCAGTTAAGTAACAAAATCTTTGCATGCAAGTATGAGCTGCATTATCAGATGCTAATATTTGGAAATGTGTGATATTTTTTAGTTCTAGATGTTCTTTCCCCCTCCCCCTCCTCTGGCCACTACAGATGAAGTATTCACTTACAGTACTCATGGCAATTGAGAGTGATCAACATTGTGAGATTAATGCAAGTCTTCTGTACAATGACAAACCAAATTGCAATGTATGTCCTATGAGAGGAGAATGTAGACACTTTACAATTGCTTTTGCAAGGTATCGCAATCTCCTGCATTTATGTTCGTGCATTGTGTGAACACAACCACATTAAAGTTCCACCCAAGCAGGACCACTACTTCCAAAACAATTGAGTTTTAGATACATAAAAATTAAAGCTGAGAAGTATGGCCTAGGCAAACAGTACCAATAATAGATGCACCTGCTTAGTTCGTCTGTAAGGAAGATAATAAATCTTGAAAATGCAACTTGGACTTTCTACAACCAATTCTAATTAGTTGATGATCAATTATTGTTTCCTTTTCATTACGATAGTGATACTTCAATAACAATAGATAGTATGATATCATTATGGTAATGTCACTAGACAAGAACACATGTTTTGTGCAGTGCAAGGCTTGCACTACCTAGGCTAGAGGAGAAGAGTATAGTAGATGCAATGAGAAGAAACATAGCTAGCCAAAACATTAGCGAGACATCGCCTTTTGTCTTTACCACTGGGAAAGGAAAACTTAGAAGAACAGCAAGAAGAAGCAAGACCAGGAGCAAGTAACTGTCAACCTATTACAGAGGAACCTAAGAACCCAGAACCAAACTGCACTCTGATACCAAAAATTGACATGGGGGATATGTTTTCAAATGATTTCAACTAAATTCCCACAATCAAACTTAACATGGAAGAGTTCACTCAAGAGAAGCAAATGCAACACAACATGGACATTTAAGAAAATGACATGTCAAAAGCTTTAGTTGCTTTAACCCCAAAAGCTCGCTTCATTCCTATGCCTAAGCTTAAAACTATGACACGGCTGCGAACGAAGCACCTAGCATAAGTCTAACCTTCTTGACCACTTAAGTTACTCATAAAAAACTAGGCTAAGGAACTTCAATTAGTGAAATTCAAGTTGATCAATTTGAGAATAAGGTTTACTTTCAAGAATTGAGGTTTGATTTCACCATTAAATCTCAATTCAATTTTAGCGTAAGAGTCATGCCACTAATTCAAAGTCAATTTGGATGTAATAAGCCACCCTTGGTATAGACAATTAATCAATAGGTGCCTTGTAATATTAATTGAATTCAATTTCAATTAATTTGCAAATTGAGCAAGAAATAACATTAAATTGTCTGATTGAGCCTAGAAAGTCCAATCACATGTACCCATGGTGTAGGTCTAATATTTTTTATGTTAATTAAGTAATTAGGCCAATAGAAAATTACCAAATTGTTTTTACATGGTTTAATTGGCCTAATTTCTTTAAAATTGGATCATTACAAGATTTCCTTTGATTTAGTCCTTGAGAGACTAAATTGCATAGAATTCAGACCCCCAAAGACTAAGCCACCTAAAAATCAGCTAAATTGATCAGACTAGTCCAACCAGCCATTAGCGGAGGAGATCGATCTGGCCCTCAGGTAGTCGGCTCTCAGTAGTCAACCACCAGCCATGGGCGTCCTGTCATCCGTATTTCATTTCCATGCCCTTAGGTTTTGTGAAATTACAAGATTGCCCCTAATTAGGCCTTAATCGTATATTCAATGGTAGTTTCTTTTTTCCCAAAACCTAAAATCCCTGTTGACATCCCATCTTTTTCCTATCCACTGTAATTCTTGCTTACTCTGTCTTCCCCATCCATCCCCCTCTCGCTGTGTTCCTTACTGGCTTTTTCAATTTCCATGGTTTTGCCCTAAATTTGTAAGGGGCCCTGTCACTATTCCCGTTCCCATGTTTTTCCATCCTTTCCCCATCTTTGCCCTGACCCTTCTTCGCACATCTTAGCTTCCAATTACATGATTTAGTGATTCCGTACTTCATTTTCTCCCAAATTCAGCTACTGCATGGCTTCAATTGCCTAGTTCCGAGCTTCATCTCGCTAACCGCATCCTTCTATTTTGGATGCTCTTGTTGTCACAAATTGCTATTTGCTCTATATGTATTGCCATATCTTAAGTTGCCCTGTTTGCCTGTCCACATGGACCCCGACGACCAAGAGGAATCTTCAAGATTAGCTACCCTATGTAACAAATTGGGCCGTCTTTACTTCGAGAAAGAAATTGAGGTTTAGGATGATGAGCCCCCACCTGAAAAATTGGAGGAATGCCGATTAACGCTAGTAGGTAAAATCCTATCTCATCCCTCTATCAATTTCCAAGCTTTTCAAAGTACCTTAAAGGGAGCCTGGCGATGGACCAAGTTGAGATTTCCCAAAGAGAAGCGGGCCTGTATGTAAGAAAATTATAGTTAGATGGAGAAAAACAGCGAGTCCTAGCTGGTGGGCCTTGGCTTTTTTCTAGTCATTTGGTCATATTCAAGCCATGGATACCCAATACACCACTACACTGTTATGACTTTTCTAGTTGCGCATTCTGGGTGCAAGTCTTCAACCTTCCTTTGGAATGGTGTACTGATCAGTGAAGTAGTTAAACATGTTGGTCGAGTATTAGAAGTGAAAGTAGATACAAAAGAGGGCACAACACTTAGAGCTGGGAGAGCAAGGGTAGAAATTAATTTACATGAACCATTGAAGACAAGCCAACTAATCCGTATTGATAGAAAAACCCTATGGCTAGATTTTCGCTATGAACGGCTATCCCACTTCTGCTATTCTTATGGTAAGCTAGGACATTATGCAATGTATTGTAAGGACTTTCCTTTTGAAGAGGAAAAACTAGAAGGCAAAGACAAGATGGCTTATGGCCAATGGCTACGTGCGAAGGTCAAGGAACACAACCTTTATTGGTTGACTTTTTATGTACCGCATGAAAAAACAAAGCAAACTAATGAAATTGTACCCGAAACCCCTCTCTTCGACCCATCTCGTTCCTTTACTGCCTCCGATTGCTAATGTCAAAGCAACGCCCTTGAAGCAACCGGCAATCCCAATCAGTACTATCTCTATAGCTCCAAATTTGCAGCATCATCAAGATGAAATACTGCAGGGGACCTCTATCACCACTACGCTCATACTTGCAACAGCAAAAATGAAAGGGATTCAAACCCAAGCTATGGATTCACCGCAACCCAAGAAGCTAAAAAGTACAAGACTCACTCATAAAGTGGGTGCTACCAAAAAACTTAAATGGTATAATACCTATGAGATTAGGAATTTAGTATAAGAGAACCTAGATGAAGCACATCTAATGGACACACCAATCTTCGTAGCAAAGGAGGCAGGACAATGGGCTATGGTGGCTGGCACTCAACAGCCACCCACTCACAAATGAAGTCGCTCAGCTAGAACTATTAGGGTTTGGGCAATCCCCTAATAGTTCAAGCGCTTAAGGCCATAGTGGCCAAGGAAAAGCCCGACATTGTATTCTTGATGGAAAGAAAGAATCAAGAGGTAGTGCTTCAACGACTTCAGCATCATTTATATTTTCCTAGTTATCATGTGAGTAACCCTATTGGCTTGGCTAGAGGAACAGCAGTTTTTTGGAAAGACCATATCTCCTTAAGTATGGCTCAATCTACTTCAAAAAATTTTGATATGATTTGCATGGATGTGATGGACGGAAGAACTATGCGTATTACCTGCATTCATGCACCTACCGCTTATCAACAACACCAACTCTTATGGGATGAGCTACGACAAATCAGTTACTCCAATACTTTACCGTGGGTTTGTGCTGGTGATTTTAATGAAATCATATTTCAATGGGAAAAGGTAGGAACGAGATTAGCAAACCCTCATCGACTACTTTCTTTTCGAGGCATCTTGAATGACTGCTCCCTCATGGAAATAGATAGTAAGGGATGTGCTTTTACATGGATGAACAATCGTCATGGGGATGACTTAGTGAAAGAACGATTGGATCGGGTGTTGTGTACTTTGGAATGGCACCTCATGTTTCCTAAAGCTAAAGTTTTTGCATTACTTGCTTTGAGTTCTGACCATAGTCCCTTATTATTGAACACTACAGCAACATCTAGTAAACGATGCAAGCCTTTTATTTTCGAAGCCTTTTGGACCCAAGACCACGAGTGCCATGAGATCATTGCCAAATCCTGGACTTCAAAATAGGTACAAGATTATGATCTTTCGCATAATTTACAGGTTGTTTCTATTGCTTTAGCTAAGTGGAGTCGCTTAAAGTTTTCAAAGGGCCATCTTAAAGTAACAGCTTTGCAACAACAACTTCAGAATCTCATTAACCAACCACATTTCAACTATGATAAAATGACAGCATCTAAATTGCAAGAGGAAATCCGACGGTTATGGCAACAAGAAGAACAGTATTAGGTGATGCGTTCTAGGATTAATTGGTTGAGATGGGGGGATAAGAATACAAAATTTTTCCATGCAACTACCATTCAACAACGGAAAAGGAATAGAATCAATATGCTACAAGACAACAACCAAAGGTGGGTGCACAACCCTTAGACTTTAAAGGAGATGACATCCACCTTCTTCTCAAGATTATATACAACAGTGGGTCATCAAAACTATGGACCTATACTAGATCAATGCCCACGTGTTGTCACAATGGAGATGAATGACCTATTAACAGCTATGGTCACTCATGAGGAGGTTCACCAGGCAACCTTCTAGTTAGGGACTATGAAAGCTCCAGGCCTAGATGGTTTGAATGGACTCTTTTATCAGACTCACTGGGATATCATACAGGATGATCTTTTTCTATCAGTGCAGGATTTCTTTATATCAGAGGTGATGCCTACCACTCTTAAGAGGACCATTATTGTTTTGATCCCCAAGATACCACACTCAAAACGACTGGATCAATACCGCCCAATCGGCCTTTGCAATTATGCATATAAAATTAATTCTAAGGTAATTCCCAATCATCTAAAACCTTGGTTACCTAATTCAATTTCTATGGAATAGTGTGCATTTGTGAGTGGTCACCAAATTCAAGATAATATTTTAATCGTTCAAGAGGTATTTCATCAGCTTAAGATTAGGAAATGGAAGCGAAATTTCAAAGCAATCCTTAAGATGGACATGCAAAAGGCGTATGATAGGGTGGAATGGGATTTCCTTCAAGATTATCTACTCAAGCTGGGATTCCATTCAATATGGGTACAGTGGGTGATGCAATGTAAACAACATCTCTTAGTGTTAAATTCAGTGGCAAGCAATTACATAATTTCCATCCAACGTAAGGCCTTCGGCAGAGCGTTCCTCTCTCTCCGTATATATTCATCTTGCTGGCAAATGTCTTATCAAATCTTATTAACCAAGCTGTTAACATAGGACACATCAAGGTATCAAGCTAAACAGGTGGTGTCCTACACTCTCCCATCTATTTTTCGCTGACGATGCAATTTTCTTCTTAGATTATACCATTCAGGAATGCCAGAATCTCACTAATATCTTGAATCAGTATTGTGTAGCTACGGTACAGGCTGTTAACAGAAACAAATCTAGAATTTTTCTCAGTAAAAATTGCCCTTTAAGACTATAGGAAAATATGGCATGGGAGTTTGGTCTGGAAAATATTTGGGTATACCATCCGATTGGGGGCATTCAAAATGGGAGATGTTTTCCTAGATTTTGGGGAGAGTGAATGCTAAATTGGAAGGATTGAAAGAAAATTTAATTTCTAAGGGTGGTAAGGAGATCCTACTTAAGTCTGTTGTACAGGCACCCCCAAAGTATTCCATGTCTATCTTTAGACTTCCCGTGTCTTTTTGTAAATCTATTAAACAGACAATTGCTAGGTTTTGGTGGCAGAATGATAGTCGCAAATCAAGAATTCATTAGCAGAAATGGGAAGTACTTAAAAGCAAGAAGAACAATGGTGGCCTAGGTTTTTGTGATCTTATAGATTTTAACAAAGTTATGCTTGGAAACAGGCCTGGCGTTTAATCCAACAGCCACTATCACTATGGAGTAAACTCTTCAAAGGCTTTTATTTTCATTCAAAGGATTTACGATCTGTGGATAGAGGAACCAGACCATCCTGGGGTTGGCAGAGCCTACCACTCGGGAGGGATTCAATTTTACCTAATATTAGACAGTCAATTGGTGATGGGAAAATGATCAGCATCTATGAAGATAGATGGTTATCTACAAGGAGTCTAGGTGGACCTACCGCTAGAGAAGAACCTGTGATGGTGGCTAATCTCATCGATCCAATCCATAACACCTTGAATGTTCCCCTTCTCCATCAGCTTTTTGATGATTAGGTCATAGCAAAAATCCTTACCATTCCAGCAAGACCTCTCTATGCCACTGATAAACTAATTTGGACTACTACAAAACATGGCCAATGCACTATGAAAAGTGGGTTACCATGCTCTTACTAATATAGCTACCAACCAGAGTAGCAACAGGGTGTGACATCCAGATTTTCGAGTTCTAATTTTGACTGGATAAATAGGGCCGCTTTTGTTCAGTTGAAGCCAGGGATTATGAAATTGGGATGCAAGTGGGGCTACATTGGTAAGGAAAAATACCAATTGGAATGATGAGGTGTTGAATGAAATTATGAGAGTCAATTTGGTTTAATTCAAGAGGAATTAAGGCCTAATTGGAAAGAAAACCTAGCAAAATTCGTATGCCACACTTACCCCCACATTTTGGCCTATCTAAAGGCTTCTAGAAGGGGCATTTTTGGGCTAGAAATGTGGGTGGATGACAGCTCATGGTGGCCCACGTGTGGCTAACCTAAGAGAGAGAGAGAATGTGAGAGGAAAAGGAGAAATTGATTTTCTCTTCCTCCTCTCTCCTCCATCGACCAAACCCCCCATCTCCCTCTTCGGTTTGTTCGACTCCATGGAACCTGAAGACCAGCGAAGCAGAAGCTACTTGCCATCACAGCCAGCAGCCGAAGCTGGAGTCGCCGTCGCCGCTTTGCCTCGCTCGCGCCACTGCTCTGCCCTCTGCCCTCCGCCTTCCTCTTCCCCCTTCTGCTACCGCCGGTTACTTCTTCTTCTTCGGTGGCTGCTCGACGCCCAGCAGATCTAGGAGGACGCCGAGACAACCAGTAGCACCGTATGTCACCCGAAGCCGCTGCATGCCACCACTGTCGTCGTTCGTCCTCGTGCAGACCGCGGTTGCCCGCACGCCCTTCGTCCCCTCTCCTCCCTCTGGTTCGAACAGAACCGACCAGCAGAAACAGAAGCAGCGATCGGTGTTGCTTGAAGGAGCTGCAATCGTGCCGGAGCTGCCATCGCCGCCACACGCTGCCTCGCCACCGTCCACTTTGCGCTCGCCTGCCGTGCACCGTCTGCCCTAATCCAAATGAGCTGCTGTCTAGCCTCTGTTCCACCTTGGTTCAGTCCCGTTCAGCCGCCTCTGGCCGTAACTCGACCTCCTCCAGCCACTGTCCGGCCTCGCCGGAGCTTCCTCGCCCTCCGCTGGCCTTGCCTCTCCATCTCAGCCCCGAATCCGACCCCAAATAGCAGCGAACAGAGAGGGCAGAAAATGGGTATCGCAGAGGGTTTTGGCCCGTTTTGGCCGTTTTCCCAAGCCCGGATGCTCGGCCCGTGTGACACCCTGAACCCTTCACAGGTCGTCACCAGCGCCAATGTTACTCCTTATTACCTTTCTGTCTTTCTAAGATGCGTCGTAATTTATAGACACATTTTTTTTCTAATAAAACGGTCCCAGCGCGACTCATTAGCGGAAGCAAATTAGATATCACGTCTCTCCCCCTACCAACCATGATACAAATACACACCACTAAACATCAGGATTTTATAAACAAGCGACGACACTTTATTTACATATATTTTCAATGATGGGACTACTCTCGGGTCGGTACATAACAAGGAAAAGCTAGGACTCAGCCACGTCTAGCCTAAAACCTCAAAAAGAACCCTTGACCCTCAACATCTCACGTGTACAATCCCCCCATCATCATAAGTGTCGACTATCTACATCAAAAAGATCCAGCTCCTACTCATCGCGCGCGGGTCTGACACCCAACCCGGTGCATCAGGCGGTGGCGGTGGCAACATCCCTCGCATCGCTCCATCCCGGCGAACGTGCACAGAAATGAACTCCTGAATGACAGGGCCCCCAGCCAGGCCTATGTCGTACATCACTAGACAGCGTACTCGAATAAAAGTCAGTCTGGGAACAGAGGGACAATCTATCTTAGCACACTCGACCTTTACATCGGATGGTAGACCATAAAACACCCCCCGCGAGACGGCAGGTAGAGGCATACTGCTAATCTGAAATGTTATTCCCCAAAAGGGGTGAGTACAACCACTCAGCAGATAGGGAAATCCAATAGCAACTCAATGCATCAGGCAGATCATACATGCATTGCAGGCGTAACTTACCTTGAAGCCATGCGCATTTTAACCATGCGTCATCATATCATACATATCATCATCATCATGGCATATCATATATCATTATCATCATCATGCATTTCATCATGCATATCATACCATGGATGATCATCATATCACATCACATATCATCATTATCATCATCATCACCATGCATATTATCGTGCATATCATATCATTATCATCATCATGTATTTCATCATGCATATCATACCATGGATGATCATCATATCACATCACATATCATCATCATCATGCATATAATATCATGCATATCATATCATTATCATCATCATGCATTTCATCATGCATATCATACCATGGATGATCATCATATCACATCACATATCATCATCATCATGCATATCATTATGCATATAATATCATGGGTGATCATCATTATTTCACATCACATATTATCATAATCATCATCATCATGCATACCATGTCATGATTTAATTTTCATCTTTATCTTTAAATTTGATCACCACATCACCCATTTCTCAATCATCAATTTCATCATCCCCTCGGGCAAATGCCTTCGAGGTTCCCCGGCATTCAGCCTCCTAGGCCATCGGGCATCCGGCCCCCCACATTCCAGGCATCTCGCATCTCAACTAGCATCAGGAGGCATTCCCTTCGGGCAGAGACCTCCGACAGGGCTTCCGGCCTTTACCCTTCTAGCCAGGCATCTCGCACCCCAATCCTGGCATCGCGAGGCATTCCCTTCGGGCAAAGACCTCCGACAGGGCTTCCGGCCCCCCACATTCCGGGCATCCTGAATCTCCCAGGGAATTTCGACAATGTATCTCTATACATTCTGACCATCATCCGCCATCACAATCATCTTCTCATTTACCATCATCCATGTTTACCAGTATTTTATTCACATTTTAACATGGCACATGGCATGATATCAAACAAATCATAGTAGGCATGACATTCACACATTCAATTGCCATACATATGCCAAGACCTTATTCACATGTGCATCTCAATTCAATATCATAGCCATATCAAAGCTTTATTACACATGTGCATCTCAATTCAATATCATAGCCATATCAAAGCTTCATTACACATGTGCATCTCAATTCAATATCATAGACATATCAAGGCTTTATCACACATGAGCATCTCAATTCAATATCATAGCCATATCAAAGCTTCATTACACATGTGCATCTCAATTCAATATCATAGACATATCAAGGCTTTATCACACATTTGCATCTCAATTCAATATCATACATACACCAATGTCTTATTATACATGTAACAATGCATAAATTCAATGGAATTTACGGCTAATAAAATAATCCCTTTTTATTTTATTATTATTTTATTATTTTTTATTTAATTTAATTTTTATATTTATTTATTTTCATAAATAAATATTAAATTCAATATCTATGATTTTTCCCACAATCATCAAACAAACCAATAAGGTGACAAATTTCATGCAAAATTCATGGCCAAATTGAATTTCACAATTTCCACAAAATAGCACATGATATTCGGAGAATAACCAGACTACACAGTTTCCAAATAAATTCGATTAAAATATTCATACGACCTCCAAAAATTACGAAATTTTACAGGGCGATAGCCAAGACATTTTCGTGCATCTTTCATGAAGAACTCCAAGCCAAATTCTTTTTAGATTATTTTATACAACCTCACGAAGCTTCTGGAACCATTACCGCATCGTCCAGAATACACATCTCCGAAATATTAAGATTTCACCCATCTATTCTCTTTCGTTTCCTCTGAAATTTATATATGTTATGTATCAAGGTGTCCTTTACAAGTTTCATGAAGAGATATAGGTCAAATAACCAAAGTATAGTCCTCATTTTAGTCCTTTAAGTCTCGGGTGTCTCGGAATACATCACCAGAATCATCGTCTTCAAGATCTAGTCGATTTACCAAGCTATACTTGTTCGTTTCGCTTCAAATTTGAGTATGTTGTATTTTAAGATGTTCCCTACAACTTTCATGAAGACATCGAAGTGAGATTCTCAAGAAAAACCAACATGCAACCATGAATCCAGAACAAGGTTAGTTAAAACTCTCCAGATCTGAGGTGTCCGTAAGATACGACTTTAACCCCTCAAATCTCCATCATTTTCCACGAAATTTCAGTATGTTATATTAAAAGACGTTAGCTACAACTTCCATGGAGACATCGAAGCCAAAATCGGACTCCAAACACACATGCAAGCTCAAACAAGTTACTGACTCCCACAACCCGAGCAAGAACAGTCACACGGCTTGAGAACAAGCCACCCTTACCTCGGTTTTTCTCGCTAAAAATACCCAAAATCAAACATGCAAACCATATACAAACGTGAAAGAGAAGTTAAAGGACTCCACTTGCCTCTAGGATGGACGGTCGACGGCGTACGGCGGACGGACACGGCGAACGGACGGCGGCACACGGCGGTTCCTCCTCGGCTTCACCTCCTCTCCCTCTCGGTCTCTCCCTCTCTCTCGCGATTTCTCTCTCTCTCTCACCCTCTCTCTCGGTCGAATGAAGCAAAACCGGTCACTCTCCTTTCTCTCTCTCTTTTTATACCCCCTAGAGCTAATGATTACATTGCCTCAACCATGGCCAATGCATGGCCTTCCCCTTTGCCACTTGTCCAATTGAATTTTTGAATTGATTGGGCTTCTTGGGCTTGGGCCATCCGGCCACTTCTCTTGGGCCTCTATTGGGCTGGTCGACTTCCCTTCTTGGGCCGCTCATCTTGGCCCATTAAAGGCTTAGGCCAAATGGGCTTAAGGCCCATTCAAAAATTAACCCCTTTTTCCCTTTTTTTTTTTGAAATTCCTTCTATAAATATTTCTAAATTTCACTTTTCAATCTTGGCCAAAGTCTTGGGACATCTTGTCTATTGAAATTTAACTTATAAATCTTATGGCCAAGCATAGATTATTAATCTATCAATATTTAAATTTTTCATAATCATATGCACAAATTATCTAAATAAAAGACTAATGGCTAAAACATAAGCCATGGAAATTCTATCACCGAATTAAAGACTTTAACACACCTTATGGCTTGGCTTTGAATTTTTGGGATGCCACAGCCTGCTTTGAGGAAAATCGATCCTCACGTCGAGCTCGTCGTTTTGAGTGCTTTTTACTCACTAATGCTTTATTAGTTCGCTAATTATGCTTAAAGTTTGATTAGTGTTAATTAAGTGTAATTAGGTGGTTAGATTATAATTGATTAGTGATTATTAGTTAATTGCTTTGCATATTAGTTGTGTGATTAGTGTAATTAGATGGAGAATTGCCTGTAGTATTTATTGGATGCTTCTTGGGATTTTTCCCATCCCTTATCGGGTGTTAATTAAGCAAATCAGGCCTAAGTGGAATTTTTAGGAATTAAATATTAATTTTTGAAATTAATTATTTAATTATTTATTTTCCGGAAATTCAATTGGGGTGGCTAGTGACCGGGATTTTATGCTGATGATCGTGGCGCAGTCTGTTTATTTAATTGAGCTTCATATTGTGCTAAATTGGAATTATTATGTTTATTTATTAATTTTCGAAATTAATTATTTAATTATTTATTTTTCGGAAATTCAACTGGGATGGTCAGTGACCGGAATTTCGTGCTGATTGTCATGGAGTGGTCCGTTTATTTAATTGAGCTTTAATTCGTGTCGAATTGATTTAATGGTGCATTTTTAAGTTATGTTCTTAAATAATGCGATGTTTAGTTATGTGATTGAGGATTGGTCGAGTATCGGTTGTCAGTATCGAAAGTGCGTTGGTAAATCACCTGAAAAATGCCCGTGACTCGGTGAATTGGAGTGTCACCTGGGAAGGACACGTGGCTCGGTGATTGAATATGTCACCTTGGCGAAAAGATAGCCTTTGAGAATGCACGTGGCTCGAAGACTCGGTATGTCTTCCTGGAGAATGCATGTGGCTCGGTGACAGAATATGGCATCGTAAAGAGGGTCGGGTGAGACCATAAAGTCACTAAATCTTGAGAGGGTCGAGTGGGACCGTAAAGCCACTAAATCTTGGAAAGGGCCAGGTGGAACCATAAAGCCACTAAATCTTGGAAAGGTCGGGTGGGACCGTAAAGCCACTAGATCTTGAGAAGGTCGGGTGGGACCGTAAAGCCACTAAATCTAAGGAATTGCTTGGTGTTGGATGAATAACCTAGAAATGGTCCGACTGACTTGTAATCGACTAGGTCGATTGATCGACAATTCGATCTGAGTGTGACTTGATGTGATTCATTGCCTTGGTTTGATGTTGTGAATTGAATGATTGATTAGAGATGACCGTGAGTGGTCTTCTTGGTGTGTAATCGACTAGGACGATTAGATCGATGCTTCGATTTATAATATAATTGCTTGGGTGCCTATATGATCTGTGCTAATATGAAGGTGGAATCTAAGGCCAAGGTAAGTCCTCTGACTCATGTTGTGCATAGGCAGCCCCTAAGGTGTATTAGTTTACTAATCGGGTCTTAGGGGGTAAAACTTGCTGAGACATTGTCTTAGTGGTTATTGAATAACCATTTCATGACCTGGATGAGGAGCCTAAGGAGCATGAATCTGATGAGGAGATCCCTATTGAGGAACCTAAAGAGGAGTACGTGGAGGAGGACCCCGAGGATAACCCCGAGTACGACCCGGATAAAGACTGAGGTCCTGTCCTGTCTTGTCAGACCTTGTGTGCATGTGAATAGATGTTAGACCAGAGTTGCGTATATATATAGCATTGTAGAATAATATGAGATGCATGTAAAAAGATGTAGTTGTGAATTTTCAGTAAGAAAAATATGTGGTCTGCTTTTCTATCCCGTTGCTTTATTGTCTAGGGAATTATAACTGCCTCCGCATGTGCATATAAAAATGAAAGGGTCGGCGATACATAGTCCTGGGATATCGCATTTTAAAATCGACCAAAGATAAGGGATGTGCATGTGCCTAAGGATTGGGGCATGACACAGGGCCTCCACATCATATCAGAACCCTAGGTTGTTATGGAGAAGAATCTAGACAATGAAAACTGCCCCAAAAATTTCTACTTTCCTATGGTCTATATGCCACAATGCACTATCAACAAAAGCAAACCTATTTCAAAGACACATTACCACAAATCCAATATGTAATCTATGTCAACAACACACTCCAGAAACCTTAGAACATCTATTTCTATTTTGTTCATGGACTTAGGGCATTTAGTCTCAACCTCAAATCAATATTAGGCTATCTTCTCACCCAGTGCAAATAATGGATGCATGGCTCACAGAGAGGGTTACAACACAGCAACTCTTACTTGGTTTGGAGACCATTGCCAAGGTCTTATGGCAGATCTGGAGGGCGCCTAACAGCTTCATTTTCCGCCATTAGCGGCCTGAACCAACCTATGTAATGGAGGCAACTTTAGCCCAGACCCATATTGATCAGCTCTCTGCTCGAACCCAAACGAAAACAGGGCGTCTTGTTTTGAATCCTAAACATCTATGGAGGCCACCAGATCTGGGAATCTTGAAGATCAATATAGATGGCACTTATCAGCCTGACAGTATAGAAGGAACAATGGCCTATATATGCCGTGCTCATCATGCAACACTTACTGATGGTTTTTCCAAACGTTTCCCAACTTATTCGACCCTGCAAGTGGAGATCAAGGCGCTTACTCTTACTCTTCACCATTTGCTACAACATGACTTCAGCCACGCACAGCTTTTGATCGAATCAGATTGCCTCACTTTGGTTGAAATTATGCAAGATTGCAGATCGATGCCATAGGACGATCGTGCTTTGTTTGCAGAAGCTGCCGCTTTGCTTTCCTGTTTCCCTAATCTTCCCCTTCAATACTACAGGTGAGAAGCAAACGTGGTTGCTGATTGGGCCGTTAAGGCCCACGGTAGAGCAACCTTGACCCACAACTGGATTGTTTCTCCTCCGTTTTATTTGCTAGATCTTGTATATGCTGATGTAATAGCCTCGGGTTGTACATTTCCTATCACTTGAATACAGCTTCTCTTTCGACCAAAAAAAATAAATAAATAAACTTCTGATTCTAACACATCAATACCATCTAGATGATCATTTGATATATTTTAACCTTGACCAGCTCCTAATGGAATTAATTAGGCCATCTGATCAATTTTTAGCCATCCGATTGAATCGACGGTCAAGATTTAATCTTGAAAGGGAAATACATAAGACATTTTCCCTCCAAAACATAGGAGAGGCCTCATTTGCATATTTCTAGATTTGGATTTTCTTTAAAATTCTCTGTCTACCTCATCTTCCTACCATCTCTCTTTCTCTCCTTCCTCTCTCTCACACACAACCACATCATTGTCAATTCACGGCCCTCACCAGTAGCCCTTGACGCCACACTACTGCTAGCCAACTCCCTCAGCCTCCCTCCATCGCCATTGAGGCAGTAACAAGATTGGCAACCGTCCCCATAGCCCCATCCTCCTCCTCATAGCCACTACTCCTTCCCTAATTGGCGACCAATGGTGATCCATTGGCGGTTTGACCACTGCCAATCGTCCCCTAGGCAAATCCCCAACTCCTTAGTGGTTGGGACTTGATTAGAGAGTCATCGGAATGCTGCTGGTGGCCGTTTATTCACTGGCAATTCATATTGGGTCTAACTAGACCCGATCCTCTCTAGTCACAAACCAACGGCTTACTAGCATCGATCCAATTCATTCTGGCATCCTTAGTGTCCCATCGACAATCCCCGACATCTTCAAGTTGCTATGGAACCTTGATCTCCAAGCCTCTTTCACCCCAAAAGCTAGCTCAAGGGGTAAGGCTTTCCCTCATACTTATAAAAGAACCACCTACCTCTTCCAAACCGATGTGAGATAAACCCTAACAATCTCCCCCTCACACATTGAGGTTAGGTCAGCGGTCACAACAACTCTCTCCGATTGATTGTTAGGTCTAGACTTGTTGGTATGATACCAATGTTTGATGGTCTTAAACCTCTCTCACCCCTAAAACTAGCTCAAGAGATAAGGCTTTCCCTCATACTTATAAACTGGCCATCTACCCCTTCCACAACCGATGTGGAATAACCCCAATAGATCGTAAATAGATCGAGCTTGTTTCATCAAAAATCACGCAAAGGTAAACATCTAATCCCAAGCTCAATGAAAGGGGTAGATTGATTATGTCTTCATAAAAACGTCTTCGATTGAGCTCCTCAAGAACGAAATTGGTGTATGGTGTCTTCTAGACATATTAAGAGCACATCATAAGCTTCGAAACAATGTATGGTATGTATCATTTGAAGGTCGTTTGCTATATGAAAACCATTTGCCAAGTTGACATGTTATTGCTGAAATTGTCATGCATTCTATCATTATGTCATTCTTCATGATAAATCACATATTAACATTCATAAATTTGTGTGATTTTTTACCTATTGACCTAGGATTAGATGTCTTAATCAAACTTGTTCGTCACATTTAGCCCTAAGTCATGTTTAAACATCACAATTTTCATGCATCATTTAAGTATCTTAATGAGCTTATTCTCATTCATCACATTTGGTTATTCTTATGACTGATTTGTACATTTCTATAATCACTATCATTTAAGCTTAATTTTGATCTTAATCAAACTTGATGTCTCATCAAGAGTCTTAGGGCACGTTTTGATCTTTCTAATGACGCCAATTTTGCACCATTTGCATATTGTTTGACCCATGTTTCATTTTTGCAAAGTTTTTTCCCTAAAATCTGTCATGCTTGAAATTCAGAATGTTTGTTTTGCCCTTATTGAGTCAGACCTTTTGTCATTTTCGTATGAATTTTTCGGTAAAGATTTTGAGGTCGAGTCCTTATCTAGATTTATTTATCATTCTCATGTCTATACTATTGTGACATTTCAGAATGTTTAGATGTCATTTACAAGGACAAATTGTTGTTGATTTGCCATGATCCTGCTGCCTTTCTGTTCTTGAGACATCGTTCTGTATTCTTGGATTTTCATAAATTTATGCGTAGCTTATCTTAGGAAACTTCCTTCATGGAAGTTGTTCCTTATTGCGTGCTTGATGTTCTATAATTTTCTTAGGGCCAATTATCCCTTGGTCCTACCCCAATTGCTCTAATCTCGATTGCCCTATTTGATATTTGTTGTTTTGATTCTTTGATGCGATTCCATTATAGGATTTTTAAGAATATTTTGCATGCTGAATTGAGACTACTTGTCTTCATGATTTTTTATCCTCATTTTCTAAAATTCATGCACTAAAATTCTTAAGAAAAAAAAAACATCGCGCCATACTTTTCAAATCCCCTAAATGGTGCAAAAGAATTTGATGTTTCATTTTTTGTTTGATCCAAACTCAATTTTCATTCATGTGATGCCCATGTGGAAAACTTTCATTCTTAAAAAAATATTTTGATATGGTTTGAATAGTGGTTTGACATTAATTTTGTCTAAGTTTGAGTCATATTTAAAATGTTTTAAGCTTGATCAATATGTCTAGTGATACACCCAAGTTTGCCTTGATTTTTTATTTTTTTTTACTAGTTGAATCCTTGATAGTTAAATGTGCCTCATAGCTATGATAAAATCGTGTCTCCCTTTCATCCAAGCTTTCATGTTATGCTTTATATTAAATTTCCAAAATTATGTTTTTGGCTTTGCATTGATATCGTCTAGGTTTGGACCATATTTAGGGCGTCTAATTAGTGTTGATGCATCCAAGTTAGCCTTGATGACTAAATGTATTCCATAATCATGATATAATTATGCTATGCCATTAACAATTTCATTATAATCCATTGTTTGGTTGTCTCTCAAATGACTTGTAGGCATCACTTGAATCTTTTAGCTTTTGAAGTGTTCATTTTTATAGAACTCATGTTATTGTGTTTGGCGCTTGATGACTGAATAAGTGATCTAGTGTTGGCTCACTAATTTTGGTTAATTGATTGAGAGCCAAGGCCAAAAGACTTGAATGCATGCTTTTATACTTGCTATGCATGTGATTTTTATATGTATGCATAGGTGCAATGCATGATCACATGGGATATCCTGGGTCACACTTAGAACCCGTTTCAGGGACTTTTAGTATTGGTTGCCATGCGAGAACACAAACGGTGGGCAATGGCTATAAGTCATTAAAAAAAAAAAATGAATAGGGTAGGCATCCTAGATGGATTGTTGCATGAATCACAAAGGCCAATCTCAAAGCCATGTTTGATCAATTAGACACATTGTCTTAATGTCTTGATTGTGATTGTTTTTACCTATTCGTGATTGTGACTATTTCTGTTTGTCCTACTATATGTTCATTTTTTCATATTATAAACATTCAGTGTTAGTATTATATTAGAGACAGAATAAGCCCATGGAGGTGGCAATCCCAACAACCTAAAGACAACGAATGGTCAATGTCCAATTAGACCCCATTTTGTACCATTTTTTCCCCGATATATGCTTTGAGTTGCTTTGTGTTGTATAAATGCCTGACGAATTGCAGGTTCTTTTCTTTCATTTCACTATCTATTTTAGGATTGCATATTAGATTTATTGCTTTTTTGTAAACTATTTTGAGTGTTATTTACCGCACTGTCTTTAGATTTCAATTGATTGTTTTCTTTGCTTCTTTAATGGAAATAGATTGACATGAAATCGATCATCCATGCATGATCACCTAGTTAGTTTCTCATTGGTATGAAAAGGTTAAAAGACATGCATAGGCACATTAGGAAACACGACAAACTATTAGATACCGAAAGGGCATTCATAGAAATATTAACATAAGCTGAGTCCCCAAGCTTTAGAATCTCTAGTTGCGTAGATATTGAGGGACCACTCCCAATCCTCTATTAGGTTTTCTAGCCGACCCCCAAAAAAGAGGTTAGTTACATCTCCTAAATTTGTGTTGTAGATTGTCTAATAAAACTAATAATAAGATGAACTCATCATGAGGGATATGGGTCTCGTAGAGACTCACCGAGTTTTAGCATACTTGATGTGGTAATAGTCCAAAGGGATGAAGTGATGTCATTCTTTTAGATGAAGAGTACGGTCAATACAACCACTGTGGTAAAAATACCCCTAAATTAGTCAATCACACCCAATCTCCTTTTTAAAGTGTACTGTATGTGTGAAAGCGAATCACAACATAATCCTACTATCACACGTTGTGTGAGCTTACGAAAGCTCACGGCCATAATTGAGCAAACTCATGTGATTGATCCCAAAAGATGAGGTAATGACATCTTTTGGAGTATGTACTGTGAGGGAGCTTTCATAGTCAAGTACCTCTAAACCCTACCTTCCCACCGCTGAAAGGGGGGTGCCTCAAGGGTTGGGTTGTGACAAGGTTTCAACATTAAATCTTTAGTGTCTAGGTTTTGCATTACTTTATTGATTGTTATATTATTGCAATGTTTATTATGTGCATTTAATTTCACAAAGAGGGGAGAAGAAATTTGTTGTACACAATGAGATGTGGTCGAACTAGTCTTTCGGCAACAGATAGCTTAGAGGAGAAACGAAAACTCTACTGCAGTGGCATGACTTGAAAGCTCCCTTTTGGATGCTTCGCTTATAGCCATTGGCTTTTGGCCCTAACATTGTGAACAAGTATTGAATATTCCATAAATAACATTCTTTTGTATTTCAAGAGATATCATAATTGTCAATTTCGAGAAAAAGACAATGGAGAAGACTTGTTGATTTTGTAGCGACTTGAGGCACCACGAAATATTATTCTGAAAGTAAATAAGAAAATGATTCTCAACTTTTTTTATCATCTTATCCTTGGCTTTTTTATGAAGCTAATCCGACCTCATTGATATTAGTCCTCGATTACCATTTCGGGTGAATACAATCATATATTTGATTATGATATGAGGGCGCTTCATCAATCAAATAATGGGTCACCACAATGAATCATTAATGGAAAGCAAAAGCGAAAGACCAAAATCTTAGACAGTCATGTTCATTTTATTCTAGACTCAGTTGTGCAACCAAAACAATCTTCAATCACACATGATAGCATGGTTTATGCCCATGTATAATCATGCTTCCACGTGGTGGCATCTTTGCTGAAGTAAAATCCATCATTCCACACAGACCAATAGCACTGGCCACCACAGCGAAACTGATCCTGTTTTGCCTTGAACGCGTCGAAGTACTTGAATTGCCAATCCCGCTGGGCAAGGTAGAAGAAGTGGGTTGTCTTAAAGACGTCAATTCGGAAACAAATCATTTGCTCTTGACCTAAGTGAAGGGTCCGGACCCCAACATCGTCATCATTGGATTGGCAATGGAGTATTAAGTCGCCGACTAAGTTGTTGATGATGTGGACATGGCGCCTCACAAACACAAAGACAGCTTGTGATGGTGGAAGATAGGATATGAAGGAAAGTGTAGGCAAAGGACAAACGTGAATTGGCTTAGGGATTTCACTGCTATGAAGTATTATCATAATTAGTGACGTTTGGTGTAGAAACTTTTTATGTGATTTATATTGAACATTCTTTGTCCATCATGAAAGTTATTGAAGTCCCATTATTGACTATTTTGGAAAGATAAGGACAACTAGTTAATAGAGTCCAAATTTAGTATGACATTGGGCTCAAACCAATAAAGAAGACAACAAAATATATACTTGCCTTTTTCAATAGATATTCATGTTTTTGTCTAAACCTAATCATTGGTTTAACCAATAATCCAAGGAAGTTTTTAGAGTTGACTTTTCGTCATCTCTCAAAGTTAAATTTGAACTAAATAAAAATCATCAAGTCACCTCTTTTAATGCATAATTGAACTTTGAATTCATCAGTCACAAAAATCAATCGAAAATAGACTTTTCAGCTAAACCGCCACATTCAATCGCCAAAATTCAAAATTCACTAATTTTGAGTCATTTTTTAGGTTTTGTACCTTCACGACATATGATGCAAGGATCATAATGCATTCAATTTTCAAGTCAATTTTAGAAAATCAAGCTTGAAACTAGTTGGTCAATTTTCAAGCATCAATTTAGGCCCCTATGATCCATCCTTCTTGAATAGGACAAGCATGAATTGGCTTAAGGATTTCACTGTTGCGAAGTATTATGATAATTACTGACATTTTGTGCACAACCTTTTTGATGTAATTTATAGTGAACATCTTTGTCCATCATGAACATTTATCGAAGCCCCATTTTTAGGATAAACTATGTATCGACTATGTTGGAAAGATAAGGATGGCTAGTTGGCAGAGTTCAAATTTAGTGTAAGATCTAGCTCGAATCAATTGATGGTTTTATATGAGATTGGCTTAAGGCCCGTCCGCTCAAGTTGGGCCCAAAAAGCCTTGCCCACGGGAATAGGGCCCGTGGATGGGGGAAGGTATAAAAGGGAGGAGAGAGAGAGAGAGAAGACAACATTTTGCAATTCAACGTACGTAAGTTTTCCCTTCTCCCGCGCGCTCTCTCTCTCCAACAAGAAAAAGAAAAACAGCAAGCGTTTTTCTTCCCTTCAAGGCGTCATCGGATTGAACAGGGCCAAATCTCTTCCTCTTGTCGACGTCGGTACTTAATCTGTGGCTAACAAGGTATGCTCGAATCCGTGGTGTGCTTTACGATCGGTGATACGTGATTTCCCGGACTTCGTCTTCCGCATTGATTTAGGGGTTCGATTTAGTGTCGAATCCGCTTTTCAGGGATCAGTCAATCCCAACATTGGTATCAGAGCCCTAGTTCACGTTTTCCCGACCTATTTTGATGTTTTTGATTAATTTTTTCGCAAAAACAATTCGGCCGTACGGATCGGGGCGAGAAATCCCGACACCCGAGCGTTGTTCGACCATTTTTCTGAGTGTTCGTAAGTCGAAATCGAATTATAATGGCATAGGAAGAAAGGCGACGTCGAGACGAGTCCGGCAACATGTCGCGCGCCGCCGGGAGACGCCGCACGCGCCCACACGCGGGGCCAGAAGGCGCTGCGCGTGGGCACGAAGCGCCCGGTAGCGCTGGCTCGCCCAGCGCGTGTGGCGCACGCACCGGTTGGCGAACCGGCACGTGCGCACCGCCGGCGGCGAACCGACGCGTGCTAACATCACGTGATAACGTTAGCATGACGTCACCCAACGGTCGGTAACCGCTGGGCTGACGTCATCGATGACGTTAGCGATGACGTCGGGCGACGACCCAACCCGACCCAACCCGCAGACGCCCGACACGCGCACGGCACGTGCCGGATGACGTCTGCGTGACGTCATCCTGCTCACGCGCGTGGCACGTGCGAGTGACGTCTGCGTGACGTCAGCCCACGCATGCACGTGGCACGTGCCGGTCAGTTCGTCCGACCGGTCGGCCAGTCCGATCGGCCCGACCCGCGCGCCCGTCGACCCGACCCGTTGACCCATTGACCAACGATCGTTGACCGTTGACCATTGACCGAAAAAAAAAAAAAAAGATGTGTTTCTTTTTTTTTCAGTCATGCCTATATGGGATATAAGTAATCTATTTTTTTTTATTCTGCATTTGTTGCATGAATTATGGAAAATTATGTATTTTCCCTTTTGTACATTATGGATTATAAGTAATCAATTTTTAGTTCTGCATTTGTTGCAGGAACTATGATGCGTTATGCAAGGATACCTACAATCCCGAGAACGGATAAGGGAATTGCAAGACTTAAAAGGCTGATGACAGAGTTAGCTGATTATCGGTGGCATGACGGTGATTTAGTATCACATGTGGTCAGGGTCAATTAGATGATACAGGAAATCATCTACAATGGTTATCTTATGCTGGATTTTAAGAAGGTGCCGGCTCTGATGAACACTCTTCCAGCTGAATGGCAAGCAGTGTTAGATCGGCTATGGGAGGTCAACGTGATCCCAGGTTATAGAAGGCTAGTGGAAGCTTTTGTAAAAGAATACTATAGGATTGAGTTGGCCAAAACTTCAACCCTTAGATTGAGCGCCACATGACGTAGAGTAAATGCGCCTTGGTGGCGACATGAAAGCTCTCCAAAAGTTTTTTCATGGTTGGCAAATATGCCTTCAGTTTTCTCAGATGTTTTGACTGATAGATTAGAAGGGACTTTCCCTATTTATTTCTTAGATTAATTATGATATGTTTTTATGGTTGAATATCTCTTTCTATGTTGATATTTTTCTTTGTATATATTGCTTAGTGTAATGTATAGTTGTATTAATTGAAAGCATTATTGTTTTTAATTGTATGTCAATTATCTGTTGCTTTCTGTTATTGCTGGTTGCTGTGGGTAATTAGCTGTGGGTAGTTTTAGAAGTTTTTGTAGCTTCATAGAATTGATTTTGCATATGACAATCATATTAATGATAGTTTTAAGTTAGGATTTTTGGAAGATGATTGGAAACGTAGTGACCTTTTGATTCCGAAGCCTTACTTGAAATTATTCATTAATATAATGGGTCTATGTAAAAAGGGATGCATAAATGATAGGCATTAATAATTTGTGCATATGTCTGATGTGTTCAGATCAATGGCTTCAGCCACAAAGAGCATAGTTGCCGAGCTGAACAAAGGTGAAAAGCTCAATGGTGACAACTATGAAATTTGGCACATGAAAGTCCAATATGTGCTGGAAAAGCAAGAAGCACTAGAAGCTCTTGACCATATTGTGGAAGATCTTGAGGATGCCGTGCGCCACCTTGAGCTAGTAAAGGACCGCCTAACGGCATTTGATCGAAAGTAGACATTTACAATGCTAGTTCTAGCTCAGAAAGAGCTTTGAGCTCTCAGCGCAAGCGTATTGATTCGTCCAATATGTGGGATTGCAAAGGATCAAGTCCTTGTTGCAAGAAATCAAAAGTTAACCAACACAAGAGAGGAAAACGTCCTCAAGTGAAGAAAATGTCAAGGATGAGGTGTTACAATTGTGACAAGAAGGGTCACTATGCTTGCAATTGTCGTGAGCCAAAGAAGGTAAACACCCCTTGTACTTTTCAGAACTTTACTTTTGTGTCGAGTTCTGTATTTTTGACTGAGTCTAATCCTTTGTAGATTATAGATTCAGGAGCGACAGACCATATAGCGAAGGATAGAGGATCCTTCGTGGAATTCCGACAAGTACCAACTGGAACTAAGTGGGTCTATGTGGGAAACAACTCCAGAGCTGAAGTGAAAGGAATTGGCACCTGCCAACTGAACATGCGTGATGGACGCACTTTGTTCCTTCATGATGTATTGTATGTTCCAGAGATTCGTCGAAATTTAGTGTCTGTTTTAGTGTTGGTTAGACTAGGTTTTAATATGAACTTCCATAATAGAGGTGTAGATTTGTATTTGGATACAAACTACTATGGTTGTGGTTATTTTCTGGATGGTTTCATTGTATTAGATATTGAGTATGTTAATGCAA
Source organism: Eucalyptus victrix (assembly GCA_016097545.1). Lineage (NCBI taxonomy): Eukaryota > Viridiplantae > Streptophyta > Magnoliopsida > Myrtales > Myrtaceae > Eucalyptus > Eucalyptus victrix. The sequence continues at coordinate 39,875,163 of CM027842.1, forward strand.
ATGTTTGTTATTCCCTTATCACGTCTCATAATTCATATGATAATGATGTGAATGTGTGGCATGCTAGACTTGGTCATATTGGCCAACAACATATGAATAGACTAGCCAAAGAGGGCTTGTTGGGCAACATTGAAAAAGTCAATCTGCCCATATGTAAGCATTGCCTAGAAGGGAAAATGACAAGGAAACCATTTTGGAAAGGTAAAAGAGCTGAATTTCCTCTGCATTTAATCCATTCTGATGTCTGTGGTCCAATGAATGTAAGAGGAAGGCATGGGGCTGTTTATTTCATCGCATTTATTGATGATTATACTCGATTCGGATATGTCTATTTGATTTCTCATAAATCTGAAGCAATAAATTGTTTCAAAAGGTTTATGAACCTGGTAGAGAATCAATTAGATAAGAAAATAAAAGTATTGAGATCCGATCGAGGTCGAGAATATTTATCTGATAAGTTCAGAAAATTATGTGATGAAAAAGGAATAGAAAGACAGTTGTCTATTCCGTATACTCCTCAACAAAATAGTGTTACGGAAAGAAGAAACAGAACCCTACTGGAAATGGTTAGGTCCATGATGGCGCATGCTAACTTGCCTATCACCTTTTGGAGTGATGCATTGTTAACTGCTGCATATATACTTAACCGGGTGCCTTCCAAATCAGTTACTTCCACTCCATATGAGTTATGGACAGGTAGAAAACCGGACTTAAGTTTTTTTAAGCCATAGGGTTGTTCTGCTTATACACATGAGTCCTCTCACAAGTTTGGGAAATTAGGTCCCAGAGGAAAGAAGAGTATTTTCATAAGATACTCAAAACACTCGAAAGGATATGTGTTCATAGGTGAGCAGGAAAGTGGGAGTATAACTAAGTTTGAATCACGAGATGTCACATTCCTAACGGATGAATTTCCTAAGAAGGGCGAAATAGGGGAAGATTGTTCCCTATTTGAGACCTTGGATCAGGATAATGATGTTAATAGAGTTCATCCAAGTGGGAGCATAATAGGGAATGATATGCAAAGTGTACAATCTCCCATACGGCGAACAAGTCGCCAAAGTATTCCCCGTCGACGTTTTGACATTGAAGGGGAAACTTTTATGGTTGCTCCACAAGATGAGGATGAGCCAAAAAATATCAATGAGGCTTTGAATTGCCCTAGTAAGGAAAAATGGATTCATGCAATGGAAGAGGAAATGGAGTCAATGAAATCAAACCAGGCCTGGGAACTGGTTGACCTTCCAAAAGGACGCAGAGCTGTTGGGAACAAATGGGTTCTCAAAATAAAGCGAAAGGCCGATGGCTCGATAGAAAGGCATAAGGCTCGCCTTGTGGCAAAGGGGTATAATCTACAGGAAGGAATTGATTATGAAGATACGTTTTCTCCTGTAGTAAGATTTACCTCAATTCGCATCATTCTAGCAATAGTGGCTAGTCTGGATCTTGAGTTACATCAGATGGATGTAAAGACTGCTTTCCTCAATGGAGAATTAGAGGAAGAAATATATATGGAACAACCTGCTGGTTTCATAGTGAAATGCCAAGAAGAAAAAGTATGTCGACTTTTGAGGTCGATATATGGTCTTAAGCAGTCATCAAGACAATGGTATATACATATTTTCATAATACCATAATGGCATATGATTTTACGATGATTGATGAGGATCATTGTGTATATATCAAAAGATCCAAGGATCAATTTGTGATCATATCATTATATGTTGATGATATACTGATTGCCGGAAGCAATATGGAGTTGGTTAGTACTATCAAGAGTTGATTGTCTTCTAACTTTGAGATGAAAGATATGGGTGAGGCTGCATACATTCTTGGAGTTAAGATTTCGAGAGATTGTTCGAAGAGATCGTTGTCTCTTTCGCAAGAAACATATATAAATAAGGTTCTTGAACGATTTCGTATGCAAGACTGTAAACCCATAGACACTCCTATTGCAAAAGGTGAAGGATTGAGCCATAAACTGTGTCCAGCGACTCCACAAGAGAAGGAACAAATAAAACACGTTCCTTATACTAGTGTTGTTGGGAGCTTGATGTATGCTATGATGTGTACAAGACCCGACATATGTTTTGCAATTGGAATGGTGAGTAGATACCAATCCAATCCAGGTCCAGCACATTTAAAGGCCGTCAAAAGAATACTGAGGTATATGAAGGGAACTGCTGATTACAAGTTGAATTACCAAGGAAAGGATCTGCGACTTGAAGGCTATTCAAATGCTGATTGGGGAGGAGATTTAGATGAAAGAAAATCTACCTCTGGATTTGCTTTCTTACTGAACAATGGCGCTATATCATGGAGCAGTAAAAAGCAAACGTGTATAGCCTTGTCCACGATGGAAGCTGAGTTCGTGGCATTATCAGCAGTGGTACAAGAAGGAGTTTGGCTTAAGAGATTCTTGGATCATTTAGGTGTTAATGAGAAAGCTGCAAATCCATTGTTGGTTAACTGTGATAGCCAAGCAGCTATAGCGTACACCAAAGATCCAAAGTATCATCGCAAGACCAAACATATAGATACCAAGTATAACTTTGTAAAAGATATGGTTGCACGAAAGGATGTGAACTTACAGTACATATCTACGCATAGAATGGTAACAGATCATATGACAAAGCCAATACCTAGAGATGTGTTTTGTGGTCATGTAAAATCTCTAGGATTACGTAGAGTCTGATGTACTGAATTGTAATTTCCCTAAGTTGTTCACATTTATGAAATTTTGTTTTTCATTGATTAATGCCTATGAATCTTTGTATGATCTTTATGCATCTTAATGCTCAGTGCATTATTTTAAGTTGAGAAGTATGTCGGACAGATAAAAGATTAGCTCACTCACACGGGTAATCGCCTCTGTTTACTATGTGATAAATAGAGATGAGACTAATTTTAAGCTTATTATCTATGTGATAATCGAGAGCTCAAGCTTAAAATACGTATGTCGCCTTAACTAAGTGTTAAGATGAGGACATAATACTTACGATGTCCGAAAGTAAAATAGCCCACATATTTTACTTTATCTGTCTAAAATGCCAGATGTGAGTTCTGATGAATTTTGTGAATGAATAGATACATGAACTCAAGTTAGACATTGGGTATGTCTGAACTATCATCTGTACGGTATTGAAAGGTGTAGACATACGCTCCATAGGAAAGGAGTTAATACCGTAATACGTATTTCATACTACATATGCATGAGACGACCAATAAGAGTGGCAAAAAGTTTGATCTCAACTTTTATGACGTGTGAGACTCTTGAGGAAAAGAGTTCCTCAATTTTTAGTCCCCTCATGACTCTTACTTATTCTCAAGATTTCTATTTAGTGTTTGCTATCTTAGGGTGTTGCCAATGGTCATGAGATGATTTGATCTAATGGGGCATTTCTAAAAAAGTAAGCTGAACTGAAATTGAGAGTTTGAAGGGAAGAGAAAAATCGATTTTGGAGAATCACATTATAGTTTTGTATTCACTGGTCGACCAATTATGACTGTATTTGTGATAATTATAATTGTGAATACAATATATATATATATATATATATATATATATATATATATATATATATATCATTGTTTAAAAGAGATCAAGAGAGATATAGATGTGATCGATCGATCTATGGTACTGCATACTAAATCTACTCGGAGTGTGACGCCCATTATGAGCTGTTATATATTCCTAACAGATGTATAGCAACGAGCTCTCAAAGTATGCTGGTCGCACGGATTATTCACCGGTATGAATGTTGAAGAGAGGTAAAGAGAATACTGTTCGACCCACCATGTGCGAGTGGGAGATGATGGATTTATATGAGATGGGCTTAAGGCCCGTCCGCCCAAGTTGGGCCCAAAAAGCCCGGCCCACGGGAATAGGGCCCGTGGATGGGGGAAGGTATAAAAGGGAGGAGAGAGAGAGAGAGAGAAGACAACGTTTTGCAATTCAACGTACGTAAGTTTTCCCTTCTCCCACGCGCTCTCTCTCTCCAACAAGAAAAAGAAAAACAGCAAGCGTTTTTCTTCCCTTCAAGGCGTCATCGGATCGAACAGGGCCAAATCTCTTCCTCTTGTCGGCGTCGGTGCTTAATCTATGGCTAACAAGGTACGCTCGAATCCGTGGTGTGCTTTACGATCGGTGATACGTGATTTCCCAAGCTTCGTCTTCCGCATTGATTTAGGGGTTCGATTTAATGTCGAATCCGCTTTTCGAAGATCAGTCAATCCCAACATCAATCAAGAAGGAAACAAAAAATGTACTTACCTTTCCAATATATATTACCTACTCGATAATCAAGACAAGCTTTCTGATGCATTCCTCAAGTAGAACAAGTTTAATATGGATATTCCTCCCTCCCGTGAGGATCTCAAGCATGCCGAGAATAAGAAGAATGAGCAATTCAAATTATATGCCATGAGATGGAGGAATTCGGTTACTGAAGTCAATCCTAAACCAAAAGATAAGGAGTCGATGAACCTATTCATGAAGATTCTTCTGCATGAATATCACACCCAAATGGTAAGCTCAACCGTTGAGACATTTGACCAACTCATCTATGTGGGGGAGCGGATCGAGACTAGCTTGAGAGATGGACAATTCACCTAATAGACTTTGATAGGTAAAAGTTTTACCATGAAGAAGGAGAAAGAGCCTGTTGCAGAAGTAAACATGTCAAGTCATGAGAATGCAACCATTAGGGTTTGCCCCAGTAGTTATCCTTCCAACATGGAAGAGAGAAGTAGGGGATCCAAATCCCCACCTTCTCAGAGGAGTTGGAGTAGGGATGATTTAGTTTCAAATGTGGGTTTCGACTCCCACGATCTGCAAGGAGACAGGGCATAAGTTTGAGAGTGAGAGTTAGAGTAGGAGTAGAGTAGGACGGACCAAAAAAAAAAGTCGTGAGAATGCCAATTGCACCTAATGATTCAAGTAGCTAGGGCACAACACCAAACTGCATGTTTGCTTGGGTGTGTCTAATTTCTTTTCTTTCTTGCAATTTGGTTGATTTGATTATTGAATGTTATTTTTAATGGTTGCGTAACCACATAATCACTTCATGCATGTTAGTTTCTCAGTTAAAATTAATTTAAGTTGCCAGCTTCAATGTTTTCATAAAAAATGTTCTAAAATGGTATTAGAGTAATCAAGTCCTAGAATTCATTTAATCTAGCATAATCAAGTCTTAGAATACATTTAATCTCTAGTTCGTAAAATTAAAGTACTTATCCCGCAATTTATTCGGGTATCTAATAGACCCATCAAAAATTGTAGTTGCAACTCCTACATGAAGATGATTGGTATGTCGAGAACTTATACCAAGTAGCAAATTGATAAGGTTTAGGAGAACCCTAGCTAAATTTAAGCTTAATAATCCATTAGCCAAACCTCTGAGGTGGTTCACCATTAAGATAGATTGCAACACTGACCATCTTCATCTCTACTTTGGATGCCCATCAGGTTATCGTTGAACTTGATGTTAATCGATTCTTCCACTTCTTGTGATATTTGCTAGTAGTAGAGTAGTCAAGAAATATACCTTCATGTGATCTTAGTTCAAATTTACCAACATTGTCATTTGCATTCTTTAACGCATAGCACTTGCAATCGAAGATGTTAAAGTAGGATATGCTAGGTTCTCTACCTTTAAATAGCTCGTAGGGTACTTTGCTGATGATGTAACAAGTTGTTGCAATGGCTTCAGCCAAGGTAGAAAACCAAGCATACCCTGAATCACCAAAGTAAGTTTGAAAGTTCTTATCTTCTTTTGTAACACTATAAACCCTGAATTTATACATGCGTGATACATCTATCTCAATTTTTTTTTGTGACATTAAAATTCCAAACATGTACATATATAATATATTTACCCAAAACTTATACCCATATAACATGATTACCCTCCGTCAAATTCCGCTAACATATGTGGCTGCCTACATGGATGATGGAAAACAAACAGTACTCATGTGACAAAAATATGTCAAGTCATTGTATTTTTCTTCCTCATTTTCTTGTTCCTTTAACTTCCTCCTTTGTTTTCTTCTTTGTTTTGGCAATGGTGAGAATGGAAGGTTGTCGTGGCGAGGGCAGCACGAAGATGAAGGAGAAAGAAAAAAATAAAAAAGGTTAAAAAATTCTTTATGGAGGATATATATGTAGCGCAAGTCTAAGTTTGAGATTCTTGTTATCATAAAATATATATATATATATATATATATATATATATATATATATATATATATATATAAGTAAATGTATCACATGGATATCAATTTGAGTGTTTTTGTGTTACAAAATTAATTTGGAATAAATATATCACAGATACAAACTTAAAGTTTTTGGTGTCACAAAAAAAAATGAGGTAAATGTGTTATAGTGTGCATAAATTTGTGTGTTTTGTGGCTTTTCCCCATTGTTTAATTTACCAACTTTTGTATTAGGTTACTTTTTTAGGAAAAAAAATTTCAGTACATCATTCAAATAAAATTTGGTAATTTCATATGATAATTTGTAACTTCAAGGTGTTCGGTAAGAGAGATAAGCATAAATTGGTAACATATAGGAAATTTTTTTTTCTTTGTTAGAGCTAAGAGAAGTTGGCAATTTTTTCAAAAAATAATGCCAACATACGTTGATAATCATCTCAAATAAAAGTTGGTAATGCAAAACTACTTAGTAATTGATTTAATAAGTGCCGAACATCTGGAGTGCCAAAACTTGGCACAAATGGACACTTAAGTGCCAAAAGTTAGGAAAATAACACTTAAATATCAAAATCGAAGCAAAATGAATCATTTAAGTGCCAATCCAACCAAAATGCTAACGTGGCAATTTTCTTAGTGAGGTAAGTGCTAAATAACATCGTTTTGCACACTGACATGGCTAGAAAACGCAAAACAATGTTGTTTTATCTCGATGTGGCAAATAATTAATATAAAAATTAATTAAATTAAATTTTAAATTAAATTTATTTAAAACATTTAAAAATTCAAAAAAAAAAAAAAAAAAAAAAAAAAAAAGGAGAGAGGGGGCATGTGGCTGAGGGCTAATCCCTCGCCGCTATCGCCTCTTCCTAGCGATGGTGACAAGAGCGTCGGCCAGGGTCACCGAGCCTTGGGCCAAGGGCCCCCTAGCCAACGGCGGCCCTTGGCTCGGCTGGGCAAGGGCACGTAGGCCCTTGCCACCGGTTGGCTAGGGTCGCTGGCCCCCAACCAAGGCTCGGCAGCCCCGGCTGACCCTCCCCCACCTTTCCGGCAACAGCGGGGAGGCAGCGGTAGCAAGGGCCTCCCCCGCCGCACCGCCACTACCTCCCTCTTCCTCATCCTCCTCCTTTTAAAAAAATAAATGAATAATTTTTTTAAATTTAATTTAATTAATTTTTGTATTAGAATTCAAATTATATCAAAACGACATCGTTTTTGTGTGTGTTTTGCGAGTCAGCCTTCCGGCGAGCCACGTAAGTGAGAAAATTAATAAAAAAAAAAATTACCATGTAGGATTTCCTGCGGGGTTCACCAGATGTGACACTCAAGTATCCTATTTTTCATAGAAAGTGGCACACTTTCGTAAGTTTTGACACTTAAATGTCCATTTGTGGGGCGAGTTTTAGCACTTGAGGTGTTCTTTTGCCAATATAAAAAATAACTTTCTTTGCTTACACCAAACGTTTCTTAATGTTGTTTTCCTCGAACAATAAGGCCTATTTCAAGCACAATTTATTCCCACAGATTTGCATTGCAATTCCGTGGGCAGTAGTAGTGCTGAAGAAAAAGACACCATGATTATTTTCTTTAATGATTTACATTTATTGCTTGATTAGAGTCAGCTATAATGGGCGGCTAGAACTCAAGATTCAAGTACCTCCTTTCCCTCTTCTTAGTCTTCAATTTTATGTAAAAACTGATATCCTTTTTCTCCTCCGTCACCTAACTGAGACAGAAAAAAATAAATAAATAAAAATTATAGATTTCCCTAAAAAAGTGGAAAATAGAAAAAAATTAATTGGAACGAGAGGACGGTCCAGTTGCCACGCCCATAGAGTCGAGAACAGAGGGGAAGAATAATTTAACTTTTCAAGGCCAAGTTGTGTGCGACTAATCTATATTTCCCTCTTGCATTTGCACTGAGTTATTAAAAAAATTTCCCTCTCAAGCACAATAATTATAATACCAATTTTTTTAAAAGAAAATTGCCATTGGAACTGAGATTACGACTATTGAATATTTCTTTCAGAGTAAAAGAAACTACCTTTCTAAACCGGCCCTTGGTTTAGTTCTAAACCCACCAGGTGAATAGCAACATGAAGAACCGACCCAAAAAAAAAAAAAAGTATGCAACATGAAGAAGAGATGCTAGCCAGTAAAGCTTGAGTTGCGTAAATGAGCTGGGCTTGTTTCAATTTGGAAAATTCCATTGTTCTTTGACCATTCATCTATGGGCGTCGAGCTTGATTGGTGTAGCTAAGGTTCGCATATAACAGTGTGGTGATGAGATTGTGCCACGACTTGAGTGCTTGGCTACATATATCTTAAAGTAACCTATAAATAAAAGTTGGGTGGGGGCAATTATTGGAAATTTCCTATAGAGCTTACATTAATTAATTGATTTTATATTTTAAATAATCAGGTTAATGTCTATTCCAATATTTATTAAACTCTTGAGTGATCTTATTGAATTGGGTTTTGGCATCTATTAATAACGGGCCTAATTGAATAGCAAAGTGTAAGCAGACCCAATTGACATGCTATTGATTAGGGTTTACTAGGTTCCCCCTTTAACCTATAAAATTATAGGTTATACCTATTAGTTGTTTAATCCCATTGAAAGCTTCTATGTCATATGGAATAAGATTTGGCATTCCAATAAATCACTGATTACAAAAGTGATATATTTTTCTTCAAGTGAAGCAAACAGGTACGTTTTAATTCCATTATGATTATTAATCTCGATATTTTACAATCATATATGAATCTGTTATTCTTGATTAATTAGTTGTTTTGTGAATAATTTTCTACATGTGGTATCAGAATATATCATATATGATTATAGAATTCAAAATTATTTTATTTTTATGAACAAATTCAAAATTTTCCTCTTTGAGCTGAATATTTTCGTTATTTTTTTCGTGTGAATTTTTTGCTCGATTGATCTTGAAACCTTAGGTCTTTTGTTTTACATGTCGAGATCTTTCTAACCATATATAATTTGTATAATTTCGTTGAGAATTGAGTGAGAATTGTAAATATGAAATTCTAGGGTTTATATCTTGAAAAAGTTCTAAAATTTTCAAATTACTTGCAATTGATTGATGTTCGTTATAAATCGTTGCATGGTTATAGTTATATATATGTTTTAGCATCCCTTTTTTGCATTAAGGTAAGTTTTTTGGGCTTAAATTTGAGGAAATCCGAATTGTGGCCATGGGTATTAAATCCGAAATTTCTTGAACTTGAAGCTTGAATATGGTTAATTTCTTTGTTTGTTCTTCGTTTTATTAATTCTAGTCAATTATATTGATGTTAGAAGTAAGACCCATGGAGAATCAATTATTATATGTGTTTTTTGAGGTTCGGGTCGAAACCGAGTCGGTTTTGCAGATTTTCGTGACCCAATTGGAGGTTGAAGAAGACCTCCAGCCGGGCCGGGCTTATAAATGGGCGTAAGCCCATTTTGTTTATATCGTTTGTTCTGGGCTCACGCCCATGAATCAAAGGAAAAGAAAAGATTCTGGGCGTGAGCCCAGAACCAGAAACATTAAAAAAAACAAAAAGGAACATGGGCCTATAGCCTAATAGTGGGACATTTTAATTAAAAGAAGCGTGGGCTTCATGGCCCGCCCATTCCAAGCGGCTCGCGTGGGCTCCTGTGAGTCTGCGGGCCGGGCTAAGGCTTGGGCCCCGCGGGAGGGTCCGAAACATTTAATAAAAATAATAATTTTGGGTTCCACAGCAACTTCATCAAAGGTTCTGTAAACTGCTGCTATTATATGGAAGTATTTGCGGAGTATCTGCGGGTGTGAGGTGCTTACCAAACACTTAACCGGATTGGCTGCGACACTCTTTTTCATAGCTCAAAATTGCTATCGAAAAGTTGTAGCAAACACCCCTTAATGCCACGTACACACTTTATTGTTGACCAGAGAAAGAGGGAGAGGAGAGGGAGGGGAATAGTCATCGTCGCCCCTCCTCCATTGACGAGGGGTGGGGCAACCCTTGCCTGGACATTGGCTAAGGAAGGGGCCCTCGTTTGGCAGTGGCAACGCGCCACTGCCCGTCACCACAGAGGGAGAAATTATGTTGACTGTCCCGTGATGGTCGCGAGGGCTTGCCTTAGTGGACGCCAACCAGACTCCGTCTCTCTTTCTGTTCATATTTTAAAATAACATTGATGACCAATGTTGCCTTTATGTATTAATCACAATATCATTCCATATCATACTTTTCTCACAGACAAAACTGACGGTAGGCGGTGGTTTAACGGCCTTTATTGTCAAATGTTGTGCGAACCAAGGCCATGTAAGGTGATGTCCATCTTTCCTATTCATGTTGTAATCAACTTCCTCATCTTTCATCATGAGAGGAGGCTAGATCTGTTGGTTGTCGGTGGTGGTGTGAAAAGGCCATGGTTCCACATTCATATGGTTTGGAAGTTCGGCGTCCAACTCAATGGACAAGTTGAGCTGAGGACGAAAGACATTGCTCCGTGTTATGGGGACAATGCGAATGTGAAAAAGGTGATGGGCAAAGTCAAAGATTCATGGCATTGAGACCACCAGCTTTTCCAATTCCTTTAATTCCATGTGCTCTTCAGATGATGTGGGTCTTCCAAAAAGCCTGTTGGAGTGGGGCTCCCTCCCTTCCCCATGTGCAAATTGTGTAGGGAAAGGAAAGTAAAAGACACGTCCAACTGCTTTCAGAAGACGCCGGTCCCACCTGATTCTTGTGATCGTACGTGGAGGAAGAGTACTTCGATCCGTTTTACTGAAATAAGCACACCCTAAATTTTCTTCCAATTACAGAGTGGGTGAAAGAATGCCTAATTTAGTGGAAAAATCCCGCAGCCTCTTGAAAAGAATTTATTACTTTTTAAAAACGTGTTGGGAACTGATTATGCAGAACAAAAACATGGAAAGCAGAATAACTGATTGGGACGGTTTAAATTTCAAACCATGTTGGTAGCTTGTTTGGTATAGATTTTCCATGGCAACTTTAATTATGAAAAGGGGGGCTGCAGTTGAGGTCACCTTCTAAACTTTGGTCTTACGGTAATTTTTAAGAAGCTACCTCACCTAACTTCAAAATGCTACAGCTTTTAACATATATATTATCAAACGGATGAATCACAACACTTCACTGTACACTATACAATTACAAAATAGCAAAGCTACATTTCAACCACAATTATATTAAACAAGCGCTAAGTAAGATGTGATGCAGTGTTGAACAAATTGGACTATATAATGGGGTATTGACACCTTACCTGAATTTTTTTTTTTCATCTCACCATGATGTACCTAAATTTTAATATTGTTCAATCAAGTACATCAACTTTTCAAATTTTTTCTCAATGTGAGGCCTCCATGTCAAGTAGTTTTGCTGAAATGCTTTCACTAATTCAGCAAAATTTAAGCACCATTTTCGCTTATGTAGGCTCCATTTGTTTCATAAAAAATGAATGATTTGGATAATTGTTTTCAAAAAATTATCATTTATATTGCTTAGAAAAATGATTGAATGAATTTTTTTTTCATTATTCACGAAAATGTCTATACATAAAATGTTGTTGACAATGAAATTTTTTTATTGGTTAATTATTTCAAGCGACCTAAACAATCATTTTAGAAAATTGTTTTTCGAATTATTCATTATTTATGAAATAAATGAAACATTAAAATTGCATTATTTCCATAGGTATTGGGTGATGAGAAAAGAGAGTGCCAACTTGGACAATCCTAGCTGTGTAATGTGTTTTTGCTGAGTGGCATCATGTCAAGAGATCCCATTAGATATCGATGTGGATGATTAATGGTTATTTAATGGCGAGGGTATCCAATTTGTTGTTTTCCGCCCGCCATTTTTAACAAATCTGCAATAGTCCAAGAAGAAACACCTGCCAGCCCAAGAAGCAATGTGAAAAAGGTTAAGCCCAACCCAAGAAGAAACACGTGCCGGCCCATATGAACTTTTCCTTACCCTCGGTTTGACACCTTGCAGTGGGGTAGTTTTTGCGCATTCGATCTTAATTTACCACTTAGACATGTTGTGGCACAGAGTTTCACGTGAGACATGCATCATCTCGGTAGATATAAATTAGGTTGACATGATTTAGGTGCCCTCGATAATTACTTCTTCGATAGGGCGCAAACGTATATGGCAAATTACAACTATCATGTCAGTCTCGAATAACTAAAACTATAACGTTTTGTGATATTATATCAAGATGGGATTAGTCAAATTATTTGAATCCTTGAAGAGCCTTCCAATGTACCATTATGGGCAAGAAAAAAAAGAAGAACCAATAGCTTATAACCTTGTTGCCTAAGATAATTTCACTAGCCAAATTAACTAAAGACGAATTACTCTCGTACCTACAAAAATCAGGTCCTGAGAATATATGGTTTGTAGCTATTGGAAGCATCTTCTAAAGGTAAACAAAAGTTAATATAAATCCCAGGCAATTGGTTCATTGCCACGGAATTATTTCCAACCGTATTGCAATCCAGCTAATGAAGATTTTAATACATTATAACCTGAAACCTTCCATTTTATGTTATATGTATCTGCCCAATTGTCCTGATCACAACAATTAACTTTTCCTTTTAGTTAAAAAGAGTCTTTTAACGATGATAAGGGCATGGAAAATTATTTCAGCTCCATGGAAATTCATTTATTTTAAGGCTCCATTTATTTCTCAAAAAATGAATGATTTGAAAAATATCTTCTTGAAAATGATTGTTTATATTGATTGAAATAATTAGCCAATAAAAAATATTATGTTATTAATGGAAATTCATATCTAAACATTTTCGTGGATAATGAAAATATTTTTCGCTTATTCATGTTTGTAAGTGATATAAGCAATTTTGTTTTTTGGAAAATGATTTACAAATCATTCATTTTTTGTAAAACAAATGAAACCTGAAATTTATGAAAAATTTTCCATTTTTTCCACTATATATTGTTACACAATTGAAAGCACAAACAAAGCCAAAATGGTTCAAGAGAGAAATAAATGTAAAGTGATAAATCCGTTGAACCGATGTGCCTACTTCACTGTGAGAGATCGTCAAGAAGGTTCCACTACAACTGCTAAAGTGGAGATTATAACTAATCAACAAATTATTTTTATAGACCCTGATTACACCTGAACAAATCCGGCAATTATTAACTAAGAAGTCACTCTCAATAGATTTATTTTTACGGCTCTCTCAAAAGTCTCTTTGAGTTGGGCTCGACGCATTTAGTGAAATAGGGCTATTTCATCCAGTGTTAAATTTTCAGTCATGAGCGGTCGGACGTCTGCCGAAGTGGGCTGAACTTCTGAAGCCTTCTTGCCCAAAAACTGCTCTAGTCCGACATCTGCGCAAGGAAGGATTGGATGTCTGAAATGCTGGAATTTCCAACCTTCACATCCTGGGTGGACCTCCGATCTTTACTCCGGATTGTCCGTTCTTCTCATCTTGGACTCACATTAGCCTCCAAATTTTGGGTCATAATCAACAAATCTCCACCCTTGGCCAGATAGCCAACTTCATCCTCCTATTATCATCTATTTAAAGCCCCCCTAGAATCCCCACCTGCTCACCTAAGTCAACAAATTATCTCACATCACTTGACAACAGATAATAAATGCTCTTTATATTCATGCAGTCTCCTTTAGCCTATTAACTTAAACTTTTGAATTGGACTTTCTAGCATAATATCAAAGCTAGTGTTATTCCTTTCATGAATGTGCGTCCACCCCCCATTAGTCAAATTCCACATGCCACTCATAATTCGGCTTGCACGTGAGATGGGGTGTTGAATTATTGTCCCACAACACTTAACAGTGGGTCCTAAATGCACATACATGGTTTGCCGATAGAATGGATATCAGAGAGGGTTATAGCAAAGGTGGCTAGGGAAATAGGCAGCATCTCTAAGGTTAAGATTGAATCTAGGGGTTATACGTCCTACAAGATAGGAAAGGCCAGGGTCACGCTAAACGTCTTAGCCCCCTTAATTTCAAGGTCAATTTTCAACAATAGAGGAAATAAATTATAGATAGATTTTAGATATGAAAGATTGCCTCACTATTGTTACTCATGCGGGAGATTGCGACATTATTCTCAACACTGTGAAGAGTTTCCATTTACTGAGGACAAATTCAAAAATATGAAAGAACTACCTTTTGGTTCCTAGTTGAAGGCGGAAGCTAATGAAGTTAGCCCTTATTGGGATCTATTTTATAGGAAGTTGATTGAGGAATTGATGGAAGAAGAAATCATACCTGAAAGACCGTTAGTGGTGTATAAGGGCAATCCAGTAGATTTGAAGGATATAAGCACCAGTAGGGGAACTGAATGCGGAAAGGCCAAGATGAAGGAAGCCATGATTTGGAAAGAGAACATCTATGTGCTGAATCCTTTACGAGAACTGAGAGATGGTAGAGGAGCATCTTCAGTAAGCAACCAGCAAGGATCTCTTGAAGCTAAAAACCTCTAAAAAAAAAATTGCAAAAACATGACGACGCATGTTAGTAAAAAGCAGAAGAGATATTCACCATATGAAGTGCATCAATCCATCAATGCAGTGTTAGATGCGACTCAATCGATGGAAACTACTATTCAAACTTGCAAAGAAGCACAAAAATGGGCTCTAGTGGCTAGCCCTAATAAGCCATCGGGTTACACATGAAAGTTATATGCTAGAATTGTCAAACTTTGGGCTCCCCCTTAACAATTCAGTCTTTACGAGCCTTAGTGGCTCAAGAAAAGCCTATTGTCCTATGTTTAATGGAAACGAAGAATATAGAAGATGTCATGAAAAGAATGCAGAAAAGACTAAAAAGTTTCAGAATTACTTCATAGTAAATCCAATAGGCTTGGCTGGGGGATTAGCAGTTTTCTGGAATAAACAGGTTACAATTTCCATTATTTCTAGCACTATGTCTTTTGTTGACTTAATATACAATTTGGAAGAGACAAAATAGAGAATGCGCATCACCTTTGTTCATGCATCAAATGACTTTTAGCAAAGATTACAGCTATGGGAGGAAATTCTTTAGATGACAAGACTAAACCGTGACCCTTGGCTGTGTGGGGGATATTAATGAAATCTTATATCATTGGGCAAAAATAGGGAGAAGAGTGGCTGAAAACTACAAATGTAAAGCTTTCCAAGACTTTATGAATGCTTGCACTCTTATGGATCTAGAAAGTAAAGGATGTGCCTACATTTGGGCAAATAACAGAGAAGGGGACGAGCTGATTATGAAGAGGTTGGATCAAGCCATGTGTAGTATGGATTGGAGGGTTTCTTTTCCTACTACGGAATTTTTTGCTTTGCCGAGTCGAATCATAGCCCCATTTTATTGAACCTTTCCCCCAACAAGTCAAACGAAAAAAAGAATTTGAATTCGAAGCCTTCTAGGTAGATGATGAGGAGTATGGACAAGTTGTATTGGAAACCTAGAATTCTTTTCGAGGGGAGAAAGTAGATCTATCGATTAGATTAAAAAAAGGTGACTGAAAAGCTAGCGAGATAGAGTAAAAGGAGATTCACAAATGCAAAAACACAAATCTTGGTGCTGAAAAGAAAGATGCAGGCCATCACAAACAACTCAAATTCACATTATGACATAAACAAAATGAATTGGTTGAAAATGGAGATAGAGAGGCTATGAAGACAGGAAGAAGTATATTGGGGTAAGAGATCCAGGATCAATTCGCTCAAATAGGGGGATAAAAACTCTAAATACTTTCATGCAACCACAAAGCACAGGCGACAAAGAAACAAAATAGTAATGCTGAAAAAAGAAGCAAAATGAATGGTGCCAAGACCCCATACAATTAAAGGAGATGACGGCCAAGTATTTCAAAGAGCTTTACACTTCCACAAGGCAAAGAAACTTCCAACCAATTATTGACCAAATCCCATGCCTTGTAAAAGAGGAGATGAACCAGGTTTTGATTGAAGAAGTGACCCTAAAAGAGGTTACCAAAGCAACTTTTCAGTTGGGTCCCCTCAAGGCTCCTAGACCAGATGGTTTGTGTGGAAAATTCTATCAACATCACTGGAAAGATATTCACAAGGAAGTATCTAGGGAGGTAAGGTCTTTCTTTGACTCAGGAACCCTTAACCCTGAGTTGAATAACACATATATCACCCCTATACCAAAAATGCACAATCTAGAGAGGTTGGAACAATTTCGGCCTATCAACCTTTGTAATTTTCCTTATAAAATCATCTCAAAGATCATGGCGAATATATTAAAACAGTGGCTGCCTGACTTGATAGCAACGAAGCAAAGTGCTTTTGTAAGAGAGAGAGATATACTGGACAACATACTAATAGTGCAAGAAGTGTTTCATCATCTACGTATCTAAAAACGATAAAAGAAATTTCATGTAGTGCTAAAGGTAGATATGAAGAAAGCATATGATCGTGTGGAATGGGATTTTCTCAAAGCAAGCATGCTCAAAATGGGTTTCTACGATACTTAGGTCTCCTTGGTCATGGAATGTGTCTCTACGATATCACTTAGTGTTAAAATAAATGGGGAACCTTCAGCCACTTTTAAGCCTACTTGCGGTATAAGATAAGGTGACCCCCTATCTCTATACCTATTTATCATTGTGGCTAATGTTCTATCAATGATGCTGAAAAGAGAAATGGAAAATGGCAATATTAAGGGAATTAAACTAAATAGATTTTGTCCATTATTATCTCATCTACTATTTACAGATAATTTAATCTTATTCTTGGAAGGAAAATTGGTCGAATGTCAAAATGTAGCTATGATCCTAAACCAATATTGTTTTGTGTCTGGACAAGCTATAAATTTGAAAAAATAGGGCATGCTCCTCAGTAAAGACTGTCCAAGAGAACTGAGTAGGTACTTGACTAAAGAAATGAGAGTACTGGAGCTAGGAAAGACAGGGAAATATCTCAGAATACCTTCTGATTGGGGTGGATCTAAAAAGCAAATGTTCGATTGGATTCTTGCAAGAGTCAACATGAAATTGGAGGGCTAGAAAGAGAACTTTTTATCAAAGGTAGGGAAAGAAATCCTTCTTAAAACTGTCATGCAAGCTCTACCCAAATACTATATCTATTTTTAAAATCTCCCTCTCTAAATCTTGAGCCATTGAAAGGAAAATAGCAGCTTTCTGGTGAAAAAATAATAAGAACAGGGCATGTTTGCATTGGAAAAACTAGGACACACTTAAATCAAGAAAGGATGAAGGTGGGCTAGGCTTTCAAGATCTAATTAAATTCAATGAGGCATTATTGGGTCAGAAGCATGGAGGCTAATTTAGAATTTGAATTCTCTTTGGAGTCGAATTTTCAAAGGACTATACTTTCTGCATACATACAGATGCATTACATGCAGAGAAAAACTCAAGACCATCTTGGAATTGGCAAAGTCTAATCTTGGGAAGAAATGCTACAAATCATTCATCACCATGGGTGGTTGGAAATGGAGAAAAAAGTCAACATTAGGAATGATAAGTGGTTACCAAGAGGTTTAATTGGAGGACCAGCAAATAGAGATGACCCATCATGGGTTTTGGAACTAATAAACAGAGAGAATGCTACCTAGAAGGAAAATAGAGTGCTAGAACTTTTTGACCACGAAGTGTCCAAAGAAATTCTAGCTATCCACCTTAACCCTCAATTTCCAGAGGACAAATTGGTTTGGAAGCCAACTAAAACAGGCCAATTCATAGTCGAGAGTGCATATAACAAGCTCAAGGCACAAGGAGAAATCCAAAAGCAAACCATGCATCATCGTCCAATCAAGCACTATGATCATTATGGAATAGAATATAGAATACCCAAATATAGCCCAAAGTCAGATTCTTTCTTTGGCATATTTGTTAAAATGCATTGGCAACAAAGGAAAATTTATATCGTAAACATATTATACCTTAGGTCACTTACACGATCTATAACAAATACCCAAAATCAATCGAGCATCTCTTTCTCCTCTATCCATGGACGAATCAAATCTGGGATGGCGCTGAAGTGAAAATACAAAAAGATGGTTACAAGGTAACTCGAATAGAGGAATGGTTGGCAAAATTTCAACATACCTCAATCTCTTTCAAGCGACTAAAACAGGCCAAAAAGAGTATATGCGGACTCACCCACCTCAGAGTTGGACTCCTTCGTTGCACAAGGTGCTCAAAATCAACATCGATGGTTCTTTTCTTCAAGAAACAAGGGAAGTGGCTATAACTTGTGTATGCCGAGATAATAGAGACATCCTCGTAGATGGACTTGCGCACACAATGAGAGCTTCTTCAACGATCTAGGCAGAAGCAAAAGCTATGTTACAAACCCTAAAGTACTTTGAAGGGAAAAAAGAACTGCAGATGGAGATGGAGACTGACAACTCTAAACTGGAGAAGGCTTTAGTGAAAGGTACACACCACAGGTTAATTGGGAAATAGACGCGTTGAAAGGGAAAATTGTCTAAAAAGTCCTAAACCTATTGCACTTTTGCCAATTCAGTCTTAAACCTTTTAACTTTGCCAATTGAATCCTAAACATTTTCACTTCTTGCCGATTCAGTCCATCCGTCCAATTTTGACTGGAAAATACGATGTGGATGTTGACAATGCCACATAGGATTACCGGTGCCGACGTAAACAATTTTTAATAACATTTTAATATTTTTGAATTTTTTGAATTATTATTATTTCTATTTTTTCCTTTTTTTTTTTTTTTTTTTCTTTTCTTTTTAGCTTTCTTTGCCTTTTCCGTGGCTCGCCATCGCCCACGCCTAACCGGGCCGGGCCTCGCCCACCATAGGCAAGGCCTAGTCGAGCAAGAAGGAGCCCCTGCAAGGGGAGCCCTCGCCAAGGCTAGGGCGGCCTTGCCATGCATTGGCCGAGGGATGGCGACACCAGGCAAGGCTACCCTGGCCTGGGCGAGGGCTGTCCTCGCCGGGGCTCGCCCTCTCCTAGGCAAGTGTCAACCTTGCCCAGACCAAATCTTGTGAGGCTGGCCCTCACCCCTGGCCGACCGACTCCTAGCGAGGCCACTCTAACCTAGGCGAGGGCCGACCTCGCCAAATCTGGTCTAGGCGAGGCCGACACTCACCTAGGCAAGGGCAAGCCCCAGTGAGGGCTTCCCTTTTGGCGAGGCTAGCTCTCGCCCAAGCCAGAGCGGCCTTGCCCAGCGTTGTCGTCGCTCAGCCAATAGCTGATGAGGCTGCCCTGGCCTAGGCGCAAGTTGGCCTCACCCAAGCGACCCTTGCCTGGCCGTGCTTAGGTGAGGGCTCCCCTCGCTGAGGCTCCTCCTCACCCGGCTGAGCCTCGCCTGTGGCAGGCGAGGCCAATTGGCTGGCTATGGCCAATCGCCTGTGGCCGATGGCCGGCCACTAGAAAAGGCAAAGAAAGCCAAAAAGAAAAGAAAGAAAAAAAAGAAGAAGGAAAAAACATAAAAAATAATAATAACTCCAAAAAAATTAAAATATTATTAAAAATTATCCACGTCAGCACCGTCGGTCCTACGTGGCACCGCCAATGTCCACGTCAGCATTTTCTGACCAAAATTGGTTGGATTGACTAAATCGATAAGAAGTGAAAAAGTTTAGAAATGAATTGACAAAATTAAAATGTTTAAGACTAAATTGTCAAAAGTGCAATAAATTTAGGACTTTTTGGACAATTTTCATGCCATTGATATCCAAATTCCAAGCACGTGTTAAAACCTTTCCAAATCTGAGAATAACCCATTGCCAAAGAGAATGCAATCAAGTGGTAGACTGAGTTGTTAAGGCCCACCAGAGAAAGGCTCTTCTAGCTAATTGGGTTTTTTATCCCCCATCTTGTCTTTTGGACTTGTTATGTTCTGAAGCTCATGCTTTCACTACCCAAACTCTTACTTGAATCAGAACGCTATAAACTCTTTTTTGACCAAAAAAAAAGAGTTTCTCAAGATGGCTCTCTAAAAGACTCGACCAAAAAACTGCTCAAATAAGGCGTCTGATCAGCCAAAATGCTGGACTTTCTCAGCGTTTATCTCGGTTGGACATCCAACTAGCCTTGTCCGTTCTTGCCTTCAGACGTTCGTTCATCTTGTTTTGGACCCACAGTAAATTCCAAACGTTGGTGCTGCATTCCGGACATCGGAAAATGTCTCTTTGCGCACTCCAAAATATTTCGCCCCCTCGGGATGTCATCAAATCAAATCAGGTCGGTGCCAAACCAAGTCTTGTCCAACTTCAAGCCATAATTAACACATATATACTTCTATTTCTTAATTCCTGTTGAACAAGCTACATCTTTTAACCCTAATAACCATGTCCAGTAGAAATCCTTATGCAGAGTAGAGTCATTAACTGCCGTCATTAAGAATATGTAATGCAATTTTTGGTAAAAGCCATGCTCGGATCAGTTCACTTGTGCTAATTTGCAGACCATAATTTCCGTTTCTGGCACAAACTATAGATTTCTTCATCGGATGCACCTGCGTCGTTTGGTAACAAGAGAGCCAATAATTTGCCTTCGTATCAAACAGTAGTAGGACGTTCTCATTTATGAAAAGAAGCAATACCCACACCTAAGCCCTTCGATATGATCGAAATATAAATATTCAGAATGCATGTGCACTTGATTATATAAAGTCAACACTCTTTCACACGTATGTTGGCCGAGCTTTCTGTACAACGACCCAATAATATGAATGAAAATTGCATAGAATGAAATTGAAATACATATCATTGAAAATGGAAATACCAGGTTTGGTCATCATTCGTTTTTTTGAGCTGACCGAACATCGAAAGGCATAGTAAATAGCAAGACCGACCAAGTCGAAGCTCCAAATCGATTTCTTCGCTGTCGTCATTGCTCCTCATTACCTGGCCAATCTCCACACTCGATCGACCGATACTCAAGCTCAAGTTTGCTGTTGAAAGTTCACACTCTCTACTCAACCCCGCCAAGCTCGGGATTTTGAAGTCAAAACTTTGAATATAATTTACTTGGTGCTTGAACAGGGTTGCCGGCGAAGCAGACAGGCTCTTTTAATAATTTCTCTGCGACTCCCTGATTGAATAATAATAGGGTTGTTCACCATGTTGGTTGTTCATACACACTGTATGGTCACCAGCAGTTGTTGCGCCATCACGATCGCCTTCACGCAGTCTTTCCGGCGTATGTTCATGTGGCTGCCTAGGGCTTGCGCGTTGGCGAACCCTTGCCTGCAGAAAGCGCACTCGTAGAACCGCTGCTTCCAGGTGGCGTCGTCCTTGATGTCCTGACCTAACCGATTACCTGGTCCAACGTTGCTTCCTTCTTTGCTTAAGGTCTCTCGAGTGTGCTTCGCAGGGTCCATTGCGAAGGAGAAATGGAGAAAAATCAAAAGACCTATTCGATAAGTTGAAAGTGAAGAGACTAGGTCTTGTGTGCTTGAACTTAGCTGGTGAAATAAAAAGGATCGGTTGGGAGATGGTAGGATTTTTGGCGATAGCGAGCGACCCTGCCTGCGTGCACGCGGGCGGGTATATATATATATAGAGAGAGAGAGAGAGAGAGAGAGAGAGAGAGAGAGAGAGAGAGAGAGAGAAGGATTTGGAGGGATGTGAGGACATTGACAAGAAGAAGATATCGGCATCTCTAGGTGGCTTTAGTGAAATGGTATTTATACATACAACAGTTTGGCGTTTGCTAGAGAGAAACTATTCTTTTCGCCGGCTCTGCCATGGAGGTCGGAGTTGGCATTTCTGGGTGGCTTTAGTGAAATGGTATTTATAAATAGGGTTAATATCCTAAAAAACCTCAAATTGGTACACTTGTGACAAATTTACCCTAAACTATTTTTTTGACCATGAAAAACCCCAAACTGATATACTTATGACAATTTTACCCCAACTGACTATAAAAAAAAAAACCATAAACTAGTATATTTATGACAAATTTACCCCAAACTAATTTATTCGACTACAAAAAGCCCCAAAATGATAAATTTGTGACAAATATACCTTATGCTAAATTGGATTAATATCACAAAAAAATCACAAAAATTGTAAATGGTGACAAACGGAGCGTAAAATCCTAAATTAGTATACCGGTTAATTATCGCATGTCATTTAACTTAATAATTTGATAATAAATTTAACGAAAACTAACAAATGGTAAATTTGTCACAAGTGTACCAGTTTTGGGTAAATTTGTCAAAGGTATATCAGTTTGGGATTTTTGATGATAAAAAAAAAATAGTTTGTGGTAAATTTATCACAAGTATACCAGTTTGGGATTTTTCAGGATATTAACCCTTATAAATACTATAGTTTGGCGTTTGCTGGAGAGAAGGTATTCTATACATACTATCTGTTGTAGCTCTCATCCAGATTTTCTTGGCATGGTTAATTTGTAATCTAGGATGGATAGGACCTCACTTTTTTCAAGAGAAAAGATCATGAGTGACTTCCGTATACGGTAGGGAGACAATACAAACCGAATTCGGGAGACAATTGTTCTGACCTCGTTGTCCTTGTAAGGTCAGACAATCTAAGAAGATTGATTGGTACGCAAGTACTAATAAAGCGGTACAAACAATGTATAACTAAGTGGACTCCAAACATAGTACGGACGACCATCTGCCATCCGGCTTTGTCGCTGAATCACATATCTCATTCATCAAATTGCAACTGATGTGTGATGGGGATAGTGACAATGTGATTTATGATGGACGATGATCACCACTGAAACATAAAGGACACGCCACTAGTCAAGGATAAAGATCGAGATAGATGAAGTCTACCACTAAAGCTGAAAGGAATACCATCAGCCAAGAAGGAAGGACTCCGAAATATGAGCACCCAGACCTACAGGAAACCCACCAGGAAAGGATAAATGATTCTTTGTGCATCACCAAAGCGAATTTGGATAAACAAGCGAAATAAGAAATTCGCTCACTTGAGGAAATTCCCACATTCGTGCAAATGCAAGTCTTCTTAGTACAAATGAGATTACATATTAATTTATAGAGGAATTTTGCTAAACAAAAGAAAACAACTCTCGGAATTCAAATTGAAATGACTCTTGGAGTATTCACATTATTAAGACTCTTGAAATTGTCATCATAATAAAAATTCATAATAATTAGGAGTAAATACATTTAACTAGGACCACATGCATTGTAATTAAGATAAGACTCTTCAAATTCGTCCAGTGGTCTGGGCACCCAAACAACCACCTTGAAAGATTGACAAACAACAACAAGAATCGATTAAAATGGCCTCTAGTCAGTAGTCATTTAGCAGCTTCAGAGTTGACAACAAACTTGTGAATTGACATCTTGATAGTCGATGATAACCATGAAACCAACAACTAGTCCTTTGAATTGTGACAACTTCAACCTTGAACCTACCGAACTATATTACAGTCGAAATTGGCTTTCGCAAGTGGAATTAATGATTGGCTCAGTTCAATTGAAAACACATGAATTGCGTTTGAAATTTTTTCCATAGAATCTTATGCTCCCGCATCAATGATACATGTCCATTAAGCCATCATTCATTAAATTTCAACCTCCTTAATTATTATGGCCCACATGATATTATTAATTAATGGTTTAATAATTATTTTAATGCTATAAAAGAAATATTGGTTATAAAAGTTGCAACTATCATAAAAAGGGAAAATTCCAAATAAGGACCCGAAGTTGACCAAATTTCTCAAACAATGATCTGAAATGAACTTTGTGTTTAATAAAGACCTAAAGTTGACTTATTGTCTCAAATAAGGACCCAAAGTGGTTGAATTAATTCCAAATATGTGACATCCCAATTTTCCAAGTCTATTTTCAATAAATTGAGACGGGCATTTCGTTAGCACGCATATAGTTCTTTTCCTTGAGTCGGCCACTCATGTGAAAGCTAGTCTATCAAGTGAAGCCGTTAAGAAATTCTAATGCATCAGACTCAAGAATTTGACCAGGAAGTGATCGTTCGACCGAGCTAATCTGCAAGGGTCATTGCGGCACAATTAAAAAAATCGATTAGAGACCGGAGATAGGTCGACTCGACAGAGGCATGTGATCAGGTGTGGGTGATTCCACCAGATCGTACAATTCTTGTCGATCGACACTGGATCGACTTTTATGTCGATTGGGTACCCTGTGTCCGTAACTGAAACCTTGAGATTACCTCGACAACCGAAGATCAACAATGTTTCAAAGATGTACATTGTGGCTTGAGATGATCAATCACAAGTCAAATGCATGAAAATTCCTAAAGGCTACCCGGTAGGTTGGGCCGCGCTAGTATCGTGCCAAAGTGAAATTAACCGTGGAATTGAGATCGAATTCAGAAATTGGAAGTCTGGGTGTGTCACAAATCATTTCCGGATCATTGGCTTATCTTTAGAAGATTTTTCATGTAATTAGAGTTTTTCAGCAATTAAATCAAAAAATGGTTAATTTGACTCGAGAAATTAGTAGGCCCACTTTTGGTCGTACTTTTGGGACTTAAGTTGGTTCTATGGACAAGTGAACATGTGAATTAAAGTGTGGTGACATTGGATTAATTTTATGAACTTCAATTTAATTCAATTGGAAGGGAATCAAGTGGAATTAGAGAATTGGTTGTACAAAATTTCATGCCCCGGCGGAAAAATAAAATGGACCCATTGGAATAAGGTTGTGGGAGTTTTGAGTGAGTGGAGTATGACATCATCAAATGATGTCATGGTGGGCCAATTTGTTGGATTAAAGAAAGGGAAAAAGAAAAGAAATTAGCCCCCCTTCTTCTCTCTCCTCCCTCTCTTCTTCCTCTCTCCCCCATCGCCTCTCGCCTCCATGGTTGGTGTGCGAAGACTAGAAAATTTGCAGAGAAGCCGGAGCAGCCCTTCACCGCCCACTCAGCCGCTCGTCATCGGCCGTCCGCAGCCGCCGTCGCCATTCCACCTTGGCCGCACGCCCTCCATCTTCCTCCTCTCCCGTTGAGCTATGTCCTCCATGTTCTTCATCTTTTTCTTCGAAACCCAACAACCGAAGAAGCTGAAGATCGCTTGACGCCCATAGCCGCTCGCCGTTCGTCGCGGTCGCTGCCTGTCCGCGCGTGCTCGCCGACCCGCCGTCGCACTGTCTCCGCTCCGCCTCAGCTCGCGTCGCAGCTGCTACATCAGCCCGTGCCGGAGCCGTTCAGCCACCTCCGGCCACCGTTCGAGCCCTGCCTAGGTCCGGTTCGACCCCTCAAACTTCCCCGATCCTTCCCCATCTCATCCAAGCTCCGGATCTACCCTTCCTCGGCCTCAAATCGCAGTGGACAGTAGCCAAGAAAATGAGTATGGCAGCAGACATTTGGCCCGTTTTGGCCATCTTCCCGAGCCCGAATGCTTGGCCCGCTTTGGAGAAAGTCGATCCCCTCGTCGTCCTCGCCATTTTGGTCCGCTCGGTTCGTTAATCGAGTGAGTTTAACTCACTAAATCTTAATTAGAGTGTTAATGATGCCCTAAGTGTGCTTAGTTTAAATTAAGTAAGTTTAGGTGTGTGGATTAGTGTATTTAATTATAAATTGGATTAAGAGGTTGGTGTATGTTAAAGTGTGTTTAAATTAAAGGTTAAAAGAAGTTATTTAAAGTTAAGCCTTGATGTGACATAAAAGGATTTTAGTTTTGAATTATTTAAGTGCTTCGAAATTCTGGAAAATATAATATTATATTATAATCCGAAATTATTAAAATATTATTATTTATAAAAAAACAGAAAAATTATTTTTGACCCCGGTTGCTCGAATTTCGTGCCGATCGCTGCTGTGTATTGGGATTTTGAAATTGATGATTGAATATTATAAATTGAGTGTGGATTGCAAAAAAAATATGGATATTATTATTTAATTAATTTTCGGAATAAAATTAATTATTTATTAAAATTCGAAAATTTCGTCGGGACCCTAAACTCTTAGAATTTCGTGCCGATCGCTGCTGTGTATTTAGAATTTGAATTTGATGATTGATTGTGGTAAATTGAGTGTGATTATGATAAATAGTTATTCTTTTTATAAAGTCCCAAGTGTCGAAATTTATGGGAGAGTGGGGCCGTGAATTGCCACCTATTAGAGGTTGCGCTCAGTGGGGCCGTGATATGCCACCTGATAAAGGTCGCGCCCAGTGAGGCCGTGAATTACCACCTGATAAAAGTCGCACCCAATCGGGCCATAATCTACCACCTTTTTAAAGGTTGTGCCGAGTGGGGCCGTGATGCCACTGATTCTAATTTTGCCGAATGGGCCGTGATTAAGAGTAATGATTGAATTGCTGAATTGACATGTAATTGGCCGAGTCGATTGATCTCTGAGACGATCCAAGTGGTTGAATTGTTCTGATGATGTGATTGTGCCATGGTTGTTTGGTTATCATAATTGTACGTGGTTGAATTATATAAATTGTGTTAACCTGCAGATGAAGGCTAATGCGAGGTAAGTCTTCTGTGTGATGTGGCTAGGCCACTCGGGGCGTATTTTCTTTCTAATAGGGGTTTAGGGGGTTGAACTTGCTGAGACATTGTCTCATCCCGGTTGTGGGATTAAAATTTCAGGTCCCTGGTGGATGGAGTGACCAGATAGTTTTGGTTGGCCTTGAGGAGTTGTAGAGGTGAAGTCATAAGATTGGAGAATGTGTCTGACTTGTAGGTCGTAGGACAATTCCTTTTTAAGAGCCAGTCTTTTGTAGACTTTTGGCCGTAGATCTCTGTTTGTAATTCTGTTGAATTATGAAAGTGTTATGTTGTGGTTTTGCTTCCTGCTTTTCTATCCCGTATTTTATTGTCAGTGGTTTTATAATACGTTCCGCTTGCGCATTAATAAATGAATGGGGTCGGCGACACTACTTGGGAATGTCGCATTTGATCTATCGCAGTGGGATGATCGCGCGCTCGGGGTTCGGGGCGTTACAAAATAAGAACCTAAGCTTGCTGGTCAGCCAAATATTCGCTGGCTATCAAGCATGTTACATTTTCGACGATCAAAGTTTGGGCAATTTTGTCCAAGAAAAAATATAGGGAAGATTAACAAATCCTAAAACAAAAACAAAAACACTCTAGGTTTTCTACGGTCTCCCCGGAGAAAAACCAAAATTCTCTCATTCTTTATACCCATTCTCCGCAAAGTCAAAGACCCAAATTCTTCGCTAGTTGAGACACGAATTCAAAAACAAGAAGAAAACTAGATGCTTCTTTTTTTATTTGCAAAGACCCAAATTCTCCACTAGTTGAGCAAGGCGAGGAGTGACAAGAATTGAGTTGTGATGATGATCGAGAGGTGATTTGGTTGAGGAGTAGTAGGGGAGAAGAGAGAAGAAAACTTAAACATCTAAATGAATAACCTAAACTTAATTAATTTTGAATTTTCCCTTTTTTCCAATCACAAATTTCTAACAAAATTGCCCCTATTTTAATTGTTGAAAAATGTCTTCCGGCGAACTAAGGTCCTCAATAGAGATTAACTTGATCACTTCGGGTTCTTATTTGACACAAAATTCACTTTGGGTCCTTATTTGAAACAATAGGTCCACTTTGGGTTTTTATTTAACACAATGTTCACTTTATGTCTTTATTTGAGAAAATAGATTCACTTCGGGTCCTTATTTGGAATTTTCCCATCATAAAAATGTGTAATTCTTATGAGTAGGTTACACTTCCTTCTAAGACGTGTGACTCTTGTGAAGATAAAATGCGCTTTGATAGAAGGCACCTAATGGTAGCCTATATAAATAGAGTCTAGATCTCTCTCTACCCAGGACAATGAACTTTGTATTCTATCTCCATCAAATAAAATTTGTTAAGAAAAGTGGGTCAAGGGGGAGAAATCAAATTTCTTCATCTCTTCAGCTTTTGCAACAATTATTTTCAACAGTATTGTTATGGATAAATGTATATCATCATTCCTATTATTTTGAAAAATCATAAAAATTAAAGATCCCCAATTTTTGAATTTTCACATCAAAAAATTACATTATCGCTAACGCTCCCTCCCTCCTAGTAGCCAAATCCTAGCATCGTTTCAAAGCCATTGTCAAGCCCTTGACGAGATCTGGTCATCGTTATCTAGATCTTACCAAAATTATGATAGCAAGCCTAATACGGACGCCTCTTTTTGATATCACGTTGTTGTTTGGCTTATTGACAACCGATGACATGGAGCTAGGGATGCCAATCTGTTGTCTTCATAAATACCCCACCCCCTGTCTGATCACCACTAATCGAGTGACAATGGGCACGCTATTATTCACTAGTATAAACTAGAAAAAAAAAAAAAAGAATCAATTGATACCCTAATATCGTTGTTATCCACTAATATACAAAAGGAAAAAAAAATCATTTCATCACCTAATCTCTCTCTCTCTCTCTCTCTCTCTCTCTCTCTCTCTCTCTCTCTCTCATGTCCTCATCCACACGCTGCCACCGAGTGTCACGACTCCAACCACCCAATCAATGGTGACCTCCATTAGACCACCTCATCGCCAGCCTTGACAATGGAAGCGCCTGCCTCATCGTGCTCTACTATAGTCAGCAAGCTCACAAATGGAGTCAAGTTTGGGGAGGAAGGGAGGGAGAGATAGATGAGCAACGAGGATGAAAGAGAGAGGAGAGGTGACTCCCCGTTGGGGGTGGCCTGATTAATGCAACGGTTGAGCTCGATTATCATAAGGGCATTAAGGATTAGAGGTAATTAGTTTCCGATGGGCCAGTGAGGGTGCAAATACTTCCCACTCCTACTAAAGCAAATCAAGGAACCCCTTCCCTTGGTGAGAAAGGGAAGGTGAGAAAGTCTTACGGCTGTTTGGGATTGATCAGCAAGGGCTTTCAAGTCGTTTACTTGCTTGCTTAGCTCGAAAAAGATAGCTATTCAAAGCATCGAGAGGTCAATCACTTTCTTTGGATTCTCTAACATCGTATTCGTACTAACTAATCCCGACAAGAACTAACCCCTTCTTCTGGAATCGAAAATTGGACCAGAAAGACTAGTCCGCAGTTTGTGGAACCAAGGATCGCCAACCTAGTCCTAGGCCTATTAGGAACCGGACCAAGTGGGTCTAAGAACCGGTTTGTGACATCCCGATTTTCCAATTCTATTTTCAATAAATTGAGACGAGCATTTCGTTGGCACACATATTGTTCCTTTCCTTGAGTCGGCCACTCATGTGAAAACTAGTCTATCGGGTGAAACTGTTAAGAGTTTCTAATGCATCAAACTTGAGAATTTGATTAGGAAGCGACCTTTCGACCGAGCTAATCTGCAAGGGTCATTATGGCACAATTAAAAATCAATTAAAGACCGGAGATAGGTCGACTCGACAGAGGCATGTGATCGAGTGTGGGTGATTCCACCAGATCGCACAATTCTTGTCGATCGATACTAGACCAACTTTTCTATTGATTAGGTACCCTGTGTCCGTATTTGAAACCTTGAGATTACCCCGACAATCGAGAGTCACCGATGTGTCAAAGATGTACATTGTGGCTTGATCGACCACAGGTCAAATGCATGAAAATCTCTAAAAGCTACCCAGTAGATTAGGACGCGCTAGTATCGTGCCAAGGTGAAATTAACCGTGAAATTGAGATCGAATTCCGAAATTGGAAGTCAAGGTGTGTCACAAATCATTTTAGGAATATTAATGCATCTTAAGAAGATTTTTCATGTAAGCCGAGTTTTTCAGCAAAATAATCAGAGAATGGCTAATTTGGCTCGAGAAATTAGTAGGCCCGCCTTTGGTCGCACTTTTGAGACTTAAGTTGGTTCTACAGATAAGTGAAAATGTGAATTAAAGTGTGGTGACATTGGATTAATTTTATGGACTTCAATTAGATTCAATTGGAAGAGAATCAAGTGGAATTGAAGAATTTGTTGTACAAGATTTTATGCCCTGGCGGAAAATGAAATTGCACCTATTGAATATTGTTGTGGGAGAAATTGAGATGATGTCATGGTGTGGGGCAAGAATGGCTAAGATGTCGACAAGTGTAAGGTGGAGATTTGTTCCCCAAAAAGGTGACCCATCACCATCATCTTCAAGCTTGGGAAGAGAGAGAGGGGGGAAAGGAGCTGCCCGTGCAAACCAGGCCAACCCACACGCCCGACCGGCCGCTTGCTTCATCACCGAAGTCCATCGCCGCCACCGTCGTCTGTGCGCGTCGCCTGCGCACCGCGCTCACTCACCGTCGTCCCGCCAGCCATCTCGCTTCTCCGTCATCGTCCACTCGTCCAAGCCTCCATCCAACGGTCGTCCTTCGTCGTGCCAAGCTGCCCGCCGTCACCAAGGCTACCGGAAAGCCGCCGAAGCCACCGCCAGCAACCGTTCGAGCAGCAGCTGTCCTTCGCCACACGCCTGAACAACCGCCCAGCCATCTCCGTCTACCTCTATCCATGAGTTCCAAGAGCTACCAGAGCTCGTCCCCGCCGCCGTGAGCCATCGTTGACCTCCCCACCAGCCCGTCCGAGCCCCACCAGTCTTCTCTACCCGTTGCCGACCCAAGCCGGTGCCGAATCTGCCCTCAG
Organism: Eucalyptus victrix; assembly: GCA_016097545.1. Taxonomy (NCBI): domain Eukaryota; kingdom Viridiplantae; phylum Streptophyta; class Magnoliopsida; order Myrtales; family Myrtaceae; genus Eucalyptus; species Eucalyptus victrix. The sequence goes on from CM027842.1 coordinate 39,905,881, forward strand.
CCGGCAGCGAGCAGTGAGTACAGAAAATGGGTATGGCAGCCTGGTTTTGGCCCGTTTTGGCCGCCTTCCCAAGCCCAGATGCTTGGCCCGCCTTGAGGAAAGTTGATCCTCGCATCGTCCTCGTCGTTTTGGTATGCTCGGCTCGCTAATCCAGTGAGTTTAATTCACTAAATCTCAATTAGATGGTTAATTATGCTTAAAGTGTGCTTAGCTTAAGTTATTAAGCTTAGGTGGTTAGTTTATTTATTTAATTGTGAATTAGATTAAGAGAATTGATTAACTTAAAGTATGTTTAGTTAATGTTAAATTGATATTTATATTAGTATAATGGTGATTTGATATAAATGAATTACTTTTGGAATTAAATAAATATTTCGAAATTTTTTAATAATTTAATAATATATTATTATCCGAAATTATTAAGATATTATTATTTAATTAATTTTCGGAATAAATTTAATTATTTATTAAATTCCAAAAATTTCGTCAAGACCTTATTTGCTCAGAATTTCGTGCTAATCGCTACTGTATAGTCGGATTTTGAAATTATGATTGGATATCATAAATTGAGTGTGGATCGTGAAAGATAGGAATATTATTATTTAATTAATTTTCGGAATAAATTTAATTATTTAATAAATTCTGAAAATTATTTTGGAACCCTATTTTCTTAGAATTTCGTGCCGATTACTGCTATACATTTAGAATTTGAATTTGATGAATGGATGTGGCAAATTGAGTGTTGATTGTGGTAAATAGGGATTTTATTCATAAAAAAACCCAAGTGTCAGGTTTTGATGCAAAAATTGGATTTTCAATATTATATTAAATAGTGGGGTTTGAAAAAGTGAGATATTGGCTTTATGATTCGAAATTAGCTTGCCCCCACACACGTGAGTAATTTCTGGAATATTTTTAATACGAAAAAAAAAAAAAAGGCCGGAATCACTATTTTAAGTGGAAGCGTTGAGTGAAATGTAAAGTATCCTAGGGCCAAGTATGATTTGGCTGTGTGTTAATTAAGAGGAATCGTCCTGGGCTATTGAGCCGGACTTGCCCCTATATGGGATGCCCACGCGGTGGTTGCGGGTCGCAGTAGATTCTGGGCCTATGCTCCTTCGAGAATGCCATCGACGTACTGACGAAGCCGTGCTCCAAAGTGGGGAGGCAATGCCTGGCTATATGACAGTAGATAGCCGAACTGTGAGTAGGCTATGCCCTTGCGTGGCAGTAAATAACAATTGGAATGTATGTTGAGTGTTGTTGATGTGTCGGATTATGGGGACGGAATTGTGTGGCATGGAATGGGACGTGTCATAACAATTTAGTCTTATAATTAGGACCCCGCAGTTGTTGGTTATATGAAAGTGAATGTGTTCAGGTTGTTACCACCGCCCGCGGTGGAAGCGTTGGTTAGGGCTTGGTACCCCAAACGCAGGGGGAAGGGTTCGAACCTTCGTGGAAGCGATGCTTCAATGCATAACGCGCGTCTTACCTGCGCTTGGGGGTCAGCGGTGGGGGCCCCCAGCGCTCCAGGGTTTACTCTCCCCGCGAAGCGGCGTTCGGAGGTTCCCTGGGTTATCAAAAAAAAAAAAAATGTGTTCAGGTTGTTTAAGTTCTTATTACTACATATGATTGAGTGATATGAACTGTGCTAATCTGCAGGAAGGAACTGAGGCGAGGTAAGTTTTCTGTGTGATGTGGCTAGCCCACCTTTGGGCGTATTTTCTTTCTAATATGGGTTTAGGGGGTTAAACTTGCTGAGACATTGTCTCATCCTGATTTGGGGATTACAATTTCAGGTTCCTAGTGGACGGAGCGGCTAGATAGCTTTGGTTGACATTGAGAAGTTGCAGAGGTGAAGTCATAAGAATTGAAGAACGTGTCCGACTTGTAGGTCGTAAGACAATTCATTTTTAAGAGCTGGTATTTTGTATACTTTTGGTCGTAGACCTCTGTTTGTAATTCTGTTGAATTATAAAAGTGTTATGTTGTGGTTTTGCTTTCTACTTTTTTATCCCGTATTTTATTGTTAGTGGTTTTTATAATATGTTCCGCTTACGCAATAATACATGAATGGAGTCGGCGACAATACCTAGGAATGTCGCATTTGCATGACCATGGTGGGATGTTGGCACGCTCGAGGTTCGGGGCATGACACGGTTGTTGTCCCTTGCATTCCCCATTTTCTTGCAAACACGAACTCCACGCCTCAACAAACAAACAACAAAACCCAAATAACCATAAACCGACTATTACAAAGCGAGAGAAGCTAGTGGACTGGAGACTAAAGTGAGAAAATTAGAGTTCATTGCAGAGAAATGGAAGCATGAAAAAGGAGTAGAGACTGAGGAAGAGCAAGTACCTCCGAGCCGGTGAGAAGAGGGCTTAGCGTTGAATAGTAAAGAGAACTTTTGCAATGGAAAACACGGTTAGTTGAAGCGAAAACAGAAATTGGGGGCAAACTCTCTAGTGGTTTTGTACAGAGGAAGAAGAAGAGTCAAAGACCAAGACGAAGATTGGGAGAAGAGAGTTGGACAAGTGATTAAGGTTTTCTCCAATTCGGATCTCTAAGTAAGTCGTACGAAAATTATATTGCAAATTAGGGCAGTTAGGTAACCAGCGTCAAGATTGCAAGAAGCGAGAGGCAAATTAGTACTAGAGCCAAGGTTGAGAGTGAGCCGATGAGCGACAAGTGTTGAGGCTACAAGAGGATCGAGTATCTGAGAGAGAGAGAGAGAGAGAGAGAGAGAGAGTAATAAAAGTTAAGATATAAATATATGTATATTCCGGCGGCTTGGCTAGGTGAGTGGATCTATATTTGAAATCGGGAAGTGAACGAATACTCACTAACTCCAATTTTTAAGAATAAAGATCAAACTGTTTCCCCTAGAAATCGCCCTAAACAGACCATTCAGTTCGAACTCTTTGTTTGGATGATTCATTTTTCTCACCCCTACTAGAGGCTATGGCAACATGGTAAAAGACACGTAAGTGGGTCATATACTTCGAGGAAGAGCGAAAGATGGGAGAACGCTTTAAAGAAGGTTTCCTAATCATAAATTTAAATACCCGACTATCCTTTGTGGCGATGTTTTCGGAGATATAGTCTAACAAAAAATCTTAGGGTATACTTGTTTGAGTAAAACAACTTTCCACAAATTAATTTTCTGAATTTTCACACTTATGATTTGTTGAAAATAATCAATCAATGGAAAATTATTTATGATCAAAGAAAATATGCACACTCAAAATTAGGAAATTGAATTCCATAGAAATACTTCTCAAAAGATATTTTTTCAAAAAATAAGTTTTTTTTTTAATTATGAAGCTTTCTTTGAAACATACAGTACTTTTAATTAATTCAACTAACTATGCCCTAAACACGTGTATACACGAACACATTCCATCTTGTTGAAAGTGGAAATTGCTCGGAATGATGAGATGTAACACACTAATTATCGCGCTTTTTCTAGAGCTACCTTGATATTAACTAAGATATTGAAAATTAATTAAAAGTGCGCCGGAAAGTGGAAACACATCCAATCTTGTTGCCTTCTGGATTGTTTTCAGGAGATCTTGGAATCGAGACGGCACGAAGAGAAAAAACGCGTTCGGATGACGTCGTTTAAGTCAAATTGATACTCATTGATGACCATGTCCTTGAAGACGGCTGTTGATGCTAATGCTTCTCTTTTTTTTTCTTTTTTTTTTTTTGCGATTTTTTTTGATAAAATATGGCATCTTATTATTACTTTAAATTAAGATAGTATTACTTATATATGATAGGGAGCTGCCATGGACAAATGGAAATAGCACATCATAATGGACAACAATTGGATTTCGCTTTTGTACAACTTCTCTCTTCCATTGCCAGTTCATTTTTAGAGGGTGATGAAGCTTTTCATTTTCGTTTTCTTTTTCTTTTTTTATTGTTCATTGCTTTCTTTCTGTTTCGGAAAAAATTAGAGTAAAAATTAGAATCCATTTTACCAAAAATGGGTGTTGACCTAACCAATGAAAAATCTTTTACCAAAAAATTTATCATTTTTTTTTTTTTGTGAGAGTGGTTCATTGGGTTTCCGGATGGAAATTTAATGGGTTTAACAAAGAAGAAGAACAATAAATTTAAAGGTATAAATTGTAGATGATGGAAACTTAAAAGACAATAGCAATTACATCGGGAAAATGTGTTTCGGATGATAAACAACATTTTTAATAATCACGGCAGCTTTTTATAATTAACTAAAGATGACTTCTCATAAGCAGTTAATACTCTAAATACTATCACAACTGCATTTTCGCAACTCTAGGCTTTTCATCCACACTCAGGTTCTATCTACAAGGGGTTACAACTCATGAGGCCATTAAGTTATGCAATCACAGCTTGACATCAATTTTTGGGATTCTTTAATCTATCTTCTTTCTTCTTTCCTCCTTTCCCCATTACCAACACTTAGGACGCATTTGGTAATGTTTATGTTTCTGAGAACAATTTTTGAACAGAAATAATTTTTTCTATTTCTGTTCTTGGGAACAATTTCTGAGCATAAGAATGCACTTGGTAACGCAAAAAAATTCTACTCCGGGGAATAGAAATGCGTTTGATAAACTTGTATAATTTTGTTGTTTCTTTTCATTTGTCTATATTTTTATTATATTTTTCCTTATTTTCTTCCTTATTTTCTTTTTTTCTTTTTTTTTTTTTTTTTTTTTTTCCTTCTTTCTCCTTTGTGGCCAGTCACCGGCCACAGCAGTGGCCAGTGAGCTTGCCGAAGCCTTGCCAGGCCACCGCGATGCTCGGCCTCGCCAGATTTGGGCGAGGCCGAGCCTCGTCGACGGCCTCAATAAACAGGCTAGCCTCGCCCAAGTGGCATGAGGTCAGCCTCACGCCGGTCCACGAGGGTGAGGCTCAGCCTCATCAACTAGTTGCCAGCCATGGCCGAGGTCAGCAACCGGCCAAAAGAAAGAAGAAGGAAAGAAAAAAGAATAAGAAAAAAGAAGAGAGAGAAAATTTGTTTCCCGGAATTGTTTTGTTTTTTTTTGGTAAGATGTTTCTCGGAATTGTTCACGTGAACAAGAAGCAATTTTTTTCTACTTCTTGTTTCTGTTCTAAATCTGTTATCGGGAACAAAAATTTTACCAAATACATTTCTATTCTTTTTTTTTCTATTCTTTTTTTGTTCCCTGGAACAAAAGAACAGAAATTTTTGTTCTGGAAAACAAAAACACTTTTTAACAAATAGACCCTTAGTCAAAATTATAATAATTGGCTATATACTAGTTTTGTCATCAAACAAGATTATCCGTCAACCATTTATCATCATGTATCAACAGTGGCACTTCATGGTCGTCATTAATCACCATTCATAATCATCAATGAGCTTTTTTCCACTGTCACCAACGATTACGGGTCGATAATCATATCGATTCCATTAACCCAAACCAACTATGTGTTGATAATAAAAGAGTTCATTACTTTTTTTTAGTAAGCAGAATTTACCATAGAGCCACTTACAATGGAGTAACTAAATGAGTGTTCATTGACGCTATTGAAATGTAATGGAATGTCCATTGCTTCCAACCATGTATGGAAGGAGCATTCCAAACGGAATGCCCGTTCCTTCTCGTGATTCCTCCATTTAGATGGAGGAAGGCCCATTACATTCCTTTTATTTAACCCAAGAATTAACAAATAAAGTTATACAACCAATAAAACACTAATCATTAATTTTAGTAATTTCTATACGTAAAATAATTAGGCACACTATTAAAAATTTTATTATAAAATATATCCGAATACTTCAATAAATTAGTTATTGACCAAAAAAAGTTATTTTTTTATGATTCATTTTATTATAATGGTATCATAGATGATGACGAATATGGTTCGCATTATATAATTAATAATTCTAACTTGCTTCTGAGAAATTTTTTTAATCATTACATTCAATAACTTATAACTTAATAACAAAATATGACTTTAAAAAGTTAATAATTATAAACTATATTTAAATAATATCAATCAATTGTCACTTTATTCAATCATGGATAGTAATTAGCAACTTCAAATTATAGTTAATAAACTATAATCGATGTTTAACATGATTAATATTGAGAATTTCATAATTATAAATCGTATTAATAAAAAAACAACTAATATAGTATTGAATAGACTTACATCAAATGCATTAAAAATTCTCAATCAATCTCATTCCTACCACATTTTTCTTATAACCAAACACAAAATCCTCATTCCCTTCAATTCTGCAGTTTACCAAACAAAGATATCAAAATCCCCATCCATTTCACCGTACCCAGCAGAAGATAAAAAATTTTCCACATCCACTATTCGTTGCACGGCCAGCAGGTAATTAGCTAACCATGGAAAAATTAACTTTTTCAACTTGTGTTTTATTTTGAGTAATAAAAAAGTCCTACAATCCGCAGTTTTATTCACTGCTAAATGGATTTAATAACAATCCCAAACACTATCTACGTTTCAAGATAATCGAGATTTCTACTTATTTTTAGGGCCAGAGGCACTAATGTATTGAGAATAATTCAAGTATAGACTTTCAAGCAGGTTCATCGCACCACTATTGGAATTTGGACTGGCCTAAGAATTTTGTGATACAGAGGTCTCGTTAAATTGGATTGGAGTGGACTCGATTCTGTTGGGCTTGGGCCCATTTGGTCTCTCTATAAATCTCTTCTTTTCCTAGTCGTCTCGTAGTATAGTGGTGTTAGAAATTCAGCATTTGTAACCACGCTTAAGCTAAGCATCGTCTGGAGTATCCCATCGAGCTGCCCAGTTTCCCCGATTCAATTCAGTATCATCCAATTTGAGGCACGCCGTTTTGATCGGTTCAGTCGATCCGATAGTATATGACATGATGGTTTTTTATGACACATTGATCTTGTACGACATTATAGTAAAAATATTGATATAGCGTCTCGAAGTAAAAGGAAAAATTATGCCAAATATAAAAAACTGAAAGGCTAATTGTCCAAAAGCGATTGGTGATAGAGAATGAGATCACAAATGAAAAGGCACACTAATTAAATCCCCAATGAAACTACTAAAAAGCAATGAGATAATTGAGAAAATTGTCCAAAATGCCATACACTTGTTGCATTGTGGTCTATTCAGTCATAAATCTTTTAATTATACTAATTTAATCATAAACCAATTGTACTACAACCAATTTAGTCTTACACCTTTCAATTATGGTAATTTAGTTCTAAACTTTTTAATGATTTGTCAATTTAATCCTAAATCTTTTAACAATTTACTAATATAGTCACTATGGCTAATTTTGGCATAAAATCGGTGAGATTGCGGTCTAGTCATGCCGATCATTTTACGTGGTGCGGTCGAGGCTAATATGGACAATTTTTAAAATTATTTCAAATTTGTTATTGATTTTTTTCTTTTTTTTCTTTTTTTTTTTACACAAGGCCGGCAAGGCCACAAAGCCCTCATCGGCCATAGGTAAGGGTCGTGGCTCTCACTGAATCTAAGTAACGGTGTCGCAAACTCTCACCCACTCTTGTTGTGGCTAGGGCGAGGTGGTCGACAAAGATGGTTGACCTTGTGTGAAGAGAAGACAAAGAAAAGAAAAGGGAAAATGGAAAAAAAATTAATAAAAAATTGAAATAGTTTTAGAAAAATTAAAAAATATCCAAATCAGCTTTGTTCGCATCATAGAGAATGGCCACGACTAATTAGAATGCCATATTAGCAATTTTCTAATCAAAATTAATCAGAATGACTATATTGACAATTTATTAAAATGTTGAAAACCGAATTGACAAATCGTCAAAATATTTTTTTAAAATGACACAAACAATCTCTAAACTTTTGTCCAATGCTCAATTTGGTCCTTAAACTTTTAATTTGTTCAATGTGGTTTCAAAGCTTTAGTCCAATGTGCAATATAATCCCTAAACTTTTAATTTATTCAAGTCCTTGAAATTTTAGTACTTGTTCAATATAGTTTCTAAATTGTATGAAAATATTTAACGTAGTCCTTTTCCATTAATTCAAAATAAAGGACTATATCAAACATCTCCATACAGTTTAGGGACTTTATTAGAAATGGGTACCAAAAGTTCATGGACTATATTGAACAAATGAAAAAGTTCAAGTACCACATTGCATATTAGGTTGAAGTTTAAGGATCACATTGAAAAAATTAAAAGTTCATTGATCAAATTGTACATTGAACCAAAGTTAAGAGATTATTTGTGTCATTATCTCAAAGATTAAGGATTAAATTAGCACAATTGAAAAGTTAAAAATTTAATTAGCTGTCATACAATAAGTTTAGCACTAATTTAGCACAATTGAAAGATTTAGGATTGAATTGACCACCATATTATCTATAGATTAAAAACTTTCTAGATAATTTTTTCTGGAAAAAAGTCTTGAAACGCTTTTGTAGTGTTTTTCTTCGACTTTTGAGTTTGAGTTTTGCTCTTTTTTTCTTTTTCTTTTTTTGGCCAATAATTTTCTCCTTCTTTTCCCCAGCACGTTTTTAGACTTCAGTACCGAACAGCAAGAGGGCCGTTCCAAGCTTCTCGTATCGCTGGCCTTGTCTTTAAATTTTTAAAAGGATATATATCGTAGTAACTCGAACTTGTGATTTCATCATAACCTTTAAACCACACAACGACAAAGTATGAAATCAATTTTTGCAAATGGCTTCGATAATCAAATGGGATGTATGCATATTAGAGGGTTAACAAATAATAAGATGCAATACATGTCACTTGATTTATGTTACTTAGATAGATTGTTTCTAACGTTCTAACTCTTTTTTTTCCCTTATGAAGAACAAACCCACCTTAAATAGGGAAATTTTGGATCTACGATACATACCAATGCGAGCCAGCGGATGGACGCTCCAAATGCATTTTGATGGTGTGAGATATCGAATTCGTGTAATTGCGTCTAATTCAAACAAATAAGCCTGTTTTTTAACCATCACGCCACCGTGGGGGAATTTTCTCGAACAACTTTTACTATGCGGATTTGAACTTCTAGCCAGATGCTCCCTTTGATTGGAGAATGAGATAAGATGCGAGCCAGTGGATGGATGATCCAAATGCATTTTGATTCTGTGAATTATCGAAATTTTGTATTTGCATCTAGTCCAAAAAAATAAGCCTGTTTTTAATCATTACGCCAACCCCGCAAGAAATTAATCGGACGATGTTTATCACGAGGATTCGAACTTTTAGCCGGCTGCTCCCTTTGATTCACTTTTTTCTTATTGGCAGATGAACACATAATTAGTTCTTCAACTCAACTTTTTTCACAGGCAGAAAAAGAAAATTGACTACTGAGTGAGCGAAATAAGTGGTGGCGCGCATACATTGGGGTATGTATGTATATATATGCGCCGACTGGTTCTTTCTCCTTTGTGCCATGCCCTATCTATTCACTCCATTTCACTAAAATGACCACCTTGGTCCGCTTCTCCTTGATCCCATTTGTCCCTCCTTTTTCCTCTCATCTCTCGACCTCGTCCCACACGTGTGGGGCCTCTCTCTCTCTCTCTCTCTCTCTCTCTCTCTCTCTCTCTCTCTCTCTCTCTACATTGTCTGTATCAGTGCGGATCATCACTGGTTCTTTGCTTTCTTTTTAGATCTACGCACAACTAGGGTTCCATCAAGACCCACCCAAATCCATCGTGTGATCACTTTCAATCTTTTCCCATTTTTTTCACCACCTACACATTCAAGCAGGAGCTCACGTCAGTCCCTAGCAATGCCTGTTGACTCGTCTACGACACAGAACGTATGATCTCCAATAATGACGTGCTTTATTCGTGATGAGACTGTGTGAACGTGTGATGATGCACCCAAGATCAACAGCAGTCAACAGTTGTGGTTTGAAGCTTTGCTAATGGCTCAAAGTACATCATGGATGAGCTATTACAAGTCGTAATTATTGTAAGTTGATTAACCCGTTCTCCGCTCATTCACGATGCCAATCATGATTTTATATATATAAACCTTTACTCGATGCCTTCAAGGTTTTGAGTGCCCTGTTAAGATTGCTGAGACTCATAATCAAAGCATCTGATTTTACCAATTAAGTTGAGTCTAAAGGGTTTAGTTTTAATAGGCTTCTTGTGGTCGTTCAAGAATGTCAAGTTTAGGACGATGATGCTTAAAGAATGCCAACGAAAGAGTGTAGGCCAAAGCCATGTGCTATTCTCTAACTTCATTACCTAAACGAATTTGAACTAGCAGGTGCATTATATCAATTATCAATTGAGTTAACAAGGTCCATGAATTTGACCAGAAAAGTATCAATCACCATTGAACAATGGAATATTATAAACCCATGCCTCATCCTGTGAACATTCGAGTTCGTTTTCATCTTGCGCTACACAATTCGAATTTCTTTGTTTTCTTGCACTCTCCTCTCAACCTTTCAAGGTGCTAGACCACGGAACAACATCGTCGTTGTTCGTAAGTATGTCCAAAAGTTGTCAAGACTCAAGGAGATGCTATATTTTGTACCCACTATGAGTCACATCTCTCTCTCTCTCTCTCTCTCTACTACTCCAACGTCTCATCCTTCATTCCTCTTACGGAAAATGCCACCATGCCACATGACTGCCACAACCCTTGTCGGGAATATGCAAACCGTCAGGTTTCGGAAAACATCACTGCTCGCGGTCCTCCACGTGACACCACATTTCTCCCTTTTCTTTCTCGCCAGATGCTGATGACATTAGAACATGAACGATAGTGAGATCTCCCACAGGTGTGTGTGAAAATCCTCTCTTTTTCCCTATCGCCATTTTATGAAACATGTTCTTTCGCCCACTGTACTAACTTATGATGTCTTGGTTTTCTAAAATCATGCAACATGTGATGCTCCGAGAGATCTTTGTTTGGCCTTGCATCGAGACATACAGAAACAAACGCATTAAGTTTGTTTGATTGTTCCTTCTCGTGTAGTTATTGCATGTCGTCGTCCGTATGCATGGACCCTTTTTGACCACTCAAGTACCCCTACAATTCTTTTGATTGGTTCGCCCAGTTTTCTTTTTATTTTTCATTTTTTTGGGTGTGCGTGCGTGCGTGGAAAGACTCCAAAACTCTGAGTTAGAGAAGGAGAAAAAAGGCGGTATCTTAATAGGGCTCAAGAGCCTATCATAGGAGAGATCATAGTTATAACAAGGGCAGTGAAATCAAGCCCCATCAAGATTATTAATCTGAAAATTTCTTTCTGATTAATTATTACCATAATCATTATTGTGCACCCAATGTCTGTTGAATTTGATTAAGTCATACTCCAGTGAACTCTTTATGTAAGACTTTTCCGTTTGGCATTTTTTAAGGTCCAAGAAACTTAAGAAGATCTAGTTATAAGACGCAGTGCCGATATTATAGATATTTTATTTGAATAGAACAGATATCGAGCTCATGTGGCATATATAATATATGGCTTCTTCATATAGTGTTCCCAAATGGTAATAACGTGACTGGAGTTTAGTAACAATTAGTATGATGGATATATTTGTCTATGAAAAAGATCCGGTAATATGTGACAAGTACGTTAGACTTTGGACTTGTATTCTAATTTCTAACCACGTAAAGGTGCTTCTAAAATAAATTTTTTTGGCACTTCGTTTAGTAATCACAACCTTCAAACTCCATACACGAAAAGGGACCAGCACAAAAATTGGAGAGATTGTGATTATTCTCGAAGTAAAAAGAAAGGTATTTATTACCTGAATGTCGAATTGCCCGAATCGAGTATCTGAAAAGGGAGAAGAAATTATATTACGAACAGCAATTCTTTTCCCTTCCGTTGGGTGAATTAATAAAAAAGTAAATGAAATGGCATTACAACTTTCTACGTCTATTTACTTTTTTGTGCCTTGGAACTCGACCCCAGCTAATGATGACCATCTGTACACATGAAACAGTACAGACTTCCATGCCTACTTAATCATAGCCCATGTAACAGATGTTAGCTCTTTTAAACCGAGGAATGCATTTTGGGTTCTTTGAAATGCATTAATCGTTGCATTTACAATATATTTTTGAATGCCAATGCGATTTACCCTAGGAAAAACCATAGTTAATACTTGATATCATGCCTCGTTAGTCAAATTTCAGATATTTGAGATGTAAAATAATCAATTTCTTATATAAAAAGTGCAACTAGCTACATCATGTGTAGGTTATGTAATTATTGTGATTAACCATTTTTCTTCTTATAAATTTGATGAATTTTGTCGATGTGACAAAGAGATCTATAGTAGACAATATTACTTTGTATGTTTATTTATTTATTTTCGGTAAATAGAAGTAAATAGGATACAAATTAAGGTCTAGAATCTATTATCCCTACTTTATTACCTAACTATCACCTAATCAATTTTCTAGAAGCCTATGAGTAAAACTTAGTGTCCAAACGGTTCTTTATTTCCGTCTTGGAAGTTATGCTGTACTTTGTACGTTTATTTTTGAAATCAGTTCGAATTGAAAAACTAAGAGACACGAATAACAGACTCTACCGTTGAACTTAAAATATATCCCTAATGCTTGTTAGGGAGGGCGCATGAACAACCTTTACGTCAATTGGGGACGAGGGAAGTGCTGTCTTGCTGCTCTCATATGCAGACATTAAGGCCTAGTCAGATTAAATTAAAAAATGCATGTATTTTGAAGAATACACGCATACATACGTCATCTATATATGTATGCATGTGTGTGTGTATGTATGCATGTAGCATTTTGCTATGATAAATATAGATACAATAACAGTAACATTGTATTGTCAAAGCGGCTTAAATTTTACAATATTTTTTGCCCCAAAAAATTCGACCTACTAATTTGGTGGGTGACAAGTTACAAAATATTACTCACATGCAAAATTAACTAAATATAAACATAGATCACGTCTATATTTATAGCTCACTAATCAGAAGATTGGTTGGAGGACACAGCGCTATAAGAGAATAAACGATTTAGCAAGCATTCACTGGATTTGTGTAGTACTCAGTCAACAACCTTATCAGTGAGTCTTGCATGTGTTAGGGAGAAGAAATCCGAAACCACGTCATGCCATGAGCGCATCATTCGTCAAAAAGCTATTATAAAATCTGTGTTTAGATCATGTGTGGTAGATTATTCTAATCGAAAAGCTTCAATTTCCTAACTGCCAGAAAGTTACGGCAAGTCACGATGAGAACCGGAGATATCCCCTAAAGAACACACATCATCCAAATCTCAGTTTGCTGCGTCTTTAGACAATGATGTCTATGCCCCATGTTTAATCATGTTGTTTTCTTATTTCTCAGCAATGTCCAGCAGCTACAGTTATCCTACACGTGCCCTCGCTCACCACATTGCTTTCTCATATTTTACTCATTTTTTTTGTCATTCCATCAAACATTTATAGCCCTATTATATCATCAAGACAGTGTTGGTTGACTGATATTTAAGCTAACTTTTTTCCTAAAAAAAAGAAAAGGATAATTGACAGGAAAAAGCAGGACAATGAGCTGCTCTAGTTTACTTTCTTTTGTACAACTCCAACTATTCTTGTTGTTAAGTAACAGTTAACCTACCCAAGAACCCTATTAGCAAAAGAGTGATGTTAAAAAGTTGGATATAGTGAAAAGTAAAAGCAAAGGTTACCCCAAAATATGAATGCTCCCCCCCCCTTCTTCTTTCCTTCTTTCTCCTCTCACACACAAAAAACCAGCATCATAGAAGAAAATATCTACCAGAAACCTCACCATTACACAAGATTTAGAAAAAAAAAAAAAAAAAAAAAAAAGATGGAAAGAACAATGAAGTTGAAATTGAAGCAAATAGGTCGAACAAGTCACATCAAGAAGGAAGCACATTTAGATTAGGTTGATCGAGTACAATGGATGAGTTAGGACAATTGCTATATACATACACATATAGCAATATGTGAACTTAGATCTGGGCTACTAGTAATCTAGGATAAACTGTTAATCATAATACTCTTCTCGTAGAGATCTGAAAGCTAACATATAACTGAAAACCATGAGGATGGCAAGTATTAAAAGCCTCACTTAATTGGAGTACCCCAAGCGAAGTTCCAAATCAACCTCATCTTCTTTAAAATTGTCGAGAAGATCCACCTGCATACCCAGCCGAACAGCCTTAGTATCCTTGGCAATTCCTTGAGTAGTCCAACCGCAATCTGCTTCGCCAACCCTAGTGGCAAGACACTTGCGGGCCCGTCCCATTTCACTGGCCGGAGGGAAATTCATCGATGGCAGCGTCGAAGAAAAGGCAGGAGGAGGAGGACGAATCGAGGTTGGCAATGCTCGAGCAAAATGGGGAGGCAAGGACAAAGGGGAAGAGGAGAAATTAGGGTTAGGGTTGTTGGAGTTAGGTTTAGGGTTATGGTTGAGGTTAAGGCCGAGAAGTGGGGACTGGCCGCCGCTACAATCGGTTTTCTCGGCCTTGGCTGGCAGTGTGGGGGGGCTCGACTGCCGCAGCCTCGCACGGTCCCGTCGGTGGACATTCATATGGCCACCAAGGGCTTGGGCCGATCCGAACTCCCTCTTGCAGAAGCTGCACGAGTAAGACCTCGGAGGCCAAGAGAGTCCACTCAGGTAATCTTCAGCATGGCTTGGGTAGTTGCCGATCAGAGAAGAGCCCACCTTTATCATGTTCAGCCTCTGATGGTGGTGGTTGTGGTGGTGGTGGTGGTGGCGGTGGTGGGTGGTGGTGGTGGAGGAGTCTCTAGTGCAGTGGTCCTTCAAGCTGTTGCTCAAACTACTCTTCCTCTCCATGAGCGGCCTTTTGTGTGTATGCGTGTTTTCTTTCCCTTTATTCAAGAACTCAGAAAGCTATAAGTGAGTACTAGAAAGCAAGAATCTAATCTCACATCATCCCTCAGGATAAAAGACAAGAAAAGAAACTCAGAGAGAGAGAGAGACAGAGACACAGAGAGAGAGAGAGAGAGAGAGAGAGAGAGAGAGAGAGAGAGGTAAACGCGGGGCATGAGTTTATGAGGGTCGCTACTTACTATAACAGGAGGGCTTGAGTTGCCGGATTATGCCCTTTTTACTAAAGAGGGAAGTGATTACAGTGGATATTCTTTTCAGCCACTTACTGCTTTTTGCAATTCCCTTCTAACTAGGAGAACACAACAAACACATACACAAACAAAAGATAAACTCTCTCTCTCTCTCTCTCTCTCTCTCTCTCTCTCGAAAGAGTAGTTCTTAACCATTGGGTCACCTGATGGAACCTGGTCAATGTCGCGTGTCATAATGTCGTTGGCTCTTATGTGATTCAACGGTCACAGAACGGAGAAATGATGGACCATGTGTCCTATGGAAAGGATTCAAGAAACATTAGCCCGTCATGTCATCGACCTTTGCGTCGCATGTCTTTTCAAGCCAACAAAGATTTTAAGATATCCGTATCCTCTCAGATAAAAGCCTAGCTTTTTCTAGGGACAAGCTATTGTTCTCTTCAAATGTCTGGATGGATTTCTAGGTGAATTTTTCTTCTTGAAAGAGAAAATTTAATGCTCCGAAAATATTTCTGCAAAAACACCTTGTAAGTCACTAGTTAAGAATTGTATAACTGGTTCTTGGTAGCCCATTTTGTGCTTTAGTGATCTCGAATTAGCTTGGAGCTGGTCCCTGTGGTTGCCCGATATAAGAAAATAACACCTAAATTCGCTAGTTCTTTGGATATGAAAATCTAGCTAAACGCATACAAAGTATAAAAAGGTGGAAACTCCCACACTCTCACGAGCTATGCAAATTATGGTCGAATGTCCGACCATCGTGGATCAAGCCTTTGCCCCTCTTGAATCAAACTTTTTAATGCTTCTCGTACAAGGGTTCGAATGAGTTGGATATTTACTTCACTTCTCTGTCAGTCTTCAACAAATCATCATTGTGATGATTCAGTGTTGCCCACCTATTCTCAAATGTATCAACACTATTGGAGCTCTGATTTGCGAGAGTTTACTTTATTTCTCAAGTTTGAGTGTATGGTAACAACTTCTCCACTTTACATAACTACCTAAATTTGTGTCTCTGACTTTCACTTGTCTATTTTATTCTTGATTTGTTCAACTCATTCGCTTTGAGAACCTTTTAATCTCTGTGGTGGTATATCATCGTATCACGTGGGATGTGCATCGAATGGAAGGCTCTATCCTTATTGAACATAAGAGGATACATTGGTTTGCAAATAATTTGTTCTCCATCATTTGTTTACTGGGAGATATCATTAACCATTGCCTCATTCTCCTTACATAATTTTTTCATCAATGTTGACCAATTCTTTTTTCAAAGAAAGAAAGAAGAAATAAAAGATCCTATATGCTATATATACTTATATTATATAGATGCAGGGGATACTTTTTCCCTTGCAGATGTGCTCTACAAAGCTTGCCCGTTCATAAGAGTACTAAATAGGTTCTAGTTCCTAGGGCATTTGAGCTCTCAGCATACTGAGCTTCTTTTCATGTTTCCAGGATTTGGTAAAAAGGAGGAGAAAGAATCTAAGAGCACTCGTGTTGACAAAAGATAGTGCCCCATATTTAGGTGGGATACAGCGAGAGACTGATGGCCAATGAGATGAGTCCAAGGCCATGCTAGATATGGGTCTGACTCTGAGTCCCCTAACAAACTTCTACAACAGAGATTTCATGTTTTTCCCACTTGAAAATGATCGAGATAGGTATGGACTTGCTGAAGTGAAGAGATGCCAGACTTTTTCCAATCTCCTTTTGACAGGGAGAGAGGGAGGGAGGGAGAAACTAGAGTTGAATTGGGATTTGTTAGCTGCTAATCATTCAAGAACTGACAAAATGTTAGAAACTCCCAGAGAATCAAAGTCGTTTTTCATTGGTTGCTGTCTCATCAACACCTCCACCCCCTCTTCTCTCTCTCTCTCTCTCTCTCTCTGGGTGTGGGTATAAGTGCTGAAGCACCTCTTGACGTGCGGAAAGAAACAAAAAGTATCTTCAACTCTTGACAGACGCTAAATTTACTAATCCTACTTTTATCCCGAGGAATTCATGCAACCCTCAGAGAATATTCATCTTTACATAAATAGCATGATGTGCGCATATTAACCTCCTTCAACCGATGGCACATCAGAGCATGTATTTTTCTTAACTTAGATATGTTCTTACATCGATTATCTCTTTTCCTGACCTTCCTATTCTTTCATCAAGAGCACTCTTGAAGCCGATGCAACGTGTTGTCTGGGTTACCTTTTGCTTTCATTAACCTTTTGGCGTTGGTGAGACGATGTTTCTACAGATGACGAAGGGGGTGAATTTTGGCCCATGAGTATAAATCAAGGTGCTGATCGTAGCACAATGAATCGAATTAAGCTCTAAATTTGCTTGACAGCCTTGAATCTATCCCCAAACTGAATGATAGATTGACAAACTTAGAAAATTTATAAATCTAGATACTCTAAAATCAACGAAGTCAAAAAGTGACCGAAATGGTTACCATACTTGATATACTCGATTTCCATAAGCTCCCCCTCATGTGAGGTGTGGGAGGGTGGGGGACGGGGGCAATCACTAACACGCCTTTGTCATTTTCTTCCATTGTGCTTGGGTTAGCTTTTTTTTTTTTTTTTTTTTTTTTCTCTTTTGTTAAAAAAATAAAATATCTTTGCTAATATATTTTGAGTTTTTATATTTTGAATCTAATAATTCCCAAAACACAAAAGCACCGACAAAAAAGGGAACTTCAATATCAACAAATTCTTCAAATAAAGAAAAAAAAATCCTATGAGTAACTTTTAGTAACGTAAAATTCCGAATCAATCAAAAACTAACTTTTTTTATGTGTTTTGCAAATTTGAACAAAGTAAAGTAATCTTTGATCGGGTAGAGATTAGCGCCCTTTTTCAAGTATTATTTACTAGTAATCTTTTAATCATGCTTAGTAACTTCTCGTACTGAAAAAGTAAGCATGTGCTTACGAGGAACTGGTAACTTTTTCATATGTAAGTCCAAATATTAACAGGTCATCCTCAACATTTCAACAACAATAAATTTTTCACTGAGGATATTAATTGATTTAAAAGAACACTTATTAACCAGATGTATGAGTTGCATGTTTCTTCATTTTAATCCGACCTAATGAACGGAAACTCTTTCGTTTTGATCCAGCGGTCCAAGATTCTTGAAATTTGTAGTGTTTTATGTGATCCCATTAATACCCCAAAAAGACCTCGTTAAAATCTTTCTTGATCTCCTCTAATTTTCCTTTTCCTTTTTGGGCTTATCTTATAATCTCCTAAATTATCTCTTTTTTATCAATAAAAAGAAAAACAGAGATATCAAACAACAACAAACGACTTATGTTAATTTGCGGTGCGGTTCTACGACCAAAGTATACCTCACGAACCGATCTATCACATCGCTGTGTATTGGCCCAAGTCGTAGATGGCTCCATCTCCTCCGCAAGCTTAAGAAGCCCAAGCCTTTTTTTCATTCCAAATAATGGTACATCGTCGTTTTTTCATATTCCCAAAGTTGGAAAACAAAGCATGATGCTGTACACCTTTCGACCTAATCAAGGCTTTTCTTTGGATACCTAGAAACTAATTTCAACATAGTATTTGTTCACTTTGCTTGATTGATCATAATGGCGAGTGTCGCTCCTGGTAATTTCAGAGCAGAAGTAGCACTAGAGAAACTTTCTGCTTTCACTAAAATATAGGTAAATGACTCTCAAATCTAATCGATGCCTTAGTGGCATATTACGACCCAATTTATATATGGAATAGGTCTGTTTCTCTCTTGAGGAGAAAATACGAAAAATAAGGTACAAAGCACAATCAAATTAGGAACATTTTTGCTAATTTCTCAAACTGTAAGTGATTCGATGCATTTCACATTGATCATTGATCAAGTGATTGTTGAACAGCGAATAACTGAGATCTCTAATCTCATATCCTTAATGCACTAAAGAAACACACAATTGAAAGGCAACAACTAAGGAAAAGCAATAGAATTTGATTCTCCATATCTGATCATGGACAGCATCATTTAATCTCTAACCGGTGCGTCATCTGTAGTCTCGCCACCAGCGCTGCTAATTTGGTGCTGGAGACACTCCAACTCTCTCTCCAACTCGAAATTCTTCTTCTTCTCACTCTCCAACTTAGCCCTCAGCTTATCAATCACCTGCACCAACTGCTCTTCTCTATTGGCTATTTCCACACCTCTCCGATCTCCTCCTCCTCCTAGGAGACTCATCAAACTGTTCACTTTCTGCAGTTCATCTTCCAAGCTCCTCTTCAGCAGCGCCAAGCTCCCCATCATCACATCCTTATCAAAGCCTTGAGCCGCGTTGTGGATCGCCACCTGAACACTTCCCTGATGATCGCTGCATTCATCTTCACTCAAGTTGGCAGCTCGAGCAGGCGAGCTGGCGCTAGATTGGTCAGTATAGCCCGCCAATTCAAAGGGCCCTTTCAATCCGGCCATGTTGTCTCGGTCCATTCCCTCGCCTTCGAAACTAGCTTGCTGTGCTGATGAATCATGAAGAGCAACTTCGTTGGGGAAAACCGGGTCAAGCTCAAACCCTTCCTCATTGAAATTCCACCCGCTTATCCTCCTATGCTTACCCTCGAGATCACCTGACTCGGCACCATCACCTTCCTCTCCCCCATCCCCTCCACCCTTGTTCATCGACAAGGACTGTAAGAGCTTGGCTTGCCGGTGTCTATCCTCGACGCTAGGCAACCCTTTCAAGACGTGCTTCGCAAGAAACTCCGACCCTTTGCAGTTCTTGAAGAAAGAGTGCTTCAAGAGCTTCTCTGCGGTGGGTCGTCTGGAAGGATCTTGGCAGAGGCAAGAAGCCACCATGTCCTTGAACGATTTCGAGAACTTCCTTCGGACTGGGTCGTCCTTCTTGTGCTTCTCGTAGTCTGAGAACCGGAAGCGCTTTGTGATCTTCATGAGCAAAGATGTCGAAGGCGGGAGATGAGATAGAGGAGGCCGACCGTGGGCCAATTCCAGCGCGGTTATTCCAAGAGACCATATATCGGCCTTGAATCCATACCCGTTGTGCGAGTGTATCACCTCCGGTGCCATCCAATAGGGCGTCCCGGTGATACTGGTCAGCGCCAACGACGATGAACTCGAAGACGTCGATAACCCCTGGCCTGAACCAGGTTCGAATATCAAGGCCGATACACCAAAGTCAGCAAGCTTCACGGCGCCTCCCGAGTCGATGAGGATGTTGCCCGCCTTGATGTCCCTGTGTAAGTGGCCCTGGTTGTGGAGGTAGGAGAGGGCGTTTAAGGTTTCCCGGAGGATGACAGCGATGCACGCCTCGGGGAGGCCCTCTGGGAAGGACGACGCCATGACGGACTGCGCCGAGCCGGCGGACATGAAGGGCATGACCACCCAGAGGCAGCGGTCCACCGTGAAGGAGCAGTGGGCGTTGAGGATGTTGGGGTGGGAGAGGAGCGACAGCGTCTTGGCCTCGCGTCGGATGCTGTCGAGGTCGGTGCGGGAGCGGTCGAGGTCGATGGACTTGATCGCGACCACCACCGAGCCCATCGGCACGCACAGGGCCTTGTACACGACCGCGCTGACGCCGGCCCCAATCTCGCTGAGGATCTTGTAGGAGCTCGCGTCGAGCGGGAACTGCGGCTTTCTTGTTGGCTCTTCTCGGTCTTCACGGGCCATGGCGACGACGGGAGTTCCTCTTCGACGCGAGCTTGGGACTGGCCGTGAACTTGTGATCAGTAAGGGATTGAATCCGAGGGATGAAGTCGTGATCAAGAAAAGGACTCGAGCGCTTTTGCTGGTTACTCAGATGAGGAGGTTCTTTGATAAAGTTGATGGGGGAAGGTCGTTAGGGTTTCGAGCAGTTTTCTTGTGAGGGTTTTGGTGGAGAAAGCGTCGGCGATGGGTTTCTATTAATTGCGAGCGGTGCATGTGAATCTCTCTAGAAGTGTGGGTGTCAAGGGAAAAGCTGAAGGGACCTTTGGCGTGATTAATTAGGGTTGAGGCTCTTTCATTAAATGGGAGCATCACGTGAAAGGGGAAATTTTTTGAGGTTGACTCAAACATAGAAACAAAATATAACACCAAATAATAATAATAATAATAATAATAATAATAATAATAATAATAATAATAATAATAATAATAATAATAATAAGGGTTAATACTATATAAAAAAAATCAAACCGATACACTTATGACAAATTTATCTCAAATTAATTTTTTTACCACCAAAAACTTTAAACTAGTCCATTTATGATAAATTTACTCTCTACAAATTTCTGTCAAATTGGATTAATATCCTGATCTTTGCAATGCAATTGCCCTCAGATTCCAGAAGGAGGATGTTGTGAGTTGATTCTTTTGCTGATCTGAACATAGGCATGAAGCTTTAGAGTTTCACTCCCATTTGTTATGCCATTGTGCAGCCGTCTCTGTTCGAGAAATTTCCATCAATCTACTATTCTCCATTTTCTGAGAAGTTGAAGGGTTTTATGAAAAATCCTCAATAAGAATATATATAACAAACAAGGGGTGACACCCTAAATCGAACACCCATCAACTTTCATGTGTCATTAAACTCAACAATTTGATGATAAAATTTAACAGAAACTAAAAAAGGGTAAATTTGTCAAATCTTAGGTTTTTAGTAGTCAAAAAAATTGTTTTAAAGTAAATTTTGTTACAGGTGTACTAGTTTGAAATTTTTCATGGTATTAGCCCTAATAATGATGATGATGATGATGACGACAATGTAAGCCAATAGTTAGAAGATTCGATACAAAGCTTTACTTAGAGTTCTTAATTTCTTTAGCACTCAAGTTCAAGAAGCATAGCCAACATCTAATAGTCAAAATAAAGGTCATAAAAGGACAAAAATTATAATGTTAAGTGTTTAGTCCCAACTCAAGATTAAATAAGGTCGGATATAGAATGATATAGTTTGGATAAAAATATTCTACGGGAAATGTGGACTAAAGATTGATATGATTTCTTATATGAAAGCCAACACCTTTTAACACCGGACACACCAAGAGGGAGCTCTTGAAGTAGCTGAACATACTTGTGAAGGATATGATCTTTAGAAGAGGTTTAGTAAGAAGGAGGATAAATTTAACACTCGCAAGAACTTTAACAATAGATCCAGTACACTTGACAAGATCTCCTTCTTCAATAGCGGTATCTTTGAATATTTTCAAGATAAAAGTCATAATATGGTTCTTATGAGAGGTTTAAGAAAGCATGTACTAATTACAAGGAAAATCTGTTGACTTTAAAAATCATGAGGGTTCAAGTCCCCTCTATCCCCAAAAAAGGACCATTTGACTCCCTAACTTAATGATTTATCCTATTATGTTTTTTTTTTTAAATCAAAAAAATTCTAGAGCCTAGATAATTTCCATCTTTTTGATTGACATGGAACTGTCATGTAGTAATTGGTCTTGGAACCATAAATAAATAAATAAATAATAAAATTAGACTTACTTTCTACTTAAAACAATATCATTGCCTTTTGATTTGACTATTTTTCTCAAATAACAAACTTAATAAGTTAATAATTAAATATAAATATATTTGAATTCTAATATAAAACAAAATAACAAAAAATAATAACAATTTTCAATTTTAATTATTCCTATATATATATATATATATATATATATATATATATATATATATATATATATATATATATATTTGTAGGTTTCTTTCTATTCTATAATATTACACACACACACACACACACACACACACACACACACTATTTGTATTTACTATAAATTTTAGGTATATTAGGTATAATTTATCATTTAATAAAATTCTTATTAAAGAAAGATAGAAGGGAATAGAAAATAAATTTAAAAAGAGTTAATATAAATTTTTAAAAAATAAGAATAAATAGAAAAAACTCAAATTTTAAATGAACAACTTGAAAAAAAAAAAAAAAAAAAAGATCTTTCTAATTCTAAAAAAGAAAACCTACACTCGTCTCCTTCTCCTCCGTTTCCTTGATTCATATCAAAACTTTACTACTCTTCCATAGTTCTTTAGTTTATGTTAAAACTCATGAAATCGGTGGGAGATTCAGAACTATTTTTCCTCCGGAACTCTCTGGTTCTATAACAAGAGAGTCAAAGCTCCTCTCCTTTATAGTTATGTGTTTCTCATTGAAGTTTCACGAAACTAGCAAAGGAGTCACTATACTTTTTAGAATTGCGAAGAAGATGAATGATAATGTTCTCTCTCTTACTAAATTTGGCTTTTATTGGCTAATCAACCTCATTGTTGATACCCATTTACATTTCTTACCATTGCCAAACCTATGGATTTGAATTGTTACAATGAGCTCCTCTACTATTTAAGATTTAGATTCTCACTATCACCATTGGTGCATTTTTAGGTTCATTTATAATAATATGTCATTCTTACCAACCAATAGACATTATAAGATACAAAATATCCGATTTTATTAATACAATTCACCAAATAATGAATACAATATAATAAAATCTCTAAATTTCTTATCATATCATATCCTATTCATCCTATCCTAACTAAAAATCCATATGATCAAACAAAGCCTCAAAGCACTAAACCGATTAGAGCTTGAACTCAAGAAATTTTATTCCAACAGCTCCAAGCCTAGTTGGACAATTCGACTACATATATTTCCCAAAATCCAAGTTCAAGCTAGGCTCAACTCGAGGTGAGATTAAAGTCGATCATCTGATGGTTCAGTTGATTCCATTCGAGTTGAAAACTAAATGGAGTTTGAGCTGACAATCTAGCCTCGAACCTTCACATCGACTTTTGATCAATTTCCTAATTTATCACTTCCAATGCTATCTTTTTACCGTCGTTGCCCGTTTGCATGACAAATTGACCGTTCGTACTAAATCCAACATAGGAAGTTGCTCCATTCCGCCGATTCAATTTGGACCAATTTTGATTGGCAAAGACAAAGGGAAAGGCCGATTAGCACGAGTTTCGCATCCACCGCTGAACGTTCGATTCAAGTCATATTGCTTAGCACCACTCAACTTGTACAAGCCCCAGCAATTATACATTCGATGATTTCATTGAGGCTATAGCTCTCCCGACGTATGTACTGAAAAACCAGACTGCTTTCCAAGCTCAAGCACCGTTATTTGGTGAAACAATAGTCCACTCCAACCATGGGAAAGTAGGTTGTTAAAAAAAAAAAAAAAACCATGGGAAAGTACAACCTGCATGGGTTAGGCGAAGCCACAACCCCATTTGCAAACCCAGAAGCTAAATAGAAATCGAATAGCTCGTGCTTGCCATGTTGACCTTCGCCATCAATAAGGAATGAAAGTGAAAATGATAATGGTGATCATGTTGTTACACGCATCCATTTGCAACAATAGGTACAACTATTCGGCACGGTTGACAATTGATGTCATTTTGCTAGGAGTGAGCATGATCCAGGTTAGGCCGATCCACCTCCTAATCCTAGAACCAATCCGTACAGTACTAATCCTTAATTTTTGGAACGAATGACCAACCCTATTAAACTTGAGACCAAGGACCGGCCGGACCAGGTAAACTCCAGCTCCAAGGTTAACTCGAGACCAACCAATAATTTTTTATTTCATTTTTTGTACTCCTTGAAATGGCAATCGAGAATTGGACCGACTCAATAGGTTCAATAACAAGCAATGTCAGCTACGAAAGGCAAGCGGTGAGAGTTGAGTGAGATAAGCGTTGAACAGAGTAAGCATCGAGTATCGAGCAAAAAGCAAGCCAAGCAAGCATCGAGCGGCGAGTGGCACGAGTGACCCAAAGCGAGCGAGGCGAGTGTTGAGAGGCGAGCGGAGAAGTTGTTTCTCTCGATTTTGGCAAATTGAAGACTAAAAAGACAAATAAAATAGAGTACTAGGAGGATGTCGTAAAGAGCTATTTATGCCCTTTTGGATGCCGGACTTCTCACAAAAATATTTTCCTCATTCGTAAATTATGATTATCGACGCCATAAAAGACATTAAAAATCTAAATTATTAAAGAATAATGTAAAATTACTTGAATATTTTTTTAAAGTTTTCTCTATATAAAAAAGTTATAAATAATATATATATATATATATATATATATATATATATATATATATATATATATATATATAGGATTGACTGACCCTAAACTCCTAGGACCGAAGATCAACCTGCACAATATTGATCCAAGAATCTTAGGACCAAGGACCGACCTTATCTCCCTAAGAACCGGACCAAGACCGGCAAGGTTAGATCGGTCCAGGATCAGTCCAAAGTTGACCCTAGACCAATGCTCACCCCTACATTTTGCATCAACCCGTATAGTAACATGCACGCATGGAGACACTTATGCGCATGCCCAGACGTCCTTTGTTTTAGCCTCTCGAAGAAAGCTAAAAGCTTACGCTCGTAGAGAAATGGAGAGAAGCTAATATGAGCGAATAAACGTGGCGAGCATGTCACAATTTTTCGTCATTTTCCAACTCAGAATCCCCCGAGACAATGAACAGGGCCACCCGTAAACAGACGGTCAATTTTAAGGCCATTCTTTTTCTCCGTCAATCATAGGCCCATTTTGCTTCTTACAAAATGCAAAGAGCCCTGACTGTCAAAAATGGACTCCCATTGCTGAAGACCCTTCCACTAGAAACTGGAAAAGAAAATGGCCTGGAGGATATGCTGGAGCCAGTCCAGAAGTAGTACATGAAACTTATCGTCATTTAAGCAAACTCTCCATGAAGGTGGGCCTCACAAGCTGCATCTTCAAAAGACACCGCGCTGTTTGTAAGTTTGGGCATCATCTCGACCAACGAATAACCTGTCAATTCAGCCTGCCCTGGTAAGTTCCTCCCTTCAATGGATTTTCACGTATACAAGGCAATGATGACTAACAAGTTCAACTCAAGAATCTTCTGGTATCAAACAAAGGGAAAACTGCAATTTCCTTGTGCAAAAAAATTGCCAAAATGCAAAGTAACATCATCAGTCTTCGGTGAATTAGCTGATGTGTAAAACTTTAATCATACCTGATACTACAGTTGATTATCCTATTATTTCAATCACCCAAGCTATAATTGCATTTACTTATGACTATACTCCCAAGAAATCTATCAAAACTTTATCTTATACATGTACGGACATATAGACGTGTGTAACTTTTTTCTTTGGTTACCATATATAATATAAGACACACAAAGATGTGTGTGTATGTATGTATGTATGTACATATATATGTATGTCTATATAATACCCATGAGAAGAATTTCTTACACAAAATTTTGGGGATCCAGTAGGTTCAGCAAAGTGGGCTCTCCCCACCTTGAAAGTACCACATCGTCCTAGAAAAAGAAGATGCATCAATGAAGACAAAATCACCCAGCTATCAAGTCACTAGCCAACATGTTCACAGGACACTGATCACCTGACCACTATGGTTGATTGCTAATCATGTGCATGCAAGAGAAAATGATAAATGGTTGGACACCTAAGATTGCGGTATCTTCTTTTTTGTTGTTGGACGTGCCAACCTCATGGTTTGTTGCATTTCTTATTGTCACGGATATTATTTAATTCTCAACATCTACTAATCATGTTTTTCAATGGATTTTAGTTGATTGATGGGATCGCAAAATTGATACATAAACAGATATTATAAATTTGGAATGGATGTTTGAGTCTAAAAAATTGATTTATAACCTAAAGCTATTAATTTAACAGAAAGAAACACATATTTTGCAAAGAAGCATCATGTCCCAGTGCAGGGCAGTGCCCCATTTGCCCCTCAGTGGCAGAGGCCCTGGAACACCACCACCCCCCCCTCCTCCCCCCCTTCCCACCCATGCCCATCCCCAATTGTACATCATTGTTGTGGCAATTCATTTATGGCCTAATTTGCATTCACATGTGCTAATATTGTCTGAGAAAGGTAGGATTGCTCAATTCACAATGAGTCCTAAGCTCTATGAATGACATCAAAGTTTCAAGTTGGATAAGGTATTAATAATGAATGAAACATCAAAACTCACAAGTTAGATAATGTAATATATTACCTTCAATGACATGCTCATTTTGAATTGGCTGATGCACGAAGCTCTAAGAACCTCCATGAAGGTTTTGAGTTCTTTGATGGATGCCCCCCAAACTGTAAAATATCTTTGAGCCATATCACCCGGTTTGCAAGTTCCTCAAGGTCTATAATTGCATCTTCCAATGTATCAGAGAACATTGAATTTAACAATGTGTGATCATCACTTTTCAGCTTCTCTGGACAGTGTAGATCACAATCATGGTTTTCCTTACTAACACTCACTTCCATTTCTGCTGATGCAACCCTTATACTAGAACTAGAAACACCATCACAGCTATTGGCCTTTCCAAGGCCACTGCTGGCCACTGCAGAATTCTCATATATCTCTGGTGGTGATTTCTCAGAATTTGTGTGCATCTCCGGAGGTGATTTCTTGGAATTTGTGTGTGTCTCCAGAGGTGATTTCTCGGAATTTGTGTGCGTCTCCGGAGGTGATTTCTCGGAATTTGTGTGCGTCTCCGGAGGTGATTTCTCGGAATTTGGGTGCGTCTCTGGAGGTGATTTCTCAAGGGCATTTATGTTCAAAGGCACTTTTTGCAGCCTGGACATATCAGCAGAGGGTAACAACCTACCTGAAACTCAATGAAGTAATCAAGCACTTAATGTCCACAAACCATAACCTTAATGCTATCTCTAACTTCCTCTAGAGTATGGACAATAGGAAAGCAGAAGCAAGTTATCAGTCTCCACACCAACAAGTTTAAATCTAAAATCGAATCACCAAGTGAAAAACCAGAACAGAGGTACTGAAAGAAAGATGCACAAATAACTCAGGAAGGAAGAGCAGCAATTCTTGGAGGACTTTTGACATTGATGTCAATAAATGGCATGAGAAAGTATTGTTCTTTTTCATTCATAACGTGAGAAAGTAGTTGTTTTACGAGTTGAAAACATGGAACAGAATTACTCATGGGCTAGCTTAGGAAGACCATCAATGAAAGACTTGCCTCTTTGACACGTGAGTGACAAAAGGACCAGCTGAGGAAGACCACTAGCATAAACACTTAGCAGACACAGTCATAGATCTCTAATTTTCCCTTTTAGGACTCGAGTGGGGAAGAGAAACACCATAAAAAGATTTGTGGAGGTATAGAAAACTTTCACTAGTCTCCAAGTAAATCATTTATGCTGTATTTGGGAAGGAAGGGAAAATGATGAGATAAAATTTTGAGAAAAATTGAGAAAATTTTCAAATTGTTTTGATAAAGCAGAGGAGGGAAAAGTTAAATATTTGGGCATTTTCCAATCCCAATTTCCTCACCTAGCACTCCCAAACAAAGCCTTAATCAATAAACAGGATAACATAAACAGCCAGTTTAAGTTTGAAGTCAATCTGCCACTGGAAAATAAAGAAGAAACTGAACTTCAGATGAGTCACTTGGCATAATCTTCAACCAACCAATTTTCCATTTAACATTTTAGACACTCAAAGTATTAGAAATTTAGCTCTAAGGGAATCCTATGAAGAAAAGTAGAGAACCACTCTACTCATCAAGCAAAAAATGAGTAGGTCGTGCAAATTGTCCCATAAGTTACACTCAAAACCTCGTAATAGAGATGCACATTCAATGCTTTAGCAAATCAAATATAACCAGTCACATGGACCCCTGGCGAGAACATAATTAATCTTTGCACTAATTTCTACTAACATGTACCCATGCTGCTAATGACCACTGGCAAAGTCTACCCTAACACAGATGGAAATTCTTATGGTTTTACAGAAGCAAACAAAAACTGCAAAACAAGCATGCAAGAACACACTATCTATAACCACGTTAAAAGAACTTCCCAAAGAATCCGCAAAGAAACCAATAAATCTTTGGAGATGTTTAAGTACATCTGCACGACTCCCTACCTTCATGGAGAGGCTTGGTCAACTGAGCAAGATGTGGTGAACACACCTGTAACGGTCAAGGAAGATCACACATTTAGCAGGGATCAAACTGGGCAAATGGCCAAAGGCTAAATTTGAAATGTGAATATACAAACTGGGAGCACAGGGCAAAAGCTTTGCGCATTTGATAATTAGCATAAAACAGGAGCATGCATCAAACAAAAGAGTATGTATGCATGATGGCCGAGAAAAGAACAATGGAGTATGCTTTATAAGCAATTAGTGATCAGGTAGGCATAATAAAAGCTCAGACGCATAAAAGCAGGTTAACTAATAGCCCTTAAACATGACCAGACAAGCATTCACACAGAATTAACAATATAACACTACAACCAGACAAAACTTGATTACTTCCCCCAAAAAATGCATCCACGTAGTTAAATGAGCTCGAGACACATGCCAAGCAACAGGACCTACACACCATTAATATCGGGGTCCCTAAAGGAGTGGGGCCAAAGCACTTTCTTCTGTGCTGTGCGATTCACTCTCCACTGATGAAAAGGGCTACAGCAAGCAGCTCAATTTATAAATCCTGTCTAATCTATAATAACAGATATGACCTCGTTTAAAATCTTAATCACCCTTTACTGGGACTACTTTTCTCCAATTAGATTTTTAGAGCACAACAACAGTGTTCATTGTAAAGTTCAACATGTTTAGCCATAGAGTTTGAGCACAAATTTAGCTTAGAGTTAATCCTTGACATTGATAAACCCAAAGTAAGAATAGCACTTGAGTATGAAATCATTCAACACTTGAGTATGAAATCATTCAACACTTGAGTATGAAAACATGTTGAATGATTCTTTTCCAGAAGAATCAGGATGCAGAAATTGAGGAAATTTTGTAAAGGTTGAGCTATTGAGGATTTCAGCAAAATGGTCTTGGAACTGCATCAACATGGTGGAGGAGTTTAATCAAAATTTGACCAAAGCATAATATTGAAAATGGTTATAAAATATGTCATGTGCCCTTCCCAAAGGAATTCTCTCTCAAGGACTTAACTTCATGATAATGATATAATGACTCAGTGACAAATTCCTGCCTGAAAACAAAGTGTGGAATGATATAAGTACTAATGCCTTACAAAGTTTTCATGATCATGTCTACTGGAATGTTTAATGCTGCCTAAGCACAAGCAAGGGAATGGGCCATAGAGATGGTCTTGGTGATTTTTTAGGTCTACATCAATGCCAACTTTTGGCATTCTAGGGATGGGATGTCCACTGGTTTTTTCCAATGGATTAAACAAATAAACCAGTTGTCGCCTCGTTCTCAACCACTTGGTTATGGATCTCTAGAAATCATGATCAACAAGGAGGTTTGATTAGATTTAGAGATTCCACAGAGGAAAAACAGAGACAGTTGAAAGACAGTATCCGCATCTTCCATTTGGAGAAAAGGCCATGACACCTGTTTCACATGAATTTGCTTGTACTATGAAGCATCTCGAGACACAACAACCTATTGAAAATTGTAACTGCAAGGTAGGAAGTGACCATACTCAGCGAAATCTAAATGGCAAACATCGAAGAGCATAGGGAAGATGGGCATGACACAGGTATTTACAAACACCTGAGGACACAGAAAAACCAGAGAGAGTCCAAAAGTAATTCAATATCCACCAATATCATCAGAGAGGCAAGGGACCAGGCAGGGCAGATGCTTCCCCTTTGGTTTATAGCAGCAGCATTATCAAGCATAGACAGGGGTGGGCTTGAGTCCCATGCCCCACAAATGAGACAAGAATGGCATGCCTATTTAAAGAGTACTATTTATTAGCCAATTGAAGAGTGATCCTCCGGTTTCCATTAGAGAGAGAGAATGTAACCATATTTCTTGCACATTGAAGAGCCTTTTTAGCTGCAGTCTCAGTTATTAGTCTATCAGGGCAAAAAGGAGTAAATCTATGTGCACCTAGGCCAAGGCTTTCACTTCAAGGCAAGTTAAAAAGCAAGGGCTGTAACATCGATGAAAGAACCTGCTTTAAATTTCACAAAAGCCATTGCATTTTAGACCTCCAAAAGGCCTTGACCCAAAAGGCCTTGACCATTACTTTAGTTCAATTCCATCCTATTATCATGCTTGTTTCCTGCAGTTCAATCTGTGATTCATAAATAACAACCATGCAAACTAGCAACTCAAGACCTTTTCTTGATCTCATTTATGCTATATGCAGAGATCAATTAGATTATGTTGACTTTAAAGCAAAATAAATAGAACAAGACTGAGTTTGACATCATATCCGGAAACAAGTTTCAAGAACAAAAATCAGCAGTTGAACAATGCATCAGTATGTAAACAAGATTCGACTGATACAGGGAATGTGGAATAGCAGTAAGTACCATCCAACCATTTTCAATAGACCAATCCAAAGATGGCCTTAGGTCCTTGGACAAAGCTTCATATGATTGTCCTTCACCCGCTGGAGGAGGATGTAGCTCAATCTAATGATAAAAAAATCCAACATATAAAAGAAGTCATTGACAGCAGTAAACTTCTCTGGATTGAAAGCTGAAAAAATCTTAAATTGCTTATAAGCAAGGAAATTGATGCCCTGCTGGCCTCTTAATCCTATATGAGTTGAAAATTTCTTCTTTTCTAATAGAAATGGAATACTGCAATAAGTTATGGTGCGCCTTGTCCAGCGCAGGCCATCACCTTCAGCCTTACCAAACTTAGGAATCTATAGTGCTTCTTCCATGTATTTATATAGCAGCATAGTCATCACATGGTTTGATAAGCTAGTCAGCGTGAATGCAGCCCTAGAAATTAGGACCATCACCAGCAAGAACCAACTAAAAAACCTCACACAAGAAATGCTAAGATAAAGGATTTCAATCACAAATCTCACATGACACTGAGGACAACCTCCCTAAGTTATAGGTTACTATAAGAGAGTTTTAATGACATTCAAATAAGTAGAGTTGTCACTGTCAAAGACGAGGAATACTTAAACATAAGATAAAGATGCAAGAATATATGTCACTGAAGCCTGTGAAGAGAATAACTAGAAAGTTTTGGCTTATTTTATCTTTTCTTGAAATATGACAACAGAAGCTAGCACTTAGCACTTAGCACTATCTCTAGCAGCTGAGTTCGAAATGGCTTTCCCAAAGGCCTTTAGTATCTAAAAGGCCTTGGGCAAAAGTCAAGCCATTTGGCAATATTTTTTGAAGAGCTTTGGGGAAGTGGATTGCATTTCCAAAGTCCTCTAAAGTTTCTTAGCCCTAGGCAAATCCATAGGAGCTTTGGGCTTTTGCATTTCCAGAATGCTAATACATCTTGTCTTCCAACATTGCTAAATTTTTCAAATCCCGGATATGCCCTCACCATTTTCCACCTCATGCATCATCACCAGCGACACTACATATGACCGCCAGCAAGCCAAATCCAACTGGCCCTCATTGGGGTCGCACGACCCCGGCAGCCCTCACCAGCATCTAGCCGTCACCAGCGATCGTGAGCAGATTTTCTTTTGTTTCTTTATTTATATAAAATATATACTTTACAAGTCTAGTTTTCTTCTAAACAGCATTTAAAGCAAAGTCAATTCCCAAGGCACTTTTAATTACACTTCACCGAAAACTATTAGCATTTCAAAGAAAAAAAAAACTTTCACTTGTCTTTTGCGTAAACCCAAAGACTTCCCAAAAGCCCAACTAAATGCAGCCTACTAGCATATCACTTTAATGCAATAAAGATGCCATGCACAAGCAAATCCAAATGAATTACAATTAAAGTGGAAGACATATCTTCAAAAAAACTGGAGTAATTAGCAGGACTATTACCTGCCAATTACATGGCAGTATTCAAACACTCGTCATAAACAAAGATGTGCCATCTAGAGCACCGCTGGTATAAGGACAAAAAGTTTACCCGGAACTTTTTGTCCGCCAACACTTCTGTTACTCTTCCAGACCAATAACAGTCATCAAACCACCAATCCACCAAATCTCCCACCTTCCAGTCATCATCAACAATGACTGCCACCTCTGAGATGGATCTGACATCAGGCATCTCACTTCTATGGTAGACGGAAGGAAAGCGAGGGCGCACCATCAATTCTTTCTTCTGCTTTAGCTTAGCATCAGCAGGAAAGTAGGGTGGCCTTTGAAATACTTTAGTCCACGATATTTCTGTAAATTTGAAAATTGACTAAAACCTGTGAACATACAGAAAACCTCACCAAAGAAGGCATGGTAACATCAAGCATCCAAAGACAATCAGCATGCAAGGATCAAGATAGACAATGTAGCTTGATACACCGAATATCCATTATTGATATGAAAGAGATTTCATATGTACAATGCATGAATATTCTTCTGCTGTCAGAAGACATTTGTATTCTAAAAGCTGTTCGACAGAAAACTGGTACCAGGTATCTCCCCAGCAATTATTTCTAAGTATCTTATGATTAGAATGTTTTTCCCCTCCAACTTGTAAATGTAACACTTCCATCAGTCCATCTGAAAGTTTAAAGCTTGTAAATGAACTGGTAGTAACCTGAATATATCTCCAAGGTAAAAGCAGGTAAAAGCATGAGAGTTAGTAGAGTTATTACGCGGAAGTGCTAGTGTGGGACATTCCACTTTGACTCGTTTTTATAGTTTACACACTTTTGTATTACCTCTTCTTACTGCCATGTTTATGTTAATACATTTTCTAATGATACGTAAGCAAGGTATTTCCGGTCCTTTATAGAGAATATAGATCATAGATATTTGTAATCAATCATTTCTCACTTGAGGAGGGACAATAGTATTTCATCGCTACAAATATGGATTATTGAAAAGAATAAGACATGTATTTGGATATTTCCCTTCAACTATACAATCGAGTATTCTTTATTTGACACGAATAGTTGAAGGGAATTCTCCGAAGAGAAAATGGATTATGGGAGTGTGTGACTTGAACTATTGATTGGGCCGTGCAGATAAATATATGCCTTTATCTGCCACATTGGAATTCACAACCAAATGTGTCTTTGTTCCAACCACCCCGTAAAAGCCCTATACAGGGGATAGACTGGTTTGTTTGAAGAGAATCTTTTCTATATACCTTCAAACTACAACCTCAAGCTTTGAGATGGACTGACGGTGGCACCAAGTACTTAAACAGAACTACCATGTGAAGAACACAAAAGGAACAAGCATACAGAGTACAGAACTCACTTTCATCTGGAAAATCAATGTATTCCAAAGCCACCCATAGGTTCCCCTGTCTATTTGTAATCCTCTTTATCTGTTGCAAAACATACAAATGAATTTATCTTAATCTATCAATCACCACAAACGGATATGAGCCAATATAAGTGGTAATTAGCATACCAAAATCAGCATAATAATTCTAAAGTTGGATCAGAAAACAAGGACAACAAAAACAATGTAGGAACAATAAAACATCAGATAACAAGGCCCACTTGCCCCTATAGTACAGGCAATTGGCTACTAGGTCCACATGCGAGGTGAATTATTGAGCTGCACATGTGAGGGCACTAATGAAGTCTCAGAGTGGAGATGTGAAGCAATAGCTTAAGAAGATTCATGCTGCTCAGGGGTTAAGGCTGCTTTGTCATCATTGTGCTTATTGTAGAAAGAGAGAAACGATTTTAAAGAACTTAGAAAAGAATGCTCTGCCAGTACCAAAGATCAGTTGAATGAATGTACCTTGCAACGAAACCAAGCACCTCGAAAACCAGGGGCAAAAGTTCTCATCTCAGCCTCCTGTCCGACTTCAAATAGTTGCTCAATGATCCCGGTTTTCTTTCTTTTTTGGTCTGTCCCAGCCAAACCAGTTTTTTTTCTTTTTTGGTCTGCCCCAACCATCCTAGTTGATCAGAGGTATATAGCTGTACAACTTCAACAAGGCACAAACAAAACAAGCAACTCAATCCCTAAGTTAACCATAAGTGGCTGTGAAGCCTTGACCGAAACATAGGGAGGATGTAATGTCCATGCTGAGTCATTTAAATCATATGACAAAAAACAAGAGGCTAATTCATACAGCTTTTTCAAAGCAACTGTGAATTTCTGAAATCTGTTCAAATTATGCTACAAAGACAGGATTTTGGAATTTGTGTATATTTCTATATATATTGAACAAGAATACATAAGTCTATATCTATAGGTTTTATTAGATAAATTTCTATGATAATATATTAATCAAGATATATGCACAATCTTGAGAAATACAGAAAATCAATAGAATCATCCAATTAAGAGCAATCCCAAATTATCTCTAACATCCTAATTATCTTTAATATCCACCCAAACTCATCGACCATGTGAGATCTCCAAATGTTCTAGAGTTCCTCTATCCAATCATAATCATTTTCCTTCTTCTTGTTGCTATCTCTTTGTTTCCCGAGCCTATACAATGTTCGAAAAGGTCAAATCTTAGATGATTCCATAGTCTGTCCCAAAATAGTCTCATTCTACCGATTCCGAGAATCGATGACTATTCATAACTTTTACCTTGACACTTGAAGAGTTCGACCCAATACTTTACTTCTATCCTAATTGATCCTAATTCGACGGAGCATGCCATGGTTTGCATAAAATAGACAAATTAGCAGCAGATTGACTTGACTCAAGGAAAAGAATGGACAACTCTGTTTTTGTTACACAAAGTGGAAAGATTGTTGGAGGTAGGACACTTGCTGTATTAAATGCATTGGCTGCGTACCTGAGATACTTGGAAGGAACAGCTCGCAACCAAAAGAAGGCCAAGTCAAGAGCTAGCTACAAGAAGGCCATGTAGAAGATGCCTAACCGAAGGATTGGCCCAAGAAGCCCCTATTGTAGCTGAATGTCCAAAACAAATTCATTAGATGCAATCAATAACTAGAACACCTCACTTTCAAATCAATCAATCTATAAGGCCAAATCGTGCTTTGCCATCAACCAATCCAAAGTACTAGTAGGGTTTCAAATCAATCAATCAAATCAATCACAGGAGTCCCAATTATAAGGCCAAATCGCCTCTAAACAACTTTGCCATCAACCAATCCAGAGTATTAGTAGGGTTTCAAATCAATCAATCACAAGAATCCCAGAGTACTAGTAGGGTTTCAAATCAATCAATCACAAGAATCCCGATTATAAGGCCAAATCGTCTCTAAACAACATTGTCATCAACCAATCCAGAGTACTAGTAGGGTTTCAAATCAATCAATCAAATCAATCAATCACAGGAGTCCCGATTATAAGGCCAAATCATTCCTAAACAACTTTGCCATCAACCAATCCAGAGTACTAGTAGGGTTTCAAATCAACCAAATCAATCAATCACAGGATCCCGATTATAAGACCAAATCATTTCTAAACAGCTTTGCCATCAACCAATCCAGAGTACTAGTAGGGTTTTGCTTTCAATCTATCTATACTGTGACTAATCACCGCCCGTCACACTATGGGAGCTGGCCATGCCCGAAGTCGTTACCTTAACCGCAAGGAGGGGGATGCCGAAGGCAGGGCTAGTGACTGGAGTGAAGTCGTAACAAGGTAGCCGTACTGGAAGGTGCGGCTGGATCACCTCCTTTTCAGGGAGAGCTAAGCAGATCTTTGAGAACTAATCATGATATTGACTTCTCAAAAAGGAAGAAATGAAGGGGCAAGCAGCAGATGCAACTAGTCTATGAGGCGGCCTATACAGCTGTCTTGGAAAAATTGGCAAAAGAAATTGGCATTAAAAAATGGACTTGAATAAGTACTTCCTCACATGATGCTTGAGCAATTGAACACTATTGATTGGGATGGCATAATGATTGAGCAATTGAATGTTACTGATTGGCATGGATTTATTTGATGGGATGCATAAGTTAAAAGTTAAGAATAATGATGCCAAAAAAAGCTAAGAAGGAAGAAGTTAAAGGAGAAATATGGAATTTGAGTCTATTTGATCAATTTTGAATAAAAATATAATCTTTGGTAGATATACGTGTGATCTCAAAAGATAATAAAAATAAATATTAATTATTTTCAAAATCCTCACCCAAAAGAGAACATATAGAAGAGCTCAAGAAAACCCCCAAAATTAGTCAGTTCACCTGTGCCTCACTTGCCACGAACTCGAGAATCCTCCAACAGCGTCGTCGCAGGCAGGTAATCCCTAACCTCTATTCCCTCCTCGATCTTCCTCTGCAAACCCTAGCCTCTTCGATCGACGCCCCCCCGCCCCCTTTTACGCCCTCGATTTCGTTCCGCACCCTTCGCCGCTGGCCGTCCCGACCTCCTCCTTCAGCGCCGCCGCCGCCGCCGCCGCCTTCGCCGGCGATGGCGAAGTCTCTTCCCTCTCTTGTTTCGCGGATTTCGTGGCGCTTCTTCCTCCTTTTTCAATCTTCCACCGCAGCACAAGGGAAGGCGGGTAGGACACGGAAAGCCGTCTTTCGAGTGACAGCACAACAGAGCGCGCCGCGCCTGCGCGTCTGCACGTGTCAGGAACCGAATTTTGAAATGGCGATCATCCGAGACGAGGGACACTCGTCGGAGAACGAGAATGGCAATTGTGGAGAGACCTAATTTATACGTAAATATCATAAATATCTATAATTACAACCGTTGATTTACTCGTAACCTAATGGTGGAGATTCAATCTTCTGATATATCTCACTGATTCCTGAAATTCTCTAGAAAATAAAATTGCGCTTAGTTGTCCAAATTAAGAGAAGATAAAGAGATTTGAAATCTTTTAAATATTCTCAAATAGTAGAAGTATCACATCTTTGATACAACATAAGATAAGATTTGGAATTTTTAAAAATTTGTAATCTAAAATAGAATTGAAAATTTTTAAAATTCTTATCGTTTGAAATCTTTTGAATATTTCATCGTGTGTACAACTCAAACTTTCTCAATCATTGTGGTCAACAAAATTTCTAGAAGCTTGACAATTTTCAATTTTGCAGAGGAGGCCGAATAAAATTGTCATGCAGGTGGGGGCCCAAATGGGCACACACGCACACACGCAATTCTTCACGCAAATTCTCTGTGCTCGGCCAAGGAAACAAAAGTAAGAAAGCCTGCACGTGGATGGTGGGCCCAAGTCAAGATTTGACTTTTGGGACACACGTATAAAAGGAAAACAAAACCCTACGTATGAAGTAGCCGTTCAATGTCCACCGAAGCCCTACGTACAACGATCCACGAGAAGCCGCAGGCTGCCAAGAGAGAGGAGCTGCATGAGGAAGCTTGAGATTTTTTTCTTTGGTGTACGACTTGAACGCGTGGTAATTTGTGCCGTGAGTTTATACCTAAGTGAGTTATTTATTTATAAACACTTTGGGTTTGAGATTAAATTTAGATATGGAAAATACTTGAGTGTTTTGAATGATTGTAAACTTTGATTCTCCGATTATAATGGATTATTTGCTGCTAACTTTCCCTATCATATACTAATACTTGAACCGAATCACGTAAATTTTTGGTTTCATTATTTTTCTCGTTTATTTTTTTAGTGATTTTGCATTGACGTAAATTATAAGATCTTGTCGTTTTCACGTATTATATCACAACGGAAATGAATGGATGGTTCGTAAATATGCTGGAGGTAGGAATCGTGAAGTGCCGAGAGGGAGGAAAGTTTTCTTGAAGCTTGCGATGGTGGGCTTAGGTGTTGGAGGATCCAGAGAATTCGTGGCGCTCGCTGGACGAAGGAAGGCTAAAGCTTTCTCGTTGTTGACTTTTGCGGTCGACAATTGAAGTCCCTCGGTGGCCCTTCGAGCGAGCAGCAGCTGGTGAAGACGTGGCCCTTCCACTGAATATCCGTCTCCACGAATCTCTTCCGTGCAATGAGCGCGGCCGCTGCATGCCTCAAGTCAAAGAAGAAGAAAAAGTCACGGTGGCGGCTGGCGACGGTTCCGAAGGCTGCTCATGCAAGGGGACACCTTGCATTTCCCATGGAAAGGCGTGTCTCCTTTGCATGCATGGGTTTGTACGGGTCCGCCACGAAGGAGAGAAGTGAAGACGTGGCCGTTGCTCGAGTCTTCCAAGAGAGGGAAGCGTGGCTGCTGCAACGGAAGTCAACGGTCTTCAAGCGGACGTCCAGCGTTGCGTGGAGGAGAATTCTACGTGGTTGCTCCTTCGGTCTAACACTTCCTCTTTAATTGACCATCAAATGGACGTCCAAAAGAACGTGGCTGCATGGGTCAAACAATTCTTCATTGTTGACCACCCCAAAGACGTGAACGCGGGCCATTATTTGCTGCATGGAGGGAAGTGGTTCCACGTAATTGCATGGCTGAAAATGGCAAGTCAATGGTCTTCATTTCTGCATGGAGAAGGGTTGCTCGATAAGGCTGCATGGGCGAGTTCCTCGATCGCGTAAAGGAGGGGTACCTTGATGGGGCTGCAACTTCGGGAGTTGACGTCTCCGTGTGCATGGTAAGGTATCAATGCCGAAGATGTTAGCCTCGCGAGCAACGTCGTGGGAAAATTCCTAGATGAGGTAATATCGCAAGAACGTGACGATATGTAATGTCTTAACACGGTGAGGATGGTGATGAAATGGCATCCACAAGTGGTGTCAATGACGTAGTCCAATGATAAATTTGTCAACCTGTCTCAGACAGTTACATATTCGAGATCCGATGAAATTCAGATGTCACATGTAATAGGCATTTAAATTTGAACCTAATCATATTTAGTTAGTGTGCAAAGCAGCTGATGCACAAGAGAAACAATTTGTAAATTTCTAACTCGTGGCATTAGTTCTAAGTATGAGTGCAATATTTAGTGGCTTAGTACCATCACATCATCATTATATATGACATGTATTTTTTCACTCA
Organism: Eucalyptus victrix; assembly: GCA_016097545.1. Taxonomy (NCBI): domain Eukaryota; kingdom Viridiplantae; phylum Streptophyta; class Magnoliopsida; order Myrtales; family Myrtaceae; genus Eucalyptus; species Eucalyptus victrix. The sequence goes on from CM027842.1 coordinate 39,945,691, forward strand.
TATCCATTGATATATTGATGCGTGTCGACCAATCCATGTCAACAATTAACTTAGAATCTAGGTAAAATATTTTTAAAATTTCTATTCTCTTTGACTTTGAGCTCTCTCTCTTCCTCCTCCTCCATCGACAGCCACTTGACCTCTGCTCCTCCTCATTGTCAACACCAACGAAGTTGCCTGACGCTGTGACCAACTATGAAGTACCGATGCTCTCAAAGAGCTTTCGTGTTGTGTCAAACATTTCAACATGTGTCCGACACTCTTCGACACTCTTGAACACTCTTCAACACTCAGTCAACACGTGTTGAAAAATCCGACATCTGATCAACTTTTTTCGACACTGTTCAACACTCGAATGAGAATTCTGACGTACGAGTTTCCTACACGTGATTTCGATATCGAGGTTTTGCTCCTTTCCTATGGCAGAATCTCTAATGTGAATTGTGCCTCCTGCTCTTGTCGACCCGATTCTGTTGACCACCTCTTCTTTGGGTGTTCTACTATGGGTGCTCTAACTAATTTCTGGGCTTCTAGATGTAACTTTGCACGGCGGAATAAACCGTGGCTGGATAACCTACAATAGGCTACTAGGTCCACTATCCAGAGATTCCTTCCTTGTTGTACTCTCTCATTTCACTTTTGCTACCCTTTGCTACATCATTTGAAAAGAACGGAATAACTTCCTTTTTTCCATGCGTGAACTCCCTCCTTGTTGGCTATGAAAAATTGGCTTCAAAAGGTTGTCAAGGACAAGGCCCATCCTTCTGCTGGAGGGTGCCCGACACCCCTTCTAATAGGAAAATGTAGCAGTTTTGGAACTTAAGCCCCTCCATCTTCACAAACTAAACATTGCCCGGTTTCCTTTCCGCCTTTGCTAAAGGTGCCCTATGTTGTAGGGGGTTTGAACCTTCTCTCTTCTCCCCGGAGGTTCTTCTTCCTGTGGTGAAGTAAACCTGGTGAAGTTGTGGTCCATTCGCTGGAGCTATCCTTGCTGCGGTGAACTCGACCTAGGCAATTTGACGTCTTCTGTTCTATAGTTGTTGTTGTTGCATGTTTTGAGTCGGGCTTCCCTGTGGTCGTTTGTGGGTCGTTGATGTTTGGCTCCCCACCTCCCCCTCCCCTTTCTTTTTATGTTTTCTTTCCTCAGCGCCTTGCCACCCGACTAGACTTATTTGTCTTATGGAGTGCAAGTTTTGTTAGTGCCTAGTCTCTTTTGCTGTATAGCGCTATTGGTTTAAAGTCAATATATCTCTTATCTTTACAAATATATATATATATGTGTGTGTGTGTGTGTGTGTGTGTGTGCGTGTGCGTGTGTGTGTGTGTGTGAAAAAATAAATATAATAATAAAAATAATAAATAGGAAAAGAATAAAAACTTAGTATTCTCTTCTTTTCTGACTCCCACTTCCCGTGATATACAATTCACCCTTCAATTTTTTTCTCTCTTCTTCCAACATATCTAATATGCGAGTCCAAAAATATGGATCGTTTGTTTTTTCTCCAAGATTTATGAATTATTGAAATAGAGTTGAATTTGTCAAATTAAAACAATGAATGATATTAATAAATGGTGAATTAATGTTTTTAGTGCATATAGGCTTATTTATTTATTTATTTATTTATGAATTTGATTCAAATTAATTTGATTGAAATAATCGTAAAAATGATAATTTATTATGTATATATAAAAATATATATTTCATATACAACGTGTCACAACGTATCATAATTCTTTATTTTTTGAGAAACAACGTGTCGGCGTGTCATATCGTATTGTGTTGCATATCGTGTGTTAGTGTTGATGCCACTTAGGTGACCAAGCCTCCCATCGCTGCATCCAAACAAATATGACCCAGCTTCCTCTATTTTTTCTTCTTGATATTTGAACTTTGCCCACGGACGAGGAAGTAACGGCTAGATCTAAAGGGCATGGCTTCAGATTTGGAAGCTCAACGTCCAGATCTTGACCTTGCCCATCGCAGCCATGAATGTGCTTGTCATTAGTATCTCGACCTCACTTGTGATGGCCATGGACGTTTTAGTTGTGGCGCAATCTAAAGCGGCCATGAATGAGCTCATTTTCGAGATCTTGACCTTGCCTGTTGTGCCCATGGACGAGCCAATTGTGGCCATATCTGAAGCTTTAGATTTGGAAATTCGCTAGACCTGGACGACCTCGCCCTTCGCAGCCATGAATGAATCGGTCACTAGTTGAGAAGAAGGTATGGTCAGATCTGAGGTCAGTTCACCAGATTTGAAGGCACGACGAAAAAATTTACGATCTCAAGCTCGCCCATCGCGCCCATGGACGAACTGGCCATCGAGATCTTGACCTCGCACATTACGGCCATGGACAACCTAGTTGTGGCCAGATCTAAAGGTGAAAGTTTGCTGGATCCAAAGGCCCGATGATGTTTGACAGTTGACACATAAATTTTAACATCTATTTAATAATTTATTGCATAAAAAATTAGGGATTGACCCCAAACCCTAACAAAAATATCAAGTTAAATTGCATATAAACTTCAGGAGTATTTATTATTTAGTTTATATTTTTTATTATGGCATTTGCATTGGATCAATAACAAATGGATTTGAATCGATGGTTCCTAGCTTCAATTTAGTGAGTTGGACTAGGTCCACAATGAGAGAATTTGGCCAAGCTCATTATTCTTTAAATGGGCCGATCTTAATGCCAAGGTGGAATCGCTAAGCAAGCTTGATTTTATCTTAAATTCAAATCGTAGGAAATATTGAGGCAAACTCGAGAGGAAATATCAAGAAATCTTTTGGTCACCTGGCAATCGGTTGGTATAATTCTCGAGATATTTCCGTGTGCTTAAAAGGGCAAACGAGGAAGAACCGACCCTGTTAGTTGTGAATAAAAGGAGAAAAAAAAAGAATAAAAGAAGGAAAGTCATAATACGGGCATTCGGGCCGAGACAGATTAGCGTAAGGAATATTGCACGCGAGGAGTATATATTGATTATCTTATTATTTGAGCAACGCGTCTTTTTCTTCAAAGTAGGAAAGAAGGGCACGTTCTTCAATGAAAAAAGATAAAAGATAAACCTTTGGCGAGAAGGCATTCAGCCAATGAAGTTAAGGAGAGGAAAATAAAAAATATATATATTTTGTTAGAGATATTATGAATTTTAGTAATATTAAAATATCTTTTAGAGACATTTAGAATGTTTTCTCTGGTTTTCTATATCTATTTTGATTATATAGATTTGATTTGATTTACTTTGATTTCCTTTCTATAGATAGACTCTTCATATATCCTTTTCAACATATCTAAATATACCAAAATTTCTCAATACTCCTTTTCATTCTTATTTTCAACTTATTTAAAGCATCCACAAGAGGAAATAAAATATGCCTTCTTTCCTTGATGGCTTTAGACTCTTTCGCCCTGCGCAGACGATTTTGAGGGTTTTCATCCTCGAGCGCGAACCAACAATAGCCGCGCCTGGGTTCCTACCAACTTCACGGCTCAGCACTGCTTCTCCACCGCTGTCCCGACTGCTTGTCACGCCCTGCTGCGACCCTGCTGCTCCCTGCCGTGACGTCTTTGCTGCTCGAGCTCGTGATCCCTCGCCGCGAAGCCCGGCAGTCCCTTTAGTGTCCCTGCAGTGTTCTTCAATCTCAGACTCGACAAGATTCCAGCCGTTACAGCACTGAATCGAAGCCGCATCATCGCTACAGCAACTTCCCCACGCGAGCCCGAGTCTTCTTCGTTGCCGTTGGTGTTGTTGTTGCGGCTCGATAATCCTCGACTGGCTGTGGATCAGTCTTTGGTCGAGTTTGTTTTTCTTTTGCGGGGTCTTCTCGGAGTACCCAACAGAGGCGTCCACAAGACAAACCAGAAGGGAGAGGACGCATGCCTCCTCCACTTCTCTGCAGCACCCAATTCATAAAATCCACACATGGAGACAGAGAAGAGAAATCGTGGGCATAGATATTCTTGGTAGTCAACTTTGAGAGGGGATTGACTGTCCTTTTACAGAAATTGAAGACTAACCGGAGCACCCCCGCACGACGATCTTCCTACGCCTGCCCCCGCTTCATATTGCAGAGTTCCGACCCGGTCGAATCCTTTTTGCGACACTTCCCCCTTCTGTTTTTCAGGTTCCTAAAGCAATCCCGAAGCTTCCTCGTTGATGAGCAGCCACGTCTAGATCCTGTTGACAAAGTCAACTCACCATCGGTCCTCTTTTGAAAGCCAATCATCCGGACGGGTAAATTTTTTAATCAAATTTGGTCTCAATATTTTATTACCTAAATTTGATCACATGCTAATATTGATCTTGTTGAGATTCTAGACATTATCTCATAGAAATTTGTTAACAAAAATCATTATAATTACTAATTTAATTTATAAGACTCCGGATTATTTTTTAATTATTTTGATTCCTCCTGTCTGTTGGTGTTGTCTAGGTTTAAAATAATTGTTTATTCAATCCTTTATTTGAAATCTTAATCAATATCATGAGGTAGGATATAATGCTTATCTTTGATTTGGATGATTGCTTATTTTGAAAATACCAAAAAGACCAAATTGTGTGATAGATAGGATAGTTTCATAAATATATTAGGATTGCATGTTTAAAATTTGTCTAGTTAGATTTTATTTTAGATTAGATTGCATGTTAAGGTAAAATCTATTTATTAAGTCTCCGAATTAAAATATGATTTAATCTATATTATTTCCTAGTCTAGATAGGATAATTTATCAAGTTTGGTAGTTAATTTTCATTAATTATTTATTTTGAATTTTAGTATGAAAATACCAAAATATATATGCATGTCATATGAGTGTCACATAGTATGCATGTTAGGTTCATATAATTTGAAATTGCTTGTCATATAGGCTAATTTTAATTCTATAATTAAAAGAACACCCCAAAAATCATTACTTGTTATGCCATTTAATTTCCTGCAATTTATTTATTTATTGAGTGTTACGCACTCGTGTCATCACTACTTGTTATTTAGGCTAAAATCAATGTAGATTGCTCGCAAAATATTTTTGAAAATAAAAGAGGAAAGGTACCGGACTTGATTACGTTAGATTATCTAACACCACTTTGGTACATTTTCTCTTTTATTTTCAAAAATATTTTGCAGGCAGTCTAGATTAATTTTAGCCTAAATAACTAATGTGCAATGAGTGATCACGTGAGTGTGCAAACATTAAAGATAACACTCAATAAATAAAGGGAATGAAACACCACAACAAGCAATTATTTTTTAGTTTTTTTTATTATGGAATTAAAGCACGTAATTTGATTTTATTACATGACCTAGTCCTAACGACGTGCAATTTATGATTAAATGAACTAACGTGTATACTATACAACACACATATGACCTAGCAATACTCTATGGCCTAAACTACATGACATGCATATGATATTTTGGGATTTTTATATTAAAATTCGAAATAAATAATTAATGAAAATTCACTACCAAACTTGAAAAGTTATCCTATTTAAAGTAGGAAACGGTTTAGATTAAATTCTATTTCAATTTAGAAACTTATCCTAATTAAGTAGACTTTACCCTAACATGTATTCCAATCTAGAAGACAAATCTAACTGGATAAATTTTAAACATGCAATTCTAATCTCTTTGGGAAACTATTCTATCTACCACACAATGTGGTCTTTATGGTGTTTTCAAAACGTGACAATTATCCAAATCGAAGATCAAAATTATATCCAACCCATTTCAAGATATTCATCAAGATTTCGAATAAATAGTTAAGATAATTGAAAACAAATAATCCATTGTCTCATGGATTAAATTAATAACTATTTAACCCTAAATATCACAACACGCAAGAAAAATCACAACAACTAAAAAAATTATCCGAAGTCTTACCAATGAAATTAGTAACTATAATGATGCAGATTAAAAATTATTTTAGAGGAAAAATCAAAATATTTAAAAAGGATAATCCGAAGTCTTATGGATCAAATTAGTAAATATAGTGGTTTTTGTTAATAAATTCCCATCAAACGATGCCTAAAGTCTCAACAAAATCAATATTAGAATAAAGAGATCTAATTTGGGCAATAAAATAAATATGGTTAAAAAAAAAAAACTACCTAGTTTGGATTATTCCCTTCCAAAATAAGACCGGTGGCTAGGGACACATGAATGGCGACCGGCATCAAGATGGGCTGAATGCAGCGGCACTTAGGGGTGATCGAGTCCAGGGTGGGTAGGTTCCAGAATTGGACCCTGTACCCAACCCTGTTATAATCGGTTCTCTTTTTTTGGACCTTGTACCCGACCTTGTTTGTATTAAGACCTTGTACCCAACTCACCTTATTTTTCCGGTCTGGTTTCAGGGTTAACCTTGTTTATATTGGAACCTATTTTGCAACCACCCATCCTATACTACAACATAATTTTTCATGCTCTAACAATTTTAGTTGGACTATTATCTTTGGTCTGGTTTATTTTATTACCGCACTAGGCCTTGTGGAGCTCACCTTGGATTTGTTAAGCAAGTCACAATACAGAAATTGTAGAGCCATCCATGATGATGACAGTAGCGATGCCAAATATTTCCTTTCTACAATCTAATTGCGTTACAATCAACTCTCACCAGCAGAAGCACTAATGACGATCTATGTGCTTGTAGTGAGACCCGAGCATAATCTACGGTGTTAATGATGAAAATTTTAGGATGGCTATGATCTCCATCCCCTTAATGAGCATGGTGGTCACTGATGGATTAGCTATACACAAATTGTCAATTTAAATAAAAATTGTTGTACAACAACCTCACACATCAATTTCTTGAAAACAAGTTCTCTCATTTCTTGGCATGTCAGGTTCCTCAATTTCTTAATAGCTCAGACCCAAAGCTAATCAAAACCACATACTTAACCAATATCCTCTAATTGCGTTATACCATATTTGCATAGCAATAAGCTAACATGTGTCCCTTATCCTCGCTTTGCACCAAAGATAAACTTATTCTCCAATTTTTCCAGTCATCAACAATTAAATTCCTCACTTTCAGCAAACCACGAGGATTAGCGATTAAAAACACTGTCAATCGAAATGTTAATGACTCTCATTCTTATCCAAAAAGTGTATCACCATGCACTCTTTCAAACTAGCAGAACAATTGATCTCAAAGAAAATAGAACTTCTCTAATCTCAAAACTGAAATACAAAGTGAATCCCAATCGAAAATTCGTTGATAATTTACACAAACAGCTTCCATATTCCATTGCCAATCGGTAAATTAGAAGTACAGCTACAACTACACGAAGGAACGGAACTAGAGAAAAAGAGAGCGTGAGAGAGCGAGATGAATTTTAAATGAACTTGAAAGGAAGAGGCCAAGGAGTGGACCTGGGGACCTCAACCTTGTCCTTGATGCACTCGATCTTCTTCTCCTTCTCTGGCCTCGCATTCCTGTACGATCCTTCAAACCTCTTCCCTTTCTTCGTCATGAGCAACAATACTACATATAGAAGCTTTTCATTTGTCTAAAATGGTTAACAAATCTTTGGTGCAAGCATAACTTCTCCAAAAGTGAAATCAGCATAATTTCCTCTTCAAAAGTGAAATCAACATAACTCCTTCTCCAAAAGTGAAATTAGGCGAGCCAATCCACGTGGTACCAAATCTCTGATAAAACCTAAAATTCATATATAAAGAAAAATCAACAATAAACCATGCTCTAGAGACATATGCACAAGTTATGATTTAATCAAGTCTATTTACTTATCACAAAATCAAAGTTTCCACAAAATGAAGTTTATTTTCCAATGATAATGTCCTCAGTAGGACAATCCAAATCTCAAAAAAAAAAAAAAAAAAGATTAAATAAGGCATTCACTTAATAGATAGTTATGCGAATGAATTAACTGACTTACCCGCTTCAAACTTTTCTGCTTTCACGATGCACTATTCAACATTAATCAGTACTCGTACAGCTCTCGATCAATCTTGAGTACAAATCAAACCTTCCACCATTCTAGGAGTCAAAGAACTTCGAAAGCTATCAAATACATATCCCGATGTACTAAAAGCCGACTCTGAAGCAACGGTAGTCATAGGAATAGACAAATCATCTCGAGCCATCAAAGATAAAATTCTATACTTTGACCCAGTACTCTTCCACCACATCAAAAGATCAAGATTAATGATATCTTCACTTTCAGCTTCAAAATATTGATAAAGCTCAAATTTGTTTTCATCCAACACTTTTTTCTTCACATGGAGAAAGCTTTTGTGCCAATCATGGATTTCACACTCATTGTTAGCAACATCAGCATTGGAAGCACTACTACTAAATTTTTCTTTCTTAGAAGAGCCAACAAAAGATTGCTCATAAGATTTATACAAATTCTCCAAGGTGACCTTCACTTTATCATGCATCTCATCAATTTTCACTTCGTCATCATAAATTTGTTCAAAACAGAACTTTACATAATTCAATTTCTTTGTAGGATCTAATGCAACCACAATCAATGCTATCATATTAACTTTATCCAAACTCCCATAATACTTGTCAAACTTTTCTTTCATTTTTAAACCCATAGCTTGAAGCTTTGGGTCTAAAGAATTCGCTGCATTATTCAAATGCTAATATAATATAGTTATCCCCTCAAAATAATCATTTGAAATAACATATGAATTACTCAACATTCTTTTGGTTGCATCATAAAACTATCTTAGAAATTTAGAAAGAATGATGTCATTTTCCTAATCTTCATCTTGAGGAGAATTATTGTTAATTTCTCTTAAGAAAAATAAATTATCTTCTTCCATTCTTTGAACAACTTTCTTGAACTTTATGGCGGTGTCTAACACCATGTAAGTGGAGTTCCATCTAGTGGCAACATTAAGACAAATCGAACCCTTATATGCAATCCTCTCACTCTCAATGCAATATTTGAATGTCTTAGCTCTTTCCTGATAACTTCTCAGATACATAAGTACATCTCGGATGCGTGTAATAGAATCACTTACCTCATTCAATCTATCTCTTACTATCAAGTTAAGTATATGAGTAATGCATCTCATATGTAAAGTATCAACATTCAAAATAAAAAATTCTTTTTTTGAATTTTTTTTAAAATAACCAACGGTCACATCATTTGAACTAGCATTATCCACGGTTATTTTGGACACCTTTTTTTTTTCTATTCCCTAGTCACAAATGCATTTTTCCATCATTTTCCCAATCTCCCTACCCTTGTGACTTTGCATCATCACAAAATCGATTATTCTTTCATGTAACTACTAATTTTCATCAATATAATATGTAGTAAGACACAAATAATTTAAGTTTTGAATGGAACTCCACATATCCATTGTGAGTGTAATGCTAGATTTAAACTTATCAAAGTAAGCTTTCAAACAAGTCATTTCACTTAGATATAACTTCATATAATCTCTTGTCACCGTAAATCATAAAAGAGGTTGGAAAAGAGGTTGCAATTCAATAACAAAATCACGAAAACCAACACACTCAACCATGAAAAATGGTAAAAAAAAAAAAACTTCAATGTCGTTAAGACACTACCACCACTAGTCGTATTTTCTCCTACATCTCTAGCCACATCTTTGTCACTTGATGCAAACAACATTTGCTTTTTATCTATATGATGATACTTTTTGCATTATTTCAAGTGCTTCCATGTAGTAGAGGTTCTATGATTAACATTATACTCATAATCAATCCCGTAATGAATGCACTTCACCCTAATTGTTTTTTGTGTTTTCTCATCTATGATTCTCGAAAAATTATCCCAAGTCTCTGATTGACTAGCTCGTTTTTTATCCGATAGAGGATGAGAGTTAGGTACCCTCATCTTGTTTATTGCACCCATGGTCGCATATTCCACTTCATTAGCTCCATGAAATCGCAATTCCATGAGCGGACTCATCTCATTATGTCCCTCCACTTCCATTGATATGTTTTTGTCTTGATCCATTGATTGAAAACAAATTATATAACATTAGGATTCTACAAAAACAAATTAGTTTTCATAGTTACGATGGAAGGAACTCTGAATTGTGTGGTTTGTAAAGGTCCATCCAGATGATTTAAAAGCTTTATTTGATTCTTGATTTCCAATTGATAATTAAAACTGGGGACTATAGTTTACTTTTCATTTGCGGTTTATAATAAAACTTCTCAAGGACCCCACATTTATTCTATTACCACATGGCAAGTCAATATACAACAAATTGTATATATAAATAATCACGATTTGATTCTCTTACCTTGTGCAAATAAAATTTGATATCCCCAATGCTGATCACAATATCAGTTGCCAGCTCGGTTGCAACATACCTGTAAACAAACATAGAGGTAGTTAACAAGAAGAATTTCACCGTTATATACGTATGCAAGTACATAATTAATATATAAAACAAGCAGGGTATAGGGAATAGAGGCATATGCGAAGCAACTTAGGCTAGCAATGTCATATCAAAGAAAAAAAATCTAGAGTAGTAGAATCAAAAGAACAAATATCAGCCATCACACAGGTCGAGAACTAATGTGGGTAAATATATTTTCTAAAAGCATAAACATGATGAAAGAACCTCTTTTTTTCTTTTTCAAAGAAAGTTGATGTAACCGGAACCTCTCTATTGCAGAGGCAGATCTTGAACGCACTTACAAGGTGCTCTAGCGTCTAGGCTATTTTCATAAATACAAATCTCAAAATCCAAACCGACAGGCATATGCTTATTTCATGTAAATCAAATCTCTCAACATAACTTTGGAGACAAAGAGTGCTTATGAAAGGGACAAAGTCAATCTGAGAATTGATGCTAAATTATGTATACTTATAGCCTAACACAGGCCAAACATTGAGAAAAATCGATAAGAACCTAGCTTTAATCTAAAAGAAAATTCTAGAAAAACTGAGGAAATTTGCAAGCTTACAAATGAGGAAGCCGGCGATGGATGAAATAGAGCGATAGGGAGCTAGCGATGGAGCGATTGTGAGCTAACCAATGATGGATGGAAGCAAGCAAGGAATACACATGAACGAAGGAGGAAAACGCCAATTTCAGACCTTGTCTAGTCCTCCCCAATCCAAGATGAGCTTGAAGAAGAGGTCTTTTTCGTGTCTTTGTCCCTAACAAAAGTCTGAACAAGAACTTTCCCAGAAGTTGGGAAATTTTTTACGAAACTTGTGGAGCATGGAGAACTCTAGAGCTGGAGGGTCAGTTTGGTTTGGGAAGCATATGAACGATGAAGGAAAACGCTGAAGTTTGTGAGTGCAAGAGGTAAAGAAAGAAATAGGGGAACAAATTAGGGTTTTGGACTTTTGGGTTGGGCTTACAAATCGGTTCTCAAACCGGTTCCCGAACCGGTCCAATCAATCCGGTTCTTAGGTAGGTAATCACTCAGAATCGGTTCCCGAACCGGTTCAAACCACTTCTAAAATTTGGGAACCGGTTCCCGAACCAGTTTCAATGGGAATTGGTTCCCGACCTTATTTTCCAGGTGGGTCAGTCCCGAAACCAAGTATACTCAGACTGGTTGCACACCCCTAACGGCACTTCTTGAGTAGTGGCATGATGCAACTAGACTCGCTGGATAAAAAAGTAGTAGAGGGCAAATGACGAACTAGAAGGCAGCATTGTCATTGAGTGACAAGCAGCAACGGTTCAGCTTGTCATTAAAGGCTCGTAGCAAGGACCGTTGCCATAAGCCCACAGCTCGTCGTGGTGTAGCAAAGAAGAGGGCTTCGGATTTGCTGGCCGTTGGCGTGGCGATGGACTCACAGCCAACACGAATGGCAGCTGGCTGTGAGGACTCTCTTGGTTTTTGCTATAGCTCGTGCAGAGTGAGGCCACATGCTAGGGTATCGCTTGAGAACCTGCAAGAAAATCAACAAAAGTTCACTAGGCCATGGCTCACAATGGGTGTAGCTAGATGGAGTCGAGACGTGGTTTGATGGCATTGAACAAAAGTTGGCGGTGATGTGGTAACTCGACAAGTGGCAGCCAATGAATAGAAAGCCTTCGTTTGTGTATTGTGCTTTATGTATCGTCTCCTTCATGTAAAGGAGAAAATATTGTTAGAAAATGCCCTAAAGCTGCTAAGGATTATGTTATTTTAATTAATCCTTTATCTGTTTAATTAATTAATTAACTAATAAAAAATAATAATAATAATAAAGTGTGCATGTGCACGAAATCGTGCACATGCACGATTTGCACAAAATCGTGCGAGATGGTCAGCATCATGCACGTAGCATGCACGATCAGCAACTGCTGACCATCATGCACGAAATTGTGCACGAACGGTCAGCGGTTGCTGACCGTTTATGCACAATCGTGCATAATCGTGAGGATCAGCAACGGTTGCTCATCCCATGATCAACAACCGTTACTGAACCGTGAAGTGCTCGTCCAATAAATGCCTTAAAAGAGTTAAAAATTGGTGCGACGAGAGGTGTGCTCAGTGTGTTGAAAAAACAGAGAAAAGAGTTAGTGTGGTTTTGGTTTTGTTCGAGAGAAACACAAGCGAGAAATCAGTGATGCTTTGCTGAAAATAGAAAGCAAAGTGTGTGCGTGTTCTTTTGTTTTTGAGACACGAGGAAGAGAAACAATTCTCTCATTTGGGCCGTGACTACTATACACCAAGAATACGACGGATTCTTTCCACGTGATTGCGAAGTGGTGGATATCCGAAAGTTCTCTCTTCCGTTCGACGTTCGTTGTTGGTGTGTCTGAACTAGAGGTCCGACGCTTGTGGGACTCGTACTGTAGAACATCCGAACCGACTTGTTTCAAAGCGTGCTTCAAGAGGTATTTCGTTTAACTCTCTTTTATGTTAAGATTTTTGATTAAAACGCACGAATAATGCCTAAGGAGAATCATGTGTAGAATATATCTTTATTTCCGCTGCGTTTATTCTGTTGATTTTTCTTATACATGATTCATAAAACCCCAACAAAATTGTGTACCCTAACAGTGCCACATCATTTTTACTCTGAATCATTCATACGTCAACACCTATTTGGGCGGGTCCACGTCGTTCCAATTCAAACCAACATGCGGGTGGAGGGCAGGGCATTCTCTCTCCTCCGTCTTCTCTCTCCTCTTTAACTGCTCTCTCTTCCTCCTTTGACGATCGATGCTCTCTCTGCACTCTACCCCAAGGCATTGAACCTTCCCATCTAGCGTTTCCTCCGACAACCGTTGCTCCCTCCTAACAATGGCCTTTCTTTCTCCATTCAACGGCCTCATCTCATGGCTGCATTCTCTTGGCGCACTTCTTCCTAAATCACGCTCTCTCCTGGCGACTGATTTCGCTGGCCTCTCTCTGTCCCCTGACGCGCGACCAAGAAGCAATCGCTCCACCCTCTCACCTAATCTTCCATCGACTTGCTTTCCGCTTTGCTCGAAGTAGTCTCGAGAAGCCCTAAATCTGCGATTGCAAGTCAGGTTCGATTTTATTCCTGGGTTTTTATGTTCGCATCTTTGTTTTGGGGGAGAAAGCTTGGCCTAAATCTATGACCAGAAGTTCATTAGTTCTGATTCTAAGTGCAGCAATGCGAGAAAACTTGGCCTCTCCTATATAATCGAACATTTTATGGATGAAAGTGCATCATTTGCTGCAATGTTTTTTTTTTTTTTTATGACCCACCACCCCCGTGGAATGGGTAAGACGTCAAGCGTCTCTGTGGCGAGTCAAACCCTCGCCCTCCAAGAAGGGGTCAGTGGGTCCCCCCACGATGGGGAAGACTTGCCAGCGGAGTCACCGCGGCCGGTGGTAATGTTTGCTGCAATGTTGTTCTTACATAAGTGAGCATTTTACATGCTGGTCTCACCAGTCTAAGGATGGCGGAATATTTCTAAGACGTCGCTCAATTATTTGCCTCACATTTAGCATTGCCTAGACTCTTTCAATTATTTACTTGAAATTTAACAGTACAAAGCGTTAGTGTATAACTTGAGGGGCATTGCACATCTTTGGTTAGCTTGGTCTCTCCTATATCTGAGATGTTTTTACGTTAGCATTGTACATCTTTGGTTATGTTTGTTATGCTATTGCATGGATTCATTTGATACTTTAAAAAAAAAAAAAGATTATTAATTTCATGTTACTAGAGTGGCTGAGGGGCATTAGATTTCCTATAAGATAGGGAACATGTTTTGGTGGTTGATAAGCCAAGTTATTGAAAAAAAAATGGTGAGGAAGAAACCAACTTGCTTGCGTGACATGAGATTCCTTTTTTGTATAACCTGGATGGAAAGGCTCAACAGCAATTTCTAAAGTGCTTTGAAATGCATTGGGGAAACCAAATATTATGAAGATTCTAGTTAGTAATATAACCCTTTCTAATTATGTAACATTTTTTATGTAATTGTTCGTCAATTCTAAGACAATTTTTTGCTTTTATCATTTGTTATTAAGCAATTACTATATTTGTAGATGCCGAATACACTTATGGATAGGGCTTTCTTGCTCTTCTGAGAGGTAGTCGATAACACCTACATGAGTGGATCAAAAGTTGTACACCAAATTCCCTTGAAAAATACTTTAAAATGAAACATTCTCAAGTTAGAAATGTCATAGAAAGATGCTCTGGTTTACTTAAGTTACAATGGGCTATTTTTAAAAGAATGTCTTTTTATCCAATTAGAACGCATGGTCAAATAATAATTTGTTGTTTCATACACAACTTATAAAGTAGGGAACACGTCTATTGAGGCATTATTCAGTTAAGTTGCTAATACCATTGAATGTGGAAAATATTGATGTTGTTGAGCCATCGGTTCATTGGATGACATGGAGGCAAAATTTGGCGGGGTAAATGCTAAATGAGTTGACTGCAAGAAGAGGAGATGAGTGATCAGTTCTAAAGTGGGTAAGTTTTGGATTAGGAACTTGGAGCCTACTATATGAGTGTCAAACAGTCAAGAATTGAACTTGTTGACCTTCGAACTAGCCCGAAATCAAATTAGCCAGTTCCAATTCCAAGGTTAACCAGGGAAAAGTCGAGGCTTTTTTTTTTTTTCCTTTTTCAAATCATTATGTATATAACATGAATTGTGTCAAATACGAATATAATATTGTAGTTGTTTGTTCATTGTTTTAATATCGTTGTTGAGACAGCAATACAGAGTGTACCATCCCGGTTCCAGAAACGCACTCTAAAACACTTCAAAGCTTAGTTCCTAAAATACGATACATTTTTGCATTACTCATCAGGCTTAAGCTAATAATAATTGAGAACAAGGATGAAACTCTCCGAAGCTTCTACTTAGGTTGTCGAGCACTCTGGTTCCAAAAGGTGCAAAAATGTTAAATGGCTATTATACATCCAAGTTACAAAGTGAGCGAAGAGCCTTAATAATGGTTGGTTTCGGAATTCCCTTGGCTCGTGTTTTCTTTAATTGTCATACAACATCAATAAGGAAGCCTCTTTTTGAGCATAATAGATTACGGCTAAATGGATCCTTGGGCACAGTTAAGCTTTTCATTTTGTCACATTGCACACAAATCCATATAAGTTTGGTTCCTTAGTTTAGCAAAAGAAGCGGTCATTCTCTTAATTCTACGGTTCAAAACCCAATCGATTCCTAATCATACCATGGAACTGGCCTTCTTGAGTAGAATTAACCGGTTCAAGGTCTAAAATCGAGAATTGAATTGGTCAACATGAGTTCCGATTTTTGGAACCTATGGTCGGACTAGTCCCATGTGAACCGGTCAAGTAATGTGAGTTTGAGCCAGTTTCTAAGTTGAATTGACATGGTTGCTCACTCTATCAGAGGGGGAAAAATACCAAAATAGTCCTAAATATTTTGTATTGGTACTAATTTAATTCTAAACTTTTCAATTGAATCAATTTAGTCCTAAAACTTTTCACATTGGTACCAATTTAATCCATTCGGCTAATTTAAGCCAGAAATTGCTGATGTAGCCGTCGACGGTCTTATGTGGACAAATTTTATAATTTTGTTTACGTTTTTTTATATTTTTTAAATTATTTTTTTATTGTTTTCCTTTTTTCTTTTTTTTTCTTTTTCTTTTCTCCTTACCCCTTGGTCGGTTGACCATTGTCAGCCACAGGCTGGTTGGGGCGAGGGGCCCCACGCCCTCGCCGGCCACAAGTGAGGGCGTTGGCCCCTGCCTAGATCCAGGTGAGGGCCAAAACCCTTGCCCGTTGGCTGGCGAGGGCACGATGCCACAGGCGATGCCGCCATGGCCCTTGCCTAGATATATGCGAGGGCCCGATGCCCTCACCTGTGGCTGGTGAGGGCGCAAAGGCCTCACTGGCCAATGGGTGAGGGTTTCAACCCTCGCCTGGATCTGGGTGGAGGCTGACACCCTCGCTTGTGGCCAGCGAGGGCGCGGCGGCCCTCGCCAGTGGCCAGCGAGGGCGCAAGGCCCCTCGCCTTGACCAGCTTGTGGCCGGCAATGGTCAGCCGGCCGTCGACCTCACCAACCAAAGGGTAAGGAGAAAAGAAAAAGAAAAAAAAAAGAAAAGAGAAAAAAAGGAAAATAAAAATTAAAAATCTGAAAAAAATATAAAAAAATTATAAAATTTGTCCACGTAGTGCCACATAAGACTGCTAGCAGCCACGTTTGCAATTTCTAGCTTAAATCAGCCGTATGGACTGAATTGGTACAATTGTAAAAAGATTTAGGACTAAAATGATCCAATTAAAAAGTTTAAGACTGAATTAGTACTAATGCAAAAGATTTAAGACTATTTTGGTATTTTTTTCCCTATCAGAGGAGATGTATGATTTGACATTATATAAACAACCATTTGCTTCCTATTGCTATAAGACTTGTGCTACTAGATTTTTTTGTCTTTATATTAGACTTGTGTAATATGGTGTTGGTTTGCTATTAATAAAACATCTCTTCTTCATGGAATGTTTTGATCATCTCTTTATCATTTAAACTTTCACTACGAGGCTATCCTCATTAAATTTGTTCTTGTCATTATATGTCTTTTTTCTATTACAAAAATTGCACTAAGATGTTCAGGAATGGAAGGTGGCATTTGCAATCAAACTCATTGAAAGAGAACAAAGAGAGACCGAAGTGTATGGTCAATGGATGAGAAAAAGATATGCTTCTAGATGGTCTAGAGGGACTAGTTGCTAGGGGAATGAAAGCTGATAATGGCTTCAAAAATGGTCACATTAATATTGTTGAAAAGTGCTCCAAAGAAAGGTTCTCTAATTTTGACACCAGGGTAGTCCTCACGTCTAGCTGAAGAACTTGAAAAACTTGTATAATCATGCACATGACTTAAAAGATCAAAGTGGTTTTAGGTAAGGTCATAAAAAGTATCGTATTGATATTCATTCATAGGAAAGTTGCCAAAAATGTTCCAAGGTTTGTGTCATTTTTTTTTTACTTATTTCTTTTTCAAAAAATATGCTTTCTTTGAAGGACTTGTTTAGCTGCTTCTTTTTTTTTAAAGGGAAGCCCCTCCCTCTATATAATCGAGTAGCAACCATACTTGGAGAGGATTGTGCTAATAATTTTTTTTTT
Organism: Eucalyptus victrix; assembly: GCA_016097545.1. Classification (NCBI taxonomy): domain Eukaryota; kingdom Viridiplantae; phylum Streptophyta; class Magnoliopsida; order Myrtales; family Myrtaceae; genus Eucalyptus; species Eucalyptus victrix. The sequence continues at coordinate 39,963,217 of CM027842.1, forward strand.
TTGAAGACCCTTTAGAAATTCATGTGCCTTTACAATGAAGATGGTGACAAACATGATGATGAGGCTGCTAATGGTGCAAGTCAAAACTTACTGCCACTATCTTCATCCTTCATGTCGTTAAGAATAAAAAGGATTAAAGCAAGTAATAAATGAGTTCCTGGATTAGTTGAGATTGTAGGCACTTTTAGTTTTTTCTTTGAAAAAAGCTAACGAGAAGATGGAAATGATTGCTAGTTGCATTTGACATGCTAAAAGTTTAGACAATAATAAGAAGAAAATCAACAAGAAGCTTCTTAAAACGTCTCTAAGTATTGTGGAATAAAATTATGTAAAAAATTGTGAAAAGTCTTTGATTTTAAAGGAGATGACAGGAAGAAATTTATGAAAATGCTTCACCAAGAGATGATAGATGAGAATGACTTTCCATTCTAGGCTACAATATATACATCTTTGTTTAGAATTATTTTTGTCTATCTTTTGTGTAATTGTAACTTTGGTTATAGTTTTTAGGCTTGGTTAATGTGCCTATAAATATTAGGTCTCTTGGGTAGTCACTTTGTTGTTTTATAACATTGACCAACATTGAATCGTGTTTTTCTATGAAGTTGTGAATTATGTAGATGTCAATTTTGTTACTAATTGCATGTTTGTATATTTAAACACTATCACTATGTAAAAGGTGGTTCAGGGGAAGCTTTTGTCTCAACAAAGAGTTTATGTAGTAGTCAATGTAGCTAATAATTCCATTGATTATCTTGAGTTTATATGCAAAATCTGTGTCACAGTAGATGCTATTGATGAGTTTCCTTAGAGTTTAGATATCTATTGGTGGTTTTGATGTATAAGAGAATGAAAGGATGATGGGGATAAAAGAACTTTGTTATTGTATGCTTACAACTTCAATTAAAAGGCCCAAATTGCAATTGTCATCGCCTTAAGTTATCTGGTGTGCTTTTGATATGACCCAACAAGGCCCACATCTCCAAGCAGTTCTTTGCCTTTCCTTTGGGACAAAATGCAGCAACTTTTTCGAAGTGCATGATGATTTCTTGCCTTCTGGTTGTTAAAACTGGCTATTATTAATTTGCTAGCGCACACTCTTCTTTTTTGCATTAACGTATGCTTTGGTTTCATAAACTGGTTCCACTTGCTCAATTTGTTGTTAACACAATTTATTTTCATCTTTATATATTTACTTATTTTTTTCAATTGAAAACCTATCTTAAATCTTGATCTTTAAAGATTTTTTAAAAGTTTTTTTTTTTTTTTTGTGACCCAGGGAACCCCCGCATGGCCGGCAACCGGAGAATAAAGCCTGGGGAGGCACGAAGGAAACCACCACCCACGCATCCCGGGCAAGGCACCACACAGCACTTCAGCCTCCCTACTTTGCAGGGGCTTCGAAGCTGGTTCTCCTTGGTGGAGAACACAAGCTCTACCCTCTACGCTGCAACGGTGGGTGGTTAAGATTTTTTAAAAGTTAATATGTAAATTTTCAAAAGTAATCGAATTTGGGATTTTTTTTTTCATTTTCCTTTTTATTGGTTTTGAGAGTCAATGATGATAAAAAATAGTACTTTTTCGTCGGTAATACACTTGGATGTATATGTCATTTACACTAACGTATAGTTGCTATCAAATAATGGATAAGATATTTTATCTTAGATTCCATAGATACTCTAGAATATTCTTAGAGATGAAATTGAAAAATATATACTTAGACTGCGTTTGGTGATGTTTGATGACATTCTCCAAACCAAATAAATCTAGATACATTCAAATAAAATGTTGAATAAGAGATTTGGCGTAGGGGTGAAATAAACCCAAATTCAATATAAAATTCTAAAATTTAACTTAAGAATTCCCATGCATTCGAAAAACCTCACCTTAGGCAATACTCACTATTCCTGTTGTTTCTCAATGGCAGCACCCCACCATCACTACATCGGCCATCTATCTTGACAATCCTTCACTTCGGCATCCTCAAGTATTCTTCCAGTGCCTTTTCTTGTGGCTCATTTGAAAGGTTGGAGGCTCACTACCTCATGGCTCCCTCTCTTTCTGTGTTGGTTTTCTAGATTTTCCACAATTAATTTGTTTGTAAAACAAATAAAGTATGATTTTCCTTATTTCACATAGGAAAGTAGGGAGAAGATAGGCCAATTAACAACTGTGAGCTTCTTTAGTGTGTTTAAAGAAAATGTTGGGTGTTGACTAGACTCCACAATACTAGCGTGTGGATGCACAAATAATTGCACGATTATTATGCGCACTTAGTACTTCACACAATTGTGCGCTTGCGATTTAATTAGCACTAACCTATTTATTTTTATTTTATTTCGTACAGTTATTTTGTTAATTTTATTAGTTGAATGGTTGTTTTTTGTTTATTAAGTATTTTTGGAAATTATGAAAATTCGGAATTTCAAATTTTTATATATGTGTCGTTTTAAGATAATTTTTGGAAATTATACTTATTCAATTTGTAACCTTTTTAGGGTTACATTTGTTTATTTGTAACTTTTCAAATGAATACCTTTGTTCACTTTGTGACCTTTTGTGAAGAGTTGGCTATGTTCTTTATGACCTATATATATGTTCATTTTCGGATGAATAAATATGAAACATTTTCAAGTCTTTTTTCCAAAAGTATAATCATCTTTTTAATTGTTTCTTAGAGAAACCTAAAGACATACTAGAATTTCATTTGAAATTTTATTGTATCTTAAAGGATATTTGTTGGTGATCATTAATAATATTGTGGGGCAAATAAATCCTTAAATGAAGTGATATTATGCTTCAAAATCAAACTTGATTGCTCTATTGATTTGAAATCATATCTTTTCAACATTAACGAATTATCTCTTGATTCCTCTTTCTACTCATTTTCGGCTTACATTATTCCACAGTCTCTCTCTTGGTCAATTTTGAATTAGGCGTTCATCAAGTGTTTGATGAAGTGTCGGAGATTTTACTTGCTTCAAGTTTAGAATTTTGCTTAATGGAAAAGATTACATAGAAAGAAAAACTTTGCTGCCCCTTCATTTATATATATTCTATTTTATTTCCTCTTTTGTGCAGTTTCAGGAGTCCAGCAAATTGTGTCTTGTAAATACTCAAACTCGAGACATAATTTAACAACTTTAATGCGTGAGGACTATAGACCACCCATCTCTTGTGCACGTCTCTCCATTGCACGGGTCAACAAATGTAAGGGGTTGACCCGGTTGCCACGTCCATTGCATGAAGAGGGCGAGCTAGCATGTGCCTTGCCCGAAACCTGGCTTCTCTTCGGTTGGATTAGCCACGCCAAGGGTCTCGACCAGCTGAAGCCACGTATCAAACGGCTTCTTGCGCTGGCGATGGGAGGCTTGAATGAAGGCCACGCTTCCTCCACTCGTCCCCTCCTCTTGCTGCCACCAAATCTGTGTTTGTTGACTGAAATAGTCAACATGTAAACTAGCTGAAGAGAAGTCATCTTCTCCCTCGGCATTCTTACCACCCTGGACCACTTCCTCCGTCCAAATCCAGAGAATTCTCGGTCCAAATTCAGGCACCGTTTCATCCAAGCCCGGCTACCGATCACAGCCGCTGACCGCACCACCGCGCCACCTCCTCGCTGCCAACAACCTGCACCAGCTGCATTGCATCCGTTGTTGTGTCACTCCACAACTCGCCTCAACCGAGTCAACAAGCTCCCGATTCACCTCGCCTTGCTTGTGCTTTGCTGCCGGTTCTTCGCCTTTCCCTCACGCATGTCGTTGTTGCCGTCACTGCTTCTATTCGCCTCAACCGTAGCTAGTAGCTTGCGGTTCGCTCGGCATCAACGCCACCAGACCTAAGGCAAGTTAGAGTCTACTAACCTATATAGTGTAGTGTTGTTGTTGTTTGAAGAAATGCTGTTAGATCGAAATGGTTTGAATGCTGATGTTGGATAGTAACTTCTAGAATGACCGAATCGATTTGAGGCTAGAAAATTGAGAAGTTTTTGTGAGTACCTCGGTTTAGGCCTTCGATTTTTACACCAAATGTTGAGGTGGTAGCACCTTGGGACTTTTGTTCGCAAATCGTTTTAGAAAATCTCTTGATTTGCATCAAAATTTATGGGTACTGTGGCACCGTACTCGAATGTTTTAAGAAATGTTTTATATTTTAAAGACTTCTAAACTTTTTATAGAAAACATTCCAAACCATTGGAGTGGGATTGAAATTTGAATTTATTGACGTGCTGATTTCAAATATATTTATAGATTTTGACAAATTATTTTGTTCCAAGCCAAGAAGGGTAATTTCCACTCAAGTTTCTTTATACGGATTTGAAAACAATTGGAAAAGTATTTGTGAAAGTGGGACTTTCGGGAAGAATCCAAGGGATTTCTGTATTCGAAAACGTTTTGGCATTGAAATGATTTAATTATTACACCATAGTTGGTGTGTTATTGTTGTCGTTGGACCCTCGGGTCAACGATACCCTGGGAGTCGAGTTGCCTAGAGGTGAGACATGACACGCTCTGGATGCCTGCTGCGGATGCCTGGGGACTGGTGAGCCCCAAAGGTTCCCTGAGAGAGTCGGGATACACGGATGTATGACAATACACATTCCGGAGGGTAGGGGACACTAGTAACATAGTGAGCCATGGTGACTCCTCGTGATGCTAGGTTAGGTGTGATATGCCTAGAGGTGAGACATGACACGCTCTAGATGCCTAGTGATTGAAATATGGAACCGGAGGCTTTCGTGACGCCAGGTTGGGTGCGAAAGCCTGAGGGGACGCAAACATTGGTCTTTCAAGAGAAAAATCTTTTGAATTTTAAAGCTGATTATTCTGTTGAGTTACACAATTTTGATAGTTGCGCCTGATTATGGGACAAAATTATGTGGCATGGTATGGGACGTATCATAATGATTTGGCCTTATAATCGGGACCCATGTGATTGAAATGATGTGTTTCGGTTTTTAAACTGCGCTTGACATTTCATTGAAAAGCTTTACTAATTTAATGCATACCTATTCTTTCAAATTATGTTTTTGTGTATTTTTGCATGAAATCAGATGATGATGGCCTTACATAATATAGTTTAGTAGACCTTTAGCTACTGAATGGTTGTACTCACCCTTTGTGGCGACTAACATATTACAAAGTATTGAAAATGCCACCACCGCTAGAAGACAATGATAGGGGATCGAGTGGAATAGAGTGACCGTAGACATGAGGTCAGCAGCGAAATTTTTGGACGCCAGCACTAGCTGATGGACGCCATGGGAATAGGTGATGGAAAATGTCGGTCTAGTTTTTGGATATAGCCAAATATAGGAAACTTGAGCTTTTGATGTACCAACAAACAATGTCCATCCAGTATATGTGTAAATAAAAGTGCCTAGCTATTATCTAAAAACGTGTTTAGTGTGTGCATCATTTATGTGTGTAGGGAAAAGGAAGTTGTTGGATATGTTTCCACCATATACATTGTGTAGGGACCAATCATTTATATGATGGAACCCCCACATGATTTCTCTGAAGTCCATTTATTATAAAAAGAATGACATCTAGGACGAGGAAAGAAGTGTGGTGACCCTAACGGATCGGGGCCCGTTGGGGGCATCACATTATAATGGAATGATGATGAATAATATCTTGAATGTTTGTACACGTTAATGATAAAATTAGGCCATAAGACCCACCATGGGCAGCATAAATCGTATTCGCTCTCTCCTGCAACATTGCAGTCGAGAATTCGAATCCCCACGTTGTCAACACGATTTAAGTGGGGGGCCCTGATGGTGGGTTGTTGGGCTAGTCTCCCCTAGGTTTTACGTCTAAATAGTGGCTTGCGATGACGTCCGACAGTGCCACCCGGCATCGGAGGGCAGTGTGAACCTGTGAGGGGTCTCCGACGGTTCCTCGGTCAAAAAAAAAAAAAAAAAGGCCATAAGCATGAACAAGTACGTTAAATGAACGATGCATGATATTCAGAATCACTTGTTGCCTTGAAATTGCATGATGACTCCTAATTGCTCACCGTTTTGGTAGAATTCTCACGAAATGTAAATTAAGGTCCTACGATAAGATAAGGAGAATGTGTGCTAATATGACATCATTGTCCCTTATTGTGGATTGCATATAATGCAGGCCTGGTACTGAAATTGAATGATGGATTGGATTTGTCCTTATTAATTATTAGCACACGTTGTGTAAAAGTGCATAGGATCCGTGCCCATTTGATTATATCCTCTGCTTAAAGGGGATTTGATTTATTTCTATTGTTTTGATTTGTAAATTTGATACATAAGATTAGGGGTGTGCAAAAGAATTGGGACCCACTCAGAACCGGACCAGAACCACCTAGAACCGGACCTGAATCGCCTAGAACCGATGATTCTTGAGGGAATCGATTCAGTCCTGGTTTCAATTTATGGAATCGGTTGGTACTGGTCCGGTTCTCGGTTCCATGGGCCAATTTGCCCACTCAGACCGAACCGATTATATTGTAATAATATATTGATTTTTCATGAATATAAATTTCGAAATTACTAATTAGCAATCTTAAATTTTAGGGCTCCATCTCCTCTCATGGTTTCCATGTTTTTATAAGAATTTAGTAACGTGTGTAAGCTGCTTCTCAGCAACTCAACAAATGGCTCATTCAAATGATACTTTTGGGACTCACATAGGACATTGTGTTTAAGAAAATGTGAAATACTGGTGGAATTGTTTCTACAATAAGAATTTAGTAAAGCAAATGTTATAAGAGATTGAGCACTATTAGGAGATAAAGGAAAATGCGATCTACATATGACAATCATCCAAAACCTTGAACTTAAAGAATATTTTAGATTTCAACTGAAATGATTCAAAAAGGGGAAAAAAACATATTTCTCTTCTTTGGTAGTGTTTTCCAATAAAATAAATAAATATGGTACCCTTAATTAAGCCGGTTCAATTTAAAGAAAAATATTACTCGATATGAAAAATACTCATGGCGGAATTTGAAAAACGATGTTATTATTGGTGAAATCGGTTCTATGGATCCACCTAGAAACCGGACCAAACCGGCGGTCCGATTTTCGAATAGATCTATGTAACTAATGGGTGGTTCCCAGTTCCAATTTTTTGGAACCAGTCCTTAGCATGTAGTTCCTGGTTCTAGGCTAGGAATCGTCCACCCGAACCATGCACACCCTTGCATGAAATGTGTTTTTTGTTTACTTGTTGGACCAAATTCTAGTAACTTGTTTGATTTCGAATGGTTTAGGTTGGATTTGTCCTTGCTGTACCGATTTAGAATTTAGAACATACGGGAGGTAAATAGGTTGTGCTTATTATTTAGACTAGTATCATTTTATTTTCGTGCTCAGGTAGGCAGGGAATTTTTCCTGTTTTCCAAATACAGAGGAAACTTAGTCATAATGGTTTTCAAGAAAGAAACCAATATGCACTTGTGGTTACCAAATGGGCGATGTGGGACTCGCGTGCAACCAAACCCTTGGTGCTAGGTATTTAGCTTTCGTAGATCAATTGTCCCATGATGATTAGTTGAGGTTTCCATAATGCCTGGGATTTTTAGGTTCTCAATCGACCTATAAATGATTGCTGGACTCCTAAGATTTAAATCGTGGTGGCGCTCCCCAACCTAGGGTTGGGGAAGACTATAGGTCGAAAACCATAGGACGAATTCTTCTTTGATATTGCGATTTCTTTTCACTTTCCACCTCCTTGAATTTTTTTATTTTTAATTTTGAAAGTAATACTGCCTTTCTTCGGAAAACCCGTGAAATGTATCTCACGGCAAGATAGGGGCCAGCGGATCGGCGAGGCGCTCCAAGTCCCTCTCCGAGGTCTCGTGCAAAAAAGACGTCCGATCTGGAGGTTATTAGGAAATTTCCCGTGAATCGATTATAGCTTTAAGCTTGTGAGATGAAATTGGACAGATGAAAATTGATGGGAATCCCTATCTATGCCTTGCCTTAATGCTCGAGTCGCCTCTATTAACCGTCTGATCAAATCCGCGGGCATTCCAACAATAGATGATGTGGTTACATGAGAAAACTTAAACGCGCATTCTTTTCTTTTTTTTAAGCCTGTCCCCACTTGAGTCCAATATTTTTATGTAAAGTTCATGTTATGGATGTGTTTGGACAATATATTAAGATTGATGTTCGAAATTGGCTCGACCTTGGCTTGCTCCATTATTAGCTTTACTATACGATATATTAAACTATTGTCAAACACAAGAAAATTTTTGTATGACAATCACACCACATGGTAGTGATAATGTAATGTAAATGACCAACCATCATTATTTGAAATCTCATCCTTTGTGTTTACTTTCACTTTTGATTGGTTTACCACAAAATATGTCATTATTATGTGGTGTAATTACTATGGAGTGTTTTCTCTTTCTTTAAAAAAAAAAAAAAAACTTGTATGTGTGCATAGAGTTACAAGTTGTAATATAAGGAAACGAGAAAGAGTATTTAGTGAAGGAATAAATGAAGTGGATAACTGGGAGGATATTAATCAGTGTAGCACAATTTGGAAAGGTCTAAAAACCTTCTAATTTGTTTTGGGAATGTCACTAAAAAAAAAAAACCAGACACCAAAAGCACCATTTTTCATTAATAATATAGAAGACAGATAAATATAGGCATTGATATATAAATGTGCTGAAGAAGCAACTTTTATTAAGAATTCGTAAGTTATAATTTTTGTTGACTTTCAAATCGGAGATTAATTTTTTTTTCTCAAAGATGAAGCTTGAAAGAAAAATGACATAATTAGGACCTGGTATAGAAAGCACAATTATAAATCGTTTTGACCAGATTTTCTCCATCAAGGAAATATCTCCTCCAATCTAGATATTCAAAATTAATTAAATTAATTAAGGTAATTAATCCATATAATTAAGCCAAAAGTGCCATCCCTCTCACTTTTTCTTAATGTTCAAATTACTCGCTCCTGTAGCACTTATCATAGAGGGCCGGACCTTTCCCTCTCCTATACCAGACCTTCAGGTGGCCCATTGCTCTAGAGAATTACATAAGATTTGCGGATTAGATTGTTAAAGCCCAACTCTACACATCTCTCCCTCTAAGCAGGTTTCTAGTCTTCCACAATCTCTTTCAGATATTTTTTGTTCATAAGGTCGTTTGGATTTTTCTCCATCTTCATCTATATGAAATGAGAAGAAATTTTTGAGAAAAAAAAACCTAATTCGCACGTATTTAATTACTACCAATTATGCATCAATTGACTCGATTTCTTCCAAAAAATAATTCATTTATTTGGAACATAATCCCCCCGCGATCACCCAAATCTATAGTGCACCTCTCAACACTAGTAGTAGTCTAATCAAAATTAGATCCTATTATTTTAAACAAATTTCGGAGTGGATTTAATCGATTCTTGATGCTATCCTTCTCGAATTTCTTGGCTTGAGAAGATTGGGACCTTTCCAAAGGCTGAGTAATGAATCTAATGATGATCGTGGGCAAATCCTTGTGCAATCATACACTATTTTAACCACATGTCGAAGCCAAATAGATTTGTTTTTCTTTTTCCTTCCAGAGTACTTGCCAATTAAACTTTTCAAAGGGGTCATCCGATTGTTCTGTAATAGCAAAATCAACCATCAGAGTGAACATACTTCAAATCTGCCTTTATAAATGATGTCTTTAGTTTTCTTGAAAAATTAAGTTCTCAAATCAATTGTCAGTGACTTAAGTGGACTTATGACCGATAATATTATGATCATGGTATTATTGAAGTAAAAAAATATTGCATCTCTTCTTGAAATTACTGAATTTGATGGGGGCAGTTTCTCCATGTCAATGTCACCTGTCTCTCTAGTAAGTCGATCAATATACAAATCCTGTTTGGTTCAACTTTGAGGAAATGCATTCCCCCAAGTATTTTTGAATGAAAGGGCATTTGATGAAAAATAATAGCATTTGGATACTCATTTTGGTGTATATTTTGTAAAGCATCTTTGAGGTGCAAAGAAAAAAGAACATAAAGAAGAGAAAAACAAAGAGGGGCGAGCATTGGCAGAGGCTGGGATCGGGCAAGCTTTGCTAGCGTTGACCTGAGGCGAGCATCAACGACGATCGGGAGCAATTGTCAGGCGAGGTTGCATGAACCCAAGCGAGGCTGCCCTTGGTTTTTCACGACCTAGCAAGTTGCATAGGTTACACCGGCGACCAATCTCATTGATGTTAAGGTTTCTAATTTGGACATTGCAATGTCGAAGCTTCACTGACGACCAATCTTGTAGACCATCCAAGCCCCTTGATCATCCGTAACCTAGGTGACAATCGTTGAGGATGCCAATGCCAAGGACACGCTACACCGAGGTCACATGACCATGGTCGATGTCAAAAGCCAGATGTGAGTCACTCGACCTTCAACCTCAACCTCAAACCATAGCAGCTCCATAAAAGATAGCAGCTCTGGTGAGCGGCTTGACAACATGCATGACCCTTGATCTCGACCTCGATGATGGCGACCTTGACCTAGACCTCACCTCAACAATGAACCAACAAACCTAAGGAAGAAGATGAATGGTGATTTTTTGAGGGCACAAGTGGAAGACATAATTATTAGTGAGGGTAATATTAGAAAGAAAAAATGTCATTAAACCTTCAAAATAGCATTATGAAAATACTAAAAGCCCAAAACAAGTCCCGCAAGCCCAAAATAGATCCATATCTACTTTGAGCTTTTAGCATTCTCAATGCTGGCATTAGGCCAATGGGATTTTAAAAATACTTACCAAACACCTTACATTTTTCTCAAGAGCTTTAGAAGCTCAAAACCCACAACGAAAGCTTAACCAAACGGGCATAATCAATTCGGAAGGTAGTTTGCACATTGACTCTAAAACCCTATGAAAGTAGATAATTCATGCACTTTCCATGGGCACAACGCTCTCTAATCATGGTTTGAGAGTTGCACACAACTATAGTGGCTCACACACTATATTCTCTAAGGGTGTAAATGATAACCATTTTGACAAAGAATTGATTTCAAGAATAGAAATAGATTTTTCTATTTCTGTTCTCACATGAGTTTTTGAGCAAATATACGCATTTGACAATGACAAAAAAATTATATTTCCTAAATAGAAATTCGTTTGATAAAAACATAAAATTTCTTCCTCTCAAGGTGTGATGGACGGTTAGTGGCGACTAACAACGGGCGAGGGGCGATGATTAGCGGTAACAACGGATGGCGAGGGGCAGTCAAAGGCAGTGATTGGCGGCGTGTGATGGTGGCCAACCAACGATGGCAGCGACTGACAGTGGATAGCAACTAGCAGGTGGGCGGTGGTAGATGGTAGGAAACAACAGTGGGTGGGTGGCCAGCTAGTAATGAAGATGGGCGATGAGAAAGATTTTTATTTCTCATTTCTATTTTGGAAATAGAGAAGTAGAACATTTTTACTTCTTATTTTACTCTAAACCTCCATAAATAAGTTAGAAACAAAAAAAAAAAAAAGTTATGAAACAGAAATAAAATTGTTATTATCCACATCCTAAGAGATTGATTGAATGGTTAAGTGCATGTTTTCAATGTGGCCGATTTTTTATCAAAGGAAATCTTTGTACCTTTCGTTCATATACTTTCACGCTTTTTCTAATGAAGTTCTCATACTTTTGATTTGTCCAATCAAGGCCTTCTATTTGCATAATGTTTCTAATCAATTCTATTTGGCACCAGATTCAACAACCTTGCCGACGGACGGCATTGGAGTGCAGCATGATTAGGATTCTACCGGCATGCAACATCTAGCTTAGATAATGAATGCCGCGGTCTTATTTTAGATGGCTCGATTGGAAGCGGTTATTCCCCGTGGCTCTTCCTCGGAGCTAAAGATGAAGCCACACTCTTCGATTGGTTGTGTCCCGATCGTGAGGGGGATGGAGAGCTCACGACTCTTCTGGCGTTCCCACCCATTCATTATATAGATGAGCATTTACATCATCGAATTCTATCCAAACGATACCACGGTTATGTCGTTCAACGGCCATCTTATGTATGTTAATTCATAGTCAATACCAGAGAGGCTCAGATAGAAAATTGCGAAAGTACAGAGGCTTGATTAGACGAATTAAGAGCCTGAGGATTTGATTAAGAAAGAGCATGAAAGTACAGCGATGAAAATTAGATTCTTCCTCACCTAAATTATTATAATGTCTAACCCCTAAAAATAATTATGCGAACCACACCCACCGCCTCTCGGGCGAGCCTTATTTATGCATGCGGATGTGGACAGTTTGCATGCATAAGAACTAGTCAAGCCATCAAGAACGAGATCCCTCGTGCTGTCATGACTCACGAACAAGGAACTTAAGGACGCACGTCACATGTTTGATCATATGCAGAAGTCAATGTTAGAACATTTCCAAATTTTGACTCACGAACAAGGAACTTAAGGACGCACGTCACATGTTTGATCATATGCAGAAGTCAATGTTAGAACATTTCCAAATTTTGTACTTTAGAACAAGGAATACACGTACTTACAATTAGTCAAGCAATTGCAATAAACCAATTCAAGAGAAAGTCCTACTTTATCCAAATCTTCAATCGCTGCCGACTGCTAGTGACCAATATCCCAACCAACCCTAGCAACGTTCTTCCAGCAATTTGGCTCCGACGACACGGTCTTGACCCGGTCTGGTGCTGCCGTTGTAGGCTGGGCCGGTCACGCCACTGACTCGCTCGTGCGCTGGCCTGCTCGGCGTGCATCGTGGCTCTTGGTTTGGTAACCTGCATGTACATTGCCCTCTTTGCTTACATCTCTACTTTATCTGCAAGCGAAAGTAGTGCATGTTCCAGCCAGGCCTTTCTCGGTCAGCTCATGAAGCGTGCTTTTCACATCACGATGGCGCCGGCTCCACGCTGTTATGCTCTTACATCACGCTTATGCACTAGATAATCATCTATACAAGTTTCGCTCGTGAATGCACCCTTTCCTGCATGACACGACCCGCTCACAGTAATATCCAGTACAACACGTCCATCAGATCACCTGTGTACCAGCCCAAACATGAAGCGCCGATGCACATCCCTGCTCCATTTAGCATACACTTTGCCTGGCCTTGGATAAAGTCAGCCCTCTCCGTCTTGTGCACAAATTAGCCCCTAATCATGTCAACGCCTTGCTCGTGAACGGCTCATTTACTCGCGACTCCCAGCGGTGCCGGTCAGTACCATCGACCTATTATCCAATCCCATCCAAATACAATACCTTGCTCGACGTGATCGATTAAGGCTGCATTTGGGACCAGCTTTCCCAAATATCTTTAGGTGTCCAAAGCCCATTTAAGTAAATATTGGGTGTTTGGAGACATTTTTGAAACTCACCTTGAAGGAATGCTAGCCTTCTAAATGCTAAAAGGCCAAGGCAAGTCTTAGGCTGCCTTGAGCTTTCAACATTTTTGGAATGATCGATGTACTGTTCATCTTCTTCTTCATCAGATTCTTAGATATCGATCAGCAAGGTTGCGTTGGGTCAGCGGCGGACTGAAGAGAGGCCGGCGTGGTCGCAGCACCCCGGTGACCGCCGTCGACCAGTCAAGCGACCTAGATCTGGGTTGCAGCGAGATGGATCTGGGTTGTAGCGAGATCAGTTGCCGTGACCTTAGGCGACCCACAACCTCGCCGCAACCTAGATCTAGGTCGTAGAGATCGCCTAGGTTGTGGCGCGTGACCTTTGCGACCTCATCACGACCTAGATCTGGGTCACGGATGTCGTCGGAGATCGCTTCGACTTAGGCAAGCCACGACCTTGCTTGGGTTGTGGCGAGGTCGGTCGCCATGACCTCCGATGACCGATGCCACAACCGTCATGAAGGGCCACTTGAGATCGCGCGACTAGGCGGCCCTCGCTAGCGGTCGCTAGGGGTCGCTCGACCTCAAGCGGCCCTTGCCGGTGGTGTCTGGCGGCCGCTTGAGGTCTTGCAACTTGAGACGTCGCGGTGACCGCTTACCCTTCGTCAGCCAACTATTTTTTTTCCTTTCTTTTTATCATAAAAATCCTTTGTAAATGTAAATTTCTCCAAACACTATTTTGCTCAAGGATATTTCACAATACACTTTTAGATTATAATTGATTATAATTTACCAAACACAATTTGCATTTTGAAAAACTCGTTTGACTTAAAATCATTTACATTTTTATAATGACTTTCCCCAAAAATCTAACCAAAACGCACCGACATCCAGCGCCATCACCTTCACCATTTCCATGATGAAACGAGCTTCAAGCTGCTCCTTTTTCCTTTCCTTTTGAAAAGCATGAACCACGGATGCAATGGACTGCACTTGTCATCTTCGGCCCACCTCAATTCCCTAATGTACGCAAATCATCATCCGTCCGCATGAATCTTGTTACGTTGTATCCACGTTATAGCGACGACGACGGTCGAGGTTGGTTTGTACGAGGAATTCCATGATTCAGACACACAATCTACCTAATTCAAACCAAGTATTTTGACCATCTAATCAAATCTTGGAAGTTAATCCACATTGGACTTTGACATGCTTGCTTTCGTAATAGGATTCCACAATTTGTTTCTTCTCCACTCCATTGTACTTGACGAGTTTTGCACGAATGTATATTCAAAGGTACGAATTATTACCCATTTTGCAGTAATTTTCATAGGAAAAATCAGTAATGACATCATGAAGATATCTACAAAGTTACTAAGAAATCTCTGGTTGACATACATTGATATGAAGAATTAAGGTATTTATTAGCTCATGTGTTGAAAGTAAATTGACATTTTAGTTACTGAATTTCTACAGTTTATAATATACATTATCTATAAATGCTACGTCATCCCAATTTCATTATTATTCTGACGTAACATCATAATAATAAGTAAAATTGGAAGCAAAACTTTTGAAATATGGCAAGCGCACTCATGAGACTACAAGTAATGAAAGTGAAAGATTGATATGTCCCTTCATATGATAAAATAAACCTAATCAAACTCTTGATTTCAAACTTACATTTCAGTTGCATTTGTCTCTTTTATAAGATAAATGAATAATAACCACCCGCTTATATATTTTTTGAATAACCAATCAAAATATTACTTAAGTTAGAGTGCATAAAAAAGCACTCACCCTAATATTACTAATTTGTTGTTCTGTTTTTTTTTATGGAAAGACATATCTTAAAACATTCGGAACTTTTGAATGTTATTTGTAAAATAGAGCGCATTCAAACATTAAAATCGTGATACACTGGGAGATCAAATATATTTATGAATTATAAATGAACTAATCGAGGATGGATTAGAGAAAATAATGGGTTTCCCCCAAGGGAAAGAAAAAAAGGAGCACCATGCCAAAAATCGACGCGAACCCTAATCGGGTGGGAACCAAAAACAGAAGAAGAGGCCGGTGGGCCCCACGAAGTGCAATGCCGAATCGCACCCCCCAGGATCTTGATGCGAAACCCAGGGCCAGAAGGTCAAGCCCAGCTTCCAAAACTGAGAACCTCTGACAGGACCAAGTTGCAAAGGTCACCCTTTCCTCATGACACCCCCCGGCCCAAAAAAAAAAAACTCCACATTTATCACCAACCCTAAAAAAAAATAAAAAAATAAAACCACCTCCTTAATCCGATCCCCCTTTTCTTGGTTCAATTTTCATATTTTCCCCAACATGAAATCTCCGCTTATGGGACCATTAATCAAGATGAAATGAGATGGATCTTTATATAATCTCAACTGATCGTGATTCGTTGTGAATAAGCATATATCCCGTAAAACATATAATGTCCGATTTATTCGGTCCTTTTTTCTTCTTTTTCCATTTCTCTATTTATGCCTTTTTAAAAAATTAAAACCCCAACACAACCTCGTCACCGTGTTTTACGAATAAGCAAAAACGGTCCGGACCGAATTAATCAATCCAACAGAAGAAAAAAGAAGAAGAGAGATAACAAAAATAAGAAAATTAATTAACGAAAAAGGAAAAAAGGCAGAGCACCCACCCAGAGGAAAAATTTTCCATTCTGTTTCCGCCTCCCTTCTTTTCTCTCTCTCTCTCTCTCTCTCTCTCTCTCTTCCCTTCTCTCTCGTCTTCTGCGCAGCTTCTACGACCTCTCTAAACCTCCACCCCCGCCCCCGAGCGCACCACCAATTGCGTCGTCTCTCCCCCCTCGCAAGCGCCCCCGCCTGCCCCCTCCCATCCCGCCTGAGGTGAGCACGTCTCCGCCCTTCAAATCCAAACGCGCTGCCGCCGCCGCCGCCGCCGCGGCCCGCCCTCGAGCGAGATAGAATCGCGCCGCGGTCGTTCTTCCGTTTCCGTTTTCGTTTTCCATGGGTTTCGCAAATCGCACCCTGTTTCCCTTTTCCCGCGACCTCTTTCGGAAGGCTGCGATTCCGACTCGGATTGGGTCTCGAGGGCGGCCTTTCCCGGGCCCGTCGATCTCCGCGCTGTCTCCGGGGTCGGCCTGGTTCTTGTGGGGCGGATGGGATGCCGCCGGGTTTAGGTATCATGCAATTTGGGTCAATCGTGGGGGCGATTTCGATTCCTCGTCCGGCGGCGGTTTTTTCGTCTTTTGCGCCCGATTTTTTTTTTTTTTTTTTTTTTTGATTAGGGTTTTCGTGGGGCGCCTGCAAGATTGTTGGAATGGTGTCTCCGTTGGGATTAGGGTCCTCTGACGTTTGGATTCGGGGGTTTTCAACGCCAAGGTTTTCGCGGAAATGGAGTCGTGACGGGTGGGTGCCCGGAAATGGGTGTTGGATCGAGTGGCTGTTGTTTTGGGATTGCAAATTTTTTCTCTCTTGCGGGCATTATGTATTGGCGATCCTTAAAAGGGTTTTGGTCGACATTTGCGCCGTCCGATTTATTAGACACTGGATTTCTAACGCTGGGAGTTATTTTATCATCTGGAAGAATGTGTGTGTGGATAGTGAAACTGGTTTCTGCAATGTAAAAAGTGTCAGCTTCGAAGCTTTGCTTTGAATGTTCTTTTTGTTTGATTGCTGGAATTTCTTTTGTAGCTTTAGGAGTCGAGCTCGTGTGGAAGAGGAGTTTGATTGCGAAAAATGGCTGGTGTAGCGACGGAGGAGTCTGGAGTGGCAAGGTCTGACGAGGGGATTTTGAGTTCTCAGAGTTCTCAATCTGGGGAAGCATTGGCGGAATGGCGATCTTCAGACCAGGTGGAAAAGGGAATCACTTCGACTTCGCCTCCGTACTGGGATACCGACGACGACGACGACGATGACGATGGTGGTGTGTTTACTTCTTCAGCTTTCATTCTTTTTACTCGATTTTTTCTTTACCTGGCTTCCTGCGATTTAGAGATTGTCAAAAGCTGCCATTTACAAATGTGCTGAATCAATTCTTGATGAGAATACTGCTTGATAGTGCATGCTGGGTGGTAAAGGGGCTTGTGATCTTGGAAGAGACTTCTTTCATTCAGTTCAAGTTTTGTGATGACTGGAGTGATCTGTTTTGTTGAATCTTTCTATGGATCTGCACATAGGATAATCCATTCTATGAAGTCATAATTACCCATTTTCCTATGAAGTCATATTATCACATCTGGAGTTCCTTGAAATAGGATTTGATGCCGATATAGATGATTATTTGTGATGCTCTCAATCACATTCTTCCTGTTTGGCTGTGAAATTAGGACTTTTGACTTCCAAAAAAGTGAGTTTTATCTAAATAAATCTGAAAGGTTCTTTTCTCAATAAGTCCGAAATTTGAACAGCTTTGATTAGTTGGTCAGCAGCTTTTAATGATATATACTGGATAAATGCTGTAGCTCCTTCCCTCTTCCACTTGGTTTGATGATCGTCTCTCTCTACTTTGTCTCCCAACAATTTTTTAATATTAATTGTGATGACGGGGCGCTTTCTTAGGAGATCTAGTCTCATCTTGCTCTTTGTTTCAGGTACTTATACTTGTTATAGTTGCTTTCATTGAAGAACTCTCTCTATTTTCTCTTCCTTGTAGGGCCAAAACCTTCCGAGTTATATGGAAAACATACATGGAAGATAGACAAATTTTCACAGATCAATAAAAGGGAACTTCGTAGTAATGTGTTTGATGCTGGTGGCTATAAATGGTACGACTCTTTGTAGTAGATGGAAGTTGGCTTTGATTGTGTTCATCTTCTTGAACTAATCCTGCACAAGATGTGATTTTTGTATTCTATTGGAAAGATTGAGCCACTAACGACTTAGGTTTTACTGAAGTCTTGATACTTAATGGGACACAATGGAGGATGAACATCTGCGATGCCTACGCGATTAGTTGGAAGAATTTGGTGGTAGCTGTTGTAATAAAAAATCTAGTCATTTCTACTAGATGGCATGATATTCTTTCTTTTGAATGCCATGTTGGTCTTGGTCAATGTTGTGAAATTCAGTCTTCTTGCTTGCATGGGGAACTGTTTGGTTCCAATCTACTGAAAAGTGGGGGATGAATGTTTCAGGTCTGATGGGGATACCTACTTCATGAATCAAAGATAGGTTTTTTTTTTTTTTTTTTTTTTTTTTTTTTTTTTTTTTTTTTTTTTTTTTTTTTTGGGGGGGGGGGGGTGGGGGCCGTTGGGGTGGGGGTTCCACGCTGACAAGTGTTTTCTCTTGGGGAATGAGAAGAAATCAGATTGTTTCTTTATCGTATATCAGTCAATGATTTTTTGGGAAACTAATTGCCAGTGGTAAATGTAAGTCATGCCATCTACCTTGTGTTGCGAGACAGGAATGGTTCCTGACATCCTTATTTTGCCTACTTTATTATGAATATTATTGTGACTAGTAATATACCGCAGTTAACTTTTCTTCCATATAACAACCTTTTCTAAAGTAAATATTCTGTCATATCATATGGACTTTTTTTTTTCCCGCTCTCTCTTCTCCTATGCGCAGTTTTGACTATAGGATTGAGTTAGTGATAGTTGATGAGAATTCCTATGTTATCCATTTGTCTTTTTAGCCTTCCAATTCCTTGTGTCCTCTAAAATGCTTTTCTCTGCATTCAATGCTTTATCATAGCATAGCTGAACATCCACATTTTAGGGCCTGTTTGTTTATGTTTTTAAGAAAAGCAAAAAGCAACCTTTTGCTTTCGCCCTTAAATCTAACAAATTATACAAATTTCAAGAAACTATAAAATTTTATGTGAATGTACATGTTGACATTTGTAGTATATTGTGAAAGTTTCAAGTGCTTTCGGCTAAGCAAAAGGTAAAATGTGTCTGAATGTAAGATTTATATTAGTCAAGAAGCAAAAAGGAAAATCTGATAAGACGCCCTTACGTTTTTTCTGTGAACTAGTAGTTTGTTCTGTATGTAATGTGAAAGATATGAGGGCCTTTGTTTCCATGCAGTCCCCTAGTTCCCTTTGATGATGAAGTTGTATAATTTGATTTGGATTATCTGAGTCCCTACAATAAGGATAGTTAAACTTTTCCTAGTTGCTTGAAGTATCTTGTTCTAGGTGCACTTGAACAAAAACATTCAAAATAAGTTTGAGATCATAATAGACTGCATGTATTTTGGTAGTATACCAAATTATTTGCTTGGACTTCATGAAGGCAGATAAGTTTTAATGATCTGGTCGCGTTGCTTGATAATTCGCCTTTGCGATGCAGGTATATTTTAATATATCCCCAAGGTTGTGATGTCTGCAACCATCTCTCTTTGTTTCTCTGTGTTGCCAATCATGACAAACTTCTTCCAGGTTCAATACTTTTTCAAGTTTCAAATGCATTTGATGATGGTTTTTCTATATCTCATTGTGGTACAGTCGAGATTTCATTTTGCATAAGAATTATATTTTTACTTTGCACAGGGTGGAGTCATTTTGCACAATTTACAATAGCTGTGGTGAATAAAGATCCAAAGAAATCAAAATATTCAGGTGGGTCGATTTACATTAATTTGGTTGAGTTTACTGAAGTTTTGACCCTACCAAGGTCAATAAGTGGCTTGGTTCAACTTTTGCAGATACATTACATCGATTTTGGAAGAAGGAGCATGATTGGGGATGGAAAAAGTTTATGGAATTGTCGAAAGTATTTGATGGGTTTATTGATGCTGACACCCTCATCATAAAGGCTCAAGTCCAAGTCATAAGGTATTTTTTTCATTTTTCTCTTTTATATAATGGGTTCATTTATGGTATTCTTCATTTAAGAGATGTTTCTGCATAGGTGCATTTTAGTCACATTTGGAAACAAAATTTCTCTTCCCTTTTCATGTGTGACACTTCATTATCACATTGTTTTGCAAAAGTAAGCTACTTGTTCATGCGGAGAATTGTTTTGTAGAGATGTAGTTAAGGGTGATTCTGAATCCATTTGAAGCTTGAAATATTTTATAATCAATTTTTCAAGTCGTCTAATAATAAACTTTTTACTACTGGTCATGGAACTGGATTAAGTTTATCTGTCCCTGTTAAAGTGCCAATATTTGGTTCCGTATGTACTTGAGTGTGAGTCTAATCAGTGGATGCATGTTGACATTCCCTATGTCACATGAAGGACCTAAACAGTTGATAATGTCATAATGTCTACTGTTCATAGCACTGTTCATAGCTGCCTCTTCTTGTTTCTCTCCCCCCCCCTCCTCTTTTCTCTCTTTGCTCCTTCCTTTAACATTCGAGTCTCCGAACCTCCCTTAGAAACAGATTGCACTTGCATCGTTTTTTATAATACAAATTTTGCAGTGAAGTATATAGCGCGATTTAATTTTGCTTGGTTTTCGCTTGTATCTGTTGATTCTCCTGTATAATCTATGTGCAGTTTAATTTTTTCAAGGTGGGCAATTTGCAATTTCGTCTGCTTAAAAACGATCGTGAGCAATTCACTTAAAAGTCTTTCCTTTTTAAATATATATTTTTCTAAATTAAATTCCTTGAGACATGTCACTTTCAGGCCAGTTCTTTAAGTGGATGGAGGATTGATTTCTGCTTGTAGATTTTCTTTTCTCTTTTATATATAAGACAATAGCTAATATTTCTTATATATATGTACACACACACACACACACGTAACCAATTATTATGTTAGATCATGATAATTGGTTAGTTTATCCACATTGCGAAGTTCTCAAATGATAATATTATTCTTCTCGGTTAAAATTTATTGTTGGCAAGTTGGACTTATCTATCTATACCCAGTTAGTCTTGTCTTTGAAAGGTATGAAAAAAATAGTACTTTCATAATATTGTATATGTCATGACAAGTTGTGCTTTTAGGGATTCTTTAGGAGTAATTAGTTGAGAAACCTTCCAATTTGCTTATGAAAGCCTCACGCCTTTTTTTGCTATCCAATGTGTGGGTCACCGAGATCAAGATGCTGTTATCTTAATATTGAAGTGATTTCTGCTATTTTTCTTCAAACTTGCGTGTCCTACTCTTACTTATGGAAATGTAGCTTCAATTTGCTCAGCGAACACTCATTTTTATTGTCTGATCGACCTTGCTTGATCATTGTCAGGGAGAAAGCAGATCGACCATTCCGTTGCCTGGATTCTCAATATAGGAGAGAACTTGTTCGTGTATACTTGACTAATGTAGAGCAAATCTGCCGACGTTTTGTTGAAGACAGAAGGGCCAAGCTTGGGGAGCTGATCGAGGACAAGCCTAGATGGTCAAGGTATACTGTTGTTAGTACTATTTTTCAAGTAGGATATTGTTCTTGTCACTATCTTCTGAGTTTTGAAGTGTTCAGTTGAGGACTTGGTGGAGCCATTGTTAATTATTCAAATCCTTTCTTTGTTTGCTTTCATTAAATGGTAGTTTGTATATTGAAATCTGATTTGTGAGGTTATTGGCCTATTTTAATTGCAAGATACATGATTTTGCAGCTTCCGTGCTTTCTGGTTGGGAATCGACCAAAATGCTAGACGCCGTATGTCAAAAGAGAAAATGCATGTGATTCTCAAAGTTGTGGTGAAACACTTTTTCATAGAAAAAGAAGTTACCTCGACTTTGGTTATGGATTCCTTGTACAGTGGCTTGAAGGCTCTCGAAGGGCAAAGCAAATGTAAGAAAGGGAGGGCAAAAGTATTGGATCCTGATGAAATGCCTGCTCCCATTGTTTCAGTGGAGAAAGATATGTTTGTTTTGGTGGATGACGTATTAATACTGCTTGAAAGGGCTGCCATGGAACCTCTGCCTCCAAAAGATGAGAAGGGTCCTCAAAATCGAACGAAGGTGTGCTGTCAATTCTATTTCTAGTTTGTTATGCTGATATGGTATGGGGAACCACAAAGAATGGTCTAAACCTGCAGAGTGTTAGAGTTTGAATGAGATGGCGGCATTTAGTTTTCTATGAATTGGACTTTAACTCCATTTTGTTTGCCAAAAGTGCTTCTCTTTATATGTTGTTGGTCCAATGGTGAGCAGCTTTGATACAGAACGACTCATTCTCTAACTCCCATCTCTTGTTTGGATCTTGTTGGTTTATGCATCCGGAGTCTTGCCTTGCTTTTCTAGATCCATCATGTCCTTACATGACATGACAGTTAGGAAGGTGACATTTACTTGAATAAGACATGTTGGGTGAGGTGTTTACTTTCTCCCTTCTTTGAATGAGAGGCTGCTTTTATTAGTATTGGAAGTCCAAGCTGGGATTATCATTGGTTGTTTTGGTGAGCATAGGCAGTTTTGATAAGAAGACAGTCCAGCTGTCAGATGAAATTGAATGGTGTGAAATCCTTACACTTGTGCATAATAGGTTTGCTCTAATGTGTGTGCATATATATATATATATATATATAAGTTTATACTATGGGCAGATCTATATGTGCATGATTAACTATGTACTGGCCTGCAGTGTATGCACATAGAAATCGAATTTCTTTTGCTTTGTTTTGTTTACCTTTATAACGCACTGGTCTTTGTTTCACTTTGCGGTTTTCCTTCCTGTTCTACTATTTGCTTATTTCATTGTATTTCATTAATTACATAAATTTTTTGGGTCTTCACCTAAGTCATGGCTCTGTGACTGTTCAATGAAATTTTAGGATGGCAATTCTGGTGAGGACTTCAATAAGGATTCCATTGAGCGTGATGAAAGGCGGCTGACAGAATTGGGTCGAAGAACGGTGGAGATTTTTGTACTTGCACATATTTTCAGGTATTTCCTCGTGGAGGATTTTAGGTTCTTTTTTCTTATAGTTGTCTTTATGGTTTGTTTGCCATGAAACAGACAGATTTCTGTGAATGGACCTAGTTTTCATCTTTTAGGGATTGCTTGTGCATTTAATTGATATGACTCATCTTTTGCAAACATAAGGATGATGTTATATTACTTGCAATCACTTAGCTTTGTCTAGTTCACTCTGACATGTCTATGTGGATAGCTTGATAGCTATCCCATAATGAATCTTTGCCCAAATTCCTCTTCAATTTATGTTATATATCCATTAGATGTTGCAGTGGATTTTGAATGTGGAGAAATGGTCAAGTTGAAGCTTACATATTTCAAACATATTCTGAACATTTGACTGCACCTGGAAAACTTTCCTGGAATCGCTTGATCTCTTGGTTGGGAAGAGCCCGCCCCTAGACATTCACTAAGGATAATTGATGATGTTTGCGGAGGCTTTAGCCAGTGTGGCAAAGGTCTATTAAAAGATATTTAACTTCACTTGTAAATACATGGTGATGAGGGCCAGTTCAGATTCTTTACCATGGTTAAAACACCATTGTTTTCTCTCTATCTGAAGTTACTCTTTTCTTTGCTCGCTACACAGCCCTCCAACTCTTTTCTCTTGACAATTAGGTTAGCTTCTCTTTGCAAATATGGGAAACCTTTCTTTCTACTTATCCCCGATGTTACTGGGCTGCTGACATCATTGTTGGGAGCACACAGTGGTTGACCTAAAAGAAGTTTTATTATCAATGGCCGTGGAATACTTCTTTGTGATTGGATTTGTTAGTAGAAAGTCGAATCTGCAGCTTTGTGTTGTGGACTTGGATCAATGTTTTATGGCGCTCTTTGATGTGGCGGTTATTCCAATCACTTATCCTTCTCATAATGTGCTTTCATCTTGTAAAATGGATTATGTATATTGTGTAAATTCTTATGTTGTCTTTAGGATGTTTGACATCAAATGTATGTATCATTTGCTCTTTGCATTACTGTCTTTTGTAGTAACAAAATTGAAGTTGCCTACCAAGAGGCTGTTGCTCTGAAGCGGCAAGAAGAGCTCATTCGTGAAGAAGAAGAAGGCGAGCAGAAGGCGAGACGTGGAGCTATTAAGAGGTCTTCTTCAAAGAAGAAGCAGGTTGGATGTTCTTGGCTATTATTACTTTGTACCAATATTGGCTGGGGTTATGTGCTAATGGATTTCAAAGGTCACAAGGCAAATTAATGCAAGCCTAGCCATCCTGTGTACCGTGATCCAAAATTGATAAAACTCGGTTTTTTTTCCTGGGTTTTTGGGGGGGGGGGGGGTGGTTCGGGACAATTGGAGGTCTGCCCTCTATTTGTCATTACTTTACCGTTTTTGCGTAAGCAATTTGGTTGCTAATTAGGAGTTATGGATATTCTTATTATGACTGTTGACCAGTAGTAGGAGAGTTCATGGAGAGGAACTTTTATCTTGGGTTGGAGAATGGAGTTTTTATTTAGACAGAGGAGGTATTTTTATATGATGGACACACCATGTGGCAGTGACGCATGGTGTAACCAACCTGTCAAAAGTGATGCATGTTCACATGGTACACGAGCAATGGTGATTGGTCAATTTACACCCTGTTATCACTGTCACGGGATGATTGGTATGCGGGCAACGGTGATTGGTCTGAAACACTATCATCACTGCCATGTGGTAGATCCGTTACATAAAATACTATCTTGTTCAGATGGCCTTTTAAGTTACTCTTTATTGTTTATAAGACTGGTCATGTTGGACTCAGGGGATGCTGATTTGTCATCCTATATTGACGTGTGGATACATGTCCACTTTTGTTCTCTATAGTTTCTCTTGCTTTCTGAGAGGCACAACTTTCTGGACTGCAGGCTAAGCAGAAGCGCCTCAATCGCAAAGCAAAAGATAAGGAGAGAGACGAAAGACATGGTGCCACAGAGCAGGACAAGCATGAAGAAGAAAACACTGTTGATGAAAAAGAAGACTTCATCCCGGAGGAAGTAAGCCCTGCACTTGAAAAGCCTGATGTACTGGAAGATGTTTCGGACACATCAGATTTGGCTGATGGTGTCAGTGAAGTAATCCAACCTGATTTGGATGAGATAGATGCAAGTCCTGTAAATTGGGACACTGATGCTTCTGAAGTTCATCCTCCTACAGAAGCCAGTAGCAGTGGGGTTAGTGGACTATCTCCTGTGCAAAATGGAATAGTAGAGAAAAGAAGCCCATCTATGATGGATGATAGCTCCTCAACTTGTTCTACTGATTCAGTCCCCTCAGTTGGAGTTAGTGGACCATACAAGGGGAACTCATTTTCATCTAACCATAAACATCAGAGATCACCTAGCAGGTAAAATAGAAATGACACTAGTTCTTTGCTAAAGATTGCATGGCGTTGATGCACTTCAGCATGTGTTTCTACAGGGGAAAGAGTCAGAAAGGTAAGGAAGCACGTGATTGGAGTTGCTGGGCCAACAAAACAGAGAACGAGTCTGCTGAACCTGCAGTTGATGTGGGAGAGTCTTGTAATATCCCGAGTATCAGGGCAGCTGACACTGAGGTTGAGGTTGATGCTCTCTCCTTCCGGAGTCAAATAAGACAGTCTGAGCATGATGTGGTTAAAAAGGTGGGATTTACTTGATCAGAATTGCAAGAATTCTTTTATTACTTGTTCAAAATTGGTGAAGTCATTGTCTGATAGTTGTTAAGAAAAGCATATCAAGAATTAAGGACACTTTCATGACTAAGCAACATATTTTTGTGTCCTCTGTCCTTGTTTTTAACATAGTGCATTTGTTTGGTAATAATCCAACCTTTTGGGGTTCCATTTGGGTAGAATGTGCTGTCATTCAAGCCTAACTTCTCATTGACATGGTGGTTGAGGTCACATTCTTCTGTCTGCACTATTCATTGATTCTGCCACATGGTGATATTGTCCACTCGACACTTGCACATATCGAAGGGAGAGAGGCTTTTGGACCATCGTTTTTCCTTGTTAAGCTTAGAAGTTTAGTGACACTCATATGGTGAAGGCGGATATTTGGATTTTGTTGTCAGATAGCCTCCTTAAAATCTTTACTTTTTAATTTGAAGGAAATTTATCCTTCCTATTTTTCCCTTAAGTCACTGCTTATTGAATAACTGAGGTGTGTCCTCGCCATTTCTAATTGATAGGAGACTTGCTTTGCTGCCTCATATTTGCGTGATAATTTTAACTGATAGGGCAACATATTTTCAGTTGTTACTGTACTGGATATAGTAATGTCTAGAGATAATGTGGAAGACTGTACTCTTAAATACCATATGTGAAGAATGGTAAATTGTCTATTATATGCAGGATTTTTTCATTTATACAATTAACGATACGGATTAAGTCAGATCATTATTTCTTCTGACTAGGCATGAATTGAGTATTAGGGCCTTAAAATCTCAGTGGAGCTTTGGTGACAAAATAAAGGATGCTTCTCAGCAGACTAACTAATTTTCCTCTAGTATTTTTTGGATCCATATTTGATGTTGTTTTACCTTTTGTTTCTTCTGACTTAAGGAGACAAATTGAAATTGTATCATATCCTGTGTTTGAATCATCCCTCTTGAGTTCCGACTTGTATGGTGTTTCAGATCTTAAAACGAAGTAAGGCATGGCCAAAATTGTGTTCATGTTTGCTAAGCAAATGACATTAGCAACATAGGTTTCTGCTTATATTGGTTCTCCCAATCATTCTTCAACTCCTTGCATTTCTGTAGAGGAGGAGAGATTTTCCAAGAGATTTTATTGAAAGAAAATTAGATTAGGTAGATTAGGTATGTTTTGTAAAGTTCTGTGCATTGGCAAAGAGCCATCCTACGTCATAGGGAATGCTGGATAGCCATTTTACAGATACAGCAGGAACTAGAATGGGATAATTTTCAGTTGTTAGGTTTGTCAGGGAAATATACTTACAGTCAATACCATGTTAGGGAAATCTTCATCATCATGGATTACTTCTCACAATTTTTTCGGTTTTATTTTCAATGGAGTCTAAGCTGATGGCGTTTGATTTTTGATTATAACAGGGAGAAGCTGTTCTCCTGCAAAGGGAATCACGCATCAAGCAAGTTGATGAAGAAAAGCCATCTAAAGAGAAGTCAATTGCTGCAGAATCCTCTTCCAGCAGCCCTCCGAGAAATAATATCTCCATTGCCCGGTCGGAAACAGAACAGAAAATTATTCCTCTTGGGGATCCTTCATCAATTAGGAAGACATCTTTAAATGGCAAGCAAGAGAATGATAAGACAGTACTTCCAACAGTCTCCTCCCAAACAGCAACTTTGTCAAGGTCTGAGACTCAGAGGGATGTAATTCCTAAAACGGCTGAAAAACCCATACCACAAGTTCCTGTAATGTCAAGGCCTTCTAGCGCTCCACTAGGACCTGGTAATAGGCCAAATGCTCCTGCTGCTTCCCCTGTCCATACAGCTCCACTGCTAGCACGTTCTGTGAGTGCAGTCGGCCGTTTGGCTCCTGAGTCTACCTCAGTATCTCACGGCTATGTTCCTTTGTCGTATCGAAATGCTATAATTGGCAATTCCTCTGCTTCGACTTCAGCTGTTTTTACAAACCAATGTTCGCCAAGCTCTGTAGTTAAAGTGTCAGCATATATGCCATCACCCACCTTAGCATCTTCACCAGTGTTCTTGAACCCTAGCACTGACAGTATGGACTATGGTGCACCCAAATTAGGCTTCCCTTTTGGCACAATGAATCGGGATGTGATGTCAAATGGACCCCAGTGGTTGGAGAATCTGGATGGCCGAAGTGCACGGAGTGATCCTCCTTTGCAGGGTGATGTTCGGAATATGGAGTATTACAAGTCTTCGCATAGCAGATCACGAGATCACTTCCCTGACCTCCAGGCCTGCACATCTGGGCGTCAAACGCAAGGTTTGCCGGCAGATGATTTTCCGCACCTGGATATTATAAATGACTTACTGGACGATGAGCAAGCTGTTGGGAAGGTCACTAGATCAGGCCTGGGTTTCCAGTCTCTTGGCAGTAGGTCCCTCTCATTAAATCGCCAGTTTTCTTTCCCCCATGATCTGGGGATTTCAGGGGATGTGGAGTCAGCTGCCAGCTCATGCAGCTTTGAACGAGTGCGGAGTTATCGTGAAAATGGGATTCAACCAGCGTTTGGCTCCTTTCCAGGAAGTTTTGACTCAACTGGATTTATTCCTCACGTTAGTTCGCTTCCTCATGCAAATGGGCAGATTGATGGGTTGATACCGAACCAGTGGCATATGGCTGGATCTGATTTATCCATGCTGGGAATGAAGAATCCAGAGCATGATGGATACCCATTTTATGCTTCGGATTATTCAAATTTGGCATGTGGTGTCAATGGTCATAAGGCATTTCGGCCCCCAAATGGTCATTGAAATGGAAATGAATGAAACGGAGAGGCCCCAAAATCATCGGGCTGCCATCCGTGACATATATGTACTTGGAAGGAGAAACTGGGTGTTAGATCTGGATTGGAAGGAGAAACTGGGTGTTAGATCTGGATTGAGGTTGTAGTCCTTTCATTAGAAAAAAGAAGAAAAACATTCTGAGGAGGGAGGGTTTACTTGTTTGCCTCCTTCCTCCTTGCGGATCGATGGTTTCTCGTGTATTATGGGGTTTTCTTAAAGCATAGTTTTAAGCGAGCCTCATGGTATATGATTTTCTAGTAATTGCTTTTTCTCAATTGGCCTGCTGTTCCGTCCATTGGCGCCAATGCCAGGCGGCCATATAAATTTCTGTCGAGACAATTCTAGGTGCTCGTCGATATTCAGATACGCGAATTTGGCTCTCTTGCCCTTGTCCTTTTAACCTTTGGGAAGGTGGTTCTCCCTTGGCGCCGGCTATTTTTCGGTCCTAGAACACCCTTTTTTGCTCTAATTCCTAGTTATCTGTGTTCCTGTCTTGTATAGTAAACGTACATACAGCTGCATAAATAGTAGCGAAAAGGAATACTTCTAAATCGAGGAAAACCCGTTAGAGGTCTAGTGAAACGAATCATCTGAGACCCTCCGCCCCTAGATTCCGTTGAAATTATCCTCGAAATTTTCTTGCACATGCTGCCAAAACTGGGTCAACAATCCAACTTTAATATGTCTGTTAGTATTGATATTTAGATATGCACAACTGCCACCTGGATGATGTCTCTGAAAGCCCATTTATCACCAGTTTGAACCCATTTAGAAGGGAATGTGTTCCACAGAATTTTTAATACAATTTGTGAGGTTCTATTTGTCATGAAAAATAAATAATATAAAAAAACATTTTTCTAAGAATAATCGTTTGTATTGCTTGATATAATTATTCGATGGAAATCATTTTCATTATTAATAACAATTTATATCTAAACATTTTAGGTGTGCGATGAAAATACTTTTAAATCATTCGTTTTCGTAAGCGATACAAGCGATCATCTTTAAGAATATGCTTTTCAAATCATTTATTTTTTTGCAAAAGAATCAAAGTCTCAATGAAACCTGGCCATAAAATTCCCGGCATCTATCAAATCTAATTAACTTGGATGGAGAAAGCAAAATGAATTCACATAACCATATCAAAAGGTGAAGGAGAAGGAGGGATATTATTATATCCTTGCAGCCTCAAGGATGACGCGACTGCGACTGGCAGGAACAACCACCATTCAAAAAGTTTAGGTCCATAGCCAACTTTAGCCAATTGCTACAATACTAATCTTGGACAGATCATGAAACTTCCTCGCACAAGAAACATGGACAAAAGCAAAAGCGTCCACGCAATTAACTTTCGAATAGGACAAAGCCCAAAAAATTCAAAATCCATGTATCAAAGTTCCAAAGTTCCCACCCCTTTTAATCGATCTCAAATTCTTAGATTTGGTTATGAGCATTATCTTAACGTAGCAGTCAACGTTCAAAATCTTTCAACCGAAACCAAAGAGTGAAAAGTCAAATCCAATTCTACCTCCATTCGATAATCACCAGTATAAATAAGTTTAATGCCACAACATCATATGCATTAAGAATCATTGTCTTGCCTATCATGAAGCTTGTCAACATTGTCGTTATCTTTGCATCGATTCTTATTCTGTTTGCCTCCCATATCCAGTTCTCACAAGCAACCAGAATCTTGCATGAGAATGGCCAACTCCCGATAGAAGAGGGGCTCCTTCTGCAGTCTCTTCAGAGGGGTGACGTCCCCTCCTCCAGCGCCTCAAGCTGCACCAACATCCCTGGCAGTGGCGGCAGCACGAGCTGTCCGCTTGGCTAGAAGAGCTTCGCTTCAGGGCGGCGGGTTACCTGCGTCTCGTACCAGGCAGATGAAGTGATTAATCGAGCGATTAATCGAGAAACAAGCAGACCTCTTTCGTTCCGTTTCTTTTCTTAATTGTTGGTATTTGCTAGTTGCCAGCTAAGCAGTTTACACTTGTACACATTCATTTGTTATTTTTTTCTTTTTGAAATTTCGTTATTTATTTATTTATGTATATAGATGTTCAAGGGAGCCATATTTTCAATTCGTTGAATGGGTGTTATGTCGTGTAGTCTGTAAACAGTACTCTTTATTGTACATCTTTCATTGGGAAGTTTATTCAATAAATTAATAGATCTCGTCCATTCATTATTTTGAGCTGAATTGTATTCCCGTCGACAGCGTCGCTTGTTCAGCACGGACATATGGAAACCAAGAAGGGAGTTTTGCCCACACAAGCATACTCCTTTCCTTTATTCAACGATTGAGATTGTTTTTTTATTTAATTGTAGTAGCTGTAAAAAGTGGAATTGGAACCTCTTTGACTTGAAAAATATGCACCAAAATGACTAGGAAGTTGACGCATAATGAATTACAAATTTCGAATCCATGAAAGGCGACACTAATTTTGTTGAAATGCACTTGCGATTTTTGTCATAAAAGTCCAAGTTCCCCCGTTGGAGAAATGACGTAGTGTAGAGCTTCATTTATTCATAACTTATTGGTTCAAATTTTTGAACAAGTGTAAGTCCAATTGGATATGTCGACAAGTTCAGACATGGACTCTCCTTTAGCAATTTAGCAATCTCCCTAATCAATTTCATGGACAAGGTCAAGCTTGTGCTGTGTGTCAAGCTTTACTTGTATACGGACAAGCTCCTCCCTTGATCATTAGGCCGACTCCATGGGGTTTTGCCAGGTGAGCTTCGAAAAGGGCAATTCGAAATTCAAAAGAAAGAAACTTGTACGTACAAGATGGGCCAAAAATCACGTACATTCAAAGTGACGATAACAATCCGAATGGAATGACATACAAATCAAATTGATGGGCATTTCAATCATCACCTAGTGGCGGCCAAGGTATTCTAACAGCATTGGAGACTTGCCAAAAAAATAAATAATAATAATAACAAAAAAAGGTAAAACAAGATAAGAAGAAAAGTGAAATGGATTCAGCTGATGATACGAAAGTCTGCGCCGTTCACTTGCGCATGCAAGTTAAGCTTCCTTCGGTGGACATTGACGCAGCACTAATCTTGATTTTTTATTTTTTGTATCTATTATAACTTAATTACGTGTCGAAGTTGAGAACCATTTGACATGGTTCATGCATAGCGACGACTGTCAATTCACGAAAAATCAGAGATTGCGTCACCAAGTACGTTCTAGTACGCAACCTTTCTTTGACCACATTTGTCAATTTCAAACCCATAAAAAAAAATTGGTTTTTTTCCCCTGAGTCAATTCCAATCTAATAAAATTAATATATAATTAAGCTATTGGTCGCAAACCACTGTTGGGTGTTGGAATGCCGACGCTGCTTAATTAGTTTTACATCAATCAAGAGAAAAAGAACAAGAAAAAGAAAAGAGAAAACGCTCTTAATTAGTTTATTGACGGTTTCGCTAATTAAGCATAGACTTAACGAAATCGAGTTGGTCCACGATCAGTCGATGGTCCAATTTTTGCACGAGCGTTGTTAAGTCGATGATTTTATATGTGTGTTTGGATATGGAGAAGGTGGAATTTCCACGCGCTAATATAATTCAAATGCACGTGAGAATTAATGAGCATGTTTTAATGGTGCTGGAATTTTTTTTTTAAAAAAAAATTAGGGTGTATAAAGAGGGTAATTTAGATGAGATCCGTTGTCCGTCGGAACGTTGATCATCACACACGCAATCCTTAAACATCTGGAGTTGCATGATCGACTCAAGTTCTGTTTGCTTAGCAAAAAACGGATGATATAATAAATCTTGTCCTAAAAATAATTATTTATATCACTTGAAATAAATAATTAATGGAAATAGTTTTATTATCAACAACAACTTATAGATAAACGGTGAAATATTTTTAATTCATTTATTTTCTTAAGCAATATAAGTAATCATCTTTAAAAAAATATTTTCCACATAAACGGAGTCTTAATCCTGAAAATTTACTTCATGAACAAAAAAATAACCTCCTGAAGATTTCTATTCATGCAAAGCCGGTACCAAGATATGGCCGAGGGCAGGGACATGAACAACAAACACGTCAGCAATCTAAGCATACGGTGTCCATCAATCCAACAAAAACCTAATTCTGATAAAAAAACACCAAAATATTCATGATGAATATACACTAACACCACTGCAAGACGTGCCTTTGGGACCGACATGATGTAAACTTCCTGCCTTTAATATACATGAATTACCGTGAACCGATTGATCGTTGTCGCTAGCGGTGGCCAAAACCTTCTTCCTCATCATCAGCTTCTCCATCAAAGTTCAGGAACTTGGGCCCTCTCTTGTTTTTCTTCACGACACAATCCATCGGTCAGACGACTCAAGGATGCAACACGGCAGGGGCGCGACGAGCTGCGCGGCCGGCGAAGTTCCTCTCGTTCCACGGGCAGTTCCCGCCGTGGCCCCCTCCTGGGATGTTGGTGCAAGACGAGCTGCCGGATGGTGGCGTTGGGCCCCTCTGGAGCGACTCCATCGCCGCGAGAGGCTCTCCCGGATGTCGCTCCCCGTGCAGAGGCCTCATGGCCGCCACGCACGTAGACGACAGGATTGCCGTGAGCATGAAGGAAAGGATCACTAATCTGGAGGAGCTGTTCATTGTGTGGAGCCTTGCTCTGTTCGACGAGGGAGTTTGAAGAGAGACTTGGTGTCTTCAATGGGAGTTTGGAGTTGGTTTGTTGTCAATGTTGCGAATAATTGGAGAAAAGATTCCGAAGACCTGGGTTTTAAAAAGTTATTGAATGGAATGTGAAGGTAATTTTTAAATGTTTTTGTTTAAGTTTTTCATGGGGTTTGCTTGTTCAAATGGCTAAGTGAGGGCATGACTTGGTGGAAAAAGAAGAAGATACAGATGAAATATTCTGCTTGGTTTATTTGACTTGGCCTTTGTATTTGAAAGGTTGAAGATCGACGGTCTAGGACGGGAATCAAACAACATATAGCCGGCGAACAAAAACAAGTAGAATGCTTACCCAAAAAAATCAGGCATACTATTTGTTTAATGAGAAATGATTGGGTTAGAGTTTTTAATTTACTGTGAAAATAATAATCTGTTCTAGATTATAAAAAAATAAAAAATAAAAAATAAATCATTATAAATCATTATAGGATCCACTCTTTCAAAAATTTATGGTCATAGCAAGCAATTATTAATTTTGCCAGATTGTGACGGATTATTAAGTTGGTGTCTATTTTCATCTTTAAATGATGAGACTTGACTACTCATCATTGGGTAATGTGATTATCGTGACAGGTTTGATTTTTTTTAAAAAGAACAAATACCTAAGTAATAAGATTTTGACTAATTAAGATATGGACAATTTTAAATAATGGCCTAAAATAGAACCGTTTTCTCACAAGAAAGCTCAGAGCAAATTCTATCTCAAATAAAGACTTGAAGCGACTGAATTAATCGAAAATTAGAGCCGAATTCAATAGCTGGCTTTTTCCAACGACTTTGCAAGGACAATTTTGTCCAGAATTTGCAACTAGTAAGAAATGATTAAAATTTTAAAAAACCCATAACTCCAAAATGAATTCTGACTGGGGTTTTTCGTGACTTTGAATTTCACCTCATCAAGTAATCTGACCGAGGTTAGCTCGCCAAAGTCCCGGTCTTCGTGAACCTCGATCGTGTCCGTGGTTCTTGCGTTTTGTCGTTCCCCATAAGTACTCGGGTGATCTCATGATATTGTCGGGACGAGCTCCATTGTCGAGGCTTTGTTTGACGGGTAACTCGTAAATTTCCTTGGCCACGGTTGGGAGAAATGTCATCGTCTTAGAAGCATGTGCAGATGAGAATCTTGGTTTACTGGTCTGCGCCCCCAAAGTTCTTGCGTGGTTTATAAGCTAGTTGCTAGGGTTCAGTTTGTGAAATAGACTGTGTTTACCGGTGAATATGGTTAGAAGTGCACTTGCCTTATTAATGCCAAGATCCAACAATGGTTGTTTAGCCCTCTCTCCTTTTCAGATCATAACAAAAGAATCACTTCTGTCTGCCCAGGTAAGAAGTTCGTCAACCTAATTTTCTTTGCGCGCTATCGTTCTGTCTATGAGCTATTTCTCTGACTTGGCCTCGTTGCTAAAGAGAGATGGGATTGGCGAAGGGTGATGGAATTGCTGCGTATGCTATCGTTGGTCCGATGCTTGCCGCTTGAACGAAGTCTATTATATAAGGTAAGCGAAGGACAGCTTGAGTAAACTTCGCTGAGCTGACGACGATGCATTGGAGCTATTTCCTGATCAGATTAGCCAACCAACAGGCCCTGATGTTGTGCTTTACAATCTGGTGATAGATGGGTTGCGTAAATCGCGACGACTGGGACAAGCTGGAGAACTTTAGGACGACATGGTACGGCGCGGTATCCCGGCTGCTGTGATCACATAGAATTCTTTAATCCATGCTTTCTGCCAAGCTGGACTATGGACTGAAGCCAACAGAATGCTTCATTTAATGATAGAGAAAGACATTTCCCCCGATGTCATCACTTTCGGCATATTGATAGATTGTCTATGCAAAACAGGAAAAGTAACCGAAGCAAGCCTGGTATTCGAATTGATAATTCAGAAAGGCAAGGACCCTAATACATACACATACAATACCCTCATATATATATATATATATATATATACATAGAAGAAGCTCTCTTTCTTCTACCCAATTTGAGGAAAAGTCCCATACAAGCAAAGAACTGATCACCAATGCAACTGGGAAGAGCCAGCTCTTCAAGAACCGCAATCCAAACCGCGAAATCTCCATGTTCTCTGTCCTGTTTATTCAGACACCCTCTGAGACCCTCCTCAGAACTCTACACTGCGAGAAAATATTATGTGCAGCTCTGACTCCATCGTGGCTTCCTCCGAGTCCATTCACTGAGCGACACATGTCGCCCGGCAGCCATAGTGGAATCAAATGCCCTCTTTAAATATTCGACGAGCTATCCTGCTAGCCCACCAAAAACCTTTCCCTCTCAGTCAATTTGGAAAATTCGGCACGCGCTGTCTTTCCCCCCAAGAAAATAATAGCATATTCTTCCCTCTTACAATTAATTTGAGAGGAAGCATTGGACTCTCTCTCTCCATTTTTTTCGTCCGACTCTTGCCCGGTTGCTCTGCCCTTCGCTTCTTCTCCAATCGGATGACGGAGCCTTTGTCCCACAAATCATGCCACTACCGCCGCTTCCACATCCGCCTCATCAGCCGCCGCTGCATCTAAGCTACAGCTAATATTTTCTCATTCGTTTTGCCCCTTCACCACGCTGCTCCTTCGGCAGACGACAAAGCTCGCCATTCGACGAACCACACCACCGCACTTCGGCATCCGCCTCGTCTGCCACCTCCGCATTTGCATTCTCCTCCGTCTTTAACAGCAACTGGGCTCTTCCTCTCCCAGTCGCCGTCCTTGTTGCCATCAAAGAATCCGTACTCGAAGTCAATGTCCCGGCTGATGCAGGGGATGTGAGGGAGGTGGAAGCGGGACCTCGTGGATGCTCCGAGTCGATGCATCTTGACGTGGAAGACCAAGGTCTTGTCGAACGAGAGCTTGCACTCCCCGTAGCGGATAGGCATCGAGCTGCGGTAGCCGCAACCGCCATCGATGCTCTTGACAAATCCAGCCACGGCGAGACGGAACTTGACCACGAGGAGCCGCCTGAACGCCCCGCCTCTCCTCGGCCACAGCAAGGCAAGGCGGACCACATCCCAAGCTTTGCGGGTGATGTCAAAGTCCCCGCTTGCCATTTCCAGATGCAGAACGTGTTACAGAGATGGTGAGGACGGCGAATTGCAAGCGAGCGGAAGCCCAACGGCAGACAAGATGCTCTCTTGGCAATGGCATTTTCTCCCGATTATCTAGCTACTGATTTTTGGAGCCTTTTCTCCAACATTATGTTTTTTTGTCATCGATTTGTAATTTTGGGATTTTCCCTCAACCTAGGTTTTTTTTTTGTCCTCCCTATTCTTGCCCTTGCCAAACCTACGTGGAAGTATGAACTTTCTCTTTTTTAGGAAGTTCTATAAGTCCCAGTAAAAGAACCTACCCGGAAGAGATGATACAAATAGGAATCTTCATCATTGATGTAATGTATTCCATAGCTCGTGGGCATAGCTCGTGGGCAGAAGATCCCACGATCTGGGTTCCTGGAAGTTCCTTGAAGGCGTGGGTATCATGGGTACATGTACACTGATCTGGCAACGATTTATGAGCTTGCTGGGCGTATGCCTAATGATGATGGGTTTAATGCTTACACAAGGTCTGCAATCCAGTCAATTCTCCACACTTAATATAGTTTATTCTTGTTATGCTGATGAGATGTCTATAATTCAATGTTTATTCATTCGATATTATGCACCCGGCTCCAGATCTTACTGGTTATATTACTAAGGGGTAATTATATATCGATAGATAACTTCACAATCTTCTGCCCTCGAGCTAGGGAATACATTACATCAATGGTGAAGATTCCTATTTGTATCATCTCTTCCGGGTAGGTTCTTTTATTGGGACTTATAGAACTTCCTAAGAAAGAGAAAGTTCATGCTTCAACGTAGGTTTGGCAAGGGTGAGAACAGGGAGGACAAAAAAAAACCTAGGTCGAAGGAAAATCCCAAAATTACAAATCGATGGCAAAAAAACATATTGTTGGAGAAAAAGGCTCCAAAAATCAGTACCTAAATAATCAGGGAGAAAAGGCCATTGCCAAGAGAGCATCTTGTTTGCCATTGGGCTTCTGCTTGCTTGCGATTAGCCATCCTCACTGTCACACGTTTTGCATCTGGAAATGGCAAGCGAGGACTCCGGTGTCACCCACAGAGCTTGGGACGTGGTCTGCCTTGCCTTGCTGTGGCCAAGGAGAGGCAGGGCATTCAGGCAGCTCCTCACGGTCAAGTTCCCTCTCATCGTGGCTGGATTCGTCAAGAGCATCGGTGGCGGTTGTGGCTACCGCAGCTCGATGCCTATCTGCTACGGGGAGTGCAAGCTCTCTTTCGACAAGACCCTAGTCTTCCACGTCAAGATGCATCGACTCGGAGCATCCACGAGGTCCCACTTCCGCCTCCCTCACATCCCCTACATTAGCCTGGACATTGACCTCGAGTACGGATTCTTCGACGGCGACAAGGACGGTGACTTGGAGAGGAAGAGCCCGGTCGCCGTTGAAGATGAAGGAGAATGGAGATGCAAAGGTGGCAGACGAGGCAGATGCGGAAGTGCAGCGGTGTGGTTTGTCGAATGGCGAGCTCTGTCTTTCACTGGAGGAGCAGCACGACGAAGGGGCAAAACGAACGAGAAAATATTAGCTGTAGCTCAGATGCAATGACGGCTGACAAGGCGGATGTGGAAGCAGTGGCGATGGTGTGATTCATGGGACAACGGCCCTGTTGTCTAATCGGAGAAGAAGCGGAGGGCAGAGCAATTGAGCGAGAGTCGAACAAAAAAATGGAGAGAGAGAGTCCAACACTTCATTTCAAATTAATTGTAAGAGAGAAGAATTTGCTATTACTTTCTTAGGGGGAGAGAGAGAGAGCGCTCGTCAAATTTTTCAAATTGACCAAAAGGGAAAGGTTTCTGGTGGGCCTAGCAGGATAGCTTGTTGAATATTTAAAGAGGGGCGTTTGATTCCAGCGTGGCTGCTGGGCGACACGTGTTGCTCGGTGAATGGACTTGGACGAAGCCACGCCGGAGTCAAAGCTGCATCTAATATTTTCTCGACCCTCAAACCCTGCCTAGTTCAAGCGCCACATGGGGCGACACTGTAAATTGGGTACCCTCAAGCTTGATGAGGCCGCGGACTACTTTGGGACATGGTTTGTGCCAACCCATCGGGCCTATTGATATGTTTAACCGTGTGCTAGGTGTTGTATTTATGGTGGGTTAATGGATCAATGAAAGTAAGCAAAACAAGATATGAGATACATTATTTTCTTTCATGTATCTCATTATTTCGTGTACCTACTTAATTCATGGTCAATGTATCTCCTAGATTCTTGTATCCATTTAGTTCATTTATCTTCTAGATTCTTGTATCCATTTAATTCATGATTCATGTGTATCGCTTACTTCTGTTGGAGAAATCCTCTTGAAGTATTTTGAAGCTGCCAAAACGTTTCCATCAGTCTAGTCTGAAGATTTGTAGACTCTGCTATTTAAAGTCTGAAGACCTCCGGACAGCTAGACTCAAGACTCAAAGTCTATCCTCATTGACAGTCTCTAATCCGTTGAAGAAAGGTTATCCAGAACTGGATGTTTTGTTAGGGGCTTGACCTTATCAACTGGAGAAGATCTCGTGGCTGGAATAGATACAACGGAATCCTTTGATTGATCGAGATTGATTGGAAGATTAAGGAATCGATGATTGCCTAAATATTCTCGGAAGGTTCTACTTATGGAAACCGAGATCCTAATTGTATGGGCGAACATGATTGATGGGCTATCGACACATTCCTTTAATAGCCCGAATGATCTTCCTAATTGATTCCATCCAATGGGTAGATTGGAGGAATTCCTTTAGTAAGTGCCAACGGGTATGATGGCATAAAGGAGTATATAAGGAAGATATTCTAAGTTGTTGAGGTGTGCGCGATAGAAGCATTCCAAAGTCTGAAGCTCCCTATTATTTAGACAATTCCTTTGAGCGAATACTTGTATACAAAAGAGAGTCTATATTTGTGAGAAACCTTGAGGAGGTGTGATAGAACATTTACACTATGGAATCAAGGAAAAACTGAGCTGTAACTTCTCTTTTGTTCATAGTGAAATCCAGCTGGTGGGCTATTAGTGTGGAATAGTGGACGTAGGCTTGGAATAAGCCGAACCACTATAAACCCTGTGTTCAATCTTCTCTTCCTTACTCTCTTTACTTTGATCGTAAATCATTTTGTGAACTCTTTTCTATCGGCTGCTTAGAATCGCTTCCGTATCTCGATAAATTGTTTGTGCACCTATTCACCTCCCTCTAGGTGCTTATACTAGCTATCTCAACTTCAAAATCTTCATTCAAAGGGGAAGCGAAAAACCTACATTTCCTCTCTTAAGATTTCTCTAAGTGTAGTAGTTTC
The DNA here is from genome assembly GCA_016097545.1 of Eucalyptus victrix. Lineage (NCBI taxonomy): Eukaryota > Viridiplantae > Streptophyta > Magnoliopsida > Myrtales > Myrtaceae > Eucalyptus > Eucalyptus victrix. The sequence continues at coordinate 40,002,897 of CM027842.1, forward strand.
AAAAAGTGTTTAACAAAGTCTATTCGTATGGTGCTGATACCAATAAGTTCAAGGTGTTATATCTTGGAATGTGAAGTTCATGAAGCTGCTTAGCACTGTTGGCAAAAACTAATCATCTTAAGGGATCTCACTTCCAATTTTTATTTATTTTGTTATCACTTTCTCAAATTAATTTTTTTGGTTACATCAAACAGTGTTTTGCATTCTTCCCCTAATACTTCTATTCTTCTCCATATTTTCCAACACTGGGGTCAGTTTCCAAGATCAAGAGATACTCGAACATGATCGCCATGCACAAGGAGATGAGCTGTGCAGGGGTCAAGCCTGACTTGTGGACGCTGAACATTTTGAACAATTGTTGTTGCCATCTGGGGATGATGAACTGGGGATTCGGAGTGTTCTGCGAAATCGTGAAGCGCAATTTGGCGCCCGACGAGGTGACTTTCACCACGCTGGTGAAGGGTTTGTGCCTGGTGGGGAAAGCCACTGTTGCAGTTGAGCTGTGACACAAATTGGCTCTTAGAGGATTTGATGCGATCGGGGGGTCATCTTTGTATAGTGCCCTCACTGGAGAGCTCTGCAGAACTCTCGAGGTAGCCCTGGTGCTCGAATTGCATAAGAGGATGAAAAAGAGGAAAATCCAGGTCGATGCGCTGACGTGTACCATGATTGTCGGTGCTCTATGCAGAGCCGAGCTGATCGACGATGCATTGGAGTTTTTTTGTGACCAGATTAGCCAACGACCCTGACGCCATGCTTTACAATTCAGTGATCAATGGGTTGTGTAAATCACAGCGATTGGGGCAAGCTCTCAAGATTTTCGGTGAAATGGTTAAGCATGGTATGGCAGCTGATTTGATCACGTACAGCTCCTTAATCCATGCACTCTGCCAAGCTGGACGATGGACATCTACTGACAGAGGATGGCATTTCGCCTGATGTCACTGTCAGCATCTTGATAGATGGTCTGTGCAAAACTGGCAAAGTAACTGAAGCAGGTGCAGTACAGAAAGACGTGGAACCTAATACATACACCTACAGCCTCCTCATAAATGGTTTATCTTTGGCGGGTAGGCTGGATGATGCAGCGAAGATTTTCCATCTAATTGAAGATAGGGGCATGAATCATGATGTTGTTGCCAACGGAATAATGATTAATGAGTACATGAAGCGTAACAGGATTGATGAAGCAAATGAACTCTTCACTCCAATGCTGAGCCATGGCTTTCCAGCACAGAGCTGTCTACTTAAGAGGTCGTGCTGGATTGTCTCTGTAAAACTGGACACATCGACCAGGCAATGGATCTGCATCGGTCCCTCAGCAATGCTGGACTTGAACCATCGGTCGAGGTGTTCAACATTCTGATCGATGGGCTTTGTAGAGCCGGTAAAATCGAGGCAGCAGCTTGTTCGAGAGCATGTCAGAGAAGGCCTTGGTTCCCAATGTCGTAATCTACAACAGCTTAATCAATGGCCTCGTCAAGGAGCGGATGATAACAGAAGCCGATAAATTATTATTGAATATGCACGCAGGAAAAGGGTTGCTTCCCAGATTCCATTTCTACAACATTCTCAACCAAAGCATTTTTGCAGGACAACCAAGTGGATAAAGCATTGCAACTTCTGCAGGAAATGCGCGCAAGGCAACTTTCGCCTAATGATGCCGTTGTTTCGGGATCGTTATATTTTGTGCCGGTCAATGCAAGATGTCGTGAATTCATTGAGTGGCTTCCTAATGCTTCGTAAAAGCATGTAGATGTTATGGAAGATGTTTATGAGAGTCTGCAAGAACATCACATTTAGTTTGTTCAACGATCTGCTTAATTAATCCAATTAACCCAAATTAGTAGTTTCTCTGTTCTATTCAAGTTATACAGCGGATATTTCCAGTTTTCTGATAAGATCTTTTCGAGGACGAGTGATCGGTGCATTGGAAATTTGGATATTTCTACCATTATCAGTCGTTAACAGTCATCCTAATGTAGAAACTTAGACCAAAGGGCTCATCGTCCCATGTAATAATCATCAAAACAAGCAAAGGTTAAAGAAAGAGGCCAAAGAGGGAAGAAACAGAGCATAAGAGAGAATAGTGTCGATACAGACTATAATTTATGGGGAGAAGAAGAAGAAACAGAGCATAAGAGAGAATAGTGTCAATACAGACTATAATTTATGGGGAAAAGAAGAAGAAGAAGATATTCCCCAAAATGGAAAATTCAATCAAAATGTGATAAAACTATGTCAACTGCGATCATGTATGAGTCAAACCTGAAAATTCAAACGAATATCTCAGTTTCACATTAAAATTTCTGTGTGATATATAGAGGACTAATTTCAATTGCTATAACTGAGACAAAAGGAAATAAAGACTAATTTAAAGTCACGTATTTATGTACATCTAAAGGTAAATAATATTCTAATTTCGCATTACTAACAAAACTCGAATGTAAACATATTGGCTCATGCTAATTGTGAATAATTAAAAATATATGTTTCTCATCTGAAAAATAACAAAGAAAGTAATTCACAATGGTGTGTTAAGTCAAATTTAGAAAAAAAGGAAGCAGTAACTTTTTGTAAAGAAAAAAAGAAGCATGTCAGGAGTTAGGCTTGGGACAGCCCAAGTCCAAATTTAGGTGGATGCAGGCTTTTTTTTCCTAAGGAAAAGATAATTAAACCTTTCAACCCATACAGTCTTAGTGTCAAGGACCAACAAAATTGAATGAAATGACGAAAGCTCCACACTTCTAATGAAAATGATCCCTAGAGTTACTTCCTAATGCTCTGTAGAAATATGTACAACTTAACAACTGGTATAATTACTTCCATTGGCCTAGTTTCTCTTTTCTGGTTATATAGAGGATGATTCAAGGTTTTTTTAATACCTCTGCAGATCACCAGAAACCATAATTTGTCTAACAAAGTCACAGCACAAAGAGTCGGTTAACTTGGCCTGCAGGACACTACTTCCGTGTAATCCTTTTCCTCCCTCGGGCATTGCTCCTTGGCACAGCCTTTGATGTTCCTGCATCCGCAGTTTCTTCCGTGCTTTCTGCATCATCACTCATTTCCTCATCAAAAGTCTCTGTCTTTTCTGCAGACTCTTCATCTTCTTGTGCAAATTTCCCAGCGGCATCCTGCTTGGTGAGCTGATCGCGAAGTTCTCTAAGTTTTGCTTTCTTTGTGTTCAAGACACCAAGAAACTAGAAGTTAAAAAAAGCTAAGTCAGTCCCACATTCTAATGGATTAATTTCTTCATTTACTTTAGCAGGTATTCCTACCCTGCTTTATCAGCTTTAGTATTACCCTATTTTTTTTGTCCAGGAAAAGCAAAAATGACTGCCGCTGGTTTTGATAAAAGGATTTTCACTTATCCTCCCTTGACCAAATGACATTAGTACATAGAAAGGCAGAAAAAACATGAGCTGATCATTCTCCAAGCGGATAGAATACATCCACAGATAAAATTGTGTGAATAGTACTGGTAGCATGCACGATATTGTGATGACTGTCAAACAAGGAACAAAGTATAAGCATACCAAGTCACAAATCCTACCAAAAGAAATGCTAGAGAAGAAAGTTTTCTAAATCTGCTGCATACATCCAATTTTTTTACGGTCCAAAGAATCCAGAGAAACATCTGCAGATAAAAAACTACTAGAAGAAAGAGGATAACAATGGTATGCTCAGCTTTTAAGCTTTGCACGCATGCAAACCCACTCCAATAGGACTGATTCTGGTAAGACACCAGATTGAGTACAAAAGTGTACCTTTGCATAGATTGCAGACTCAAACTCCATCTTCTCATTGTTGAATCTCTCACTTTGCGCTAGACATTTCTCAGCTTCCATTTTCAGCCTATCAAACGATTTAGTTTTACTCACAACTTCTTCCTGCACAAGCATGTATGTAAAGCAGTCAACACATAGATAGCTCAGGGGACTCTGCACTGCCAGGACAAGGAAGACAATAAATTTCAGCCTGATAAAGGATTGAAGGGGCCAAATTCAGATAAATATTTATGAGACTTTCCTGAAGTGAGCAAGGTCACGAGAGATGTGAGGGTTCACTTCACATTACTTTAATCAATACCCATGACTTACTGTAGTATCCAGCCATGTACTTCATGCAAATCAACCAACACTTCAAGCCCTATCAGGCTGTATAGTTGTTTGACGTGTAATATACATGTAAGCTGACCCTTAAAATGCACTCAAAGTACATGGATAGCACAGCTCTAATAAAGTCACTATGGCTATCTACCAACTAACCAAGAAACAAATAACCAAAGCAAACCTAGAAGAATGTATCAAGTATATGCAATCTTACACTTAATCTTATGTTGGCATCCATAAGAAAGTCCAAGATTCCTGAAGTAGTGCTCTTACGGTCAGGTGAAGGACGACACTTCCATCGCCACTCTAGTTTGGTCCCTTCTTTCTCAAACGTCCACGATAACTGCAGAATCCCTTATCTTATAATATGTGACAATCAATTTCAGTTTGCCAATCAACCAACAGGAGCAGAATAGTAGAACAGCAACCAAAAGATAGATCGAGCATCTTTGATCAATACCAGCAAAGCAAATTTCCAATTATCCTATCTATCATTATCGAATAAGCAGGAAGCAGCATTAAGCTTGGATTGGTAGCCATATTCAATACTTATTCCCCGCTAAAAGACTATCAATTCCCCCGCTAAAAAACTATCAAACCACAATTCCCCAGCTCATTTCATTGAAAGAATTAATCACACATTTCACATTAACAGTTTCCATTTCAACTTGCTTCCTGCACAGCTACATGTAATCATCTCAATATTCTCCATCCAACAATCCAAATTAATACATGAACCGCAGTTCCAATAGAGAATGCCCCAAGTCCCCAATTACCATATATGCCACTAACAAAAGCACGGTTCCCACAGCAGTCCCTTCCTATAGATCCGCATTTTCCCACCAAATTCCAGTAAACTAAAGACAACAAAACTAAACCAATCAAAACTTCAAAAAGACAAAGTAAGTGAAAGAACCAACTCTTCTATTCCCATCACCAGCATCAGTGAACTTATAAACCGAACCAGGCTGTTGAAACCCCAAATAACGCTCGGCCAATTCAACGTACTCGGAGACGGGCTGATCCCACTGAGCCGCTCTTTCTATCACTTCCTCTTCAGATGCTATCGAAAGAAAGGAAAAAAAGCTAAAATGAATCAAAACCCAGATACCAAAATCATCAGAAAAAGCGAATTCCCTAAAAACAAATGTATTTTCCTATGCAGGAAATAAGGTCTGTGTGAAAACCAGCACCGACGAGGATTTATTATTGAAAAAAAAAATACAAAATACAAAACCCTGATGCCAAAATCATCAAGGAAAGCAACTTTGCCTGCAAAGATACGTGATTCACGTGAAACAAGAACTGGGTCTTCATCAAAGACGTTACCTTGGCAAACCCAAGCATCAAGGCCGTCGGTGATGGAGAGGTCGAAGCGGGTATCGAACCACGTGGCCTTGACGAAGATGGGCTCGGTCTTCTTGGGTTCGCTGGGGTTCGGGAGTACGAGCTTTAGGCAACTGTGCCTTGGGGTTTCCATTGTCACCTGGCTTGCTCAGGGCGCGACTTCTGCGAGAAGCAGGCGCAGAGAGAGAGAGAGAGAGAGAGATAAAGAACCGAGTTTGAATTGGGGTTTCTCATAATATTGCTCGTGGAACTTGAAACCGTCCATGTACTCTTCTTCCCGCCTCTAGTGAGATCTTCTCACATCGTATGTTTTTCCTTGTGTTGGCCAAGCCAAGGAAGAGGAACAAAATAAAAAAACTTTGCTTTTCCTGTGGAATTAGTTTCTCGTACACATCAAGAATTTCTATAATGAATTATACATCATATCATCTCTTTTGTTATGATTTAAATAGGTCCACCACATTTGATGACTTTTATATTATTAATTACCGCTACACATCATAATATCCTTGGTATACTTACATATCGAAGATATATCCAATTCTAACTCAAATTTGATCTCAAACTCTTATACACTGAGGTTGAGACTTGCTATAGTTTGCAATCTTCCATTCAAAACCTATTGTGGGATTGTCCATTTTGTCCAACCAGAGGGCATGAAAATTAGCTCAAGTATTACTTCATTACAATTTTAAAAAGAAAATAAGAAATTGGTCCTTTATGGTTCAGCTCAAAATTCGCTACATTTATAATAGTTATTATATCATTTAAAAAAGTAGTTTGATCAGTATGATCTACAGTTTCATAATATGCGTAAGTAATAGAGTTGATTTATTTTATTGTTGGGGACTTTACTAATTCTGTTCTTATTTGAGGCCTAAATTTGACATTTTGAAAAGTATTAACAATTTTGACGTTAAAGCAAAATATTATCTTATTTTGAAAATTATGAAAATAATTACATGATTTATAAATGGTTTACAAGCTTATATAAACATAGTTTCAATGATTTAAGTTGTAATTTAAAAAAAAAAAACTATCAAATTTCAAAAGATAAGATAAAAAAGTACAAATAAAAAATAAAAGGGAAAAGACTACCGAAAACTCCAAACTTTGTCCAAAGTGATAAATTTACTCTAAACTTTGATGAATTTATTTTAATTAAACAATGCCTTGTTTGGAGCTTGAATCATTGATTGTCTAATGATTGTCTTGTTTAGATCATTGAGTGTTTTGGTGTTGAATGAAATGTACGCTGGAGTTGAATGAATTGTTTACATAGTTTACCTTTAGCCTTTAACCTTTAGCCTAAGTGTAAGATGGTCAAGCAAGCTTGAATGATGTCCCATCCATCTCTTGGATTTTTGTTGTCTTGGATTTTTTCTATTGTTTTCATCCATCGTGATGTAATTTTTTCCAATACATGTATTGTGATGTAATAAACACCCGATGGGTTTTCTTAGAATAGAAATTAAAATAGAGATATGAAGAATAGAATAGAAATTGTGAGATGCCTATTTATTTTAATTTCATTTAATTAATTTATCTTTATTTTGACATATTATCATTCTAGGCACTTAGTTCCAAGCGTTCCATTCGGCATTCTAGCATTCTAACGGCCTCTCAATTCTGAATTTTTTGTGGGTAGACCATTCGACTTCTAGCTTTTCTCCCTAAGTTTTTTTTTTTTTTTTTTTTGGTGATGAATTTTTGAATTTTTTGTTGGGTAGATTTGATTTAATTTTGTTGCTTTTGTATGTTATGAAATTCTTTTTTTATGAAATTCTTTTGTAAATAAGCATGCCTAGTGTTCTAAGTCCACCATTGGGATTCTAGTTTCTTTCCCTAATTAATTTTTTTTTGTTTGATTAATTCATTTTGATTAAACTAAAAAAATGCCTAGTGTTCTAAGTAAACCATTGTATAGTTTCTCTCCCTAATTAATTTTTTTATTTGATGAATTTATTTTAATTAAACAATGCATTGTTTGGAGCTCGGATCATTGATTGTCTAATGATTATTTTGTTCGGATCATCGATTTTCTTAGTGTTGAATGAAATATATGCTTGAGTTGTATGAATTGTTTGTATATTTTAACTTTAGCCTTTAACCTTAATGTAAGATGGCCAAGCAAGCTTGAACGATGTCCCATCCATCTCTTGGCTATTTGCTGTCTTGGGTTTTTTTTTTCTATTTTTTCTATTGTGATGTAAATTTGTTTTCCAATACATATGTTGTGATATAGGAAACATCTGACGAGTTATGGGTTTTCTTCTAATAAAATTAGAATAGAAATTGTGGAAATTGGAATTGAAACTGTATGATGTCTATTTACTTTAATTTTAATTAATTGATTTATTTTTATTATCATGCATTATCATTCTAGGCACTTGATTCCGGACACTCCGTTCGGCATTTTAGCATTCAAGCGGCCTTTCAATTCTGAAATTTTCTGTGGATAGACCATTGAGATTCTAGTTTTTCTCCCTTTGGTTGTTACTTGTAGAGGCTTTCATCAAGAAATACACTTTGGATTTATTTGTTAACTTGCCCATTGGTAATTGATTCTATTCATTTGTTTTTTAGAACAAAAAAAAAAGAATTAAGAAGTTAAAAAAGTTGACTCTTTATTCCCAAGAATAATATTATAATCAAGCCCAACATATTTTTCTTTATTTCTTTTATTTTCTTCTTTTCTCCTTCTCTCTTATTTTCTCTTCTTCTTCCTCCCAGCCAGTCTAGCAGCTGGCCACAAAGAAGGAGGAAGAAGTAGAGAAAAGGAAAAAGAAAAAAAGAAAAAGACAAAAGATAGAAGAGAAAAATTAAAAAATATTATAAAAGTATCAAAAATTAAAAAAAAAAAAAAAAAAATCAAGAGTCCTACCAAATGCATTTATATTTTGGAAATAAAAATTTTGGGTAGTTATTAAATGCCTTTAAATGCTTAGAAGTTATTCTCAAGAACAAAATAAATAAATAAAAATCATTTCTAATTGAAAATTGTTCACAAGAATAGAATAGTTACTAAATGCACCCTTACTTATATTTTTTTCCTCTTCTCCTTTTAGTTCACAAAATTTCTTTTCTTTTTTGTTTATTCACCCAAAAAAAAATGTTAAGCAACCAAAAAGTCAGTTTCTTAATTTTATTTTATTTTATTTTTCGATTTTACATGCTAGCATTTACCTAGATTCAAATATTTAAGTTGTCCAATACTAAAATAATGATCAACTTTCAAAAGGTAAAATAGAAAAGTACAAATAAAAAGTTTTAAGTCAAAAGCACCCTAAAGCACCTAGTGTCATTTCACTGGGCCAATAAAGCCCACTTAGCTCTCTTGGAGTTGAACCGTTACTTCATAACTGCCTAGTCCATTATTAGTTATTTTTGTAAGCTTTTGCTTATAAAAGCACTTACACTCCTTTTGTTTTGCAAAAACGAATTTTCAAGAAAAATTTTCGTATTTTTTTGGTGTTTAGATCGCTTAGAAGAATGTGTTAATTGAAAATCTATAATTAAATTAAAAAATGATTTCATTTAAAAAAATCAACAATCATTTTCTATAATAAGATTATTCATCGACGCTTGCACCAAAACTTTTCATTTGAGAATGAGAACCCCAACACTTATTTCAAGCCCTTGACAGCATTCATAGCTAGGCTAGGTCCAAAGATGCTAGCCCCAGAGCCTCTATGCTGAGGCCCAGGTCCACAAAGGTTGGGCTCAAGATACCAACACCCGTGGTTGGGCCTAGGACTTCAATACCATTACCCACTGCTCAGGGCACTAACCTAGGTCCACAAAGGCTAGGTCTGAGACATAGGTGCTTGTGCTTGGATCTCTAACACCTAGGACCGGGTCTATTAAGGCTAGGCTCATATCCACAATGCTAAGGACCAAGCCATCAAGGCCGAGACCATGATCACATGCAAATGCTCGAGTCCTTAGCACTCATGCTTATGTCTGTCAAGGTTAGGCTTGGGACTATGATGCCCATGCTTGGAGTCTCGACGCCTGGACTTAGGTCCATCAAGGTTGAGTTCGGGATGTTGACATGAGCTTAGGTCAATCAAGGCCAAGCTTGAGACCTTGATACTCACGTGGAGGTCCATTGAGGTCTAGGCCGGGATATTGATGCCTAAGCCCAATCTCCAACACCCATGCTCCAGTCCATTGAGGCTAGGATCAAGATCTCAAAGCCCATGCCCTAGTATCAACACTCGATTCCATCAAGTCCCTGAGCACCTAGATCGTGGTTTATGGAGGCTGGACCCAAGACCTTGGTGCTTGTGTCTAGGGGTGAGCATGATTCTAGAGTAGAACCCAAAACTTGAGGATCAAATTGATGGAAACCTGTTCAATTCCATGCCCTAGGCTCCCAAGTATGTACGGTAGGTTTGAGATTCCAAAAATTGGACTATTTCAATGGGGAGGTTCCAATTTCTAGGTTTGTGCAACTTGAAACTCAGAACTTGTGATTTAGAATCTAGAATAAGTTTTTTATGCTTTTCTTGGTCTATATTTTCGCACGATCCTACGGTATCCCATAACTTCAATGATGTCTAAATACACGTTATAGTCAATGAATTATAGTAGCGGGCGGTAGTCATTAAATATTATAATTTACTATAATCGTTTAATTGATAATATAGATGGAACTTGGATAGACTCTGAAGCCTGTGACATGGTAGATTTTAAGTTCTAAAATATGCATGATATGTTTTAGGTTCCAAAAAATGAGATATTCCAACATGTAAGTTCTAGATTCCAAATGGAATCTGTACAAAACTTGAAATTGCTCTCCCCTATTCGTATATGGTTTCCCTATTGCATATGTGGAAATCATTGTGCCCCAAATAATGTATGTCTATTTAAGAAAAACAAATTAGATTTTACATACCAAAAGATGGAAAACATTTTTAAATTCATTTTCAGCTTTCAATCAAACATAAGAAAATATTGCCATTTTGCTCAAAGATAACTTCTTAGAAAACATTTCCCAAAAACAAATGAAGCCTTAGGATGTATTTGTTTATTGAAAATTTTATGACAAAGGAAAATATTTTCCACGAAAATCATTTTCAAGGACAATTGTTGGTTTTTATTTTTTTGGATGGTTTACAAAATATGATTTCACCAGAATGAAAGTTGTATTTCACAAATCTAAACTTGTTATTTTTAGTTCACAATTTTTTTTCCGTAGATCAATTAAATTTTCGTCATTAGAACATTAAAAAGTTGGAAATTTTTTTCTTGAAAATAGTTTTTTCTCTAAATAGACTACCATTGCTTACATTTTTGTCCTCCTCTCCATTCACTTATATTGCAAAAAGCAAAACTTAATTTTCTTCACCTATTTTCTTTGTCCCTTGTTTATCCACAAATATACATACATACATACATACATACATACATACATACATACATACATACATACATACATATATTTGGTAACCAAAAATGGCTTATTAATTTGATTTTGCTTTTATCAATTCTCCGACAAATAAAGCCGGCTATAAAGGTAAATCAATTAAATAGCAACAAATTGCTAGATCCACATGCTCGTTTGCTAAAGCTAAAGAATTAAATACTAAAATTTTAAAAATGAACATTAATTGTTGATATCATTAAATACTGAAGATGAAACTAAAAACATTATTGGAAGGTTTTGATAACATAATTGGTACGATTGTAAAATCCATTGAATATAAGATCATTCAAATCAATTAAACCATTAGGGTTTGCTGAGTGGTCACATTTCCACATGGAAATAGGGAAGTGGGGGTTCAAATTCCCACATTCTCAAGGAGATTGAGGTGTGGATGATTTAGTTTCATATGTGGATTTTGACTCTCACGCCTTATAAGGAGATATGGCAAAAGTCTGAGACTAGATTAGGAGTAGAGTAGAATCGACAAAAAAAAAAAAATCATTAAGTCATCCTTCTATAGTTATCGTATTAAGTGAATTTTCTTTTTACCTAAAATAGTCAACTATGTCATGTGTAGTTAGATGTTATCAAATGCACTAATGACTTCGAGTGCTAACAAGTTTAATTTTCTGTATTTAATGTGATTATTAAAACACACCTATGTCTCGCTGAACTATACAAGTTCTTGTATAATTTTCGCGAGGCGATTGGTTTTTTTAATATTAGTAACAAGGATAGGAAGTGACGACCAACAGACACCCATGGAGAGGCACATTATAGTACTTGTATGCTTCTAGCTGGAATTTTATTAAAAATGGGAGCATATGGGTTGGTTCGAATCAATATGGAATTATTATCTCATGCTCATTCTATATTTTCTCCCTTGTTGATTATAGTAGGCGCAATCCAAATAATCTATGCAGCTTTAACATCTCCTGGTCAACGTAATTTAAAAAAAAAGAATAGCCTATTCCTCTGTATCTCATATGGGTTTCATAATTATTGGAATTGGCTCGATAACTGATATGGGACTCAATGGAGCCATTTTACAAATAATCTCTCATGGATTTATCGGCGCTGCTCTTTTTTTCTTGGCATATTTGGCGAACTCTGAAGTGTTACTTTAGGAGCTTCACAATGATAGTATAACCGAGATCAATTTTCTCCATTAGGTGCCATAAGAGCACCGTGCATCTCACTGGTTGGGTACATGGTCCATCAATTTTACTTAGGCCAACGAATCTGATTGATTTTCAGTTTACCTAGGCCAACGAATCTTGTCAACGTGCGAACGAATCTTAAGATTTTTTATCTTTATAATTCGTAATTCGACTCAGTGTCGTGCGAATAGAGCCGTGTGGATCGATTCCCGAGGCAACTTTTTAAATGCATTAGGAGAGCAATTCTCCCAGCATTTTACTAAGGAGTTGCTGGTGACTCGGGAACCCGACATTCGCCTTTCCAATCCATTCTCTCCACGCAACCCAACCTGATTGTAGCTTGGAACATTTTCTCGGCCATACCCACTCAGCAGGAATCAAGGATGCTGATCATCCCCACGTGTTCACGTTTCACGGATGCTTTTCAGCACTAAACTCCAAAACGCCACGCCCCTGCTCGTGTCACTCTGCACTCCCTCTGTCCTTCATGGTACTGGAACGCGTGCATTCCATCGGAGGCTGAAGGGGCTCCCATTGGATCTCTACGTCAGCTCATCCAGTTCATCTCCAGATTGAAGGCGAACCCAGAAGCCGGAAGCCAGGAAAGAAGGGGGCGGAGATGGGTCTGCTGAGGTCATCTCCTTCGCTCTCGCTCGTGTGTCTGCTGCTGCCGCTGCTGCTGTTCCTCTCCTCGGTCGCTGCGGTCTTGGGTCGCGCTGAGGAGGACGACCCGACAATCAGAACGATGGAGGAGTTCTCGGGGTACCCGTTTCGCGAATCGCCTTCCTGGGCGGAGGCGGATTTTCCCGCTTCCTTGTCCGTCGGAAGCGAAATTCTTCAAAAGCAGGTCGTTTTCATGCCTTCTCTGTGTCTCTCGTGTTTCGCTCTTTGTTTGTTTCAGCTAGTGGTCAGCGTTGATATGAATTGTGAGATCCTTTTTATGATGATCAGATTGACGAGCTTGCGAGTTTCTCCGATACGCCGGCTCCATCGGTGACGAGGATCCTTTACACTGACAAGGATGTGACGGCCCGCAGGTATTGATGCCGTCGCAAGATGTTCAATTTGGTTGCTCTGCATTATGTTCGTATTTTGTTTCGAATTTCTATGACTCGAACAATCTTTTGGTTATTAGGAGGATGGTATGTGTGTATTGAACTAACAACATATGTCTATGGAGCCAGGATAAAGCTATAAACTAGTGATATGGATAAAAGGAAAGTTATCCATTTCCTTTTCTTCAGTGTAAATTGGATTGAAACGACATGTGGAGAGTTGATTGAAGAGTAAATCAGATGAGAACTGACATGTTGAATGATCCATCAAATTGAACGCGAAGAAATTAAAACTCAGCTTTGATTTTTATATCACAGATTTGAAGTAGAGCTGGATATATGCATATAAGGCTGGATAAACGCGGTCAAGTGGTGCTGTGTTGACCCTTTTTGTTTTTTGTTTTTTGTTTTTGTTTTTAAGCTTAATGGTTAAATACAGAAGAGGTTTGTCTACTGTTTTAGGTCCCATGTCAATCTCACAAGGGTGTGATTGCTAGAGACTTGCAACTTCGTGGGTGATGAGGTGAGCTTGTATTTGGTCATGCTTAATCATGGATAGATTGACATTTCTTGCCTTCATTCGAAATGTGGAATCTCGTATTTGCTCTCTAGCATAAATAGAGGTAGCTGATGAGCCTTGTACTTGCCAACTGGTAATCCTTCAGTGAGGTTGCTGATGCAAAATTTTGTTACATAATTGATAAAGAACTGTTTCATATTTTTGGAAGTTTACTCAGAACGTGCATGAATTGCTGTCTCCCTCTTGTGAGCATATTATATATATATATTCCCTCATGGTAGACACATGCAGAGGACATGGCCAGACACGTAGGAAGGGAGCGTTAAAACATTGTTACCTATAACCTGGAGTATTGATGATTGAATTGATGATTCTTTTATACAATGTGCTTTAAACCTGATGGCGACCTTTCTTCTCTTTCTTTTGCATTGATGTTCGATGACTTAGCTTTCTTGTTGAATTGCTAAGAGTGCAACAAAGTTAGACTGGATGGATTGTAGCCTTGTTGATAGACTTTTTCCGGTCATAGCTACAGTGACATAACTATCATGCAAAAAGCATGTAGTTCTTATGGCTAGTGTTAGCCATCCAACTATGTGATCATCATCCTTGTTCTGACTTTCTCGCCCAATCCTACCCAGGACCTTATTGGTGTAGGCTGTAATCAAAGCCCATGCTGATCATGATTGGTCCGTGCTCCTTAATATGCTAGTACTGAAAGGAGAGGAAGACTTGACTCTGAAATATGAATGTTTCTTGTGACCTGAGAGCAATATAGTTCGCCATTTGAAGTGTTCATGGAGAATTTGTAGTGCTGAAGTTTACATATAATTTCTTTCACAACTTGTATGTTCCTGTGACCTCTTTGTTTCACTTTTTGAACTATTAATCTCAGGTACGTCAAGAATTTGATGGGACTTGCTGGTCTGTCTGTTAGAGAGGATGCTGTGGGTAACATATTCGGCCGATGGTGAGTTTCTGTCTGTTTAGACTTTCAGTGAATAACTTTGTGTTGCCTTAAATTGATAGTACCGAGATTTAGATTTGAGAGATTTGCAAGCCAATGTTGTCATATGTGTTGCAAAACTTAAGCCTTTTGTTTGGTTACTTTGGATCTGCTTGTCAAAATTGGGGTCTTTTCTTATGTTTCTGTACTCATATCTTTCACGGCCCATATTTTAGCTTGAATTATGAAAATTGCCATGTATATGAACATTTTACCCTGAATGTTGCAGGGAAGGCCTTGAGCCAGAGCTTCCTGCCGTCGCTACAGGTTCTCACATGGATGCGATTCCTTACTCCGGAAAGTATGATGGAGTTGTTGGTGTTCTGGGAGCCATAGAGGCCATTAACGTACTAAGAAGGTTTGCGACTGGCTCATTTTTTAGATTCAGTTCTCTAATGCATGCTTTTCAGTATAGGAGCAACAATTGAGCACCTTAGGCTTGAGGATTCTGTCCTTATTATAAAAACAAATGCTGGACTCTGCTTGCTGTTTGTGAATTGTGAAGTAAATTGATCCCCAGGAACAATATTTGTTAGGAGTAGCATCTTGCACCAGGAACTGAATGAGGAACCTTGACTAAGTATGCTATGCATTGGATTCTGTGTATCTTTGGATTTCTTCAGCTGTCTGTGTTTCATCTTGTTAAGATTTGCAATTATTTTTTACTTCTCAAACTAGCTAATGTTTCCAGGTTAGGCTTCAAGCCGAAAAGATCACTGGAGATTATAGTGTTCACTTCAGAAGAACCTACACGATTTGGAATCAGTTGTTTGGGAAGGTTGGGACTACATGGAGTAAATTACTTGCAGTCATACATTTATTATTCATGTTAATCGTGCTTTAACACAATTTGTTTGAGTGCATGATTCTACAAATACACATGGCCTGCAGGTACTAACATTTATCCCTCTTAGTGGCTAAGCGTTTTGACTGGGTATCTTAAACTTGCAGCCGCTTAATGGCGGGGAGCGAGGCACTCCTGAAGGCACTGGAAACAACAATCGACAGTCAAAATATCTCCTTTGTAGACGCCGCCAAATCTGCCGGTTATGCGCAAGATCCAGTGGATTTAACAAGCGTATTTTTAAAGAAAGGAGCTTATGCTGGTTTCGTGGAGTTGCACATAGAGCAGGGCCCTATTCTTGAAGAGGAAGGTTGGGTCCCCTTTGTACCTACAGGCCAATCTCTTAATCATCGTACATGATCTATTTATTCTGCATTCTTTTTTCCGCAGGTCTATCTATTGGCATAGTAACTGCTATTGCCGCTCCTGCAAGCATAAAAGTAGACTTTGAAGGAAGTGGGGGACATGCAGGTGCTGTGCTGATGCCGTACAGGTTAGTGCACTTGATCAAGAAGTTCTTTAAGAGCTAAATCTAAACCAATTTTAGTTTTTTTATCATTAGGGTGATTTATGATTTTTGGACGTGATTAGCAAGATGGATTTCTTTGTTGGAAAAACTATTACTCCATCTTTTCCTTGTTTTATTTATTTATTTATTTTTTCCATTTTCGTACTGTAAGCCACCCATTTCTTTGCCTGAAAGATTTTCTATTGTATGGTCAAATTGGCACTTTTTAGCATCTTGCTTTTCAGTCCACAATAAGTGGATTAATTTCCTTGGCAGAAATGATGCTGGACTGGCAGCGGCAGAGCTGGCACTAGCTGTTGAACAGCATGTTTTAGAATCTGGATCCATAGATACTGTTGGGACAGTGGGTATGTGACTTCTTTGGTTTTTCACATCTAAAAACGAAAGATTTATAAGTCAAATACATATTCAGTCCGGTCTTTTCATCAAGGTATCCTGCAACTGCATCCCGGAGCAATCAACAGCATCCCCAGCAAATCGCACCTGGAAATAGGTAAATCTTTTTGTTTGCAGAGAACTTTTAGTGAGTATCTGATTAGTCATACCAGCATGTTCTATTATAGTCTCTGATAATAGAATTTATTTAATGTGCTTTACTGTTAGCAATGAATATTTCAAACAAATGATATGTACCACACATGGGCATTCTCGCAGAACTGAGAGATGTTATCGCCCTTTTGATTGGTACACTAACATGTAATTTTGTTCCTGATGATTTGGCAGATACTCGTGACATTGATGAAGAAAGAAGAAATGTTGTGATGGAGATGATACATCAATCCGCTATTAGGATTGCCAAAGACCGTGGTGTCAAGCTTGCTGAGTTTAAGATTGTCAATCAGGATCCACCAGCTCTTTCTGATGAATCGGTAATTAGGGCAATGGAATCTGCATCAAAGGATCTGAAGCTATCTCACAAGTTAATGATCAGTAGAGCTTATCATGATTCGCTGTTTATGGCCAGGTAATACATGCAAAATGAGAAGATCCCTACTTCGTTGAGAGAGAGGGGAAGAGAGAATTTAAACATTACTGTCCACCTGCTTACTGCAAAAGACAACATAACAAAGGAAATCATACCTCTGGTCCTCGCTTAGCTTTACAATTCAGTCCTTTTTTTACAATTCAAAAATCGGTAGCATTATCTCAAGTAATGCTAAAATTGCAGCCAAATGTCATGAGATGATGTTTATGCCATATTTCTCCAACATGATGGCACAGCCACTGATTTTCCTTGTCATTGCTTTGCAGGGTTTCTCCAATGGGCATGATATTTATTCCCTGCTACAAAGGTTTGAGCTCCCAAATTTCCTTTCCATAATCTTTGTCGTATGTCTTGGAGGCATGTCAATATGATACTCCATATTCTCCCTATTCTGAAACATTAGGTTTTCTCAGCGTCCATCAGTTAAGTTTGATTCATACTGTCTGGACAGCATGTTACTCTTAATTGAACTGTGCAATCGTACTTGAGGGCTTCACAGGCTTGCTGCTCTAATCATATGTAGTATGAACCATATCAAGTGCTGTTTTTGGCGAAGTATGGCATATGTTGGAACATCACGTAGTATTTTGGAAAAATGTAGGTGTCGCTCCATTGTGTATTGTCCTGTAGGGTGCAAGTCAGGCACATATTGACCTTTTGAATGTCCTTTCACTTCATTTTCAACCAAGTAAAGGAACATTGCTGTTGGCAATAATAACAATGTCTGCTTTGGTTGCGCAGGATACAGTCACAAACCTGAAGAGCATTCTTCCATTCAGGACATAACCAATGGGGTTAAGGTACTAGCCTTGACCCTTGCGAAGCTGTCACTCAAATGACACCCCTTTCTTCGATGTAAATTGTTAATAACCATGACTCGTTCTTCATATATGCTAGTGTTTTTCATGTTCTCCTCCCATGGCATTGTATTGAATCTCTCATCAGGGTGCTCGAACATGAATTTCGCTGCCCCCTCTTGAGCTTTTAGAATTGTTCAGGGTTGTGACCAACGTTCTTTCTTCTTCTCAAAACTTGGGAGAACACAACCCCCTCGAAGTATTGAACCATGCGGATTAGAAATAATGAGAATGCAATACAAAATCAGATAGACACAGGTACTGCATGTTCTGCTATTAGTAAAAGATAGCGTTTCTGTTTATGGAGCTTGACTGGTACGATCTCTCTTGCTGCTTTAAGAAAAGGTTACGCACACGGAAACTCTGCTTGAAGGCCAATGAGTTCCTGGTCATCTCTGGCGATAGTTGCACCACCCCATGCCTACCGACTGCAACCTAATATCATCCGATATTTTTCATAGTTTAAGACTTCTCCAAATGAAAAAATGTCAGTGTAAGAATTCCTCACCTGGACTTGGCCCAGCGTGGTTCGGATACACCATGACTGTTACCATTTGAGTCCAGCGTGGATCCCATACAAATCCAATGACCGTTGCCGTATCAGATCCATAGAACCAGATCTAATATCAGGCAGCATTCACCATATGAAAAAGCCTTGCTGGTAATTCAAGTTATCTATGCGTGGGGCCATTCGCCATGTGAAAAATGCGTTGCTCTTTTAGAGAGGCTGGCATTGTCTTCTATAACACCCCCCCCCCCCACCTCAGCATCCACTTCATGTGTATGCCACAGGAACTTTTTTCTTTTAGTAAGTATTGTCACTACTCCCTCCATCACCGTCTCTTTTACAACTATATAATGCATGTGAAACTTGGGTCGAATCTTGAACTAAGAGAATTACTTAAACAAGCATAGTTTTTCGACGTACATTACCAAACATGCAAACTACAATACTTAGTCACTTTGTAACACGATAAGATTATAGTTCAAGTTACAAGTATGCCGAACGGGCTCTCGGTTCCCAGTAAATAAAGAGGATGCGAGGGCTTTATCAAAAGGGTTAGGGCAGCACAATCAACATGGGGCCAAAAGCAATGATTTGATGGCAAGGCTTTGTCTCTCAACCCTATTCTTGAACTAATCAGAGACATGAATGTCTTAACCACACCACATACGAGACCCCACTTTTGCAAGCATCTTGACGTCGTGCCTAAACTTTTGCTGTCTTTGCTAAATCACATGGTAAAAGGAAAATCTCTGCAAATTTGCAAAATGGTAACACTTAGGTGGATCGAATGGGACGTTACTTCTTCATTGGACATGGTGTAGCAGAAGCTTAGTGCCCTTCACTCCGTCATGTCTAGAATCTGATATTTAGGTTTAATTTCTCTCAGACAAGTGGAAAAGCACACGGCCGTAGGGACACCTATTACTAAGTTGGTATTTCGGTACCAATCAAAGAGATATTGGTAAGTGGTTCAAAAAAAAAGTTATTAATCCAAATTTCATTGGTAAATAGTCTTTGAAAGAAATAATAAGAAACTAAAATAAAATTGGTTATTTTCGTTTAGGAGTTGGTAACTTGAATACACTGAGATGAAAGTTGATAATTTAAAATAAATTGATATTTTCATTGTTAAAAATGATTAAATTTGATGTAAGAGCTGGTAAATAACTTTAGTAAAGTGAGTTTGCTATTAGAAAAGTGGGTATTTCAGAATCAATTAAATCCGTAGAGTTACATAGTTACTTGAATAAAAGTTGGTAATTTAGAAACAAAAGTTGGTAAATAACTCAAATGTAGCTCATACTTTGATACATGAGTTTTCAACAAAAGTTGGTAATTCGGAATCTATGAAAATAAAAGTTGATGCGTGGTTTGAATAAAAGTAACCTAAGACTTGTCGATAACTCATTTTTGGGAAAAGTTTGTAACACCCTCAGATTAAGATCAGCAATTTCATGTATGAATTTGTGACTTCAACAAAATAGTAAGCTATACGAATAAAAGTTGAGAATTTATTGGAACCATTGGTAGTTTATAAGCAATCAGATATAAATAGATAATATTCGATAAGCAATTTACTGCTAACTCTTTTGTTACCAACAACATTTCAAACTTGCTAGAACTTCCATATATTTACCAGCCCGGATCCATGTTATGTTCATTGGCAAAGGGAATCCAAGGACCGTATAAAGGCAAATTAATTAATAAACCTTCAAAGAAAAGAATGGCACGTAAATGGTCAAATAAAATTCTGAAAAAAAAAATGACATCTTAACGCCGTTAACCAAGAAACTGCGGGATTTAAAGAAGTAAACAGAAAACACTCAAGTTTCACAACGCAGAGAAACTCAGCTAGACAAGTCCTTCTGCGTTAGAAAGCAAGAGTTTAAGCTGTGAGTTTCTTTACAGCATTCTGCCTGTGTTACTACTGTTGGTGTTCTTGTTCTTGTTCTATGCTTCATTTCCTGAATCTGGCCGTCACGCCTTCTACTTTTGTGCCATGAATGAGGGTCAAATCACATTTCGTATGTTGTTAGTGTGCAACCATTCGTTATAGTCTCCATCCCGGGAGTCATTAAGTAGGTTACCATTCTTAGCGCTTCTTCTGTGCGTGGCCTCCTTCATCTGCTTTGTTGTTCCATTGAACTCTCGGGGTTGATTGGTTTTTATACCGTGTGCTTCAATATTCTTTTGTTTGCTAATCAGAGAGGGAGTGGGAGAGATGTGAATCAATGCGCTATAATCTTGTTGTTCAATTCATGTCTCGTTGCACATTTAGTGCTCATTCTAGGAATGATAGCGTACTTGTGCCTCATGATAAAGAAAGACTTGAGATATTTTCCCTTTTTTTTCTTGAGAAACCTGGGTTCTCTTTTCGTTCATGAGCTATAAGGGATGATGGACTTCAATTGCATGTTTTATTAAAATTAATGAGTGCAGATAAGTAGTGGATGTCAGCTTGATTACGCTCTGTATGAGTGACGGACCATATGATCTACATCCGAAACTAAAAGAAGATGAAATATAAAATAAAGGGCAGGTTGAAATGAAGCAAATGATTTATGTTGTTTTCATGTTTTGGCACTGCACTTGATTCTCTGACTGATTCAATTTAGCTATATGATCCTACGCCGTAGTCTGTGCAATGCTTCAGTGAAATGGTGGTAGTGATCACAGAGATATGCATGGACAAGGAGCCGGAGTATGTCGTAGCATATTCGAACGGCAATTACCAAGATGCCAGTGCTGAATCTCTTCCCATTCAGTCCGATCCTTCAGACTCAAACGACAATGTTGCTGGAGATCCTGAACTTCAAAGTTCAGAAGAGAGCTCAGAAACAAGGGAATACGAAGTGAAGGAATGTACGAATGAAAGCTCTGTTGTGACGTCCTCCGAGGCAAAAGGCGCTGAAAAATTTGAGAAGGATCAAAGAGTGTTGAGCTCAAAAAATGAGGCCAGATCAGATGCTGAGAGAGCAAAAGAGGGCAAAAAGTCAAAATCATCTGTTAAGGATTCATCAAAGAGGACAGTGCAGCATAATAACCGAACTAAATACACCGTTCCACACCCTTTTTCCCTTGCAACTGAAAAGCGTGCTTCATTTGGAGCTCGTCCTGCTGATGATACTACGAGGGTATCCAATGGTAAACCAGTGCAGCGTTCTCGTGCTGTGCAGCCAAATCAGGTGACCCCAAGACAAGTGAGTCTGAATTCAAACTTGTAACATTGAGCAATATCATATACATTTGCTTTAACACTTAGATTATATATGTAATATTTGTAGCAAGTTGCACATGGAAATATAACAAAAAGATTTGAGTACAGTCATGAGATCTGGACTTAAGATTTTGGTTCTTCATCCTTATATGGAAGACTAATTCCAGAGAATTGCCCCCATTGCTCTGCATATATCACTGCTGATTTAGGAATCAAATCAACCATTAGAACAATTTTAGTGAAATCTATCAGGCAATTCACTTTTGTACCTTGTCAAACACACACTTTATGTTCTGGGATGATGTCCAAGTTAATTCTTTTTGGCTGCAGCAGTCAATGGATTCAGTATCAAGAAAGGCCTTGTTCCCATATAACAAGAAGAGTCCGGATGAGGAAGACTATCTATCTGTCTCTTCGTGGTATTATGCTCTGATTGCCACAGCCTAAGTTTCTACTCCTTCCCCTCCACTCATATACTGTGTTTTCTCCATTGTGTGCAGCACTGTTGCATCCAAACAAAGCATAAAATCCCGAACAACTCCTGCATCAGCTCCAGTATTTAGAAGCACCGAACGTGCGGTGAAAAGGCGCGAGGTAAAGCTTTCAGAAGACTTTTTATACTGCTTCCGCCTTTTGAACCGATACATCTGATTGATGCATAGATAATGCCTATATTAGCTGCTTTGTTAATCAAAATTTTGCACTCTCACTTGATATTTCTTAGTTTCATTCAAAGTTGGATGAGAAACACCGAGCGCTGGAGGCACAAAAGGTCCAGGCTGATGCGAGGAACATGGTTAGTTGCATTCGAGGATGTCATGTGCAAACTCTTTTTTTCCAGCTTTTTTTGTGTGCTCCTTAAATCTGCACATATTTAGTGATTAACAAAGGCAATATTTGATGAATGTAATTGCTGCTGTCTCTTTGTCGGTCTGGGAACTTCATAGGAGGAGAGAGAGGCGACTATCAAGCAACTCAGAAAGAACTTGACTTTTAAGGCTAACCCAATGCCGAGCTTCTATTATGAGGGTCCTCCGCCTAAGGTTGAACTGAAAAAGGTAATATACCATAGAAATTGGAGCTTATCATAGATCACTGCCTAAGAGATCTTGCCATGAATGAGGTTTCATTTTTCCTGAGTATAGTGATCTTTGCAAATGTCCATAACAAGCTCAAATTCCATCTTTTAAACCTTCACAATTGGATCGCAGATACCAACAACACGCGCAAAATCTCCTAGACTTGGACGCAGGAAGAGCTGCGGTGATGTCAGTTTTTTTCCAGAAGGATGAGAGTAAGGCAAATCATGCTCAGGGACATTTCTATGAATCTGAGCAATGGGAAGAAAACAAAACAAATGAAAGGAGTGAGTATACTGGTGACGGTCCTTGTGTGAATAAATATTTCAGTGTGAACTCTCCTAAAAGAGAAATTTAGGAGAGTTGATTGAGCCGTAGATAAGTTATCTAAGTTATAAGAAGGAAAGGGTCTTCAATTTTCCTTCTTTCCCCGAGTGTCTCATCTTCTAATTGCTGGGCTTTGAGGATTTCTTGCGTTGGCCTGTGTAACTTATGAAATGTATTAATGTTATTTTCTTAAGAAAGGGAGTTCCCATTTCCTGATAAGAACAAAATTTTCATCTTATCTGTTTTCTTCGCCAAATTTCTCTGCCTTAGACTTGCTTGTTGAATGCTTACTTCAGGTTCAGGAGTAGGTGTTTTTGTTATTAGGACTAGGGTGATGTCGCTTGGCATCTTTCATGATGTGAAATTGTGCCATCGTACTGAGCACTTTTGTCGAGTTAGTAATTGTTTGTCTTGCCTCCAAAATGGTGCTTGAATATTTATAATCATATCTGCTGCGACTGTGATGAATCGATTCACAAGGAATCTGTTGAGTCTCGATGTACAGATTTGGCTCACCAGATATTGCCAGCTCCTTGGCCTAAAATCTGCGCACCACTAGGTGAACACGTACCCCATTTCTCGACAGGTGACCCTCCGACACTTTAGTCAAAAAGAGT
Source organism: Eucalyptus victrix (assembly GCA_016097545.1). NCBI lineage: Eukaryota > Viridiplantae > Streptophyta > Magnoliopsida > Myrtales > Myrtaceae > Eucalyptus > Eucalyptus victrix. The sequence continues at coordinate 40,026,494 of CM027842.1, forward strand.
GTAATTGCATGCTCACACTGAAATGTGCTGCCGTGGTAAATGTGCCTCATGTTCTTGGTAGTTGCTCCATTAGATGGATTCTCTCCTTCCTTTAAGATCGTATAAACTGCTATTCAAAGAGCAGTGAATCATAGCTGTGGCATCTGGTGAGAGACTGATCCTTAAGAGGCCTAGGGCTCTCAGGCTCTTCACATGTACCTCAGACTCATGTGATCTGCGAGGACAAAGGGCAATTGGTATGCCCTGAGATGTTTTGCTGGCTTGGTGATTTCTGTAAGTATCGGCAGTTTTCTTCTGGTTTAAAGAAAGAAAAGTGCAGTAAATAGATATGTTACTGGGCTTTCCTTGCTCCTCTGCTCCATTTCGCGATGGCAATTAATTTTTCTTGAAGGGAAAAGTATATCTTGCCTCCTAAATTCTGCATTCATTGTTGATGATCAAAAGAGTGCCCTTCAACGTTAAACATATATGTCATCTTCTGCTAAGAATCTTTTCCATAGAAAATTCTAACAGCAGTCATTCAGTCTTTAAGCCAACAGCTAAAAATAAGACCTGTCTCACACTCTTTTTAAATCTACAAATCATCAGCAGAAAAAAACAACAGAAAGAGCAATCCTTCTGGAAAAAATTTCACTTCTATCTCCTGGTTCCCCAGGCAGAGCTTCGCATTAATGGTGTGCTAGTCCTTGACTTTGCTTTTATCTTCACATTCGTGCAGTATCCACTTCTGTTTTCCTCCTTTCCTTTAGCTTACACAATCCAAAACCAAACCCTTCATCAATTTCAGTTCAGGTGACTGCTTAAGCTACACCAGCGGGAACTTCCTCAGCGATGTTTACTCTGATTCTGTCTACTTCACGAAACAGAACAGTTCTGCAGAATCCAGCGATCAATCATTTTCCATTTTTGCCTCTTTACGATACAGTGGGAGTTTCTCAAAGTCTGAGGTCATACTTATTCGACTTGACTGATAATGGTACTTACATCTTGCACCTCCACAACCGATTGATAAAGGTACTTACATCCCATGCCTCCACTTCCTCTGTATTGCCTCTGCGGCCAATTTCTCTGCCGCTGCTTTCAACGTCTCTTTCTCGGGACTCGCACTCCTGAGTGATGTAAAAGCACCTGAAACTGGCAGCTCTCCCATGGTGAAGGATTTCTTGCTTGAGATAAGTAGCATCAAGTTCGTGCTCTGCTTTAGCCCTCAATGCTCTAGAATTTTTCCTGGTCCCTAACCTCATAACCCCAAAGAACAAAAAAGTTGGTCTCATCCCAGAGTTAGTCACTGAAAGCATTACATTTCTCTGCATATTTTTGTTTCGGCTGGATTTAGCATGGCAGCGCTGTAAGCTGAAAGGAACTGAAAATGTGGCTTCTTCTTCTGTCCCAAGTTAACAGCGAGGAATGCAGATAGCCCCAGCTGAAATAAATTTCGCTACCGGGGAACTTTGACGGCAAGCTTTTGATAGGAAAGGGTTCTGTAATTTCCACAGAGGCGTTGTTGGGGATGCCAGAGAAGTTGATGTGAAAAGGCATGAGCCGGGTTCGGGATGAGGCTTCTCCAATTTCCAAATGGAGATCACCGTCTTATCCAAAATCTGCCGTCACCGCCTCATGTCCCTATTTGGGCTATTGGGCTGATCAGGCCGAAATGATACTTGTCTATCTGTTTATGGAAAAGGGGAGCTCAAGAGCTCACCTGTACGACTCAGATCTCCCGCCATTGTCTTGGAAGTAGAGATACTTGAGATCGCCATTGGAGCAGCTTGAGGCTTGTGCTATTGGAAAAAGTATTAGAATACATAAAATAATAATAATTATTGAAAATACACTATAAAAGATTAGCAAATAAAAAAGAAATGTCTGAGGCCTGTATGCACTGTAAGGATAATTCCTCCTCTCGAAATACGTAACTCGGTGAGTAAGGCTTCAGTGGCTATCCTCCCAAGATATAACAGACCTTCATTTATATTCCACACTGAATATTAGAAGGAAACAGAATAATTTTTGTGTATAACCCAGTAAAAAGAAAATGAAAGATGTGAAAACATATTGTATCTACTAAGATTGTGGTTTGAAGTTTAATTTATATTTAAATAAAGAAAAGAAACAGCCGTTAGGAGATCATCATAAATCAATTGGTAATTAAAAATATGACCGTTATAAAATAATGAAGAGTTTATGAAGTAATAAATCAAAAGTTATAAAGCCGTTAGACGGCCTATATAAACGTTAAAAAGTCGTTATATGACCATTGAAAAAGCCGTTACAAAAATGATGACTTTCTTGACAATCATAATTTCTAATAAATATTTCAAAACTACTGAAATATCCAACAATTCCCCACATATTTCAGAAAGTTTTGACAAGAAAATAGAATAATGCTGGGTTATTGGAGAGTAATGCATTAGAATTGATGCTTGTTAGGCTATGAACCAACCCTAAAAAGAATGAAATCTAATTCACGAAATCATTGGTAAAGTTTGAAACTTCTATGAATCAAGAATTTCTTTTTGTGAATTATAATTTTCCCCAATCACATTACACTCCTACAAACTTTGTTGTTTAACGCGGTTTTGCGCTAATAGGCTATACGCATGCTTGGTTTATTTATAAGTACTTTAGAGATTTTCGTAAAAAATTCTTATAAGAGCAGCTCCACTTCACACTTATAAAGGTAATTCCATCAAGTGTATATTGCAGATTAATACACCATCAATAATGGCTATGGAATTTCATTAAGAGCTTAACTCAACCTCTTTTTCCTTGCAATTTTGCACTATTTTCACCTTAGGATGGACAATAATTTTTAATAGTGCACTAGATCAACAAATGATTTGTTATTACCCATATGAACCTAATTCATGGGATCGCCAATCACATAGGTCGAGTTACTATCATTGTTGATTTTCTTCAATTAGCTTGCCCATTCCCCTCGATGTATAGTCAAAGGACTGACCAAAATCCATTTATGACTTAACATAATCAATCGATATAAATCCCTTCTATAAGGAATTATTTTACCACATTACTTCTCAACCAGACATCTCTTTTAACCATTGAAAGTTTCATTTCCATAGGAACATACGCTAAGAAATTTCTCAACTACTCAACCTCAATTTTAATATGAGTTTGAGAAATTTTTCTTCTTCCTAAGAACTTGAGTAGTTCTTCAATCATCAAGATAAATATTTTTTTCTTCTTCCTTACTAGAGGTTAAGAGGATAAAGCATTATGTTTTTAACATATATGCTTGGTAGTGCCTGAGTCTACCTCCAATTCTTTTGCATTTGCCAAAATATTGTCTTGGAAAATAATTACAATAATTACATCATCAGATCATTTATTTCAACCAAGTCAAATTTTAGTTGAGCAGAATTGTCATTTCCCTCATAATTTCATTCGACTGCTTTTTATATTACAACACCTCCACAAGGTGGACACATATTTATTAATGGATTTTGTCTCATATGAATCTAAGATCCACTTAACATCACTATATTCTTCTCATACAGTGGAAAATTCACTATGTAAAATACAATAAACTTGACAATAGTCACCCTTTAAAAAAGTATTTCACAAAAGACATCAATCTTATTCAATATAGATCTATATTGGCTACAGATGCCCAAAAAAAAAATATAAATTTCATCTCCACAACAATCACTAAAGGAGATTCTTTTTCCCAATGCAATAGCCAATTAAGTCTTTAATTATCATCATGCATGAATGGACATTCAACATAAATTGGCAAAGTAAATATTCTTACAAAGAACATTTTTTTTTACATCATTACTATTGTCAATAGTACATGTTGCTCCAAAAATATTAACCAAAACTCAGAGGCTAGCAGAAATCCAAAATGAATTAATAATTTCACAAAATACTGTAAGACTTCCTTTGAGTGTTATATATCACCAAAAATGTCTCAACAATACATACTCAATACAAAACATGTAATCAATTTATGACGTAATAAAATATTATTTAATAAATCTATCAAAAGTTATGCGTGAAAAATTCGATCATTACAAAAGAGATATTATAATCTTTAACCCACAAATTTGTGGCTATTATACAATATAAACCTCTTTGGTTGTTTCAAACATAAGTGTGAATCTAATAAATTTAGGAATAGAATCACGACAATTTTGACAAGAAAAATGTTTGGACTAAAACTTTAGTAGTCATAAATATAATGCCAACAATGTTTTACACATGTAAAATTCAAAGTAGACTTTAACTCTTTAAGCAATATTTAAATAACTGAAATGTGAAATATAAAAATATCACAAAAGGCAAGATGCAAAAAGTATACTCACTAAATTGTCGATTATGCTAATTTAGCCAAAAAAGTAATTAATAGCAAATATTATGGTGTATCATTAGTCAATTGAATAGTTGTTGCTCAATTATTCTCTCAACTTATGCCTGCTAAATTGGGTCTCCATTCCCTTCTCTTTCTATCAAACATAATTCCACGTCGTCAAGAAGGCAAGAATCTGCCACCATTCTAATGCTAAAGAAGTTCTATATGTGCATGGACAAGAGAGAATTATCATATCTTTATGTATTTATCAAACATGCACATTGTTGTGCAGCAAATACCAACACATGTATGAGCATATACATAGATAAAGGCCCACGCTGCACTCCCAAGCAAGCATGAATAAAGATATGCCACCAAATACCAACACAAACTCGTGTCTACACTTACTTGAGTATATTGGCATGGACATCACCAACCGACTAATGATTGTATGCATTCTAGCATATTCCCGAGAATGACGGGACAACGTTGTGAGGAATAATGAAGAATTTTGTTCCAAAGTCAAATGACACTTATTTTCAAAATCTATAAGCACAATAATATAAGGTAAAAAGAGCATAATTTTAGTGGTAAAACACAGAAATCCCACATGACGGCATCCACTTTGCTAAAAATAATTATATATAACCTGGTCCAACATGGGCAGGTTCAATAAGATTTTGTAGAGATGAAGCCAAAGACAAATTAAATAACAGATAAAAACAGTTATAAACTGGCTTCATGAATGTACATTAAACAAATTTTAGCTGGAGAATAGGAAGAATTAAGGACAAATGGAAACTATTTTGAGTAATAGAGGAGCGTTCCAATTTCCAATCCTAAATGGAGGATTATTAAAATAGTCACGAACTTGAGAGAGAAAACACCTACACACGTCTGACTTTCTATTGGAAAAACAAGTATAGGTATTGAAGCCCCAAAATTATATATATAAGAAATATTAGCCTGATTTCTTTCCATTTCTTTTATGGTTTTCCTTTTCCATTTCTTTTTAAGTAGCCACACGGAATCACTATGCCATTTTTAAAGATTTTCTACATAGGTAATTTTGAAAAATTGTAAGCATCTTCCGTAAAAGTATAAGAGCACACATTTATGGAATATGTCTAACGAGATCAAATCAAACCTAAAGAGAACACACAAGCTCATGACACCAAATTTCAAATATTAGAATGAAAGGATCTCAACCTACGTGATGATGATTCCTCAAAATGTGGAAACAACGTGCCAAAATGGCAATTACGCTCTTCAAGCATTAATTTAGAGTTTCCAAAAAAATGACTTACTTGAAACTCAATAACCTTACCAAAACGACCAAAAGCTATTTTGTGTTAATCCTTGATATTGTCCCATGACAAACCACCCAAGAATATGTGATACTTGTCCTTCACCATCTCCAAATCCTTGTTTAATTCCAAGGTCGATGGAAGCACCAGCAGTTCCAATTTTGAAAGCTATAAGGCAATTATCCTTAAGATTGTTGGAAAAAGTATTAGAATACATAAAATAATAATAATTATTGGAAATACATTACAAAAGATAAAAAAAAAAAAAGAAATGTCTGAGGCGTGCAAATACTGTCCTTAAGGATAATTCCGCCCCTCGGAGTACATAACTCGGTGCGTAAGGCTTCAGCGGCTATCCTCCCAATATACAACAAACCTTCCTCTATATTCCGCACTGAATATTAGAAGGAAATAGAACAATTTTTGTGTATAACCCAACAAAAAGAAAAGGAAAGATGTGAGAACATATTGTATCTACTAAGATTGTGGTTTGAAGTTTAATTTATATTTAAACAAGGAAAAGAAAGAGCCATTAGGAGATCATCATAAATCAATTGGTAATTAAAAATATGACCATTATAAAATAATGAAGAGTTTATGAAGTAATAAATCAAAAGTTATAAAGCCATTAGACGACCTATATAACCGTTAAAAAGCCATTATATGACCGTTAAAAAAGCCGTTACAAAAATAATGACTTTCATAACGATCATAATTTCTAATAAATATTTCAAAATCACTGAAATATCCAACATGCGCTACCCCCACAAAGGCATCGCCTGGTGAATCATTCAGTGCCATATCAAGTCCACCAACATTTTGCTTTGTGCGATGCCTGCTATCGTTGCCATGTTTCATAAAGAGCAGGTGAACTTGGCGGAGTGGGGATTCCCGCATATCCTAAACGAGACCACCCATCTAATAATCGACCATTTTCTTGCCGGTCAGATCAACACTCACTCCCTAAGGAAGTACGGCGAGGTCACCGGGAAGCGTTTGAGAGAAGAGGATGAAGAGAGGGTTGGCATGGGATATGTGCTTTGGGACGTGGAACATGCATAACAGCTTTAGCAATCTGCAGTAAAAAGCACGTTGCTTGTGGATAGCTCTATCGATGTTTAGTCGGTTTCAGCTCTTTCGGAACGTAAGGAAGTTGCCAGCATTTGGCAGGGCAGCGGTCGATGAAGATGGCATGATGCCAGGGACGGAGAAGATTGATAGCTCGAAGATGCCACGCATGCAAGTTTTGCCCCACGGGAGGACTGGAGTGTGGCCAGTGCATTATGGGCTTCTAGTTACGGATCATGTAGTTTCTTTGAGGATTGTATCTTTATTTTTTATGGGTCCTACTTTAACTCTCGTACTCATTCTCAAATTTTTATCCTACCTCTTTGTAAAGCATAAAAATCTAAAAGTATACCTAAAACTAACCATCTCCATCCCAAATCTTGAGATGGGGATTCGAACCTCTCGTTTCCCCCTTACCATGTGAAAAGGATACTACTAGAGCAAACTTCAGTGATTTCCAAGGATTGTATTTGAAGAAACAAACCTAATGATCAAGAAAGTGAGAATTATGAGGAATTGCTTACTAAATTTAGAAGGTCCAAAATTTGTGTGTATATATATATATAAAGAATGATACCACTTAGTCAAATGTTGGAAATTCACATATTGTATATAAAAATGGCCTCGCATTATTTCTATCATTTTATTGGTGCCTGGCACCTCCATCACATTGAATTGACTATATTATCCTTTGCAAGTCTCATTCTTGATTTAAGATGACTTCTTACTTCTTTTTTTTTTTTTTTTTTATCTTCTTTTTCTTTTGTTTCAATTTTGCTAAAGACAAAATTACCTATGGTCCTCTCAAAACATTTATCAAGGTTAATTGTGGAGCCTACTTATGATATAATTCTTGGCTTCTTTTATTCTTTTTCGGTTTTTTTTTCCTTTTCCTTCTCCATTTGGAACAAATTTGGTGTCATTCTTTTCCCAAAAATAGTTTATTTAGTATATAGTTAACTAATTATTATGTTAATGAATTGCATATTCTCTTTTTTGGCACTAGGAAATTATTATTACAAAATAAACTAAACAAAAGTAAGAATAACAAAAATCATCTACCAGTTTTAGTACACATTTGATGATTATAACTTTAATACGTGTCATTACGTTGTAGTTAGTATATTTTAACTACAGTACTTTCATTTATTGAGTGAATCAAATAGTCCAATCTTTAATTATTTTTCATGCCATTATTGCTTGATGTTTTAAAAGATATTCTTAGAAAAAATTAAAGTATGACAAAGTTAAGTAGATAAACATTCCAAGAACAATGAGAAGAGTACATAAAAATTCTAAACATCCATTATTATCTTTGTCTTGATTACGTGGTATAATTAGCTGCTGACATGAAATTATGGCAATTATAATGGCATTATAAGACAACTCATTCAAACCATTGGCAAAAATTTTTTTTGTCAATTCTAAATGCAACAGAATTTTCACAGAATTATGAATGAATATAAAATTATCCTCAAAATACAAATGTAGTACAATAATAGCATTTTGCACATGCAACTTCACAAAAGATATTGTCTGCTTAGCTACTTGGCTCCCCTAAAAAATTGTTACTTTCGTGAAAAATATATATATCACTTAAAACAGGAATAAGAGTCATTACTCACTTAAAACAACATATATCAAGGAATAATTTTTAATGTTATAGTGCGAGAAGTTCCAAATGACGTGTTCACATGATTGATTGCTAATCTTCATTCGCAGTTTCATCATCAATAGATATATTAAGTAATTGGGGTTTTGACCAAAAAAAGAAAGCAATTTGGGTCCTCTTCAATATTGTCTTCCATAATTACTGCACTATAAAAACAGTACAATGCAAGATGAGTAAATTATGCAATGCATTCATCAACCACAATATTCAATCTTTGTGCGAATTCTCGTAAATTTGTATTGAAAATTGAAGCCGAAAAATTCACCACCTTAAGGATTATCTAGGGAAATAAAGTTAATAATTGGAGAAATAAGTTTAGAAGTAGACAAGCATGAAGGACGCTAAAATGTAATAGTTGTAGAAGAAGTGGCTATAGTGAAAAAATAAAATAAAAGTTGTTTGAAAGGTATTTGGGTAGTTTTGTCTTTTTAATAGAATCGAAACAAAAGAAAAAGAAAAAAAGGTAAAGAAATAATTTTAAATCAAGAATGGGGCTCGTAAGGGATAATGTAGCCAATTCAATATGATAATGAGGGTGGCATGAGCTAATAATGAGATGAAAATAATGTGAATGTAAAAATATTCACTTTTTGTAAATTTTTGCACTTATAAAGTAAATTGGAAATTGTTCGTATACTATCATAACCGTAATATGAAAAAATTCATTGTTGCACTTGGCTATATGCTGTGTTAAATTCATGAAAATGGGAAACACCCACTACATATGAAGTCAAGACAAAACCATCATATGACACAAGAATCTAGACATGTGGACTAGGTCATTGCATTAAAAAATATTACTTTAGAATATTTGTAAGTGCATATTTTAGTTACTCAAAATGGGATTAACATGGCATGTTTTACCGCCATTGTTATCAGTTTACTTTTGTCCGAAGTTAAGCATGCATTCATCCTCATATATTGTGTTGGAATGATGAAAATGGGGAAACTTTCACTACATATGTATGTAATCGAGACAGAAACGTCATATGACACAAGAACCCGAACGTGTGGACTAGGTCATTACATTAAAAAATATTACTTTAGAATTTTTTTGAGTTCAGACTTTAATTACTCTAAAAGGGAATAACATGGCATGTTTTGTTGCCACTATTATTAGCTCGCTTTTGTCCAAAGTTGAGCATGCACCCATCGTTATATGTTGTGTTGGATTGATGATAATGGGGAGACCCCCACTACCTACGTAGTCAAGACCAAAACATCATATGGCACAAGAACCCAAATATGTGGACCAAGTCATTGTATTGAAAACTATTACTTTATAATCTTTGTAAGTACAAACGTTTTTTTCGGTAAAGTTAAAAAAAAAAAAATTGTAAAGATGTAAGTACAAACTTTAGTTACTCAAAAATGAAATAACATGGCATGTTTTGCCGCCACTATTATCAATTCACTTTTGTTCAAAGTTGAGCATGCACTTGTCCTTATATGCCTTGTTGGATTGATGAAAATGGGGATATACATGTGAACTAGGTCATTTCGTTGAAAAATAATACTTCAGAATCTTTTTGATTGTGGACTTTAATTACTTTAAAAAGGGAATAACATGGCATGTTTTGTTTTTACCCAAAAAAAAAAACATGGCACGTTTTGTTGCCACTATTATCAGTTCGTTTTTGTCCAAATTCAAGCACACTTTCATTAGATGTTGTGTTGGATTGATGAAAATGGAGATACACCCACTACATACGTTGTCATGACAGAAACGTCATATGACACAAAAATCCAAACATGTGGACCAAATCATTGCATTGAAAAATATTACTTTAGAATCTTTACAAGTGCATACTTAGTTACTCAAAAAGGGAGAACATGACATGCTTTGCCGCCACTATTACTAGTTTACTTTTGTCCAACATTAAACATGCACCCGTCCTCATATACTATGTTGGATTGACGAAAAAGGGGAAACACACACTACAAATGTAATCTAGACAAAAACGTCATATGACACAAGAACCCCAATGTGTGGACCAGGTCATTGCAATAAGAAATATTACTTTAAAATCTTTTTGAGTGCAAATTTTAATTACTCAAAAAAAGGAATAACATGCCACATTTTGTTGCCACTATTATCAATTCACTTTTGTCCACAGTCAAGCACGCACACGCCGCATGTTGTGTTGGATTGATGAAAATGGGGAAACACCCACTACATATGTAGTAAAGACAAAGACGTCATATGATGCAAAAATCCAAACATGTGGACCAAGTCATTGCATTGAAAAATATTACTTTACATTTCTGCAAGTGTAGACTTTAGTTACTCAAAAAGTAAATAACATGGCATGTTTTGTTGCCGCTTTTATTAGTTCACTTTTGTCCAAAATTGAGCACACACCCATCATTATATGTTGTGTTGGATTGATGAAAATGAGGAAACACCCACTATATATGTAGTCAAGATAAAACGTCATATAACATAAGAACCCAAACTTGTGGATCAAGTCATTGCATTGAAAAATATTACTCTAGAATCTTCTTGAGTGCAGACTTTAATCACTTAGAAAGGGAATATCATGGCGTGTTTTATTGCCACTATTATCAATTCACTTTTGTTCAAAGTTAATCACGCACCTGTCCAATATGCCGTGTTGGATTGATGGAAATGGGGAAACACCCACCGCATATGTAGTCAAGACAAAAGTATCATATGACACAAGAACCCAAACATGTGGGTCAAGGCATTGTCTTGAAAAATATTACTTTAAAATCTTTTTAAGTGCAAAATTTCAAATTCTTAAAAAGGAAATAAGATGGTTCATTTTGTGGCCATTATTATCAGTTCACTTTTGTTCACAGTTGATCATGCACTCGTCGTTATATGGTGTGTTTGATTGATGAAAATGGGGAAAAACCCATTACATACGTATTAAAGAAAAAAGAGTGCGTGTGCCACAGAGCAGGGAGGGGGGGGGTGGTTTATTCACCATTTTGCTTCTCAGCTCAAATCATTTAGGAAAAACCTTTAATTTTTTGTTTAACTTTAGTCCAAATCGTCCGGACTAGTTTAAAGTGTCCAATCAATAGTCTGAGAATCAACCCTTCAAAAGATTTGGGCTGAAGTTAAAGAAATCACCTTTCTTCACATGAAGTCCATGACGTGTTCTACAAAAAGCAATGACAAATGGCACCCTCTCATGGTAGAACAATCCACAATAGAGAATTTTGACTTGATCTTTAAAATTGATTTTTTTTAATTGATTTGCAAGATGAATTTTAACTAATAGCGGGAGTTGCAAATCCTTCAAATTTTCACACAGATGGCCATTAGGGGTGAGAAAAAACTAAATTGAATTAGTCAGTTCTAAACAATTCTTGGATCTAGGTGAATATGGGTCTAATTCTCAATTTCAAGTGTAAACTCATCCACTTGAACTAAGCTGATATATATCCTCTCGCGCTGGAGAGTTTTCACCGTGAGAGGATTGGTTCTCTTTGGGTGCGTTTGTTTGTATTTTTGTTCAAAAAGTGTTTCGGGGAACAGAAATAGAAAAAACTATTTATGTTCCGGGGAATAATTTTTGACCAAAAAAATGCGTTTGATAAACTTGTTTCGAGAATAAAAAAATAATAGAAACATGTTTGATAAATTTGTGTTTTTTTTTCTTTTAATTGTTTAATAATTTTATTTTATTTTTCCTTTTTTTCTTTCTTTTTTCTTTTTTCTTCTTTTGGCCGGTCGCCGGCCTCGGCCATGGCCGGCGATTGGCCGACGAGGATCGCCGGCCTCGCCTCTTGCACCATATTCATCATCTTCCACACCTTTAGAATTTCGTGTTTCCAATGCTTCTAAGATAGATTATCTTTATGAAGTCTCTCTTAGCGATGAAACAAAAATTTCTGAAACCCAGCTTCCTCTTATGAACCCTTACTCTGCTTTTGCTAAACCCACCTCATCATTCTCACATATTAGTTCTATTTATCAACTCATTCACCAAACCCCGAAGCAAGTAAAGGAGTACGTCCAGTCTTCCAAATTCGATCAGCATCCTATTCTTGCTACTGAGAAAGAGTACTTTGTCACTCTCCAGATCCCTCCAGAATTTCCTAGGCAATGGGTCCAACAAGGATATTCTCATGTCCATTATGGAGCTGTTCGTCTTGCTCTCACCTTCCATGGTCGCAAAGGTTTGCCAGTTGTGGCAAGAATTGCTTTATTAGATACCAGGTTTTTACAATACCAGCATGCTTGCATCGGTACTGTTCAAACCACTTTAAATGCTGGAACAGTTTTTGTGACTTTCTATCCAAACTTCAACATCACCCTATCAGACCCCCAGCTACTCTCTTTTCTAAAAGTCCAAGTCCAGCTCATTGGAGCCCCTCAAACTGCTGACTCTGTAGATGCAACTCTACATTACCAGATGGTCTACCGAGTGCAGAATCATGCCCTCGACCTCAACTTCAACAATGGTAATGAAGATGCGTTGTTTATCTCCATGCAGAATGACCAGGCAACCTGCATTCATGTCCCCAGGCAAATCTCGAAAGATACTTTGGCTAGGCTCCTTCCAGAGACTTGGATCACCAACTATGAAAAGCTACACCAACATAACAAGCATTTCCAGTCCACGGACTCAGAGTTTGTAAGAAAAAAAGATGGAACTGTTTCCATCAAATTTGGCAAAGAAAAGAAAGAAAGTCCTTCTATCTTCCAGACCCTCTTCATGATTGAACCATGTGTTCCAGAATCCATCTCTGAACCATACCCAAAAAAGCATGTTCGACACTTTGATGGTGATGGACATCATGTTCATTATTATAAAGACAATTATGGTCATTGTTTTTGGGATCATTTTTGTCAGTGTTCCCACTGTACAAATTCTCCTGATGAGGTAGATCCTCTTGCAAGCTCTCCACCTCGACGGAAAAAGTCCAAGGATAAGGTGTACCAAAGGTATTTAGACGGAGATTCCTCTGTAGATACTCTTGGTGAGCGTGACAAATACCAGTTCATGGTTTCTTATGCACCATCTCCACCACCAGAGTCCAGTACTACGTCCCAAGTCATACCAGATCCACGAAAATCTCCTCCACCTTCTCCTCCCCAGAAAAAGCAAACCCTCTCTCCATTTTACAAGCCAATCCTCAAATGGGCTAAGAAACATTCTTACCCGCTTGAAATCCCAGTAGAAGCACCACCCACTTCTTCTATTGCCATGTTTCAAGACACCGACTTTCCTTCTCTTGTTAAGGAAAGCTCTAAACTCTTGTTCCCTACTACAGAAGAGTTTATTGATCCACATGGCAGATACCACCATGTTCCTAAAATTCCTACCCCCACTGATGTAGATGAACATGGGAGACAGAAGAAAACCCCTGCGGCTGAAGCTGTTTTGAACTGGCAATCAGAGACTCTGTTGGCACAAAACAATGCCTTCAAGGCTATTGATTCCAAGATTGGAAGTGTGCAACAAGATCTCCGCAGATATGATGAAGGTACCAAAAAAATACTTTTTGAGTTCCAGAAAAGGCTTCACGCCTTGGAATTAGGACAACATCTTGGGTATCATTATCTTGATAGCCCAAAGCCAGAGATAGAAAAGCTCAAGAAGCAAATCCAACTTCTTGAAGAAGGAAGGTTCAGACCTTTCGATCCATTAGCACCTCCTGTTCGAACTGGGTATGTACCTCCAGCACCACAAGAATATATTTTTCGCCAATATCCCAGAAGATCCCTACAGAAGAGAACCAGATATGGCAGAAATACGAAATCATCTCAAAGCCTTGAAGAAGGAAAAAGGGAAAGAAAAAACACCACCTATGGAATCAAGTTCAATTATTATAAGAGAAAAGCCAGACTAGATGATGTTATCAAATCCATTAGAATCCTTTTTGAAGGATTTGGGTACTTAGGAACCTGATCCTGCTACCCAATAGCCTCAACCTGGTCCTGCCATCCTAGAAAAACAGATTCTATTTGTTGAACTTGTTTTGTCGTGAAGATATCTTCAGGAAACTTCAATAATTCTTGAGCAATATGTGGCCCTGGATAGTATGTACCCTTGTTGAGGTGCATACCAAGGAATTCAATTTCTGTCTGGGCAATATTCATTTTCCTTTGAGAAAGCATAATGCCATGTTTTTTCACGATTTTTGCAAATTGCTCAAGGAGTTGGCAGTATGACTGTTCATCAGGGCTGTAGAGCAGAATGTCATCGATATACACTGCTGCACTTGACAAAATTGGTTGGAAAATACGACACATAGCCTTTTGGAAAAAGGGATGGTGCTACCTTTAAACCAAAAGGAAGAACTTTCCACTGGAAGTGCTGGTTTGAGATACAGAATCCTGTTGTGGATCTGTCTTCAGGATGGATACCCAATTGCCATAATCCGGCTTTGAGATTGAATTTGGAATAGATATGGGCCTTGGTTAAACCAGTAAAGAGAGAATCTCTGGATGGTAAAGGGAACTTATTATCTTGGAGAAAAAGGTTGAGAGGTTGATAATTGATTACCAATCTTATTTTTCCTCTATTTTGCTCAGTACGCTTATTGACATAAAAAGCTTCACAAGCCCATTGAGAATTGGAGATTTCAATAAGGCCTTGCTGTAATAGTTCTGAGCATTCTTTTTTAGCTAAAGCCAAGTGTTCTGGCTTCATTCCCATATGACTTGCCTTGGTCGGATTTATGTCTTTATTTTTTTTTTTTAAGGGAAGACGGACAAAGAACTCAGGGTTTTCCCATAAAGGATGAGAACATTTTTGGGCAAATTCTGAATGGGATTCTGAGCAGGATTCTAGCAACCTTTGCATGATTGGATCTAATAGACTCATCTGAATGGAAAAGAGTCTTTGAATATTGACGAATTCAGAGAATTGGTCTTTATGTCTAAGACCTTTTCCAGGAATGATTCTGAGTTGAGAGATTTGAGTCATGATATCCCATCCAATTATCAAATCTTTATTGGGAAGGCTTGATCCAAAAATTTTTGTGGTTATGGAACACTGAGGAAAAAACTGGACGGTGACTGGAGTGGTTCTGACATTTGTGGAGAAAGTATCTCCTGAAGCAGAATTGAAATATCGAACGTAGGGAGTCCATAATTCTTCAAGCAGAATTTTAGTATCTAAAATCGAACAACTTGCTCCAGTATCAATGAGAGCAATGACATTGATGGGCTTGGCAAACTTCGAGGTGAGGATTTTTACAGGGAAATAAGGACAGTGAGTTTGACTTGAGAATATGTTAAGATTTGGTTCTGAAGATGTGGGAGATATGTGAAAAATATCTTCAGATTCTGACTCGTCAGACTCAGTTTCACTGGAAGTTTGATAGAAGGGAATGACACAAAGAGTTTGTTTCGTTGGTTCTTCATCAGCAGAGAATAGGGATTCAATATCATCATTTTCAAAAGAGATACCTGTTTCATTCTCAATCAGATGATTTTGACCTTTTTTCGCCTGAGGACAATTTTTGGCAAAGTGTCCTTTCTTGTTGCAAATGTAGCAACGGCTTGATTTCTTATGGCCTGTGCGATCCTTCCTTTTGCGTAGGTATCGCTATTTCTTCTTCTTCCTGAAATGCTTGGAGCCATGTTTGGATTTCTTTATCGAATACTTCTTGTAGTGTTTTTTCTTCCGGGAATACTGGCCACATGTACCATCACAATCTCGCCTGGAGCTTTTGATTTTTAACTTCTGGCGGGAACAAGCTGATTCAAGACGTTTGTCATCTGTGATGTATGTTCGGACCATCTGGCACTTTAAGCATAGTTCTTCAAGACATAGATGGATCTCTTGCTGTATTTCTCCCAAGGGAATGTTTTGTACCCTTTTTTGCTTTCCAAAGAAAGATATTTCAACCATCTGGGATAGTTCTTTTGGGATGGATGTGAGGAAAACATGCTTCAGATTTGGATCTGCACCAATTTGATAAAAGAGCTGAAGCATTAATCGATAATGCTTATCAAGATGCTTTTTCTAATAGGAGCAGCATCTTCTCTCGAAAAATTTTCTTCTTTTTATCTCTATGAGATCTCCGGTGTTCCCACAAAAACGTGATATAAGTAAGTAAGGGCATGGCTGAAATTGGGTGACATCAGAAACAAAATCTGATCTTGTTCTGAGAGTGATTGCCACCAGAATTTAAGGCTCCCTGTGAACCTTGTAACAAAGTTGTAAAGGACATCATTCATATCATGGTTGGTGATAGCCTGTGTATTCAACCAAGTATGAAATTCTTCCAATCTTTCTGGCCATTTTTGTTAAGGAATATCGTCAATGGAGAAGAATTGTTTTGATGCCATAGATACATGTCTGGTGGAATTGTTTTTGGTGGGATTACTTCTCTGTCCAAATTCTGGATCAGAATAGTTTGATTCCATTTCATAGTCTGAAGGAGCGTCAGCCATGAATATTTGTGAAGTTGGTGGAACAATAGGGGGAGAATCGACTGTAGGATTTGAGAAGGATGAAAAAGAGGAAAGGGATGCTGAGTCTGATGTAGTAGGGGAAGTTTGTTAAGCAAACAGAATCTGTTTTTCTGGGATGGCAGGACCAGGTTGAGGCTGTTGGGTAGCAAGATCAGGTTCCTAAGTACCCAAATCCTTCAAAAAGGATTCTAATGGATTTGATAACATCATCTGGTCTGGCTTTTCTCTTATAATAATTGAACTTGATTCCGTAGGTGGTGTTTTTTCTTTCCCTTTTTCCTTCTTCAAGGCTTTGAGACGATTTCGTATTTCTGCCATATTTGGTTCTCTTCTGTAGGGATCTTCTGGGATATTAGCGAAAATAGATTCTTGTGGTGCTGGAGGTACATACCTAGTTCAAACAGGAGGTGCTAATGGATCGAAAGGTTTGAACCTTCCTTCTTCAAGAAGTTGGATCTGCTTCTTGAGCTTTTCTATCTCTAGCTTTAGGCTATCAAGATAATGATACCCAAGATGTTGTCCTGATTCCAAGGCGTGAAGCCTTTTCTGGAACTCAGAAAGTATTTTTTTGGTACCTTCATCATATCTACGGAGATCTTGTTGCACACTTCCAATCTTGGAATCAATAGCCTTGAAGGCATTGTTTTGTGCCAATAGAGTCCCTGATTGCCAATTCAAAACAGCTTTAGCCGCAGGGGTTTTCTTCTGTCTCCCATGTTCATCTACATCGGTAGGGGTAGGAATTTTAGGAACATTGCGGTATCTGCCGTGTGGATCAATAAACTCTTCTGTAGTAGGGAACGAGAGTTTAGAGCTTTCCTTAACAAGAGGAGGAAAGTCGGTGTCTTGAAACATGGCAATAGAAGAAGTGGGTGGTGCTTCTACTGGGATTTCAAGCGGGTAAGAATGTTTCTTAGCCCATTTGAGGATTGGCTAGTAAAATGGAGAGAGGGTTTGCTTTTTCTGGGGAGGAGAAGGTGGAGGAGATTTTCGTGGATCTGGTATGACTTGGGATGTAGTACTGGACTCTGGTGGTGGAGGTGGTGCATAAGAAACCATGAATTGGTATTTGTCACACTCACCAAGAGTATCTACAAAGGAATCTCCGTCTAAATACCTTTGGTACACCTTATCCTTGGACTTTTTCCATCGAGGTGGAGATCTTGCAAGAGGATCTACCTCATCAGGAGAAGTTGTACAGTGGGAACACTGACAAAAAGGATCCCAAAAACAATGACCATAATTGTCTTTATAGTAATTAACAAGATGTCCATCACCATCAAAGTGTCGAACATGCTTTTTTGGGTCTGGTTCAGAGATGGATTCTGGAACACATGGTTCAATCATGAAGAGGGTCTGGAAGATAGAAGGACTTTCTTCCTTTTCTTTGCCAAATTTGATGGAAACATTTCCATCTTTTTTTCTTACAAACTCTGAGTCCGTGGACTGGAAAGGCTTGTTATGTTGGTGTAGCTTTTCATAGTTGGTGATCCAAGTCTCTGGAAGGAGCTTAGCCAAAGTATCTTTCGAGATCTACCTAGGGACATGAATGCAGGACGCCTGGTCATTCTGCATGGAGATAAACAACGCATCTTCATTACCATTGTTGAAGTTGAGGTCGAGGGCATGATTCTGCACTCGGTAGACCATCTGGTAATGTAGAGTTGCGGCTACAGAGTCAGTAGTCTGAGGGGCTTCAGTGAGCTGGACTTGGACTTTTAGAAAAGAGAGTAGCTGGGGGTCTGATAGGGCGATGTTGAAGTTTGGATAGAAAGTCACAAAAACTGTTCCAGCATCTAAAGTGGTTTGAACAGTACCGATGCAAGCATGCTGGTATTGTAAAAACCTGGTATCTAATAAAGCAATTCTTGCCACAACTGCAAACCTTTGCGACCATGGAAGGTGAGAGCAAGACGAACAGCTCCATAATGGACATGAGAATATCCTTGTTTGACCCATTGCCTAGGAAATTTTGGAGGGATCTGGAGAGTGACAAAGTACTCTTTCTGAGTAGCAGGAATAGGATGCTGATCGAATTTGGAAGACTGGATGTACTCCTTTACTTGCTTCGGGGTTTAGTGAATGAGTTGACGAATAGAACGAATAGGTGAGAATGATGAGGTGGGTTTAGCAAAAGCAGAGTAAGGGTTCATAAGAGGAAGCTGGGTTTCAGAAATTTTTGTTTCATCGCTAAGAGAGACTTCATAAAGATAATCTATCTTAGAAGCATTGGAAACACGAAATTCTGAATGTGTGGAAGATGATGAATATGGTGCAAGAGAAACTGGTGCTTCAAGGATTTTTGGTTCTGTAGACATGATGAAAAAAGATCTTCTCAGCTCTGGATTCACCTGTCAAGCGCATGGAATGGATAGTATCAAAAACGAAACCATGGCTCTGATACCATGAATGGACCTAGACTTAGAACCAGGGAAGGAGAGTAAATTTTCTGCAGGTATGCATCCCACATTGGGCGAATAACTCCCGTTCAAGCCCTTCAGGACAGCCTTTTAGCAGAAAACCACTCAGCCCTTTAGTTCAAAGCCTAGAGACACCCAAAAATGCCAGGATGGAAGCGTTTCTAACCTACCCAAGTTGCATTTCTCGAAGGATCATACTAGGCTAGAGAAGGAGAGGAATTTAGAAAGCCATTGAGAGTTTTTTCACAAAGCACACACTTTACTTCAGGGGGCTTTGCCCAACACAATACATCCTCCTTGCCTTATATAGGCAAAATGAGGTCACAAGGCAACAAACAAGGACCAAGCTCATGGGTCCAGGTACAAACAGGGGCATCGAAAATTACTGGGAAGGAATTATTCACACACTATGAACAGTAACTGTACTGTGAACAGTACATTCCCTAGCCTAGTGCTACAGTAAAGTAAACAATGACTTTGCTACAGTGAAATTGTATGGACTCAACGGTCTCGTTCATCGCTGGCATTGTAGCTACAGACTGAGTCTGAGTCATCTGAGCTGTCTTCTAGGAGATGAGCTTCATACTTCTGCTGAAAAGCTTCAAGATCTTCTGCTAAGAGGATCTGATTTAGCCTTCTTGATGAGGATGCTTGTACATGAGCCCAATGGGATGCTTCTTCTTCTGCCCAGTTTGTGTTTTCACTTGCAGAACGAGCAGGAATGCTTGGCTGAGGCCAATTTGATGCCTGTGTATAATACGATGTGTCCATGTTCTGGAATGAGGACGAAGGTCCCTGTTCGTAGGGATCCTAGGACAGGGGACCTTCAAAGCGTGCATAGGGGTCTTGAGTGGACTGGACAATGTCGTCTTCGGTTGTCATTTCCTACTCTTGGGACGATGAAGCTTGTCTGTACTACCTGAGTGCTTCCTTAGCTTCTGGTGCTAGGTCATAATGATCCCATGTAGTGGGTACATTATTCCAAATGTCTTCAGGAATGGTTTTGTTTTCTTGGCATAGGATTCTCTAGAGTTATCGGTACTCATTTTCACAGAATCTGACAGATCTTAGATAAAATTTGTGAATCCGAGCTTCTCGGTTGTTCAAGTGGGGTTTATAGGATGTGGTTCCTATTTCAAGTGGCCTATCCAAAATACTACCATTATTTCTGCAAAAATTCCATGGACGTCGGAAAAACAGGATGGTGTGAACTTTAGGATTTGGTGTCATGGTTCTTAGTTCATTTTCTAAGTCTTGTTTTTAGCATGTAAGATGATAAAACAAATTAAGAAAGTCTAAGAGATTCTTATCACTTTCTTTTTCGATGTTTCTTCCTAGCATGAAAATTCTTGTGAGGTTGGCAATAAATCTTCTGGTGGGAATTTCAATGGCTATTAAGTACTTATTGGTTAAGTACCATAACAGCGTTTTGAGCTGGTCATGGAAATCATCTTCTTTCCAAATAAGAGGTTGAATGAAAGGATAATTCAAATTTAACCCGAAAGGATAAAGAATCGAACCTCCATTGAATCTGAATAGGTCTGTGTGGGATTGCCACATGAGGTTCTCCAGGTTCTCAGTAAGACTGTCGTTCTAGATTTGGTGAATAATCTCCTCAGGAAATTTCCAGCTTGGCAAGTCTTTGATCTTCTTAATCTTGTATTTCACACCATGATTGAGCATATGGAACACAGGTCTTTTGATATACATGTTGATCTCGGCTGGTACTTTTGTTCTTGACAAAAAATCAGTAAGTACATTATTTTTTCCAGGAATATGCTTGGTTTCAAAAGAGTATTTTGAGAACCATTCAGCCCATCGAAGCAGTTGAGAGTTTGGAATCTGTTTTTGTTTAAACTTGGTCATCTGAGGAAAAGATGCCATGTTTAATTCTACTAGGAAGTGATGGCCGATGAGATGAAATTCAAACTTTTTGATTCCATTTTTTACTGCTAGGATTTCTTTGAAAGTGGAATGGTAATGCATTTCAGCTTGAGAAAACTTTTCACTTTTGTGAGCACAAAGGAGTCTTTTACCATCAATTTCTTCGAATAGGACTGCTGCCCAGTATTCATCGCTGGCGTCAGTTTGAAGAATTCTTTTACCTGTTGATGATATTTTCAATGGTGGGAAATTCTGCATAATCTCCTTAAGCTCAACGACTACTTTGGTTTGAGTTTTTCCCCAAGGTGGGGAATTCTTTTTAGCATGGATTGCAAAGGGATCAGAAGCTTTGCAATATTTGGGACAAAATCTCTGAGATAATTGATTATCCCAAGAAATTGCTGAACTTGTTTTGTCGTGAAGTTATCTTCAGGAAACTTCAATAATTCTTGATCAATATGTGGCCCTGGATAGTATGTACCCTTGTTGAGGTGCATACCAAGGAGTTCAATTTCTGTCTGGGCAATATTCATTTTCCTTTGAGAAAGCATAATGCCATGTTTTTTCACGATTTCTGCAAATTGCTCAAGGAGTTTGCAGTGTGACTGTTCATCAGGGCTGTAGAGCATAATGTCATCGATATACACTATTGCACTTGACAAAATTGGTTGGAAAATACGACACATAGCCTTTTGGAAAAGGGATGGTACTACCTTTGTATGATTGGATCTAATAGACTCATCTGAATGGAAAAGAGTCTCTGAATATTGACGAATTCAGAGAATTGGTCTTTATGTTTAAGACCTTTTCCAGGAATGATTCTGAGTTGAGAGATTTGAGTCATGATATCCCACCCAATTATCAAATCTTTATTGGGAAGGCTTGATCCAAAAATCTTTGTGGTTATGGAACACTGAGGAAAAAACTGGACTCCTTACATTCGATATTTCAATTCTGTTTCAGGAGATACTTTCTCCACGAATGTTAGAACCACTCCAGGCTCACCGGCCCTCGGCAAGGCCGAGCTTGCCTAGCCACTAGTCACTTGGCGGTGGCCCGGCAAGGCCGAGCTCGCCCAGCCAAGGTGAGGCAGAACGTCGCCAGCGCGGGTGAGGCCGAGCCTCGCCAAGGGCCAGCAACGCTCTGGCGAGGTCGTCGGCCCTCGACGACATCACTGACCCTCGACGATCGGTTGCCGGCCATGGCCGAGGCTGGCAACCGGCCAAAGAAAAAAGAAGAAGAAAAAAAAAGAAAAGAAAAGAAAAGAAAGGAGAGAGAAAATTTGTTCTTAAAAATTGTTCTAAAAACAAGAAACAAGTTTTTTTTGTTTCTTATTTATATTCTAATTTTGTTTCCAATAACAAAAAAACAGATTTGGAATAAAAACTCAAACAAACGCGTTTTTGTTCTTTTTTTGTTCCCGAGAACAAAAAAAAAAGAAAATCTATTCTTGAATAGAAAAAAAGAGTACAACCATGCAGGCCCTTTCTTTGTGAGTGAAGGTGTCGAGAAGGCAAAGGGGAGGGAAAATGGATCCCACAATGCTTCGCGAGAAATTGCATGAGAAAACGAAGTGTCTCCACTACCTAAACCAACAGAAGGAAGAAGAAAGTTGACGGGGAAAGTGATATCTACTAAGAGTGAGTATTCGTGCATCGGTCTATGTGTCTGTCATTCTATTATAATCAGGAGTGCAAAACTAAACAAGTTTCAACAAGTAATCCACTCAATGATGAAGTATGAGTAATTCCTCTTCGGAAGTAGAGAACGCAATGGCACACATGGAGTCTCTGCATAAGGTTTTGGTGGTAACAATAGTGGAATGTCATTCTTGAGTAATCCTCAGAGAAGGCGAAGAAGTCGCTGGAAGTAGAGGCTAATCCAGGCATGAGCTTGGAGGAGACTCGGGGGAAGTTGGGCATGAAACGAGAAGGGGATTTTCCATGATCTCGATCTCGATCTCAGTGCAATAGTTGTCGGTAATGGCAAAGCCAAATGTTCATCGATGGTCACTGCATGGCTGAAGGACGAAGTTTCCGCGACAGCTGAACCTCACACTGCCAAGTAAGATGTTTGATCCAGACCCGTTTTGAACAATTAATGTTTAGCTTTGTAGTACTTTAGCTAGTATGTCCATGATGGGGTGCGATTGGACCGCACCATTTGGACTTGATATGCTACGATGAAAGGGTGCGATGGGGTCATATAAAAGACCCCTGAAGACAACCGTTGGAGTGGTTGGACAAATGTACGTTCAGAACATTTTCTCCATTTTCTCTCCCCTTTCCATCAAGGCGTTCCATTTCATCTTTGCAAGAACAATAGGCATTTACGCTGTGGAAATCGGGTGCTTTCCTCGTGATTGCATACAGATTAACGTGAGGAAGTGTTATTCGTGATTTATTCGTAATTCAACGTTTGTTTCGAGGCTATTTGCTGTTTGCGTATTGGAATTAGGTAAGTCGTCTTTCGCCGACTTAAATTCCAACATTGATATTAGAGCTCTGTTGTGATTTCTGCTTTATTTTTCATTGAATTTTCTCGTTTACAATTTGATATTGAGATCAAGAGTATGAAATCTATACTATTTGGATCTCTGATAGTCGGAATTGCCATATGAAAAACTCGAAATCGAATTGAAGCGAAGAACGGGTTCGGAGTCGCATTCACCCGTACGGTTTTGGCCATTTTTTGAAATAATTTTTTGGTCAAAATTAATTTTTGAATAATCAGGGTGAAAGAGCTTATCAAGACGAGTCTGGTGATGGGTCGAGCACTGACGGGAGATGCCGAACGCGCCCACATGCGCGACGAGAAGCTGCTATGTGTGGGCGCCACATGCCTGAAACGCTGGCAAAGCCAGCACGTGCGCCACACGCGTTGGTCGACAAACCGGCACGTGCGCAACGCGCGCCAACCGGCGAACCGGCGTGTGGTGACGTCACTGTGACGTCATCCAATGATCGGTCGCCGGATGACATCATCGATGACGTCACCGCCTGCGACAATTGGCCGGCCGGCAACCTAACCCAACCCATGACCCGACCCGGTTGACCCGACCTGACCTGATCGTTGACCGGTCAATGGTCGAACCGGCCAGGAGCCATTTGGCTCGCTGGCACGTGCGCCACACGCATCGCACACTCAGGCGGCGCATGGGAGCGCGTGCGGGCTCCGATTGGAGCATGGTCATCGGCGTTTGGTTCGTAGGAATGTTCTTTACACTGTGGTATAATTATTTTATACTTTTAAATTTTATAAATGTATGAAAATGTTTTGGAGACCCTATGTACGCATATTTCTTTGGGTTTAATGCAGCTTATTCATTTGTAACTTGTATTTTCTTATGATTAGGGAAATATAGTAGCTAACTTGTGTGCAAATGATGTTATATATGCTGTCTAGAGCTTGGTTCAATGATATGATGTATACATTTTAATATACTTGCAATTTTCTAGTTGCTAGAAAATTAGAACAATGGCAGGAAATCAATTACATGTTGAATTGCAATTTTAATTATAGTTGAAGCATAATTGTTGTTTATACGTTGGTTATTATCATGTTATGTTTTTTGTGTTAAGGAAAAATGTAGAAATTACATAAGATCATGTAATTATTTTTCTTAGTGGGAGTTCGTAAGTTGGCAGAATTTGAAGGAGTTCTGACCTAGGACTTAAAATTTGCGCAAATTAAACTAATTAATGATAATAGAACAATTGTACATGAAAGTTGATTGAGAACATAGTGAACTTTTGCTTTTGTGTCTTTTGTTGAATTATCATTAATTTAGTTTGTCTTTGCTGTAAATTAAATATGTGTGTTACTTTGTATAGTGTGCTAGTATTGATTCTGCGTTTATTATGTCAATGTGTTATAACAATTAATTATGACTTCGGCATCCAAGACCATTGTGGCTGACCTCAATAAGGGTGAGAAGTTGAACGGTGATAATTATGATATTTGACACCGAAAGGTTTAGTACATCCTTGAGGAGCAAGAGGTTTTGGAAACCTTTAACCATACCATGGATGAATCTGAGCATGGAACTTCAGCTCAACATAAGAGAGATCTAGAAGCTTATCAAGCTTGGAAAAAGAAAAATAGCATTACTCGCATCACGTTGCTGAGCTATATGCAAGATGATCTCATGTGTGAGTTTGAGAGTTATGACAAAGCTTAAGTTATGTGGGTTGCCTTAAAAAATAAGTTTGGGGGTACATCTGCTACTAAGCTGAGGAGACTCACCATCAAGTTTGATACATTCCGAAAGCGCCCAAATTTAACGATGAGGTAGCATCTTCGGGAGATGTCAAACATGATCCGTGAGCTGAAGTTGGCAGGTCACTCCCTTACTGATGAACGACAAGTTCAGGCTGTTATAAAGTCTCTTCCTGATAATTGTGAGCATATGAAAATCAATATGACGCATAATGAGAACATTGTCACTTTTGATGATATTGCGCATCATTTGGAATTAGAGAATGAGCGCCTAGAAGTTGCGAGATCCTCTACCCATGCTTATGTTGTTGAATCGAGTTCGCGCAAAGCTTCGGGCTTCAAGTGCAAGAGGAATCTTCAGTTCAACAACAAATGGAAGATGACTGATCAGGGACCCAAGAGGGCTAAGACCTTTCGACACAAGAAGTGTGGTGGGAAGACGAAGAAGGCCAAGATGGAGTGCCACAATTGTGGCGAGATGGGTCACTTTGCTCGTGAATGCACTGAGTCGAAAAATGTACCTTACTACTCCATTACTTTGAGTAATGCTTTTGTTTCTAATACTGTAATGCTTGCTGAATCTCATCCAATATGGACTGTAGACTTAGGAGCAACAGACCATGTAGTTAGAGATCGAGAAGCATTTGTGGAGTATCGTTGGATACCGCCTAGAAGAAGATGAATATATATTAGGAATAACTCAAGAGTTGAAGTGAATGGTATCGGCACATGTAAATTAATCTTACGTGGTGGTTGAAACATATTCTTGCATGATATCCTTTATGCTCTAGATATTCGACGAAACTTGGTCTCTGTCGTTGTTCTTCTTAGCTTAGGTTATGTATTGAATTTCTATGGTGATTGCATTGACATTTTGTATGGAACAGTTTATTATGGTTCAGGTCATGTATCAAATGATTTTATGGTATTAAACATTGACTATGATCAGTACAATGTTAATGTTGATTGTTATTTTTCTTTAATTGCATCTTCTAATAACGTTGAGATTGATGCAAACACTTGGCATACTAGATTAGGTCACATTGGATTGCAAAGAATGTAAATATTAGCCAGAGAAGGCCTTTTAGGGTCACTCACTAATGTTAGTCTATTCGTATGTGAACATTATCTAGCGGGAAAAGCAACTAGAAAACCATTTAGTAAAGGGATTAGAGCTGAATTTCTATTACATCTCATACATTCTGACATTTGTGGTCCTTTGAATGTGAGGGCGAGGCATAGAGCTTCATATTTTATCACTTTCATAGATGACTTCATACATTTCGATTATGTCTTTTTGATCTTCCATAAGTCAGAAGCATTAGACTGCTTTAGACGATATATAGCGATGGTAGAGAATCAGTTTAACAAAACAATAAAGGCATTGAGAACCGATCGTGGACGTAAGTATCTATCGGAGTAATTCAATGCTCTTTGTGATGAAAAGGAAACTGTACAACAATTGATTATTCCTAGTACTTCACAACAAAATGGGGTAGCTAAGAGAAGGAATAAAACCCTATTAGAAATGGTTAGGTCTATGATGGCGCAAGCAAATTTACCTATCTCCTATTGGGGAGATGCTTTATTGACTGCTGCATATATACTTAACCGTGTGCCTTCAAAATCGGTCACTTCCACCCCTTATGAAGGACTGGTAGGAAACCAGACTTAGGTAATCTACGTCCATGGGGATGTGCAGCTTATATTCATGATTCTTCCCATAAACATGGCAAATTAGATCCTACATGGAAGAAATGTATCTTTATAAGATATTTTGAATACTCCAAATGGTATGTGTTCATAAGTGAACAAACTAATGGAAGTGTGACCGAAATAGAGTCACGAGATGTCACGTTCTTGGAAAACGATTTTCCTAGCAGAGGTGAGATTGATAAGGACTTCCGATTATATGAGATGGAATATCTTAATAACACACCTATTGATGTTGTAGAGGGAAATTAAGATTTACGCCAACACACAAGACCTAGCGGGAGTGTTGCATCGCCTGATGAATTGAATTCAAGAGAAATTCAATTACGTAAAAGTAATCGTAAAAGTATTCCTCGTCGTCGTTTTGAGATTGAAGGAGAAGCATTTATGATTGTTCAAAAAGACAATGCCGAGCCTAAGACTATTCAAGAGATTCTCTCATCCTCTAATAATGAAGAATGAAGAAAAGCTTTGGAAGATGAGATGGAGTCTATGAGGGCAAACCATGTCTAAGACTTGGTTGATCTATCACCCAATCGTAAGGTCATTGGAAACAGATGGGTTTTCAAGATTAAGCAAATGAGGGATTGATCCATTGAAAAATATAAGGCTCACATTGTGGTGAAATGTTATACTCAACAAGAGGGTATAAACTATGAGGAAACTTTTTCACCAGTTGTAAGGTTTGCCTCAATACGCCTTATTCTAGCCATCGTTGCACATTTGGACCTTGAATTACATTAAATGGATGTAAAGACGGCATTTCTCAATGGAGAATTAGATGAGGAAATCTATATGAAACAACCAATAAGTTTCATAGCTAAAGGTCAAGAGCATAAAATTTGCAAACTCCATCGCTCAATATATGGCCTTAAGTAATCATCTAAACAGTGGTATCTTTGTTTTCATCGAGCAATAATAACTTTTGGTTTCACGATGATCGAAGAAGATCACTGTGTATATGTCAAGCAGTCCAAATATAAATTTGTAATTTTATCACTTTATGTGGACGATATTCTGTTGGCTGGAAATGACAAGGTTTTTGTTATCACCATAAAAGAATGGTTGTCCTCCAATTTTGAGATAAAGGACATGGGAGAAGCTGCTTATTTATTAGGAGTTAAGATTGAAAGAGATCGATCAAGGAAATTCCTTACTTTATCACAAGAGTCTTATATTATGAATATTCTTGAGCGTTTCAATATGTAGTATTGTAATCCCATTAATACCCCTGTCATGCAAGGTAAAGGTCTAAGTCCTGAGATATGTCCTAAGACTCCAGAAGAAATTAAAGTGATGGAAACTGTTCCTCACGCTAGTGCAGTCGGAAGTTTGATGTATGCTATGATGTGTACTCGACCTGACATATGTTATGCCGTGGGATTGGTGAGCCGATATCAATCAAATCCCGATCAAGTACACTGGAAAGCAGTGGAGAGGATTCTTAGATACTTGAAGGGCACCATGGACTATCGACTTTGTTACCAAGGGAATGATTTACACCTATTAGGTTATTCAGATGCCGATTGGAGTGGAGACCTGGATGAGCGTAAATCGACTTTTGGATATGCGTTCTTGCTTAACGGAGGTGTGTTTTTTTGGAATAGCAAGAAATAGACATGCACGGCTTTATTTACGATGGAGGCATAATTTATTGTATATTCTGCTGCAGTGTAAGAAGCAGTATGGCTAAAATGTTTATTGGAAAATTTAGCCACTGTCACTGAAGTTCCAAGACCGGCGACAGTTTATTGTGATAGTCAAGTAGCCATTGCCTATGTGAAAGATCCCAAGTATCATGGAAGGATAAAATATATTGATATAAAAAATAACTTTATCAGAGATATTATAGCGTAGAAAGAAGTAATCTTGCAATACATTTCAACCAATAGAATGGTTGTTAATCCATTTACGAAGGCTATTACTAGAGATATATTCTTGACCCATAGGATGTTACTATGATTGTGTAGAATGTGATATATATTATTGTAGAGAATCATTAGTTTATGTATTTGTGGACAAATGTATTGTATTTGTTTGTTTATTAGTGATTTGATGTTTTATCAATAAGTACAAATTCACTATGAGACTAGCATAAACACACATATATTATTGAAAAGTATGTCAGCAGGCAATAATTAGCTCACTCACATGAGCAATCACCTCAAGTGCTGTAGTTAGCACATTAAGATAAGACGTTATGTATAAATAAATGCTGAAGAGCATGTTTGGTATATAAAATATGTCGCCTTGATTGGAGTCAAGATGAGGTCTGTGATTTGTTTATAATAAGACCGAACATGATAGTCCAACAATCATGTATGCCTGAAAGATGCCGGATGCGAGTACTTAATTGGGCGCTATAGAAAACGAGATGATATAGCACTCGGGTTAAACATGAGTACGTGAGAAGCACGTGATTATTTTTAGGCTAAGATTCGTATAGTAGATATATTTAATAAATGACAAACGCTCTTATAGAAAGAGTAATCCACTATAGCATGTAATTCATACTACATGTGCATTATACGACCAACAAGGGAATGTGAGTAAAATTATCCGTATTTACTCATCGTGTGAGTCCTTGAGGTAATTTATAATTTACCTTAATTTTGTGTCCTATGTTACTTCTGACTATGTTCTCGAAGTGAAAGATTAATGTTGCTACTTTAGCATGTTACGGGCGATCATGAATGGATATGGCCTATGGGACGTGTCTAGGAAAGCAGTTGTTCTGAAATTGAGAGAGACATGAGTGCAGAGGAAGACTATTGTTGTTTTACATCTATCACATGTATTTATTGGTCGACCAATTATATCGTCCTATGTGATTGCGGATATGATTGTAAATACATGGTATTTTTTTAGAATAATCAAGTATAGCCTTTAAGGGATAGGTATACTTGGATTGATGTAACAAAATATGTCTGGGGCACTATGAGGCATCAATTGTTTATTTCTTTTCGGGGTTGTAGCCATTATGTTATCCATAACAGGTGCATAATTTGAGCTCCCAAATGCAGGTATATTCATTGGTCGCACAGCTTTTTTGCCAGTATGAATTATTTTGTAAAGTTGATGAATGTTGAATGCCTTATATTCTTGATAGAGAGCTATCAAGTCCATCATGTCCGAGTGGGAGATGTAGTATTTTAGCTAGTACGTCCATGATGGGGTGCGATTGGACCGCACCATTTGGACTTAATATGCTACGATGAAGGGGTGTGATGTGGTCATATAAAAGACCCCTGAAGACAATCGTTGGAGTGGTTGGACAAACGTACGTTCATAACGTTTTCTTCATTTTCTCTCCCCTTTCCATCAAGGCATTCCATTTCATCTTTACAAGAACAATAGGCATTTACGCTGTGAAAATCGGGTGCTTTCCTCGTGATTGCATCCAGACTAACGTGATGAAGTGTTGTTCGTGATTTATTTGCAATTCAACGTTCGTTTCGGGGCTATTTGCTGTTTGCGCATTGGAATCGGGTAAGGCGGAAGAGTCGTCTTCCGCCGACTTAAATTCCAACAAGCTTTATACTAGTCATGCAGAAAACACCATTTACATATAAATTGCAATTCAGCACAACCGTGGCATGATTCGAGTATCAAATTGATGGGGAAAAACAATGATGTGCAAGCGCGAGTTTGATGCAACACGAACATGTTGAATCTTGATATTTAAATTATTGTGATATGGTTCTTGAAGATAAAGCACACAACAAAAAATTGTAAGGATTGTTAATTGTACTTAATATATGGGAGGCTTACGA
The DNA here is from genome assembly GCA_016097545.1 of Eucalyptus victrix. Taxonomy (NCBI): domain Eukaryota; kingdom Viridiplantae; phylum Streptophyta; class Magnoliopsida; order Myrtales; family Myrtaceae; genus Eucalyptus; species Eucalyptus victrix. The sequence goes on from CM027842.1 coordinate 40,057,265, forward strand.
CAGTAACCAACAGCTTTTGACTGCTCTTGAGAAGCTCTTCTCTCGCTTCTCCATCTGTAAGTTATTTTAATGCAATAATCGAGAAGTAAATTGATATAATTTAGTAACTGTATATATACATGAGTTCTTATGGGGTTCTTGGGAAACTGTTGCAAGCAAATGGTGTTAAATATTTGCCTGCTTATGAGGCAAAGATGGTGTGACTGGATGCTGGCTGGAGATATGTCTCGGAAGTGAGTTTCCAGTCATTTTCTGGGTTTCTCTTTATTTATTTTTTTGCTTCTCATATTCTGGATATTTTATGTTGAGTAGTCGTTTTCGTTTTTCCTCTATACCAGAATATTTGTCGAATCTTGCAACCGACTACGGTTCATGAGGAGCTCCGGGTCGCCGGTTTAGGTAATCCATACTTCTTCAGTTTGACCTAACCGACCGCTAAACAAACATACTAAAAAAAAATATGCATGGAGTTATCTTACTTATATATCTTAAAATCAACTGTGCTTTGTGTTAATTGCAGGTCCAAGGACACAATCTGTATGCGCAAGTTCAAGTTGAAAAAGCAAGCTTCTCAAGAGGGAGCATCTTGGGATTATATGATGTACAAAGCGTTTTAGATCTCAGCTCCTAGGTTGAGGATTATGCCACAATTTTTGCATTTCAAGGGTTTTGATGACACGAAAATATATAGAAAATGAGAGAGTTTTCAATTATCATCTCTGTTTAGTTACTTTTTCACTACTGGCAAACATATAGCCTCTTTCATTTAATAGTTTAGGATTTTGAATTAAGAGTTTTAAACATGTGAATATATGATACTAATATGTCGCCTTTAACATATATTTAGAGATATGATATAAGCATAAATAATAAGTCTCTTTGATCTACACAGGCAAATTTGTCATTTCTCGCCTTTCTTGTGGAATCAAGCGATAATCTATGGCTTAGTGTTTATTGACATCTACGTAACAGCGATTAGCATGAGAACATTGACCCTGGAGTAATGCTGGAGCAGCCTCATTTAAACTCGAAGCAAAAGTCACGTGCAGCACGGTCTTCGATGTCTTTCACACTTCACCCTTCCTTCAATCACAGGAAGTTTGCATATTGTAAAGCCCCCATGAGATGACTTGGGGGTAGGCACCTTTATTTTAGCTATACAATAATTCACAACGAGAGGCGCGAAAGATCCTTATCAGATGACAAAGAAAATCTTCAGGATGGTTCTCATCAAAGTACCTCCAGTATTTGCATCATTTCAGATCTAAAGCAAGTTACGACATCTCCACGATTGCGAAATCCTAGACATGCTCTTTTATTGCTAGCGTTAGTGTTGGATTCCTCCTCATGAGGAATTTTCACCAGCAATTAGCTGTTTGAACCATTTGATGTGGCATTTAACGACCCATCTTTGGCTAGGGTCAAGCTTGCCAAATGGGGTGTCAGCTCTAGCCAAGAGAGACTCAATTTTGGGGCTTGCTCTATCGCCATTGACAATCCTAGTTGAGCCGACAAAGATCCGTGTTTATCCAATAACATATTGGTTCAATTTAAGGGAACTTGCGTCTGTCTACGATACCAATTATTCCATGGTAGCAACTCACGTCGTCTAGCTGTTAATGGCAAGTTTTTATAAGTAGAATTGGTGGAGGTGGAAGTGACTTTTAAAAAGAAAGATGACTCTCACTTCTTTTAAGTGTTAAGTCATACTTCAATGCTTAGCACTATTCATCGTACATGTAAAAAATCTCCAAATCGGCCCAATTTCCCTCAATCAATGACCAAACATCGGGAAAAGCAGGAGAGATGGTTCCCATCCACCGCTGTCCTACTCGCGCCAGACAAGGATGGCTACATGAGCGCGCGTCCTTTTTTGGTCACTAAAGGATTTTGATAATTAGTTAGGTCTGACAACCTGTGCTGTCCATTTGACAAATGCGAATCTTCCACTCCTTACAACGTTATCATCTCATAGATGTCTCAACATATTTTAATCGTCAATGTTCGTTCCAGGGTGAATAGATTCCATAATTGAAACCTAAAATCTTTCTTAGTAGATCGATTCTCAGTTTTTGAACCTAGTACTTACCTTAGAACTTATCCTATATGTTCGGTCTGAATGTAGAGTCTATTCGGAAGTTGGTGTCCTTTTTCTTTCTTTGTTTAAAACAAAAAAAAGCCAAGAGATAATAATTGCGGCAAAATAATAAGAACAATAAAATGGCTCAAAATAAAATGTCGATATAGAACAAATAGAAATATAAAGTAATAGAAGTGAAGCTCATTTAAAAATGATAAGCCATCTCCTTCCAACTTCATAAAATAGGTTTTAATTGCTTTTTGGGTGGATGAGTATGGTCAACATCCAAAGAACCTGAAACCCACCTATATAATATCAGTTGCAAAACTTTGAAACTGAGAATCAGACCAATTCTATTGAAATTAGGAATTGGACTTGTTTCTATGGATGGTTCAATCTAATTCTTGGTAGAACTAAACTGGTTACATGGCCTAACTTCATTTACATCCATTAATGGCTGAAAATTGTATAGGATACGATGAGAAGTATTATGCAAAGTAGGAAATTTTCATCCCATTCGAGGGTATTACACTTCAAGGAAAAAAATGACTAAAGATGACAAGTGAGACTAAAAGCGACCAATCAAATTGGTTCAATCTAAGAATTAGATGAGATTGATCTTACTGGTCATTTCCAAGCCAATTTTGGAAAGAATCGGTCTGGTTATCGTTTTTTAAATCCTAAAACTGGCCTTTAACCCGTTAATTCCCATTACTTATTTCTCTTGATTGACTATTTTGATTCTTAGTTTTTATATTCTTGATTGAATTAGATTAACAACGGTGTTGTATACCCGAGAAAAAGGAACCCTTGAACTCCATCCAAAATAGATGCACAAGACCACTCGACTAACAAGATTTTACTAATCACAAGTTATAAAATTAATATACCTTATCAATTATTTGATTTAGGAACCAGGAATGGAAGTATCTTATTAGATTTCAATTCGATTCTAGGAATGTTTCAAATATAACCGGTTCGGTTCTAAATCTTTGAAACTGGCACGCAAGAATTAGCTTGAGATCATGATCTTGAAATCGGACCAATCCTGAAACCAATTAGTCCAGGCGGGACCACGTTTTTCTACCTACCGAAACAATGATGGAAGATCAACTTGCTCTGGCCATTGTCCCTATCCAGGCTGAAAAAACAGAAAAAATGACTATAATTAGAAGGCACAACGCAGAACAACAACAAGCACCACCTCTCTCTCAGGCTGGAATTGAGACATCTTCACAGAACTCCAAGAAGGGAAAGGTGATATATAAAGCTCCTGCAGCCAAAAAACAAAAGCGTATCAGCCCCTATGATAAAAAACTATCACAAGAGATTGCAGTGGATGAAACCCATCTTTTGGATGCCCCTATTCAGTCTTGGGAAGGGGCGAACACATGGGCCATGGTGGCTGGCCCTAATAAGCCACCAGAGCAAAGATGAAACTACTAAGCTGGAACTGTCAAGGGCTGGGCAACCCTTTGACAGTCCAGCATTTCAGAGCCCTAGTGGCTCAAGAGAGGCCCAACTTGGTGTTCCTCATGGAAACTAAAAATCAGACTACTGTAGTTGAGAGAGTAAGGAAGAGGACACCTTTTACTGAATCTTTCATTATGGAACCAGTTGGCATTGCTGGAGGTTTAGCATTAATGTGGGATGAGGAGGTTCAAGTGGAAGTAGAGGGAAGTTCTAGGGAGCTCATAAATATAAAATGTAAGGATCTCAATAGTGGAGGCCTAATGCGCATCTCCTTTTTACATGCATCAACAAACTATCAAGAGAGGCGAGGCTATGGCGGGCATTAAAAGACATCAACTACTCCAATTCTCTCCCGTGGTTATGTGTCGGGGATTTTAACGAAATACTTTACCCCGGGAAAAAGTTGGATGCAGAGAGGTGGACCGTTATAGAATTGCAGCCTTTCGGGGGTTCTTGGATGATTGTTCTTTGATAGATATTGAGAGTAAAGGATGTGCTTTCACCTGGTCCAACAATAGAGAAGGAAGGGCATTAGTTAAAAAGAGATTAGATAGGGCTCTTTGCACGTTGGAGTGGAGAGTGCAATACCCCAATGCGCAGGCCTTTGCTCTACCAGCAATAGGATCGGATCACGGCCCGCTTATTCTTTCCCTACAACAAAAAGAAAGAAAAAGTCGAGAGAATGTTCAGATTTCAACCCTTTTGGCTAGAAGATCCCGAGTGTGAGGAGGTGATTAAGAGGGCTTGGCATGCAAACGGCTCTACTGACAATCGGTTTGACTCACAAAATAAAGTTGGTTGCCTCGAATTATACAAATGGAGCGGGAGAAAGTTCCGAAATGCCCAAAAACAGATCAACCCCCTCAAATTCCGGCTTATGGAGATAACAAACAACACGGATGGGGAGCGAAACGGTGAGGAAACCAGCAACATTGTTCGAAAAATTGAAGAGTTGTGGAGGCAAGAAGAGATGTACTTGGTGTATGAAGTCCGAGAATAGAATGGTTAAAATGGGGAGACCACAACACTAAGTATTTCCATGCAACAACAGTTCAAAGAAGACAGCGAAACAAAATATCTATGCTTCGGCTAGAGGATCAAACCTGGTGTAGGGACTCTGACACTCTCTCTCATCATATTTGCAGCTTTTATCAATCTCTCTTCACCACGGTCGGAGACCGGAACTATCAACTTTGTCTTAGAGCAATGCCATGTGTTAGTCAATGAGGAGATGAATGCCAATCGATCAAGCCGTAACAAAGAAGAAGTTAAAGCTGCAGTTTTTCAGCTAGGGGCCACTAAGGCTCCGGGACCGGATGGGCTAAACGGCTTATTCTATCAAAATCATTGGCCAATCATCCACGACGATATTTTCAGCATGGTGCACTCCTTTTTCAGTCAAGGTACGTTTGAACCGAGCTAAACGAACGCATATTACTCTTATCCCTAAAGTAACTAACCCGAGAGAACATCACCCGGTTCGGACCTATAAGCTGTGTAACTTCAATTATAAAATTATAGCAAAAGTGCTGGCTAATAGGTGAAACCTTGGTTGTCAACGATAGTTTCGAAGAGCAAACGGCTTTTATGAGGGGCGAGCATGATTCAAGACAACATATTTATTGTCCAAGAGGTGATTCATCAACTAAGGGTGAGAAGGAGGAAACGTAAATTTCAAGCCATTCTAAAACTAGATATGCAAAAAGCATATGATAGAGTCGAATGGGACTTTCTTTGCGATTATATGCTTTGAAATTGGGTTTTCATGAGAAATGGGTCAAGTGGATAAAGCATTGTATTTCATCGGTCTCCTTCAATATATTAATCAATGGTGAGCCTTCGGCTACCTTTAAACCTACTAGAGGCATTCGGCGGGGGACCCCCTTTCCCCCTACTGTTCATCATCATGGCCAATACTCTTTCAACTCTTATGAGGAAAGCTGTTAAAGATGGTAGTATAAAGGGTATACGCCTAAATTCTACATGCCCCACCCTCTCACACCTCCTCTTTGCAGATGATGCTATTTTTTTCTTAGACGGCACAATCCGAGAAGCTCGAATGTCTCAAATGTGTTGAATCAATCGTTATGTGTCGGCCGGGCTATCAACCTTAATAAATCAGGTCTTTTTGTGGGAAGAGGCTGTCCATACAACCGAAACAGAATCTTGCTACGGGCGAGAGTTTCTATCTCGGACAATGTTGGGAAGTATCTTGGAATTCCAGCAGACGGGGAAAACAAAGAAGCAAATGTTTGCTTGGATACTTGCAAAAGTTGAAAGGAAATTGGAGGGATGGAAAGAGAGATTGATATCGAAGGCGGGGAAAGAAATCCTTATCAAAACAGTCATTCAAGCAATTCCTCAATATGCGATGTCCATTTTTAAAATTCCAATTTCTATATGTCGAAGTATTGAGAAGAGAGTAGCTTCCTTTTGGTGGAAACAGAATGCAGATAGAAGAGGAGTCCATTGGAAGAAATGGGAAGATCTGAAAATCAGGAAGGACTATGGTGGTTTAGGTTTTAAAGACTTGATGGATTTTAATAAAGCGATGTTGGGAAAACAGGCTTGGAGAATTGTTCAACAACCAAATGCTCTATGGTGTCAAGTGATGAAGAGTATCTACTATCCTCGAGGAGATTTACGGACTGCTAACGAGAGGCAATCGGCCTTCATGGGGATGGCGAGTATTTTAATGGGGAGAGATGCAATTGAAACGGCAAGAATCGAGATGGGAGGTTGGGGATGGAAAAACGATAAGAATTCGAGAGGATGCATGGTTGCCTTTTGGAAGAATCATTGGACCAGCAAATAAAGATGATCCAAAAGTTGTGGCTGAACTAATAGATAGCAACACGCGGGAATGGGATACAAACGAGTAAATGCAATGTTTGATGAAACTATAACGAAAGAGATCCTAGCTCATCCTCTAAGCCGCATCCTACCATAGACAAGTTAGTGTGGACAGCAAACAGATCTGGTTCATACTCGTAAAGAGTGGCTATAACCACATACAAAATTCAGCCATCTCCACCACGAACAAACCCCTCTACCTCCTACCAAACACCCAAATCACTTTGGCTTGAAATATGGAAGCTACCAACATCCCCAAAAATTAAATTCTTAATCCGGAGTATATGTAGCAACTCTCTCCCAACAAAAGAAAATGCACGAGAAGACAAATGGTACCCGAACCAACATGCCGAGATATGCGGCCAAGCACCGAGACAACGGAGCACATATTCATCCTCGTGAATGGACAAAAAGTGTATGGTTAGCCCCGATTTTCAAGCCAACACGGATCCGGGAAGTATAACTCGCATTGATAGATGGATCGTGGAGAACCTCACCTTAAGAGCGAAATAAAAATGAAATCCCTCTTTTCTTTCTTTGTCCTATGGCAGATTTGGAAGACTCGGAACTATGCGATTTTTCAAGGGAAGAAGCCCAACCCGACCAAAGCACCGAGAGAAGAAGCTCGTATAGACGCAGATCTGTGGATGAAGTGGGACGGCTAAAGGGATAAGTGCGAGAAAACCGAAAGCAAGAAGAACAAAACAGAGAGAAAAACGGTACCCACCGCCTCGCACGCGCCGAGGGTGAACGTGGATGCCTCATGGTGTAGCTCAAACCTGGAGGGATCGGTTGCGGGCGTTTGTCGGACAGCGGTACCGGCCTCCTCGTTGACGGGTTTGCGAAGAAGATCTCGCCCCGTCCGCATGGGTTGCGAAACCCTAGCTGTCCGAGAAGCCTTGCGGTGGGTGAGAGAAAACAGAACAGGAAGTCTTTGCACGAACAGAACACCCGCACGAAGCATCTGCTGAAACCGATCTGCAAGTTCACTTATTTTCAGACAGCTTATCCCTTGTTGAATGCCTATTGGGCCGAGAAAAGCCCCCTTGGCAGGCCCAATCCATTATAACAGACTGCACACAAATAATAGCCCAGATAGGAGGCGTCTCGGTCTTCTTTGTCCCGAGGGAATCCAACAAGGCGGCGGATTGGATTGCAAGAGCTCACCGCAGCAACTCTCTTCCTAGCAATTGGGTTTATTGTCCTCCGCACCCTTTATTTACAATATTATGTTCAGACTTGCCAACTAATGGTGGCCTTTTTATGGGCTAGTAATGATATTCAGCATATTCTGGCAAAAAAAAAAAAAAAAAAAAGAACTACCATGTGCCCAAACCGGTCCGATCTTTTCTCCCTGTCTCACCTGACGAGAATATCTCAATGGAACAAGAATCTCTACGTCTAGACTAATCCAGTCAAACCGTCACATGCCCCGTACCATCCGATCGCATTTCTTAAACGTGCTCGCGACCGAGATCCGACGGCCCCGATCGCTTCCACGTCATCCCGATTCCCGACCGTCCCTAATCTCTCTCTCTCCTTGACATTTCCATTCTCTCTCCATCTCCGTGATTTCCATCTCTTTCTCTCTCTATCTCTCTTTCTCTCCGATCGTCTACGTCGGAGACGGCATCTATCGCCGCCGGCAGCATCGCCGCCGCCCCGCCGCCCCGCCGCCCGCGACGGGACCATGGAGGACGCCTCCTTCTTTGATCTCGCCGATTTCCTGAGGAAGCCGTCGGTGACCGAGACGCTCGTCGACGTCCTGCTGTGCGCGGTCCCGATTTGGCTCGCCGTCATGATCGGCCTCCTCATAGGCTGGTCCTGGCGCCCCCGCTGGACCGGCCTCGTCTACCTCGGCCTCCGCAGCAAATTCCGGTTCCTCTGGACCGCCCCGCCCGGCTTCGGCGCCCGGCGGCTCTGGCTCGCGTTCACCGCCCTTTCCGCGTTCTCGGCCCTCCGCGCCATCTGGTTCAACTTCAGGAACAAGGGGAAGTCCGCCGGGGAGGCGGCCTCGCCGGTGGGGCCCGGCTCCGTGGAGAGGAGCGGCGACCCTGTCAGGTGAGTTCCGAAATCCGATTCCTCCATTGATTTTGTGTTTTTTTTTCCCTGCCGGTATTAATTTCTAAATGGCTGTCGAGGACTCGAGGTCAATCTTTTGCTTGCTTTTCCTTGCTGGTTGATGACTTGATTTTGGTGCTTTACGGCTGGGCCGATGTATGTTTGTGTAGAAGAGTTGGATTTCATGCCTGCATTTGAGTGCTTGGACTAGTTATGGCGACCAGAAGGCCATAGCCATTCTAGTTGAGCTGCGACTTGTCTCTTATTGGGGTCTATATTAGTTTTGGGGGAGTCGAGATGGATCTGTTATTCCCGGAGAACCGAATCAGAGTGGTGCTTGTTCGAAAGCGAACCCTCTTATGCCAGGAATGAGTAAATATCACCGAAATTGCGTCTCAAATAGTCTCTAAAAAGAAAGTTTTTGGAGTTGAGTTATCCGCTTGTAGAGACTAGAGTTTGGATGTTTGATTGTTTTGTTTATCACTAAGGCGGTACCTGAGGAGGTGTTTGTTTGTCCATTGTCCTTGGTTGATTATTTTGAATAATTACATCAGCAAAACAAGTCTGCGCATGTATGGATTGATAATGCGTATCAAAAGTCAACTTGATTGAAGGCATAATTGGGGTTGACCGAATGCATTCTTTGTGTCTCATTCCTTACACCCTGTTGTTTTGGTAAATTATAGTCTTGCCACTCTTAATAGTTTTACATGACTAATTTTTCTTCAACAAAATGAGGTTTATGTTAGATGTTAATTATCCTTTTGGAGTTATTTGATATGAGTCAAAGTGCCCTTTGTGAATTGCACTTTCTTTCCTGATCATTAGAAGATTTTGAGCTAGTAATGTATCAGTTCTGCCCTAAGTTTCTTTGAACACATGTTTTGAATACAGAGAAATAGGCGTGACATCAATTTTGGTTTCATTGTTAGTTCCCCCCTTTTCAATCTTTGAAACTGACCAGAGGACCAGACCTGAATCTAGTAGTTGATTAAATTTACTTCTCTGTATCTCAGGAGCCCAATAACTTAGATTTATTGATATGTCTATTTTGACTTTACTGAGTTGGTTAATTGGCAGAGAAAGGAGCAAATTTGTGGATAACTTTTAACCTGATCAGCACAACATGTATCTATTTTTTTGAAGGACAAACAAGATTCTATTAGAAAAGGTAGCAAGGTGTACCGCCCCTATGAAAAAAGACTTAAGAGGAGGAGCCATCTATATACCAAATTAAGAACAAAAAACTGTTTCTATCATTTTCGACAAGCTCACAGTATGAGATTTTGCTTTCTGAATGTACCAAATTTGAAGAGTGTATCGCCCACTTCTTTTTGAAAGAATCCCAAGAGTAATTGTTTCCTTAGAATGCCTTTTCTTTCCCTTTCAAAATCTATGTTTAACAACTTGCATCTATTATCTCTATTTCTTAACATTTTTTGCATGAAGACATTTCTCATTTGTGCTGAAAAAAAGAATGGATTATCTGACTTTCTGGTCATTAACTTTTCTGAAGCTGAAAAGTTGCTATAATTTTCTGTTGGCTTGTACATCTAGATATGTGAATTCTAATTGTGGGTCATTGTGAGTTGCTTATAATTGAAAAAAAAAAAAAATGCACCAAATTGATATCTCTCATTCAGTAGTTGACAAATTATGAAGCATGAATTATTATGCATGGTGATTATACCTATCTTTTCTATCTTCTCCCCTTGCGTTATTCAGGAAATCAAGTTTATACATGGTGCGTTCTTTTTTGTTTCTATTTCACACACATGAAATGCTGTATTGTTCAATATTAATGAAACAAATTGAATTCTTATAATGCACAATTAGTTATGATCATTTGTATGACTAGAAAAGAATATATTTAAGGCCACAAAACATCTTAAGACATAAGGAGTAAAAATACACACCATGAAAACTGAAATAATTTTGTTTGATACATAAAAGTTCAACAGAAATAATTTTCTTTAACAAAACAACAGGAAGAGATTTGCCTCTATGTTTTCATTTGTCTTTTCTGTCCGCATAAATTTAAGCTCTTTTCTAGAATCGATTTGTTTTAAGACGGTTTAAACTAATTGAATGAGTTAATTTGACAGTGGGGAGAAGCTATGATCATTAGATAAAGACTAGAATTTGGTTATAAATCTGCATGGAGGATTTTCCATATTGCTTTTGATTAGGGTTTACCTAAGGTGTAACATTGGTTTGGGCATAAAAGCCAAGCAATGCTCATGGCAAAGACTTCTAGAAGTATTTTGAAATATTTTTCAATAAGAATAATTTAGTGCGCATGGGACTCTTCTTTTAATTTGATTGTGTATGCATATCATTGGATAGCAATTCTTTAAAGCTCATTATGGCATTGCATCAATTTATGCTGTCATGAATGAGCTATCGATTGTGCCCTTTCTTTTTTAACATAGTGGTCAATTTTTATACGATATTAGCTGTAATTCTTATCTCTGGTCAAAATAGGGTTTGAGGAGGCTAAATTTGATGATAGCATTGCCTTCGCTGTTAAAAGGAAAAAAACTAGTCAATGGAAACCAACTTACATAAGACGTAAATATTTAATGGTGATCATATCTATTCAAAAATCTAGTCCCTAATCATTCATCAATTAAAGCATAACTATCTGTACTCCTTGTCATGTAGATGAATCTTAGGTCGTCGTCCTCCCTCCCTAGATAAGTGCGCTAAGTAAAGCTCTTCCAAACATTAATACCTTACTATTCCTTTTACCACTGACCCCCCAAATGGAAAATGCTTTGCAATACTCTAGATATGGCCTTAAATCCTGGCATTTCGTAGCAATGAAATTCTTTCCTTTAAAGTGCAAAAAATGTAGATCTCATGCTCAAATATCGAAAGAATTTGAATTACCATGAGAAGGGAAATTAATTAAGTTGCTTGAAATTGGAGAATCTCACTTGGAACTTTTGCGCCCCCCACTCTATAATTGTACTTGTGCACCTTGGATTTCAAAGCACAAGAATAAAGAGAATTCAACAAACCACTGACCATGGCAAGAAGGAAGGTTAAGCTTGCTTTCATAGAAAATGATACTTCTAGGAAAGCTAGCCTCAAGAAAAGGAGGCAAGGGCTGATGAAAAAAGTGAGCGAGTTGAGCACTTTGTGTGGTGTGAACGCATGTGCCATTGTCTATTCTCCAGACAGCAATGAGCCAGTCTTTTGGCCATCTAGACCAGAGGTGGAGCAACTCCTTGAGCACTACCAAGGCTTCTCCGAACTGGTGAGAAGCCGAAAGATGCTGAACCATGAAAGCTACCTCAAGGAGCAGATCAACAAGTTAGTCGGGCAGAAGAACAAGCTTGTGGTGAAAAACAAGGGGTTAGAAAACACCTACCTCATGCAACAACTTTGTTTGTATGGTAAAACCGCCAGTGAATTTGCTAATGATGAGATGTGCAGTTTATTCTACTATGTACATGAAAAGAATAAAGAAATTGAAAAAAGAATAGAACTTCTCGAACGAACAGATGGTGCACCGCAATCTGGAAGTGCTCCATCGGCAATCGATGGCCCAGTCGTTGAGGAGGAAATCATCCTAGAGGCTAAAGGAGGAGGCATTGGCAACGCCAATGAAGACAATACAGGTGATGCATCTTCTTTATTGGATCAATGGTTCATAGATATGATGAAGACTGGAAACGCAGGTAGTGGCAGTGGTAGCAAAAAGGACGAATTATATCCTTTGGCATGTTTGACAGGTAGTGCCAGTACATATAATGAAGCCATTGCCTTAAATTTTATAAAAGAGAATGATGGCGTCGGAAGTGGCAATTGGGCCAATAGGATAGGTCCTGTTAATGGAGATGCTGGAGGCAGTAGGGGGAATAATATTGTGTCATCTCAAGGGCCTAGTGGAGTCATTCTGGGGAGAGGTGATTTGGTGACTTATGGGCATGTTGGAGGTAGTGCGAGCAATAATGCTGCAACACCATATCAAGGGTATCCAGGAGACATGAGCAATGGATCTGGAATAATATGCCCTAATGGAGATGCTGGAGGCTGTGGCGGCGATGGCACAACTGGATATGGAGTGAGGCTGTTTAATCAGTGGGACGCTGGAGGTAGCAGTGGTGGAAATAGTGAGGTGTTTCCTCCAGGAGGTATGTATGGAGTCCATAACAACACTGGTTATGGCATGAGGCAAGACAAAGAGAATCCTGGAGCCATGACTAATGGTCATGGGGTGGTGCTTCCTCTTACCAATAATGATGATGGTGGTGGTAATGGTGGTTGGGGGATAGGAGTGAATCACAGGAATGCTGGAGTCATCACCAATGGACATGAAATGCCGTTGACTTATGGAGATCTTATTGTTAGCAACAGATATGGTATTGTTGTTCCTCCTTTGGTAGTGCCCACTATTGCAAATGCTGGCAGTGGCAATCTCGAATGGGAGAAGGGCTTGTATCAAGGAAATTTTGCTGCCATCGACAATGGAAACAACAAAGCAATTGATAATGGGCCTTTTGAAGGAGGCGATGGTGGATATAGGGCAATGGTGCCCCTGGGAAATTTGGTAGGCGATATTGGTGGAAATGAGGTGTGGATGTTGCATGACAATGCTGTAGTCAATGCTAATGGGAGTGGTGGAAACAATGCCGGCATGAAGTAACATCCTGAGAGCAAGTGGCCCAACTTTTAGTGAATAATCGCATTTTTTTTGTTTCGATATTGAGGGGAATCCTGAATTGGACTCACACAGCGTGAATTTTATGCATCTTAGTTGATGGTTATCCATGTCACTGCACAACTTTGATGAAATCAATTCTTGTGAACGTTGTGTCTAGGTTAGAATATTACCTACCCTAAGGTTTCGAGTATTTTCCCTCAATTTCCTTTATTGGTATATTGTGTCTGCTTTCTTAATATTAGCGTGGCTGATATATGATAATAGAATTATTTTCAATATTTATTATTGTACCATGAACCTTGCCAGTGTCATTTAGCATAATCTGTTCATCTTTGGGATATCTGGTAATGCGAAAAATCGTCATGAACAATCCTGAAATCATCAAACATCTATTCATCAATCCTTCCAAAATTAGTGAAGTGCAATAATCCATGTAGCTGCGTATTATTTGATCTATTGCTCTTATTGATAGGTTGAGAAACAAAATTTTTATAGCATTTGTTACCTTACCTTTATGTGAATTTGTAATATACCGAGAAAGAATAAATCTGCCTCCCTTTGGCCTAAAAAACGAAATAAAGAGTAAATGCACCTTCCATTTATAATATATCATATTACAGGAATAAGATGCGAAGATAATTTGAAGTGAAAGCACTATAAAATGGGATGAAGGTGTGTGAATTGGGACTTTGCGGTAGTTCTCAAATTTAGATTCATTTATTTAACGAGTATTGCTTTGAAGCACTGACTAGCACCCATGTGATCCAGTTGTCTCTTTCTGACCATTTGTTTTATAGGCCTGAATTCTTTTTCTGGATATAGTGTTATATGGATGAAATGCTAATGAAGTAGGTCTACAAGTTGATTGTTTCTAAGAACATGAAGATTTTATGGAATTTAGAGTGGAAAATCTCATAAACCACTTCCCTCTTTATTAACAAGCAATCATGTCTGGGGAATCCTACATGCTGTGGAACTTTGTTCCTTTGGAATTGGACGTCTTGGGGAAACACATTGGAAGGTCAAATTGTTATATAGCTCTTGTGGCCTTGTTTTTAGACATTTCTTCTTTTGATGCAGAGTTAGACAGACATCACTGCCCTTTCCCTCTGTTTTCTCCCCCAAAACAGACACATGCAAGTGAGAAGACTGTTGTATGTGGAGATCATGCAGAAATGAAATGTTATGGACCATGATGCAGAATGAGAATGCTTGGTTTTTTGTAGTGTGCTAGGGACAATAGTTATTTGTGGCAAGTATAGGATCTGTTTACTTTTCAGTGATAGATCTGGTGTGTCTTTGAAATGCTGCAAATTTGGTACTGTTCCAATTGTGAGTAGAGGCTATAGCTGGTAAAATCAAGGAGAATATGGAGCGTCCATAGAAATATGCTAGGATGTCTAGGGGGTACATTGGCTGATCAATCTCAATTCTCACAGTTGATCACTGGGGGATAATCTGAGTGTTAAGATGCATTTTGCTTCTTTTGGTTGGCTTGAGCCAAAATCTAACAATTGGCCAAGCATATGGATCGTTTTCTCGATGAATTTAGTAGATATATCTTTTTAGGAGGACCCAATGACCATAGATCAAACCTATCCAGTTTTTACAGTGTGATGGTTGGCTGTTCATGGACTTGCTATACCTACCGTTTCTTTTTTAGGGTCAATGACAGCATTGCAGTTCATCCAACAATGAACCTATGCTGTATTTCCTATATTGGATTTCATATTTAAATAAGCCTTTTACTCGTAAGAGTAGGTTTTTAAGCTTTGGGCCTAGCAAAAGAAAAATTGGGATAGGATCCTATTGGATCTCTCCCCCCTTCAAAATCAGATGTGAAAATTTCCTTTCGTCCAGCTCAAGTGGTTACACCAAGTAAAAAAGGGGTTTTCGCTTTCAAATTCTCAAAAAACCTCATGAACCTAGAAATTGCTCTCGAGAGGCAATCCTGGTATTGCATTGAACAGGCTCCATTCTTCCACGTTTTCTTCCTATATATATGTTTCAATTTTGATGTAGTTGTTGCTCTTTGCTATTAGGAAGTAGTCAACAGATCTTTGCTTAGAAAAGTTTAAGGTATGCCTTTCTGATCTTTGGGAAACTTTGAAAAATTTGGATACAAAGAGTTGTTGATTTGTAGGTGTTGCCTACCAATAGTTTGGATAGGGAAATGGCATGTATTTACTTAGAGATTCATGAAGTTGAAGCTTTTAAGAGTCTCTCTGTTCAGTAGCTTGATAGGAATATGTGATTCAATATGATGAAGGTGTTCACTTGATGAGCTTTGAGTGGTAATGTTAGTTCTTTGTGAGTTATAGCAGCATGGACACTGGACTATAACTAATGGTCATTGATGAACCTCAGGGAGTGATCTAGCTTTGAAATAAGTGTGTATTGGCCATAAACATGCCAATGAAGGAACAGGAAAATATATTCTCTTAGCTCATCAGTCAGAAATTCTTGTCTTGTTGGTATGAATCAGTCTTCTCATTCTCCTAGGGTCCATGGTTAACCACATACTCCTCAATTCATTGCTTTCCTTGTAGAAATTGGTCACTCCATTCATTTTTGGTGGTATTTGATCAGTTTCTTGATTGAGTCAGCTAATGACATTATTCTTCAACAGTCTTCAAACTAGGCTTGCTGGAGGACAGTCAGATATCGTGACAGAAAATGACTTGGAGCATCTGTTACATCTTCTGGAAGGGAAGGAAGGAGATATGGAGTGGCAAAGTATGATGGAGCGCAAGACGCCTAACATGGCATACCAAGCTTGGCGGCATGAACCCAAAGTACTTTTTGCTTCAATCTCTATTTCTTTTTTTGTTTAGGGCAATGCAATTTTGACCATGTAGATACTTATAAATCTTTTTCATAATATTCTTTTCCTTAATTTGAAAATAAAAAAGGCAAGATTTTCTTTTTCTGAAGAAATCCTGACATATTATGCATTTTGTTTCTTGCCATCTGGCATTCACACATGATGTTTTTCTGATCACTTATGAATGTATAGCATGTGGTTGGAATCAACCACTGGTCATGTGTATACATTTAGAGTTGTACTAGCTACTAGGATTTTAATCTGATGCTTTTTCCCATGTACAAACTGTGCTTTGGCACTTATGCTGCATGGCTATCAAGAGTGATGGCGCTGTATAGCGGGAAATGCAGATGCATTTTAGATATATGGTCATGCAATAGATGCTTTTCTTTTCAATGCTCTTAACATTGATAGAACCCTTGTTTCCATATCTGATTCAGCATTTTGTATATCAGTAACCCTTGTTCTGTTATCTGTTTTGCATTTTGTCTATCAGACCAGCCCTATTATTTATCGTAGCAGAACTGTATTTGAGGATGCAACTGCGGAAGTGGTTAGAGATTTCTTTTGGGATGATGAGTTCCGGCCAAAATGGGATCCTATGCTTGCATACTTCAAGACCTTGGAGGAATGCCCTCATACAGGGATAATGATTCTTCACTGGATAAAAAAGGTTTTTCAAGCTTGTAAATGAAAGCCAAGTGCACACATACACACACAGTTGGGCTTTTTTTCTCCCTACTTTCTTCTACCAGATACCATACAACAGAATGACAAAATTGCACCTTTCTATTTCAGTTTCCTTTCTTCTGCAGTGATCGTGAGTACATCATTGGCCGGCGGATATGGGAGGCTGGCAAGACGTATTATTGTGTGACAAAGGTATGTAGGATCAAATACGTTCATGTTGTGGAATTTAACTGTCAAGGACTGGTTATTAAACATTTTCATGGAACAATCTGCACAATATGTGATGACATTCCTTCCTCTGTCGTTTCCCATGGTTTGCTAAATTTACCCAAGTTATCTCTGTTCTGAAAGGTTTTCTGACTTTTAGTATGGCCCCCACTGAAATGATTCTGTCAATGGAGTTTTGTCTTGTTGGAGTAGTTGCCTAAACTTTATTTGATTGTGATTTCTCACATGGGCAAGTTATATAGCTTTAGCATCTACTGCTTGTCTGGGTACCATTGGAATAGCTTCGCGAGTGGCAGTAAGTCTTGGATCTTTGTGAGTGAATGATGAAGACTAGTCCTATTTTTGTATCCTGCTGCGGATGAACAATGAATCAATCAACTAATGGTTGGTGAAAAGAGTGGGATAGCATGTCTTATCTTTCCTAATTTGGCCATGGCAGTGACTGATATTTGACAAAATCCTACAGGGAGTGCCATACCCAGGCCTGCCGAAACGTGACAAGCCAAGGCGCGTTGAGCTCTACTTTTCTAGTTGGGTTATCAAGGCTGGTATGCACCACTAGAGAACCATGTACCTGTACCCCACTAAATTTTGTGGATAAAGGATAAAAATACTGTCTACTAATTTGCTTTTGCTTTCATAATTTGTCAGTGGAATCTCGTAAAGGTGATGGACAGTTGTCTGCATGCGAGGTTACTCTTGTGCATTATGAGGATATGGGGATTCCCAAAGATGTGGCTAAGCTGGGAGTCCGGCATGGGATGTGGGGGACAGTGAAGAAACTACACTCTGGCATGAGAGCATACCAAAACGCTCGGAAAACCGAGGCTTCCTTGTCGAGGAGTGCATTGATGGCAAAAATCACAACGAAGATCTCTTTCGATGGAAACTCTGATTCCATGGAACCAGTTTCTGTTGAAGAGGACAGAGACCACGGCATGGAAATCGAGAGACGCCAAGATAATGGGCTCGATTGGAAGTGGGTTGCCGTAGCAGGAACTGTGGCTGTTCTATTTGGACTGCATACCGGTGCCATAGGTAAAGCATTATTTATTGGAGCGGGGAATAGGATTGTGCGGAGGTGAGAGGAGATAGTAAAGAAATATGCTTTTGCTTCTTTGTTCTTATAGATCACTATATCCTGTCATACCTAACAATGCATCGATCCTGATCGATTTAGCTAACCTCGTAACCCATATTATTCTATCCCGTTGATTCATTCATCGTAAATACATTTCACCAACTGATGCTCGACTCTGGAGAATCAATTTTTTCTCACTTTCACGGTGCACCTGGATCTCACCTGTTGCGCCTGCAGACAGGTCTTATGCTATTACTTCGAGCTTGTTTAAGTTAGAAAGAATGCCCAGACATTTTGCGGCATGGTGGCCAGATTTCATCACCCTCTAGATATTAGCGACGTTCATGTCCTTTCAAGTGAGATTCTACTGTTTCTTGAACTGCGATCGCCCTTGTCGATTATCCTTTGGTGATCTAGATTCAATCAGTTGCGTCAATCTCCGCAGCAACGACTCGAAGATTTGATGGATTGAATGGAGGGATGTCAGTAAATGTAACTGTTCAATGTGGATCTAGACGATGATTGAGTCATATAAAGTGAGTAAACCCAAAATAGGAAAGTAAGGTTCGGCCCAATACCTAAAAGACATTCATAACATTGCTAATATTCTGATTAGTATGGTTATTGCTGGGTTAGGTTATCGAACCTGTCCTTTAACGTCTCTCATCAATAATCCTCTTTTTAGTAATTCTTATATAAGTTGATAATAATATGGTACTAATGTCCAAAGTGCATTTGTGTCAATTGTAGAAATTTAAATATATGGCGGCTCCACGAAGAGGTAAAAACAGTCGTGAAGTCTTTCTAAGATGTAGATGTAGACCCATCAGAGGGAAATAATGACCGCAGCACCATTTTGGTCATCGTCGGTTAGCCACCAAGCCGACCCTACTCAATAATACCACATTCGCGAAACCAGCATGCACTCAATAATTCCCTATTCGATTTGTTGGGCCCAAGGTCGAGAACTTGCATTAAATTTCCTACCCAATTCCGCGGTTAGATGGTCATCGTGTCAGCTATTAATGCCCAAAAAGAAAGGACAATAGAGAAGGAGTTTCATCGGCGCACCAATGTGCCCGATCAGCACGAGAGATCCAGTGTTTTCCTTGAACAATGATCTACAAGTTTGTCCTGCGCAAGCCGGGTCTGTACCGATCGATTGAATGTTTCGTTAGGTGATGGGAATTTTCTAATCTATCTGAAGGTGGATTATTACAGATTTCTCGACGTCTTTGATATTGCTTCCAACTCGAGAACTGAATTCAACTTTTGAAGTTAGGTCTAGTGGGTTACTTCGGAATCCTATGATCTTATCCTATTGAGGTCGATTTCACACTCTTAAATTATTTTTGTTGGCTTTCCATTATAGTACGAAAAGCATTTAGCTTCTCCCACTATCTTCTGTGGAGCAACCCTCCCCATTTCTTGATGTGCTATCTTCCTTTACTCTCATGCAATCCAAAGTCAATCCCCGAGCTGAATCATGAAGAAGCACGCAAGCAGACAAACACCAATCAATCACCAATCTTGTCAAGCCTTTATGGTGAAAGGCGCATTTTCTTTTTCTAGCAAAAAATAAAAAAGAGAAAAGAGGAAATTCACATGGTTTTTAGTTCGAACTTCACGGGTCGCCAAAATGGATAAGATGAGCGTGAAAAGGACAATTACAGCAACTGTGATGGACAACAAGTGGTGTTGGATTGTTTTGGAATCATCCTTGGATGGATTGAGATTGGACCATTGGACGCCATTACAACCCAACAACATCACATCTAATGTCCTTGAAGCTAGGGAGGCCCCCCAATTTTTCAAAGTATTATCTGAGGGCTTTTTCTAAAATTTCATTTTCGTCAGTCAAATGTCCCACTACCACCACCACCGTCACATCATCTCACGCCAACTTGTCCAAATTTTAGATTATTAAAAAGAATTTTTTCTTTCTCATGAGCTGTCATGAGAATGAAATTATCAAGTATATTAATCTTTCTGCCGTCACAAAAAGAGATTTTGCACATTTTTGTTGTGAATTTATTTTTTTAATTGAAAGTAATAAGTCTGGCAAATGAAATAAAGTCCATGCACCAGCTGTCTTTTCTTTACTTGGATTACGTTTGTTTTACAACAAATAAATAATTTAAAAAATATTTTTCTAAAATTAATTTTAAGTATCACTTGAAATAATTTATTAAAGAAAAATATTTTCATTATCGATGACAATTTACACATACATATATTCATAGGCAATAAAAATATGTTTCGTTCATTCATTTTTGCAAATGATTGTTTTTTAGAAAAAAAAATTCAAATCATTCATTTTTTTGCAAAATAAACGGAGCCTTTGTTTCCCATATTTTTTAGGTATTGAAGTTAATGTGTATCATTGCATTGACCATTTTTAGGTATACAAAATAGGTTAAACAAATTGATGCGTTAATAATACGAGTGATTACGAGTGGGTATTGGATAGGAATTCTCAACTTATTTACTAAAAAATTACCTCACAAACTAACTTTTATATATATAAACGCACGCATCAAGCATTACTCTTTCAGTATATTAAGTAGTCTCTCGACCTAAGTTTTTAAAGCAAATTATCTGACAATAACCTATTTTACTTACCAAAGTCTTTTCCTACTCACTCTAGCATCTCAAGGGCTGGCATGCTTTGCCACCAGTTTTTCATGAAGCAAAATATTCTATCACCAAACACTCACTATAATATATATGACATGTTTTCACCCGCTTGTGCAAAACACGGAAATGATTGCACTAGAGGAAAGACAAAGAAAATGTGTTTTAGTAATTTTAGGAAATAGATTTACTTGTAGGATAAGAAGGCTATTTTAATTTTAAATCCACATAGAAGAGATTTATTGGAAGGTAAAAGGTATTTATGATCACATTTCAAATTACTATTTTTTCCGTTGTTTAATAATGCACTGTAATAAGACATGTGCACGTACTTATGCATCTGCAAAATATGGAAAGAATTGCAACAGGGGGCAGCCAAAAAAAAAAAATGGAAGATAAGAAAGAAGTGTGATTTAAGTTAGTTTATGAATAGATTTAATTGTACGATATGAAAGTAATTTAAATTTAAAGTCCACATAGAAGAGATTAATTGTAAGGTTACCTAAAAAATAATTATGTCCACATATTAGAGTACTATTTTGTCCGTTGTTTAGTAATCCACTATAATATGACCGTAGACATATTTACACGTGTGCAAAATGTGGGAAAAATCGCAAGAGAAGAAAATGCAGAATAAGAAAAAATGTAAATTTATTTTAGGAAATAGATTAATTGTAGGATAAGAAAAGTAATTTAAATTACATAGAAGATATTTACTGCAAGGTTACTGAAAAAGTAATTATGTTCACTTTTTAGATTACTATTTTGTCCGTTGTTTCTATACATATAATATGAATGTGCACATATTTATGCGTGTGCAAAATATGGGAAAAATTGCATTGGAAGAAAGGGAAAAAAGGCAGGATAAGAAAAATAAGGCGATTTAATTTATTTTAGGAAATAGATTAATTGTAGGATAAAAAAGTAATTTAAATATCAAATCCACATAGAAGAGATTTATTGGAAGGTTAGTTAAAAGGTGAGTATGTTCACATTTTAGATTACTATTTTGTCCGTTGTTTACTAATACACTATAGTGTGACATGTGCACGTACTTATGTGCTTGCAAAATATGGTAAAAATTGCAATAGAGGTAAAGGGAAAGAATGAAGGATAAGTAATAAAATGCGATCCAAGCTATTCTAGGAAAAAGATTTAATTGTAGGATAAAAAGTTATTTAAATTTGAAATCCACATAGAAGAGATTTAGTGGAAGGTTTCTGAAAAGTTGATTATGTTCACATTTTAGATTATTATTTTTTCGATGTTTAGTTGTGACGTGTGCACATACTTATGCGACTGAAAATTATGGAAAAACATTGCGACAGAGGAAAGAAAAATGTGATTTCACTCACATATGTTCGATTGTAGGATAAGAAATGTTACTCAAAAATTAAAATATATAAGAAATTTATTTGGGAGGTTACTTAAATGACAATTATGTTCACATTTTAAATTGCTATCTTATCTATTATTTAATAAAATCCAATCATTATTTATAATGGGTATTTTGTGAAAATTTCATAAGAAAGTTAAATATTGAGGGTTCTTTCGAGTTTGATTTATTACAATATAAAGAGATGTAGAGTTTGCTAATTCTATTATTTCAAGAAGTTGGGAAAAGCTATTAAAAATCTTAAACTATGCCAATCATTTAACTTAAACTTTTTTTTGTGACGTCAAAAATTCCAAACTTATACTTGAATAACACATTTACCATATGTCAATGAGTATCATTGAAAGTAAACTGTGTTGATGTAACTTTACCGAAATAAAAATGGTATCATTTTGATTGGAAAATCATATGATAGGATTTTGACGGAGGATAAATACGTTACATGGTTACAAGCTTAGATTTTTTTATATCACAATAAAAAGTTTAAGGTAAATGTGCTATGATGGACACAATTTTGGGTTTTTTTATGTTACCAAAAAAGTTCAAGGTAAATTGACCAATAAATATAGTTTGAGATTTTTTATAGGCTTTTTCCTTAGGAAGTTAAGTAGGAGCATCTCCTAATATAACCCTTCTTCTCATTTTAGCACTCTAACAAATTTTGATCATCGCATCAGATCCATGATAGTCATAAAAAGTTCACTTAATAGCATAATAATTAAGGTTAATACCACAAAAAATCTCAAATAGTTACACATGTGATAAACTAATTTTTGGTTAACTAAAAACTCCAAATTGATACATCTGTGATAAATTTACCTTAAATTAATTTTTAGGTCACAAAAAATCATAAATCGATATACCTCCAAACCAATTGAGTTATTGTCATGTGTTATCAAACTCAACAATTTCATATTAACTAAGGATAAATATCACGAGTATACTAATTTGGGGTTTTAGAAGTATACTGGTTTGAGATTTTGGTGATAAAAAAATTAGTTTAGATAAATTTGTCATATGTGTATTAGTTCAAGATTTTTCATAGTGTTACATATGGCACTATTTTTATAATTGAAGTTTTCGGTGAAAAGACTTTAACACAATATTGAAGCCTATTCAAACAACCCAATTTTTCACCTATTATCTAATGTATTTTCATGCCAAGCATGCACTGCACTTGTATACACGTGCGAGACATTCATTCTCGTTCCGTTGCTACTGTGGACCTAATTAATCATTAGATGGAACATTAAAGTCCCCAATCACATGGCATGAAATTAGGTTTAGCTAGGTACACAATGAAATTCGTTTTGCCTTTGTAAAATACTTTCTAGACTCTCCTTTCTCTAAGAAAAAGAAAAAGGAAAAAAGAAAAAAAAAAGAAAAACAAGGCGAATTACCATGAAAAAAAAATTTAGGAGAAACGCCAACTCAAAGATATTTTTACGCATTGACTTATCAAGTTGACTTGTCCAAAGAAAAATTATGAGAGAGACTTAGGAAAATGATGTTGCATGTCCATTCTGCTTTACCTTCAACAAAATGTAATGACAAAAGTGGAGTGGAAAGAATGAGACCCTTGTTGAAGAACGCAAAATATTTTCCTAATTGACAACAAATTGACACATCATTAATTTTTTTTTTTCTTTTCGAGATGGGTGCAAAACGAACCACCACAATCCTTTGCTGAGCCACAACAAGGAGCTGCATGATCCTTGCCTCGATTGGCTGGGTTGGTAGTCCGATAGACGCTTGCCCAATAGAGGCGAGAGCAAGTCGATCATTACCATGGTTTGTGATAGTTTGCGGCGTGGCCATCGGACCCCTCTAACCTTCACCTGTCATGACGTCTTTCTGTCATGTTTTATGATTTAGAAAAAAAAAATCTTTCAATTCTTATTTTGAATACACATTAATGTAAATCTATGTCCCATATGGCGCCGCGTTAGCTTCATGTGGCGGAAACCTTAGCCTTAATTATCGACCATGTGGGGTGCTTAATAGTATACTAAACTTAATGGTCATATTAATAATTACTACAAACTGATTTTGTAATTAACATTCACGTGGATTTTGTAATTAATGTTTGCGTGCTTTTCAGGTGTTCTAAATTTAATACTACTTAATCTCATTGCGAAAAAAGAAAAAAAAAATCACAATAGACCTAAAGATTCATCTCAATCTCTGACTTCATCTCATAATAGAATTAGTGGGTCGTGCTACAAACTACAAGGTACCAACAAATGCAAAGTATTTTAGAACAATTAAAATACTTAATTTTAAAAAAATTAAGTAGTGATTTAAGTTTGTGAGAGTCAAATTGCAGTAGCATTAGAATATAGATAGGATTTTTCGTAGTGTCTATGTGTGGTCACGATTCACAACGTTCCATATATGACACTTTTTTTTTTAATAATTTAAGCTTTCGGTGAAAAGACTTTTAACACAATATTGAAGCCTGTTCAAACAACCCAAAATTTCACCTAATATCTCGTGTATTTTCATGCCAAGAATGCGCCACACTCGTATACACGTGCGAGACATTCATTCTCGTTCCGTCACTATTGTGGACCTAATTAATCATTAGATGGAGCATTAAAGTCCCTAGTCACAAGGCATGAAATTAGGTTTAGCTAAGTACAAAATGAAATTCGTTTTGCCTTTGTAAAATACTTTCTAGACTCTCCTTTCTCTTTAAAAAAAAAAAAGAAAAAAGATAAAAACAAGGCGCATTACCATGGAAAAAAAAATTAGGAGAAACGCCAGCTCAAAGATATTTTTACGCATTAACTTATCAAGTCGACTTGTCTAAAGAAAAGTTATGAGACAAACTTAGGAAAATGATGTCGCATTTCCATTCTGCTATACCTTCAACAAAAAGTAATGACAAAAGTGGAGTGGAAGAATGAGATCCTTGTTGAAGAAAACAAAACATTTTCATAATCAATAGTAAATTGACACATCATTAAAAGATTTTTTTTTTCTTTTTAATATGGGTGCAAATCGAACCACCACAACCCTTTGTTATAAGGAGCTGCATGATCCTCGCCTCGATTGGCTGGGTTGGTAGTCAGATAGACCCTTGCCCAATAGAGGTAAGGGCAGGGCGACCCTTACTATGGTTTCTAATAGCCTGTGAAATGGTCTTCGAACCCCCCAACCCTTCATCGGCCATTACCTCATTCTGTCACCTTTTATGATTTAGAAAAAAATCTTCCTAACTCTTATCTCATTTCAAATACACATTTAATGCAAATCTATGTCTCATGTGGTGTCGCCTTAGCTTCACGTTTCGGAAACCTTAGCCTTAATTATCCACCATGTGGGGTGCTTAATAGTATACTAAACTTAATGGTCATATTAATAATAACTAAAAAACTGATTTTCTAATTAACATTCATGTGGATTGTGCTTTTCACGTGTTATAAATTTAATACTACTTAATCTCATTGCGGAAAAAAAATCAGAATAGACCATATAGTTTCATCCCCATCTCATCTCCTAATAGAATTAGTGGGTCGTGTTACAAATTATAAGGTACCACCAAATGTAAAGTTATTAAGAACATTTTAAATACTTATTGAAGAATGTAAAAATATTTATTGAAATCCTTGTTAAAGAATGCAAAAATATTTTCATAATCGATAGCAAACTGACACATCATTAAAAGATTTTTTTTTTCTTTCAAGATGGGTGCAAATCAAACTACCACAACCCTTCGTCACAAGGAGCTGCATGATCCTCACCTCGATTGACTGGGTTGGTAGTTAGATAGACCCTTGCCCAATAGAGGCGAGGGCAAGGCGACCCTTACTACGGTTTTTGATAACCTGTGGAATGGTCGTCGAAACCCCCCAACACTTCATCGGCCATGACCTCATTCTGTCACGTTTTATGATTTAGAAAAAATATTTCTAACTCTTATCTAATTTTGAATACACATTTAATGCAAATCTATGTCCCATGTGCCTCGCATTAGCTTCACATGGTGGAAATCTTAGTCTTTAATTATCCACCACGTGGGATGCTTAATATTATACTAAACTTAATGGTCATATTAATAATAACTACAAAACTCATTTTGTAATTAATGTTTGCGTGGATTGTGCTTTTCACGGGTTCTAAATTTAATACTACTTAATCTCATTACGGAAAAAAAAAAATGAATAGACCATAAAGAGTCATCCGAATCTCATCTCCTAATAAAATTAGTGGGCCGTGCTACAAACTACAAGGTACCATTAAATGTAAAGTTATTTAGAACATTTTAAATACTTATTGAAGAATGCAAAAATACTTATTGAGATCCTTGTTGAAGAGTGCAAAAATATTTTCATAATCAATAGAAAATTGAAACATCATTAAAAGATCTTTTTTTTTCCTTTCAAGATGTGTGCAAATCAAACCACCACAGCCCTTTGTCACAAGGAGTTGCATGATCCTCACCTCGATTGGCTGGGTTGGTGGTCAGATAGACCCTTGCCCAGTAGAGGCAAGGGCAGGTCGACCCTTATTATGATTTTTGATAGCTTGTGGAATGATCGTCGAACACCTCCAACCCTTCATCGGCCATAACCTCTTTTTGTTACGTTTTATGATTTAGAAAAAATGTTCCTAAACCACCGGCCACGGTGGCTTCATGGGATAAGGCCCTGCTGATTCTCAGCTCAGAGGTGAAGGGTTCAAAACCCAGAGGAGGTGCTAGATATATTAAGTGTGATTCTAGGGGTGGTGGGTCCTCCTGTTTATGTGTCACCTAGGTGTTTACGACGCGGTTGTCGGCTGCAAGCCGATTCCTCCAGCACCAAAAAAAAAAAAAAAAGTTCCTAACTCTTATCTCATTTTGAATACACATTTAATGCAAATCTATGCCCC
Source organism: Eucalyptus victrix (assembly GCA_016097545.1). Classification (NCBI taxonomy): domain Eukaryota; kingdom Viridiplantae; phylum Streptophyta; class Magnoliopsida; order Myrtales; family Myrtaceae; genus Eucalyptus; species Eucalyptus victrix. Next base: position 40,084,132 of record CM027842.1, read on the forward strand.
AAGTGGCGTCGCCTTAGTTTCACGTGGCGGAAACCTTAGCCTTAATTATCCACTACGTGGAGTGCTTAATGGTATACTAAACTTAATGGTCATATTAATAATAACTACAAAATTGATTTTGTAATTAACGTTCACATGGATTGTGCTTTTCACATGTTCTAAATTTAATACTACTTAATCTCATTGCAAAAAAGAGAGAGTCAAAATAAACCATAAAGATTCATCCAAATCTCATCTCTTAATAGAATTAGTGAATCGTGTTACAAACTACAAGGTACCATCAAATGTAAAGTTATTTAGAACATTTTAAATACTTATTGAAGAATGTAAAAATATTTATTGAGATCCTTGTTGAAGAATGCAAAAATATTTTCATAATCAATAGCAAATTGATGCATCGTTAAAAGTTTTTTTTTTTTTTTTTTTTCCATTCAAGATGGGTGCAAATCAAACCACCACGGCCCTTCGTTACAAGGAGCTGCATGCATGATCCTCACCTCGATTGACTGGGTTGGTAGTCAGATAGACCATTGCCCAGTAGAGGCGAGGGCAGGACGATCCTTACTATGGTTTCTGATAGCCTGTGGAATGGTCGTCGAACCCCCCCAACCCTTCATCGGCAATGACCTCATTATGTCACCTTGTATGATTTAGAAAAAATCTTTCTAACTCGTATCTAATTTTGAATACACATTTAATGCAAATCTATGTCCCATGTGCGTCGCATTAGCTTCACATGTCGGAAACTATATCCTTAATTATCCACCATGTGGGGTGCTTAATGGTATACTAAACTTCATGGTCATATTAATAATAACTACAAAATTGATTTTGTAATTAACGTTCCACGTCATCCCAATCTCATTTCTTTATAGAATTAGTGGGTCGTGCTACAAATTACAATGTACCATCAAATATAAAGTTATTTAGAATATTTTAAATACTTATTGAAAATAGCAAAAATACTTATTGAGATTCTTGTTGAAGAATGCAAAAATATTTTCATAATCGATAGCAAATTGACAAATCATTAACAGATTTTTTATTTTTTTCAAGATGGGTACACATCAAACCACCGTAGCCCTTCGTCACAAGGAGCTGCATGATCCTCACCTCAATTGGCTGGGTTGGTAGTCAAATAGACCCTTGCCTAGCAAAGGCAATGGTAGAGTGATCTTTATTATGGTTTCTGAAAGCCTGTGAAATGGTCATCAAACCTTCCCAACCCTTCATCGACCATGACCTTATTCTGTCACGTTTTATGATTTAGAAAAAATGTTTTTAACTCTTATCTCATTTTGAATACACATTTAATGCAATTCAATGTCCTGTGTGGCGTTGCCTTAGCTTCATGTGGTCGAAACCTTAACCTTAATTATTCACCACATGGGATGCTTAATGGTATACTAAACTTAATGGTCATATTAATAATAACTACAAAACTGATTTTGTAATTAATGTTCACGTGAATTGTGCTTTTCACGTGTTCTAAATTTAATACTACTTAATCTCATTGCAGAAAAAAAGATCAGAAGAGATCATAAAGATTCATCCCAATCTCATCTCCTAATAGAATTAGTGGGTCGTGCTACAATCTACAAGGTACCATCAAATATGAAGTTATTTAAGACATTTTAAATACTTACTGAAGAATGCAAAAATACTTACTGAGATTCTTGTTGAAGAATGCAAAAATATTTTCATAATCGATAGCAAATTGACACATCATTAAAAGGTTTTTTTTTTTTTTTTTTCAAATATGTGCAAATCAAACCACCATAGCCCTTCATTAGAAAGAGTTGCATGATGCTCACCTCGATTGGCTAGGTTGGTAGTCAGATAGACCCTTACCGAGTAGAGGCAATGGTAGAGCGACTCTTACTATGGTTTCTGATAGCTTGTGGAATGGTTGTCGAACCCCCCCCCCCTCCCCAACCCTTCATCGACCTTGACCTTATTCTGTCACGTTTTATCATTTAGAAAAAAATGTTCCTAACTCTTATCTCGTTTTGAATATACGTTTAATGCAAATTTACGTCCCATGTCGTGTTGCCTTAGTTTCACGTGGCAGAAACTTTAGCCTTAATTATCCACCACCTGGGGTGCTTAATGGTATACTAAACTTAATGGTCATATTAATAATAACTCCAAAACTGATTTTGTAATTAACGTTCACGTGGATTGTGCTTTTCACGTGTTCTAAATTTAATACTACTTAATCTCATTGCGGAAAAAAAAATCAGAACAGATCATAAAGATTCATCACAATCTCATCTCCTAATAGAATTAGTGAGTCGTGCTACAAACTACAAGGTACCATCAAAGATAAAGTTATTTATAACATTTTAAATAATTATTGAAGTATGCAAAAATACTTATTGAGATTATTGTTGAAGAATGCACAAATATTTTCATAATCGATAGCAAATTGACACATCATTAATTTTTTTTTTCCCTTTCAAGATGGGTGCAAATCAAATCACCACGGCCCTTCGTCACAAGGAGTTGCGTGATCTTCACCTCGATTGGTTAGGCTGGTAGTCAGATAGACCCTTGCTTAGTAGAGGCAAGGCCAGGTTGACCCTTATTATGGTTTCTGATAGCTTGTGGAATGGTCGTTGAACACCCCTGACCCTTCATTGGCCATGACCTCTTTTTGTCACGTTTTATGATTTAGAAAAAATGTTCCTAACTCTTATCTCATTTTGAATATGCATTTAATTCAAATTTATGTCCCATGTGGCATCGCCTTAGCATCGGGTGACAGAAACCTTAGCCTTAATTATCCACCACGTGGGGTGCTTAATGGTATACTAAACTTAATGGTTATATTAATAATAACTATGAAACTGATTTTGTGATTAACGTTCACATGGATTGTGATTTTCACGTGTTCTAAATTTAATACTACTTAATCTCATTGCGGAAAAAAATTGGAATAGACCATAAAGATTCATCCCAATCTCATCTCCTAATAGAATCAGTGAGCCGTGCTACAAATTACAAGTTACCATCAAATGTAAAGTTATTTAGAACATTTTAAATACTTATTGAAGAATACAAAAATATTTATTGAGATCCTTGTTGAAGAATGCAAAAATATTTTCATAATCAATAGCAAATTGACACATCATTAAAAGATTTTTTTTTTTCCTTTCAAAATGGGTACTAATCAAACCACCACAACCCTTCATCACAAGGAGTTGCATGATCCTCACCTCGATTGGTTGGGTTGGTAGTTAGATAGACCCTTTCCCAGTCGAGGTGAGGGCAAGATGACCCTTACTATGATTTTTGATAGCTTGTGGAATATTTGTTGGACCCCCCAACCCTTCATCGGCCATGACTTCATTCTGTCACGTTTTATGATTTAGAAAAAAAATCTTTAGTTTGAATACACATTTAATGCAAATCTATGTTCCATGTGCGTCGCATTAGCTTCACGTGGCAAAAACCTTAGCCTTAATTATCCACCACGTAGGGTGTTTAATGGTATACTAAATTTAATGGTCATATTAATAATAACTACAAAACTGATTTTGTAATTAACGTTCCACGTCATCCCAATCTCATCTCCTAATAGAATTAGTGGGTGGTGCTACAAACTACAAGGTACCATCAAAATGTAAAGTTTTTTAGAACATTTTAAATACCTATTGAAAAATGCAAAAATACTTATTGAGAGAATAATGGAAAAATATTTTCATAATTGATAGCAAATTGACACATCATTAAATTTTTATTTTTTTATTTTTTCAAGATGTGTGCAAATCAAACCATCACAGCCTTTCGTAACAAGGAGCTGCATGATCCTCACCTCGATTGGTTGGGTTGGTAGCTAGATAGGCCATTGCCGAGTAGAGGCAAGGGTAGAGCGACCCTCACTATGGTTTCTGATAGCTTGTGAAATGGTCGTCGAGTGCCCCCGACCTTTCATCGACCATGACCTTATTCTGTCACGTTTTATGATTTAGAAAAAATGTTCCTAACTCTTATCTCATTTTGAATACACATTTAATACAATGCAATGTCCCATGTGGGGTCACCTTAGCTTCACATGGCGAAAACCTTAACCTTAATTATCCATCACATGGGGTGCTTAATGGTATACTAAACTTAATGGTTATTTCATAATAACTAAAAAACTGATTTTATAATTAACATTCACGTGGATTGTGCTTTTCACGTGTTCTAAATTTAATACTACTTAATCTCATTGCGGAAAAAAAATCAGAATAGACCATAAAAATTCATCACAATCTCATCTCCTAATAGAATTAGTGGGTTGTGCTACAATCTATAAGGTACCATCAAATGTAAAGTTATTTAGAACATTTTAAATACTTATTGAAGAATGCAAAAATATTAATTGGGATCCTTGTTGAACAATGCAAAAATATTTTCATAATCAATAGCAAATTGACAAATCATTGAAAGGTTTTTTTTTTTTTTTTTTTTTTTTTTTAAGATGGGTGCAAATCAAACCACCATAGCCCTTCATCACAAGGAGTTGCATGATCCTCATCTTGCTTGGTTGTGGTTGGTAGTTAGATAGACCCTTGCAGAGTAGAAGCAATGGTAGAGCGACCCTTACTATGGTTTTCGATAGCTTGTGGAATGGTTGTCGAACCCCCCAACCCTTCATCGACCATGACCTTATTCTGTCACGTTTTATGATTTAAAAAAAATATTCCTAACTCTTATCTCATTTTGAATACACATTTAATGCAAATCTACGTCCCATGTGACGTCGTCTTAGCTTCACGTGGCGGAAACCTTAGCCTTAATTATCCACCATGTGGGGGTGCTTAATGGTATACTAAACTTAATGGTCATATTAATAATAACTACAAAACTGATTTTGTAATAACGTTCACGTGGATTATGCTTTTCACATGTTTTAAATTTAATACTACTTAATCTCATTGCGGAAAAAAAATCAGAATAAATCATAAAGATTCATCCCAATCTCATCTCCTAATAGAATTAGTGAGTCGTGATACAAACTACAAGATACCATCAAAGGTAAAGTTATTTAGAACATTTTAAATAATTATTGAAGAATGCAAAAATACTTATTGAGATTCTTGTTGAAGAATGCAAAAATATTTTCATAATCGATAGTAAATTGACACATCATTAAAAGATTTTTTTTTTCCTTTTAAGATGGGTGCAAATCAAACCACCACAGCCCTTCGTCATAGGAGTTGCATGATCCTCACCTCGATTGGTTGTGTTGGTAGTCAAATAGACCCTTGTCCAGTAGAGGCAATGCCAGGTCGACCCTTATTATGGTTTCTAATAGCCCGTGGAATGGTCATCGAAGCCCCCTAACCCTTCATCGGCAATGACCTCATTCCGTCACCTTGTATGATTTAGAAAAAATCTTTCTAACTCTTATATAATTTTGAATACACATTTAATGCAAATCTATGTCCCATGTGGTATCGCCTTAGCTTCACGTGGCGGAAACCTTAGCCTTACTTATCCACCATGTGGGGTGCTTAATGGTATACTAAATTTAATGATCATATTAATAATAACTACAAAACTGATTTTGTAATTAACGTTCACGTGGATTTTGTAATTAAAGTTCACGTGCTTTTCAGTTTTCACGTGTTCTAAATTAAATACTACTTAATCTCATTGTGAAAACAAAAATCATAATAGACCATAAAGATTCATCCCAATCTCATCTTCTAATAGAATTAGTGGGTCGTGTTACAAACTACTAGGTACCATCAACTGCAAAGTATTGTAGAATATTTTAGTGATTTAAGCTTGTGAGAGTCAATTTGCAACAGCATTAGAATATAAATAGGATAATGAGACAAATGGGTCATGAATTTTGACTAAATGTACAATATTATTATCGAACTTTTTTGATTTACTGAAAGTGATTATTAGACTTTTGTCATATGCTTAATATAATTTCTGAATTATATAAAAATATTTGGCATCATCCTTTTACTAATTATATCGACCATTTTGATATAATTTAGTGATTAAATTAAATATATATTAAAAATTTAATAATTACATTAAATAAATCAAAAGTTTACGTATTGTACCATACACTAGACAAAGCTCAAGGCAATTTCCCTCGTTGTCTCCGACATGAAGTGAAGTAATAATATTGATGGAACTTTCTAAATTCTTAGGGGTTTAAAAAGTCAAAGCAAGTGCTTTCCCAAATAGAGAGATAAAAAAAGAAGAGAAGGAAAGGTGGAGAGGATCTTTGACTAATGTGGGATGCAAAGTTAATCATATCCCAAAGATGATACGCGCACGTGCCGAGCCATATGGATTAATGGGCCATAATGACGGTGCAGAAGTAAAAAGGCGCGATGGCAGCACGTGCCGCTTAATTAACCACCCCCTGTCTTAATCGTCATTAATTATCCACGTAATCACTGTCCTTCCCAATTTTTTTTATTCTTACTCGCCAGCCCCCCAACTTGCTTTTCGTCCCTTCTTCGGACCCGGTGACGTCACGCCGCGAATTTTTCCCATTTTTTTTTTCACCGGTAAAAGAATTTGGAGAGTTGAAAAAAGGGAGCCCCGCCTGGAGTAATGGCGTCAGCCGCCTCCACGTGGCACTCCCTGTACCTCACACTCCAGAATCTCTGGAACTGCTCTAGAGAGAGAAAGAGAGAGAGCTCCCTTGTGACTACTACTGTGCAGTGTGCACGCAAGGCGCATGGCATAACCTCCCCAAGGCGTCTTCCATTTTCTCTCTCTTCTCTTCTCTCTTTCTCTCTCTCCACTGCGGTGTCTTCTCGGCTGCTTCAGCTCCGGCGACCGGCGCGACTCGTTGACCGGAGCCGCGAGGAGCGTCGGCGGAAATGGAGGCTTCCGACGAGGTAAGGGATCGGCGACGCGGTCGCGCGCGTCCGGCGGCCGGAGTCGCCCCCGCCGAATCTCTCGTTTCTCGCCTTACGAGCGTTCTTTCTTTTTTTGTGTTTTGTTTTGTTTTGTTTCTTTTTTCCTTTTTCGGTATCGCTTTCGCGTGGCGTGAGTTTCGAGACATTCCAATGCTGCGCGGCGGGGTTCGATTTTCTACGTTGCTACCGACGTGGTCCGGGGGCCGGGCGGATGCGCGTCGGAATCATGCGGTAATTCCGATTGCTGTTGTGGTTAGTGTGTAAATTAGGGTGGAGAGCGCAGGTCTAGGTGTAGTGGCGATGTCGGAGTTCCGATTCGAGTGTTCAATTCCGTTGTTTGAACTACGGAGCTCGGCAGAATACGTGCAGTATGAGATGAGTTGAAGTTGTGGCGACGAGAATTTTCGTTGAATTGAGTTGATGATTGATTGCATGTTTCGAGTGCGATTTGGTTAGCCTAATACAGCTGGACTGACCAGTTCCTTGCGAATGATTAGTCTACGGTAAAGGATGTTGAGTTCTTGGTGTTCTACATGGGATGGTTACTGTGGGAACGAAAGCAGCAGCTTGAGAAGAGTCCCCGTGTCTGGTGAAAGAGTTGCGGTGGATTATGGGCGAGTGAGCACGAAGGGGTCGGCCCTCGACATGACTGAGGTGTTGTCTGGTGTATGGGATGTAACTGATTGATGAAAACCGTGTGCTTCAGGTTGCCACGCTCCGAACCAAGTTGTCTGGTGGTCATCTTGAGGAATACTATTAGCTGGCTTTCGGTTCTGGTGCAGAAAGTAAAATATGTAGTCTTAGAGGTCTTTTGCTCCGTGGCCAAATGCAGTATGCAGTCTTGAGGTCCTTCATGCCTGTGCTTGGGTCTTTATTGAGGCATCTGTCAGATGAATGAAGTGCAACATATTGGCACTAACAGATAGTTAGAATTTATAATGTAGTTAGAATTTATAATGTAGTAGGCCAAGACTCTGAGAGCTGCGATGAATTTAATGCTCCGTTTCTGGGCCATGAGATTGAACAGTTTAGCTCTTACCTTCAGCTGAATAAAATCGAGAATCTTAACATCTGTGTCCGAAATCTTGTGATAAATATCATGTCAGACAGCTACACCACATGAGAACACAGAACTGAAGCTTCCATGTCCGACACATGTCAGAACTAAGGAAACCAGCTGGTAGTGCACTATCAAAATGGGAGGATTGAATTTGCAATACATAACAGTAAAAAGAACCTAAACTTTGCTTGTTTTAGCAGTGTCAAAATGTATGAGTCCTTTTGTACAGTTGCCAATACCTAGGGCTCTGAAAGATTTAGATGTTCCGTATTGATGTGATATGTCGTTATGAATTGAGTATCTCCTTTATTTTACATGGATTCACGTCCGAACTACTTGTTGTGTGAGTAAAATAACATCACTCCTGCCTTTGTATACTTTCCCAGGTAACTTCATGTGTCTAAAGTGGCTACTGATTGAACAACAGAGTCTTGGGATATGAAATAGAAACATGTAGCATGAAGAAAGAGAAGGATCTCCATTGTATGTTTTTTTTGTAAATTTAGAGGATTATCAGGCAAAAGATGAATTTGGAAAATCAAAACATAGAACCTGTGACTGAGTTAGGACTTGCTTTGGACTATTCAAGTCAGTGCAATCAGAGAACATCAAACAATGATCCAAGTGCAGGTGCAAATGCAGGATCAAGTGGGAGCTTGAAATTTGTGGCTGCAAATCCCTTATCTGAGCTGGTATGGTCTCCACATAGAGGGTTAAGTCTTAAATGTGCTGACTGCAGTTTCATAGAAAGGAAACCCTCTCCTATATGTGGTGCAAGGTCGAAATATGCATCAGGTAATGTGTCAACTTATAGAAGGATAATCTCATTTACAGTTAGACAGACCAATTAAAATTTAAGTTCCCTCAAGTTGATGCTTCATTTCGTGGATTTAGTTGAAACAATGTTTGCTTTCAGAAAAGGTTGATCTCATGGATGATGTGAATGCTGAGGCTGATGCGCCTGTCTCTCATATAAATCTTGAAATTGAAGGCTCGAGATATGGGGAGCCAGAGGATTGTTGTGGCTTCGTAGGGCAAAGGGCTGAAATAACAACAAGCAAGGAAAATGCCTTTCCAAATGTCCTGGGTATGTGATCCCATAGTCAACTAAGGACCTCACATGCCGATATTCTATGAAATTTAAGCAATTTACGTAATTCTGAATTATTTAAGTATAAATTTTTTTCTCTTTCGCATGTTCTTTCACCTTATGAAGCAATAATGACATTATTCTCTAACACAAGCAACTGTGGGTTACGTAATTTACCCTTTGGATCGGTGAGAATCTTTCTTCCAACAGAAGCTGGCATTTGATTTTTCATCTCCATATCTCATGTCTACTGAATCTACCTTGGCAGGTCAGGTTAGTGAAAAAAATGGAAATCCTCCACAGAATGAATTTTCTACTGGAGATCCTGCCTTTAGAGGACTAGATGTCACTATGAATTATGAGCGATTGGCAGCGGGAGTTACAATTGTGTCAGAAGCTCTCCCACTGAATGAACAGAGAGCTTCTGCTACTCTGGCTTTCTCTCCAGGGGGAGAGGATGACAAACTAGCTTCCTTTTTAATAGAGGAAAGCAAGAAAACCAGTATCCCAGGTCTTCCGTTATTGGAGAAACTAGAATCAACAGCTGAGAATGACGTAAGGACTCTTAACAGTGAGAACATCTGCCATGCAGCAGCTGATGCTGTGGCCTCAGAATCTGAAGTCAAAAGCATCTCTATGCAGGATGCTGATATCCAACGCAAAGGCAAACTTGTTTGTAGTAATAGAAGAATCTGTGGAAGTCATAAGGAAGGTAAAGAAAAGGCATTATCTGATGGAGATACTAGTGAACGATTGATAAAAGAGGATGACAACAGCCATGAGAGTGTTGAAAGCTGTAACAGTGCGAGCTTATATTCAGTTGGAAGGAAGAGAGGGAGTGTTGAATCGCATCTGATTGGTGGAAATAAACAAACTAGGTATGCTCAAAACCAAACTGCTTCAAGCTCTTTTGCTGGACAAGATAGCTCCTTCATGAATTGGATATCAAACATGGTGAAGGGCCTCTCCAAAACAAATCAAGATGTGGCAGGCTCTCCCTCACTTGCTCTCACTGGTCCTGGTTCTGGAAATGAGCATATGGATGGTTCATTTGTAGGTGGCTTTCAAAACCTGGATGCTAATTGTGGGAATATGGGTTTTAAATCCATTTTTCAATCTATCTATTGTCCGAATAAAACTGCTCAAGAATCGAGGGTACTTCTGCTTCCTAGTCAAGCGGGAGAGGGATCTACAAAAATTGAGCTGGCTAACAAGATATGTGCTAAAGATGTGCACCCGTTGGCATGTCTAGCAGAGAACAACAACCCAAGCAAGAAGCTGCTGCTGCATTGCAGAATGTTGGATGAATCTGCTCCTGAAATTGGAACAGGTGGTCCAAATATTACTCAGGTTTTGGATGCAAGATTTGCTGTCTCTCAGGAGAATTGTGAAAATCACTCTACAAAGAATAAGAATCTCGACAACTTGGATAACAGAAGTAATAAGAACTCAAAAGATTCATCCAACTCTTCTTTGGGGGAACATAACTCATTAAAAGCTGGTAAGGATCATTCTTATTCTTCAGAAGAGAAGATTAGTAATCTTGGCTGCAGAAATGATTCTCAAAGAAGCTTGTGGATAACTCGTTTTTCATCAAGGACCTGTTGCTCTATACAAAAGCAGGATATCTGTGTCCAGAGTATGGGTGGAACAATTCAGGATTCGGGGAATTTCATGAGAATTACAGCTCATTCTAAGCAATCTTTTGGTTGTCACCCAGATCCAACGAAGCTAGAGGTCAAGGATTGTAACAGTGAAGAACCATCTGGTGTTGGAAAAGAACCACAAGATTGTGCTGCTGGTAGTGAAGCTTCCTTTGGTTTCAGAAAGCTCCAGAATAGTGATGATCACCATATGATACAGAAAGTGAACTGTATTTCATCTTCTCAGAGACTAAAAAGTTCCGAGGAAATGGCATCATTGTTTGCTCGAAGATTGGATGCCCTGAAGCACATTATCCCAACAAATTCACTAGATATGGGTGCTGGATGTAGTGCAACTTGTCTCTTTTGTGGAATTAAAGGTCATGGTCTCCACAAATGCTCAGAGATAGCAGAAGCTGAGCTAGAAGACCTCCTGAGGACTGCCAAATCATATCAAGCAGTGGAGGAAATGACTCCTTTATGCATTAGATGTTATCAGCTCAATCATTGGGCTATTACATGTCCAAATGTTGTTTCAAAATCGATGCCGCCAGAGGATTGTAGTTATGTTGTTAATCACCGCTGTTCTGATATATCACAGCTTCAGAATGAACAAATGTACCAAAAGAGTAACCTTATAGATAGTTCTAATGGAAACTTGAAATTGAAGGAAGTATCAAGCTCTGACAAAGATATTCCTAACCCAAGCTGGATTAGGAAATGGAGTGCTTTGAGCCCCCTTCAAAATCGGCTGAAAGAGAATGCGATCACACCACCAGGAAATTTCAGTGAATGGCATATATCAGATGTGACTAAAGCGATCTTTAACTTGATAAAGATGCTTCGACTGTCTCGGACCAGTATCCTCAAGTAAGTAAAACTTTTTTCTTTATAATTTCTTTGAATGATGCAGTTGGCAAAATACTAGTTCGTGTTCAATCATCAGGCATGGTGGTTACTGTTGGTTACAGAGTCTTGGTTTTGGTGAAGCCTCTTATGCAGGTAGATCACATTTTCAAAGACAATGCCTAGAATGTCCGGGAGGGTTGAGGGTTACAGCAAAACTATTTTTTAGTGAAAACTGCATGATAGATCAAGTACTCTGTATGCCATGTGAACATTTATGTAAACATAAGGGAGCCTGACAAGAAAATGACCTCTTAGAGTGTGAAATTTTTTAACAAAACAACCAACTGCTTGGATGGTTTGCCAGATCGTGTTTTGTTATTATTGTCAAATATTATTGAAACTTGAGCAGAATTACGATCAAACTATTTTCTATTATCATTCCTTGTAATTTGCAGCATATAAAGTTGCAGTTATAGTAGAGAGAAACATGTATGAGTTCTTAGTGTCTGACATCATCCCTTTCTATTTGGGATGTCTATTTTAATTCTCTGAAGTGGAATGATGAAGATGACCATAGTCACAGCTTCAAGATGAAGACTGCGAGCTTTTGGGGTTTTCTTTTCTTTTTTTTTTTTTTTTTTTTTTTTTTTTTTTTTTGGGGGGGGGGGGTTGGGTGTGGGTGGTTAGGGAGGGAGGGAGGCAGGCAACCCAAGGAAAATGAAAGCGTAGGACAAATTTTTTTAGTTAGAGAATGGATTTAGGGTTTTCTGTGGGAGTTTTTCCAGTGCTTTGTAAAGGGACCTCTGTGTGGGATTTTCATCTAGACTTCGTTGGTCTTAGATGGAACTCTTTCTCTGTCCTTTGCATTTTAGGTGGATGAGTGCCCAGACATCCCTGGTGCACCTCGATGGATTCTTTCTGCGCTTACGTCTTAGAAAGTGGGAAGAAGGAGTTGGAGGAACTGGTTATTATGTAGCTTGCATATCTGGTACAACTCAAAATCACTCTTTTCATCTGTTATATTTCATATATGCTGGCCAAGTTATGTTCTGAATGCACATTTTCCGCATCTGGATGCCGATTAGCTGTTGGCTGTTGTGAATCCATCTGCTGTCTCCATTTTGAGATTGTGACATGCGTCCGCTCAATTCTTGACCTCACCACATCCAATCTAAATCCTACAAGACCCTTAGTTTTCTCTCTCCCCTCTGCCTGCTGTCACCACAGCTGAAGTTGCCAATGCTACACTCAGGACCAGCTATTGCCACATATCAGGACATGTAGCCGCTGTGCAACTGCCGTCAAACCCCGCGGCCATGGTTAAGTTGCTGCCGCTGCAAGATCTAGAGGCATGCCTCGAGATCTGGGGGCTTGGCATCCAGGGCCAAGGCATAGCTCACACCGACCTCAAACAGAAAAAACAGAGGCAACCTAGCTCGATGCTGGTGTCCATGGCCGAGGCTTAGCTCGAGGCTTAGGGTCTGTTCATTGCCAAGGCTTAGCTCTGTGTCCATGGCTCGGCATTGGTGGATGAGGCTTAACTCGACGCTGTGTCGAGTGCTGCCATTGGCAACGAGCTCGAGGGTGGCATCGAGCTCAAATGGAGTGATTTTAAGAAATAGGGATGGGGGCATGTAGAGGGACAGGGACTGCGGGGACAAAGACCGCGCGGCAACAGCCGGTTGGCAGTGGGGATAAGGGCTGCAGTGACTCAGGCGGTGGAGAGGCATGGGGGCCTCTACATTTGTAGAGAGAGAGAGAGAGAGAGAGAGAGAGAGAGAGAGAGAGAGAGAGAGATTTTTGATCTACCATTCGTGAGGGAGGGAGGGAGGGAGGGAGAGAGAGAGAGAGAGAGAGAGAGAGAGAGAGAGAGAGATTTTTGATCTACCATGGGTGAGACTAAAGTGTGGCGGTGTGGTGCCGCATGTTTTTTCGTGCTTGGAGACAGCAGATGCGACTATATTAGGGGACAGCATGCATCCAATCAATTCCCTAATCTGGGATCCTTACTGGAGGTTTGTGGTATCTGGAACTTAATGTGCAGGAATGCAAGGAGATAAGTCATCCGGTAGAAATCCTATTTCTGTGAACATTGGTGGAGTCAAATGCCTCGTTGAGAGTCAATACATCTCCAACCATGATTTTCTTGAGGTAATAACTTAACTCATTCCTCCTTCACTAATTTCCCTGGGGTGCTTTCTTTTCTTCCTCTTTTTCTTTTCGTGTTGCATAAATCGTCAGAGGAACTTCCTCAGAATTCTACGAGTTTTGAAGGCATCCATCATGACAATGTTGAATCCACTCTGGAACTTTGCTCCACTTCTGTTGTTTCGCATCTTGTTTTATCCATTCTGTGGCAGCAGTAGTATTACCCGATAATTGATTTTCCAGTTGCACTTTAGTGTGGTAAATTGTTTTGCTACGTGGGTATCTATAACACAAATGAATCTAGTTATAGATGGTAATATCGATGATTTATAATTGAGTGAGACGGACTTTTCCCAAGATTAATTTAATTTGTTGAAGGTCAACCATGAAGGTGTTTGTTTTTTTTTATTATTATATATCTAGCAACAGGAGGTATAGAACGAGAAATGTTTGCACGTGATATCATGGCAACAGGAGATCACTTTAGACATAGAGGAAACAAAAAATGAATAAATAAAAGGGACCCCATTTAGACTAGGAGTGATTCATGGACTAATAACAGTGTCGCAATGTAGTAAAGACTCAACTTCTTCGAGGACAAGGTCGGTCTACATAAAAGAACATAAATGGCTGGAACAGACAAAATATGTTATCATCATTTGATTGGGACATCATAATTAAGGAGAGAAGTCTGTGAACCTTCAGAATTTTCATTTTACGGAAGTGGCTTGTATTAACAGAGTATAAAGCCTATGAAAGACATGGATGAATTCTTTAAATGATGAAAACTCAAGAAGATGTTGCTGTTTCTTGGGAGCTTTAGAAGAGGACCCATTTTTGGGGCAAGTGATTTTACAAACCAGACGACACAATCATCCAGCCTTTTTCTATTTGAAGCAAAATGGTTTACTCTTGATATTGTCATGGTTATTGACTCATCAATCTAAATATAACAAGGCTTTATGCTTAATATTTCACTATTGATTTTGTTGGTGGTCTCACGGGTCGTGTAGTAGCTAAATCATCCGGTGCATCCAACAACGAAAAAATGGTTTTGCATGCTAAGCTTTTTCTACTGGGTGACTTCGTGTTCTTTATGTAGTTATAAGAGTGGCAGAGTTTGTGATGATCTCGTCTACCGTTTTTTAGCCCATTAAATTGCAAATGAGATGCTTGACAGGAGAAAGAGCTGGGAATAAAAAGAGGATTATTGTTGGACAGGACTCTTCTTTTTCTTCTTTTTTCTAATGCCTTTCCTTTGCCTATTACTCTTCGTAGGATGAGTTAGTAGCCTGGTTGTGTATGACGTCCCGAGCCGGCGGCAAGATTCCATCTGAGGAAGATCTGAGGATGAAAGTGGAGGAGAAGAAGAGGCTAGGGTTTTGAAGCGCTTGTGCCATCTCTGGAGCCATCTGAATTTCACCATGTGAGAATTGAAGACGAGAGGAAGTCCAAATCCGACTTGTATATAGAATTTTGACGTTTGCTTAGTTGCTCAAAGGGTTTTATGGATTCATCGGAAAAAAGAATTGTTTTTCATATGTTAATGGAGTCTCTCAATCCTTTGGAAGCAATGTAATTTTTGTTTTGTATTATAGAAAAGGGATTGGATTGGGGTTAGAACCTACCTCACCGTTAAAATGATCTGTTTAAGGTGTCAATGAAGTATCAACAGTTCGCTCTGGGAGTCCGTCCTAGCTCCATCGGATCGGGACCTACTCCAAGTGCTGTTTATTGAAATACTATAAAATGTGAAGGATGATATTAGACAGCTTACATTTTCTTTTGTGACTCTACCTCTCAATAGAAGGACACATTATTACACACCAACAAGAATATAAGTGCTGAATCGATCTTCAATGCACGTAAACTTAAGAAAGGACTTATATTTAGTACATGGTCGACACTCTTCCCGAAGATACTAGAGAGACTACAGAGCTCTAACGCCCTAATAGTCCTCTCTCACGTGGTAAAGTATTGGTTGCATCGGCGGAACATATAGGCCCAGTGCAGGCGATCCATTGGATCACGTGGGTTTAAGGCCTCACTACATGATCCATCCGATCGGGTCTGCAGAGCCTACTGCATTGAGTGCAGCCAATTTGGGATCGGAGTTGCCACAGATCTCCTAATTGTGTGTTAAGGTTGTTGGGGAAATTTGATCGCTGATGAAGATAGAGAAGTAGTAACAGATTATTGATGCTTTGATGCGTGCTAATGATCACTGTTCTTGAGGTATTATTTGCCTCTACTATTGTTGCTGCCGGATTTGAAACAAATATAAAAGTAGAGAAGCAAGTTTAGCAATACTTAATTTTCTCTTTTGGAATTTCACCTTAAGTTGTGTGTATGAAAAGAAAAGAAGAGAGAATTCTAAAGAAAAATTTATGAACAGTAGTGGTTATTATAAATAATATGCGAATGGGTCTTTATTTATAGACAATCAATCAAAACATTTCTTTGAAATAGATATCTTATCCCCAACCATCACCACTCTTCATGCCAAGAATAACTTCTTTTTATAACTACCGATAACTTCCTTTTAAGAATAAGAGTCACATCTTTTTATAATCTTAGTCAGGAGACACCTCTTTTATGATAACAAATTATTTCTACAGCGTTTGCCTTTGGGAAATAACGTGAATAGTCTTGTTCTGTGCGCCTCGAGAATGTAACTGACGAAGAACCTTAATAAGATCACGAAAACTTTTATTCGTAGCACAGTCTCTGCATGCATGCATGCAGAGTACATGAAGTTCTGCACGTTACACGTACAAACCCCGTTACAGACGATAAAAAACTTCTATTCATTGCACACATCGTCCGCATGCGCGGTACATAAAGGTGTGCACAGCACACGCACAGCCTTGTTACATAATCCAACCACACATAATGGAAAGCAGGATCACACTGGAAAGGAAAGGAACGACGGGAAAACGCGACTGAGCTGAGCAGTCCGAGCTTATTCTGGAGCACCAAACGAAGGCGTTGGGCTTGGTGGCCTTATAGGCTGGTCAATGGTTACCGTGGCAGCACTTGAAGGTGACGACCTTCTCCATATTCCGACTGCAATTGGAGCACTTGGTGTACTCCGGTATGTTGCCAGCCATATTGGGGATCTTGAATTTGTGGCATTCCGTCTTGGGAACGAGCTCATTGTAGTGATCTTGGAAGTGCTCGTAAAAATGCTGTTTGTTAGTCACTTTCTCGATCCAATTCTTGTGCTGCGACAGCACTTTCTCGAGACTCGTGAGGCTAATGTGGTCGACGATGCTTGACGCCCTAGCGATGATGCCGAAACCGCTTTGCTTCTTGCAACCCGTGCAGAGCCTGAGCAGATCCTGTGTCAGGGGATCAGACAGTTCCGCGCTCACCTGCATATTCATGAATATGCAGCGCTCGAGGAGGGTTAGGAATTCCACTCTCTTGGTGTTGATGTTGAAGTCCCTGACGAAGGAGAAGCGGGTTTTGATGGTGGTCAGGTGGCCTTCCACATCTTTGACAATCTTTGAGTCTTCAGCTGAGCCGTACAAGAATACGAGCTCCTCACTTTCAAACTGGCCAACAATCAAGACTGTTAAAATATGATCCATTTTGTGAAAATTCTAGAACTCACTAGACTACTCATGCTTAATGGAGAAGCAGCAACAAGTTAAAGAAGATTCTCAAATGCTGAAGATTTTTCTGGAACGTGGGCAGCAGACGTGGACAGCAAATGAACAAAAGAAAAAGTCAACAAGTCAACAAAAGCTGTAAAGTTGAGAATAGAATAATAAGGAAAAATAGAGAAGCACCTAGAAGTACTGATGTCGGTGGAATGTCCCTATAAATAGGGAAGGAGGGGGGAGCGTAGAAAGGTAGAGCAAAAGGTAAGCTCCTCCCCTTCCTTTGTACTTCGTACTGCAACTAAATAAAAAAGCTTTCTTTTGTTGTTCCCTTGTATTCCCATTGCTGCAAATTATTTCCTTAGCCCATATTTCACATATACACACTTGCGCACACACACACGCTTCCGCACAAACACCAACAGTGGTATTAGAGCCACGTCTTTGGTTGGTGTCAGGCGTTTGTCCTACCCACCAATTCCTAAAACTAACCTTTCCAAATACCCACTAACTAAACCATGGCCAACCCAACCTCATCCTCATTTCCCATTCCCATTTTTGATGGGAACAACTATGACTTTTGGAGCATAAAAATGACTACATTCTTGATGGCCCAAGACTTATGGGACATCGTGGAAAAAGGTTACGAGGCTTCGCTAGAAGGTGCAAGTGTTTCAAAGGATCAACTACAAAAGGATGCAAAGGCGTTATATTTTATCCAGCAAGCGCTCTCGGAAACCGTATTTCCGAGAATAATTGGAGCAAGGACTGCAAAAGAGGCTTGGGATATACTACGAGAGGAATTTCAAGGATCGGAAAAGGTACGCATTATTCGCCTTCAAACTCTGAGAAGGGATTTTGAAAATTCTAAAATGAAAAATTATGAGACCGTACAAGAATATTGTGGAAAATTAAAGGAACTCGTTAATCAAATGAGAGCCTACGGAGATGGGATAACTGATCAAAGGGTTGTTGAAAAAATATTGGTGTCACTTACCAAAAAATACAACTCCATAGTTACAACTATAGAAGGAACTAAAGACTTGACGACCCTATCAATAAGTGAATTAATTGGCTCTCTAGAAGCATATGAGAAAATACTAATGGCACAAGACGAAGATTCGTTCGAAAGTGCCTTTCAGTCTAAAGTAAATATACGGTCTCATCAAACTAAAAATGATGGAAGGAGCTCATGGAAAAACAAAAGAGGAGGAGAAATTATAAAAAAAGAAAATTATCCACCTTGTGGTATTTGCAAGAAAACAAATCATTTGGAGAAGGATTGTTGGTTTAAAAATAAAAAAACAATGCCGATTTTGTAAAAGATATGGCCACGTAGAAAAAGATTGTCGCTCGAAAACAAATAATCGAGCAAACTATGTAGAAAAAAAAAAAGTGAAGAGAATACATTCTACGCAGGCCAAGCGGCAAATGACAATAAAAATGAAACATGGTACATCGATAGTGGGTGTAGCAATCACATGACGGGGGACGAATCTGTATTCACTCATATTGATAAGTCGGTGAAATCTCAAGTAAAGTTGGGCAATGGTGCATTAGTAGATGTCAAAGGAAAAGGCACCATCACCGTGGAAACGAATAAAGGGCCAAAATATATACGTAATGTATATCTAGTCCCTCGTCTTGCACAAAATCTCTTAAGTGTGGGCCAAATGATACAAAGTGGGTATTCTCTATATTTTAATAGAGATGCCTGCATTATCTATGATAAATATAAAAATATCATTGCCTCTGTTAAGATGAAAAATAACAATTTTCCTATTCAATGGAAATTGGTCAAAGATATAGCCATGAAAGCTCAACTTGATGATTCATGGCTATGGCATAGAAGATTTGGCCACTTCAATTTTGCTGGATTAAAAATTCTCCATCAGAAAAATATGATGAGAGATTTTCCAGCCATCACAGAAATTTCAGATGTTTGTGAAGGCTGTCTTCTTGGAAAACAACAGAGACAGTCCTTCCCATCTGGAGTCTCATGGAAGGCTAAGAAGCCTTTAGAACTTGTCCACACGGACGTGTGCGGTCCAATGAGGACGCCTACACCTAGTCAAAATAAATATTTCATCCTATTCATTGATGATTATACAAGAATGACGTGGGTATATTTTCTTCGAGAAAAATCTGAGGTTTTCTCTATCTTTAGAAAATTCAAGAACCACGTCGAGAATCAAAGTGGCCAAAGAATCAAAGTCCTAAGGAGTGACGAGGCACAGAATACAATTCAAAGGAGTTTAATAAATTTTGTGAAGATGAAGGAGTCCATCATCAACTAACTGTTGGCTACGCCCCAGAACAAAATGGAGTAGCTGAAAGAAAAAATAGAACCGTCATGGAGATGGCAAGGTCTATGCTAAAAGAGAAAGGCCTTCCCAACACTTTCTGGGCAGAAGCAGTTTATACTGCTGTATACCTATTAAATAGGTGTCCAACTAAAGCAGTTCAAAATAAAACTCCAGTTGAAGCATGGAGTGGACGGAAGCCTTCAGCAAAGCATCTCAAAGTGTTTGGATGCATTTGCTACGTCCACATCCCTGCTCAAAAAAGGAGTAAGCTAGATGAAAAGACAAAAAAAGGAATATTCCTTGGCTATAGTGACCAATCAAAAGGCTATCGGGTTTACAACCTAAGAACCAAAAAACTAATGATTAGTCGAGACGTTGAGTTCGATGAGAATGCTGCCTGGAATTGGGAAGACGAGAAGATCGTGAAGAAGTACATAGCCTTGCCAGATACACCACCTGCTTAAGAAGAGTCAACATCACAAGAAGAAGAAGAAGTAGCGGATTCCACCACTCACGATGTAACTCCACCAAGCTCTCCAAGGGTGACGCAAGAAGAATCTATTCCAGAGTCTCCAGTACTAAGGGTAAAAACCCTTAGAAGAATTTATGACACATGCAATTTTGCTATTTTGGAACCGGAAAACTATGAACAAGCATCCAAAGATGAAGTTTGGATAAAAGCCATGGAAGAAGAGATCAAGATGATCCAGAAATATGAAACCTGGGAGCTTGTTGATCGTCCAGAAGACAAAGAGATTATTGGCGTTAAGTGGATTTACAAGACAAAGCTCAATGTAGATGGATCAATCCAGAAGCATAAAGCAAGGCTTGTGGCAAAATGATACTTACAACAACCAGGTATTGACTATACTGAAACTTTTGCTCCCGTCGCTCGCCTTGATACTATTCGAGCACTTATAGCCTTAGCGGCACAAAAAGAATGGAAGATCTATCAACTAGATGTAAAATCAGCATTCTTAAATGGATATCTTCAAGAAGAAATATACATAGAACAATCACAAGGCTTTATTCTCAAAGGCCAAGAAGAAAAAGTCTTAAAGCTTAAGAAGGCCCTATATGGGTTAAAACAAGCACCACGTGCATGGTATAGTAGAATCGATGAGTACTTCATCAAGCAAGGATTCAGGAGGAGTATGAGTGAGCCAACACTCTACATCAAGACCCAAGGTAAGTCCGACACTCTCATTGTCTCTCTATATGTAGATGATCTTATATATACAGGAAACAATGAGATAATGATTCGAGAATTTAAAGAAGAAATGATGAAGACATTTGAAATGACGGACTTGGGCTTGATGAACTATTTCCTCGGTATTGAAGTCAATCAAGATGAAGGAATTTTCATCTCACAAAAGAAATATGCAGAAAAACTCCTTGAAAAATTCAAAATGAGTAATTGCAAAATAGTGGCAACACCACTTGTAATAAATGAAAAACTATTGAAAAATGATGGAGCTGAAAAAGCAGACGCTTCACTCTACAGAAGCCTAATTGGGAGTCTACTATATCTTACTGCTACACGGCCAGATATTATGTACGCGACAAGTTTACTATCACGGTTTATGCAGAACCCAAGTCAAATTCATTTTGGAGCAGCCAAGAGAATTCTAAGATACTTACGAGGAACCACTGATTATGGCATTTGGTATCGCCCAAGTGCTAATGCCAAGCTCACCGGCTACACTGATAGCGACTGGGCTGGTTCAGCTGATGATAGGAGAAGTACTACTGGCTATGCCTTCACATTAGGTTCTGGAATATTCTCATGGGCATCCAAAAAACAAGACTCAGTGGCACAATCTACTGCAGAAGCTGAATACATTGCGGCTGCTACAACTACTAGTCATGCAATATGGCTTCGAAGAATTCTAGAAGACATTGGAGAAGCACAAATGGAATCAACTCCGATACTTTGCGACAATAAGTCCGCAATTGCTATATCAAAGAATCCAATATTCCATGGAAGAACCAAACATATAGACATCAAATATCACTTCATACGAGAGGCGCAAAATAACAAAGAGATCGAGTTGAAATATTGCAAAACCGAGGAACAAGTTGCCGACATCTTCACTAAAGCACTATCGCGAGCCAAGTTCGAGATATTGCGGGAAATGCTCGGAGTAACACAAAAATGGATCAAGGAGGAGTGTTAAAATATGATCCATTTTGTGAAAATTCTAGAACTCACTAGACTACTCATGCTTAATGGAGAAGCAGCAACAAGTTAAAGAAGATTCTCAAATGCTGAAGATTTTTCTGGAACGTGGGCAGCAGACGTGGACAGCAAATGAACAAAAGAAAAAGTCAACAAGTCAACAAAAGCTGTAAAGTTGAGAATAGAATAATAAGGAAAAATAGAGAAGCACCTAGAAGTACTGATGTCGGTGGAATGTCCCTATAAATAGGGAAGGAGGGGGGAGCGTAGAAAGGTAGAGCAAAAGGTAAGCTCCTCCCCTTCCTTTGTACTTCGTACTGCAACTAAATAAAAAAGCTTTCTTTTGTTGTTCCCTTGTGTTCCCATTGCTGCAAATTATTTCCTTAGCCCATATTTCACATATACACACTTGCGCGCACACACCCGCTTCCGCACAAACACCAACAAAGACACAGGAGATGTTAAAAGAACAAGATTACAAATCGATTGAGGAAATTAAAAGAATAAGATTACAAATCGATTAAGTGAGGAAAATCTTAATCTATCTTGCATATGATTTTTGTGTGAATTTGGTACGTGTGACATTAGATGTATCTAAAAAAATTTAGATTTGGTACATTTTACACGAAGTCTGCAATAATAAAAGCTCGTTCTACTTTCTTTTGTCCACGGTGTGCACGTTTGTGCTTGGCCGAGTCGCTTTAAAGAATTAACCACTTATATTCTTGTCAGCTGAAAGTAGAATAGAGGAAAATCTCCAGCAAGACTTTGATTGTCATAACCTAAATTTAAACTGAACTAGAAGTAAATTTGAGAGACATCTCTAGATTTGTAACGCGCTGATCAAGAGTCTGGTAGGAAGAAAGTCCTTCCAACTAGGGATGGACGATGAAAATATGGCCCAGATAATCCAAACTCTGCATTCGTAACTTGCGCTTTTTTTGACATCTTGGGAGACCAAGTTGTTCACCACAAGCTTGATCCAGTTGTTGCTGTGCTCTTTCCAGAGCTCGCAGCCCTTATCCTGCGTGAACGGCAGGGCTTCTGATCCCCAAAAGCATATCATTGGCATTGCGTCCAGGTTCTTCACCTCCCCCTTTTCGTTCAACACGACAACCTTAGTCTGCTGCTTAAATCCCCAATGCTCCTTGATGAACTTTTCTGCCACCTTGCTGACAATGGAGTTGCACGAGTACCAGCGCATCTGAGATGTCTTGCTTTGGAACTGCTCATTGTCTTTTACATCCGCAATAGGAACCCACATAATTTCATATTGACCGGATTTGAATCTGCTGTCATCGTAGATACCGATAAGGGTTTTTATATCTTCTTCCGACAAGGTCAAGTCCGAAATAAGCAGCAACAGGCTCTTGTTCTGCAACTCCTCCACCTTTACCTATAACAATGCAGTGATCAAACGTAGTTAACTACTTGTAAGTTGATACGCATTCCCTTCTCGTGACATTGCTATACGATAATGACCGGCAATAAAAACAATGAAGATTATTGGGACTGAGAAGCTAACCTTTGTCTTCTGAAGACAATGATAAATTGTCCGCGAATCCTTCTCGGTGTGGAACAGTTCAGCCACGAGCTCAACAATACCAGCAGGAGATTTGTAAAGTTCCTCGATTCTCTCATATTGAAGTTTCTTCTCCTCTGCATAATGTGAATCGCTTTAGATTTAAGTACTTCTGTTCGGATATGGATCTGACAAAAATTATCTGCGTACACAAAAAGGAATCCGGAGAAGACGGGGAACTTTTGATTTGAGAGCAACAATCTTCCCACCGTTCTCTTTCTTGAAATCTTCTACTTTTTTCTTGAAGGATGCATATATCTCCTTGACCCGGTTCGAGAAGGGCGACAGATCTTGCCTTAGGAACCTGAAGTCATCAAGAAATAGGTTGAGCATTGGAATTAATTCCAATTGTGCTAAAATGGCAGCTAAAAGCGAAGGCAAGTTATAACATACTCATTGCTCGTGCTAATCATGCCACTTAACGGAACTGAGCAGCCAAGTACACCCACAATGATTTGATAAAAGTTGGCCCTTGGGTCAATCGAAGGGCATTCTTCGGAACCTTTAAGGTCGTTGGCAAACTCAACAGTGCAATTGGTGAACTCCAAAGTCACTCCGACCAGACCCTTAAACTTCACTCCGACCAGACCCTTAAACTTCTCAAAAGCCGACTCATCAGGCCGTTGCCCTCTCAACGCGGCCGCTAAGCCTAATTTGTGGTCCGATTTTTCATTTTGAGCAAGATGCCAATTCTCGGCATAGTCCACCGAGAAAGCTGACAGAATCAGCACAGCCTTGGCATCCCATGGAAAGGATGACAACTGGTGGAAAATCGTTTTCATTGTTTTGCGCGCATCATTGGTGTGCAGGGCTTCCCAAGTAATCTGTTGATTGTGGACATACATTTTGACATTCAATGTGGAAAATGACAGTCAATGTGGGAAATAACGTGATTGACGATGTGATGTAGACTTTTATCAGACACAGCGATTGTTTCCATTTTCTCTAATAGAACGAACAATTTTAATTAGGTGTAAAAAGTTGCTTTTACTTTAATCTTGTTATCTAAAAAACCATAATCTCTATGTAATGTCAAAAATGAACTAAAAACTTTGAGGCTCCCGCAAGTGTATACTTCCACTTCTAAGAGAGGAACGCGTTTCTTAATATGAGATTACCTGCCAGCGTAATTTGTTGATAGTGGATGGCAAAGGAACGGGTAATAGTGAGCTCGAGCTTTTACTGTCATCCTAGAAAAATAAGTTCACTTATGAGTCCTCACCCTAAAATATCATGTACATAAGAGCATGGAAAAATGGTGTATCTTTAGGACATAACAGAACGACGGAATTAATTTGAAGAGCAAAGACATTTTTCCACAATTCAAGAACTAACCAATTAACCGTGGAAACAAGTAAATGGGAAAGAGAGTAGTATTTGCCATGAATTTCATGTTTTTGCAAATAATATGAAGGAGTGATGCGATTAATTATCCACGGGCAAGAATATATTTTCTTTTTCTTTTTACAATTCGGGGGTATAAACATAGAGGCCTAATTACTTGAAAACCTATGCGATGCCATATTCCATGAACCAGTTAGGTTAGGACTTTTGGCCTTTACTAAGAAATAAATTTATCACTAAGAAGTAAATGAATAAGAGACTATAGCATGTCATTGAATTTGCTTGTCCACTAATTTACCTTTTGGTAGAGGATTTTCTTGACGAGGCTCAAGTAAGCTTTGACACCAACTTGTGTTGTCCCAGAGTGCTTGCTAATGACATTGTTCATGAAGTCTTTGTCGTCGAGGTGGTGGAGTAAGCTGGTCATGAAGGTCTCGTTTCTGGCCATTTTTGAACGCAGGGAAGAGTTAAAAGGAACGAGTGAAGCAAAGAAAGTTTAGGGCTTCAGAGGAGTGAGCGAAGTGAAGAAGGAAGGCTTGTGTGGAGCAAAACTGCAGGTCCTTGTCACCTTTTTATAGCACCCCCAGGACCAGGACCACAACCCGACAACTTCTGAGTTTGGCGAGAACGATTAATTGATACGAGTCATCTCTCTCCCTCTCTCACGATTAATTGATATGAGTCATCTCTCTCTCTCTCTCTCTCTCTCTCTCTCTCTCTCTCTCTTCCCCATTCGAGTGTTACCGCACCACGCTGAATAAAGTGGACATTGTTGCCCTATGCTGGAGGAGGCAAAAATCACTAAAACATATTCCATCTTTGAAGTAGTATTCCTATTTTTAGTTGGCCCAAGATTTTACGACGTGAGTTGGGTTGGGCTGGTCTTTTCTGATATAGTACCATCCGGATAGAATTGTATTTTTCACCTTTTGCTTAATATAAATATTGCAACACACGCATTTTGACTTTTTATCTCAATTCTAAACGCTCAAAAATTTTGCTTTATATAAATATTGACGTGGAAATTTATGTATATTTTTCTCATAATTTTTTTTTAAATTTAAATGAAATTTTCAAATAAAATAATTTTCTTTTGTGTTTCATTCTAAACAAACAAGCACTTACATATACTTCGGGAGTTTAGTCAAAACATGACGTGTGTGTTCATGCAACTTGACTGGCGGCACTTCTTGCGGGTTACATGCAAAGAGGCATAAATTCAAGAATGTTTCGAAATTGTGACAGTCTTATATTAAGATTAAAAGCTATTCGTTTGTGAGATTAAGAGATTATCTTGTTAAGAATTATGAATGACGGGTAAATTGCATTGCATGGTGGGGATATGATGATATGATAAGACAAAACCATATTCAGCATTGCTTGTAGAAATCATCACAATTTTATATGCACATATCTATTCTTCCTAATACAACTAGTTCTTAGAAATTCCTAAAACCTTACTGGCCAGCCTTCTCTTCTCCTCTCCCTCTCATCTCCACATGACTTCCTTCTTCAACCTTCATAGAGGGGAGGGTTTGAGCTAGATCTCTCCCTCCCCTTCTTTTTTCTTTGACTAATTTGGTTATCTATTTTCTTTTCCTTGCTTTCCTCCCATTTGGGGAGCTTTTCTCTTCCGATATAGATGCTTCTCCCTCCCTTTTTGGGGAGGTTTCTATCTCAATCTAATCTATATCTAGAGATCTTTCTGTGAATATTTTTGGGGTTTCGCTTCTCTTGAGTTTCGTTGATACACAAATCTAGTTTCAGATGAGATTAGAGGAGTTTTGTGAAAGTTTTGCTTTCACCGTCAAACCAGTGCTCATTAACCTTTGTACATTGGATGGCTTTGATGATGGGGACGCAGAATTTAGGCATACATTGCTAAAAGGCAAAGTCGTAGCAACAAATGGAGTTCTTGGTGTGTGCTCATTATTAAAGACAGATTTGGTAATTGGCTATCGATTCTGGTTTGAAGAGGTCATAGGGGAAAAGAACACTTGGAGTGCTAAAACTTGGCATGAGGGGATATTTAAGTATCAAAAATTACAAAAGTGACACTTAATTGTCAAAATCATAGTAAAATGAATCAGTTAAGTGTCAACAATAATAAAATCCAGCCAAAATACTGATGTGGTGATTTTTCGACAAGGCAAGTGCAAAACAATGTCGTTTTGCACGTTGACGTGGTTAGACAAGTGTAAAAATGACATCGTTTTGTTGTTGACGTGGGTAGATAATTAATATAAATATTAACTAAATTAAATTTAAAACTAAATTTATTTATATATTAATTTATTAAAAAAAGGAAGAAGACAGATATTGCGGGTAGCTAAGGTCCGAGCCCTCGCCTTCTACCTCCTCCTCCTTTTTCTCTCTTTTTATAAAATAAATAAATATAAATATTTTAATTTAATAATATTTATATTAAAATTAAAAAAAGATAAAACGACATCGTTTGTCGTTGACTCAGCTCTTTGGCGTGCCACATATGCGAGTTATATTTTCAACAAATTACCACGTAGGATTTCCGGCCACCTTCGTTGAATTTGGCACTTAAGTATCTCATTTTTTTAAAATAAGTGGCACTTAAGTGTCACTTTTGTAACTTTTAGTACTTAAGTGTCCATTCGTGTTAAATTTTGATACTTCGGGTGTCTTTCTTCCGAGGTCATAGTTATACATTTTGAGCGTGCGGCTCCTAGCTTATTTAGATGATTCATTTTGTTATTAGGAACATGTTTTACTTCAAATCCATGTTAGATTTGTGTTGGTTTGCAGTTGCACTGCATTGTTTCTCATTTATTTTTTTGTGAAAACGAATGAAATGTTACTTTGACAAAGAAAATATAATGAGTTCTTAGGATTGAATATCTTTTACAAGGTGTCGGAATTGACTTTTAATTTTCAATAACCGCAATTCACGTTTCGTCTCGTGTGGTGTGAATTCGGGTTCATTTAATCATCTTCCTTAGTATAATTGTGTGAACTTCTGATAGAAAATTTTAACATAGAAACAATCAAATTAATAATAGAGAGTTGGGACAATACGGACGATCGAAGAGGACACTACAATGGCACCACCTGCTGTGTCTTTTAAATGCCACCATTCTAGATCCCCAATGAAGATGTCTTTGTTCTAGACTTTTTTTGGCATACCGGCTTTTTTCAAACATAAGGATATGTTTCGTAATCATTCTATTCTTGAAAATAATTTCTACTTAAAAATAATTTATTTTTATTCTGTTCCTTGGACGAGTTTCGAGCATTTGAATGTATTTAGTAACTGTACAAAATTTCTACTTTTAGAATAGGAAAAGAATAGAAATATGTTTGGCATGATTCTCGAATTTTTTTGTGACATAAAATTTCTTTCAATTTTTTTTTATAATTTTTTGAGATTTTTTTTTTTTTTTTCCTTCTCTTCTTCTTCCTCCTCTCCTTGGCCCTTGGAAAGATCGAGCCTCACCTAGACACTAACAAGGCTCCAGTGAGGTCGCCGGACCTCATCTCTGGTTGATCGCCAACCATCACTAAGCTCGATGACTTGCTAGAGGAGGAAGGAGAAGAAAAGAAAAGGAAGAAAAGAAAAGAAAAAAAGAAAAGAAAATGACTTGATTCTAGAATTGTTCTCGGGAATAAAGAAGTAACTTTTTTCTACTTATTAATTCTAATTCAAATCTATTCTTAGAAATAAATTTGTTTTCGGGAGTAAAAAAAAAAAATTAGCTGATATTACTAAATGAATTTCTATTTTTTTTATTCCGACAAATAAAAGAATAAAATCAACCAAGAATTGATTGGTTATCAAATAGGCCTTAAATGTAAAAGACTGAAGAGCCAAAGGGCAAGAAACACGACGTCATGGACACCCCACAATTCATTGGCCAGATCGATGCCATCTCCGAATGTCTCAAACTTTACGTGGAGATGGTGATGTCTCCAACGTCTATGACACATAATCTGTGATAGGGCCCTTTTTTAAAAAGAAATTTAGCGTTTTTGATGTCCTTGATATTGACATTTAAGTCAAGGTATAATTCAATGATTTATTATTAATCTAGTCCGATATTATCAATCGGAAATTCTGGCCCTAATCGAACATCTAGAAAAGCTACATCTGACCTAATTTGCTACTTATTTATATATGGATAGTTGTAAAGTGTAGTTGAAAAATAACACAAATGTGATGATGTAGGTCTTGACGATGTTTAAACCTGAATACATGACAATATAGTGATGACCATTGATTGTTGTGAGACACACTCAGAATTGAAGACGAACATGATTTCCTTGATGGTCCTTATTTCAATGGAGATTAATATATTTTAGAGAGTGGAGTTTTGAAGTTGGTTCGATGTGCTCTATTAATAATGAGAAGGATTGGTCATAGTTGCTTGTATTCACTTCGAGGGAAGATGGTAAAAATTTTTTGTTGTTAAGACATTGGATTCATTTATTCAAGAATTAGAATACCGACATATGCAATTAGGGGTACCTTTTCGAGGATATTCCTAATAGATACGTTTAGTGCAACAAATTATCTGGTGAATAAATGCCCATTGAAAATGAATGGATGCTGGAGTCTTGAAGAAGTATCATTAGATAATGTTGCTAATTATTTCGTTCTTATATTACTTAGTTATCCATGTTATACTTGAGAAAGTGATGGTAAACTCAATGGTAGGGTAAAGAAATATGTATTTTAGGCTATGCACAAGTGATGATACCTAAAATTACACTCATCTATTGCCAGCAGAAAATTAAACTAGATAAGTCTCTAGTATTTTGTGAGGGAGTGGTTGTGGCAATATTTAGGATAATTATCCATGATTAAACTTATTGTGTGATAGTAAATTCATTTATAAACTTTTCGATTTACATAATTTAGTTATGAATTTTTTAATGATTTACTGATATAGTAATTTTAATCAATTTTAGCTGAAGATTGACAACATGGATGCGACTATCCTATGTGGCATAACCAGTGTTGATATAGACAATTTTTAATGAATTTTTTGATTTTGATTTTTTTTCTTATATCTCTTCTTTTCTTTATCTTTTTTTTTTTAATTTTTAAAATTTTTTTTATAATAATGTCTTTTTAGCCAATGGGCTAATGGGGTTGCCAAGGCCTGGGCGATTGTTGGTGACCCTCATTGGTGGCGGGCAAGGGCCTTTGCAGCCCTCACCGACAGTAGATCTGGAAAGGAATGAGAATCGACATGAAAAACGAGTAAAACACTACCTCAACTATGAAACGGCTCAATTACACCTAAATGCTAACAAAACATATCTTAACACACTAACAGATTGCTCACTTAAAGTGATTATTCAAGCCTTACTACAACGTGGAGCTCGTAAGTGAAACCCTAAAATTTTGCTTCGACTAAACCGTTACTTCAATTCAACTCCCATCAAACCTCGCAGCTCCATGACACCATAACCCACAATTGCCATGGAATCCCATAGTTCAACAACTCAAAAATCGAATTTCACGATTCAATTTTTCACAAAACTTTGAATTCGAGCCTTAACCCCAAAAATTACTCTAATTATATGGATGGATGGCACGAGCACTTTATTGGGCATTCCCAATCAAAGTAATTCTAGTTTGGCGAGGTCCTTGTGGCATGTATGTGAAACATCTTTCCCTTTCTTCTTCCTTTTTCTTCTTTCTTTCTCCCCCTTCTCTATCTCTTCTATTCTTGGCGTGTTCTCTACGGATGGTCTCCTTTTCCTCTTTTATAACACTTCGTTTTCTTTTTCTTTTCCCTTTTTTTTGGGGGTCCCACCAATATATGACTGGGTCAAAAGAATGCAATATTACAATTTACTCTCTTTGAAATCATTTTGTCCTCAAAATTTGAACTTATCTCAACCATTAAACAATTGCAAGTATTTGTGTCTTACGTCCTCATCAGGCTCCCAAGTAGCCACTCTCTCCATATAGAAAAGCACTCTACATCCATCTACCAAAACTTCCATGACATCTTTAGCAATCTCAGCTCTACCCTCACTTTCTACAACTTCCTTATGATCAAACTCCTACACAATAGCTTTTTTTGGAGGGCTTCCTGATGATGCTAATACGAACACCTAGAGGGAAGTGAATATGTGTTCAAAAGAAATCTTGACAAATAAATACAGAATAAAATAAGTTGCGAGCAAAGTCTGAATAAGGATCAAAGTCTAATAAATGAGCCACTAGACTTCTGGTAAATGTTCAGAATCTGTTATGCGATGGAACAGACTTCTGAAATAACTTGTAAGTGTGCAACAAACTTAAATGAGAAGAGTTATGGAGGAGAAGGTTGCACATGAAATGTATAGTGATTCGGCTTAGATCAAGCTTATATTCACTCTCCCACACTAATAACCTTCTGGTTGGATTCAATTATATGATCAACAAGAGATTACAACTTTGAGTGCAAACATTTAGTGGTAGATCACACTATTTCACTGAGTCCCTCTTTTGGTATTTCTTTCACGATCACAAACATTTAAGCTCATGAAAGACAAGTGTATGATCGAAATTCGCTCAGACTTTGGAATTATAGATTCTACGCTCCATCTCTTATTTGCTCCTCGGTCCTTGGTCTCCTTCAGTACTTCTTCACTTCCAAACTAGTCATTGGACAATATCTAGAGGATCATCTTCCAATCTATCCATTGGAAAAATCTCTATCAAGAAGATTTAGTAGCTGTTGAGTGACAAAAGCAAAATCCCAAGTTGATTCTGATCGCCCATATAAATAGAATCTTTGTTTCCAAAGGTAGAGTTTCTCTATTTAGAACGTTCTTGTCTTTAAGATCCAATTGTCAATCAATTATATTGAGTCAATCAAATCTATCTCGATATAGAATCAAAATTAGATCATTAGCTGTTATATGTTAGGGCTTGTATTACGTTATGTCAAGTTGTTTCGTTTTGAACATGCTCCGTTTTGAACTTGTCATGTTTTGGACATGTGTCTTGTTTTGGACCTTATCACGTTTTGAATGGGAGAATTACCAAAAAAGTCCTAAACCTATTGCAATTGTGCCAATTCAGTCATAAACTTTTTTTTTGTCCAATTTAGTCCTAAACCTTTTATAATTGTGCCAATTTAGTCCATCGAGCCAAAATTGGCCGGCCGGCGCTAACGTGGACGTCGGCGGGGGACAGCCGACTAGCGAGGT